>LR991104.1:23588310-24880810 GCA_905163515.2 Lymantria monacha | reverse complement strand
TAACCTAACCTAACCTAACCTAACCTAACCTAACCTAACCTAACCTAACCTAAAAAAAAAAAAAAAAAAAAACAACTTTGGCGTCACCACGCGGTTGGAGAATTACGGGAGCTGGAAGGCTGAAAATTGGTGGACATCAGCGGGCAAGTACCCCAAACCATTTGACATAACAAGAAAAATTTTACCACCTATAGATTAAAAGTTATTAACAAACAAAGAACCGAACTTTGACACCCAATAGCTCGGCCCTATATGGACCTATAATTACTCTGCAAGTGCAGTCAGTTGCGCGCTCGCTGCCTCTAGCAATCTACAAAAAAAAAAAAAAAAAAAAAAAAATTGAAATTCCAAGACTATATAGTCTAGGAGCTGTGACCGGAAAACTGATCATCATGGTTTTCTGAAAATTTTGTACGGGCGGAAAACTCTGAAAATTATAAGCATATAGCAGTTAATTAGAGGACTATTTAACACTATTTATAAAAGTTTTTACTGAATTTTAGGCCTAATATCTTGGGAGTTGTTGAATTTTTAGTGTTTTATCTAAAAAAGTCAAAATATATAATAAATAATTGTATAAAACCACTTTGGGAGGCTTTACATGACCCTTGGGCATACCCAGAGCCCAAACTCGGCGGGTATAGGACCATAAATAGAGATTTTTGTAATCCTGGGTGTGTTAGGGGGTGCTCGGAGTTTCGCGCGAAAATTTTTAGAGTCTCATAGCTCTGAGAGTATCCGTGGTAGAGAGCTGCGGTTTTCAGTTGAAAGGACAGTGGGTAAAGGCCTACGAACCCATTATAGCCATTTGGGCAATATTTCATATCACTGAATTTTAGGGTCTAGACTGGTAGTCCTAGAGACGCCATACACAGCCCTGAAAGCCGCATGCTCCTCCGATCCTTACTTCTGGAGATATTCATGTCTAAAGTTGGCTTTTGACAGCTCGGCGGCCATCTTGGTATTTTTCGCGAGGCCGTATCTCCGGAGATATTGTACGTGGAGCGCCGAGATTTTACAGGCGGATTGAGGGGGGGGTCTGAAGTTGGGGGAGTAACTTTATTTAAAATTAGGGGCAAAAATTTTTGAAAATTGGATTTCATTTCCTGTTGGTAGAACTCTCCATTCCACGCCTGTGAGTCGTAGCGCGACATCTCTGCGACAGATAGATCCGGAGTTATTGCTGAACAAAGTTGAAGACGGCGGCCATCTTGAAAAAGTTCAGGAGGCCATAACTCTCTCGGATATTGAGCTGGAGAGGTGCGGTTTTCACTGTTGGAGGTCCCACGGGCAGGAGTATTGATCCCCTGGGGTGCCGAGTGGATTCGGACCCACAAAATTACAATATCAGCGGAGGGTACCCGGGTGTGAGGGACGTCCTGGGAAGTCCTAAAGTTCAAACCCGAACTTCCTGTGACCAGTGGAACCGGAGATATTGACCTTTGAAAATCGCCAGGGGGTGTTGGAACTCTTTGGGTGTGATTTTCGGAGGGCTGTAGCTCCGTAACTATTGGACGTAGCGACTTGGGATTTCTTTGGGCGTAAATCGCACACGGGACTCTACTCGAAGCTGTCATTGTCTTCCTTCTGTCTCTTCTGCTTCCTTCTCAAACATCTTCTTTTTACTTCTTTCCTCTTCTTTTTTCTTCTTTTGGATTTGTGACGTGCTCCTAGTCTTGGGGAGCTTCTGGCACTGGAGGCTGCGCCTGCTCTGAGTAAATGAAACCGAGCTGCCAAACAAAAAAAATCTTTTATTTTTTTTTTTTTTTTTTTTTTTTTTTTTTTAAATTATTTTTTTTTTTTTTTTTTTTATTTTTTTAATTAATTTTAGCTTCTTACCCTGACGGGCTAGTCCACCCACGGTTTTTGGCCGGTGGCGACAGTTGGATATTGCATTAGGTAATTCGCCCATTTTGCGCCGCAGCCGGAGCCTGGTCAGGACAAGCCCTTTTTTCTAAATTAAGCACTGCAATATTTACATAAATCTCCTTCATATTACCGAGCACCCTCTCCCATACTATATAAGCTAGACAATAAGATAGATACTAAGTTAGACTAAGTTAGATATAAGACAACTTCGGTCTTGTAGTACAAAACATTTAATTGAGCAGAATAACAGCCCACATAATATCTGATCAAGACCAACAGATTGACACACGACATAATTTGAACACAAATATATACACAAATATATATTAAAATAAACATTCCTTGACGTTACAGTTATCTGTAACACACCAAAATACAATTGACACCCCGCGAAAAACAATGTTTAGATCACCCCCTAACAACAAAACACCACCAAAACAGGGAAAGGGTGGGCAGGGAGCCATGAAGACAAACAAAACATACACCCAAACCTCACCAAAAACCGGGGCAACACAAAGTGCACCGCAGGCATCAAACACTAGTCAACAAGAGGAACTGCACTCGTCGAACCAATCAGTAAGAGACATGATGAGCAGTTTCGAAAAAATGTGCTACCCTCCTCCAATTAAGACCGTCTCCAAGGCACCAAGATTTGCGGACCTGGGCATGCGCTCGTCGACACCAAAACCGGGCGCCTGCACGGGTAGTGCCCTGTCGCTGCTACCAACCAAAAACGTGGACAATTTAAATAAGGAAAAAGGAACTGGCAACCGATCTGAGGAAGCAACTGCATGCATTGAGGAGGCAAAACGCCAACTCAATACCTCAAGAAACCTTAAGGCAGAGGTAAAAACCAAAGTGACCGAAGCCTTAGATAAATTGGGCCGCATGATATACGAAATGGAAGCAGCGACAAGGAATCAGTCGGAGGAGGGAGACAGCATATCCGAACTGATTAAAACAACGGAAAAGGACGAGGCAGGCCACAGACCAGAAAAAAGGCTGACCCTAATAGAGACGATCAAGGAGCATAAGAAATTATTAGAGGATCACAAACTCGAAATGCAGGCCCTTGGCGACAAGATCCAAAAGGCGCATCTTGTAAACACACGCAATGAACAGGAAAGCAAAGAAGTGGTGGAAGAGGTGAGAAAATTGGAGCGTGCCACTAGAGAAGTGCAAGACCACCTCCAAGAGATAAGAATCACCAAACCAACCTACGCGGAGACACTTGCAAGGCCAAGAGCAGAAAGTGCAATCCAACCCAGGCACTCAGTCATAGTGTCCACTGAGGGAGATAAAGCGACAAGTGACGCGACCATTAGTAAAATCAGGGCAACACTCAATGCAAAGGAAAGCGGCCTGCAAATCCAGGGAGTTCGTAAAGTGAGAAACGGCAAGGTTGTTGTAAGCTGCGGCTCAAAGCACGAAATGCAAAGGGCAGCCACCAAACTAAAGCACAATAAAGAACTCAAAGTGGAAGAGGCAAAGAATAGAGACCCTCTCGTGATTTTGAGGAATCTCATGAGTTACAATGAGGAGGCGGACATAAACATGGCCATTAAGACACAGAATGGGCACCTACTGGAAGGACTGACTGAAGAGGAAACGAAGATCGAGATCAAACATAAGCGTAGGGCGCGGAACCCGTATGAAAATAACGTCATTCTTCGAGTTTCGCCAAAATTATACCCGCGACTGATCTCGAGAGCTTGCGACCCCTCCAAGATGTATCAACTGTGAGAGGGCAAAAATGGACCCAAACCACCCGGTTTACAGCATGGAATGCCCAGTGCGCAGAAAATGGGATGCCATAGCACGCACAGCCGTGGCATATTGTTAAGGGCACCCTGGCGAACAACCCAGACACAAACCACTGCCTCTTAATAGCACAAGCTAACCTTCAGCGTGGAGAGCTGACAACTATGGAGTTAATGCTCGAGGCAGACAAAAGGAAAATCTCGCTGGCAATGATCCAGGAACCTTACGTGGGAGGAGGCAAACAGATGAGGAGGTACGGGAGGGCAAGAATCTTCCAGAACGTAGTGCAGAGCGAAGGCACGGTAAAGGCGGCGGTGGTGGTATATGATCCCAGGCTAACAGTAACGCAAAGCCTGGAATACACCACCGACAACTTCGCTTTTGTCAAGATCGGCATGGGCGACTGGGAGGTCCTCGTCATCTCGTGCTACCTTGAACCAAATCGCCCGCTGGAACCTTATATTGAGCACCTAACCAGGGCATGCCGGGGGCTCCGCGCTCGCAGAGTTATAATAGGAGGAGACATAAACGCGAAGAGCATGTGGTGGGGAAGCCACAAAACGGACAAAAGAGGGGAGCTGTTTGTGGGTGCCTTAGAAGAACTGGATCTACAGGTGCTCAATAATGGAAAAATCCCCACTTTCGACACGATCCGGGGCGGTACCCGCTACACTAGTTATGTCGACGTAACGGCGTGTAGTACGCAGATGCTGGGCATGGTCGACGACTGGCGTGTCGTTGAAGATCTGACCGGCTCTGACCACAATGGAATTCTCTTCCAGGTAAAAAACAAAATAGACAATAAATTAACAATCACTCGAACAACAAAGCGCTTTAATACAAAGAAAGCAGATTGGAATCTTTTTGAGGAACAATTAAGGACATTTATAATAGCAAACAACTTAAATAAGGAAAAGGCCCAAAAGATAACAACCAAAACTGGAATGGACGAAATGGTAAAAGACATAAGCGATACAGTTGTAAAAGTATGTGAGGATACAATACCAAAAATAAACAACTCCCAGAAACTGAGAATTCCATGGTGGTCGAAGGCGCTAGGGGAGATGAAGCGACGGACGGCGACCATGAGACGGCGAATACGTTGCGCGAGACCCGCGAGAAGAGAGGCAGTGGTGGCCGAATACCTGGAGGCGAAGGCACGGTATGAATTGGAGGCCAAGAAAGCTCAGATCCAGAGTTGGAAAGAATTCTGCGGAAAACAGAGCAAGGAGGGAGTGTGGGAGGGCATCTTCCGAGTCATAAAAATGACAACAAGGAGAGAAGAGGATATCCCCCTCATGCAGAACGATAACCAGCTGACAGGCGAAGAATCGGCCCAAAAA
The DNA here is from genome assembly GCA_905163515.2 of Lymantria monacha. Lineage (NCBI taxonomy): Eukaryota > Metazoa > Arthropoda > Insecta > Lepidoptera > Erebidae > Lymantria > Lymantria monacha. Next base: position 24,875,837 of record LR991104.1, on the reverse strand, counting down.
CTAGCGGAAACTTTCTTCCCACTGGACACAGAGGACAATGAAACAAACGAGCACCATAAAATAAGAGCCCAGAAGGATGTGCCAGATAGCCTACATCCAGCTACGAATAGCGAGATGGCTATAACAGAAGAGGAACTCCTAACGGCAGCAGGAAGCTTCAATCCTAAAAAAGCCCCAGGGGAGGATGGATTGACCGCAGATATCTGCGAAAAAGCCATAATACAAAATATTGACACATTTCTGGCGCTCTACAATGGATGCTGGCGGTTGTCCTATTTCCCCACGCAGTGGAAAAAAGCAATAGTAATAGCAATAAGGAAGCCTGGTAAAACCAACTACACGGAGCCAAAGTCTTATAGACCAATCGGACTATTACCGGTATTCGGCAAAATACTGGAGAAGATTTTGATTCGGAGACTGACATGGCACTTGGTGCCTCGCCTTAGCCCAAAACAGTATGGCTTCATGCCGCAAAGGGGGACCGAGGACTCCCTTTGTGCCCTAGTGGCCCACATAAGAGGTGAACTCCAAAAGAAGAAGCTCATAACAGTGGTGTCACTGGACATAGAGGGAGCCTTCGACAACGCCTGGTGGCCAATGGTTAAGGCTAGGCTAATCGAGGAGCAGTGCCCGGGGGGACTCCAGACAATCCTAAACAGTTACTTGGACAACCGAATGATAACGCTGAGATACTTGGGACACCAAGCAACCAGACAAACGAACAAGGGGTGCGTGCAGGGTTCGATTGGGGGCCCTATGCTATGGAACCTCTTACTGGATCCGCTGCTGCGAGCCCTCGGGGAGGCGGGTGACTACTGTCAGGCTTTCGCTGATGACGTGGTGCTCGTGCTCTCGGGGGACGCAGCGACGGAGGTCCAGAGACGGGGCAATGCCGCTCTCGAGCGTGCCTGGGAGTGGGGTGTCGTCAATAAGTTGAGGTTTGCGCCACAAAAAACTAAAGCAATGGTCATAACCAATAAACTCAAATACGATACACCACACCTAAGCATGGGCGGGATGGACATTGCTACGTCTAAGGAGGTTAAAATCCTGGGGCTGACGATAGATTGCAAAATGACTTTCAACACCCATGTGGCAAATGTTTGCAAAAAAGCCTTAGGGGTGTATAAGCAACTATCGAAAGCCGCCAGGGTCAGCTGGGGCCTCCATCCGGAGGTGATACGAGTCATCTATAACGCAACGGTCGAGCCGATTATACTGTACGCGGCCGGCGCTTGGTACCAGGCAGCAATGAAGAAAGGAGTCCAGAAGCGTTTCAATGCAGTACAGAGACCCTTTGCACAAAAACTTTGCAGAGCCTATAAAACAGTCTCCCTCAATGCGGCACTGGTGCTGGCGGGACTTCTTCCCCTGGACATCCGGCTGCGCGAAAACGCGCGTTTATACGAGGTGAAGAAGGGAGTGTCGCAGCTAATGGCGAACGGCATCGAAATAGAAAAACGAGTCGACTTCGTAGAATGGCCACACCCGGCGCAGCATATCCGCATACAAATAAAAACCATCAGCGATGATGATGAGCTTGAGGAGCGGGTGGGCAGTGCAGTAAGGATCTACACAGACGGTAGCAAGATAGAAGGGAAAGTGGGAGCCGCCCTTACCGTCTGGACAGGAGGCAAAGAAATAATGAAACGAAAATTTAAACTACATCCTTGCTGCACTGTTTACCAGGCAGAGCTATACGCGGTGAGCCGCGCCGTGGAGGTGGCTGAAAAAGGACCCTGCGAACGCTATGCGATAATGAGTGACTCGCGAGCGGCACTCGACACTCTGGCTAACAATGGCGTGCCCCATCTTCTGGCAGTCCGGACACGGGAGACATTGGCCCGATGTCAGAGCAGGCAGAAATCAGTAAATCTTTACTGGATCAAGGCGCATGCGGGGTTAGTAGGGAATGAAAGAGCAGACGTGCTGGTGAAGGAGGCGGCAAAGTCGCTAAAGAGACTGCCCGATTACGACAAGTGCCCAGTGTCCTTCGCAAAAAGGACGATACGTGGCACCTTTCTAGAAGAATGGAATCGAAGATACAAAACAGCCACGGTGGCAAACATTACAAAAATCTTCTTCCCTGATGCAGTCGCGGCATATCCTATAATAAGAAAGATAAAACCGTGTAACGAATTGACCCAGATCTTCACGGGGCATGGTGGGTTCTCAGAATATCTGAGCAGGTTTAAATGCAAGGAGAACCCATCATGCATATGTGAACCGGACACAACAGAGGACGTCCCGCACATACTGCTGCACTGCCCAATACACATAAACAAAAGACATGCACTGGAACACAACACAGACACTACACTACACATAAATAACCTACACATTCTCCTCAAAGACGAGGAGAAAAGAGAGTATCTAATAAGATATTTTGAGGAAGTGGCCCGGTCGGTGATAGCCAGGAACAAGTAGCGGGACACACTGGCTATCATAAGACATGGAGCATGAAATTTTTGTATAATAGGACAGAGGAGTAGTGGCACGAAAATGCTCAGTAAGGAAATAAGAAATCCAAAGTGCAATTTGTATTATACCTTATTGAAATAATACCAAAAATTGTATGTAGTAAATGTAGAAAAAGAAATAGAATTATAACCTAGATGTAACATAAGAAAAGAAAATAGCTATACATTAGATTAAATATTAGTAGATAGAAACAAGTAAATAATATGTAAATAGAGCTATGGTAAATATTGTATTATAGATAGGTGTAGTCATGTAAGCAAAGATAGATAATATAGTATATGTCATAGTAGTTAGATTATGGTATAAAAGTGAATGTAATGTAAATGTATATATAATTGCCCTTAATAACTGTGTAAATTGTTTGTAGAGCTAAGTAATAAACATAGGCTATAAGTTTAATGTAAATTTAATATTGCTTTTTTGCTGTTTTGTCTAATTGTTGGATAGCTTTACTTATTTGAATCTTGATGTTTAATAAAATGTGTACACTAGTCTTAAGAACGATTGTAAAATAAAGATGAAGGGCCAAAAGGCCACTGAAAAACTCACTCCCCAGACTAGATTAAGCACGCTAAAAAAGGTCTCTGGTTACGCCAGAGGATTCGCGGGCCAGGTCATTGCACCTGGTATAAAAAAAAAAAAAAAAAAAAAAAAAAAACCTAACCTAACCTAACCTAACCTAACCTAACCTAACCCGTCGCCCCACGAAACTTGGCTCCGACAGAAACACCAAATTCCACAACCGCACATACCCCCCCCAACATTATCCTTACCTCACCCCCTCTTTAAAAATTTTTCAAAAATCGTCGCCCCACGAAAACCCCCCCCCACACCCCTCCCAACCCTCTTTTAGGCTACCTCACCCCCCCTCAGGCTATCTCTGGGGTTATTCAACCTATCCCAACCGTGCTTGGGTTCTCTGGAATCGGGAAAGCCCCCTCTTTAACTTGGCTCCGACAGAAACATCAAATTCCACACCCGCACATACCCCCCCCCCTCTAGTTACTTCACTCTCCTAAACCCATCTTCGGGATTAACCACCCTACACATATCGTGTTTGGACTCGTTAGAACCGGGAGAGTCTTCCCTACAAACAGGCTCCCGCGAAAACGCGATACCAACCACACACACACCACACACACCACTACTCCCTCCACATATTCCTTCCAACAAAAACCCACATAACAGCTGGAAAACGAGAAACCAACGCAACAAGGAATTGAATTCGACAACGCCACAGAAGGAAAGAACAGCTCATATCACCACCACATACTCATAAATATGTCAACTAAGTCAGTGAAACAAGCAGACTCCAAAACAGAAATGGAAACAACCAAGACCACAACACTAAAGAAATCCAAATCACCGTCCCTCACAAACATAACGACCAAAGTGCGCGGATTACGGGAAAAGGTACTGAAGAAGACCGCCTCATTAGCTAAATTATCACCAGCAAGCGCACCTACACCAAGTACGTCCACCATTACTGAACTCCCAACCCAACTTTCAATGGGCAGAGTCCAGTCATGGAGTGCGCTGGAGCAGATACCCCAACCCACCACATCAGACGATGAAGGCTCAGAGACCTCATCGTGCGCCTACTCAGAGACGGTGGAAATCGGCAGGCCCAGCATGCTGCTAACCAGCGGCAAAAGACTGGGAACACATATGGACGAGGCCACACGGGCGGCAAACGAACTGCTGCTGCACGGCAAGGAGGCCCTGGAGAGCGCCGGCAACATGAAAAGAGAGAACAAGTAGACGGCCCACGAAACACTGCAGGCCCTGTATGAGATCGTTCTCTCACTCTCAGACTCCAGATCCCGCCATAAACTCAACCTGGAAAAGGAGAGATCAAGACACGCCCAAGAGCTGATGCGTGTCGAGAGAGCCCATGCCAGAACGATCACGGAACTCTCCAACAAACTGCTAGAAGTCCAAACATCAACTAAGAGCGGACTACAAGAAACTCTCCAGGAGGCCCATGCCATTAGAAAGTGGCTGGTGTTCGAAACTGCCACCCCACATAAACAGATAGAGGAGATATCTAAAATAATCACCACTCAGCAAAAACAATTAGATAAACTAAGCAAAACACCTGCACACTCTCCAACGACATCCAACGAAAATATACTAAAGAACCAGGAGACTATGCTCAAGAGCATAAACGACATCGCAATCACCACAGGAACGCTCGCCAAAAGCCAGGAGCGGCTACAGGCTACAGCCGGAGACCTTACCCGCAACTTAGCCGCAACCACCGAGCAAATCCAAATCATCAATGCGACAACTAAAAGCCCCAGCAAAACTATCACCCAAAGCGAGGTCACAGAAGCCATCTCCGCCCTCTCCACCGACCTAAAAGAAGCCATGAGGGCAGTCCCACAACAGCCACCTGTGGCCAATCTTGAGACACAATTACAGCCTATCACAGAGCGTCTCAAGATCATGTCATCCGAAATCAAAACAATAAAGGAGGACACAACCAACCTGGCTACAAAACCTGGGATTAGCCTAGCAGCTGAAATGGCCAATGTGGAGAGGCCACACACCGCCACAGCATCGAAGAAATCTTATGCGTCGGCAGTAAAAGAGAGGCCCCAAACGACCAATGTAGAAAGACCGATCAACCTACATACGTTGATTGTCACCAGTAAAGACCGCACAAAAACTGGTGAACACATTATAGAAGCGATTACAAAAACGCTAAACCCCAAAACGACAGGGGCACGGGTTGACAGGGTGAAGAAGGGGAAGAATCAGAAAGTCATACTCTCTTGCAGCACGGTTGAAGACTTCCAGCTGATTCAGAAACAGCTCAAAATCAGCCCGGAATTAAATGCTTTAACGCCAAAACAACATAATCCGCTAGTGATCATCAAAGACGTAATTAAATCACACTCTGACGCGGACATCATCGATCACATACTGGCTCAAAACAAACATCTAACGGCCAGCATCCCAAAGCCGGAAAGCAGTATCAGGCTCAGGTTCCGGAAAAAAGCGAGGAACGAGCTCACATGTCATCCGGTACTCGAGGTCTCGCCAGCCCTCCACAAGAACATGGTGGAGGCGGGGAAGGTGTACATCGGCATACAGAGGAGGCCAGTCATGGACTTCTCTCCTCTTGTGCAATGTGCCACCTGCCTGGGGTACGGCCACACAAGGACCCAATGCCAAGACTCAAAGAGCCGGTGCAGCTACTGCGGCAATCACCACAAATGGGATGAATGCCTGCGGAGAGCAAACAACCAACCTCCGCGGTGCATTAACTGCGTCAGCACCTCCAAACACACTGGAGCTACCTGTGACGTCGAACATCTGGCTCACTCAGACGTCTGCCCACAAAGGCAAAAATGGGATGCAATAGCCAGATCCAAAATCACCTATCTGTGCTAAGGGCACCCACAGCGGAACCAGTAACAAACATCTCCCTGCAAATATACAAAGACTGAAATGCATCCAGGCCAACCTCCAGCGATCTAAAATTGCCACTGCGGAGTTGCTCAGCGCGGCTAAGGAAAAGGGAGTGCAGATTGCCCTTGTCCAAGAACCATACGTAGGGAACACGGGCATCTTAAAAGAGCACCCCGGCACCAAAGTCATCCAGTGCATCCTAAACCGCGATAAGCCAAACAAATCCGCAATTATAATCTTTGGCCAACACCTGGAGGTAATACAAGACCCGCAACTTACAACAAACAACATAGCGGTGGCCACAATAAGGGCTGACCAACTTAATATAACCCTTATTTCGGTCTATTTGGAAGGAGATGCTGATATAGATCCGGATCTGGACCGATTAAGAACTTTGCTCAACGCAACGCCCATCAAGAACATCATTCTTGGTGGTGACATCAACGCATGGAGCCCATGGTGGGGCAGCTCCACTGAAGATCCAAGAGGAGCAGCGTTTTCCAGCCTCATAGACGAACAAGAGCTACACGTCATTAATCAAGGGGACACCCCGACTTTTGAAACCAACAGAAGGGGACGCATATATTCGAGCATCGTCGACATCACCACATGCAGCAGCCAACTACTGGGAAAAGTGGAAAACTGGAGAGTTGACAGAAACATTACTACATCCGACCATAATGCCATCACCTTCTCGATAAGGCTCACAAAACCACTAGAGCCCCTAAAACCCATCACCACGAGAAGGTATAACACCAAGAAGGCCAAATGGAAGGACTTCGAAGAACTCTTCAGACTATCCCTAGCTGCCAAAAACATCACCCCGGACAGAGTCGGAAAAACAACAACCACCCAAGACATGGAGCAGACAATCTCAGAATATACCACCATTATACAAGAAGCGTGTGAATCCACTATGCCAAAGATAGGTCAAGGCAAAATGGACCCCACACCACCATGGTGGACTAAAGAACTAAACGAGATGAAGCGTAATACACTGCGACTAAAAAGGCGAATAAGAAACGCAGCACCCACCAGAAAAGAGCACGTAATACAAGAATACGTACGTGCCAAAGAGCTCTACAAGGAAGCTACAGAACTGGCACAAACCACCAGCTGGAAGGAATTCTGTAATAAACAAGAAAAGGAAAGCATGTGGGACGGCATCTATAGAGTAATAAGACAAACCGCCAGGAGACAGGACGATGTTCTCCTTAAAGGCACGGACGGCAAAACCATCAGCCCAGAAAACTCCGCCAAACTCCTGGCCGAAACATTTTACCCAGACGACTCTATGGAAAGCGACACGCCCTACCATGCCACCCTCAGGCGAGAAGTGTCAACCAAACCGGTGAAACTTAACGCAGATGATCCGCCCTTCACAGAAGAGGAGCTCGACAAAGTGCTTTCGTCTTTCAATCCTAAGAAAGCACCGGGCCCGGACGGACTAACAGCAGACATCTGCAACGTGGCTATTCAGACAGACAGGGAAACGTTTTTGGCAATAATCAACCAATGCCTTAAGCTCAACTACTTTCCCTCACCATGGAAAATAGCCCACGTCGTCATAATAAAGAAACCCGGTAAGGACGACTATACACAGCCAAAGGCTTACAGACCGATCGGCCTCTTATCGGTGCTTGGAAAAACTTTCGAGAAAATGATAATAGGCCGCATCCAACACTACATCCTTCCAACGCTGACTGAGAACCAGTACGGATTCATGCCACAGCGAGGCACGGAGGATGCCCTTTACGAACTAACGAAGCACATTAGGCATGAAATCGCCGACAAAAAGATTGTGCTCGTTATATCTCTTGACATAGAGGGCGCCTTCGATAACGCGTGGTGGCCAATGCTAAAACACCAACTGGTCCAAAAGAAGTGCCCAAGAAATCTGTACCACACAATCGACTCATACCTTACTAGCAGAAAGATCGTCGTCAACTATGCTCGCTCATCCTACGAGAAGCAAACTACGAAGGGTTGCGTCCAAGGCTCCATCGGAGGACCAACCTTCTGGAACATCATCCTGGACTCGCTATTACAACAACTGACCAGCGAAGGAACAACATGCCAGGCGTTTGCAGACGACGTAGTCCTCACCTTTTCGGGACACTCCGGCCACGACATTGCTGAAACGGCCAACAATACACTAGCAACTGTAGTGAAATGGGGCAACGAAAACAAACTGAACTTCGCGCCACACAAGACCCAGGCGATGATAATCACTAAAAAACTAAAGTTCAGCACCCCAGTTTTACACATGTCCGGCCATCCGGTAACAATCGTGGACACAATCAAGATTCTAGGCCTACATATCAACAACACACTCACCTTCACAACCCACGTGGACGCCGTCTGCAAGAAAGCCGCCACCATCTACAAACAAGTAGCATGTGCGGCAAAGGTGAAGTGGGGCCTAAACGGAGAAATCGTGAGGACCATATACACTGCGGTTATAGAGCCGATTGTAACATACGCTTCCAGTGCGTGGGCACCGGCCATGGATCTGGAAATAAACAAAAAGAAAATTAACGCAATCCAAAGAAGCTTTGCAATTAAGATATGCAAGGGATACAGAACTGTATCACTAACATCAGCTCTTGTACTTACAGGACTGTTACCCCTAGATTTACGAATTCTCGAAAACGCCAGCCTCTACAAAGCCAAGAAAGGCCATTCCAATGAATACTTACCACCAAACAAGGAGCTCGAAGGAAGGGTCGCATTTAGAAAACTACCACACCCTGTACAACTCAACACCATCACCTACGAGCTCCTCGAGGACATGGACCCCGATACCATCGAAGACCACCACATATCCGGACCCCAAATTTACACGGACGGCAGCAAAATTGAGGGGAAAACAGGAGCTGCCCTTACATGGTGGGAACAAGGACAGGAAGTCCATTACTCGCTATTCAAATTGGAATCCTTCTGCGCGGTCTTTCAATCAGAGCTCTATGCCATTCACAGGGCAATTGAGAAGTTCAAAAATAGCAGCGCCACTACCGCGAACATACTCAGCGATTCGCGGTCGTCGCTGGACTTACTCAAAAACCCCACATACATTACGCCCCTGACATACACCATAAGGGAAAACATAGCAGCTATCCGTGCACAAGGCAAAATCATCCGGCTATTCTGGCTAAGAGCACACGCAGGCACCGCAGGAAACGAACGAGCGGACGAGCTAGCGAAGAAAGCAGCACTGGCAACAACATCGGCCATTTCATACGACAAAGTGCCCCTGTCTTTTGTTAAAAGTACAATCCGAGAGGAGACCACCAAAACATGGCAGGATCGGTATAACGCCGCCACAACAGGAGAAGTCACGAAAAAGTTCTTCCCGGACGTCACAAACAACTATCGTCTGGTGAGATCTACCGCGTTGACACCAATCCTAGTGCAGGCGTTCACAGGTCATGGAGGCATCGCAGCTTACCTACACCGTTTTAAGATCAAGGACAACCCCAGCTGCGAATGCGATGACACTACCGATGAAACCATCTGGCACGTAATATACGACTGCCCTCGCTTCCTCGCAGAGCGTACAGAACTCGAAATCATAACTGGAAAGCATATGAATGAGAACACCATGCAAAGCCTATTGGAAAACTAAGAGACGAGACCAAGTCTCCTAAAATACCTGGAAAATACAGTTAGGAGAGCTAACACAAGAAACAGTACATTAGACCAACAACCAACAACATCATCAACATCATCATCTACCCAAAGTCAAGCAATCAACCGTAGTGCACAACCCGACAATACTTTAATAGCAACCCAAAAACACACAATCACAATGACAATACCACAGTTGCTGGCAAACGGCGAGAACGGAGCACCAGGGTTAACAACACGCCCGGTAGCCCTCTTCATGTCCGCAAATATCGAACGATTAGGCATAACATTCTGCCACGTGGACATGAAAAACAGGGTAGCCATATCACCGGGACTAGCCGCCCTCCTCAAAGGAAATACTAGCAGAACAACCATCAAGTATTCCAAATACAGCACATACAGCGCAATTAACATCAGGAATATAGAATGTCGGCTTATTCGATCCCACAATAAAATCATAGTGGTACTTGACAGGAAAGCCGACACTACACAGTTTGCGCAGGCTAGTATACTCCTTCAACATATAGCGAAGGACGGCGAAGAAAACACCAACAAAAATCCCAAGACCATCAGTGTGGATGCTATGGCAGTGGGCTTCGATAAAGGAGAAGCCGCGGACTACATGGGATGCATCATGGCCTCGAAACACCATAACATCGTTACATACGAGAACAGAGGCCAGGATCTGAGTTTTCTACTCCCTCCCATAGAAACAATAATAACACACTCCGCGACAAATATCCAACTCGCAGCCCCCTCCACAAGCCTAGCAAACCCTATTGAGCCGCAATCAAAAGAGCCGCAACGCCACCAAGAACATAAACAGAACGCGGGTAACAAAAATACATCCATGTCAGCAAGAGGAACATCAAAAGCACTCTTGACCCCACTTTTTGCTGCTGTCAACACCAGAAATTCCCAAGGAATTCTAACAGCGCAACTGGGAACAGCTCTCGAGGCTTTCACAAAGAAAAGCAAACCCACTACACACAAAACCACACTATCCGCCGAAAAAGGAATAGTGATTCCACCTACTTGCCGGCCGGTGAGCACAATGTCGGACCTCTACATAAACGCCTTCCTCGAACACAAGGCCATACTGGAAGGCACAATAGCCATCAAAGCCCGGACAGCCAGCAACATACTAGAAGCATACCATCGCCAAAGCAATATGTTGCTGGAAGACAGACTCGAGGAAGAGGAGGCCACGATATACAACAACCAGACAGGCGAGGTCATAGCGGGCAAACCCATCTCCGCCCACATGGCAGCGTTTAGTGCCACCGCAGGCTTCGTTTACCTCGATCAAGAAGCCACAAAGGAGACCGGTAAAATCACTTTCCACACCCCGGAAAACGACCCCATTGTAGTCACTGCCAAATTCACCCAGATCTGGCTCACAGAGAGAATTCTAGAGCGAGCCAAAACACTGGAGATCAGTAACACATGGAGTCTGCCTGACAAAATCACCCTAGTCAATGGCGTACCGGGATGCGGCAAAACCACATGGATAGTTAACAACTTTAACCCTGCAAATGACATCGTATTGACACCGCTGATCAAAGGTAAAGAAGATCTCAAAAACAAAGTCAGCCAACGAATGGGAAAAAGAGCGGCAGAAAACATCTATACAGTCGCATCAGCCCTCTCAAATGGAGTAAGGAAGAAAAAAGACCAAGCTTTCCACAGATTAATTATAGACGAAGCGCTCGTGAACCATTTTGGCTCACTGGTACAATTAATGCGCACTGTGGAAGCCAAGGAGCTACTCCTAATTGGCGACTCAAACCAGATCCCGTACATAGATCGGGAAAACCTATTCCCACTACAATACGATAAACCTATCACAACACAATCCAAACCGCAGGAACTGTTATGCACGCATCGGTGCCCTATGGACGTAGCATATGCCCTTCAGAAGCATTACAACGGCATATACTCGTCAAATGACATAGTTAAATCCCTGAACATAAACAGCTATACCGATGCCGATATCCCACCCAACCTTCCAGAGACACTATACCTGTCGCACACCCAGGCAGAGAAGGATACTCTCAAACAGAAAGGATACGGCACTGGTGAGGGCTCCGATTTGAGAACCATCCACGAGGCACAGGGACTCGGTGCACCAAACGTCATCATCATACAGACCAAAGACGCGGTGCAAAAACTACATGACAGTGTCCAGCACGCAGTGGTTGCCATTTCCAGACACACCAGATCCTGTATCTACTATACAGACACTCGTGAAGACGCCATCTGGAACCTCATGAGGCAGTCAATAGATCAGGAACCAAAAACCATACTGGAATACAACAAAAAGATGGCAATCAAACACAGAGACTATAAGATGATGAAAAAACTCGGTCTACAATAAAAGAACAGAATACCATGACCCACAACAACACACGGGTCAAAACCAAAACTATAGATGACAACAACCGAAGGAACAAGATATACCGTTAACAACAAACGGCAATAAATTAAAACATCCAAAACACCAACTTACCAATAAATAACCAACAGATACATTCAAATCCAATCAGAAGAACAGAACACCATGACCCACAACAACACACGGGTCAAAAACATAAACCATAGATGACAACAACTGGAGGAACAAGATATACCGTTAACAACATACGGCAATAACTCACAAACAAACCTTTCCCAAGACCAAACGGTCAAGCTGAAAACTACCAACATTTCAGCAAACATGTAATAGCATCACTTCAAGAACTCTTTTTTAATTATATAAAATCAACCCAAATCAATAAATACAAACAAAATCTTAAAAAAGGCACGGACAAAAGTCTGTGGTAGTTAAAATCTTATTAAAAAAAAAAAAAAAAAAAAAAAAAAAAACCTAACCTAACCTAACCTAACCAAAAAAAAAAAAAAAAAAAAAAATTCAAAATTTTTTCAAAAATCGTCGCCCCACGAATTTGGTTCTCTGGAATCGGGAAAGCCCCCTCTTTAACTTGGCTCCGACAGAAAACATCAAATTCCACACCCGCACATACCCCCCCCTAGTTACCTCACTCTCCTAAAACCAACTTCGGGATTAACCACCCTACACATATCGTGTTTGGACTCGTTAGAACCGGGAGAGTCTTCCCTACAAACAGGCTCCCGCGAAAACGCGATACCAACCACACACACACCACACACACCACTACTCCCTCCACATATTCCTTCCAACAAAAAACCCACATAACAGCTGGTAAACGAGCAACCAACGCAACAAGGAACTGAATTCGACAACGCCACAGAAGGAAAGAACAGCTCATATCGCCACCACATACTCATAAATATGTCAACTAAGTCAGTCAAACAAGCAGACTCCAAAACAGAAATGGAAACAACCAAGACCACAACACTAAAGAAATCCAAATCACCGTCCCTCACAAACATAACGACCAAAGTGCGCGGATTACGGGAAAAGGTACTGAAGAAGACCACCTCATTAGCTAAATTATCACCAGCAAGCGCACCTACACCAAGTACGTCTACCATCACTGAACTCCCAACCCAACTTTCGATGGGCAGAGTCCAGTCATGGAGTGCGCTGGAGCAAATACCCCAACCCACCACATCAGACGATGAAGGCTCAGAGACCTCATCATGCGCCTACTCAGAGACGGTGGAAATCGGCAGGCCCAGCATGCTGCTAACCAGCGGCAAAAGACTGGGAACACACATGGACGAGGCCACACGGGCGGCAAACGAACTGCTGCTGCACGGCAAGGAGGCCCTGGAGAGTGCTGGCAACATGAAAAGAGAGAACAAGCAGACGGCCCACGAAACACTCCAGGCCCTGTATGAGATCGTTCTCTCACTCTCAGACTCCAGATCCCGCCATAAACTCAACCTGGAAAAGGAGAGATCAAGACACGCCCAAGAGCTGATGCGTGTCGAGAGAGCCCATGCCAGAACGATCACGGAACTCTCCAACAAACTGCTAGAAGTCCAAACATCAACTAAGAGCGGACTACAAGAAACTCTCCAGGAGGCCCATGCCATTAGAAAGTGGCTGGTGTTCGAAACTGCCACCCCACATAAACAGATAGAGGAGATATCTAAAATAATCACCACTCAGCAAAAACAATTAGATAAACTAAGCAAAACACCTGCACACTCTCCAACGACATCCACCGAAAATATACTAAAGAACCAGGAGACTATGCTCAAGAGCATAAACGACATCGCAATCACCACAGGAACGCTCGCCAAAAGTCAGGAGCGGCTACAGGCTACAGCCGGAGACCTTACCCGCAACTTAGCCGCAACCACCGAGCAAATCCAGATCATCAATGCGACAACAAAAAGCCCCAGCAAAACTATCACCCAAAGCGAGGTCACAGAGTCCATCTCCGCCCTCTCCACCGACCTAAAAGAAGCCATGAGGGCAGTCCCACAACAGCCACCTGTGGCCAATCTTGAGACACAATTACAGCCTATTACAGAGCGTCTCAAGATCATGTCATCCGAAATCAAAACAATAAAGGAGGACACAACCAACCTGGCTACAAAACCTGGGATTAGCCTAGCAGCTGAAATGGCCAATGTGGAGAGGCCACACACCGCCACAGCACCGAAGAAATCTTATGCGTCGGCAGTAAAAGAGAGGCCCCAAACGACCAATGTAGAAAGACCGATCAACCTACATACGCTGATTGTCACCAGTAAAGACCGCACAAAAACTGGTGAACACATTATAGAAGCGATTACAAAAACGCTAAACCCCAAAACGACAGGGGCACGGGTTGACAGGGTGAAGAAGGGGAAGAATCAGAAAGTCATACTCTCTTGCAGCACGGTTGAAGACTTCCAGCTGATTCAGAAACAACTCAAAATCAGCCCGGAATTAAATGCTTTAACGCCAAAACAACATAATCCGCTAGTGATCATCAAAGACGTAATTAAATCACACTCTGACGCGGACATCATCGATCACATACTGGCTCAAAACAAACATCTAACGGCCAGCATCCCAAAGCCGGAAAGCAGTATCAGGCTCAGGTTCCGGAAAAAAGCGAGGAACGAGCTCACATGTCATCCGGTACTCGAGGTCTCGCCAGCCCTCCACAAGAACATGGTGGAGGCGGGGAAGGTGTACATCGGCATACAGAGGAGGCCAGTCATGGACTTCTCTCCTCTTGTGCAATGTGCCACCTGCCTGGGGTACGGCCACACAAGGACCCAGTGCCAAGACTCAAAGAGCCGGTGCAGCTACTGCGGCAATCACCACAAATGGGATGAATGCCTGCGGAGAGCAAACAACCAACCTCCGCGGTGCATTAACTGCGTCAGCACCTCCAAACACACTGGAGCTACCTGCGACGTCGAACATCTGGCGCACTCAGACGTCTGCCCACAAAGGCAAAAATGGGACGCAATAGCCAGATCCAAAATCACCTATCTGTGCTAAGGGCACCCATAGCGGAACCAGTAACAAACATCTCCCTGCAAATATACAAAGACTGAAATGCATCCAGGCCAACCTCCAGCGATCGAAAATTGCCACTGCGGAGCTGCTCAGCGCGGCTAAGGAAAAGGGAGTGCAGATTGCCCTTGTCCAAGAACCATACGTAGGGAACACGGGCATCTTAAAAGAGCACCCCGGCACTAAAGTCATCCAGTGCATCCTAAGCCGCGATAAGCCAAACAAAGCCGCAATTATAATCTTTGGCCAACACCTGGAGGTAATACAAGACCCGCAACTTACAACAAACAACATAGCGGTGGCCACAATAAGGGCTGACCAACTTAATATAACCCTTATTTCGGTCTATTTGGAAGGAGATGCTGATATAGATCCGGATCTGGACCGATTAAGAGCTTTACTCAACGCAACGCCCATCAAGAATATTGTTCTTGGTGGTGACATCAACGCATAGAGCCCATGGTGGGGCAGCTCCACTGAAGATCCAAGAGGAGCAGCGTTTTCTAGCCTCATAGACGAACAAGAGCTACACGTCATTAATCAAGGGGACACCCCGACTTTTGAAACCAACAGAAGGGGACGCATGTACTCGAGTATCGTCGACATTACCACATGCAGCAGCCAACTACTGGGAAAAGTGGAAAACTGGAGAGTTGACAGAAGCATTACTACATCCGACCATAATGCCATCACCTTCTCGATAAGGCTCACAAAACCACTAGAGCCCCTAAAACCCATCACCACGAGAAGGTATAACACCAAGAAGGCCAAATGGAAGGACTTCGAAGAACTCTTCAGACTATCCCTAGCTGCCAAAAACATCACCCCGGACAGAGTCGGAAAAACAACAACCACCCAAGACATGGAGCAGACAATCTCAGAATATACCACCATTATACAAGAAGCGTGTGAATCCACTATGCCAAAGATAGGTCAAGGCAAAATGGACCCCACACCACCATGGTGGACCAAAGAACTAAACGAGATGAAGCGAAATACACTCCGACTAAAAAGGCGAATAAGAAACGCAGCACCCACCAGAAAAGAGCACGTAATACAAGAATACGTACGTGCCAAAGAGCTCTACAAGGAAGCTACAGAACTGGCACAAACCACCAGCTGGAAGGAATTCTGTAATAAACAAGAAAAGGAAAGCATGTGGGACGGCATCTATAGAGTCATAAGACAAACCGCCAGGAGACAGGACGATGTTCTCCTCAAAGGCACGGACGGCAAAACCATCAGCCCAGAAAACTCCGCCAAACTCCTGGCCGAAACATTTTACCCGGACGACTCTATGGAAAGCGACACGCCCTACCATGCCACCCTCAGGCGAGAAGTGTCAACCAAACCGGTGAAACTTAACGCAGACGATCCGCCCTTCACAGAAGAGGAGCTCGACAAAGTGCTTTCGTCTTTCAATCCTAAGAAAGCACCGGGCCCGGACGGACTAACAGCAGACATCTGCAACGTGGCTATTCAGACAGACAGGGAAACGTTTTTGGCAATAATTAACCAATGCCTTAAGCTTAACTACTTTCCCTCACTATGGAAAATAGCCCACGTCGTCATAATAAAGAAACCCGGTAAGGACGACTATACACAGCCAAAGGCTTACAGACCGATCGGCCTCTTATCGGTGCTTGGAAAAACTTTCGAGAAAATGATAATAGGCCGCATCCAACACTACATCCTTCCAACGCTGACTGAGAACCAGTACGGATTCATGCCACAGCGAGGCACGGAGGATGCCCTTTACGAACTAACGAAGCACATTAGGCACGAAATCGCCGACAAAAAGATTGTGCTCGTTATATCTCTTGACATAGAGGGCGCCTTCGATAATGCGTGGTGGCCAATGCTAAAACACCAACTGGTCCAAAAGAAGTGCCCAAGAAATCTGTACCACACAATCGACTCATACCTTACTAGCAGAAAGATCGTCGTCAACTATGCTCGCTCATCCTACGAGAAGCAAACTACGAAGGGTTGCGTCCAAGGCTCCATCGGAGGACCAACCTTCTGGAACATCATCCTGGACCCGCTATTACAACAACTGACCAGCGAAGGAACAACATGCCAGGCGTTTGCAGACGACGTAGTCCTCACTTTTTCGGGACACTCCGGCCACGACATTGCTGAAACGGCCAACAATACACTAGCAACTGTAGTGAAATGGGGCAACAAAAACAAGCTGAACTTCGCGCCACACAAGACCCAGGCGATGATAATCACTAAAAAACTAAAGTTCAGCACCCCAGTTTTACACATGTCCGGCCATCCGGTAACAATCGTGGACACAATCAAGATTCTAGGCCTACATATCAACAACACACTCACCTTCACAACCCACGTGGACGCCGTCTGCAAGAAAGCCGCCACCATCTACAAACAAGTAGCATGTGCGGCAAAGGTGAAGTGGGGCCTCAACGGGGAAATCGTGAGGACTATATACACTGCGGTTATAGAGCCGATTGTAACATACGCTTCCAGCGCGTGGGCATCGGCCATGGATCTGGAGATAAACAAAAAGAAAATTAACGCAATCCAAAGAAGCTTTGCAATTAAGATATGCAGGGGATACAGAACTGTATCACTAACATCAGCTCTTGTACTTACAGGACTGTTACCCCTAGATTTACGAATTCTGGAAAACGCCAGCCTCTACAAAGCCAAGAAAGGCCATTCCAATGAATATTTACCACCAAACAAGGAGCTCGAAGGAAGGGTCGCATTTAGAGAACTACCACACCCCGTACAACTCAACACCATCACCTACGAGCTCCTCGAGGACATGGACCCCGATACCATCGAAGACCACCACATATCCGGACCCCAAATTTACACGGACGGCAGCAAAATTGAGGGGAAAACAGGAGCTGCCCTTACATGGTGGGAACAAGGACAGGAAGTCCATTACTCGCTATTCAAATTGGAATCCTTCTGCACGGTCTTTCAATCAGAGCTCTATGCCATTCACAGGGCAATTGAGAAGTTCAAAAATAGCAGCGCCACTACCGCGAACATACTCAGCGATTCGCGGTCGTCGCTGGACTTACTCAAAAACCCCACATACATTACGCCCCTGACATACACCATAAGGGAAAACATAGCAGCTATCCGTGCACAAGGCAAAATCATCCGGCTATTCTGGCTAAGAGCACACGCAGGCACCGCAGGAAACGAACGAGCGGACGAGCTAGCGAAGAAAGCAGCACTGGCAACAACATCGGCCATTTCATACGACAAAGTGCCCCTGTCTTTTGTTAAAAGTACAATCCGAGAGGAGACCACCAAAACATGGCAGGATCGGTATAACGCCGCTACAACAGGAGAAGTCACGAAAAAGTTCTTCCCGGACGTCACAAACAACTATCGTCTGGTGAGATCGACCGCGTTGACACCAATCCTAGTGCAGGCGTTCACAGGTCATGGAGGCATCGCAGCTTACCTACACCGTTTTAAGCTCAAGGACAACCCTAGCTGCGAATGCGATGACACCACCGATGAAACCATCTGGCACGTAATATACGACTGCCCCCGCTTCCTCGCAGAGCGTACAGAACTCGAAATCATAACTGGAAAGCATATGGATGAGAACACCATGCAAAGCCTATTGGAAAACAAAGAGACGAGACCAAGTCTCCTAAAATACCTGGAAAATACAGTTAGGAGAGCTAACACAAGAAACAGTACATTAGACCAACAACCAACAACATCATCAACATCATCATCTACCCAAAGTCAACCAATCAACTGTAGTGCACAACCCGACAATACTTTAATAGCAACCCAAAAACACACAAACACAATGACAATACCACAGTTGCTGGCAAACGGCGAGAACGGAGCACCAGGGTTAACAACACGCCCGGTGGCCCTCTTCATGTCCGCAAATATCGAACGATTAGGCATAACATTTTGCCACGTGGACATGAAAAACAGGGTATCCATATCACCGGGACTAGCTGCCCTCCTCAAAGGAAATACTAGCAGAACAACCATCAAGTACTCCAAATACAGCACATACAGCGCAATTAACATCAGGAATATAGAATGTCGGCTTATTCGATCCCACAATAAAATTATAGTGGTACTCGACAGGAAAGCCGACACTACACAGTTTGCGCAGGCTAGTACACTCCTTCAACATATAGCGAAGGACGGCGAAGAAAACACCAACAAAAATCCCAAGACCATCAGTATGGATGCTATGGCAGTGGGCTTCGATAAAGGAGAAGCCGCGGACTACATGGGATGCATCATGGCCTCGAAACACCATAACATCGTTACATACGAGAACAGAGGCCAGGCTCTGAGTTTTCTACTCCCTCCCATAGAAACAATAATAACACACTCCGCGACAAATATCCAACTCGCAGCCCCCTCCACAAGCCTAGCAAACCCTATTCAGCCGCAATCAAAAGAGCCGCAACGCCACCAAGAACACAAACAGAATGCGGGTAACAAAAATACATCCATGTCAGCAAAGGAAACATCAAAAGCACTCTTGACCCCACTCTTTGCTGCTGTCAACAACAGAAATTCCCAAGGAATTCTAACAGCGCAACTGGGAACAGCTCTCGAGGCTTTCACAAAGAAAAGAAAACCCACAACACACAAAACCACACTATCCGCCGAAAAAGGAATAGTGAATCCACCTACTTGCCGGCCGGTGAGCACAATGTCGGACCTCTACATAAACGCCTTCCTCGAACACAAGGCCATACTGGAAGGCACAATAGCCATCAAAGCCCGGACAGCCAGCAACATACTAGAAGCATACCATCGCCAAAGCAATATGTTGCTGGAAGACAGACTCGAGGAAGAGGAGGCCACGTTATACAACAACCAGACAGGCGAGGTCATAGCGGGCAAACCCATCTCCGCCCACATGGCAGCGTTTAGTGCCACCGCAGGCTTCGTTTACCTCGATCAAGAAGCCACAAAGGAGACCGGTAAAATCACTTTCCACACCCCGGAAAACGACCCCATTGTAGTCACTGCTAAATTCACCCAGATCTGGCTCACAGAGAGGATTCTAGAGCGAGCCAAAACACTGGAGATCAGTGACACATGGAGTCTGCCTGACAAAATCACCCTAGTCAATGGCGTACCGGGATGCGGCAAAACCACATGGATAGTTAACAACTTTAACCCTGCAAATGACATCGTATTGACACCGCTGATCAAAGGTAAAGAAGATCTCAAAAACAAAGTCAGCCAACGAATGGGAAAAAGAGCGGCAGAAAACATCTATACAGTCGCATCAGCCCTCTCAAATGGAGTAAGGAAGAAAAAAGACCAAGCTTTCCACAGATTAATTATAGACGAAGCGCTCGTGAACCATTTTGGCTCACTGGTACAATTAATGCGCACTGTGGAAGCCAAGGAGCTACTCCTAATTGGCGACTCAAACCAGATCCCGTACATAGATCGGGAAAACCTATTCCCACTACAATACGATAAACCCATCACAACACAATCCAAACCGCAGGAACTGTTATGCACGCATCGGTGCCCTATGGACGTAGCATATGCCCTTCAGAAGCATTACAACGGCATATACTCGTCAAATGACATAGTAAAATCCCTGAACATAACCAGCTACACCGATGCCGATATCCCACCCAACCTTCCAGAGACACTATACCTGTCGCACACCCAGGCAGAGAAGGAAACTCTCAAACAGAAAGGATACGGCACTGGTGAGGGCTCCGATTTGAGAACCATCCACGAGGCACAGGGACTCGGTGCACCAAACGTCATCATCATACAGACCAAAGACGCGGTGCAAAAACTACATGACAGTGTCCAGCACGCAGTGGTTGCCATTTCCAGACACACCAGATCCTGTATCTACTATACAGACACTCGTGAAGACGCCATCTGGAACCTCATGAGGCAGTCAATAGATCAGGAATCAAAAACCATACTGGAGTACAACAAAAAGATGGCAATCAAACACAGAGACTATAAGATGATGAAAAAACTCGGTCTACAATAAATAAATGAAAACATCCAAAACACCAACTTACCAATAAACAACCAATGGATACACTTAAATCCAATCAGAAGAACAGAACACCATGACCCACAACAACACACGGGTCAAATCAAAACTATTGATGACAACAACTGGAGGAACAAGATATACCGTTAACAACACACGGCAATAAATTAAAACATCCAAAACACCAACTTACCAATAAACAACCAACGGATACACTTAAATCCAATCAGAAGAACAGAACACCATGACCCACAACAACACACGGGTCAAAATCAAAACTATATATGACAACAACTGGAGGAACAAGATATACCGTTAACAACACACGGCAATAACTTACAAACAAACCTTTCCCAAGACCAAACGGTCAAGCTGAAAACTACCAACATTTCAGCAATCATGTAATAGCATCACTTCAAGAACTCTTTTTAATTATATAAAATCAATCTAAATCAATAAATACAAACAAAATCTTAAAAAAGGCACGGACAAAAGTCTGTGGTAGTTAAAATCTTTATAATAAAAAAAAAAAAAAAACCTAACCTAACCTAACCTAACCCAGTACCGCTTTGGCAGCGCTAGAGCAAGCAGCTTTTTCGAAACGCTCCTGAGTAAAAAATTCAAAATAGTGGGTTTTTCTTTACCGATTCAAACGAAATAAGTGTCCGCGGGTGCATTTTGACGTGGCACATAAGCCCACATATCGCAAGTGAACCACGAAACCACCCCTATAAGGTTATAAACTGAAAACCAAATAATTTTAAGGTTAAGTGGTAAATTTTTCACAGTTTTTGTGTCATAGTGATTACAATATAGTGCCTCCATCAAAGTTTAAAGTGTCCACTAGTGGGCCAGTACAGGCCGCACCCTTTAGTGTTTGTTCGGAAGAAATCGGTCCACCGCAACACAGTGAAAAATCCAGAAAAACAAATTTTCCACGTGGTTCTGGCACCACGAGGTCACCGAAGGAGTGAAGTCAGCGAGCTGGAATTTTTATAGCAGCTAGACAGCACCGTCTTCAACGAAATTCGACAAAGAACTGAATTTTTCGACTTATAGTTTTTAAACTATAAACAAAAAAGTGTCACAACTTTGACCTTAAATAACTCACCAAGTAAATAAGATAGAACAAATTTTGAACTGCTATCCTCTGCGCGCTCATCGGCCGAAGAGCTCAGCTTAGCATCAAGAATTTATGTTAAGTACTTTTTATATTATAATCAAAAAACCAAAACTATCACTTTTTCAAAAATTTTAGAACTGTATTAATCTGTAAAATTCAAAACTATATGTACCCAAATAGAGTGTAAATTTTTACGAATTATAGTGATTTTCACAAAATTTTTGAACGATTAGTAACATAGATATTGAATTTTTTCCGTTTTTTCTAAATTAATTAGTAAATATTAGTTATAAAATTATTTTGACCATAAAATACGTTTGTGCATGTCCACCGGCACATATAGACTCCAAACTCGGCCAGTCTAGGCCCAAAAACAAAAAATATTGACTTTTCTGGCTGACCTGGTGGTACTTAGAGTAAGGCTAGAAATAGGATATCTCACTGACTGGAGGTCGTAGAGAGACGCGGTTTTCGACCCTAGAAGGAGGGGAGAAGGGGCTGTAGAACTGACTACCAAATTGCCCAATTGGGCACAAATATTTATTTGGGCACTATTAAGGCACAGGCGGATAGCCAAAGACGTGCCCTTCACTACTCTGAAAACCGCACATCGCTGCGACGCCTGGTTCGGAAGTTATTAAAGTTTCTCGCCAAAATTTGACATTTCGGCGGCCATTTTGGAAATTTTCGGAAGGCCATATCTCCGGAGTTAGGGCAGGTAGAGCGACGGGGATTTTTCCTATGGTAAGGGAGGGAGCTAAGGAATTGCGCAAACTTAGTTTTTTCTAAATTAGGGGTAAAAATTTTTGGAATTTCGATCTTAAGATATTTAGATAGAGCGTAAAATTCCACACTAGGAGAACCCAAACTCGAGTACTCTGCGACCAATAGCGCCGGAGATATACCCGATTCACGGACGACTTTGACAGCTGGGCGGCCATCTTGAAAATTTTCAAGTAACCATAACTTCCTTTAGTTTTAAGTTAGAAAGCTGCCGTTTCCGGTTTGGGGTTCCTTGGAGATTGCGGAATACACCCAATAGGGTCAAGTGGGGATTTGACCCCCAAAATTATTGTACTGGGCTGGGAGCTGGATCGGGTCCAGTTGGTCGGGGGACTACTGCTAGTCCAAATCTCTACGATCAGTGGGGCCGAAGTTATCGCCGCTAGAGGTTTTCTCTGGCGAACTTTGGGGTTCGCTGGGGAATTTTCTGGCGGGCTTTGCTCCGGAACTACTGATCCTAGCGACTTGCGGTTTATTCTGCTGACTTGGGCCTGATCTTCGCTTCCTAAGTCTAGAACACTGCATTGTTCTATATCTTCTCCTTCCTTCTTTTCTCTTCTTTATTTTTCTTTTTCATTAATTCTTCTTCTTTTTGATAAGGGCTGACCTCCGCGACCCACGGGGGTCCTGACCGGGTGACCTGCAACTCAGAAATATCATATAAAACGATACTATCAAGATAAAAAATTTCAAAATTTTAAAATTTATAATATTACTGTAGAATTGACTTTGATAGTGACTGATCCCGGACGGTGGTTTGCGGCCGGCGGCGACAATTGGGCATTGTAGCGACAACGCTCCATTTTGCGCCGTAGCCTTTGGGCAAATTGGCCGGGTCCAATCACACTAAACGATAACCCAAACGGGGTAGATTTTATAATTAATTGTACATGATTATTCTATTTTATAATTGATCTGTATTTTGTTTTATTATATTTTGCAATCTTGTGTAATACCAATTGCTATAACTTTTATTACTTATTTACATGACACGGGCATTTACACCCATAACTCATTAGATGACACTGGACAATTTACACCCAGCTCTATATATACTAATTTTGTAAACACTATATATATTATCAAATACTGACTAAGCCGGAACTATACATCCGGTAACTGACTCCGGGTATTTGACACCTGCTGACAAAGGTATCAGACCTTTTACACCTGAGAACCATTGACGGCAAGGCACCGCGAACTGAGGCAATTATGCCTATCCAACGCTCACCACCCCCAAATCCTAAACTGATCAAGGATAATAAAGATGCTAACATAACTAAAAATCAAGAAAAAGTAGATTCAGCAATCAGTGATAGACAGAATAGAACATTTGCATTAAACAAAGACAAACACAAGAACATATTGGAAGATTCGGAGACCCCACCACCATTGAAATATATTAATAAGCAGATGCCTGGCCCATCGCTGAAAAAGAGTCCAAACATCTCTGAAGCGGTGGCACGATACGAAGAAACAAATAAAAAGAGCTCAGAAATACAAAGAGTAAAACAAAAAACCAAAGATGATAAACCAAAGGGTAAGACGCAAACGACGATGCTGAATAGCATATTATCAGCCGAAATAAATTCAAAAGGACAGGAAGGAAAAGTAGTCTTTGGTAGCAAATTGGAAGAGGCGGAACACTGTATTTCACAATCCATGTTCCAACTGAGCATATCTAGAAACATTAAAACAGAAATAAAATCTGAGATCACCAAACACCTCGAAACTCTACAAAAAATAGTAACAGAGCTAGCTAAGGAGCTGGAGCTGGAGAAAGGTAAGAGAGAAGGAGTGACTGTAAATACAGAAACACAACAGGGGCAAGCCTCAACAAGTAAAAAGAACCAAAACGACTTACACAAGCAACTACACGACTGCATGATGGACGGCATAAACGAGATGAGAGCACTCAGAAACGCAGTGACAAGTGCTGCAATAGTACCCCAGGGCAATGATAGTCGCGAGGGGGGCGTGGCACTGGTCGAGGAGATATGCCAGCTCAAAAACGTAACCCTGGCGCTTGGGAGGCAGATCGCTGAGGTGAAGGACTCTACTCCCTCATATGCGGAAATCGCATCAAGATCCCAGCCAACTGAGATGGTAAGGCCTCGACCAAAGCACAGCGTCATCGTGACTACCAATGCCGATACACCAACCTCTGACGATACACTTAAGCAAATAAGCAAAACACTAAATGCAAAGGAAACAGGACATAGGATCGAAGGGATCAGAAGAATAAGAAACGGAAAAATTGTAATCAGTTGTGCTTCTAAAGCCGAAATTAAAAAAGCGGCAGAGCAACTGAGAACAAATAGAGAGCTAAAGGTGGAGGATGCAATAAACAAGAACCCTTTAGTCGTGATAAAAAATGTCCTAAACTGCAATAAGATAGATGACATCAGAAAAGCACTGCAAACTCAAAATAAAGAGCTTGTAGAAGGCCTAACCGAAGAAGAAATAAGAATAGAAGAGCGGTACCGGCGAAAGGCCCGAAACCCACTGCAAAGCCACGTTGTCCTCCAGGTTTCCCCACAACTATGGGGGCGACTGACTGACAAGGGCAAGCTCTTTATAGACATCATGTGGTCAAGGGTTGAGGATCAGACACCCCTGCTACAGTGTTCAAACTGCCTAGCCTATGGACATGGCAAAAAATATTGTAAACAGACTGAAAAGACGTGTCACCACTGTGGCGGCAACCACACCAGAGCACAGTGCCCAAAACGGGAGGCAGAAGAGCAGCCGACCTGTGTAAATTGTAAACGGACTAACCATTTGAACGCGGACCACACAGTGTTCAGCCCCGACTGCGTCATAAGGAAGAAGTGGGATGAGTTAGCCCGGGCGAGCATATCATATTGCTAAAGGCACCCCGGGCACTCAAACCATAACCAATGACTTCGCCTATAAGATCGCCCAGGCTAACCTGCAAAGGAAGGACCTCGCGACGACAGAGTTAATGGCCGCAGCCAATAAACAGAGAATCTCTCTCGCTCTCCTCCAGGAGCCATATGTTGGTGGCCAAAAGTCCATGAAGGCGTACGGCACGGCCAGGATATTCCAAAACCCCAATCGTGGCGAGGGTACCATCAAAGCGGCCATAGTGATTTTCGACGCTGACATAGTGGCAACACTGTGCACTAAACTCACCACAAACAATATAGTAGTCGTCAAACTCCAGACAAGGGCTTGGAGTGTCTTGGCTGTGTCGTACTATTTTGAGCCGGACATAGACATAGCACCATATCTCCTCCACATGGACAAAATCCTAGAGTCTAAAAGCATAATAATAGGAGGCGACAGTAATGCAAAGAGCATCTTGTGGGGGAGCAAAAAGACTGACAAGAGAGGGGAAGAATGGATGCACTACTTGGCCGAAAAGGGCCTTCAGGTACTCAACAGCGGCAAAAAGCCGACCTATGATACCATAAGAGGGGGTATCAGATACACCAGCCATGTGGACGTAACTGCGTGCACAGATGATCTGTTAAACCTTGTGGACGACTGGAGGGTGGCCGATGACCTGACGGGCTCGGACCACAACGGGATTGTCTTTAAATTGGGATTGCAGAAGTCCTCGGGTATCATTATTCAGCGCACTACACGACGATTTAACACCAAAAAGACAAATTGGCAGCTGTTTCGTGAGAAACTAAGCCAATTGAAAATAGATAAAAAATTTAGTATACACACAATAAACGCAATAGAAAACATCCCAGACTTGGACTCATATATTGGCGAATATACAAAAGAAATAACCCAATTGTGTGAAAAATTGATGCCCAGGAAGAAGCAGTCTCAGAGACTGAGAATCCCGTGGTGGTCTGAGGACCTAGAGAGGCTAAAGCGCGGCGTTGCCATAAGGAAGCGCAGAATAAGATGCGCAGCCCCTATGAATAGGGACAGCGTCGTTGCTGAGTATCTGAGGGCCAAGGACAACTATGAGCTCCGTGCCAAAAGAGCTCAAATTCAAAGCTGGAAGAACTTCTGTGTCCAGCAAGATAGAGAGGGACTCTGGGGGGGGATTTATAGAGTTATCAGGAATACCTCGAAAAGAGAAGAGGACCTAATGCTCCACGTAAATGGGAAAGAGCTCGACAGAGAGGGGTCAGTGAGACTGTTGGCCCAAACCTTTTATCCAGAGGATAACACCGACGGGGACGACGAAGACCACTGCCAAACCAGAAGCCTAGCAGACAGAGCCGTAAATCTTACCCATGATGTACATGAACAAGAATTTACGGCCACAGAGCTACGGCTAGCAGTGGCCGACTTCAACCCTAAGAAGGCTCCCGGCGCTGATGGCTTGACAGCCGACATTTGTGCCGAGATTATCCATCAAGACACAAATCTACATCTAGCGCTGCTGAATAAGTGCTGGGAACTTAACCACTTCCCTAAACCCTGGAAAGAGGCAACCGTGGTGATGTTGAGAAAACCGGGCAAGGACACCTACACGCACCCCAAGTCATATAGACCCATTGGCCTGCTTCCGGTCATGGGGAAAATACTTGAAAAAATGTTGGTCAAAAGACTTGCATGGCACTTCATCCCCAGGATGAGTCCACGACAATATGGATTTACGCCACAACGGTCTACCGAGGATGCCCTCTATGACCTAATGACCCATGTGAAAAGCAAACTTCTGGAGAAGAAGCTGATCACCATGGTGTCGCTGGACATAGAGGGCGCCTTCGATAGTGCCTGGTGGCCGGCCATAAAAGTCAGGATGATGGAAGAGAAGTGCCCCGATAAACTACGCAAGACCATGGCCAGCTACCTAAATGACAGGACAGTCAGAGTAAGGTACGCTGGCCTGGAGCATCTCCAATCTACCAGCATGGGGTGCGTGCAGGGATCCATTGGGGGCCCTATACTATGGAATCTCCTGTTGGACCCTTTGTTAAAAGATCTCACGGGGAGGGGAGAATACTGTCAGGCTTTTGCGGATGACGTAGTTCTCGTCTTCTCGGGGGATACGGCGGAGGAAATCCAGCGAAGGGGCAATCCAATCCTTGAGCATGTTCGGAAGTGGGGCGTCAGAAACAAACTCAGGTTTGCACCTCATAAAACCATGGCTATGGTGCTAACCAACAAATTGAAGTACGACGTCCCGCGGCTGACCATGGGTGGGGAGTGGATTGCACTATCGAAGGAGATCAAGATCCTGGGGCTGACGATAGATAGCGGGTTGACGTTCGGCGCCCACGTCGCAAACGTATGTGGGAAGGCGCTGGGCGTCTACAAGCAGCTGTCGAGAGCCGCCAGGGTCAGCTGGGGTCTCCACCCGGAAGTGGTGCGCACCATATACAATGTAGCGGTTGAGCCGATAATCACTTATGCTGCCAGCGTGTGGGCTGCAGAGACCAGAAAGAAATATGTCCAAAAGCATTTAAATATGGTCCAGCGGCTTTTCGCACAGAGATTGGTGAGAGCATATCGCACGGTGTCTCTCAACGCTGCCTTGGTGCTGGCTGGGGTTCTCCCTCTTGATATTCGAGTGAGGGAAAATGCCTCCCTCTACGAGATCAGGAGGGGCTTGCGCCGGCCGGTGCCTGGAGGGGAGGTGGAGGCACCGTTGACTTATACAGAGCGACCGCATCCAGCAGAACATATGGACCACGGTTTCATAGAAATCGATGCCGAAGAAGAAATCGAGGACAAGGTGAACAGTGCAGTGCAATTATACACTGACGGCTCTAAAATCAACGGTAAAGTGGGAGCGGCCATATCTGTATGGGAGGGGGCCACAGAAACCAAAAGCCTGAAGTATAATTTACCAATGTACTGCACTGTCTACCAAGCGGAAATACTGGCCATATGCGAAGCTGTCAAAGTGCTGGTGCGAGGTGGATATAGCTCTGGAGCGATACTGAGCGATTCGAGGGCCGCTCTGGAGACTTTAGTCAACAACAATGCAACAAATAGACTGGCTGCAGAAGCAAGGACATGCATAAGAAAAGCAGTGAGAGAAGGAAAAAGAATTGAGTTATTTTGGGTGAAAGCCCATGCAGGGATCCCAGGAAACGAACGTGCCGACCAGTTAGCAAAGGACGCCGCACTGAAACTCAAGAAAAAGCCTTTTTATGATTGCTGTCCGGTCTCATTCGCAAAGCGCGAGATTCGTGAGGGGGCACTTGGCGAATGGGATAAAAGGTACACAGACGGAGTCTCCGCTAACGTCACGAGAATGTTCCTACCCACCATAAAAGACGCGTACCCCATAGTCAAAAAACTAGACACAAACAATATATTAACACAGATACTGACGGGGCATGGTGGGTTCTCCGAATATCTGCATCGCTTTGGGTGCAAAGAGAGCCCATCATGTACCTGTGATCCTGAGGTGGGCGAGTCGGTGTTGCATCTGATACTCGACTGCCCTATACACATGAGAGACAGATACAGCACCGAACAAACACTGGACACAGAGATCACCTACCAGAATGTAAGAATAATAATGTCTGACAAAAGTAAAAGGTCAAAATTTTTAGAGTTTTGTACAAAGGTAGCCCAAACTGTAATAACTAGAAATAAGATGTAAATGTACTATTGAACTGTATTTATTAGATTAATTATGAAGATGTAACCAGTAATAATATATTAATAATGCAATTGTATAATAGTAGTAATAGTATAGTGTCATTTCAACCAAATAAAAGCCTCGCTCAAATTATCAAAAAATTTAAAAACGGAAATCAAAGATGAGACCATGCTATTAGTCGAAAGATTGGTACACCTCATCAAAGATCTCGAAATTGAGAACACTAAGCTTAAATTAGATCTCAATAACACTAATAATACAAAAAAAGAACAATGTAACAAACCAATACCACCTTCTAATATCAATGCTGACCACCTCCAAAATATTATGGAAATTAATAACATACAAATCCAGACAAGCCTTAAAGAACTAGAACACAACATTAAAACTGAAATACAAACAGCAATCAAGGACTTCACCACCTGCACCAAATTAAACAACATAACAGAAACGATCGAAGAAATAAAAATAAACACAAGAGATGCTATGGGTGATCTCCTTAGTATAATCGAAAAAGTAGATGCAAGAAACACTACAGAAAAAACAATTAACGATGCAGTAATACTAAATGAAATTAAAGAAATCAAAAATACAAACAAAATACTCATCGAAAATATAGAAAATAGCAAACCCTCATATGCAGAAATTGTCAATAAATCACCACCAAAAAACAATACACCAAAATATTCAATAATAATATCTCCGAAAGACAATAGTACATCCACTAATACAATAGAACAAATCAGAAACACATTAAAAGCCACAGAAAATGGACTACAGATTAATGGCGTCAGGAAGATGAAAGACGGAAAGGTTATAATTAGCTGTGCGTCCAAAGAAGAGGTTATTAAAACATCATCCCGACTACAGTCAAATACAAAATTACTAATAGAAGATGCCATTAACAAAAAGCCATTAATTGTCCTACGGAATGTTTTACAATACAACGATGATCACACCATACAAAAAGCAATCAAAAAACAAAATCCCCAATTATTTACAAACCTAACCGAAGATGAAGCAAAACTAGAATGGAGATACAACAGGCGAGCCCGCAACACACTTGAGGCCAATATGGTATACCGGGTTTCGCCGAAGCTATACCAAAGGCTCATCACTGCTAATAAGCTGTATATTGATCTTCAACACATCAGGGTTGAAGATCAATCACCACTAGTACAATGCACGAAATGCCTGGCATACGGACATGGCAAAAAATCATGTACCCAGACCACGGCCTCATGCAGTTATTGCGGCGATGACCACTTGAGAGCCTGCTGTCCACAACTAACCAAACAACCAAAATGTCTTAACTGTATAAAAGCAAAAAACTCTGACACCGCACACACTGTATACAACCCCGACTGCCCAATCAGATTAAAATGGGACGCCATAGCACGGTCGAGTATAAGCTACTGCTAAAGTTGTACCAAGCAACAACAATATGGTACAAACCTGCCAGTGCAGCGTGGCCCAGGTGAACCTCCAGCGAAAGAACCTGGCTACGACAGAATTCATCCTTGAAGCACAAAAAAGAAAACTCACTTTCGCCTTACTACAAGAACCATATGTAGGGGGACAAAGTAGAATGAAAAATTACACAGGAGCGAGAGTTTTCCAAAACACTAACAATAACACTCAACAATCTGCAACACTGACCACACACGACACAACAGAACAAAACAGAGTAAAAGCAGCTATTATTATTTTCGACCCAACAATCAATGCCAACCTCAACACCGAAATGACTACTAACAACATCGTCGCCGTCACACTACAAACGGATAATTGGGAAATTCTCGCCATTTCATTCTACTTTGAGCCCAACACACCATTACAAAATTATCTAAATCACATTACTAAAATCTGCAATAGGCCAGGTCTCTCTAAAATCATCGTTGGAGGAGACACTAACGCCAGATGCATCTGGTGGGGCAGTCCACACACAAACCGTCGCGGCGAAGACATTCTTTCAATGATTGGGCAGCTAAACTTTCACATACTAAACACAGGAAACACACCTACATTCGACACTATCAGAGACAACACCCACTACACCAGCTACATAGACACAACATTCTGCAGCGACGACCTTCTTGATCTGGTTGAGGATTGGCGCGTTATTGATGATCTTTGTAATTCGGACCACAATGGAATCATCTTCAATATCAAATTACGATCAAATAAAGGACTCACCATCCAAAGAACAACTAGAAAATACAACACCAAAAACACCGATTGGCATAAATTCAACTCAAAATTAGACACAACCCTAACCAACCACAATATAAATATCGACACAATAAAAAACATTAAAACACCAGACCAATTAGACAACTTTATAATCAATTACACTAACTCCGTCACCGAAACATGCAACAATATTATCCCACCCAAAAAACAAACTCAGAAACTGCGTATTCCATGGTGGTCCGAAGAACTTAAGGAAATGAAACGCCAATTAGCGACCAGAAAAAGGAGGATCAGATGCGCAAGATCTGCAAGAAAAACATTTGTGATTCAGGAATACTTAGAATTAAAAGCAAAATATGAAGCAGAAACCAACAAAGCCCAAATAAACAGTTGGAAGAACTTTTGCCAGCGACAAAATAAAGAAAGCCTCTGGGACAGTATCTACAGAATCATTAAAAACACGAGCAAATTTGAAGACGACATCCCATTAATTCATCAAAACAGCACACTCACGAAAAAGGACTCAGCGGAACTACTAGCAAAGACCTTTTATCCAAAAGACAACACCTCTGAAGACAATCCATACCACACAAAAATCCGCACACTGGCAACGTTTGACGACTACAATAATACCTACACTTCTATTGAACCAGACTTTACACTTGATGAATTGACAACAGTGACCAAATCATTTAACCCCAAAAAGGCCCCCGGTTTGGACGGCCTAACTGCTGATATTTGCCAAAACATCATCACTCAAAATTTACATCTCCATCTTTCAATTTACAATAAATGCTTAAATCTATCATACTTCCCCAAACTTTGGAAAGAATCAGTCACCATCATCCTAAAAAAACCAGGCAGGGAAGACTATCAAAATCCAAAATCTTATAGACCAATAGGCCTATTACCTATTTTCGGCAAAATTCTGGAAAAACTTATTGTTAGGAGACTCATGTGGCATTTGGTGCCAAGGATAAGCAACCGCCAGTACGGCTTTATGCCACAGCGTGGAACAGAGGACTCCCTCTGTGATCTTATGACACATATCAAAAGTGGACTTGAAAAGAAAAAAATAGTCACAATTGTATCATTAGACATAGAGGGGGCCTTTGACAATGCGTGGTGGCCATTAATAAAAGTCAGACTGGTGGAAGAGCAAGTATCCTTGGCACTACGCAAAATTCTTAGCAACTATATGACAGATCGTAAAATTAAACTACGCTACGCTAACCACGAGCATACGTTATTACCGGAGAAGGGCTGCGTACAGGGCTCCATTGGAGGCCCTATCATGTGGAATCTCATTTTGGACCCCCTACTGAAAAGTCTGACGCGAAAAGGAATTTATTGCCAGGCATTCGCAGACGACGTAATACTCATCTTCTTAGGTGACTCAGCGGGGGAAATCCAACAGCTGGGCAATGCCACTCTCGCTCATGTTAGAGAGTGGGGTGTTAACAACAAGCTATCATTCGCTCCAAATAAAACAAAAGCAATGACAATCACAAACAAGCTTAAGTATGACACCCCACTCTTGACCATGGGGGGAATTGACATAGTCCATGCTAATGAGATCAAAATCCTGGGGCTAATCCTAGACTGTAAACTAACGTTCAATGCCCACACTACATACATTTGTAAAAGGGCATTGAACGTTGGTAAACAGCTTTCAAAAGCCGCCAGAGCCAGTTGGGGTCTCCATCCCGAAGTGGTTAAAACCATTTACAACGCCGTAATAATCCCAATAATTACGTATGCAGCCGCAGCGTGGGCCCCTGCCTGTCAAAAGATTTACATCAAAAAAAAATTAAACTCATTACAGCGTCATTTCGCCCAAAAGATATGCAAGGCCCACAGAACAGTGTCACTTAATGCTTCCCTCCTATTAGCAGATATACTCCCTCTTGACATCTGCATAAGGGAAAAAGCCTCTTTGCGTGATGTCAAGAAAGGAACAATATCAATCACACCCAATGGAGAACCTGAGCAAATGGCACCCTTCCACAAGCTACCCCATCCAGCGAACCGTATGAGCCAGCAAATCATCAAAATTAACAACGAAGAAGATTTGGAAAATCTCGTCGACGGTGCGGTGAGAATCTATACAGACGGCAGTAAAATCGACAATAAGGTCGGCGCCGCTTTTTCTGTCTGGAATCAAAATCACGAAATTTCACATCAAAAATTCTGTCTAGCTTCTTACTGCACCGTCTACCAGGCTGAACTGCTGGCCATATGCCTGGCGGTAAAGATGATAGCAGCTAGTGATTTCACCAGGTGTGCCATCCTCAGCG
Source organism: Lymantria monacha (assembly GCA_905163515.2). Taxonomy (NCBI): domain Eukaryota; kingdom Metazoa; phylum Arthropoda; class Insecta; order Lepidoptera; family Erebidae; genus Lymantria; species Lymantria monacha. Next base: position 24,841,907 of record LR991104.1, on the reverse strand, counting down.
ACTCCAGAGCAGCATTGGACACTGTTACTGACGGCCTTTCTCTCCACCCATTAGCATTAAACACCCAACTTTATCTTAATTCATGCCACAATCAAAAAAAATTCATCTCACTCTGTTGGATCAAGTCTCACATCGGTCTAGAAGGCAATGAAAAAGCGGATAGTCTTGCCAAATCGGCGGCACTAAACCCTGACGAACATCTAGACTACAATAAATTCCCAATCTCTTTCGGCAAAAATGTAATCAGAAAAAATTCTAGTAAAGAATGGAATGACAGATACACCAACACAAACACCGGCAACACTACCAAAACATTCTTCCCCAACACCCATATGGCCCACAGAACACTGAAAAAAATCAAAATTGACAACACACTAACACAAATATTCACAGGCCATGGAGGGTTCTCCGATTATCTTGTTCGATTCAAATGTAAGGAGAATCCTCTTTGCCCCTGCAACACCGGCGCCACAGAAACAATACTACACATAATTACAGAATGCCCCATCAACAACAAGGACCGACTTAACTTGGAACAGGAAACAGACATTAAAATAACAGAAGACAACTTACCACAATTCTTGACTGACGACGACTTCAGACAAATATTCGTAGACTATTGTAGAAAAGTCGCAAACATTGCCATAAAAAGGAACAGAACGACATAATTCAAACATATTCACAATCGCATAATCATCTCACACTGCCACTACACCACTTAGCCACTTACCGTTATCCCGTTAAGATAAGTAAAGTTAATAGGTTAACCTACAGATGGCACTATATCTAAACATAGTAATGACCTCTTTCTACTATTTCTTTAAATTTTTTGTTTTGTTACTTCTCTTTTCTCAATCACTCCTATTATGTATTTATGGTATTTATGTTACATCAATTTTATTTATGCTATAACAATAACTGTAATAATTTAAATTGACTTGTTTATATTCTCTATGTACTTCAGCGTTTGTACTTAGTAATGACTTCTTTCTACTATTTCTTTTATTTATAACATCATCTTCTAAAAAAAAAAAAAAAAAAAAAAAAATATATATATATAAAAAAAAAAAAAAAAAAAAATAAATTTAAAAAAAAAAAAAAATATATATAAAAATATACAAAATTAAAAAAAATAATAATAATAAAAAAATATATATATATAATAATATATATATATAAATTAAAAAAAAAAAAATAATAATAATAATTTCCTAGACTTAATTTTATTCTCTTACTTTAACAAGAAACCCTCTGTTTTGTTACTTCTCTTCTCTCAATCGCTTCTTATGTGTTAATGTTACATCAATTTTATATTTATGCTATAATTATAATTTAAATTAATTACTATATTTTCTATGTATATCCTTCAATGTTTGTACTTACTAATGACTTCTTTCTACTGTTTCTTTTTATTTCTATCTTAATCATTATTAATAAAAATAAATATATATGCTTTAGTAACTTGTATTAACTGTATATAATTTAATGTAATTTGTATAATGTTAATTATTACTTAAGTTAATCATTATTCCTGCACAATGCTAATTAATTTGTAATATTAATCTAAATAATAATAATCTTCCACTTTTATAATTTATTATAAACTCATTGTATATAAAACATTACACTAATATATCACTACAATCATCAACCCCATTATACACCAACATCACATTATTCACTCATTACACCAATTTAATTAATTGTATATAAACTTACACTATTACATACTACTATATCATCACTATATTACCATTACTTTAATTATTAATTCTATCAACTCCACTAACTATATCATTAAATAATTTATTAACTTAATTAAATTCAGTTCGCCGAGATTTGAAACCTCGACCTATTCGGCCCCGTGGTTGAGCCGTGTCTTTGCCGGTCGCGCCATCGATGCATGAGTTGCCCGAAGCGAAATAGGTGACTGGTATAGAAATTGATGATCCTCGTCGAATAAATTACATCTTCAACTTATAAACAATATATTTACATATTTATTTTGAATAATGCAACGCTCACCACCTTCTACTTCTTTCTCTTCGCCGAATTTAACGAATCTGCCTGTTACTGGCGAAAAGGTCACGCAAAGAAAAAGGAAACAACCCGAGTCTGAAATTACGTGTGCCATCAACACTCTCACGCAGGATATGAACAACAGACACGACGAAATGCGACGTTATCTGGATTGCGCTATGTCCAAGCTTACCGACAGTTTAGTGACAATAAAGTCCGATCTTGCCTCAGTTACTAAAACGACACTCGATATAAAAAATGAAATAAACTCTCTACGAATGGAACATATTAAACTGGAAAGACACGTATCTACTTTAGACGAGAAACATAACAGTTTGGTGAAGGATATTACCTGTTTACAAAATTCTATTCAATATAATTATGAACAGCAAGAAGACTTAAGCAAAAGGATCGATTCTGTCTCTAATCAGGCCGAAAACACGTTTTTTTGTAATGATATTGTACGTAAGTTAGAAGCAAAAATTGATGCAATGGAACAACAAGCTCGACATCTTAATATTGAAATATGTAACGTTCCTGAAAAACGAACTGAAAACTTATTAATGCTTGTCGAGTCCATCTGTTCTCAAATTAAATGTCCATTGAACCAGAATGACATCGTTGCGATTCATCGTGTTCCTCATGCACAAAATGACAGTAAAAAGCCCAAAAACATTATTCTGAAGCTTGGTTCGCGGATATTGAGAGATAACCTACTGAGTGCATTTCGGCTGGTTAAAGGTATAAAAACAGATCAGATTGGAATCTCTGGTACACCTCAAACCATTTACATGAATGAACATTTGACGCTCAGAAATAAGCATTTATTTCGAGCCGCCCGCGAAGCAGCACGTAGTAATAATTTCAAATATGTATGGATCAAGCATGCCACTGTCTTGGTACGAGAGAAGGACAATTCTCCAGCGATGGCTGTACGTTCCATGGAGGATATTATTAAAATCAATCCACGAATCGATCTCACAAACCATAATTAGATTCAATTTTAATTATTGCATTATTTTTTTAAAGATATTGAAAGTTCAATTTATTTCATTCTATATTATTGTACTTTTAAATTTACCTAAAATAATAATTTCAATTGATAATGATAGTATAATTTATTTTGTCAGCGTTTCTATTCCATTATATTTCAAATATTTAAGATTAAGTTTATCTTCATTGTATCAGAATGACAATCCATATACTGTGCGATTTAATCGTTTAATATATAACCTTAATTTATTTACTGTTTACACTAACGATAGCCTAAGTTGTATTTTCATATTATACAAACTAACGAACGACGTCTTATTTACACTTTTTAGCATTTTTTCTCTCTGTAATGGATAAATTAATAATTTATTATCAAAATTGCAGAGGCACTCGTACTAAACTTAATACTCTTAAAATGAATATACAAACACATTGCTATGATATTATAATATTAACGGAAACATGGCTTACTCCTCAAATTTTCGATTCAGAGCTTATAGATGAACGTTATGTAATCTATAGATGTGATCGCAACCGCATAGGATCAAATAAAAAGGAGGGTGGCGGGGTACTTATCGCTGTTTTGAAATGTCTACGCTCAACACTAGTTATACCTAATCTACCAACTACGGCTCATATTGAGCATGTTCTTATACAGTTACCGGACATGAACCATGAGCGATGTATTATTAGTGCAGTGTATATCCCTCCCAAGTCTCCACAGGAAATATATTTAACTCACTTTAATCAACTACAAAAAATATGTGACAATCTAAATCCACAAAAGTTTTACTTTTTTGGTGATTATAATATACCGGAAATTAGCTGGCTGCCTCATAATAATGATAGTACTAGAGCATTGTGTTGTAATGGCAATTCTATACTATGCCAAATTATGAGTGATTTTACTGCTTTATTAAATGCTTTTCAGTATAATAATGTTGTTAATTACAAAGGCAGTATCTTAGACTTATTGATTAGCAATACTGACTGCATTATTAATAAACCTTCATGTACACTGCTACCAGTCGATGATTATCATCCGCCCTTCACAGCTACTATATTGCACAAATCTGTTGTTAATATTGTATCACAAGCAAAAGTAATGAAGTTCAATTTCTATAAAGCAAATTATGGAAAATTAAATGAAGAATTAGATAATGAAGATTGGGCTTCCATACTAAATAATCTATCAGTTGACCATAGTGTTAATGTGTTCTATAATATCATATACAAAGCTGTAAAAAATCATACTCCTATTGCGCGTCTCAAATCTAATAAATTCCCAATATGGTACTCTAAATCAATGATACGGATTTATAATAACAAAAGTAAAGCCTGGATCAGATGGAAAAAATATAATAATTTGTCAGATTACGAAAATTTTTCTTATCTTCGACGTAAGTTCCAAGTTGAGTGTAAAAATAACTATAAAATATATATTAATAGCGTTGAAAGTAATATAAAGCAAAATGTAAAAAACCTATGGAGTTATGTTTCTAATCGAAAATCAAATACTGGTATACCAGCCTCTGTGTTTTACAAAAAACATAGTGCTAATAATCCAAGCACAATATGTGATCTATACTTGGATTTCTTTCGATCCGTTTATGTACCTTCTACATTTAAAATAAACAACTGGTCACCTCCCAACGACCATACAGATAAATGCTCTGTTATTAGCCAACTTAGTTTTACACTTGAGCAAGTTTTAAAAGCGTTAAAAGCATTAGACACGTCTAAAGGCCCTGGACCTGATGGTTTGTCACCTTATTTTCTTATAAAAACTGCTGATAGTATATGTATACCTTTACATATTATCTTTAATAAGTGTATTAAAGAGGGCACTTTCCCTGGAGTATGGAAACGAGCCAATATTACACCAGTGCATAAAACGGGTTCCAAGCACGACGTAGAAAATTATCGCCCAATCTCTATTCTCTCTTCCTTGTCGAAGCTTTTTGAAAGACTTGTGCACACTGCATTATATCCAGTAATCCATAATGCTATACTAACTCAGCAACACGGTTTTGTTAAGAAAAGATCTACTGTTACAAATTTACTCATATTTGCTAACTATATATTTAACAATATGGATCGACAGGTACAGGTGGACACTATTTACACGGACTTTCAAAAAGCTTTCGACAAGGTGGATCATGAGCTACTCCTTCGTAAATTGGCCTATAACGGTATTCGTGGCGATTTACTTCGCTGGTTCGCTTCTTATGTAACTAACAGGACACAACGTGTTGTTATTAAAGGTCATCAGTCTGACTTTATAACCGTTACGTCTGGTGTCCCACAGGGCTCAATTTTGGGACCTTTTTTGTTCGTTATGTTTATTAATGATATTGGCAATTGTTTTGAACACTCCCAATTCTTACTTTATGCAGATGATCTCAAAATTTATTGTCCAATACGCAGCCAATCTGACTGTAATTTACTGCAAGCTGATCTGGATAGACTTACACTCTATTGCTTGAAAAATAAAATTGCGTTGAACATTTCCAAATGTGTCTCTATCACCTACACAAAAAACAAACAAATTATTTGTAATAATTATACGTTGTCTCAAATTGCGCTTAATAAAGTAACCTCTGTGCGAGATCTAGGTGTGCTATTAGACTCAAAATTCCACCTAGACTTACATATTAATAAAATCATTAGCAACGCTTATCGAATGTATGGTTTTGTAATGAGGGCTACCGTCGACTTCAAAAACATTAGCACTTATATCTATCTCTATAATACACTAGTCAGGTCTCAACTCGAGTATGCAGTAATAATTTGGAATCCTTTATACAAAAAGTACATAGACGGTTTGGAGGCTGTACAACGCAAATTTGTCAGAACCATGAATTATCGCTGTCGAGGTTCTCATACCAATAAGCAGTATATGGATTGTGATCTATTGAGTCTAAAATCTAGGCGCCTGTTTTTAGAAACAATGTTTCTTTTCGACTTGTGTAGGAACAAATATGACTGCACAGATTTAATAAATAATTTATACTATCTGGTGCCTAGGACCGTACTGAGGCGAGAGGTGCGTGGTCGTCCCCTTTTCGCTGTTTCAACTGCCCGTACAAACGCTGGCGATCGCGCACCACTGCACCGAATAACCAGAAATTATAATGAACATTTTATTGATTTGGATATATTTACAATGTCTGTTAGTAGTTTTAGAAAAGCTGTAATGGAAAAACTTAAACATAATTCAAACTAAAAAAGAAATTATCAGTTTTACTTGTACTCGACAAGTTAGCAATAACATAGTTTATAATAATATGTGGATTACGTAGTGAGCTACACATTTGTCTTATATATGCAACTCTGTTATTTAGTAATAAGAATGTGTATCTGTTTGTTTTCCCCAAATAAATAAATAAATAAATAAATAAATTTAATATAATTACATCCATCTTTTAGTATATTTACACACACTACTTTAACTAACTCTATTAATACTCTACACACTAATTAAGGTCTCTGATTATGTCAGAGGAGATGAAAGCCCAAACTATTTAGTTTGGAATATAAAAAAAAAAAAAACCTAACCTAACCTAACCTAACCTAACCGCGTTCGAGTTAGCAGCTTTTCTGAGTTAGCTCCGCACTAAAAAATTCGTTTAAATAGGTTTTTCTCAAGATATCGCAACGTACTATACATCAGAAGTTGCGCGCTAGTGAGGCGCATGTGTTAAAACACCGTTCGCGAGTTTTAGTGAAAATCCTTAAAAGTTATAGAGGAAAAAGTGCCGAAAAAGAGGTTAAGTGGCAAAATATTTCGCAGTTTTTCAGTGATTGTGCTTCGGCGTAAGTGCCTGCATGCGATTTTCTTTTCCCGCCGCAAGGGCCCCGGAGGCCCGCACCGGTTGGTGGTTTCCTGAAGAAAATCGCTCCACCGCAACAGGGTCAAAAACCGAGAAAAACAACTTTTCCGCCACGTGCACATCACCACGAGGTCGAAGAAATACTGCACTTAGAGAGCTGAAACTATTACCACATCTGCGGGCAAGTAGACACACTAATATTCTGCAATAAGAAAAATTTTACAAGCGGTATTTTAAAATATATTAATCATTATATGCCCAAATTTTGGTCCCTAATATCTAGGCCGCATACTGGGCTATAATTTTCAAATTTGCCCCGCTGCCTGCGCGCTCAACGGGACAACCTGAATACCAAAGTCTATCTTACTGGACAGCATAGTCTAGGAGCTACAGCCGGAAAACTGAAAAGTTCAGTTTTTCCAAAGTTTTGTACGGCAAGAAAAATCAAAAAATATATTGGACAATAGCGTACCATAGAACATCAATTGTAGCAAATTTACCAATTTTTTTCAGAATTTTAGTATTAATAACCTAGGAGATATCAAATTTTTAAGAATTTTTTGCAATTAAATATATTATAAATAATTATAAATAAACATTGCCAATAGGTTTAGATGACCCTTGGGCACACCCCGAGCCCAAACACGTAGGGTCTAGGCCCATAAATAAAGAAATAAAAATTGCCGGGGGGTCTTGGGGGTGTTAGGTGTAGGGTGTTGAGTTCTTTGAATCGGGATATCTCCGGAGTTTTTTGTCGTACGGGACTGCGGTTTTCAACATAGATAAGGGCAAGTAATTGCCCACCAAACTATATTGCCAATTGCCCAATTGGGCAAAAAATTTTTATTTCCCTTTTAAGACCTGTAGGCAGGTACTCCTGGTGGAGCCATAGACGCCAGTGAAAACCGCACGCTCCTCCGACGCGTGGTTCGGGAGATATTTGCGATCAAAACCTGATTTTGACAGCTCGACCGCCATCTTGTATTCTTTCAGAGGGCTGTATCTCCGGAGATATCTGACGTAGAGCGACGGGGATTTCGCGGAAGTGTTAAGGGTGGAGCAAGGAATTGGGGGGACTTAGCTTTTTCTAAATTGGGGACAAAAATTTCACGACTTTGGATTTCATTATTACCTGGTAAAGCTCCCGATTCCACGTCTGCGAGTCTAAACGCGACCTCTCTGTGACTTGTGGATCCGGAGATATCTACGAGCAAACTTTTGCCATTCATTCGGCCATTTTGAAAGAGTTTGGACGGCCGTAACTCCGCCGCGTTTTTAGCTAGCGCGACGCGGTTTTTTCTAAAAGGTGTCCCCGGACTAGGAGTCTCGATCCCTGTAGGTCTGGAGTGGATTCGAACCCACAAAATTTTGGTGTCAACCGGTGTAACCTTTGTGTGAGGGGAACTTCGTGGAGTCCCATAGTCCAAACCCGGACCTCGTGCGATCGGTAGAACCGGAGTTATCAGAGTTTGAAAATTCCCTGGAGGTGTTGGAGGTGTTTGGGGGTGATTTTTGGACGAACATAGCTCCGGAACTATTGGTCGTAGCGGACCGGAATTTTTTCTGGTGACAATCGCACAAGGACGGCCGTATACAGCTGCTACCGGCTTCCTTCTTTGTCTTCTGCTTCCTTCTTTTTCTTCTTCTTTTTACTTCGTTATCGTTCTTTTTCTTCTTTTTTGAATTGTATCGTGCCTTCGACTTCCGGACAGACACCCTGCGGAACCCGCTCCGCGAATCGCGTAAATCTGTTGACATATCCATACGGTAAAAACTAAAGTATTTAACAAAAATTTAATTTGACGTCTGAACCTAGTTCTCAACCGTTATAAGAACACACTCATCCAGTTACATAAAACACACGACACAAAAACATAAAGACGTACACCCAGACACACAAATTGACACCCACACAATAATACATATACAAGCTAATCCTGGGTACGATTCTGTAGGTCGGCATCGGGTCGATCTCGGCGGCCGGTGGCAACAACTGGTAGTTATATAGATAACATTCCATCTTGGACCACAGCCGGCGGGATCGTGGGGAGAGAGACCATCCGCCGCAGAAACGATACACCACGGAACAGAAAAACTTCACCAACTAACATCAAGCACAAACAGGACTGCCATACAGACTGATTGACATAGCTGGACAAAACACCTCAATAAACCTCGACGTCTAACATAGTAACGACATATACCCGAAAAGCCCACCATGCTTCGATCACCGCCAGAGAACAAGACACTACCAAAGAAAACAGAGAAAAAGGCACCAACCACAATAATAACAGCAGGCACAGATAAAACATACATCCAGACCTCACCGAAGACGGCGAGGATGTCTAAAACAGAACAAGTGCCAAATACAAGCCCTCCAGAAGAAATGCAATCATCCAGCCACTCGGTCAAGGACATGACGAGCAGCTTCGAGAAGATATACAGTCTGCCGGACTTAAAACAAGTCACTAAAGTCCCAAGACTGGCCAGCAGAGGGATCCACTCGTCAACACCAAAACAAGGCACCAGCACTGGTGAAGCCCTATCCTTAATTACAAAAAAAAGTGGACAACCCAAATATAGAAGCTACTTCAAAATCCCGAATAGAAGAAGCTAATGATTGTATAGAGGAAGCTAAACGACAACTGAATACCTCAAGAAACTTAAAAGCTGAGGTAAAGAATAAAGTATTTGAAGCCTTGGAAAGATTAAAACATATCATAGGCGAAATAGAGGCAGGGACGGCCCAGCCAAATACACAAGGGGCAGAAAGTGGGGAACGAGTGACAGAGAGGGAAAAGCTTAAACGACAGGAAAAGGAACAAAATATAATAACTGTAATACAGGAACATAAGAAGGCATTGGAAGAACACAAACTTGAAATGGCCACACTAGGGAATAAGCTGGGAAAAATTGGCCTTGCATGTGACGGCTTAGAAAAAGAAAAAATTGAAATAATCAATGAGGTTAAAAAACTGGAACGGGCCACCCAGAGTGTACATAGCCAAATTTTGGATATAAAAAGCACACAACCAACCTACGCGTAAATGGTGGCAAGGCCCCAAGAGATTGGCAATACTATGCACTCACTAATTGTGACCACCGAGGGGGACAAGGCTACAAGTGACCATACGATAGTCAAGATCAGGGAGACATTGAAAGCAACAGAGAATGGTCTCAAAATCCAAGGAGTCCGAAAAGTAAAAAATGGTAAGGTAGTAATTAGCTGCGCCTCCAAAAAAGAAATTCAAGAGGCAGCAGCAAGACTGAGCCATAATAAGGAACTCAAAGTGGAAGAGGCGAAAAATAGAGACCCATTGATCCTTTTAAGAAACCTCATGAGCTACATCGAAGAGGACCATATAAATAAGGCACTAAAGAACCAGAACGGGCACTTGTTGGAGGGACTAACGGCGGAAGAGGCAAAAGTCGAGCTCAGGTTTAAGAGAAGAGCACGAAATCAGTATGAGTGTAATGTAAATTGTACGCAAGACTGATGTCCACCGGAAGAATCCACATAGATATCCAACAGGTGAGAGTCGAGGACCAGACTCCCTTGGTGCAATGCTCCAAGTGCCTAGGATACGGACATGGACGCCAACACTGTACCGAAAAAACGGAAACATGCCATCACTGTGGAGGATCTCATCTTAAAGCACAGTGCCCGGCAAGAACAAGTGGGAACCCCCCAAAGTGTGTGAATTGCGAGAGGGTAAAGATGGATCCCAACCACGCGGTGTACGGTCCAGAGTGTCCAGTACGGAGAAAATGGGATGCCATAGCGCGCATGGCGGTAGCCTACTGCTAAGGGCACCCATGTAAAGCACTACGCAGTGGCGCAGGCGAACCTCCAGCAAAAGGAGCTTGCAACGATCGAGCTGATGCTTGAGGCGACCAATAGAAAAATTTCACTCGCAATGGTTCAGGAACCCTACGTGGGAGCAAAGGGGCACATGAAGGCATACAGGGGAGCACGAGTCTACCAAAATCCGCACCACGGTGAGGGCACTGTGAAGGCGGCAATAGTGGTCTACGACACCAGCATCCTAGTGACTCCGAGCCTAAAACACACCACAAATAACATCGTTACTGTAAAGCTCCGTGTGGGTGCCTGCGACTTGCTTGTTGCCTCGTGCTATTTTGAACCCGATCTCCCACTGGAACCATACCTGGAGCAACTATCCACAGCCTGCCGAGAACTGAATGTCCAAAAAATTATCATAGGAGGAGACATGAACGCAAAGAGCATATGGTGGGGAAGCCCAAAAACAGATAAAAGAGGGGAAGAAACCATTGGAGTACTGGGGGAGCTGGATCTGCAGATACTGAATACCGGAGATACCCCGACCTTTGATACAGTCAGGGGAAATCAAAGATACACTAGTTATGTGGACATCACAGCATGCAGTACGGATGCGCTGGGTGTGGTCGACGGCTGGCGTGTCGTCGAGGATCTGACTGGCTCCGACCACAATGGTATTATGTTTAATATAAACCTGAACCCCGAAAAAGCTATAATAGTATCTCGCACAACGAGAAAATATAATACCAAAGAAGCAAACTGGGAAGAATTTGATAAGCTGTACAAACAATTTAAAATAACTAATAATATAAATAAAATAAGAATACAAGAAATCCGAGATAGACAAGAATTAGACAACATGATAAAGGAATTTGTAAATGTAATAACAAAAGCATGTGAAAAAACCATGCCAACAATTAATAAAATACAAAAACTGAGAATACCATGGTGGTCGGAGAAGTTATGGGAGAAGAAGCGACAGGTGGCGACCATAAAAAGGCGCATCCGCTGCGCAAGATCCTCCCGAAGAGAAACAGTGGTGGCCGAATATCTTGAAGCCAAACTTAATTACGAAAGAGAGGTTGAAACGCCACAAATCCAAAGCTGGAAATCCTTCTGCGAACGACAGAGTAGGGAGGGAGTCTGGGAAGGGATATACAGAGTATTTAAAAACACCTCCAGAAGAGATGAAGACATACCACTACGAGAAGATGGTATACTATTAACTGGCCAGGCATCAGCACAGAAACTGGCGGAAAAATTCTACCCAGAGGACCAAGAAGAGGGTGAGAGCGAGGAGCACTTGAGGATAAGAGCATTGGCGGTGGAAGGAAACTCCCCGCAACACAGCGCAACGCAAGAACCCAACATCACGGAGGAAGAGTTGAGGACGGCCGCTTCAAGCTTTAACCCTAAAAAAGCACCGGGAGAGGATGGCCTTACCGCAGACATTTGTGAAAGACTTACAGCACAGGATGAGAGTACATTCTTGGAGTTATACAACAAATGTTGGCAACTGTCCTATTTCCCAACAGAGTGGAAGAAGGCAACGGTCATAGTCCTCAAAAAACCGGGAAAGGAAAACTACACCGATCCCAAGGCCTATAGACCAATAGGACTTCTGCCCGTACTGGGCAAAATATACGAGAAAATCCTGGTTCGTAGACTTACTTGGCACCTCATCCCCCGCATTAGTCCTTCTCAGTATGGCTTCATGCCACAGAAGGGAACCGAGGACTCCCTCTGTGCTCTGGTGGCCCACGTGAGGGGCCAACTCCAAAAGAGAAAGCTCATCGCGATGGTGTCGCTGGACATAGAGGGAGCCTTCGATAACGCATGGTGGCCGATGATTCGAGCCAGACTGGCGGAGGAACAATGCCCAGAACAACTTAGGCGGGTAATAAATAGCTACCTTAACGACCGCCAGATAAAATTGAACTACGCGGGTCACCAAGTGATCAGAAGCACCAATAAGGGCTGTGTACAGGGCTCGATCGGAGGCCCCATGCTGTGGAATCTCATACTGGACCCGCTGCTGCGAGCCCTCGGGGAGGCGGGAGACTACTGCCAGGCTTTTGCCGATGACGTGGTCCTCGTCTTCTCGGGGGACACAGCAGTGGAGGTCCAGAGACGCGGCAACGTCGATCTCGAGCGTGCGTGGGGGTGGGGTGTCGTCAATAAGCTAAAATTTGCGCCACACAAAACAAAGGCCATGATAATTACAAACAAGCTCAAGTACGACACCCCTCGCCTGTGCATGGGCGGGATAGACATTGCCGCGTCTAATGAGATAAAGGTCCTGGGGTTAACAATAGATTGCAAACTCACATTCAACACACATGTAGACAACGTGTGCAAGAAGGCACTGGTGTTGTATAAGCAACTATCGAAAGCCGCCAGAATCAGCTGGGGTCTCCATCCCGAGGTGGTGCGATCAATATATGTGGCCACGGTGGAGCCAATCATTCTATACGCGGCTAGGATGAGGATATACATGAGGCTAGGAAAGGAACATCGCAGATAATGAAGGACGACATGGAAATAGAAAGACAGGTAGACTACGCGAAGAGACCGCACCCGGCACGGCACATTCGTAGGCAACTCCAAGTCATTGAAAATGAGGAGGAGTTGGAGGAGCGAGTGGACAGTGCAGTGAGGATATTCACAGATGGAAGCAAAATTGAGGGGAAGGTTGGGGCCTCCCTATCAATATGGACAGGTGGGGTAGAGATAAAGACCCAAAAACTCAAGCTGCATCCTTGCTGCACTGTGTACCAGGCAGAGCTGTACGCGGTGTGCCGAGCAGCGGCAATCGCCGAGAAAGGTAAAAGCCAAAGCTACGCTATTATCAGCGACTCAAGAGCGGCACTGGACTCTATTGTAAATAATAATATACCCCACCCACTAGCGGTTCAGACACGTGATTTTTTGGAGAAGAGCAAGAACAAAAACAAAATAGTTAACCTCTACTGGATAAGGGCGCATGCGGGAATACAGGGCAATGAAAGAGCTGATTCACTCGCTAAAGAGGCAGCCCTAAATACAAAAACTAAGCCAAACTACGACAAGTGCCCGATTTCATTCATCAAGAGATTGATCCGTGAGAGGTCTCTTGATGAATGGAATAAAAGATATCAGACAGACACGGTGGCCAAAGTTACAAAAATCTTTTTCCCTGATGCAGTGGAGGCCTACCGCATAATAATAAAAATCAAAATCAAAGGTGAACTAACGCAGATCCTCACGGGACACGGCGGGTTCTCGGATTACCTCAACAGATTTAAGTGTAAAGAGAACCCGTCGTGCATCTGTGAACCAGACATGCACGAGACCATAGAGCACCTCATACTACACTGCCCAATGAACATGACAAAAAGACACACACTCGAACACAACATTAACACTACGCTAAATATACACAATATACATACAATCATTAAGGACCCACAAAAGAGAGCTAAGTTCCTACAATATTGCTTAGAAGTGGCGCGTATAGCAATAGCGAGAAACAAAACATAAGAGAGAAATATAAATACAAGTAAAGCGATAAATAGAGCGTTGCATAAAACAGTACATTGTGGAGCATAGCACATCTAAAAGCAGTATACAATAAATAATACGTAATATTGCAAAAGAAGAGAGTAACCGTAAAAATAATGTAGCACAATATAATAGAAGAAAAAATTAAAATGTAATACACTACAATGAAATGTAGAATGACAAAATATAATGTAAAAAGTGTATATAGACAGTTAGATGTATAATAAAAGTGTAAAGTAATAATGTAGTAAATAATAGGAAAGAGTGTAAATATAATGTATGTATTAAAATACAAACCTAATTGGCAAAATGTAATATAGTAAAACATAGTAGAAGAAAAACTAAACTGTAATACAATACAAAGATAAGTAGAATAATAAATTATAATGTACAAAATGTATAGATACAGTAAGACGTAGAGTAATATAAGAGAAAATAGGAACCGTAATTAATAATAATAAATCCAAATGCAATGTAAGTAATTAATTGTAGATAATACATGGAAATAATTTAAATGTAAATATAGTGTAATATATGTAATATAAAATGAAAAGTAGACAATAAGCAGAGATGTAAGTTAGCATAAGTATAGATAATAGATAGTAGTGCAATGAAATGTACTGTAATATGCATGTATACAGATATAATGTAAAAAAAGAATACTGTCTAGCAACAAAATAAAAAAGCAAAGCTAGACCTAGAAAAGAAAATAAAGAAAGCATGAATAGATAAAAAAGATAAAGAAAACCCCTGATTATGTTAGGGATTGGAAACAAAAAAAAAAAAAAAAAAAACCTAACCTAACCACAGTTTCACCTTTCTGCATCTTTATTTTTTTTCAGTTATTCAAACTTTTCGTTAATTAAAATACACTTAATAAAAATTCTTTAAAAATAGTCGCTGCACTCACATTCTGCGAAGTGCATCAATCGATTCGCCGTGCTGCAATTTTTTATAAGTTGCTAGTACCATCTTCTAACCTCACCGTAAATATAATCCCTCTGCACCTGATACTTTTTGTATAAAAAATTATTTTCGTATAAAAAATTACACTTGTAAAAATTGTATAAAAAATTCAACTTGGTACTCACCCTCTGTGAAGTACACCTGCCGCAGCGTTGTGAAAACGATTACAATATCTTCGCTTAATCACCAGCTATCTCTCCTATAAAATTCATCCACCTACACCACATAATTTCGTGGTGATCACCACTTTTGTCATAAATTATCGTAAATTTTGATCATTTTTCAGTCTTTTAATTTTTCTCAACATTTTTGTACGGATTTCAATTTTATCTAATAGTAAGTCTCGAGACGAACACTCAGATACCCCACAAGTGGGGTTTTGAGACGTTGCACACCCAGTTTTTCGCCCACCCGACCGATTTTGTTAATAAAAACAGCACACACTCTTCCAAAACTTTCTCAACTTTCTTCTGATCGCCTTATAATTATCATTTTCCAATAGATCTAATCGAGACGAACTCTTAGACACCTCATTCACCGTTCTAAGTAGTTTCTGAGTTTTATAATAAAATAAAAACCGTTAATAAATAGTCATTTCCCGCTCAAAAGTTTACTATACCCCGGAACAACTTGCAAATTTCGTACAAAAAATTTTCTAAGAACATACAATTTTGGGTGTTGTTTTGGGTTCCTGGTAGTTAATCTACTATACTTTTGCTATTCTAATCGTTATCAATAGTCGGGATCGTTCTCCAGAGCACCTGAAACATAGTAATTTTAACATTTTAATTGAATTAAATTACACATTTGTTATACTCACCTTCTGTGAAGTGTATCCATAGAATCGGTGTGCAATCGTATTTTATACGTTTGTACTACCATCAGCTAGCATATCAAACAGTTTCACCTTTCTGCATCTTTATTTTTTTTCAGTTAGTCACACTTTTCGTTAATTAAAATACACTTAATAAAAATTCTTTAAAAATAGTCGCTGCACTCACATTCTGCGAAGTGCATCAATCGATTCGCCGTGCTGCAATTTTTTATAAGTTGCTAGTACCATCATCTAACCTCACCGTAAATATAATCCCTCTGCACCTGATACTTTTTGTATAAAAAATTATATTCGTATAAAAAATTACACTTGTAAAAATTGTATAAAAAATTCAACTTGGTACTCACCCTCTGTGAAGTACACCTGCCGCAGCGTTGTGAAAACGCTTACAATATCTTCGCTTAATCACCAGCTATCTCTCCTATAAAATTCATCCACTTGCACCACATAATTTGGTGGTGGTCACCACTTTTGTCATAAATTATCGTAAATTTTGATCATTTTTCAGTCTTTTAATTTTTTCTCAACATTTTTGTACCGGACCCTGTCCGGATTTCAATTTTATCTCATAGTACGTCTCGAGGCGAACACTCCGATACCCCACAAGTGGGGTTTCAAGACGTTGCACACCCAGTTTTTCGATGTAGTCACGTCTCAAAGACCGACGACTCACTTGTACTGTATATAAGGAAGACAGACAAGAACTCTGAAAAATAGTGAAAATTTTTAAAAATTGCACCGCTTGAGCACGTTTAGGCAACCCATAATTCTAATTCTCACCGCTCTCCGCCCAATAGTTTGGCCACAATTAATTCATAAAACTTATAAATAATATTCTCAATTACACAAAAACCTTTGATAGTACAAACAAATTTTCTTCGACAAAATATTTAGCATTAACAGACGAACCAATCAACTAATCACAAACACTCTTTCACCGCCGCCAAGTCAATATGGACGGAACAAAAGAAAAATCGAAACGCCAGACCGCCAAAATATTAGAACATCTAATCGAAGTAGAGTTAAATAAAGTCAAAAACCTCAAGTCAGCCATAAAGACTGAAATAACTAGTCATGCGGCACAAATATGCGATATAGTAAAACAACTAGAATCGGAAATAGATGCATACAGAAAAGAAAGACAAGAAATAAAGACAGATATAGAAATTTACAAAAAAGGAGCATCACAAAGTACACAAGAAATTATGTCGATCATACAACTATATAAGAAGGACAACGAAGACTTGAGACAAGTCATAGAAAAGTACAAAGAACAAGAAATACAAGGAATATCACAAACAATTAGATCATTTCGTGAACCAGCAAAAATGATTATGGAAAAAATGGGGCAATTAATGAAACTAGTAGTGGCAAATTCAGACGAATCAGATTTGATAAAAGACGCCCTTTTGTCACAAACCGACAGTAAAGAAAGTAAAATAGACGAAATAGCGAAAACAATAAAAGAGTCAAATGCAAGTATGGCTAAAACAAACACAGATCTATGGTATATCAAAGACAGAACAACAAAAATACAAGCACATATAGATAATAACACAACACAATCATGTACAGAAAAACAAACGTCAAAGAAAAATGGAAAAGCTGCAAAAAATACACCACCCAATAACCCAAATACACCCAAAACCAGTGACGATAATAAGTTCAAACAAATTGAAGATGCCATACAAAATCAAACAAGCACAATAAACCATCATTTAGAGCAAATAAAACACAGCGTAAACCAACAAGCCGAAGTAATGGACACCTTAACCAGTACCAGCACAATTATGACCGACTTCATGACCGAAATGACAGTAACTATGGAGGAGACAAAGACAAATACTAGAGACACCATAACAGACTTATCGTACATAAAATATAACACCATCGAAATTAAAAACAAAATGAATGAACAGACAAAAGAACAAGAAAAACAACCAGAACAAACCAAAGTGCCACAAGAACAATCAACATATTCGGCAACCACAACACATTCTCCTTTTCCCCGTGTTCAACCTATACCAAACCTCTGTAAACCACCACAAGCGACAATAATAATCACATCCAAGAACACACTAGACACAAGCGCACAATTACTTAACAAAATACGAGAAACACTAAACCCAAGGGAGACAGGCATAAAAATAGACAAAGCAAGGCAAGCAAAGGACCAGAAGGTCATACTTACCTGTGCAGATAAAACCGAAGTATTAAAAGTAACCAAGATATTAGAACAACAAAAGGTATTCACAATTGTAGAACCAGAGTATAAAAAACCCAGAATAATTATGCATAATGTCCCAAAAAATATAAATAAAGACGCATTAGATAAAGTCATTAAAGTACAAAACGCACAAATAATTAAATCCTTACAAGAAAAGGATATTGAATATAAAATACCTTACACGCGCAAAGCAAAAAATGTCAAACTATGCCACGCTGCGGTAAAAGTCTCGACCAAACTATGGCAAACAATAACAAAGCAAGGATGGCTATACTATGACTTAAAGAAAGTAGTAGCAGAAGACCTGTCTCCCCTATCTCAATGCACCAAGTGCCTGTGCTTCGGCCATGGGAAAACTCACTGCCCAACTAAAACAAAAACCTGCACCCACTGCGGGGAAGAACATTTAAAAAAGAATTGCCCTAACTTAGCACAAAAAATAAAATGCATAAACTGCACCAAAGCCAAGAAAGAACAAACAAACCACTGCCACTTCGGCAGCACATGCCCTATCAGAACAAAATACGATGAAATGGCCAGAGAAAAAGTAGAGTACATTTAAATGAACAGAGTACAATTATCCGTGTGGTCGACGGAGTAAGAATATCACCACCCCATCTCCTGCCCGTGGGTGTCGTACAAGGCGACTAAGGGAAACAAACACCATACCATCTTAGAGAAGGAAAAACTCGACACAAAACCCTATGAGCAATAGAAATCATAGTAAATAGTAATACAAAACTATTACCAAGCACAAACTACTCAATTATATGAACACGCAAAATAACATTGAACAAATAACATAATCAAGAAAACTATCATGAACAATTAATTAAAATTAAGTGTACAAATAATTAAATACCTCAGTTCACAGAACATTAATGAACAGATAACTAAAATGAATAATCAACCACACAAACAATATATTTACAGATGGAAATATAATGTATGAACAAGTAGAACGTATAAGTAAATAAATAGTATATGAAACACAAAGTACAATACACATAGAAATATAATGAATAAACAACTAAAACGTATAACCTAATAAATAAACAGTATATAAAACTGGCAATATAACGTATAAACAACTAAAATGCATAACTGAATAAATAAACTACTGTTTATATATATAAAGCACAATTATTGCAAAGTACAATACAGATGGAAATATCTGATGTATAAATAAAAAGTACAATTATCCGTGTGGTCGACGGAGTAAGAATATCGCCACCCCATCTCTTACCCGTGGGTGTCGTACAAGGCGACTAAGGGAAACAAAAACCATACCATCTTAGAGAAGGAAAACTCGACACAAAACCCTATGTGCATCACCAGATTACTTAATGATCATAGTAATAAAAAACCAGTATATAAAACACCGTACAAAATAAAACCGAATATAACACGAAGAAATAAATTAAAATTAATTGATATATTAAACAAACACCCTTTAACAATTTAATTTAATTAAACAAACACCCACACAAGGTGGAGACGACCATACGACAATAATTTTAATGTAGTGTATCTGATGACTTGCCCAGCCTGTATACAAACTTTGAATATAATATGTCGTATAGTTTAGCCGCAGCACATTATTTTGTATTATTAACATTTACCCCACTCTGTATAAAAAATTAAAATTATTTGCCTATCACTACGAGATCAATGACCTCCCGGGCTGCATTGGTATCAATTAATATGAAGGTAGTACCTACATATCGCCATGTTTACCACTTAAGTCTTCGCCAAACGCAATACAAATCAATGCATATGATACCTTATTCCGGAGTCTTAAGATCCATATAAACCGTGTCATCAGACTTAAATAAGAAATTTGAAACTACCTAATGCGGCATAATGAAAGAAGATCTCGGTTTCATCAAGGTCAACTAAATGTGCGAAAGGGACAATTTTTTTTTGTTTCGCTTTATTGTTCAAAAGTATTATACCTAATAGGTCTGTAGGTCAGTGTGGCATCGTGATCCTGTGACGTGAACGTCGCGTCGCATGCGGTATTGACGATTTGCAAATTGTGACTTTCGAAAACCCCGATTTCTTATACAATGTAATGTGGAGTGATGAAAGTACATTTACAAGGAACGGATTATGGAACCGCCAAAATCTCCGGTACTGGAGTCACCAAAATCCACATCTAACACGAGAGAGTTCGCACCAATACAGGTTTGCCGTCAATGTGTGGGCTGGTATACATAGGGATACTATAATTGGACCAATTTTTATTGATGGAAATTTAAATGCGGCAAAGTTTCTAGAATTAATTAACGGGCCTGTTACTGAGTATATGGACGACCTTTTTCTAGACGTGCGTAGACAGATGTGGTACCAACTAGACGGTGCGCCTGCACATTCCGTGGTTGCTGCCAGAGAGTGTTTGTCTGGAATTTTCGGACATCAGTGGATTGGTCGGTATGGGCCAACACGGTGGCCAGCGCGGTCACCATATCTCACACCATTGGACTTTTTCTTGTGGGGTTATGTGAAAGATGATGTTTATTTAACAGACGTTGATAATGTGGAGGACTTAAAAAATAGAATTGTACGATCTTTCGACAAGTTAAAATACATCGCCGTCAATGGCGACCTGTTAACAAGAGTTCGGAATAATATTTTAAGACGATATAATTTGTGCGTTCGGGTCCATGGCGCACATATCGAAAATTTAAAAGTTTAAGGACCAAGTGAATTATTAAAGTTATCGTGATTATAAATTTAATAAAATAATCAAGTGAGAATGAATACCGCCCAAAACCTTAGGTGTAGGTATTTTATTTACCTACGTTCCAAAGTCGTAAAATATGACACGACGTCGCTCGCCACTTGCACGCCGTCTACAGGTTAGTGAACTAATATTTACAAACGTGTTCTATTTTGTTTCAATATTTATGATAAAATGTTTGTTTGAAAAAAATGTTTTTTAAATTTCCATGTGAGCACTTTTTTGATAGTTTCAAAATACTCCTATACACTAGTATTGACGGTGTTTTCATTTATTGTCGTATTGACATCTCCACTCTGTATAACAAATAAACAAACGAACAACAAATTAAAATTGATAAATAATATGAACAAATAAATAAAAAATTGACAAATACAAGCAAAATATATATTAAAATAACACACAAGAACAAATTAAATATTACAATGTACATACACAAAAATTGGTAAGAATAAACAAGTGTATCTAAATTAAGTTGAATAATAACTAACAATTATGAACAAATAAATTAAATTGACACTAAAATAAAAGAGTATATTAAATTTGTATAATAAACTAAACCCTTGTATAACAAACATTTAACTATGACAAATAAAACTACCCTGAATATAACACGAACAAACAAATTAAAAATTGACAAATACAAACAGATGTATATTAAACAACAAATAAGAACAAACCGAATATTGAGTACAAATCCATAAAAATTGACAAAAATAAACAAATGCATATAAAATAAAAAGGAGCATAATAACCTACAACTATGAACAAATATATTAAATTGACAACAAAACAAAAGAGTATATTAAATATAAATGTACAAACACCCTCGTATGATAAACTAAACCATTGTATAATCAATACCTAATAATAACAAATAAAACTAAACCGAATTTCATGACGTACAAATAATTAAAAAATTTGACAAACAGAAATAAATGTATATTAAATAACAAACAAGAACAATCTAAATAAATTAAGTACAACTATATATAATTGATAAAAATAAATAAGTGAATATAAAATAAACAGATGAATACAACTATGATTAAGTATAAAAATTGACATTAAAAACACAAGTACACACATAATAATAAAGTATACGATAAATGGCTGATTAGCCATCTGAACAAATAATCAATGAACAGTTCAAGCAATTAAAATACGAACAAACAAGGGCTCTGAATTAATATCAGAGGTGTTCACGGACTGGGTCAAACATTGACCTGGACTTATAAAAAAAATAAAAAAAAAAACCTAACCTAGTTATTAGTTTGGTCTCAATGTCGGTACGTTTATTGTTGTTTAGTACTATTCTCTACATCGTAAGCGTGCGGCACTAGTGACAACTGTCACAGAGATCAAGCTATGTTCTATAGACGATAGTTATTAGTTTGGTCTCAATGTAGGTACGTTTATTGTTGTTTAGTACTATTCTCTACATCGTAAGCATGCGGCACTAGTGACAACTGTCACAGAGATCAAGCTATGTTCTAAAGACGATAGTTATTAGTTTGGTCTCAATGTAGGTACGTTTATTGTTGTTTAGTACTATTCTCTACATCGTAAGCGTGCGGCACTAGTGACAACTGTCACAGAGATCAAGCTATGTTCTAAAGACGATAGTTATTAGTTTGGTCTCAATGTAGGTACGTTTATTGTTGTTTAGTACTATTCTCTACATCGTAAGCGTGCGGCACTAGTGACAACTGTCACAGAGATCAAGCTATGTTCTAAAGACGATAGTTATTAGTTTGGTCTCAATGTAGGTACGTTTATTGTTGTTTAGTACTATTCTCTACATCGTAAGCGTGCGGCACTAGTGACAACTGTCACAGAGATCAAGCTATGTTTTATAGTAGGGATGTTAAAAAATAATCGATTTTTATTTTAATCGATTATTATTTTCTTATAATCGATATTTTATAATCGATTTTTATAGTAAAAATAATCGATTTTTTAAAAATCGATCATATAAATTACGCTTAAAATCGATTTTTATAAACAGCGCTCGCTCGCGAATAGAACTCGAAGTAAATTTATTAATATTTGCAAGTTGAGAGTGAGATAATATAGTGCTTGGTAAATAAAAATGTCTTCTAACCGTAAAACACCTAAAAGCAGCTGCCGAAAAAATGTGTTATGATAAGGTTTTACCTTCACCTTCCTTCAGTACGTGACCAATCTGGTCTAGCTAGGTTAGTCTCAGTCTGCCCCCCTACCTACATCCTTCCACTTTCGCATTGTATATCTTCTTAACCAGACGTTTGTTCGGCATTCTTTCCACATGTCCGAATCATCGGAGCATTCCCTTTCGCATCTTTACACCAATACTCACATTCATACCTACTCGGTCTCATACGTCGTCGTTACGAATGCGATCCGATAGATCGCACCCCTACTTAACGCCGATATTGATGTCAAATCAAGGCGACATTCCATCATCCAGCC
The DNA here is from genome assembly GCA_905163515.2 of Lymantria monacha. Classification (NCBI taxonomy): domain Eukaryota; kingdom Metazoa; phylum Arthropoda; class Insecta; order Lepidoptera; family Erebidae; genus Lymantria; species Lymantria monacha. The sequence continues at coordinate 24,818,498 of LR991104.1, read as the reverse complement.
GCACACAAGCTCTACAGCCCATGTAACTGGACTGCACAGCTTGCAGCAGTTTACCGTTAATACCATAAAATGTCCCAAAGTTCCTTTCGTACAAGCGTGTCAAATGCTCTCTTCAGATCTGCAAAACTACAGAAATCCCTCTGACCTAAAGCCAGATGCTTCTCCACAATATTGCGCAGAGAGAACACTTGATCCATGCATCCCCTTCCACTCCTGAAACCTCCTTGTGCCTCACACAGTAAGCCATCGGACACTATCCTCATTCTCCTTTCAATCATTTTAGCATACACTTTTGCTGCCAAACTGGTCAAGCTTATGGCTCTCTAATTTGCGCAGTAATAATGTGAACCCTTGTTTTTAAACAAAGGCACGGTGACTGCGCTATTTCAGGCTCTGGGAACCATTCCCGAGCTCCAACATAAATTGAGGAGCAACAGGAACGCCTCGCAAACACAGGAGCCACCAAGTTTAATCATCTCGGCAGACACCTTATCAATGCCCGCTGCCTTACCATTTTTCAAACTTCTTATCACCCATTCAACTTCATCCATACTGATGTCATCAGAGGATTCCGGTGCTGAATGTTGATCTACTAAACCACATGCGACACCGGCGCCAACCATAGCATCCGCATACATATCGCCAAAATATTCACTCCATCGGCTTAACACGTCTTGTGTTTGTGTAAGAATGTCTCCACCTTTAGACCTTATTTTATTCATTCTGAAGGCTGACCAACCACCCCGAGACTTCTTCACCTCCCTTCAAAAGAGTTTGATGTTACCCTCGAAGTTTTTCGTCAGCCTATCTTCTGCACTCATATTTGCTCTATCACGTTTCTCTTTCACTAAGGCCTTGGTGTCATTCTTACACTGCCGATATATTCCATTCTTCTGTTCGGTCATACTGTCATTCAGATTCAAAGAAGAGACGTAGTCCAGCCACGCTTTCTTCCTTTGCTCTATGGAAGCTGCCACTTCCGCATCCCACCAGGCACCATGCATCACCATTTGTTTTTATACGCTTCTTTGAGCTTCCACATACTTCTTTCGCTGTATCTACTATACTCTCTTTCAATATTCTCCAGCATTCTTCTATGTCCGAGTGCGGCTGGCAGCCGTTCTCAGACACCCTCTGCATACTATTCTCTTACACACTCTTCTTGCAACCTTTCAATATTTATTCTTTCAAGCCCTCCGAAGTGGACACGCTCTCGCCTCCACTTTCTGTACAGACCACTAAATCTCGCAATAACGAGATAGTGGTCCGTATCGACTGTGGGGCCCCTGTAGGCTCTTGTGTACCAAAATTAATTCTATTATACGTTTCTGTTCATTCCTTCTCCATGTATACATATGAATGTCGTTATGTTGGAAAAATGTGTTTGACACAATAAGGTTTCTCTCCATGCATACATCCGCTATGAGCCTACCTGCGTCATTCACTCTCTTATCGCCAAATCGACCAAGTACGTCCTCATAGTCGGGACGCTTGGTCCACCCATCCGTTCAAATCTCCGCATACAATCACGCGTTCACTGGTTTCTGCGATATCCAGAACTTCCCTAACATTATCCCAAAACTTCTCCAGATCTGATGCCACCGAGGATCCTACGGGGGCATATACTACAACCATGAGTACCTTGGTGACACCTAGTTTTATACGGACCCAAAGAAGTTTGGGATCATACATTCCGTAATCCTTCACACCTGAGGCCAAGCGAGAGGACAACAGCACTCCTACCCCCATGCTGGCTCGATCGCTCTGTGGTACACCAGACCACAGAGCCATCCCGCCACCAGTAAGAGTGGACCAGTAAGGATGGTGTCTTTTATAAAATATATGGCAATTTTCTTTTGTTCTGATTTATATTTTAGTTTTTGAGACAATAAAGTTGTTATTTTGTTAGGATGCGCATCATTTAATTTTTTTTAAATAAAATGTTTAATTGTACTGAAATTTTTTATCAATGATAACATTTGGTTTACCTTGAAAATTTAAAGGAACATTCGCTTTGATTTATAGTTTTGAATTGGTGATTTTTTTATTTATATAATTTTGATTTTTAATCTGATTAATTGTTGATATGAATCTCTTAGGTTTATTATAAGAGTATGAAAAGCATGTAGATTTTAAATAATAGAAAATCGTTTTTTTTTTCTTAAAAATCGATAATTAGGGTTCCGTACCTCGAAAGGAAAAAACGGAACCCTTATAGGATCACTTTGTTGTCCGTCCGTCCGTCTGTCTGTCTGTCTGTCTGTCAACTCTTTTTCTCAGGAACGCGTAATACTCAGGTCTACTGTCCCTTAGAGCTGTGAAAAAAACAAACTTTTAAGCTAACGCAATCAAAAGATACAGCTATTTATGTCGCAAATTTCTGCAAACTTTCGACATTCGCAAGGGAATCAAAACCTACAGGTTACTTCCCGTAAACTCAGAATCTTGAAATTTGGAGCAAAGCAACGTCTTATAGCATAGATTAAGGAAAAATTGTGAAAACTGTAAATTTTTGATTACATCATATAAAAAAAATATTTTTAATCATTTTAAACTCACTACCCCTTTTCACCTGAACGTGTATGGTTAACAACCAGCAGTTAATTTTGCACTGACAATGAACAGGCAGCGTGACCGAGTGGTCTAAGGCGGTGGTTTAAGACTCCGTAGGCATGAGTTCGAATGTCACCGCCGCCGAGTTCTTTTTGCTATTTATTTTTGCAAAATTTATTTATAATAATTTAATAATATAATATTATAAATAAAATAGTTTAAAAACGTGTACATTAAATGTTTTAAAAATTAGTAGTTTTAATAAATAGGTGTAACTTGAATTAATATCAAAAAAAACTACTGCATAAATATTTTTTTAGTTTTACGAAACCCTTCGTGCGCGAGTACAACTCTCACTTGGCCGTTTTTTTTTATTAAAACGATTTTTGATAAATCGATTAATATTGAATAAAGAAAAATCGATTTTTATTTAATCGATTCTTCTCCAATAACCTCACATCCCTATTTTTTAGACGATAGTTATTAGTTTGGTCTCAATGTAGGTACGTTTATTGTTGTTTAGTACTATTCTCTACATTTTCTTGAACACGTGTCACTCCATCCGAACATCACACGTGTCCACGTCGTGTTCGCACCAACTTGTGTACATGACTGTCAAATATATATATATGTTTTATAAATAATTGATAGCAAGTACCTTCAGATAACGATAACAACAGCCTCTCTCACAATATAGCTCACCTCGACTCACCCGCGTAGTGCGTACAAAGTTCTCGTTTTCATGATGATGATGATGATGATGTGAGCCGCTCAGTTTCACCAAATGAAATCGATTGTATGATTTTTTTTATAAATTGACTGTTCTGATGTTTTGCGTTCTGTGCGTTAAGTTACTTTATTCAGTTGAATGACCAATTTTAAGTTTCTAATTCATCTGGAACCGTTCAAAACTCATTAAGAGCTGTAGTGCGTCTTAGGAGGCGTTCAAGTATTACGTAACGCAATTTTTGAAGATTTTTGATACTCCCTCCACCCCATGTAACGCGCCGTAACATTTCTCGTACCCCCCTCCATGGACGTTACGTAACACCCAAGTGACCGTTTCTAAACGTATTTGCGGCAATAACAAATAAAAAAAGAGCTTCCAAACTTGCAATACATGTGTATATTGGTTATTCATCACCTAAAAAAATAAATTTACTTGGCAATTTGGGCAATTTAAATTCTCTAGTTTTTTATTTAATAAAATAACAATGTTACGTAACGCGTTGTTTGAACCCTCCTCCCGGCTATGTAACCCATTGTAACATTTTACAAGACCCCCCTCCCCCAAATTGCGTTACGTAATACTATATGTATGTATACCAAATTTTCTGGCCCGATCGCCGCGCGTCGGTGGCGCCCTCTCACGACGACGTCACAAATGAAACACAACTCGCTATATATTGTAATTATTTATTTATGTCCAATTCCATGTTACATTTATACTATATATATATATATATTATATAATATACATCGCTCTGTCTGTGTGTGTGTGCGTGCATGACGCGTGTACACACACACACACACACACACACGCGCTCATGTACAGGAGGAGCCCGTCCGCGTCCCTCGGGGGGACGACCCCCACTTGTACGCAAGTCGGCGAGCGCGTCGCGCGCGGCCAACAGTCGAGCCGGTGATAGTGCAGCGCCATCTAGTGGCGGTGCGAGCACGTGTCCCCCGCTCCGCCGCCACGTGTACACAGCACAGTACAAATAAATTCGTCTAAATATAAAATAATGTCAGTGATTGTGACGTCACGCACCGCGACCGCCCCAAGGGAGGGTCGGCCCGGCACTCGGCACTCGCTGTGAGCAAACAAACATGTGAGGCGGCGCGGCGCGACATACGACGGGTGAGAAAACATATAAAATGATGATATAATCGAAATATGAAAAAATTCGTCAGAGGAAATTTTCAATTTCATGGTGACCTTAGGTTTGCCCTTGAACTTTATTAGGTTATTTCAAGGTCAATTTTATTTTCAAAATTGGATCTCTTTCTTATAACACTACCAATAGAGCAGGTAAATTTACGAACAAATGTGGATCAAAACGATCCCTAATCGTGAAATGAGAAAAAAATATGAAACCCTTGAAGATCTCGGAGTGATAATTTAATCCAAATATGAAAAAACACGTCAAATGAGATTTTCGATTATGTGACCTCAGATTTGACATTGAATTTTAATTTCAAGACCATTTTAAAGTAAACCGATTTTTGGCGCCTCCTTTTGACACTGAAAATCGAAAAAGGGGAAATATCAAAGTGACTCCATAGAGGTTTGGGGGGGGTATTTGAAAGTACAGGTTTATATTATTATAATATTTAATTTTAAAAAGTAATGTGGAGCTAGAAATTCCCTTGAAATTCAAGTTCAAAGTCAAATATAAGGTCACCGTGAGATTTCTATTTGAAGCGTCTATTTGACGTATTTGCCCCCTCAAAAGAACAACTCAAAAAGAAATGAAGAGGTCGCGGACCACACATTCACATATACCTTTCTAAAATCGTTAAAAATCGACTTTAATATTTTCGTTCATTAACAATGCTCTACTATAAAAATAATAAACATTCTGAAAATTTCAAGTCGATAAATAATTTAAAATTGATATTGTGAGGGTACGCCGGTGGGGGGCGGGCGTGTGCGCGCGCCGTGGTGACCGTCCCCACGGGTGACATTATCTACAAAATATAGTGGCTCACATCGTTTATCTATATATAAATGTTTAATGATTTCAATCAATAAGAATCACAAGTTCAGACGAGCCCACGTCTGTCGCTGGCCGGCACCAGGCGGCGCTGCGTCTGTACCGGTGCTAGCCCCGACCGACGAGTGACCTGTACCGTGACCGGCGCGTGACCCAGCTACCTGCCCGGACGGCAGGGCGCGTCGCACTAGGCGAGGTAGGCGTACGTGTCGAGGGCGGCGGGCGCGCGCTCCAGGTACTGCTTGTCGATGAGCGCCTCGATGCACTTCTTGATCATGGCGACGGAGGGCGCGAACGAGCCGCGCGCCTGCGACACCACCTCCTGCAGCAGCTCCGTGTGACGCAGCACCTGCAACAGCGCGAAATGAGCGGCGCGCCCGGGCTGGCCGGGGCCGGCGCCGTGCCGTGCCGTTCGGTACTCACCTTGCGCTGCTTCATGATCCTGACGATGGCTGCCTGCAGGTACATCTTACGGTCGTCGTCGCAGTGCGTGGCGCCCTCGCCCGCCTCCGCTCCGGCGCCCGCAGCTCCGCCACCGCCCACTCCTATTGAACCTACGCCGACGTAACAAGTTAGATAGTAACGTTAATTCATGTGGCGGTATATATTCAACACACTAAAAGAAAAAGGTATTCATATAAGAACAACAGAGCAGGTGACGTAAGCAGAGTAGAGTTATCGTAAATGATAAAAATGAATGGACCCAACACGGTTCCTTGAAGTACTCCACTATGCAGTTATACCACCACCAGGTTCAACTCCAACGGTCCAAATGTGTGACTTGTAATCGTTTCCTCGAACGAGTTATTATTGTATTAAAAGATTCATTTCTATTATACATTCAAATATAATAGAATGTTTATCTGTTAACCAATCAAATGCTTTAAAAGGAACTAAATATTTTTTATCTATTTACATGTTTTTATGGAAGTATGTGAATATATCGATTGTATTCATTATTCTCGTATTATGATATCACAGTACCCGAGTGTGCTGGGGCGCTGGCGCACGTGAGGCGTATCTTGGTGCGTTTGCAACTGAAGGCGAGGTTGAGCGAGAGCGTCGCGTCGGCGGCCGGCTCGCCGCCCTCCTCCTCGGCGCCGTACACGTCGCCACTGGCCAGCAGCAGCCCCGCCTCCACCAGTGGCCGCACATGCCGCGCCCATGCCTCTCCCTCTGCGCAGCAACAATATAATATTAGAACATCGCATGGTGGATCGCACAAGGGACCGCGGCAAGTCTGCACTCACCGAGCTGTAGCGCGAGGCGCAGATCGCGCGCATGCCACGCGTCCAGCGCGTCGAAGCTAAGCAGCAGCGCGCACTGCGCTGTCGACGCGCTGACGAGGCACAGACGCGGCGTGTAGCGCGCGCGCAGCTCGCCCGTACACAACTGGTGCAGCCACGCGAGCCGCCGCCCGCTGAACGCAGCGCGGTAGAACGCCTCGAACAGGCGCGCCGGCCGTTCGAGCTGGGGCGGAGGCGCGAGCGGCGCCATGGCGCCTCCGAGGGGCCAGGCGCCCGCCTGCAACACCTGCACGCTGAAGCCGGGCGCGGCGGGCGCGTTCGGCGCCTGCGACTCCCGCAGGTGCTGCTGGAACTTGGCGTTGAGGTCGGCCGACACCGCCACGTCCGTGAACATGCGATGTAACTTGTTAGTGAACTCGTAGCCGCACGCCGCCTTGAGTCTGTTTATCATGGCTTCCTCCTGGAGACGTATCGAATGGTACCCGTTACGTGTCTATCCACAATACATTTACAACTTTAAACATTATTGTATTACGTCTATATTAACGTGATCGTTATCAACAATAGAAGGCCATCGCTTGCAATGCGAAGTATTACTACAATCTATCGAGATCATTAAAGCTTTTGGAATTTAATATCATCGCCTCCGCCTCCGCCTCGCCGGTGGCGAAACAAATAGTTTTTAGAGAATAAATAGCATGTACGACTTGTTTATGGCGGCGAGCTGGTCACCTGTGTGGTCACTGGCACCTCATTTTCTACACTGACGAATACTTGCTGTCCGTCAGAAAGTCAAAATCATCATTATTACAATTATTTAATATAACAAATTTAGAATTCAAATACTTTAAAACACTAAGAGAAGGCTATCTCAAAATAAAACCTTATACCAACGCGTCTGAAGAGCGTGACATAGTCCTAGATAGACTCCGGACATCACATCATCTCCATCTATCATCTCTAGTCTCTTTCATAATAGAGCAGTAATTGAACGTATCTCAACACAATGTGTTCATCTAGACTGAACATTATACAAGAGCACCGCATGCCGCTTCCACGTTCCCACCAAAACTCCTTAGAGATAAATAGTTAAATGTACAAAGAGGATAAAATGATTTTAATAAAGTTTGTATGGTGTCCCACAAGGCACCACCTCGAGACCCGTTGCTGTAATCACACTGTTCCGGTTAGTTGTTGTGTAGTTTAATATTAGATTAACACAGGTATACAAGTGCAGCGCAGTACCTGCTCCATGCTGGCGGAGAGCTGGTGTATGAGGCGCCGTGCGAGCGCGCGCGCGTAGTACTTCTGGAACACGTCCTTGTCGTCCACGTACTTGAACACGACGATGGCGGCCGCCAGCTTGTCCTCCACGTCCGCCTCGGCCGCGCCGCCTGCACACCGCGCCCAGTCCGTTAGTTATCACACGGGTCACAGTGCACCCCCCTAGGTCAGTGCGAGCCGCGCTTTGCATATAGATTTCACTTTAGCATTTAAAGCATGTTAACAATTAATATTTGTTCTCGGGCCTTTTTTTTTTTTTGATAGGTTATGGTTTGGACACAAACCTGAACCTGAACCATCCAGGGCGGTGTGAAGACAACAGCTCCACAACCATAACCTGCCGTATCACCTACCCATCACTATCTGACCCTCCGGACTGAGATGCTGACCCCTTTGGCTCATACGGAGTGCCATGCTTGTGTTTACGTCAGACGTATGCCACTTATTTACAAAAGCCCGCGCGCTTATCACGAGTGACGTCAGGGCGCACTCACCTCCGCCGCGACGCCGCAGCAGGCAGTCGCAGTACCGCGCCAGCAGTTCGGGCGCGCGCGCACAGCTGTCCGAGGGACCCCGCGCGTTCACCACCTCGCTGCAGGCCTGTGACACACACGATGAACAAACATCAAGCGACACAATATTTTTACAGCGGATCTGGGCGGGGTACGACCCACTTTTAGGCACGTCCCTCCTCTAACTCCGCCCCTATTATACAATGGTAACTAACGCGCAGACGTCACAGTCGATCGTCTCTTACCGTTTCACAAAGCACTTGAGTTGTGATCTATTATAGTTATCGTATAACTTTATTCATCTAAATACAGTAGACTCTCGTTAGTTTGAATCTTTCGATAATTTGAAATATTCTTCAGGTGCCTAGAAAATTACTTGATAAATTGAATAAAATCAATATTAATTGATCACCTCGATAATTTGAAGTTGATGAAATAGTATCTTCCTGCGAACGTGCGATAGTTTAAAGTCCGGGCTAACATACTTTCTGTTTTTTTGTTGGGTGGTAGCGGCTACGAATACTGCCAACCCTAACTTTGCTCGTGGATGTCGTACAAGACGACTAAGAGCCTTATAACGATCTAGGCCAGCTCCACCTGATGCCATTTGGTCAACAATTACATTCCCAAGGATGGTTGACGTCTCCACCGAAGACAAAGATCGGGTACCGGTGGCCCGCTCGCACGGCGAAGAGGTGCTTGCAGGGTGGGTCAATGGGGTTGCGCGCCGCCTCTTCCGTCACCCCGGACCGATTTGGCGGGGTGCGACGTCCATGGCCCACCGCAAAAAAAAAACGATGGTTGACGTCTGTCAGGCGGCCGGTCATAAAACTATTGCCCATAACTTCTACAATACGTACTATGAAAGTCGTTTGTTTACATAAATAAGATCTGGGTAAATTCGCCTTCCAGTCTTCTTTCAAGCGTTAATGAGTCATGTCAATGTTTGATTTGTGCCATTAAAATGACTCCAAGAAAGGACAAATGTTGGTCCAAAAGTGAAAAATTAAAAATATAATAATTAGAGTTTGATCAAAATGTGTGATTTATTATTTTTATAATAATATCACACATTTTGATCAAACTCTTATTTACTTGACTCCATGGTATTACGCAGACATTGCGTTTAAAGAGGATAATAAGTTAGAGAGGTCTGCGTCATTATATACATTAAAGTTTGATAGTCTGTTGGGACTGCCGCTAGCTATGTGCACATACCTTGTCCAAGGCTCCGATGAATGCCTGCGCGCCGTCGAACACCTCCGCAAACAGTTTGCTGTACTTGCCGTGCAGTGTGAGCATCGCATGCACGAAGTGAGTGTGCGCCTGGAACAGACACAAGCATTCGACACTGTCGACATCGATACTATATATGTTCAATAAATATATTAAAGTGATAACAATACTAATATTGGTGATGTACGACGTGTAGGGGACAGACCTCGTCCTTGCTGTGCGGCTGTGCGAGCAGCGCGTGCCCGTGTCGAGCGGCGTGAGCGTGCGCGGCGTCCACCAGGGGGCGCAGCGCCGCGGCACCGAGCGGCCGCAGCAGCGTATACATGCGCGACAGGTCCGCTCGCCGCTACAAACACACAGACAGACACAATACGTCAGTAGACTCCTACAATGTTATAATTTATTAAAATTATTTCATAAGAATTTGAAACATAAGTTTAGTAAAAATAGCTATTTTATTTTTCAATTTGATTACGATTTTAAGAATGTCTCAGTGCTTGACTGCCCCTCGTCGGTGCAGGACGTGTTTATTTATTTACAGTAGGTATTCAATTCATACAAGTGCGATAAGCGAGCGATCTCGGTTGCTTGCACCGAGTACGACGTACTCGTGCAATGCAGAATGAACCGTATGTCTTCGACGAGTCAGTACAAAATGACATTATACAGAATGATAATATGAATCAGACGAACGTAGTGAATACACATAGAATGGAATGCAGTGCCTTTACACCAATTATAGAGGGAGAAGGAGATAGCAGAGCGGAAAAGAGATTACGTGAAGAAATTTCCTCGGACGAAGGATGGGCTATTCAAGGAAAGGGACGTAAAATTATACGTAGATCAGATCATAATATTATCGAAAATAAACCACAGGTGTCTGTAACAAGCGATAACGTGTTGCCTAAACAATTCGCATTGGCGCGTTTATTTAAAGATAATAATATTAAAAGTATTAGCCGCGTTAAATATGTACACCAATACAAAATGATATTAACATTTGATGATGATAGTTGTGCAAGCACATTTGTTAGTTGCCAAGCCTTTGCTGACTCAGGATGGAGATGCCATAAGACGTCTGAAGTGGGTTTGTCTTTTGGGGTAATTAAAGATATCGAGTTAGATTTTACCGACGAAGATATTAAAGAGAATTTAACCTCGAGCATAGAAATAGTATCTATTAAAAGACTGAAGAAAAGAAATCATGATAATCTGTCTAAGGAGGCCTGGGTCTCCTCCGAATCAGTACGTCTTGGATTTAAAGGTTCTATGCTCCCTACTCATATATTTACTCTCGGCATGAAAGTCAAAGTGGAGCCTTATGTATTTCCCGTCACTCAGTGCAGTCGGTGCTGGAAATTTGGACATAATCAAAGAATGTGCCCCTCTAAAAAGGTGGTATGCCCAAAATGCGCTAAAAGCCATGCTAACTGCGACAAAAAAGACAATTTCCGTTGTGTGAACTGCATAGGAGATCATATGGCCCTACAAAAGATCTGCCCAATTTATAAAAAAGAAAGAAGAGTAAGAGAATTAATGTCGGAATTCAATTGTACATACAGGCAGGCACTAAGTATGTTTGTACCAACTTCTCCTACCTTAGAACGAGAATTAAGCCAGGAATCATTAGTTGAATATCCACCACTCAATAATCAGGTTTCGATCGATATACTTACGCACTCTACCCAGCCTACACAGCCAAAAAAATTAATGTCAGATGTTCTGAAGACTCCTCAGGAAAACCAGACTGATAAAACATCTCTAAGTCGTAGGAAACAAAAGAGAATTCGGCAGACGGCCCGTCCCCCAACTCCTATGCTACCTACGCCTGACGATGAAGATTGGTATCAGCCTAATCAGTTTAACCCACCTCCACCGGACGAAAGTACTGGTGCGGATACTACGAATAGATCAAAAGACGTAAATTTTATATGTTTATTGATTAGACTAAAAAATATAATTTTAAGTAACGAATCGCTAGAAGTTAAAATTCGCCAAGTAGTCACAAGTTTAACAGAATGGGTTTTATCTAAGGTTGCTCAAAACAATGTATCACTGAGTTCTTTAATGTCAACGTTATTTAACGTTGTATTTAATGAATATGGATAGGTATAATAATGTAATTAATCTTAATATCATACAGTGGAATTGCCAAAGCATTAATAACAAATGTATTTCACTCGAGTCATTTCTATCACGAGAAAAAATACATATAGCTGTTTTATCTGAGACTTGGCTGAAATTGGGTAGTTACTTTAATGTATCTGGCTATAATATATATAGACAAGATAGGACAGAAGCTGGTGGTGGGGTTGCTATATTAATTCATAAGTCTATAAAATCAGGTATATGCATATCTCAGATTCCGAACCCAGGTATTGAGCTCGTATATGTTAAAATCTATAATTGTCGGCATATTGATAATATAATTGGTATATATTGTACATCCCCAGTACAAACAACAAAAAGTGACTGGGATTATATATTCTCTTTGTAGTTCTAAATCATTGGTATTAGGTGATTTTAATGCCCATCATACAGACTGGTCGTATAAAAACAATAACAGGGGTAATCAAATTCAGGACAGTTTACTAGATCATAATTACATAATATTAAATAACGGTGCTACGACAAGAGAAAAACTCGTAAACGGTGTTTTACAAAGATCATCGCCCGATATCTCATTTGTTTCTGCCGATCTAGCCACGTATTTCAACTGGAATGTTATCAATGAATCCCTCGGTAGTGACCATTTGATAATTAAAATATCTGGAACAATAAATTCACCCAAAAATTTTATTAAAAAAAGAAATTTTAAGAAAAGTGATTGGCCAGCGTATAAACAACATCTAGAAACATCATTTCTCACTTTTAATATTGCAGATAATGTACAAACATTTTATAATGACTTCGAAAAAGAATTACAGTCGGCTGCAAAATTATGTATTCCATATATAAATATACCACAACACATTAACGATAAGTTTTCTCCTAAACCTTATTGGGATTCGTCATTATCGAGGGCAGTCGCGGAGAGGCGATTAGCTTTAGCAAAATTTAGGCGCTGTCCATCACCTGTGAATTCAGAACTACTAAAAGATAAAATACGTAATGCACAGAAATTGATTCGCTCAGCTAAATCTCGCTCTTTTCAAAAGTTTTGTACGTCTATAGATGAAACTACTTCCTCTTCCAATATGTGGCGAAAAATGAAATGGTTGAAGGGGCATAATACTAATCATAGCAATCATAATTTTGATCCACAAAAAGTTGAACAGTTGTTAAATGAATTAACCCCGGACTTTGTTAATCCTCCTCGACCGAAATTATATTCCAGTAATATTCAACTAGAAGCTAAAATAACGCTGCAAGAATTAACTAATTCTATTAAGAAAAACGATACCGCGCCTGGAAGTGATGATATATCCTTCTCCATGATCAAAAACTTACCTCCCAGGGGTTATAATGTTTTGCTATATCTTTATAATAGAATTTTATCTTCTGAGCAGGTACCCACACAATGGCGTGATATTAAGATTGTACCTATTCCCAAAGCTAGTAAAAATTTCAGTACGGCTGCGCTACGACCTATCTCTCTTATATGTTGCCTATGCAAAATATTTCACAATATTTTAGTAAAACGAATAGAATGGTACATGGAGAGCCAACAATTGTTCCCTGAACAAATGATAGGGTTTCGCAAGGGACGCTCCTGTTTGGACAACCTCACACGTTTAGTCTCCTATGTTCAGGTAGGGTTTTCAAAAAATCAAATAAGTGCTGCGTGTTTTGTCGATATAGATAGCGCCTATAATAATATTGATGTGTCATGTCTTATAAACATCCTAGATCATTTGGGAATGGGTTCTAAGATCTGTTCCTATCTTTGGTCTTTTTTAAATGATAGACGATTGAACGTTTCGATAAATAATAAATATTATGTTAGATCTACGGGGCGGGGAATAGCTCAAGGGGATCCCCTATCCCCACTACTGTTCAATATTGCGACATTTAATATATGTAGTTGTATTCAGAATGTCCAAATCTCACAATACGCCGATGATTTTGTACTGTACGTTTCAAATGATAAAATAGAATTAGCGCTCGGAGAACTACAAATGGCTTGTGAGAAGTTAATTATATCGTTGAAAAACCTGGGATTGGATATATCTATATCAAAAAGCAAAATTTGCATATTTAAAAAGGGTGGATACAATAAAGATGTTAATTTTACTGTTAATAATGTTGCTTTACCAATGGTAAAAGAATTTAAATATTTGGGGCTTTGGTTGGATAGTCGCCTGAGATGGGGCAAACATATTTCAGAAACATCACAGAGAGTTTCAAAATTAATTAATATATTGAAAGCTTTAGCTGGTTCAGGCTGGGGACTTCACCAAAATCATTTAAGACGCCTGTATATTAATATAGTTCGCAATAGAATAGACTATGCTAGTTTTTTATACGACAACAGCTGCAAAACAAACTTATTTAAATTAGATAAAATTCAAAATCAATCTTTACGCGTCATAGGAGGCTATATTCGCAGTTCACCGATTCATGTAATGGAGAGTGACCTTTGTCTCCCTCCCCTCCAATACCGAAGAAGATATTTGGCAGCAAAGTTTTGGTTTAAAGCAAAATCATTATCATCAAATAACACAGTTTTAATTCTTCAAGAACTTTTAAATTGTATTAGATCACATTATTGGCACAACAAAAAGCTACCCCTGCTAGTTTCTATCCATGATGAATTTAGTTCAGTCCCTATTCATACTAGTTTTAAACCGGAAATGTTTACGTTGAAGACTTGGATGAGTAATTTTAATTTATCACAAGTTCTAATTGACTCAATACCAACAATTGATCGGGCAAAGCGTTCATATGATAATCCCACTCTCCTCAGCATGTGTACTAAGTATATAAATCAATATTACGTAAACCACTACAAAATTTTTACCGACGGATCTAAGGATGGTACTGTTGGAGGTGCTGCCTTTTTTGATCCTATTCAGAATTTAAATGTGAAGTTTAAGATTGATTCAAATATATCGATTATGCACATTGAATTAATTGCTATAGCAGAAGCTTTGGCTTACATTCAGTCAATAAACTATAGTAAGTTTGTAGTCCTTACGGATTCAAAAAGCTCTCTGCAACACTTGGCTCGGTGTACCTCTCACGCGGCGAGAGGTGTCCCGATTGCCTACAGCATATTGGAATCACTCTTAAACTTACAAGCTGAGCATAGGGAAATACGTCTGCAGTGGATTCCATCTCACATTCAGTTGCAAGAGAATGAGGTTGTTGACTTATTAGCCAGACAGGCGATTGTGGATGGAATTCCTCTGGGGGTGACTCCTCTATCCTCAGATTACGTTAGACATATTAAAGAGCAGTGTAGAATACTTTGGCAAGAATATTTTGATAAGCGTTCTATAGAAAAAGGCATATGGTACAGGACTATCCAACCACATATTCTTAAATATTCTTGGTTCGGCAACAGTGAACTAAAACGCAATGTATTAGTGACTGCTCTTAGACTTCGTTCTGGGCACATTCCATCGAATATGTTTTCATTCTTAATGAGAAAAACAGAATCACCAATATGCAATAGCTGTGGGGTGCTGGAAGATATACAGCACATTCTGATGGAGTGTGTTCGGAACGAGGGATATAGAAGGCACTATTTCAATAGAAGTAAAATTTTTGATGTGGGAATATGTAATAGTATGTTGTCCGCCCCAGAGTCTGATGAAGCTATTGTTTTATACAGGTTGGCGGAGTTGGGTCTACAAAGACCTTAATTTCGTCAACTTTAATTGTTTTTTATTTTTTTTATTTACATATATTATTTTGTTGATCTTTGTACAGTGTCTTACAGGGCGATGTAGTCGCGTAGCGACAAAGCCCTTTAAATAAATTAAAAAAAAAAAAAAAAGAATGTCTAAAGCTTTTGCCTGAAATGGTCAAAGTAATTAATTAATAAAATGCAATTTGAATATAATTTTTAAGTTATTTGAAGACAATTAATATATGTACCTCCTGCGCGCCGGGCTCGTCGGAGGCGGCGGCGCGCACCAGCGCGTCCACTGTGGCGTGCAGCGCGGGCAGGTGCGCGGCGACGGCGGCGCGCTCGTAGCACCCGCGCACCGCCTCCGCCGACGACGGGTCCAGGAACCGCGCGCCCAGAGACACCTGGACCAACACACACACAATCTAACATGTCACCTGCGCATAGTCTCGGCTCTTATTAAATGACTTAATGACAGCCGAACCAGGACTTAATAAGAGCCGAGTCTTCCATCTTTGTTACTTTTGCACAAAGTGTCCGGACACTTGTCACGGTATACCGGTATCTCTCTCGGTGCGGTGCTCACCTCAGCGTGCAGCATGGCGAGCGCCCGGCGCGTGTAGTGCGCCACGTCGCCAGCGGCGAGCAAAGCGGCGGCGCGGCGCGCGTGCTGCGCGGCGGCCGCGTCGAGGTACGGCTGCAGCACGAGCTGCTCGTACAGCTGCAGCGGCGCGCGCACTCGGAATGCGCGCACCTGCACGGTGCTGCGGATGGCCTCGCGCAGCGCCGCCGCCAGCGCCGGGTCAGGCGAGCTCTCACGCGCCGCGCACAGCGCGCTCACCACGCGCGCCGTCAGCGCACTCGACAGCGGCCGCACCAGCACGCGCTCCCATATCTCGAGACCGAGCTCGCCGACCTGAAGAAATCATTCACTTCAGCACACTGGCTGAGAGTCACACACCATTAACATTTTCCATTACATTTTTAAATCAAAAAATACAGGACATGATGAGTCCTTGAGGAATACCTGCAGCATCGCCCTCTTCCTCCTCCCCCTCGAGGAATGTCTACTGGTTTTGTTTCTTCTTTTTTCTCAAAAAAGTCATTCATTGATAAATTATCAAAAATTTTAATTTTGATTTCGCTTTTACATGATGCTTATATATGAACCAGCCGTGATCGACAAAATCGAATGCATTCGATATGTCCATATTTTTTGTTTATCGCTACGTGTGTATATTCATTTCGTTAAAGATATGACAAAGTATGCTTCTTAACATCGAAATTTCGAAAATTTGTAAACGCAATAATATCCTATAAAATAGCAAACGATTGAAATATAAGCAACAGCGAAATAGTTTCCTCGCAGTTGGGTCTTTGCCTTGTTAGCGCGAACTTACATTACCTCAGACATCACCCACACTTTTCGAGGGTTATAAATATAAATATAAATTCAATTCAAATTTATACGAAGAAAATGTGTGTATTACGATAGATACTCTGCAGCTAAGTATATCGATGTAGTACCTCGAGTTGTCTCGCATCATGCTCCGGACACGACACCGTAGCCGCCGACCCGTAGATGATCTCAGCGTCAGACACCTGCCGGAATACAACCGGATCAGTTCGCTACTCACACTTTAGATTACGGTTTTTTTTAAATCTTGATCTGTGTCATTAATAGTGTTACTGATCTGCAAATACGACTCATTGTGTTATGTATAGCTTGTAGACTTGATCCACTCTTCATATTAGTGTGATCACAGTGTGCCGGTGTACATGACGATGGAGGGTGCCAGTACCTTCTGCCTCTTGACGTGCTGCAGGTTGAGGTACGAGTACAGGCTGTTGAGGTAGGCCACGCCCTGACTGTACTCGCGCCACGCGGTCACGTATCTGCCACAGAGTAACACACGTGTTAATAGTACAATCGTATCGCCACAGATAATAATGTGGTCCCGCCTACATACAGTGTGTTTGTTTCAATTAAAATCAAAGTTCCTTGTTTATACTAATATGTGTTTGATTCATTGATAAATATCTGTATTCCAATTTATTGATTAGTTTTTGTTGACATAAAATTTGTTAAATCCAAGACAGTTGTTGGAATGCGTTGACAATAACCTATTGGCAATCCAACCGCTGTTTTGGATTTCCAATAGATGTTGTGTTAAAGTTCTGCGTGTGGTCATTTTTCGGTATTCTGATCTAATTTTTAGTACTTACTAGCGATAGTATCAAGTTTCACAGTACCTATTACGTTAGCGACTTTCGTCAGAGGAACTTGCTCTGGTTCGAGTTAGTACTGATATCAATGTAACACGCACTTAGATAGATTTTCATTACAACGTTTCCTTGTTTACTCCAAAGCAATGAGTGAGAGAGACGACAAGCAGTAAGTACCTGGTGAGCAGTCCATCGTTGTGGTCGTTGCCGTCCAGCTCTGCGGCGCCACGCACTCGCGCCAGCAGACCCGCCACGTGCTCTTCGAGGAACTTCCTACAAACGAGTGAGTCACACGTCAGCGCGAACAGTCTTTAATATAACATTCATAATTGGACTGTCCGGTAAGTGTTTATGGCGAACACATGTGTTTTGTCGACAATTTATTGGACGTTAAATAAGAATTGAGTGGTATTATTGGTAGCCTATAACTGTTTGTGTTTATTGTTGTAATTGTTATATTGTGTGTTTAAAGGTTGAGGGGTAAGTTTTATTTATATTTAATATACGTGGGTAATGTGGGACGACCATGGAGGTTGACGATCGACCCCCTGGCCGCCCTCCAGATCCCAATTTATTGGGGAATAATAACAATCAACAAGCTTGTAGTGATGCTACATTTTTACCAGTGTTAATAGCACCTTTATCGAATTTTGAGACACTTGAGGCGGCTGTTAGTCGTAAGCGTGGTATAGATGTTGTCAATGATGTGAGTTCACCTGTCCCTAAACAACAACGGCATCTCGCCCCGAACGTTATAGTCGAGTTCGTTATTAGGTAAAGGATGTGGCTCCATTCTTAGTCCATGTATCACGAATTAAGCAAGATCCAACTTCGGGAACTACCCTCAATTCTATAAAATTCGGTCAATTGCTGTTTAAACTTAATATAAAAAATATTCTTCAAGATGGTATTAAGAAAGTTGGTCGAAACAGAATTTCGGTTGAATTTAAGTCTCCTGAGGATGCCAACTCCTTCTTAGCTAATACTGAACTAGACAGTAAGGGTTATACAACTACTATTCCGTCTTTTAATATTTCTAGGATGGGTATAGTCAGAGGAGTACCAAGTGACTGGTCAGATGAGGAGGTATTGCAAAATATAAAAACCCCGATTGGTTGTGGCCCTATCTTGAAAATTAGGAGAATAAACCATAAGAGTACTAATGATGGGATTCCAGAATGGAGGCCTACTTCCTCTGTAGTCCTTACTTTTGATGGTCAAGTCCTACCAAAACGTGTTTATTGCTGCTTTAATTCCCTTCCTGCAGATCTCTACTACTATCCAACGGTACAATGTTTTAGATGCTGCAAATACGGTCACACAAAAAATCAATGCTGTTCGAAGCCCCGTTGCTACCGCTGTGGTGGAGAACATATAGGGAATGATTGCTCTGCAGAGGATTTAACTTGCTTTTATTGTTCAGGTTCTCATTGTGCCAATGACAAACAATGTCCTGAATTTCAAAGGCAAAAAAATATAAAAATTGTTATGGCTGAAAATAATATATCTTATACAGAAGCATCTCGAACATTACCGGCAGTAGCTAAATCATTTGCTGAAGTAGCTGCATCGACTCCTCCCACCTTCCATCACAGCATATCCAATGCACTACCACAAAATTCTTACCCACGACTTTCCCCTACTGTCTCCTACCGGAAGACAGTATTCTCTAAACCCAAAACTCATGCCCCTCTTACACCTGGCTACAACCAAAAAGCATATAGAGAGATGACTAAGAACTATTCTTTCTCCCCTTCTACTAATGGTTGTGCTCTGAATGGAAACGTTTCCACCCCTGATACATCTACTAATAAAATAGAGTCAATAATTTTATTATTAACCTCTCTTCTCAATCAAATCAATATACCCTAATATCGTTGCCCATAACATAGTTGAACTGATTATGACTCACTTTAATAACATTCCAGTTTCTACAGTGGAATGCCAGGAGTATTCTACCCAAAAAGCATGATATCATTTATTTAATCAATATGTATAAACCATTATTATTTGCCATATCTGAGACGTGGCTTTTACCACATCTCAATTTTAGAATTCCACAGTATAGTACATACCGCGATGATCGCAATGGTGGTTATGGCGGAGCTGCTATACTGGTGAAGAATAACTATCCTTGCACCCTGCTTACTTTACCTTCTCATGGAGATCGGATAAGTGCCATTGGTGTTAATATCCTTGGCATTAATTTTATCTCTATTTATATTCTCTCCCCTGACTATACATATATACAATTTCTTATAAATTTATGTAATCTTTTCAACCCAATTATATTACTAGGCGATTTTAACTGCCACCATTTTTTATGGGGGTCTGACCATTCCGACACAGCTGGTGAAGAGCTTGTTCAGTTAATTGATGAAGTGGGTCTATGCGTTATGAATGATGGGTCGCTAACTAGACTTCCTAGACCAAGTCAACGCAAGAGTTGTCTAGACCTAACTTTATGTACATCAACTTTAGCCTCATTGGTGGATTGGAGACGTCTTGATTTGACTTATGGCAGTGATCATTATCCTATTTGTTCTACCTTGGTGAATAGATTACTCCCTACTCCTAATAATCACAAAAAGCCTCTTTTAAAGTACCGGACCTCTGATGCCAGATGGGATGTTTACAAACAGGAATTAGAAAATAAAGTCCAATCAATACCACCAATTTCCCACAGTAATTTGGATGCTTGTGTATCGCAGTTCTCTGAAGCAATTTCGGTAGCTGCGGATGCAAGTATTCCTTTAAAGAATGCGGCTTCAGGGAAACTACCATCTCCTCCTTGGTGGGACAATGAATGTACAAATGCCATTAGATTACGAAAACAAAGTGAATTAAAATATATAGCAAATATGACCATGAGTAATTTGCGAGAATTCGGCCAGATTCTTGCTAGATCTAAGCGGTTCCTTAAGAAAAAGAAATATGAGGGTTGGAAGAAGTTTTGTTCTTCGCTTTCTCCTTCATCTCCATCATCACTAGTGTGGCAAAGCCTAAAAAGATACAGACGTGGCTACTTATCCCAAAACTTGTTCAACTTGCCTCAAAACATAGCCCTTCAACTAATTAACAAACTGGCCCCCTCCTTTTGTACCACTTCTTGAAGAATTTCCTTTTTTGCTAAATAATACTATTTCTGATGATGAACCTTTAGATCAATTATTTTCCTCTAATGAACTGGATGTTGTACTTAAATATGTTCAGGACTCAACTCCTGGGCTGGATGGCTTTCCCTACTCCTTTTACACATTCACTGGTCAATACAGTCGCCAGTTTTTATTAAATTTAATCAATTCTTGTTTTAATCTGGGATATATTCCTGACGATTGGAAATCCCAATTAATTATTCCCGTATTAAAAGCTGGCAAATCACTGGATAATCCTGACCACTATCGACCTATTGCCTTATCCCCAGTTATAGGCAAAATTCTTGAACATTTAATAAAAAATAGACTAGAATGGTTCGTAGAGAGTAAGGGTATAATAACTGAATCGCAGTTTGGATTCCGGAAAGGGTATAGCACTATGGATAGCATTGCCACTTTTATAACAGATACGCGTATCGCCTTTAGCAAAAACTACTCTGTTGTTGCCTGTTTCCTCGACATTTCCGCTGCATACGATAACGTCCTCCTTTCCGTACTCAGAAGTAAATTACGCCAGCTGAGTATTCCGGTTAAGATTAGGCCTTGCATATGTAACCTTTTAGCAGGACGCACTGTAAACATTCTCACTCCGTTCAATCAAAATAAAGAGTGCAGAAAGGTTTGGCGAGGACTTCCTCAAGGCTCAGTGCTGAGTCCGCTGTTGTATAGTATATACACTTCTGATTTACATAAATCATTAAACAGTGACTGACAAGTTTTACAATATGCAGATGACTTGGTTATATATGTTTCCAACCCATCCATTGTAGAGGCTACTGAGTCGATGCAAATATCCCTCAATTTTCTAAGTCAATGGCTTTCCTTTCATGGTCTGCATTTGTCAGTCGCTAAAAGCTCTGTAGTGATTTTTACTCGCAAAAGAATTGTACCTAACATATACCTAGAAATTGGCAGTTTTCCTAATAAGATTGAAGATAGAGTGAAATTTCTAGGACTCATTTTAGACTCCAAATTATCAGGTGTGCCCCACTTTAACTACATCATTGTAAAATGTGAAAAATACCTAAACATGTTGCGAGCACTTGCAAGTGTTTGGTGGGGAGCTCATCCATACTCCCTAAAACTTATATATAATGCAACAATCAGAAGTTTACTTGACTATGGTTCATTTCTATTGGAACCATGCAATAAGAATTCTTTGTTAAAATTAGATAGATTTCAATGTAAGGCTCTTCGAGGATGTATGAAATCCACTCCATCCAACGCTCTGCAGGTAGAGGCTGTTGACCCCCCTCTTCCTCTACGTAGACAGTATCTCGCTGATAGATTTATTTACAAGATCTATTTCCTTAAAAATCATATTTTACTACCCAAGCTCTGTCAATTAGATGGTCTATGTAGACAAGAATATTGGATACATAAGGATCCTCCTTTGATTTTACATTCATATAGAAAAATTCATGTGATAGAAGGGAGAATATCTATTCATCAATGTGCCAAATATCCCCTTTATGACTCACCGTACGAAATATTAAAATTTATCCCAGATTACAACTCTTCTATTCAGGTGGATAAGGAATGCAATAATGTTAATGCTCAGTTTTCACATATAGTTGAGAAAGAGTGGAGAGGATATCATATGTTTTTCTCAGATGCTTCTAAGCTCACTTTAAACGGTAATACTGGTATTGCCATCTATTATTCAAATGCCCAAATTATCCTTCAGTTTCAATGCCCTCCAGAGACATCCGTCTTTACTGGGGAGTGTATAGGTATTTTAGAAACATGTTTATATATAATTTCCCATAGCGCTATCAGGAAAGCTATTATTTTCTCAGACTCCAAAAGCGCCCTAGAGGCAATTGTCAAAAATCCTTTCAAAGATAAGCTCAGAAGTCCTATCATATCTGAAATAAGGTCTTGTTTGTACAATTGCTCTCAGAGAAAAATTGAGATCGTATTGTCTTGGATTCCTGGGCACTCTGGCATCAGAGGAAATGAATTTGCTGATGAAATGGCCAAGGACGCGATAAATAATAGTGTTGCTGATCGTAAGCACTTTTCTATACAACTTTATGATTTGCTCCACGCCTCAAAAACAGACCTACTCGCATCATGGCAGACTTTATGGACAGAAACTAGTAAAACTAAGGGAGGTTTTTATGCCTCTATCCAAGGAACTATTCCTATTAAACCATGGTTTTATAAATATAAAAAAGTTTCAAAATTAATTACATCAATAATGTGCAGAATACGTCTCGGCCATTGCTGCACACCAGTTTTTTTGCATAAGATCAGAACACGTGATAGCTCACTGTGTGAATGCGGCCTGGATGAGGGTACTATTGACCACATTTTCCTTAACTGTCCCAGGAACAGTGCCTACTCCCTAGATAATATTATAACTAAATTAAAAATTCAGAGACCAGTTAACGTACGGCATCTCTTGTCATTATTCCCCAACCGCCATATCATCAACGCTTTTATTAAATTTATAAATACTAATAAAATAAAACTATAATAAGCTAAGTATTTAGTCTATCAGTATGTTACTGTATATATATGTATTTGTGTGTATGTATCTGTCGGTGTATGAATGTATGTATATGTATATATTTATGTGTTCTTTCAGGCTCTTTTAATGTTGTCACAATCTTAATATATTTACGTGTTCACCCATGTGTAGCCATACATGACGCTGGCAGAAATTGCTGAAAAAATCAGCAGATTGCCAAAGGGAAAAGAAAAAAAAAAAAAAAAACATTCATAATTAATTATTAACAACCTCTAAATTAAAAAACGTTCTACAACTACAAACAATTCATTATAGCGCTTGAGACTCCAACTTGAGTCGTCTATGTTGATAGATAGCCAGTGTTGTGTCAATTGCCATTTCAATGCATCATTTGCAGAAAGCATTATCAAGTATCACTTCTTACACATAAGTCATCTTATCAAAACCGAGAGGTGCGAACAGCGTCTGGTTTTTTCAAGATACTGGCGCTGACACTTCGTCGGCACTGAGCCCAGCATGCCTCGCCTCTCTTCTCAGAGATAGGCATGAAAAAATAAGCATTTTCCCACACATAAAATTATGGTCATATTTCTAGTTTTCCATCACTTGCACAGATATTGTATGCATGCTATATCATAATGATAAAGCCACACTGTTGACAGTATCCTGCGTACAGCCGCCGGCCGGGCCGTGCGCGGTACTACCACACGTAGAAAATCGACGTATGAGCAGGGACAATGTGGTGTTGCGCTTCGTTTGATGAGCGAGGGAGCTGGCGCCCAACTTTCTAGGCGGGTTTGGATTGATATGCAGTGACCTAACTGTACCTTTGTTAACGCAAATTTCCATGAGCTATCATGTTATCTTTTACGATACTCACATGCAAGATATGCTGTGACGAATTGTATTTTAGTCCATCAGTACACAATGTGTGTGTGTCAATAAATGTTTTACACTTGATTTGTAATGTCCTTCTTCTGTCCTTATCTCAAGTAAATTGGGATATCCTAGATTATTTAAAAAAAAATCCTCTAACATAGACAGCAGAGGAAGCAGCATAGAACATGTTCTTAGAGTTTTGTCTAACCACTTTATCTCGCCCATGGGCGTAGTAAGAAATAACTAAACGATGTAATATGCAGATAACATCTACCTATATAACACAAGGAAGACTCGAAATAAAACCCTATACTAATTCATCTGATTGATGTGGTATAGTAGGTCCACCTCCATACCACTGTGGCGGGCTCAACTCCAGAAGTGGAAAGTATATGAGCAGAGATAATGATGATAATCATTGTAAATGGTTCAGGGGTCTCGCAGGGGCGCTCACTTGGTCTCATCGTAGAGTCGATCAGCTAGTGGCTCGGGATGGGCCACACACAGTGCGTACACGTCGGAGAACCGTGTGTTCCACACGGAGCGCTCGACGGCGCGCAGCCCCACCACGCCAGCCACCTGCAGACGTGTTCACTCGTTATACAATGTTTGTAACATTTATTTAGACTGAACATGACAAGAATGCACAATTTGAACTCAGATATCCATTCTGTTCCAGATGGTGTCTAAAAATCTAACTAAATCAAGTGTTTAAAAAACAAATGTTCTATTTTAGATAATTATAGTATATCAATCACAGAGAGTTAGGCCCCCTTTACTCTCAACTCCTCAGCATTTCTGGATAACTCTATAGACATACCTCAGAGCCCCAATAAATATACCCCCAATTTATTATTATAACATTAAAATTATTAATATTTCTACTCCAAACAATTTAAAATTGAATGTTTGTGTTATTAGTTTACTCAACTTACATGATAATTTGTAAAATCTCTTGTAAAATATTTAGTTGCAATACTATTGGCTCTAGTTGTGTAACATTCAAACAGTTACGGAACAACTTGGTTATGATGTTACACATTCATTAGTCACAGAGGTATAAGACTAGAACACATTTAACATGTAAGTGCCACGAGTACAGTACCGTTTCCTTGAGGTTAGCCCATGTCTCCGTGAAGTCCACGTTCCTTGGCTTCAGTGACATCATCACAAACAGCTACCATGTACCTGCAACACACACGCACACAGACACACAGTGTCACATCACAAACGCTCCATGTTCACATATTGTTATAATATACTGTAAGTTGTGAGCACCTGAACCGACACGAGCCGGGCAGTACCGGCTGGAAGGTGCATTCACACAAAACGGTAAAACTGTTTGTGGACAACAATCTCTATCAACTAAATTGTACAAATATTTGTATCTATTTTAATAATCTAGTGGCCGTCAGTGGTGCCTGCCGCACATGTCTTGTAGCAATAACTCGGTTATGCATTACAGACCGCTGTCAGAGCACTCCTTTTAATGGCTATTGAGCTGTACAGGGTCAGGTATCACAGCTGACACTCGGCACTGCATCAGAACAACTAAGGTCACCACCTGTGCACTCAAACTGTAAACATATGCTGCATAACATATTTTTGCATCATCATTGCTGAAAATAAACCACATCTGTGTATCGTGTTATTTTGGAAACTAATCAAATGTGTAAACAAACAAATGATTTGCGTCATATCTTTGTTAAAATGTACAATCGAGGTCTACACCTAAATACAAATTGCATTTTAATGACTTGTCATTGACACACTAATACGATTCAAATGGGTCACGATGAATCTAGCAAGTCATTGTCGACCTGCTCCTCTGCAGACCATGCTGAAGATGCAGAAGCGCAAGCTCGCAGTCTCTCAACATCTAAAGCCTTTTGCTGTGCTTTAGCAAAGGTTGGAACGATTGCTACACGAGAATAACCCGCAACAAAGATTGTCAGAAAACTCGGAGCATTATCACCGCCGTGGCCGCTGAAGACTTGGCACGCTGACAAGTTCGCACGTTAACGGCGCGCACGGAACACCAACCGATATTACTCAGCGATAATTGCACAAAACAAAAATAATACCTAACCGTGCATTGACAACCATGTTCAAATACCACAACTTTCTGCACTACGCCGACTTACCTCGAGCGTAGCGTATTGCTCCACTGTCCAACACTTTAATTGACTAGATTATTTAAAAAAAAATTAGTTTGATTTTAATACAAAATTATTCATAATCAAATAAATCCGAGTTCGCAATTTTCACAGCACTTTTATTTGAAGTTTCAGCACATTGTTGCCAGCCTTAATAATTATCATAGAGTATTTTAAATATATAGGTAACTGTATAGAGGTAACAGCAAAGCTCAGGTACAGACGCCATCTGTCGATAAGTAGTGTAAATGGAGAGCGGCCTCCTTGGCTAGAGAGGATTCAATTATTCATTAAAATTAATATAATTTTTCTAAGTAATTTTCAGAAGTAAAATCTTTATAGAATTGATTTCACAACTGAAGATTATTAAAAGACTCTTAAAGAAAAACAAATAAAACAACAGTTTACCTTATTATAGTGCTTTCTTTTATTATAATACAATATTTAACAACATACAACATTTTAATTATATCACTGGTCTCCGTGGGTATTACACATGGGTCAGGTTAGTAAAACAAGCGTTGATCGGTATCTTGGAAACAAAAAATAGTAGTCGGCGATAACAAAAAATACTCACACAACAAATAAACAGAACAGAATAATCACAGACTAATATAAGCTTACGCATAGAATAATGTCAAACTCACGTACAGTGTGGCCAGATTTAAATTGATCATTATGCTAGCTACTCATTTAATTTCTGCTAAAAATCTGATATTATTTTTGGTATAAATGTTAAAATTCTGCTAATAGATAAGTTTTAATGTGTACTAGAGAAAAACGCAACTCAATATTTTCAAATAAAAAAAATTCTAAGTTCTATCCACATTTTTATATAGAACTATAGAGTTTTGAACTATCTTAACCATATTTTTTGATGGCGTAAAATTTATGGATCCAGACTGTTCTTTAACTGCTTGTTTGACATGTAGAATTGCAGCAACATGTTCATTTTTAAAAATTTTTCGCACGTCATTTTTTATATTGTTCATTTGAAAAAATATGCGCTCACAAGATGTACATGTATAATCATAGATAAAATCATCATAGCTTTTGCGAAATAATGTACTTGGGGAGTGTGGGTACAATTAATTCCATCTGCCTTCGTGATTTTTGAAATGTGGTGGATATCGGTACTTTCATCAATGACAACTGAAGAAACAAGGTTTTCTGGCACACACTGCATGTTGAATTAGCTTTTTGTTTAAATATATGTATTAAACAAGAAGCCAATTCAGCATGCAATTCTTTTCCAACTTCAGGTTTGAGAACATTATATGTCAATGCAGCAGCTTTAGTGCGTTTACATAAAAATGATCTTGCAATTACTGAGTCATGCAAACATTTTTCAAGTAACTCGTTCAAATGATCCATAACTCTAAATGATAAATTATGTTTTGCCAGAAACATACACATTTTAATTTCAGCTTTTTTTACCTCTTCAGTTATAGACGTTTGTCTTATGTTACATACAGATGTGAATTGTTTACTAACTACATTACAAGTATTTTTAGAGCAACATAAGTAAAAAGAGTCTCTTACCAGCGACTGTCCAGAATAATCACATTTTTTTTATGTTTCACTGAGTTTACATGTTATTTAAAAACAGAAAGTCATGAAACTACTGTTATTACATACTTTACAAAAAGCGGCATTGCTCTCATTTTTGGATCTTCACAAGCAAGATGAAAACATTGGATCCTTCTCCCATTCAACACGATAGTTCTGGTCATATTTTCTGACGTGGACGAAACAATTGACTAACGATATCTGCGCATTAAATGTATATTACATACAATTTCAAAGCAAAATATACATTTAAGGGGTATTTTCCCCAAGAATGAAAGGTGCCTTCAGAAGAAAAAAAAAAACGTTCTATAAGAAAGACAGGTTTTTTTAAATATGTTTACCGCAACTACCGAATGGTAATTAATTAATATCTAATCCCGCTAGTTTCCTGCGGAACTTTTTCAATATTATGCCAAAATCTGCCTAATTTTAAAGTCTGCGACACAATCTACTGTCATAAATTTGAGATTGAATTCTGCTAAAATCGCAGAATTCTGCTAAATTTGGTCACACTGCTCGCAAGATATTTTTTTAAATGGCTGCCATGGCGGCAGCACGTTTCTTTTTACGCAAAATACAATAAAATGTATAAAAATTAACATGTGATTTATAAAAATAATAAGAGTTAAAATGAATGTTTTACTCAAATACAAATAAGCTCATATAATATAAATTAATTTTATATTATTTTTATCGTAACAAAGCTTAACATTGGCGCCATCTAACGCAACAGGGTAGAATTAAAAATCTCATACAAAATTTCTATAGGCGAACTGTTAACACACAGTGATAATTATTATATATTTATTTGATAACGCGTTTCGTTTCACTTGAACAATGGTGGTTGCTTTCCATTTAGTTAACACGGAGGGACTCTGCAGCGCATTGCGAGATACTGCCAAATAGACTTGAGTAGCTCCTGAATGAGAGATATAAATGAACTAGCTCTTTGATTTCAATCTAGCTCACATTAGCTCAGTTAGTAGTTCAACGGCTCAATCGGCTCTTTTACTCGCATCGTCATGTCGTGCGAACAGGCGACGACCGAAAGTGCCCGATATATGCCGATCACCGCCGAACAGTAAAAGTATTGAGCATGTTCCTATGCATTGTGACTATTACGAGCACTAAACGTACAAATTATATGTTCAACAAAGAAAAAATGTTTGAAAATAAAAAGTTATATTTAAAAAAATAATATTCATCTTTGAATAACAATATTCAATAACAATAATAGTTATCAGTGCAAGCTGTCACTGGACGCAGTTGATTCTGTCAGCCCATATGTATTTAGTGAAAAGCTGTTTTTACCATTTAAATTACAAACAGACCTTTCAATTTTATCTATTTTTTTATATAAATATATTTTATATCTCATCCTGCAATCACCAATTAAAATTTACATGCTCATGCATATCAAGCTCGCTCAATGATCGCGTAGTTCAGAGTTTGAACTATTCAAAAGAGTTAGAGTAGTGAACGAGTTGAAATGAAATGAGCTAACTCAATAAGAGAGCTAGCTCTCTTGATGAGCTAAATGAACTCAGGATATATATGAGCTAAATGAACTAAAGAGCTAAAAGAGTGATATAGTTCTTTTGGTCAAAAGAGCTATATCTCTCTTTTCTTTTCAGTGAGCCGTTTTTCGCATCACTACTGCCAAACACTGTGTAAAAGTTTAAATGAAACAGCTAGCTGTTTCTTTTACACAGTGTTTGGCAGTGCTCCGCAATGCGCCGCAGAGTCCCTTTGTGTTGTAAATGGAAAGCAACCGGTGTATATAAAGAAAAACTAGGTAAATATTGACATCTCGGTCAAAGACTATAAAGCTATAAGGTCCATAAAGACAAAAACTAGAAACAAGAATTGACGGACAAAAAGGCAATAAACAGAACAGGGAACAAAGAGTCTATTTTAAGCAGAAGGGCAAGTAACCATGTTTGGGACAAATGAATAAATGAAAAGAAATGTTTTTTCGATAAAAAAATAGTAATGTATGCTAAAACTAATACATATTATTTTAATAAAGAAAAATAGCTAAACAATTAAAAGCAGCACAAGCAGGTCGTAGGTGGGGTGCAGGCACACGGCGTGGCGTACATCGGTAGCTGCGTTAGTGGTGCGGAGTAGGCACATGGCGCTGGTAGCGACAGCGGTGCGCTGTACGCGCACGGCGCCGCGCACGGACACGGCGCCGCGCACGGACACGGCGCCGCGTACGGACACGGCACCGCGCACGGCGCCGCGTACGGACACGCACAGGGTAGTGCCGCTTCAAGCAACGGCCCTGCGGCCGACAGCGCCGACGTTAGCAGCGTTGGTAAGGCAGCTTCCAATAGAGGAGGCAATGTAGCCGCAATAGAAGTCGCGAGAGTGTTAGACAGTGCCGGCGCCAATAGCGGCAACGCTGGGGCAATGGCAGCGAGCGCCGGACCCACGGCCGGCGAGGAACAACAACAGGTGGTCGGTGCGGGCAGCAACAGGGGTGCGGGCGCAGCAGTCGCGTACGGGTAGGGGTACGTGGCCGGTAGATATTGCGAGTGAGATACCTGCAACGTAAATATATTGTTAGTACTGCGACAATGTCCTGTTGTTGCTCAATCGGTTACTTATAGTAACTATAGGTGTGTACTGTATAACTGTACAAATAAACGTAAGTATGTGGTTATAGATAGATTTATTTAACGTGACGCCCCGCCCTGGGTATAGTGTACTCACACCTTGAACAACAGAGACCGCTTTAAATTTGCTTAAAAACTAAATAAACGACGTGATACTGGAATCTAATACTTCAACCTAGCGTGTTATCTAAACATATGACACGTGAATGTAATATAGATGCAATGTTGGTACATCACAAATAATGACAAAATAAATTATGCTTATTTAACATCCTCCAGCTCTTGTCCCAATTACAAGTACCTGGCCAATGCAATGTGTACCTACTGTTCTACATCGTAGGTACATATTGCTAAACTTATTGACAATAATTTTTCGACCGGCCACCTGTTTGACGTCAACACCACTTGGAAATGTAATTGCGGACCACGTGGCGTCAGACGGAGTTGGACCCTCGTGTGTGTAAAACTCTCAGTCGTCTTTTACGGCCCTCACGAGCAATGTAAATTGATGTAAATATACAGAGCTGCGACTTCACAGCGACTAGAAATAAATAATATTTATTAACATAATATATTAATGTAGTGTCGATTGAGTGCACGGCTGGGGGGGCACACTTAAAACATTACTTATTTTTACTGACCGCCGCGCCGCCTACAGATTGGTTGCACAAACTTAACTGCTGCCATTTTGTCCTGCCTGTCAAACGTTTGACAACTGAGAATTGTTATTTTTTGTTCCTAGCGTAGGTACTTATTGTCATCGATCTATTTTCGGTTATTGATATTTTTCTGAAAATTATCTCAAGTTTTAATGTTAGGCTGATATTATAATTGTTTAATTATCAGCTGATATGTTTTTTTTTATATTTCAGGGTAGCTTTCATAGTAAAAGAAAATTCTATGTAATTACACATACACATGTAGATATGTATATATATTACTTCAACTTTAGTTCACCGCCTAAACTCTGGGTGGCAGCACTTTCCATACATGCATATTTTATCATCGAGTTGCCACTCTTTTTCAATTTAATAACTTTACTCTTTGGTGCACGGTGTCTGTTACACTGTAGGAGACACCTACAGACGTGGTGCGCGCTTGTCTACTGCATTGTATACATATTGTACTATGATGGCAACACCGACGTTGTAATGTCACTGTAGGAGACACATACAGACTCGGTGCGCGCTTGTCTACTGCATTGTATACATATTGTACTATGATGGCAACACCGACGTTGTAATGTCACTGTAGGAGACACATACAGACGCGGTGCGCGCTTGTCTACTGCATTGTATACATATTGTACTATGATGGCAACACCGACGTTGTAATGTCACCGAGGGTTGGCGGGTGGCGAGCCGCTCGGGTACAACGGGGTCCGGGACCGAGCACGTGCCGGGGGACGGTCGTCACGTGGGACCCGCACACATCACCGCCGTGTCCCGCGGCCCGGTCGATATTTACACAAGTTTTAGTCCTCTGTAACTCATCATTAGGTTCCCCGCTAGGTGTGGTGGGCAGCACGCGCTCGCCCTCCACAGACGTCTGTCCGCTATTACATCTGCACTCATTGCTGTCGTGCTCACATCCTCCTTCAAACAATCCACATAACTATCTCTCCTCACCACAGGTCCACAGGCGCGCTCGGGACGCGCACTACGAGCGGTGCGACAACAGTGTACGTATCGTACAGAGTATCGCCTCCTGCGTGTGAACCGAACCCGCGACACCGGCACGGTAGGTCTATATCTGAACCTCGCTGGCGTGCGGTGTGTGCGCTGGAACTACATGTGGTGCATAGTCACCTGTACGAGCGCTGCGGCGCTCAGCAGCAGCAGGAGCTTCATGGCGCTGGTGGCGGGGGCGTGGGCGGTGGTGCTCGGGGTGCTGCGGGTGCGTCCGGGGGCGCACTGTGCCGGAGGCGGCGCGCGCTCGCCCTATATCTCGTCCGTTATCGCGCCACGTGCAATATCGTTACTTTCTTCGAACTTTCTTCACGTCGAGTTACAAATAGTAATCGATAATGTGGACGCAACTGTTGTGGAGTTTGTTTTATTTTTTAATATTTATTGAAAACTAATACTCGTGTTGCGGAGACTGTTGGGGGGGGGGACCCATGTCACGCGACCCCTTTTATAACTGTCTATCAATGACTAGCGGGTCGGTCACGGATATCAAGGAATCGATATCGGCCTAATGGCGATGGGGAGGGAGCACGGTGGGCCATGGGGTCACCCACAGCCCGCCCGTTGTCCGGCACGCATTGGAGGAATGTGTCCAGACCAGACCAAAGCCTGACGAAAGGAAACAAAATAGGTACCATCGTTCTAACTCGAATGTTTTTGTATTATTTTTATTTTCTTTCGTCTTCTAACATTTGTTTCCTTCACGACACACCCGCGGATAACACAGGGGCGGGGAAATGGCTTGCTGCTCCGTCACCACACGGACAGAATGGCTTAGATTAGCAATAGCACCCATTAGATGGCGCGGCAATCGATTTCTGAACGTCTGTTGCATTAGTTGAGATGTGTTGTCACGTGTAGGGTGTCGCATTAGCTCACCGAGTTATTGAGTATTTGAAGTAGAACTACATTCGTGAACAACTGAAGTACAAGCGGCGGCGCTGTCAGTGAGCCATCTCCACATCTCCATGTGTCTGCGCCCGGCTGAGTCACCGTCGGCGTCGAGTACCCCCCCTGTACAGTGGGTACTGCTCCCGCGGGCGGTGTGACGTCACCCGCGATATCTCTGCGTGACACAACCACAGCGACAGGCACACGTTGTGCTAACATCTATACTGTGTGGACACTTCACATTACACGCCAATAACGCGTGACGTCACAACACGCCTATATATGTTAACATTTCTATGATATTTAATCAGTACCTAATTAATTGAACAAATATGAGTGTGTGGCGATATCTGTTGTGATATGTCACGTTACACGTCGCCATGTCGACATCGTGACGTGTCCGCGTTCACCTTGAACATTATGGTGGCACCACACTTCGCTATGTGTTATTCGTTATGCGCATTATCGGCCGCATGCGACGAAGTGTGGAGGTCTCATTCGTCTATATTTGCTTTACGCGCACACATAACGCATAAGCACGAATAGCAAATACGCGTATCCATCCACTTGTCGGTTTTTGCACACTTCAAAGGACTCAAATAAGCCGAATATGTGTGTCGAGTGCCCACACTTCGTTCATTCATTCATGTTGTCATTCATTCCATATGTGTCGGCGTGCCAAATATTGGGCATGATGGCACGAAGTGTGGAGTAGCATGTTCGTAAAGTGTTTGGGTTCAAGTATTTGGGCAAATAAATAGTAGCCGCATAACAAATAACGCATAACGAAGTGTGGCACCACCATTAGGTACGTATGTCATTTGTGATGTTAAAGGTGAGTGCGAGTACGGCTACAACTATTATATTGGTCGTGTATGTCGTAAAAGCTTACTGAACCAAAACTAAATCAATTGTTATGTACTAGATTCTGTCCGCAACTTCGCCCATGTAAAAATGAACTTGCCCCAAATTGAAGTTTTATATCAATCCGGGATAAGAAGTATCCTGTGTGTTGATTCCAGGTAACGACGAGCAACCATATCGGTGTGGCAAGCTCGCGCTACACACGAGGGTGTCGGACGGTCTGCCTGTGACTGTGGAACCAACACATCTACAGCGCGGGCGGCCTCACACGACCGCGCACGTCCATGTAGACGGCTGCAGGAGCACCACACGAAGCCGTAGCGACTATGAATCCATCTAGAGAAAAGCCCTCTGTATTTTTTCTTAAATCTTCACTTATTAATTTTGGTGACTTAAGCTGAAAAACAATTTTTGTGGCATGTGCTGAAAAACCATCATTTTTCAAATCGCCTTTAGAGTTCGATATATCGTTTTGGCGACGGTGCTTCGGCCTAGAGAGTATGCCTGAGCCAGAGATTTAAATGTCATCCCAACGGAGAGAAATCTGAAACATACATTTATTTCTTTACGTACGCACCTACATTTACTATCTTCATTATTTCTGTTTGTGTAGTATCTAGTTATCAACACTAACTTGAATATACTCGTAGTACTTTAATTAAACTATTTTTTTCAGTTGGTGATCTTAAAAAGAAATGGAAGAACCTGAGGGACACGTACCTACCTACAGTAAAGAGTTAAGGAATATACCTAAACCTCGGCCGGGTGGTACATCCTCAAATAATGAATCAGCCCCCAAATACTTCACGCTGTAAGGATGTTTGAAAGATGAGTGCATGCCGTTAACTGCCGAATCAAACTTAGATGACGGAGACAGTGATATAATCGATCACGAAGACGATGATGATATGTCCATTGAAGTTATACATGAAGTGAGGTCACCACCTTCTCCTACTCGTACATCTTCACCGATGGAACCCCACACTACATCTAGTTCTCAACATTAAAAGTAAAGCGACACAATATACGAGATATTCGAGAAC
Source organism: Lymantria monacha (assembly GCA_905163515.2). Classification (NCBI taxonomy): domain Eukaryota; kingdom Metazoa; phylum Arthropoda; class Insecta; order Lepidoptera; family Erebidae; genus Lymantria; species Lymantria monacha. The sequence goes on along the minus strand of LR991104.1, from coordinate 24,783,587 downwards.
AGTATTTACAGATTGAGAAAAAAAACTAAAACTTTTAGAAAACGATAGACAATCATTTTTAATGAGTATTTTGCCGGCAATGGATAAGTTAACTGCTATCATAAAAATAAGGTTAAGAAATAAAATAGACCAGACTCTTTTAGACGAAATAAATGTCACGATGTGCCCAATAGAATTAGACGAAAAACGGACCAAACCCAAGAAAAAATATAAGAAGAATTTATCCTTCAGAATTCGTTAAGGGGGGTCACTGGGAGTCTACATTTCGGTTTTCGAATTCCCAGTGGTCTTGGATTTGCCGCCATCTTGATTTTAAGAGTGTTTTTTTGTTTTTTAAATAACTCGTTTATTTATAAAACCCGATTACGAAGCGAAAAATGATGTCACAAGCGGGATTCGAACCCGTGCCTATTGGGATTCCGGCCCAATCGTGCTGCCACTACACCACCGTGACTTATTGTAGGACATGCAAATTTCATTCATTCATATTAAATCCTAAATTTCAGTAATTTAAATAACAAGGTTGTGTCATCGTTTAATACAATTCTAACTGAAAAGTTTGAAGTATTAAGCCTATAACAATGTGTAAACATTGTCGGGTAGATAGCATACCGTCACCTTAAGACGTAAATATGATACGAAGCGAAATTTGCATGTCCTACAATAAGTCACGGTGGTGTAGTGGCAGCACGATCGGGCCGGAATCCCAATAGGCGCGGGTTCGAATCCCGCTTGTGACATCATTTTTCGCTTCGTAATCGGGTTTTATAAATAATTAAGCATATTAAATGCTAAATTTCAGTAATTTAAATTCGTTTATTTTCAATTTTACACGAAAAATGATTATTACCAAAGTTGTTCAGAATTAAATTTCCTACAATTTTTGTTTTCATAATTTCTTTCGTAGGATCGATATTTTTCGATTCACACCCGAAAAGAAAGGGTGATTTTTTGTTTATTGAATAACTCTTTTTTTTCAATTTTACACGAAATGTGGTCATCACCAAAGTTGTTCGAAAGTAAACCAACAATTTTTGTTCTTATCAATTTTTCTGTAGAATCGATATTTTTCGATATACGCCAGAGAAGAGGTGGGGGTGAAATTTTATTATTGCATTATCGCGTTTTTTGCAATTTCACGCGAAAGATGGTTATTACCAAAGTTGTTTGAAATTGAATTTCCTACAATTTCTATCCTTATAAATTTTTTCGTAGGATCGATATTTTTCGATTAACATCCGAAAGGAGGGTGTGGAATTTTTGTTTATCGAATAACTCGTTTATTATTAATTTTACACGAAAAGTTGTTATTATATGTAGGTAACATATAATTGACGTAGGAAACATTGTCTGATTGTAAATAATAGGTATAATGATTGAAATGAACATAAAAGACTGATTAAAAAGCAATAAGTTGTTTTGCACGCCTCATAAGCGAAGCGTTGAGGTCTTGCTCTACTCTCGACATATGAAAATCAAGCACTTTTCAAACATAAAAATGATTGTAATTTTCTCACATTGCACTTATAGGATAATATTATAATACATACGTCAAGAAAAACATTCGTTTAATATTTGATATTTTTAAAAAGCAATTATTTTGTTTAAAGTAAGAAAATAGTTGATAAAAAAAAATATTCGCGGACGTCGGATAAAATATTTTGTATCTGGCAGGATCACGACCGTAATGAATGTATCGAAGTTTTTCTTTTATTAAAAGCTTCATAATCGCAACGCGCTGTTTCCTTTCTAAAATGGCTTGGTAATTCTTTGTCGTTTAATTGCAATTAATAAAAAACTAAACTGCTTAGTCATTAGTGTATGTATGCCTTATGAAAATTGGGTTCGTTTACATTTTTTGTTCGGCCTTTCGGACAGGCAAAGGCAATAAATCCCATTCAGCCTATACAGCTATGTTTGGCTCTACGTCGAAATGTCACGAAATTTCAAAAGTATTTCTTTTCTTTCATTATAAGCTTATATTTAGTTTCACCTGTCCCGTTGTCTGTAATCAAATCTTGCAAGTTAAATTTGATCCACTTCCCGGTTTACGATTGAACTGAAATTTAGCATGCATATATAAATCGGATGACAATGCAATATTATTGTGTCATAGAGCTGATCTGATGATGGACCTGGAAGCTGGCCATAGGAACTCCGTAATTAAACGACGCAACCCTTTCGAATTTGGGCTCATTTGATTTGTCTTGACGATTACTTTAATACTATATGGTAACCAGGGTCTGACAATGGACCTGGAAGCGGGCCAAAGAAACTCCGTAATTAAATGACGCAACCCCATCGAGTTTGGGCTTGTTTGATTTGTCTTGTCGAGTACTTTGAGACTATATGGTAACTAGGGTCTGACGATGGACCTAGAAGCTGGTCATAGGAACTCCGTAATTAAACGACGCAACCCCATCGAAATTGGGCTTATTTAATTCGTCTTGGCGAGTAATTTAATACTATATGGTAACCAGGGTCTGATCATGGACCTGGAAGCTAGCCATAGGAACTCCGTAATTAACGACGCAACCTTATCGAGTTTAGGCTCTTTTGATTTGTCTTGTAGGTAGAGTACTTTGATACTATATGGTAACTAGGGTCTGACGATCGACCTGGAAGCGGGCCATAGGAACTCCGTAATTAAAGGACGCAACTCCATCGAGTTTGGACTCCTTTGATTCGTCTTGACGAGTACTTTGATACTATATGGTAACCAGGGTCTGATGTTGGACCTGGAAGCTGGCCATAAGAAAAAGAAGATTCTAGATGTTCTTAATCATACCATCAAAATGTAACACGCTTTTATTTATAAAATTGGGACTGTGATAGAAACGGGAAGAATTAATAATTATGGTGTAAAGTTTTAGTGTTAAAAATATATAATTATGTACGATATAGAAATATTTTGTAGTAGACCAAGAAGCTTAATTATCGTTAAAGGTTACAATGAACTTATAAAGTGTTATATGTCTTATTGGAGTTAATTTATTTTTAACTTTTTATTTTATTTTTATTTCTGGCATTGACTAATAGTAAATGATAAATAATATAAAAATTATGAGGCGTGCACTTTTGGATTTTCCAAATTATTTTGTTTTATTGTCGAACAATTAATGTCATATATATAATTTAAATATTTTTCAATAAATAACATAATTATTTAAAAGTATTTTTATTTCAGGAAATATTAATAAACATTTAATAAGCTGATCATATTTTGGGTAAAGATAGTTCCAAATAAATTTATTTATAAAAACATCCGTTTGCGAGTATAAGTTTCTTGGCAAAAGTTGTTCATATTGTTCAATACTACCGGTCAGTCAGGTGATTCTCCAAATTATAGATAGATATATAGACAGTTATGTAAGTACCATAATGTAGAATGATATACATATGTATAGGTAGGTAAGTACATACCTCAATGTCGAAAACATTTTGTCTGCGACACAAAAAATTCTATTTGCATTGACTTTTTCTCAAATTCTGGTTGAATATTTATAAGAATATAATAAATCAAAGGGAAACCCTTTCTGAAATACTCATTCTGATATAATGAAAAAAAAAATCTGGAACATTCTGGATTTCTCGTACTTCTCGTCAGTTCTTGTAGAATTCTCCATCTATACCCCGAGTCTTATTTAAATCATGTACTCCACAATCTCTTCCAAATATTAGGTCTTGAACCAAAAAACTATTAATTTCTAAGCAATATCGTGATAATCTCGATCTCGAAATTTTGCTGTCGGATTTCCTTACAGTAGGTAAGTCGCGGCGGCGCGCGGCGGACGGAACTGCCCGTGGCCTGCAAACGGTGCTGCCTCGCCCGCCGCTCCCCGTGACCAGGCCTTAGTCGTCTTTTACGACATCCACGACCAAACTAAGGGTTGGCAGTATTCGTAGCCGCCACCACACAGCATATAATTATCACGAATTAGAAAAACTATTTAAAAAAAATATATACATACATACATATCATCACGCCATATCCCTTGCAGGGTAGGCAGAGAGAAGCGAGTGCCAGAGAACTCTATCCTTGCATACTTCACTCGCTTCCTCAACATTCAAAATTCTCTTCATACACGCTCGCCGGTTTCGGAGACTCTTGACTCCACCTTCCTTCAGTACCTGACCGATCTGGTCTAGGTAGGTGAGTCTCGGTCTCCCCCGGTACCTACATCCTTCCACTTTAGCATTGTATATCTTAACCAGACGTTCGTTCGGCATTCTTTCCACATGTCCGAAGCATCGGAGTATTCCCTTTCGCATCTTTACACCAATACTCTCTTTCATACCTACTCGCTCTCTTACGTTGTCATTACGAATGCGGTCGGTCAGCCTAACTCAACAGATTTTCCGTAGAGATCGCATTAATTTCGTTTTCATGCTCTTTTCTTCATACCCAACTCGCTTAACAAAAAAAATATACAAGTTTACAAAAATAAAAAGCAAAAAAGGGAAAAAGTAAATGCGAAACAATTATTTGCGCGGTAACAATATAATTCAACACCTTTAACTCGTCCTGCCCGTGGATGTCGTAAAAGCGGACTAATAGATATTATATACATATAATATCTATACAAGACAACACCAGTCGTGTGTCCGGCGCGCGACAACTGCTCCCCCGGTGTGGGAGGCTGGCGCCCAGCGGTGGGACGTGTATGAGCCCAGACAATATAAATAACATTCAATAATTAAATTAGCCCACTCGCACCACTGTTTGGAGCATTTACGGCGAGGGTGCTGATAGAACACCTTCACGGTATTACACTCCATGAACGTCCCCACAGTGTACACAGTAGCTGCCAACCTGATACAATAATGTACTTCACACAACAGAGCAAGGATACGGTGGACGGGCACATCTGTATACCAACTGGTCTGGCTGACCTGGAGAGGGGGAGGGGGGAGTGGTGTCACAAACACAACTAGCGCACAATAAAACGCAAACAATAATTATAAATATTTAATAAAGTTCAGTTAAAGAGTTTAACGTTACAGCTTGTTGTCATAGCGCCCACCTGTCACACCAACGTCAAAGTGGGGGTTCACACAACAAATATTTACAAGTGTGTAGGTATACATCTCCACACAACGTGAGTGCGGCCCACAGACATCTGTAATGTATCAACAACTCCTAGTGGTCCATTGTGAACAACTACAACACACAAGTGGGGCAACAAACTAAACGATATGTATACAGACAGACAGACAGCGCTGTGACTACAACATGGCCGATCTATTACAATATACATTAAACTGGATCTACACAATGTATCGTAATTATCTATTTATATATTAAACTATAACAAACGTCAAATCTCTTAACAAAATTGACTATCAAGTGACGTCACAATATGGCGCTCCAGACTCTGCCATCATCTTGCTTGTCCCCGGTAGAACAGTGACACAATTCAAAAAAGCAAAATTTTTCAGGACGGTCTAAATAAGTATTTCCTTTAAATTACTGAAAATCTAATCGGGTTTTATAAATAAGTATTTCCTTTTTTTTCCAGTTCGTTTCAGTACCTATTCCAAATGAACGAACCTCCGCACAATGTGTGCTTTCCATTTAATACAAAAAGTGACGCAGTGTTCGATAAAGCGCTTTCCATCAACGACACTGTTGAACACAGCCGTACACTGTTCGACACTCGAAAAAGTGGTGTTTGACAGATGCTTACCTACTTTCATAGAGTACTTTAAATATATAGGTACTACTTTGCTTGAATTAAGTATCATTACTTAAACTCGCAATTTATTTACGGCATATTCTAGTAGTATTATTTGAGATTATTAAATTGAGCTTGTCTCTTACTGCTAATTAAAATTTAATAAAATGTTCAAATGTAAATATTGCACTCTTGAAGTGAGCCCTGATAATGTGGTTATGTTCATAAATTATTGAGCCAAGACTTTGTCGAGGAACTTGCATTTAGGTATACGACGCCCAGAATTTTGCGATATTGATACACTCTAGTGTTATTTTGAGACAACTAGCTGTCTCATTTAAACTTTTACAGTGTTTGAGTGTTTCACAATGTACCGCAGAGTCCCTCTGTGTTCACTAAATGGAAAGCAACCAATATCCTTAAGAATGACGACGAAGAGTTGACCGCGTGGACTTATAATATCAACACCCCTCCATCACCAAAAATTGAAATATAATGAAAATTGTAATTCTTAGAGTTGTGTCACAATTCTTCCGGACGCGCGTATAACACAACGACTTCGAGGTGACAGCTGGCTGTCAAAGTCAATTATAAACCTGCAACACAATCATTACCCGCCCATAGACAACGGAAATTAAACAAAATAAAAAAGAAATCATTAAAACAATATTAACGTTATATGTATGTATATATAAGACTTCTTATTTTTAATAAAATAATTGTCCAATTAAGTATTACATCAGTTGACATATTGTTTATGGCCGGTGGTCACAGTGTAGCGACACGCGCCGGTGCCACAGCCCGAGGCGAGCCCACGGCCGGTACACGTCTAATGCCAGGGCCGCACCTGCGTGTTCGTACGTGTTGTACACTAGAATGTTATCGCGATAATACTGTGGTCACTCGGTGGTGGTCATTCGGTATTTTATACGAAGTATCGTGCAATAATTAAAGATGGCCGAAGTAATTTCGATGCGTTTAACTATGGATGACGACTTATAATGTTTATGCGAGTATTACACATTTGAAATAAAACTACTTTTACGGATTCTATCGCGTTTGTATTTGATTTATAATTTCCCGACGTTTCTAACACTTTACAGTGATCATGGTCACGGGAGGACCATGAGGACAGTCCTCCCGTGACCATGATCACTGTAAAGTGTTCGAAACGTCGGGAAATTATAAATCAAATACAAACGCGATAGAATCCGTAAAAGTAGTTTTATTTTATATGGATGACGAGTTGCTTTACTATTACAGCTATAATATGCTAATAATTACATAATGATTTTTTGGATCCCTTCATAGGTTCAGCTTCATAATGATGTAAAAATTGCAACACCATTACATCGATCCACTCCATATCTATTGATTAACTGGAGATCCTCGAACGCGTCTAAACACATCGAAAATTGCCGCCGAAATGAACAACGCTAGTGTGACCACGGAGCGCGATATATTAGCGCGCTAAACCCCTTTGACATATCGCCAACCAAGCGATAACGCACACGAAGCCCGAATGTTCGCGACGATAGCCGATAATGGCCGGTCACATCTGCGTGTATCGTCTCATTGCACGAAGCTTCGTGACGACACACGCGGGTGCGGCCCCTTCGTGACGTCACACGCGGGTGCGGCCCCTTCGTGACGTCACACGCGGGTGCGGCCCCTTCGTGACGTCACACGCGGGTGCGGCCCCCAGCATAATACGTACGAGATTCACCACAGACGTTCAGATCGTACGCGAGTAAGACGAAATATTATTTATAACTGAGCATAAACGAGAGGAGGCCGCTTTGGTGGTACTGCACTAGGAGGCACCACGACGGTCACCCATCCATTGAGTGGACGCACCGGGCGTGCTGTACATCTACTTAATATAATGACTACGAGCACTTCTAATAAATAATTTGTACTGTTAATTCAATTTAAATATGATACTAACTACATACTTGTACTAACTCTATCAGTCATTTCACTAACTAATATATAACTTTACAGTAATATCAATGTGTCAGGACGTGCAGTTGGCCGACTGTAACGTAATGGAGGATCAACGCGAGAGTGAGTGACAACTATATAACTGAATTACATTACAAACGAGAGTTGCTATTTGAAAACCTTAGACGTAAGTTTGGCTTTAAATGCATCTCATGTATACGACGAGCGTTCGCCCCCCACAGCCGCCACACTGCCAACACAGTTGAAGGACAATATGAACAAAACTCAAGCTGAAACACGCATAAAATACAAATTCCAAGATTCAAATCAATCAAATCTCACGTCAGTGATCAAATTGAGGGGGAAATAGTAGGAGAGTAATTTAGGTATCAATATTGTAATAAACATGGGTTAAGGGCTATAGACGAGCATACATTCAATTTGTTGGTTTGTATCGAGAATAAAATAGGTATGAAAGTGTTATCGTGAGCGCCGCCCGTGCGTCGTCGGTTGTACCACCGGCCCCTCGCGTCAGACTGTGGCATCGCGCCCAGTCTCGTCTACAGCAACACAAACTATACCTTCACCACTTGTACATAAGACTCAATTTAAATATTACAATTTGGGCCATATTAGTTTGTATCAACACTAGTGTTTATTACATTAACAATAAGATATATATTAGTTTGGCCTCCCGTATGTACTACCACATACAACGCCAGTACGACTTAGACACTAATTTGGTTCACATATTGCACTACAACTAACGATGGCTCCGATACGACACATCCCACTACATGTCGTACGCGAGTGCAGCACCCTCGACGGGCTCACGAGTGCGATGGGTCGTTCAAGTTACGACTCGCTAATTTAATTTTTTGCTAAAGCTTTGATAGTTCATCACGTACCATCCATCCACCACACAAACAAATGGATGGACAAAATTTAAATATTTTCAATAATGAAAACGATTATTACCTAAATACATTTCTCCCTCCATAGGGTAGAAAGTCGTATCTTCAATTGTATTCAATTTTAAATAGACTTAACTACGTATTGTAATAAGGCACATTATATATTGCGTATCAATGCGATGTAAGGGGCTGTCCATTAATCACGTGAAGTTTGAAAGAGGGGGGGGGAGGGATAGGTGTTTAACAAAAATCACGAAGTCCTAAACCTTCATAGTCTTAAACTTCACCACTTATCACCAAGGGGTGGGGGGATTAAAAAAATGCTAAAAAAAGATCACGTGATTAATGGACGTCCCCTAATACAGCAGTCGTGTGTAATGGTGACCAGTATATTGCGCGCTCTGGCGCCGTGTGCGCTGTGCGTGTGATACAGTACAACCTGATACGGGACTAACATACGAGATAGTCGAGATAGGATACAAATATTGTTTAGGAAAATAAAGTAAATATTCCTTTTGCTTAACAAAAAGATATTACAACTTAAAAAAAAAACCTAATGTATCTACCTAGCTATGTACACCGCTCGCTACAAACTTACATATAAAGATACAGCTACTCATCAACAGATGGCGTTACTATACATTAGTGCTGGTTAGTTGCCTGGCAGTTTAATCTATTATGAATATAATTTTATTGGCACATATATAGCTATATAGATAGTTTAGTGACAATTGTGTATAAGCCGGGCACTACACGTGGTCGTCCACTACACACGGTACATTACCAACTAACCATTACCACAACGAAACAACACAACAAACGAACACAAACTGTCAAATAGTTCGTCAAACTTGTATATCAGTGACGACCGCAGACCGGACGGCACGTGGTCGGCGGGAGGGGGTTGCTTGGTGCACCCCTGTGATGTTGTGGGGGCTCAACATGTTATATGGTTAGATCAAATATCTTTGAGCTTATATTGTTGTATGAGTTCAATAATATTGAAGTGCGATGATTATTTGACAAACGATCTAAATGATTATATAGCTATGTAGGTGGTGGACGCCGGCGGCCCCTACCCCGGGGGCCAGCCGAGCTGCCGTCCGCCCAGCACGTGCAGGTGCAGGTGGTAGACGGACTGCGCGCCGTCGCGCCCGTTGTTGACGACCAGCCGCCAGCCGGCCGGCGCGCGCGCCGCGCCCAGCGCCCGCGCCACCGCCATCAGGTGCCCCAGCAGCTGTGGGCACAATGTCGCACAGTGTTACAACGTGTGTGTGTGACGTGGGAGTCCACATCAATATATCAACCACTACACTATCTGTACAGATCAAAATATTATGTATTTGATATTTTTATTTTGATAAAAAAAGAAATGTGTGCGTGTACCATGGAGCAAATACAAAGAGGAGCTGTTGTAATGAATATTTTCTATGAAACAATGCGTGTCATTTACAGGGGATGAGGGGGGACGCTGCTAATGGAGAAAGTGAGACAAGTAATAGTACTTGTCTCACTCCCTCCTTTATGTCCATCTACCGGCTATTAGCACAACTACTAATTTCGTATATTGTATGCAGTTGAGCTATCTTGCATTAGATGTCAGTAAGTGTATGGTGTAACAGGGACGTACTCAGAATTTACCTATATCAAGGAGTGCTAATTTTTTTTTACATCAAAGATACAAACAAATCTTATTAGCTGTTTGCTCTATTCAAATACAAATGTTTATAATCAAATAGTTCTGCATAGCAAATAGGTGAATGACTACTGTTTTTAACCGAAAATTTCTTTATAAGGCTTGTCAGCATTGTTCATAATGTTAATATTTTATGAAAAATCCATCTTTTCTTTACTGTCATTCTGATAAACTCAGAAGTTTAGAAACCTTTTTTTCTTCATATTTGTGTCCTTTCCATACGACCAAATAATACAATTATTTGTTTGGGTTTCTAACAAATTATCGAATGAAAGTAGTTGGACTTTTAGTAAATATGTTAGTTACACGGTATTATTTCCTTCCTTTTTGTCTTTTCCATATAAAAAAAGAATCAAACCACTCTATTAAAATAAGGCTTTATACAATTGATAATGCAACAATGGTGTCAATGAACAAGACATGTAAAAGAGTATTTCAAGCGAGCAGACCAGACCCCACTGGTAGCAACCGTTTGATTGACGCACGGGCCATCTAAAACTTAGCCATGCCAAAGGTAACTTGAAGACCTTCGACGCCACCACCATTTTGAGTATTTTTGTGACGTGCTCAACCTCGTTAATCTTATCAAGAAATTGCATCGAGTGCAATTACATTATTAATAAATAAAGGAGAAAGGGTGACATTGGTTCCAATAATAAAAATGAAATACTCTTTTGCATCATATATTTCTTGAGCTATACCTAGTCTTGCCCTAAATACTGTAACAAAGAAAAACCTTTTTCTATTGCAAAAAATATTTATGACTTTTACAGTGTTAGTTTAATACATAAATATAAAACAATTTAAAATATAAAAAGCTTGTTCGAAGTGGTTACTATTGGTTGCAATACAGTCCTTTAAATCTTCATTGTTAAAATGAGAAGAACAAATCTTTGTATATTTCGTAGAAGTCCAGTTTATCTATTAATTTTTGAAATCCATTGCTTCTAACATCGTCACTGAACGGTATTCTAAAACATACAAAATTTACAGTTTAATTATAATAGGTTCATTTAAAGTAGTGTAAAAAATATTTTTCTTTGATGAAAAATCCGAATGTTATAATTATATTCTAATTACGACCCTGGATTTTTGACACTTTTATAGTTCTTCATAGTTAACGACAGCTGGCGTGTTGCTTACAAAATAATTATTAACTACATATAAAACTCATATTTTTGTTGAGGTAAAAGGCTTTGGGTATAAATTTTAATACTCATGGTTATTAGTTATTACAATAATCTTAAATGTTTGAACTGTATGTGCTTTTGTTGTTCTAGGTCCTATTACGCAAAGTGGTGCCATCTAACGTTGAGTAAAATTATTTCTGAACATGATACCGTCAAAAGAACTTTCTAGAAATTATTTTGATAAATTATGAATAAATATACTTACAAATGGAATGTGATTCTTTCCATAGCATCTGTACGTTTATTGGAGTAGTTTTTACATGATAAAACACAACACTTCATGGTTTTCTTCGTAATAACATAAAAATACACCAAAAATATAATTTTATGCACCGTACGAACACCGTCAGCGACGACAGAAGACTAATAGGCCACGCCTACTATTGATGTTAACGTGATGACGTCAGGGCCTACTTGAGAATCACAGTGCACAGTTACTTAGGCCGTCTCCTCTTTGTATTTGCTCCGTGGCGTGTACGTCATGTTCGCGCGCGCGTTACTAGTTATACTTCTTTGGCATCATTAAATAATAGTTTTTAATTACGTCTAAATAATTAATTACAATAAAATAATAAAAGAACTGTAAAATGATAGGATAATTTTTTCACAAATATTTACAAATAGTAAATAATATTAATCAAATTATTCAATTTAAATGACTACTGAATATAATATATAAGCACATATATAATTCGCACTTGTATGAAACTCAAACACGTGAATGTAGTAGACACTAGAATAAGGTTCTATTTCTATTTTGTTGCTAGCTAGTTACTTTTGTATTTTTCTTACATTTCACTTTCATAATTTATTTATAACGCGCCTAAGGATGTATACTTTAAAAAAAAACAGTTGTAAATAAATAATAAACAAAAGTAATCACAAAGTCCCCACGGGCCCGGCGCCGCACGCCGCGCGCCGTCTGTTCTATAACAAAGTCCCCACGGGCCCGGCGCCGCGCGCCGTCTGTTCTATAACAAAGTCCCTACGGGCCCGGCGCCGCGCGCCCTCTATTCTATAACAAAGTCCCCACGGGCCCGGCGCCGCGCGCCCTCTATTCTATAACAAAGTCCCCACGGGCCCGGCGCCGCGCGCCGTCTGTTCTATAACTGTTTAAGATAAACTAACAAAATGTTTTACAAACATATTATAGTCCTTAAAATATAGCTTGATCTCTGTGACAGATAGCGACAAAACCGATGAAGTAATTATGAATACGCGTCATGTTTACAATTTTAATTTGTATTTTTTTTATTGCTTATGGTGGCAAACGAGCAAGCAGCACACCTGATGGTAAGTGTCACTGCCGCCCGTGAACCTTTGCTATACCAGGGGTATAGCTTGGGGCGCTGCTTACCAATAAAATCCCGAAGCCCCCCCAGTTGGGCTGCCGGCTCTCTCGCTCACCGACCGAAGCGCAATAGCACATAGCCACTACTCAGGCGTCGACCTTCTGCTCAGTGTGGTGGCACCGCGGCTGTAGACAGAGAACTGTCAACAGCGTGGTCCCACCATAATTTATTATATCGCCTATATTTTCATTCTTTAGAAGCCAGTTATATCTCAACTGAATTATGAATATAAAAATATGAATATTCACACCAAAACTCATATGTTTTAAAGTACTTAGTAACCATTTTATGAAAGTATAGTGCTTACGCAAGTACAAGATCATACTGAACTGAGAATAAGTCAGAGATGGGGCAATCGATAAACGTAAATCGATAACATTCTTATTAATTATTTATAAAACAAGTAAAACCAATACATTACCTATATAAACCACATGGTTACTCTATAAAATAAGTAAATTGTGTTAATTTAGTATTCAGACATCAGTTATAATATTAATAAGACCATTTCTATTATATTAAAAAGATTTATTTTATTATTGTATTTTATTTTTTAAACACATACATACATACATATCATCACGCCATATCCCTTGCAGGGTAGGCAGAGAGAACAGAGTGCCAGAGAACTCTATCTCTGCATACTTCACTCGCTTCCTCAACATTCATAATTCTCTTCATACACGCTCGCCGGTTTCGGAGACTCTTGACTCCACCTTCCTTCAGTACCTGACCGATCTGGTCTAGGTAGGTTAGTCTCGGTCTCCCTCAGTACCTACATCCGTCCACTTTCGCATTGTATATCTTCTTAACCAGACGTTCGTTCGGCATTCTTTCCACATGTCCGAACCATCGGAGCATTCCCTTTCGCATCTTTACACCAATACTCTCTTTCATACCTACTCACTCTCTTACGTCGTCGTTACGAATGCGGTCAGTCAGCCTAACTCCACAGATTTTCCGCAGAGATCGCATTTCAACCGCATTAATTTTACTTTCATACTCTTTACTGCATACCCAACTCTCGCTTGCATACAGTAATGTTGGAACAAGCACTGCGTTATGTATTGCTACACGTGCCTTCTGGCTGAGGTGGTAGCTGCCGAGAAGTTGCCCCAACGCTCCGTTCACTCTATTTCCCGCATTCACTCTTCGCTCTATATCAGTGGTGTACCGTCCATCTCGGCTAAATCCACATCCAAGATATACAAATTCATCCACTTGCTCTAGTACATCATAACCTATTGTTACTCTTACATCTGTTCTGGCTTCATCTCTTTCAAAGACCATTATTTTGGTTTTGCTCACATTCACGCGTAGACCCCTTTTCCTACAATCTTCTGTCATTGTGTCGACTAGGGTCTGCAGGTCAGTCGCTGACTGTGCCAGCAGGACTGCATCATCTGCATAAAGCAGAGCAGAGACCACTGAGTCACCCATCTGGACTCCCACATTCATATCGTTCAACCTTTGGAGACATTTATCCAGATATATGATAAACAGCCTGGCTGATAGAACGCAGCCCTGCTTAACGCCGATATTGACGTCAAACCACGGCGACATTCCACCATCTAGCCGCACACAAGCTCTACAGCCCATGTAACTGGACTGCACAGCCTGTAGCAGTTTACCGTTAATACCATACTCCGGTAAAATGTCCCAAAGTTCCTTTCGTACAACCGTGTCAAATGCTCTCCAGATCCACAAAACTGCAGAAAACCCTCTGACCTAGGGCCAGATGCTTCTCCACAATGTTGCGCAGAGAGAACACTTGATCCATGCATCCCCTTCCACTCCTGAAACCTCCTTGTGTCTCACACAGTAAACCATCGGACACCATCCTCATCCTCCTTTCAATAATTTTACCATACACTTTTGCTTATGGCTCTATAATTTGCGCAGTCATAACGTGAACTCTTGTTTTTAAACAAAGGAACGATGACTGCGCTATTCCAGTCCCCGGGAACCATTCCCGAGCTCCAACATAAATTGAGGAGCAACAGGAACGCCTCCCGGACACAGGAGCCACCAAGCTTGATCATCTCGGCAGACACCATATCAATGCCCGCTGCCTTACCATTTCTCAAACTTCTTATCGCCCATTCAACTTCATCCATACTGATGCCATCGGAGGACGCCGTCGCCGAATGTTGATCTACTAGACCACATGCGACACCGGCGCCAACCGTAGCATCCGCATACATATCGCCAAAATATTCACTCCATCGGTTTAACACGTCTTGTGTTTGTGTAAGAATGTCTCCACCTTTAGACCTTATTTTATTCATTCTGAAGGCTGACCAACCACCCCGAGACTTCTTTACCTCCCTCCAAAAGAGTTTGGTGTTACCCTCGAAGTTTTTAGTCAGCCTATCTTCTGCACTCATACTTGCTCTATCACGTTTCTCTTTCACTAAGGCCTTGGTGTCATTCTTACATTGCCGATATATATCTTTCTTCTGTTCAGTCATACTGTCATTCAGATTCAAAGAGGAGACATAGTCCAGCCACGCTTTCTTCTTTTGCTCTACGGAAGCTACCACTTCCGCATCCCACCATGCATCACCATTTGTGTTTCTATGCTTCTTTGAACTTCCACATACTTCTTTCGCTGTGTCTACCATACTCTCTTTCAATACTCTCCAGCATTCTTCAATGTCCGATTGCGGCTGGCTTGCCATCGTCAGCCGTTCTCGGACACCCTCTGCATACTTTTCTCTTACACACTCTTCTTGCAACCTTTCAACCTTTATTCTTTCAAGCCCTCCGAAGTGGACACGCTCTCGCCAGTGCCTCCACTTTCTGAACAGACCACTAAATCTCGCAATAACGAGATAGTGGTCCGCATCGACTGTGGGGCCCCTGTAGGCTCTTGCGTCCAATATTTTGCTTCGGAGGCGACTGTCTACCAAAATTAAATCTATTATACTTTTCTGTTCTTTCCTTCTCCATGTATACATATGGATGTCCTTATGTTGGAAAAATGTGTTTGACACAATAAGGTTTCTCTCCATGCATACATCCGCTAGGAGTATGCATGGAGAGAAACCTTATTGTGTCAAAACATGATGCTATGCTAGCGTGTATTGTTTGAATCTTTAAAAATAACAAGAATAATTAAAAAGACGTCATTTCCTCTCACATGAAAATGTGTGAGCTGATTTTAAATATATTTCTGTGATAAATAAAAAAAATCAGCTAGCAGTAAGTCGAGGGAAACTTAGTCAGCTGATGCATTCAAATAGTCAGTAAATGCTTCTGGCTAACTTCTACGTAACGACCTTCAAATTATCAGCTGACGATTTTTCCACCGAGATACAGCCAGCTGACGTATATATTTATCAATAGTTACATATAAGCTATCATCAGGTAAATTTTTATTTGAGAGGATATCACTGAAAGTGAAGTTTTTTTTCCCATGATCGAGACATCAGCTGACGTACAATACACTATGTTATAGCCAGCTGATTTTATTTTTTTGATGAGATATTGGGTTAGCTATAATTTGATAAATTTTTAGCCGAGAGGAAATGAGTGAATGTATTTTTTTTTCTTCGAGCGTGGCACGTTACAACTGCTCATCCCCCCCACTGTGCCGCAGCTGACGGTCATAAGGCGTCATGATACTATTGTCTGATGCGTATCACCAATTATCTCTCGAGAAGAAATAATTAACCATATTTTCACCTGGCTCTTGGACCATGAATACCTTGGTGACACCAAATTTTATACGGACCCAAAGAAGTCTGGGATCATACATTCCGTAATCCTTCACACCTGAGGCCAAGCGAGAGGACAGCAGTACTCCTACCCCCTGCTGCTGGCTCGATCGCTCTGTGGTACACCAGACCACAGAGCCATCCCGCCACCAGGAAGATCGCAGGCGTCCCTGCCCCTTCGCTTGGTCTCTGTTACACAGAGCACGTCTAGCTGTTTGTCCGCCATGACGGATATCAGCTCGTGCAACTTACCTTCCACACAACCTCTTACATTCCACGTGCCCACCCGGCACTCTGCTCTCCTCGACTCGCCTGACTGGGCAAGGCGTGATGGGTGGCGGCCCCCATCGCCGCTGATGATTTTATTTTTTATTTCTATTATATTAAAAAGATAATTTTCCGGGGAGATAGGCCTCGTTAGCACTGGTCTGCAATCTATCTAGGAGAAGGAAAACTCCGAAATATAACCCGAGGAGATAAGCCTTGTTAGCATTGGGCTGCAACCTATCTAGGAAAAGGAAAACTCCGAAATATAACCCGGGGAGATGAGCCTCGTAAGCATTGCGCTGCAACTCATCTAGGTGAAGGAAAACGCCGAAATATAACCCGGAGAGATAGGCCTCGTTAGCACTGATCTGCATTCTATCTAGGAGAAGGAAAACTCCGAAATAAAACCCCCGATCCAAGGTGTAAACCGACCCGTGCTGAGGGATTCGCGACCAGAGGGTAAGCTGGTCATAAACGGAGGGTGCATGTGTTGGTGGTCACAGGGCACAGTAGTGATTCCATCTTGCCTTCACATAAGGGCTCTGTGGGGGTGGACCTTTGACTACCCTAATTCTCGTGGGAACGCTATGGATTGTACGAAAAAAATTAAAATTCCAAATGACGGCGATGCGGCTCGCAACCCTTCACGTCTCGATCCCAATGAGGGCGAAAAGCGGTCTACGGAGTGCCGCTTTGCCACGCTAAATGTAGGAGGAGGAATGAAAGAAAAATTAAATGAGGTATGTCAAATGATGGATGATAAAAAGATTGACATTCTTTGTGTGAATGAGACAAAGCGAAAGGGATGTGAGGTAACTAGTCATGGACCTTACACGGCATACTGGTCTGGGGTATCAATGACTACTAGAGCCTGCCAGGGAGTTGGTCTCCTCCTCTCTGCTCGAATGGCTCAATGTGTTAAAGAGTATGATTGTGTGAATGCTAGATTAGTATGGTTAAGAATGAAAGTGGGTCTGACCCGTATTTTTGTTGTAGGAGTATATGCTCCGGTAAACACGGGTTTGACTAAAAATAAATGTGAACAGGGCGCAAGAGAGAAATTCTGGGAAGAACTAAGAGATGTTTTGAGATTATGTCAGTTGAATAAAAGGTTGATTTTGCTAGGTGATTTTAATGGATGGGTAGGAATAGGTCGAAAAGGTTTTAGGAAGGTTTGGTGATGAAAGTGTGAATGAAAATGGTCAAAGTTCACTAGAGGTGTGCTTGGAATGGAATCTTTGTATTACAAACACTATGTTTGAACACAAAAAGATCCATATGTATACACGTGAAGCAAAGAATGTAAGAAAGAGTATGATTGACTTTATAATAGTAGATGAAAGACTCAGAAGCAAAGTTCTAGACACCAGGGTGTATCGCGGTGTTGGTATCCATACAGACCACTTTCTAGTAATGACTAGAATAAGTGGTCTCGTAAAAAAGTGGCGAAACCGGATACATAACCCGTCAAGTGTACTAGAAAGAATAAAAGTAGAAAATTTGCAAGATGAGATTGTTAGAGAGAAGTACAAAAGTAAACTGACAGAAAAGTTGTATGATTCGGTTGATATTAGTAATATGGAAGAATTATGGAAGACTTTTAAAGAAAATGTGATAAAGACTGCTACAGAAATATGTGGCGTAACCAGAAGAAGGAAAGTAAATAAGATGAAGAATGTGTGGTGGGATAAAGATGTGCAGAGTGCAGTTTGTGAGAAGAAGAAAGCCTGGATAGATTGGCTTGCCATCAGAGCCAATGAGAGAATAGAAAAGGCAACGAATGATGATATAGATATAGCCAAAGAAGAGTACAAGAGAAGAAAAAGAGAAGTGAAAGAAATTGTCAGAAGAAAGAAAGAGGATCAAAAAGACGAGTATGATAGAAGATTATCGCAGGATTATCAATCCAACTTAAAGATTTTCTGGAAGTCGATAAGATCAACTCGAGGTAAAGCTCAAAGTACAGAGCTTGCCTCGATTATGGATAAGTATGGAAGGATAGTGAATAGAGAAGAATGTGTACTAAAGAGATGGAAGGAATACTTTGAAAGCTTATTTGAAAGAGAAGAGTCACAAAACCTGTCATCTGAGAGTGAAAGAGATCTTGAGGTTGGAGAATGTATAATATGGTGGAAATTATGAACGCACTGAAAGGTATGAAAACAGGTAAATCTGCAGGATACGATAGGATTACAGTTGAAATGCTGACGGCTGGACAAGATATCATAGCTAACATGCTATACCGACTCTTTAATCTCTGTTGGACTAATGGCCAAGTACCTGACGACTGGTGTAAGGCAGTAATTGTACCTCTGTACAAAGGGAAAGGTTCCCAGCAAGATTGTGCTAATTACAGGGGCATAAGCCTCCTTAGCATTGTCGGCAATCTGTATGCGAAAGGATTGATTGAAAGAGTAGTGAAAGTAACCGACAAGAAAATATGGGATGCACAAGCGGGTTTTCGAAAAGGTATGGGTTGTATGGATCAAGTCTTCTGCTTAACATTCATGACGCAGAAATTTTTGGCTAAAGGTCAGAAAATCTTTTGCGCATTTATTGATTTGGAGAAGGCTTATGACAAAGTGAGGAGGAATGAACTGTGGTCGGTACGGTCTATGTATGGGGTGGACAGCCATCTTATTCACGCTCTGAAATCCATCTATAAGGATTCCAGGGCATGCGTAAGAATAAACGGATCCTACACGGAATGGTTTAATATCGATAAAGGTGTTAGACAGGGATGTGTAGCGTCACCGTGGCTGTTTAACCTATTCATGGATAGTTGTCTGAAAGATTTGAAAAATAATGATTGCGGTTTAAGAATGAATGAGTTACTTATCAAGTGTCTTCTTTATGCCGATGATCAGGTATTACTTGCATCGTCGGCTGAGGATTTACAGACGATGGTAACTACTATGCGTGAAGCATTTGAAAGAAAAGGGATGAAAGTAAATGTAAGTAAGACGAAAATAATGGTTTTTGAAAAGGATAAATGTATGACGGAATGTAAAATTAGTATAAATGGTGAGGAATTGGAACAGGTGAAAGAATTTTTGTATTTGGGTGTATTGTTTACTCGAGATGGTAAAAATGATAATGATGTTGAAAGGAGAGTAAATGCTGGTAATAGAGTGAATGGGGCGCTGTACACCTTTATGAGATGCAGAAATGTGTTCAAAAAGGCACGTCTAGCTGTGCATAAGGAAGTATTAGTGCCTACTCTCATGTATTGTAGTGAAAGTTGGATTTGGCAGAGAAGACATGAAAGTAGAATAAATGCTGTAGAGATGAGATCTCTTCGTAGTATGTGTGATGTGAGCCTGAAAGATAAAATTAGGAATAGTGTTATAAGAGAGCGCTGTGGTGTGAATGAAGAAGTAGTGACAAAGATCAAAAAGGGTATGCTGAGGTGGTTTGGACACTTAGAAAGAATGAGTGAGGAGAGGTTGACAAAGAAAATATATAAAGCAAGCGTGAATGGGACGAATACAAGGGGAAGACCTCGTCATAATTTTCTGGATCAAATTGACGATGTATTGACGAGAGGTCATATTAAGAGTATGCGTAATCGTAGAGCATGCACGAAGACTATTATGAGTGTGAATGAAGCGATGGAAGCATGCAAGGATCGTGGTTTGTGGCAATCCGTAGTCTCTGCCTACCCCTCTGGGAAACATGCGTGAAGCTATGTATGTATGTATGTAAAAAGATAATTTCTTTTATAAAATATACATACTTATGAAATAATCGTCAACCTACAGGAATGCTCCAGCGATGTTGATAATAGTGACGATGAACTTGGATGTATTCCTTTCGAATAATAAAAAGAATTATTTATAAAATCCGATTACGAAATGAAAAATGATGTCGCAAGCGGGATTCGAACCCGCGTCTATTGGGATTCCGGCCCAATCGTGCTGCCACTGCACCACCGCGACTAATTGTAGGACATGCAAATTTCACTCCGTATTATATTTACGTCTTAAGGTGACGGTATGCTATCTACCCGACAATGTTTACACATTGTTATAGGCTTAATACTTCAAACTTTACAGTTAGAATTGTATTAAACGATGACACAACCTTGTTTTTAAATTACTGAAATTTAGCACTTAATATGCTTAATTATTTATAAAATCCGATTACGAAATGAAAAATGATGTCGCAAGCGGGATTCGAACCCGCGTCTATTGGGATTCCGGCCCAATCGTGCTGCCACTGCACCACCGCGACTAATTGTAGGACATGCAAATTTCACTCCGTATTATATTTACGTCTTAAGGTGACGGTATGCTATCTACCCGACAATGTTTACACATTGTTATAGGCTTAATACTTCAAACTTTACAGTTAGAATTGTATTAAACGATGACACAACCTTGTGTTTAAATTACTGAAATTTAGCACTTAATATGCTTAATTATTTATAAAATCCGATTACGAAATGAAAAATGATGTCGCAAGCGGGATTCGAACCCGCGTCTATTGGGATTCCGGCCCAATCGTGCTGCCACTGCACCACCGCGACTAATTGTAGGACATGCAAATTTCACTCCGTATTATATTTACGTCTTAAGGTGACGGTATGCTATCTACCCGACAATGTTTACACATTGTTATAGGCTTAATACTTCAAACTTTACAGTTAGAATTGTATTAAACGATGACACAACCTTGTTTTTAAATTACTGAAATTTAGCACTTAATATGCTTAATTATTTATAAAATCCGATTACGAAATGAAAAATGATGTCGCAAGCGGGATTCGAACCCGCGTCTATTGGGATTCCGGCCCAATCGTGCTGCCACTGCACCACCGCGACTAATTGTAGGACATGCAAATTTCACTCCGTATTATATTTACGTCTTAAGGTGACGGTATGCTATCTACCCGACAATGTTTACACATTGTTATAGGCTTAATACTTCAAACTTTACAGTTAGAATTGTATAAAACGATGACACAACCTTGTTTTTAAATTACTGAAATTTAGCACTTAATATGCTTAATTATTTATAAAATCCGATTACGAAATGAAAAATGATGTCGCAAGCGGGATTCGAACCCGCGTCTAGTGGGATTCCGGCCCAATCGTGCTGCCACTGCACCACCGCGACTAATTGTAGGACATGCAAATTTCACTCCGTATTATATTTACGTCTTAAGGTGACGGTATGTTATCTACCCGACAATGTTTACACATTGTTATAGGCTTAATACTTCAAACTTTACAGTTAGAATTGTATTAAACGATGACACAACCTTGTTTTTAAATTACTGAAATTTAGCACTTAATATGCTTAATTATTTACGCTTATTACGCTTATTATTTATTTACGCTTGCGACATCATTTTTCATTTCGTAATCGGATTTTATAAATAATTAAGCATATTAAGTGCTAAATTTCAGTAATTTAAAAACAAGGTTGTGTCATCGTTTAATACAATTCTAACTGTAAAGTTTGAAGTATTAAGCCTATAACAATGTGTAAACATTGTCGGGTAGATAGCATACCGTCACCTTAGGACGTAAATATAATACGGAGTGAAATTTGCATGTCCTACAATTAGTCGCGGTGGTGCAGTGGCAGCACGATTGGGCCGGAATCCCAATAGACGCGGGTTCGAATCCCGCTTGCGACATCATTTTTCATTTCGTAATCGGATTTTATAAATAATTAAGCATATTAAGTGCTAAATTTCAGTAATTTAAAAACAAGGTTGTGTCATCGTTTAATACAATTCTAACTGTAAAGTTTGAAGTATTAAGCCTATAACAATGTGTAAACATTGTCGGGTAGATAGCATACCGTCACCTTAAGACGTAAATATAATACGGAGTGAAATTTGCATGTCCTACAATTAGTCGCGGTGGTGCAGTGGCAGCACGATTGGGCCGGAATCCCAATAGACGCGGGTTCGAATCCCGCTTGCGACATCATTTTTCATTTCGTAATCGGATTTTATAAATAATTAAGCATATTAAGTGCTAAATTTCAGTAATTTAAAAACAAGGTTGTGTCATCGTTTAATACAATTCTAACTGTAAAGTTTGAAGTATTAAGCCTATAACAATGTGTAAACATTGTCGGGTAGATAGCATACCGTCACCTTAAGACGTAAATATAATACGGAGTGAAATTTGCATGTCCTACAATTAGTCGCGGTGGTGCAGTGGCAGCACGATTGGGCCGGAATCCCAATAGACGCGGGTTCGAATCCCGCTTGCAACATCATTTTTCATTTCGTAATCGGATTTTATAAATAATTAAGCATATTAAGTGCTAAATTTCAGTAATTTAAAAACAAGGTTGTGTCATCGTTTAATACAATTCTAACTGTAAAGTTTGAAGTATTAAGCCTATAACAATGTGTAAACATTGTCGGGTAGATAGCATACCGTCACCTTAAGACGTAAATATAATACGGAGTGAAATTTGCATGTCCTACAATTAGTCGCGGTGCTGCAGTGGCAGCACGATTGGGCCGGAATCCCAATAGACGCGGGTTCGAATCCCGCTTGCGACATCATTTTTCATTTCGTAATCGGATTTTATAAATAATTAAGCATATTAAGTGCTAAATTTCAGTAATTTAAAAACAAGGTTGTGTCATCGTTTAATACAATTCTAACTGTAAAGTTTGAAGTATTAAGCCTATAACAATGTGTAAACATTGTCGGGTAGATAGCATACCGTCACCTTAAGACGTAAATATAATACGGAGTGAAATTTGCATGTCCTACAATTAGTCGCGGTGGTGCAGTGGCAGCACGATTGGGCCGGAATCCCAATAGACGCGGGTTCGAATCCCGCTTGCGACATCATTTTTCATTTCGTAATCGGATTTTATAAATAATTAAGCATATTAAGTGCTAAATTTCAGTAATTTAAAAACAAGGTTGTGTCATCGTTTAATATAATTCTAACTGTAAAGTTTGAAGTATTAAGCCTATAACAATGTGTAAACATTGTCGGGTAGATAGCATACCGTCACCTTAAGACGTAAATATAATACGGAGTGAAATTTGCATGTCCTACAATTAGTCGCGGTGGTGCAGTGGCAGCACG
Organism: Lymantria monacha; assembly: GCA_905163515.2. NCBI lineage: Eukaryota > Metazoa > Arthropoda > Insecta > Lepidoptera > Erebidae > Lymantria > Lymantria monacha. The sequence continues at coordinate 24,759,759 of LR991104.1, read as the reverse complement.
ATTGGGCCGGAATCCCAATAGATGCGGGTTCGAATCCCGCTTGCGACATCATTTTTCATTTCGTAATCGGATTTTATAAATAATTAAGCATATTAAGTGCTAAATTTCAGTAATTTAAAAACAAGGTTGTGTCATCGTTTAATACAATTCTAACTGTAAAGTTTGAAGTATTAAGCCTATAACAATGTGTAAACATTGTCGGGTAGATAGCATACCGTCACCTTAAGACGTAAATATAATACGGAGTGAAATTTGCATGTCCTACAATTAGTCGCGGTGGTGCAGTGGCAGCACGATTGGGCCGGAATCCCAATAGATGCGGGTTCGAATCCCGCTTGCGACATCATTTTTCATTTCGTAATCGGATTTTATAAATAATTAAGCATATTAAGTGCTAAATTTCAGTAATTTAAAAACAAGGTTGTGTCATCGTTTAATACAATTCTAACTGTAAAGTTTGAAGTATTAAGCCTATAACAATGTGTAAACATTGTCGGGTAGATAGCATACCGTCACCTTAAGACGTAAATATAATACGGAGTGAAATTTGCATGTCCTACAATTAGTCGCGGTGGTGCAGTGGCAGCACGATTGGGCCGGAATCCCAATAGACGCGGGTTCGAATCCCGCTTGCGACATCATTTTTCATTTCGTAATCGGATTTTATAAATAATTAAGCATATTAAGTGCTAAATTTCAGTAATTTAAAAAGAATTAATTAACAGCTTTAGTTTAAATTAAATAAAATCCGTTAAGATTTTCATAAATTGTTTTAAATTTATAATCAACTCATCCATCTATTTGATTGAAGTTCAATAAGATTGTCATGCATTGTGTTTCAATTGCAGTAGCAAATAACTTTAAAAATAAGGAATTATATCAACAAAAATACGGACTGCATCGTAAGCGTGTGGCACTAGTGAGAACTGTCACAGAGATCAAGCTATATTTTATAGACTATAGTCTATGTTATATTAACAAAAGTCTGCGACCAACCGCCCGTACTCAACTCTAACTTTAATACTTCAGCTAAGACATTTTTACAGTAAAAGTAAAAAATATTACATCACATCGAGATGTTCAATGACACAACATCAGGACACATTCATTGTTGACTTCGTATATCAAAATACAAATATAAAATATGTAGAAATACTGATTTACCGCGCTACATAATATTATCTGTGTGTGTAATTTGTTGCAAACTGACAAAGCACATACATGTGACCAACAACAGCATTTGTCACCGTAGCATGTCATATATTAATATAAGTCAGCAGTCAGTGTGCGGTATGACGCGGCTGTACTACGACGCATGGGGCGGGTTAGCAATGACACCTGAATGGTATTTGTCCTCCACCCGAATGACGTCACCCACTTCTCTTGAGATTCCTCATTCATTTTTAAAAGATGGTAATGCATTGTATTTTTTGTGAAGGCAGTCTATGGACCATTGGCCGGGGAGCTCGGCAGGACGGCATACTACCACGTAAATGGCGCTTCATTATAGTGTTGTTTGTTGTTTCAACGATTCAAGTGTGTGCACCGTATGAGGCGGCGCGCGCTATCAGTACAAACATCGCTATCGGCGCGATAACGTCGGCGCAGGAATGCGACGCGCACACAACTGGCCGACAACCCGTTTATTGTGAACATTGTTCTAACACAGCACGCTGTACCAACACGTATGGCTCTACCTAACGCAGCCTCCTCATCTCTTGTATTGATCTTATATGTATAATTATACTGAATCATATAGTATACAAGATAAATGAAATGCATGCAGCTCTAACAACAGTTGTGGGTTCACGACCACCTCCAGTCCTGCTCCAACATAGCTGCCCATCACATTACTCACACATAGACAGTGTGTCAGTCCCATAAAGTGCTCTAACAACAGTTGTGGGTTCACGACCACCTCCAGTCCCGCTCCAACATAGCTGCCCATCACATTACTCACACATAGACAGTGTGTCAGTCCCATAAAGTGCTCTAACAACAGTTGTGGGTTCACGACCACCTCCAGTCCCGCTCCAACATAGCTGCCCATCACATTACTCACACATAGACAGTGTGTCAGTCCCATAAAGTGCTCTAACAACAGTTGTGGGTTCACGACCACCTCCAGTCCCGCTCCAACATAGCTGCCCATCACATTACTCACACATAGACAGTGTGTCAGTCCCATAAAGTGCTCTAACAACAGTTGTGGGTTCACGACCACCTCCAGTCCCGCTCCAACATAGCTGCCCATCACATTACTCACACATAGACAGTGTGTCAGTCCCATAAAGTGCTCTAACAACAGTTGTGGGTTCACGACCACCTCCAGTCCCGCTCCAACATACGTAGACAGTGTGTCAGTCCCATAAAGTGCTCTAACAACAGTTGTGGGTTCACGACCACCTCCAGTCCCGCTCCAACATACGTAGACAGTGTGTCAGTCCCATAAAGTGCTCTAACAACAGTTGTGGGTTCACGACCACCTCCAGTCCCGCTCCAACATACGTAGACAGTGTGTCAGTCCCATAAAGTGCTCTAACAACAGTTGTGGGTTCACGACCACCTCCAGTCCCGCTCCAACATACGTAGACAGTGTGTCAGTCCCATAAAGTGCTCTAACAACAGTTGTGGGTTCACGACCACCTCCAGTCCCGCTCCAACATAGCTGCCCATCACATTACTCACACATAGACAGTGTGTCAGTCCCATAAAGTGCTCTAACCACAGTTGTGGGTTCACGACCACCTCCAGTCCTGCTCCAACATAGCTGCCCATCACATTACTCACACATAGACAGTGTGTCAGTCCCATAAAGTGCTCTAACAACAGTTGTGGGTTCACGACCACCTCCAGTCCCGCTCCAACATAGCTGCCCATCACATTACTCACACATAGACAGTGTGTCAGTCCCATAAAGTGCTCTAACAACAGTTGTGGGTTCACGACCACCTCCAGTCCCGCTCCAACATACGTAGACAGTGTGTCAGTCCCATAAAGTGCTCTAACAACAGTTGTGGGTTCACGACCACCTCCAGTCCCGCTCCAACATAGCTGCCCATCACATTACTCACACATAGACAGTGTGTCAGTCCCATAAAGTGCTCTAACAACAGTTGTGGGTTCACGACCACCTCCAGTCCCGCTCCAACATACGTAGACAGTGTGTCAGTCCCATAAAGTGCTCTAACAACAGTTGTGGGTTCACGACCACCTCCAGTCCCACTCCACCATACGTAGACAGTGTGTCAGTCCCATAAAGTGCTCTGATGGCACGTGAGGGACATTACATCCGGTTTATGTTTTGTCCATCCCATCATTTTGAACAGTCATCATTTGCCTGCCCTCTTCCCACGCTAAGTGGGGTCGGCACAACATGTTCTAGCCCTCCATACGATTCTATCAGCCGTCATATCTGCACTTACACCTTTCATACACATATCCTCTTTCAAACAATCCATCCATCTCTTTTTGGGTCTGCCACGATTCTTCCGTCCATCTACAAACATATTGATAATCCTTCTTGTCACAAACCTTTCATCCCTTCTCATTACATATCCATACCAAGACAATCTCGCGCTCCCAATCTTCTCTATCACTGGTGCCACTTTCAGACTTCCCCTAATATACTCATTTCGTATCTTATCCAATCTTGTCACCCCACACATCCATCTTAACATACGCATCTCAGTAGCATGCAATCTTCTCTCATCCGTCTTTTTCAATGCCCAACATTCAGATCCATACATAGCGACAGGTCTAATGACACTTTTGTAGATTTTCCCCTTAAGTTTAAGGGGCATCCGCGCGTCACATATCGTTCCCGAGACCTGTCGCCATTTCATCCAGCCTGCATTCATTCTATTACTAACCTCCCGGTCAATATTGCCGTCGTTTTGGAGAAGGGAGCCTAAGTACTTAAAATCAGAGCAGACCGGTAGGCATATTCCGCCCAACGCAATATGAGAGAATTGGGAAGAGCCACCGAAGTCACAGAACAAATGTTCAGTCTTGGTGCGGCTGATCCTAAGGCCAACTCTTTCCAACCTCTCCTGCCATTTTTCCAGTCTGCTCTGTACCTCAGCTGCCTCCTCTCCGACGAGGACAATGTCATCTGCAAACAGCATACACCAAGGTGCTTCCCCCTGTATGTCCGATGTGAGAGCATCCATCACCAGGAGAAATAGATAAGGGCTTATAGCCGAACCCTGGTGCAAGCCTACTGCCACATTGAACTCGTCAGTAACTCCGGCTTCGGACCGGACATGGGTGCGTGCTCCTGCATACATAGCTTTTACTAACCTTATATACTTCCCAGGCATTCTGCGTTCTTTTAAAGCCCACCACAGAACTTTCCGCGGAACTCGGTCGTACGCCTTCTCTAGGTCTATAAATACCATGTGCAGATTTTTATGTGCGCATTGGTATTTTTCCATGAGTTGGCGCAAAACAAAAATTGCGTCCGTGGTGCCCAATCCTGGCATAAAACCAAATTGGTTCTGGGTTATCTTACATTCCTCTCTCATTCTTTTCTCTATTACTTTCTCCCAAATCTTCATGCTATGTGACGTAAGCTTAATCCCTCGGTAGTTGCTGCATTCTTGTACATCACCCTTATTTTTAAAGATGCACCCTTATTTTTAAAGATGGATGGAAAGAGAGGACCAGTGAACTGGCACACCATTCATTCGGGATTGACTCTTCATGCAACAACTTGCCGAAGAATAAAGTCAGCCAGTTCCATCTATCGGCTTTCAGAATTTTCCATACCTCTACTGGTATACTGTCTGGGCCTACTGCTTTACCATTTTTCATACTCTGGACAGCCTTTTTTACCTCATCTATGCTTACTTCCTCTACCAAACCTAAATTGGTCGGTAGATCCTTTAATTTACCACTCCAAACGTTCTCCTCATTCATTAATTTTTCAAAGTAACTCTTCCACCGCTCTTTTATTTCTTCATCATTCGTTAATACTCTTCCATTACCATCTTTTATACATTTAACATGCATAATATCTCTAGCTTTCCTTTCTCTTGCTTTCGCTAGACGGTATAATTCCTTCTGTCCATTGGGACTATCGAGACTTTTATATAGTCTGTCTTGGATCTTACCTCTAGCGATTGCTACACCTTTCTTACCTTTTTTTTACATTCCACATACGCTATTTTTTTCTGCTCTTTCAATACCGGGTTATCGTCATTCACACTTTTCCATTCTTTGAAAGCATTCTTCTTTTCTTTCAAAACTTTTTGAACACTGTCATTCCACCACCATGTATCCCTATCAATCAATCCTTTACCTTTTGTCTCACCCAAGATATCCTTCGCTACTTCCCTTACATACGAAGCCATCTCGTTCCAACATTCATTTACTGTCATTTCTGTCATTCTATTTTCCATCTCAATCATTTTATCAACCACTCTCTTCCGTAATTCTTTAGCACAATCCTCTTTCTCCAGCATGTACCACTTAATTCTTGGTGGAGGCTTAGGTTTGAACTTAGCTAATTGCACTGTCATTTTAATTGCCAGCAACAATAGGCGGTGTTGGGAAGTTAGAGGCTCACCCGGGATAACTTTGCAGTCCACTATTGTGCGTAACATATTCCTTCTCAGAAGAAAATAATCAATCTGGGTACTGGGTTTCACTTTTATACATTATTAGGTGACCTTCACGCTTTTCAAAGAAGGTATTGGCAACTGCTAAATCGAAAGCTGAAGCAGCCTGCAGTAGCGTCTCGCCCTCCGGGTTTCGCCTCCCTAAGCCCCACCCGCCATGCACTCTCTCATATCTTACTTTCATCTTTCCTACATGCCCATTAAAATCACCACCTATATAAATGTTTTCACTCTGTGGAATAGGCATTAATATTGAAACAAAATCCTCCCAAAACTTACCTTTCGCTACATCATCGCATCCAACCTGTGGCGCATACACACTTATTATGTTCAATATTAAATTTTCCATAACCAATTTAATTATGATGATTCTATCATTTACTCTCTTTACATCCGTCACACATTTTTTCAGTTCCTTATCTAATACTATACCCACTCCATTTCTCTTTCCATCACCTCCAGAATAGAAGAACTTATAACCCATTCCAATCTCTCTAGCTCTCATACCCTTCCATCTCGTCTCTTGCACACATGCTGCATTTATTCGCCTTCTTTCCAATACATCCACTAACTCTCTTCCTCTTCCGGTCATCGTTCCTATGTTCCAGCTTACCATCCTCATTCTTACTTCACGGACTTGCGTCTTACGTCGCACCCGTCCCTGATGCGACAACCCTAGTCCATTTCCCGCAGGTGCCGGGTGCTGCGCCTGCGCGTCGCTTCGGGGGTACGCCCTAACATTATCACTCATATCGTTCATTTTTAAGATCATGTTGTTACAGGATGTGGCTATTGGTTTTTTTATGACAGGCCGCCCGCCTGACGTCAACCCTCCTCAGGAATTATCGTTTATGGGGAAAGGACAAGGGTATGGTGGATGTATATGTTGGGAAGCGGGTTACGGATACTACTGTCATGGGATATAGGTTAGGGGTATGAGAGCAGTAGCTGCAGTAGTCCGGGATTGCGTGCCCGTAGTGACACTAATCAGTTGACGGACAGACAACTGGTAGTGACACCCTCTGAACGATTTTGAACAGTGATGGATTTAAATTCATATATTATTATGTATAACAAAATACAATTTTAACATTTTAAATTAATACAATAAAGTTATCAACAGGTTTGTCTATTATTTGTTTTTTATTTATACTGAAATGGGTGAGTCTCAGTGATACAGCCGACATGTTCTCTCTGTCCCTGCACTTCAGTGGCAGTTGTGATATCAATAAATGAGGTCACAGACCGGACTAGTGCTATCAGGTACACACAAACAGCCACAGGGCTGTTAGTGTACAGCACAACCCGACATTGGCTCATTACACACACACGCCCAAACACATGGCTTTCAACAATATTTTAAGGTGAATTTCAGATATTTTAAATATATTCTTAACACAATTCACCACCGTCATTAAAAAAGTTAAAAATGGATGCACAAGCAATACAAGTTCAACTACTAGAACAGCCATCAATAATAATTCAATTGCTGCATAAAGACTATTGTAATAAAAAATATAACAAAGGCAGATTTGTGTCAATATATATATATATATATATATATATATAACAACTAAGTAGCATTATTTCTACATGTTTAGTGTTACGATTAGTTCCAGAGTTAAGTTTGATGTCATAGTTAAAGTACCCAATACATTAAGTGTAATGTCAGCCCGACCGACCGGCCGCAATGTGTAGACATACAGTACTGACCTGCACATCGGTGTCCTCAGCGTCCTGCAGGCGCGGGATTCTCCGCTTCGGTATGACGAGAAAATGTACGGGCGCCTGCGGGGCGATGTCGTTGAACGCGAGACATAGCTCATCCTCGTAAATGATGTCCGCTTTGATCTCTTTGGATATGATTTTGTCAAAAATTGTGGGTCCTGGTGCGGCGACGCTTTGCGCCTGCGCGCGCCGCACTTCGTCGCTGTAGGGGCGGCGCACGGCGATGGCCGCGCCGCGCGACAGGTCGTAGATGTTTGTCGGGTAATTCTTTTTTATTCGAAACTTGAACGCACGTTGGAGTACTTTGTTAAACATTTTTAAGGTTTTCTTTTCCCATTCTCAAATTCCTCGCACAATCGCTATTTGCTAGTCTATTTTGACAAGAATGACAAATACGATTATCTGTCAAAATGCATTGACATTTATATAATGTTGCTATATAATAATTTTAAATTCTACCAAATTTGATTAAACTCCAGCCGTTCAATTTTATCTGAAACGGATGTCTTTTTTAAATGCGTATAGTTGTTAAACTCATAAGGCTTTCATAACTAGCTATGTTACTGAACTATAAGTAAGTGCTGAGAGCTTTAATCCCGGATAAGTTTGAATGATATCGGCTAAGGGCACCCGCTGTGTGTTATAGTCCTGGGCTTGCGATGTCACTGAAATTAAAGTTGTTAAGCTACTACATAGCTTTTATCGCGGGCTTTGAGCACGGTGACCGAATCAAGAAATTCCGTTACGAAAATAAAACCTAAGATTGTATGGTTCAAATGCAGCAGTTAATTTTGCACTGACAATACGCAGGCAGCGTGATCGAGTGGTCTAAGGCGCTGGTTTTAGGTACCGTAGGTGTGGGTTCGAATCTCTCCGCCGTCAAACTCTTTTTGCCGTCAAATTTATTTTTGCTAAATTTATTTATAATAATTTACACACATACATACATATCATCACGCCATATCCCTTGCAGGGTAGGCAGAGAGAACAGAGTGCCAGAGAACTCTATTCTTGCATACTTCACTCGCTTCTTCAACATTCATAATTCTCTTCATACACGCTCGCCGGTTTCAGAGACTCTTGACTCCACCTTCTTTCAGCACGTGACCAATCTGGTCTAGGTAGGTGGGTCTCGGTCTCCCCCGGTACCTACATCCTTCCACTTTCGCATTGTATATCTTCTTAACCAGACGTTCGTTCGCCATTCTTTCCACATGTCCGAACCATCGGAGCATTCCCTTTCGCATCTCCCTTTCGCAATAATTTAATAATATTATAAACTAGCTTTTGCCCTTTGACTTCGTCTTTCCATGACCTTGCGACTTCGTCCACGCAGAAGTCATCTCTGACAGAGTTAAATAGAAAAAGCAATGCAAGGTGTTGAAGGTTTGTCGCTAGGACGATAATCAACAGCGTCAGAAACTGGGATGCGGTCGGCGCCTTCTGCGAGTTAGTTGTCTAACGGAATTAGGTAATAGGGTAGGTCCGAGAGAAAATACTCTAGATTGACACGCTCTACCGTCGGTGCTTTGGGCGGCGCAAGTGTAAGTACCTGTATTGAGGTTCACTGCATGAGGGCTTCGACTCGAGATGATACCCGGTTGCGGTGGCCCGTCCGCACAACGTAGATGTACGTGTACGGCGCGCGTGTGTCTATATACCACAGCCGGTGACTAAAGAAAAAGGTGGTTCAAAGTTCTATTCATTCTACAAATTATATTGCCATTAATATATTATTTACGGTATGACCATGGGATAAAAATATAATTATCGCCACCTTTTATTTGACTGTTTTGTTTCACCAGCAGAGTTGCGACCTCGTTAGATATGATTTATTATTTGAGTTATAGAGTGAACATTTATGAAGCTAAGCTTAACCTGTATCTTAAACCATTAGGCTCTTGCCTATAGGTTCTTAACCTATTGCTGTCTACTATGTGTATTGTGTGAGCTCTCACGCCGGCACTGGTGCGGGGTTGATGGAGAGTAAGAGAGAAACACGTGTTTATTTATTTTCACCGAAGAATATTTGTACGTAATTTGAAAAGAATCGATAAAGGAATTTTCTCCCCATACACACTTTGCCGCTTTGTTATACCCCCTTAGGGGCGGAATTCATAAAATCCTTTCATATTGAATCTCTATGTCATAAATAAAAACGTGCTTCAAAATGTTATGTTTCTAGCTTTAATAGTTTCGGCTTGGCGGTAATGAGTCGATCAACCCGTTTCACAGGCCTAATTTACACAAACAGAGGGTGAAAATTGACAAATGCCGGATATTACCCTAGAATATTTGATTCGACTCGTAATTTGAAAAGAATCAATAAAGATTTTTGTCTCCCCATACAAACTTTGCCACTCTGTTTTCCCCCTTAGGAGTATAATTTCGTAAAATCCTTTCTTAGTAAATCTCTACGTCATATAAAGAAACCACTGTTAACATTTCAAGTTGCCAGCTTCAATAATATCGGCTTGGTGCTAATGATTTAATGAGTCGTCCAACCCGCTTTGCAGGCCTAACTTACATCCCTAGAGGGTGAAAATCAAAAAATTCTGAAACACGTGTTTATTTATTTTTACCGAAGAATATTTGTACGTAATTTGAAAAGAATCAATAAAGATTTTTTCTCCGAACATTTTTTAAATTGACATAACTTTTTTATTTATAAAACAATTGACATAAAATAAAGCCTAAATGATAAGTGAAGCTTACCATAATATATTAGTGAAAACCGCGTCTAAATCGGATAAGCCGTTTCGGAGATTACCGAGCACAAACACACAGACAAACAGATAAACAGACAAGAATTTTAAAAATCTTTGTTTTGGGTTCTATTAGTGTTGATAAAGGTTCCAGTAAGATTTTTTCTCATATATCGTCCATGTACAGACAGCGATCCGTTACATTTTTATTATATGTATAGATAAAACAGTTTAAAAACGTGTACTTTAAATGTTTTAATAAATTAGTAGTTTTAATAAATAGGTGTAACTTGAATTAATATCAAAGAAAAAAAAACCTTAAATTAATATTAAAAAAAATACTTCATAAATAAATAATTATAATTGCACAAGTTGATTCCCCGAGTGCCACATGTATTATTATTTTTTATTTTAAAATTGCATGTGGTGGCAAACGAGCAACCAGCACGCCTGTGTTAAGTGTTACTGCCACCCATACACGTTTGCAATACCAAGGATAGCAAGCTAGGCCGCTGCCACCAATACAAACCCCAAACCCACCCTGTTGGGCTGCCGGCTCTCTCGCTCACCGAACGAAAAGCAATAGTACATTGCCATTACTCAGACGTGGATCTTCTGCAAGATTGTGGTACTACCACGGACGGACCGGCCCCCGGCTATAGACAGAGAACTGTCAACAGCGTGGTCCTACCACTAGAAAGGTGTTTGAACATTTGAATTAGTAACCATTACGCAACGAATTTTCAAATACTAACGGTGAGGTCATTACTGTAACTAATATTCTGGCATGCTCTCGTGGGCCATATAGGTTCTGTACTGAAGGAGCGTAATCATTAGATTTATTCACCACGAGGAAGACACTAACATCGTCCGCAGTGAAAATGTCTCAGAAACGTGTGGTTGTAATATAATTTATAGTCTGGAGGTGAGCACCTCTAGCTCAATTATGATGTAGTCAAAGTAGCATTAAAAACATGGCTTGGTAAATTGCCTATTGGTTCGCAGTTCAAGATCAATGTATATATATCGACATCACATCAAGTATCAAACAACTCGTCTCTTTATAATGAATATTAAAAAAACCAGCATACTACTAGTTAAAGTAGTAAGGGAGAGATCAGATATCAAAGTGAAACTGTTTTCAAACGAAAATTATAACATTCTAAATATAAAAAAATGTTTGTTAACATTTGTTCATTCGCCGTTCAATTGTTTTTACATTCTGCTTCTGAAGTAAACATAGATACGACGTAAATCAGTTTAATTTTTGAATACGAGTTCCGACGCGGAACTAACGTGGCAGAAACGGCTCGTAATGTCAATGCTGTGTTTGGAGAGGATACGGCTAAGGAACGCATCATGCGTTTTTGGTTTAACCGCTTTCGTAGTGGAAACTGGGACTTGAAGAATGAACCACGAAGAAGACCAGCCACTAAGGTAAATAACGGTGAAATGAAGGTGATGGTGGAAGCCGATCCGAGTCAAACTACCAAGGAATTAACAACATGGTTAGCATACCCATAATATTGACCCATTTGCACCAAATCGGTAAGCACAGTTTGTGGAGTCCAAGACCCCAGAGTTCTATCGCAAAGGTTTAAATGATCTTCAAATTAGATGGAAGAAATGTATAAATAACGAGAGTAAATACTTTAATTAAAAAAATCTGTTTATGAACAAAAAAAAATGGTTTTAATTTATCAGTACGAAGCGGCAATTTCATACTTTAACGCCTAATAACTAATTAATGATTATCAATACTTGAAATAGAATGCACAAATAAAGAAATCATACGTCACCAATGATTATATTTAGTATAAAATATTACTTAAGAACTATAACACACCATTAAACAATGGTACAAATAATAAATAAATAATACTTATTTTAATTAATAATTTAAATGGCATATATAAAGTTTTAACTTATGAATACCATTACCGACCAAAATTTACTTATTTTGCTTAGCACTAAGCAAATATTTACCTAAAATTCAATGTCAACTGAAACGTAGATACTCATTGTACTCTTTTTACTCACTTACCCAAAAAGTGCTGAATAGTAGATACGCGTAAAGCTTATAAACTGGATTAACATGAGAAAAGTTTCATCTAGGATAAATTACAAATCAATTTATATATTTTAATAAATTAGACAAAATGAACATTTGAATGAATTTGACGATCAAAGTTTATAAATAATTGCATTATAATTAATAGAGAAATTTGCATTAATATTAATATCACGGTACTTTAAGTCAATTCACCTTAACTTATACAACTAATTAATTATATTTAGTACTTGTTATAAATTCTTATATAGAATTGGAAGAAAAATAACATTATATTATATTCATTTTATATTACTCTGGATGAAAAATTTTACTACCAACTGACCAAAAACCCTTAAGAGTAAAATTCTAAAATTGCATGCACTGGTTAAGAGCTCGTGCCTTTATTAATTATTTACACCATTAAAAGTGCCCATAGTATTAAACTCATTAACTAGAAAAGCCGTTATGCACGTGAAACCATGAATTAAGTTATCATTTTTATGCAAGACATTTCACGCCGTCTATTAGACGTGTTTACATATTATTTCATACATGAAATAATAGGTATTATCGCAATAGTATCTCTAATTTTACAGCTGAAATTATACTAAAGAATGATGAGAAAAATATTAAAAATTACATATTTTGTTTTATTTGCAACTTTAAGGTATATAAAAGACCGAATCTTCCCTGAAATAATGTTTTCTTCAATTGACATGCATGTTTGATGTCTAAAAAAGAAGAATTAAAAAAATATGTATAACCCCTACAGAAATTGTTATTTTTGTAAGATTTTGACCTTCGTGGGGCAATATATCTAGTTCCTGCAACATTACTTTTTAACGATGACATATATTTGTTAATAGTCTGCTTCAAAAGTCTCAAATAACAATCAAAATAGCTCATTAACTGTGCTCATTAATACTAAATATTTTAAGGCTCGACCCGTAGAAATAAGTGTCGATTACTCTCTGTATCAGTATTTAATATTTAATTTTGTTTAACTCTCGAATACGTGGCGTATAACAACGTTAATAACATTCGAACAGTTCTGTAGACGAAGTCCCTTAAGTGTACGTTGGTCAGTAGAAGTCGGCCCAGTAACGTGAGCACGAATACCATGAAACCGTAGTGCACGAACAGCATCCTGCAACAAATTCAAACAATAGAATTAATCAGTGATATCATTTTACTCTCGTAAATATGTATATGAAAACTGAAAGTGTTTAGTCGTAGAGCACACGGTAGATGTAACTTTCTAGTGCACGATCCATTTTTGCCTGAGATCAAAAGAAAAATACACTTTACTTAATTTATAACTGGTGGCTTCATTCTCATAGTGGCCGATATATTACAATTACAGAAACCTACATTTAAAACTATATGACATTAATGCGTAAATTTTCAATAAAAAGCAAACTTGAGAAGAATAAGACATGCGCGCTAAGCTTTCATAATTTTATGTAAATGAATGAATAATAAACGCGAATATAAAATAATAATTTAATAAAACTATCTTTTGTAAAACAAAATGTCGATACCTTATGTATGTACTCACTTTTGTAAATGTTTTTTGGCGCAGTCAATATCCTGATCCTTCTCCTGCAGCAGATATTTCCTGGTTCCTTTAACGAAATTCTGGTAGAGATCATCCCAACTGCAAAAACATCGCATCAATTTACTACATACAATTTGAATATAGATAGGATAATTTACTACACGAGAGAAAGTCATCATTCATGAGAAGCGATGAAGGTTGGAGATCGCCTATATCAAAATGTACCGTCCTCGGACATTGAGGTGCTCGATGGCTGGTTGTATTAGCGAACGTAGTATGTAGATACTATGGTGGGATAGGGGTAGCCATCAACTTGTAAATATAAATAAACACACAAGCTGTCTGGACTGACAATGAGGCAAATGATAAGTCATCGTGCGTCCATTTTCCATAGATCATTGGTACAGTTTTGTTACGAGTATGGCTCTCATATCACGCTACGTTATAGTATCTGATTATTTTACGGTGGATAGTGGTTGGTGGTTGGCGATGTGTTGTGTTAGGGGTTACTACAGTGACTAAATTAACATTACATATGTTACCAGTTTTTGCAATTCTTAAATAGTTCGGCCTATATGCCACGCGTCTATCGATAATTTGCATTAATATTAGAGATGGGCGTTTTCAGATTTTTACGCAAACCGATACAAATTCGATTTCTGATATTTAAATCGATTTTAAAAACCGATTTCAGAAATCGATTTCCAGAGCGGTTGACGGAGCGGGTTTACTTTAGTTTCGATCGATATTCGATGTTTTTAGTTATTTTAGCGTAGCAAACGAAAAACGCAATCGAACGAACGCATTCAAATAATTTTTCTATAATTTCTTTGTTGAATGGATTTAGGTGTAGGATTTTCCTTCATGCTTTATCTAGGCTTAACTAGAGTACTAGACTAGCAAAAATGTTTTGTTTTGGATATGATACAAAACTTTCTTGCGTATTTAAAAATCGTCATATTTACAATGATTTCATGATTATATTATATAATGTACATTTTTTTTGTATGGTTTTTTATTATTAATCCCGATTACGAAGCGAAAATCTTACCTTTTTACATTAAATAGTTATTTCTTATTTATCATCAAATCGTATGTATGATACTAACATACGTTAGTATAGTATTGAATCGTAAAATACCTATCTAATTATATAGTTCACGAGATCACAAAAATAACATTACGCGCACACCGCACGTGTCACCAAGGTCAAGTGTGCAAAAACTCTCCCATAATTCAAAAATCTATTTAACAAACACAAAACTTAAACTACTATCATTAAGTATTGTGTAATATTAATCATGGAAGTAGTTGCATTCTAATATAGATCTTATTCCCTTACTCTTGTAATTCTGTTTCGTTTCCATCTGCCATTCTGAGTTTCTTAGAAACCGCCAAATTCCAAAACAGATGACAATCCGCTTCATCTCTTTCAATGCACTAAACGATCGCTTAGTTAGAATGAAAGGAGGCGAATTTTAATGAAATTCGCTTTCTCTCATTCTGACTAAGCGATCGCTTAGCGGAGTGAAAGAGATAAGTTAGTAAGTTTTCAAATATTGGTTTGGTTTGCAAAACTAGCAATAGAAAACGATTGCGCGATGATTAGGTTTATTATTAGTTTGCGTTTTCGTCGTTTTGTTTTGATATGTGTTGATTTAGTTTCTGCCGAAATACGTTTTCTAAAATCAGTTTGTATAGTGTTGAATATCGATACGATACGATTTCTGACTGAAATCCGATTTCAGATTCGTTTTGATATATCGGACGCATACCTAATTAATATAAACAAGTATCGTTTTTCTAACAAGTTACCAGGCCAAATTTACACCCCCAGAGGGTGAAATTAACAAATACTGAAACACGTGTTTATTTATTTTTACTGAAGATAATTTGTACGTAATTTGAAAAGAATCGATAAATTTTTTTTTTAACGATTTTTTTAAAAATTGACATTAGTTTTTTGCTTATAAACCAATTGACATGAAATAAAGCCTAAATGTTAAGTGAAGTTTACCACAATATATTAGCGAAAACAGCGTCTAAATGTGATAAGCCGTTTCTGAGATTAGAGTGCACAAACGCACAGACAAACAGATAAACAGACGAAAATTTTAACAATCATTGTTTTGGGTTCTATTTGTGTTGATAAAGGTCCTAGTAATACAGCGATCCGTTACATTTTTATTATTTGTATAGATATATATATATATATATATATATATATATATATATATATATATATATATATATACAGGGTGTCCCAAAATTCAACGATAAGCCGGCACCAGCAGGTGGACCTACATATGACTACTCGAGAACAAAAAAGAAAAAAATTCTACCTTGATTTTTTTTTTCATTACGACAAAAAAACCGATTTCTTTAAAAATCGACATCTTTTATTATATTATTAAGTGCCATTGCTACAATTTTACAAGTAATTCTGTGTTTTTTTTTGTATTGGTAAGGTAAGTAGCACTACTATCGATCACAACCATTAAAAATTCCAGAATATCTATAGTTTTTACACAAAAATCAACCAAAACTATGTTTTTTTCATAAATTATGTAAGATTTTGACTTTCAGCTCACTTTCACTCATCACAGTGAAAAAAAAAAGTATGGACACTACTGTGGCAAATAGTATTAAAAATTGGCGCAACTAACTACAATTCTAAAATGGTATAACATTCTAGGCAAACTAGCCACAAAAATATACTTAGGTGTACTATTTCAAAATAACAACCATACTTCGAAAATTGTTAGTGTTGATAGTAATCACTTTTACTATGTAGCCCAAATGTTTTTGTTGCAAGTTCTCAGAATTTGAATGAGACATGTGCGTAGTCCATAAGATAACATAAGTTAGACAGAGATAGAGAGATTATACGTTAGAGGGAGATAGATAGATGCTAATTGTTTAGTAACATTAATGCAGGTAGAGAAGTAATTAATGTCCTCAGCAGCACAGCAAGTCAGTACGCTCTACTTCTTTGTTTACTGCACACCGTTCTGTTTTAATTAAAGTGGCTCTGATACTAACGACTTTGGATTGAATTAAGTGACCTGGAAATTGACCTGACTTGGCATTATTTTAGACTGTGATTTTGTGTTTTTTTAAAGAAGTTTTGCCTTATTTTCAAGTGTTTAGCATTCATTATGCCGCTACCATATACAGCGTTAGAATACGCTAATATGCACCTAATTTATGGAGAATGCCGATGCAATGCCAACGCTGCTAGCAGATTATATCGAGCAAGGTACCCTACTCTTCAAAGGTATCCGGATTATCGCGTATTTATTAACGTGCATCAAGCATTTTCGGAGGGTCGTATACCATCTGACAGGAGAAACGCTGGAAGACCTAGATCGGAACACGATGAAGAAGTTCTCAAAGAAATAGAAAGCGATACAACTACCTCTGTACGTGGCATACAAGTAGCAACGGGAATTCCAAAAAGTACTGCACATAGAATTTTAAAACGTCACCAGTTTCATCCATATCATTACAGGCGCGTGCAGGCGTTATTACCGCGGGACTATCCACTGCGGGTCGCATTTTGCCGTGTAATGCTGCAAAAACACAGGGAAGATCCCCAATTCTTAGACAAAGTTTTATGGTCGGATGAAACAACCTGCAAGAAAGATGGCTATTTAAATCTTCACAATCTTCATAGCTGGAACAATGAAAATCCGCACCTGGTGAGAGAAGACAAATCCCAATATCAATTTAAGGTTAACCTATGGACGGGCATAATAAATGGAAAAGTGATAGGGCCCTTTGAGTTACAAGGAAACATAGATGGCAATAGCTATTTGAACTTCTTACAAAATGAGTTACCAGGATTATTAGAAGACGTGCCCTTAAGTGATTTGCAAAACATGTGGTTTCAAAACGATGGTTGCCCAGCTCACTATGCCCGCCCTGTGCGAGAGTACTTAGACCAAGAGTACCCAGGGCGTTGGATCGGGCGACTTGGTCCTATCTTATGGCCACCCCGTTCACCCGATCTAAATCCCCTGGATTTTTTCTATTGGGGTTGTCTAAAGGACAGAGTCTACTCAAAACCCATTGCAACCTTGGACGAGCTTCGCCAAAAAATAATTCAGGCTGTGGATCACATGAACAGAATCAGATATGCAAGAAAAATAAAACGTTCATTTTTAAGGCGATGTCGTGCCTGCATTACTGCCAATGGCAAACAATTCGAACATTTATTGTAATTTTAATAATATAGTAAATTCTAATCTCTCTATATCTATCTCTTTCTAACTTATGTTATCTTATGGACTACGCACATGTCTCATTCAAATTCTGAGAACTTGCAACAAAAACATTTTGGCTACATAGTAGAAGTGATTACTATCAACACTAACAATTTTCGAAGTATGGTTGTTATTTTGAAATAGTACACCTAAGTATATTTTTGTGGCTAGTTTGCCTAGAATGTTATACCATTTTAGAATTGTAGTTAGTTGCGCCAATTTTTAATACTATTTGCCACAGTAGTGTCCATACTTTTTTTTTTCACTGTGATGAGTGAAAGTGAGCTGAAAGTCAAAATCTTACATAATTTATGAAAAAAACATAGTTTTGGTTGATTTTTGTGTAAAAACTATAGATATTCTGGAATTTTTAATGGTTGTGATCGATAGTAGTACTACTTACCTTGCCAATACAAAAAAAATCACAGAATTACTTGTAAAATTGTAGCAATGGCACTTAATAATATAATAAAAGATGACGATTTTTAAAGAAATCGGTTTTTTTGTCGTAATGAAAAAAAAAATCAAGGTAGAATTTTTTTCTTTTTTGTTCTCGAGTAGTCATATGTAGGTCCATCTGCTGGTGCCGGCTTATCGTTGAATTTTGGGACACCCTGTATATACGTATATACATATATATATATATATATATATATATATATATATATATATATATATATACATATATATATATATATATATACGTATATACATATATATATATATATATATATATATATATATACATGTATATACATATTTATTTATTTATTCATACTAGTACATCAAGTGCTTAAATTCTATTAAAAGGTGTGCCAAAAACCAGTTTAGGTTTATCTGTACACCTAGGAGACGTCGACAATATTTACAAGACTCACTTATATATAATGTGTGCATGCAGCGCGCCCGCACCGCATCTTTATAGATATACCCTCAAGTTATTACATATCAATAATGTGACAGATAGAGCATGTTTCCTTCTCTATTTATTTAATATACATTGATTAGTGAGTGTTATTTTTTCTATGTAATGATTTTTTAATTTGTGAGTTAAGTTTTTTGGTGTAACTTCTTTTTTTAATTCCGGTGGTAATTTATTGATGAGTACCGGTATGATGTGAGTAAGACACATATGACCAAAGAAGTTTTTAAAAGTAGGTACTATTAGTTTTGTAAATGTATTACGTAGTGTCATATTAGGTTTAGTGTTATGTTTTTTAAGACGGTCATTAAAATAATTTTCAGAAAGTAGTGCTAGTTTTACTTTTTCGTGTATCGGAATGAGTTTACAATGGGAGAAAAGTTGCGCGTAGTCTGACTGATATTGTTTTCTTATCTTTAGCGGTACAATTTGCTTTAATATTTGGATTTGGATGTGATATATTAAATTTAGGTGAGTTTTATAAGTGCGACCGTAGCTACTAAGTCCATAAGATATTGTCGATTCACCTAGAGCTTTGTAGAGTAGAAGTCGGATATCATAGGGTATTTTGTTTCTGATAAGCGTGAGTAGTAGTAGTGAGAGCGTAGTAGCAAGGATAGCGCGCAATTTGTCACATACATAATTTATATGACTCGACCATTTCATGCGGTTGTCTATGACAAGACCTAAGTACATATTCTCAGATTTATTTATTTTATTTATTTATTCATTCAACTGCTCCACACACTTACAGTTTCCCAATACGTGTATTGAGCCATTACAATTTTACAATTTAAATACATAATTATAACATAAAAAATGCAAACAAAATTTTAAAAATGCGTCGAAGTTGGTGAAAAATATATCAACATCCGGATACTGAGCAATTAATGAGTTGAGCAATGTGATTGCCTGACTGGTAGGTGCATATTGTGCGGTACACGTACGCACCTGTGGGGCAGCAAACAGGCACCGCGAACGAAGCCGTGTGTATTGAATCGGCGCTAATAGCGAACAGCGCGACAGTGCATTTGAATTATCAATTTTATTATTTAATAGTAAGTAATAATGTAAGAAAAGGGCACATTTACGTCGTAACGCAAGGGTATCGAGACTTATCATACCAGATACAAAGAGAGAAGGATATAAATATGGATAATAACCGTACTGCTTTTTGTATAAGAACCTACAAAATTTACGCTGCACGCGTTCAATCATTATGCTATACTTGACCTCATGCGGGTCCCAGATTATAGAGTTGTACTCCAACATGCTGCGAACGAAGGCATAGTACAGCGCAAGAATAGTGTTCCTACATTGAAACAAGGTCGATTGTCTCATCACAAAGCCTAGTAATTTGTAACTTTTTTCACAAATAGTTGTGATATGCGTGTTGAAAGTTAGACATGAGTCCAGTGTAACGCTCAGGTCACGGATTTGTGTAACCCGTTCCAACGGTGCATCAGATATTTTGTACGTGTGCGTGCATGGAACGCGCGATCGAGTAAATGTGATGGTTTTACATTTAGATGTATTAAACTCTAAGTAATTGCGCGCACCCCATGCAACAACATTATCAATGTCACGCTGTAGCGCCTCACAGTCTTCCGTGCTGTTTACGCCCTAAAACAGTTTCAGATCATCGGCAAACATAAGACATTGAGCCGAACGGATTACACCGGGCAGATCATTGACCATGATTAAGAACTGGGTTGGGCCCAGAACACTGCCCTGGCTCACACCAGAGCGAGTGAAGTATGGGTCAGATTGGTATTTGCCTAGCTGTACGTATTGTATTCGATTTGTAAAATAACTAGCAAATAATTTTAAAAGCTTAGGAGTGAATCCAGCAGTGGCAAATTTTCGTAGGAGTACATCATTATGTACGCGGTCGAAGGCTTTTTTAAAATCGAAATACGCGGCGTCTACTTGCCTATTATGATCCATTTTAGTAACACAATAGTCGACAAAGTTAACTAAATTGGTAGTAGTTGATCTGCCCGTTCTAAAACCATGTTGACACTCGCTAACTTGTTGTTTATACTGTCTAGTAATATGACTGTTTAAAATGTACTCAAATATTTTAGCTAATGCTGACAGTACAGCAATTGGCCTATAATTGGTGATTTGAGACCTTAAACCGTCCTTGTGTACTGGTTTAACACGCGAAACTTTCCATAGGGTTGGATAAGTAGCAGTTGTTATTGCTAGGTTCAAGATATGTAACAGTGGTTCCTGTAACACTCCAATGCAATCTTTTATAATATAGGCGGGTATACCATCGGGCCCAATAGAAGATCGGGCCTTTAAACGTTTTACCGCTTGCAGCAAATCTGCTATATCAATAAGATCGATGTTAATGTGCGAAGAACACAAGTTACTATTTTCGTGGTGTTCTGGGGCCATTGTCGACAAAGTGGGTACATTTGACAAAAACATAGATTTAAAATATGCTGTGAATCCATTCGCAGCATCTAATCCAGAAGTTATACTGCCATCGTACTCGTATTCAGAGCAAGAGTTACGCGAGGATCGCTGAGTCTTAATAAAATCCCAAAAGGTGCTCGGATCTCTCCTTATACCCGCCTCTGCGAGGCCTATGAAGTTAGCGTATGCAATTTTTATCAATTCCTTCGTCCGTTGCCTATAAAATTTGAATATTTCTTTATTGAAATCTAATTGACATTTTCTAAATTTTTTTAAATGATAATGCTTACTTTTAATGTTCTCAATTATTTCTGAAGTATACCATGTAGGATATATATACTTCCTAAAACCAGTAAATTGTTTTTTCAGAGGCACATTAGCGCTTAAGTTTATACCACATCTACCACAGATACCACATCTATAGCTTTACAATTACATTGTGATACGTTATTTAGATGGAGACAACTGTGATCATGAGCAATGAGCCTAAGTTGCTGTGGTTTTCTGTTCTGACTAGTGCCTATGTACATCATTTTTGTTTTGCTGGCGTTGAGTACTAATCCCGCATCATGTGACCATTTGTTTATTAACGTGAAGTCTATTTGTCCTCGTTTTAGAGCTAGAGATTTATTGTTATCGCCAGCTATTAGACATGTGTCACCCGCGAATTGGTACATATCGGTATTTTTTATTACATTTGCCAATTCGTTGACATAGGTAATGTATTGGAGTGGTCCAAGAACCGAGCCTTGTGCTGTACCTTCTGTGACCTGTACCATACCACTATAAGCATCACCCACCTTAATTCAGTATGATCTACTATTGAGGTAGTTTTGACACCATATGAGGAGTGGACCTCTAACGCCACATGCTTCCAGCCTTTCTAGTAATAGGTCATGTCTAAGTGTGTCGAATGCCCTGCTATAATCCACAAATACTATTAGGACATGTTTTTGACGTGACAACGTCTTATAAATTGGTTTGCCGGGTGACACTTCAAGAAACTGCGTTACGCTCCGCTCACGTTATGCGCTCACAATGAGAGCGAGTGAGAGGCACGCGTCCCTTCCACTCGGGCATGGTTAGCCCGCCTAAGAGCGAGAGAGACAGACATAAAAAGTTATGTTGTTAATGTATTGCAAGTTATTGTATGTATATTTGTATATAAATACGTATGTATGTGTAAAGGTAAAAATAAAATTTTGTTAATATGAAATTCAGTGCGAGATTCTTTGTATAAATTAATGTTTTAAATATAATTCTTTGTATAAATAAATGTTTTAAATTGTTACTATTATTTCATCCTTCTTCCTACTATACGAATGAATATTCACATTAAAATTATTTTACCACTCAAAGTCGTTGTCACGTAAAACTTTCGCCCGTATACCGACTTTACAGGCAACCAATTTTTTTTTTTTTATTGTTAAGGTGATCGTAAATAGCATCTGTAAATGATGAGAGTAATTGTGTAGTACTTTTTCGAGGTTGAAAGCCAAATTGCTTTGTACTAATTACGTCATTCGCACTATAAAATTCATGTATTTGTTTCGAAATGTGCTTTTCTACAATTTTATTAAAGGTGGAAAGTATTGTTATGGGTCTATAGTTAGCGTATACCTGTCGACTCCCTTTTTTAGGAATAGGTCTTATTAGTCCTGTCTTTAACTCATTGGGGTATTTTCCAGCTGCTAAAGTGGCATTAATGAATTTGGTTATTACAGGGGCACTATTTTTACAAATTATATGTACGTCAGTTGCTTTAATTTTATCCATTCCTGGTGCTTTCTGTGGGTTTAATGACGTGATAATTTTGTCTATAGCTGCTGTTGTAGCTTTTTTGAGTCTCAAAGTAACATTTGCACTTTTAAACTGCACATTCCCTGTCAGTATTTTTTTTCTGCACTGGGTTAAAATATTTTTGACACCATTATGAAATGCTTCTGCAAAATTCTCCGCGATATCTGAGTTACTTATATTATTTTTACCAAATGCATTACAATAGTAATGATATTGTCTATAGAAAATTTGGTTCGTCCTGTAATTTTATTTATTATTTCCCACAGTTTTTTGTTATCTTTTATATTGTTGTATATTTCCTTTCTTGTTTGGTTATTTTTTTCTTTGTATATTAATTTATTTGCATAATTCTTAGCCTTGTTTAATATCATATTACTGCTATCATTTAACCATATTTTGAATAATTTGTCTCTATGATTGCAAGCATATATTATTTTTTTTTATTTATCCAGTTATTAGTATTCCGTTTAGAGTTAATGTTTATTTTAATTTTGATTTCAGATTGTGTATAGCAATTATTTATGGAATTTACAATATATCTATATAATTTTAGAGGACAAGTAATTGTCTCACTTTGCTTCCAATCAATATTTTTGAGCAAAAAGTATGTTTGTTTATAATCATACGATGCTATGCTATGCGATGGTCAGCCAGTACAGTTGCAAGCGCTGCGGTGTAAACGTCTTGAATGCGGGACTTCACATATATGTGATCAATACACGAATTACTGATTTTGTTATTTGCTATTTCTATACGGGAAACACGTGTATATACATATATATATATATATATATATATATATATATATATATATATATATATATATATATATATATATATATATATATATATATATATATATATATATATGTATATATTAATTGTACATCTTGTCAAATAATTCTAATAAATGTCGTAATTTTTAAAGTTCCGCTGCTTTCTAAGAGAAATGGGTTTAGATTGCCGTTTTAATATGTACAGAAAAAACACTGATGGCGTCTACTAATTTGTTTTTTTATGATTTAAAGACATTGAGACACTTGAGTATGTAATGTCGTACGTCACATTATACCAGTATATAGCGCCTCGGGTGGCCATGTACACGCCTATGTGATTTTTAATGATACGCTTTGGAATAGAAAACTTTAAAATTAATCGTCTAAAAAATACAAATTCTTACGTTTCAATATACCGGTATCGTAGGCACACCACTTCACAAAAAAATCTGGCAACATTATTTGTAAATTTGACATTCGCATGTGTCAATTTGGTCTCTGAGATAAAAAAAAAACAGGCTTTAGGCTGTAGCTACCACGAATACCTACTACCAACAGTAAGATTGCTTATATTTATAGTAAAACTATGGAAGGTAAAAACTAAGGAATACCACCTTGTATGGGGGATTAGTCAAAAAAGTGTCCACTTGTAAACAGCAAATTATTGTTCGAACACTCCCCGAAATAGCGCTAGTGTAGCAAGTGGAAATGATATGAATGTAGCAGTAATAAGCAGAGTGAAGTGTGCTGAGTTACATAGTCAACTGTGATTTGATAAATAATAACCTATGAACCTATGAAATTTGTGGCGCTCTTTTTAAAATGCTTCCACTTGCTACTATAGCGCCACCTTGCCACCTTAATTTGCTCCCGTTCATTGGACACTTCTTAATACACTGAGATGTTACTCCTTACTCTATTCTCCATGAGTAAAACTTAACTATAATTGGTCATAAATCTAGTAATGTATGACTATCGATATGTTATCAATATATTTTGAAAGAGATTAACATCGGGCACAGGTGGTGATAAAACTTTGTCGAAATGCTGTCCGACATGCAATGTGTATTACACGCATGTGTAAAGAAGAAGAAATGTCACACTGATGAGATGGGAACAGAAGCAGAAGACTTTTTTTTTAGGAATTACTCAATGCGTGTGTTATATACAGAAAGTATTGTTATATATTATCACTCAACGTACACTAATACGATCTTTATTATCAGTACAAAATGTATTTTTTTTTATATTCATATAATTGCCAATAATGTAACATTATTCAACCATTGTAGTCGAGCCTGTACTTGCTGTTATATTTTGTAATGCAGGCAGTTTTGGGCATTAAGATTTATAAAAGTTCAACGAACCTCTCTTCTCTATTGTATATAATATTTAAATTTACTGTACGTATTATATTTAAATTTAATTAATTTATAAAGAGAAAACACGTCTCCTTAAAGACGTAAATATAATACGAATCGAGATTTGAATGTCCTACAATAGTTCACGATGGTGTACGTATCACCACGATTTTGACGGCTTTCCAATAGGTGTGGGTTCCAATCCCACTTGTGACATCATTTTTCGCTCGTAATCGGGTTTTTATAGAGAATAATGTTAGCAAACTTATAACATTGATTTGTTATTAAGAAACATAACAGGTAAGTTTTGTGATAACACTTACACAATGGTTTGTGGATCCAAGTTGTAGATGGCGGCATCCTCGGGCGAGAGACGCGCCTGCAGCCGTCGCACATTATCCGTTTGGAAGTGCCACTCATGCACTGAGAAAAATCTCAACACTTCGTTCATTGCCTTGAGACGCTGGTTTATCTTAATTAGACTTAACCTGAAACAAGCGAATGGTGGATGCTACTTTAATCGCTACGCTTGGAAACGGAAATAAATAAAACTGCGAGAATAGAAAAAGTAAAAAGCTACCAATCACTTCCCATATACATAGTGAGTCGTATATGGACTGAAAAGATCTGGTCGCCACTGATCTTTACATTATATAATAATGCAGCGAAGCGCACTCTAACAGCCCGAATTATGAAAGTTTGTGCCTTGTGCTAAATGTGCTTAAATCTACCAATTTTATAGATTTTTTACATCGGTAATCACTGTGCTAATGTTACGTTCAACGCAAAAAATAATATATTATTTAATCTAAGGGATTTTTCACAAACGTGTGAGTATCGTGGTGGTTGGATAGCGCAAACTATTTCGCATAACCGTAGAACGAACGAATGAAGTAGATAGAGATACCTATCGTATTATACATACATACATATCATCACGCCATATCCCTTGCAGGGTAGGCAGGGAGAACAGAGTGCCAGAGAACTCTATTCTTGCATACTTCACTCGCGTCCTCAACATTCATAATTCTCTTCATACACGCTCGCCGGTTTCGGAGACTCTTGAGTCCACCTTCCTTCAGTACGTGACCAATCTGGTCTATGTAGGTGAGTCTTGGTCTCCCCGGGTACCTACATCCTTCCACTTTCGCATTGTATATCTTCTTAACCAGATGATCGTTCGGCATTCTTTCCACACATCGTATTATATTTTCGGTTAAATCCATTGAGCGCCAATAAAAATAGGAAGGAATAAGAAACATTATTATTTATCCGTGACACAACGGTGACGGAGTAAGAATACAATTCACCACCCCCTATCTTACCCGAGGTTGATCGTAAGAGACGACTAAAGGATATAAAGCGCATATAACATCTATGCAAGAGAAGGAAAACTCGAAACAAAACCCTATACCAACACGTCTGACCAGCGGGGTATAGTAAGTGAAATTCCCGCCCATTGTGGAGGAGGCCCGAACCCAACAGTGGGACATATACGGGCTGTGATGATGATGATGAAGAAACATACTTAGATATTAATGCAAGAGAAGAATTTGAAATAAAGCCGGTCGCTAACTCTATGAACATTGGTGTGGCCTTTCACTATGTACACTGAGGAAGTTGACAACACACATGGGCTGTCACAACATGCAAGCGGCACAGATATGTGCACTGTATGTCTACACACCTGTGTACTACACAATAAACACAAACGTACTTTGTTTTAATTCCAAATATCTTGGTGATGTACTCGGCGGTGTGCAGCGGGACCGTCTGCAGTACTGCCTCGAGGAACTTTTGTGCGTATCTAAAATTTAAAAACATTATATAAACAAGTGGTTTATCAGTTCATAAGGAAATTAACTCCATAGGGCAGTGATGTGAACAACGATCTCGCGCATTGAGTGTAGCGGGAGCGACGCCTGCGCATAAACATTTAAGCTTAGAGTAATAACTCATAGAAACCAATTCCACGCACAATATTTGAAGCAACTAATTAGCTCCCTACGCCGGTCCGTTCCGTAGTCCTCAAGGTCAATGTGCTCACGCATCTCTTAAAAAATAAATAAATAATATATGACGGTGTGTATAATTATTAAATAGTGTCCCAACATACCTATCCCCCCTACTATCTGAAGAAGTGTGTTGACATCACTTGTCACAGGTAAGCTTTCAACATACAGGCGAAAGTGGACCGGGGATAACGATAATGCCATAAAAAATACATAACTTTACTCAGATGAGAAAAGACGCAATCTATTTAAAACTCACGAACATATGTTCAAGAGTTCAACGACCTAGCGTGGTGTAAAAAAATTTTTTTTTTCATCCGAGTCGTTTTCTATTTTTTTTTCATCCGAGTCGTTTTCTATTTTTTTTTTCATCCGAGTCGTATTCTATTTTTTTTTCATCCGAGTCGTTTTCTAGCCTATCATTACAAGTAGGACTAGTAGGGTCACCTGTCTTTGTTTTCGAGAGCGGTCCCCTTCCACCCTGTATAGGTATGTAGTAGTATTTCGATACGATTTCTGTTAATATTAGCTACATTAATTTTTTGATAATTTGTAAATGCCCAGTACTACCAGATAAAAAAAAATATGCGTGTGTACAAAGTACACATATCAGAAGTGAAACTTTGGCAAACTAGTTTTTACATCTCCCACTCTTTCTCACTATCAACTCTCTCTCTCTCACACTCTCTCTCAACTCTCTCTCTCACTCAACTCTTTCTCTCTGTCTTCTCTCTTTCTCTCTCGCTCTCTCTTTCTCTCTCT
Source organism: Lymantria monacha (assembly GCA_905163515.2). Taxonomy (NCBI): domain Eukaryota; kingdom Metazoa; phylum Arthropoda; class Insecta; order Lepidoptera; family Erebidae; genus Lymantria; species Lymantria monacha. The sequence continues at coordinate 24,731,769 of LR991104.1, read as the reverse complement.
CTCTCCCTCTCAATTCTCTCTTTCTCTCTACTCCCTCTCTCCTCTCTCTCTCTCCCTCTCAATTCTCTCTTTCTCTCTACTCCCTCTCTCAATTCTCTCTCTCTCTCTTTCGTGGCACGTTCCTCGTGTCGCGTTTCATCTGTAAAAATTGTACCCTCATGCGCGCAAAAAAGTTTCCCTTCAAAAAAAGATGGCGCGTAACGGAAAAATGTGACGCGTAACTGAAAAATATGACAGTAATTTTTTTCCAACGCCGATAAAGAAGTATGCCTTCAAAAAATATTTGTCCATTTTAACAAGCGTTATTGAAATGATTAATATTTAAATATTTTTTAATTTATAATATCTATTATTCACAAAATAAGATCAGCCAAAAACCATACCTACTTATTTAAAACACTAAAAATCGAAAAATAAGATGAACTATTTAATTCTTGTCTAATTCTAATTATGTGTTAATTTTTATAAAATATAATTACAATGTATGCTACAAATCCATTAACACGATTTGAAGTCGGTGCCAAGCCAAATAGGTATACTATATCGCATTCAAACCACGCCGCGCTTGTGACTGAAATGATCTGAACGCGCAAGCGGTTAAGCGATTTGATCCATACGGGCAGACGTCGTTGACGGTTGTGTCAAGCATTAGACAAGAATTAAATAGTTCATCTTATTTTTCGGTTTTTAGTGTTTTAAATAAGTATGGTTTTTGGCTGACCTTATTTTGAAGTCAGTTTTCTTTTTTTTTAAAGTTTTATTATTTTTGAATTTTAGTGTAAATAATCGTAGTTAAGTAATAATTTTAACTAGTCCATATAAATTAAATTATTTGTTAAATATGAGTAGATCGACTAAAAATGCACATGGCATGAGGAAGAATAGAAGTAGGTAATCAAAATAAAAAAAATAAAGAATGTATTTCGAAAAATGGAAACGAAATGCTGTATCTTGTTGCCAATGATTTAAATTTCACTGTTTCAATCACTTCGCGTATACACCATATATGTGCTATCGATGCGTCACGTGAGGCAGCAACTTAGGTATGATATACTACCAACATCCAAGTGATGTAAATAATTGTGACGGTCTGATGCAATTGTTAAAACTAGGCATAGGCTCCAGAGTCATGGTAAGATGCAATATCTCTGTCATTAATGGCTTGGTAAGCGGGCAATAGGGGTAATATCTAAACTTGTGGGCTTCCCCTTCGTTGTGACCAAATTGAAACAGGCGAGTTACCTGATTTGGTTATTATAAAATTTAATGACTAATGACTATTGTCTACGCGTGAATGTGAGCAAAACCAAAATAATGGTCTTTGAAAGAGATGAAGCCAGAACATATGTAAGAGTAACAATAGGTAATGATGTACTAGAGCAAGTGGATGAATTTGTATATCTTGGATGTGGATTTAGCCGAGATGGAAGGTACACCACTGATATAGAGCGAAGAGTGAATGCGGGAAATAGAGTGAACGGAGCGTTGGGGCAACTTCTCGGCAGCCACCACCTCAGCCAGAAGGCACGTGTAGCAATACATAACGCAGTGCTTGTCCCAACATTACTGTATGGAAGCGAGAGTTGGGTATGCAGAAAAGAGTATGAAAGTAAAATTAATGCGGTCGAAATGCGATCTCTTCGGAAAATCCGTGGAGTTAGGCTGACCGACCGCATTCGTAACGACGACGTAAGAGAGCGAGTAGGTATGAAAGAGAGTATTGGTGTAAAGATGCGAAAGGGAATGCTCCGATGGTTCGGACATGTGGAAAGAATGCCGAACGAACGTCTGGTTAAGAAGATATACAATGCGAAAGTGGAAGGATGTAGGTACCGAGGGAGACCGAGACTAACCTACCTAGACCAGATCGGTCAGGTACTGAAGTAAGGTGGAGTCAAGAGTCTCCGAAACCGGCGAGCGTGTATGAAGAGAATTATGAATGTTGAGGAAGCGAGTGAAGTATGCAGAGATAGAGTTCTCTGGCACTCTGTTCTCTCTGCCTACCCTGCAAGGGATATAGCGTGATGATATGTATGTATGTATGTACTATTGTCATGTATATTGGCACAAAAGTGAAAGACAGTGACGGGTTAGTTGCCATAGCACCTGTGTCAACCATATATCAGGTAACGAAAGGTTACGGAATAATGAACGGAAAATGCTTCCGCTAATCTTCTGTTAGGCGGTTACGGTATATAAACTCCAGGGTACTGTACAAAGCCTTAAACAAAGCTGTCATTGATTTGGGCAAAAATAAAATTGCCAATGATCAGTTTTATATTGCACTGAGTTGTGTAAAGACTCCAGGGGGACAGCTTTTTGCGACTTTAGGTCTAATAAACTACTCAAAAGACTATATCAGGAGAAAGCGTAAGCCAAAGAATAAGACGGTTCTAAATAGGTACGTATTTAACTTAGAAAATTTTGATACAATTATCCAATACGGCTGGACAGCGTTTAGGAAACTTAAGAGGATCGTCTCACCCAACATATCTCAGTGTCTGAAGGCACAAGTCTATGACCAGTCATGATATATGACATGAAAATGTGGGCCCTAAATGTGGGTCTCGTAACAAAACTCAAAGCCGCTCAGCGTACTATGGAGCGGGGTATGCTCGCTCGTTTCTGTGCGAGATAGGATTCGAAATACGTTAATCCATAGAATAATGGATCTAATCGACATATCACGAAGAATTAGCACACTAAGAGGCATTGGGCAGGCCACATCGCTCAACGAACTGATAAATGATAATTGCTGGAGAATAAAAGTTTGGCAATTTGTTGCGAAATATGAGAGAAGCTCAAGTCCAGATGATGATACATATTTACAACAGTTCGACCTTGAGAAAGGCGAAACCTTCAATTATCAGCTTACGTGATTAACTTGAAAGAACACAGTTAAAGGTCTATGCGTGCATATGATATTGAAAGAATTGTCCTCCAACTCCTAACCGCTAAGGAGATGTACCTTCCATCACCAGCTCATCTAAATGAGATTATCACTGCCAGATGCAAATATTTGAATAGCTTTGGAAAATATATGAGACACGTAATATGTGCCTATAAAATTTGAAGGTTGCCCTCGATTTCCATGACTGCCCAACATCAGATCATGACTTGGTGACAATGGGACCACCTCTGGAGTCATGACTTGGTGACTTGGTGACAACCCTTTAGAAAGAAAAAAGAATTTTGAAAATCGGCCTACAATTGACAAAAATATCGCTGAACATACATAAAAAAAAAATACATACAATGAAACATAGAACCTCCTCCTTTTTGAAGTCGGTTAATTAAAAACAACATATTGATTATATTTTTTACAGATCGCGTGGAGGTAGCGGTAGGTCGCGCGTGCTATATATACAGGTTGCTTTCCATTTAGTGAACACAGAGGGACTCTGCGGTACATTGTGAAACACTCAAACACTGTAAAAGTTTAAACGAGACAGCTAGTTGTCTCAAAATAACACTAGAGTGCATCAATATCGCAAAATTCTGGGCGTCGTATACCTAAATGCAAGTTCCTCGACAAAGTCTTGGCTCAATAATTTATAAACATAACCTTTCAATAAGTTAAAGAACTTTGACAATTTGTGGGTAAATAAATAATTGTTTTGTAATAATACTATTTTTGTTTAATAATAATTATTGGAACCAAGTATAATTGTAAAGTAAGTAATGTTCAATAAATTAAATATAAGCATTAAGTAGCCAAACCAAATATGTTTACTCTCAATACAAGTTTTATCGAAGCAATAATTAAATTAATAAAACAAAATTTGTAATATAATTATCAGGGCTCACTTCAAGAGTGCAATATTTACATTTGAACATTTTATTAAATTTTAATTAGCAGTAAGAGACAAGCTCAATTTAATAATCTCAAATAATACTACTAGAATATGCCGTAAATAAATTGCGAGTTTAAGTAATGATACTTAATTCAAGCAAAGTAGTACCTATATATTTAAAGTACTCTATGAAAGTAGGTAAGCATCTGTCAAACACCACTTTTTCGGGTGTCGAACAGTGTACGGCTGTGTTCAACAGTGTCGTTGATGGAAAGCGCTTTATCGAACACTGCGTCACTTTTTGTATTAAATGGAAAGCACACACATATACTATACTGCTACTAGGTACAATATATATAACCATAGTTTTGCGTGACCCTATTTTCAGTCTATCTGATACGATATATGGACCTTAGTAATGAAGGATAGTGGTAACAAATTGCTTGCCGCCTTATATCGGTTATACTTCGATGGTTGAATGTAAACGACGTATTTAGAACTAATGCGTGTGGTGGTTTATAGCGATTTTCAAACAATGTTTATATTTTACAAGAGCTAAAATGTAAGCAAGCCGATCGCAGCGGCGGCCGTGGCGGTTACTGGACCATTAGTTACGATATGTACCTTACAAATAATCATTAATGCTGAAATAAAATGACATATGTATACATTATTATTTATTATGTCATATGCATCCAATGCGTCGCGCGTCGGTCACACACACAGCTAACATTTGTTTACGTATTGACTCGAGCCATAAGTGAATTTAAACAATTGTATAATGCGTGTTTAGTTAGTTAAACCAATATTTATATTCTATTACAATACGTACAGTTTCAAATGGGCTGGTTGGGACGGAGCTATACGCAAACAACCAAAGGTAATAAACAATAATTAAATACCTTCCTTCGTTTGTTTTCTAGTGTACATGCGGGCACATTTATTGTGTAATAACCGTTTTATTACGCAATAGGCATCTTGTTTTTATGGTATGTAAGAAGTTATTACAATACGACCCCACAGGGGTAAGAAACGAGTAAAAATAGGGATTCTTAATAAATCATTAAGCATATTAAATGCTAAATTTCAGTAATTTAAATAACAAGGTTGTGTCATCGTTTAATACAATTCTAACTGTAAAGTTTGAAGTATTAAGCCTATAACAATGTGTAAACATTGTCGGGTAGATAGCACACCGTCACCTTAAGACGTAAATACAATACGAAATGAAATTTGCATGTCCTACAATTAGTCGCGGTAGTGTAGTGGCAGCACGATTGGGCCGGAATCCCAATAGGCGCGGGTTCGAATCCCGCTTGCGACATCATTTTTCATTTCGTAATCGGATTTTATAAATAATTAAGCATATTAAATGCTAAATTTCAGTAATTTAAATAACAAGGTTGTGTCATCGTTTAATACAATTCTAACTGTAAAGTTTGAAGTATTAAGCCTATAACAATGTGTAAACATTGTCGGGTAGATAGCACACCGTCACCTTAAGACGTAAATACAATACGAAATGAAATTTGCATGTCCTACAATTAGTCTATTGTGGTAGGGCCACACTGTTGATAGTTCTCTATCTACAGTCGCAGGCAGGCCCGACCGGGGTGGTACCACACTCTCGCAGAATATCGACGTATGAATGGTGGCTTTTGCCGCTGTGCTTCGTTCGGTGAGCGAGAGAGCCGGAGCCTAACTTTCCGGGTGTGTTTTCGTGTGGTGGGTTCTGGTGATGCTTGAAATTTACGGTGGTAAGGTCTTGGTTGGGGCATTGGGCGTGAGGGGCTGATATGGGGTACAGGGAGACCCGGTGGGAATGGTCACCGCCGGCCACCTGCCGGTCAGCAGGGGACCCGAGCCCAGGACTATCCCCCCTGGGAGGCTGTCCCGCCAACCGGCGAAAATCCCGTTGCGGAGTCGTCGTGCCGGAGTGGGAAACCGGAGTGGAGCCCGACGACTACGGGCGGGGGGGCATCGGGGGCCCTTCCGTGCTTCGTGTCAGCTCCTCACAAAACCCACCCTCCAACCATGTACTATGCCCCGCACCTTTTTTTTTGGCATCACCGGACCCCATTCCACGAAAGTACACTCCCTTCCTCTTCTTATACAAAACCCATGAAAAGGAAACACAAAAAGAGAAGGTTTTACACGGCGGTCCCTCTATCCACATTTGACGTGGACTTTTGTAACATTAGGGGTTTACACAGCAATCTCGACGCCGTCCACCAACACCTCGAGACGGCGCGGCCTGCCTTGCTCTTTTTAACGGAGACGCAGATAAGTGCCCCGGATGATATTTCGTACCTAAATTATCCAGGCTACGAGTTGGAACACTCCTTCCACCGTAAAGCTGGGGTGTGCGTGTTCATCCGGGATGACATCTGTTGTCGCCGCCTTAGGGCCCTCGAGCATGGTGACCTGTCAATTTTATGGTTACGCGTAGACTATGGAGGGTATACCCGCATCTACGCGTGCCTCTACAGGTCCCATGGCAGTGATTCAGGGTCAACTCAGTTATTCGAGAACGTTCAATGGGGGATTGACGAAATATTGGAGCAGTGTCCATCAGCGGAGGTGGTGGTTCTTGGAGACTTTAATGCTCATCATAAAGAGTAGTTGGGGTCCCGAACCACTAACCTCTTGGGTAGGCATCTCTTCAATATGGTCTCGGCCTATGGTCTCTCACAACTGGTAACACAGCCCACCCGTGTTCCAGACATTGAGAGCCATGAGCCGTCTCTACTGGATCTTCTGCTGACTACACACCAGCACGGATACCGGGTAGTGGTCGAAGCTCCTCTTGGGTCATCTGACCACTGCTTGGTCCGTAGCAAAGCCCCTATTGCGAGGCCTAATCGCTCTAAAGCGACTGGGACTCGCAGAGTCTGGCAATATAAGTCAGCAGATTGGGATAGGCTTCGCGAGTTCTACGCATCCTACCCATGGAAGCAGCTTTGCTTCGCCTCTAGGGACCCTGGCATTTGTGCGGATTGCGTTACCGATACCGTTATTACGGGGATGGAATTATTCATCCCCAACACCAAAATACCGGTCGGTGGCCGCAGCCGGCCTTGGTTTAATAAACCTGCAGGACGGCTGCACAGCAAAAGCAGTCCGCATACCAGGCCTGGAATAGGGCCCAAAACTGTCGGGACCCAAATGTCAGGGAGGAGAAGCGAAAATTTAATGCTGCTTCTAGATCTAGTAAGAAGGCTATTGCCAGAGCCAAGGCGGAACATGTTGCCAGAATCGGCGAGCGATTGGAGAGCTATCCCGCCGGGAGTCGTGCATTCTGGTCGCTCGCCAAAGCTGCCCAAGGCAACTTCTGCCAGTCCAATCTCCCACCACTGCAGAAAAATGATGGCAGTCTAGCCCACAGTGCAAAGGAGAAGGCCGATCTTTTAGGTCAATTCTTTGCCTGTAACTCGACTTTGGACGCTGGAACCGCCACACCACCTATCATCCCGCGGTGTGAAAGCTCTCTGCCTAAAATCCGCATTACGCAGCGAGCGGTGAGGCGGGAGCTGCGGCTAATAGACGTACATAAGTCGAGCGGGCCGGATGGCATCCCTGCAGTGGTCCTGAAAACGTGCGCCCCCGAGTTGACCCCCGTCCTCACGCGCTTATACCGACTTTCCTATGATACTTGTAGGGTTCCATCTTCGTGGAAGATAGCCCATGTCCACCCGATCCCGAAAAAGGGAGACCGGTCGGACCCGTCGAATTACAGGCCGATTGCGATTACATCCTTGCTCTCCAAGATAATGGAGAAAATAATCAACCATCAGCTTCTGCAGTACCTTGAGGATCATCAGCTGATCAGTGACCGCCAATATGGGTTTCGTCATGGTCGGTCGGCTGGTGATCTTCTTGTGTACCTCACACACCGTTGGGCGGAGGCCTTGGAGGGCAAGGGTGAGGCGCTAGCGTTCAGCCTAGATATCGCGAAGGCGTTCGACAGGGTTTGGCACAGGGCCCTTCTATCGAAGCTACCATCATATGGAATCCCCGAGGGACTCTGTAATTGGATCACCAGTTTTTTGGATGGTCGGAGCATAAAAGTAGTCGTCGATGGCTCCTGCTCCGAGACCATGCCCATTAATGCTGGTGTACCACAAGGCTCGGTGCTCTCCCCGACGTTGTTTATTCTGCATATCAATGACATGCTCTCCATAGAGAGTATTCGTTGCTATGCGGATGACAGCACGGGTGACGAGCGATACACCGAGCATCAGAATGTCCCTCGGAGTATGTTACAGGAAAGACGGGCTCAACTTGTGTCTGAAGTCGAGCGCTCTCTAGGGCGGGCCTCAAAATGGGGTGAACGGAATTTAGTCCAGTTCAACCCCACTAAGACACAAGTTTGCGCGTTCACTGCGAAGAAGGACCCTTTTATCATGGCGCCTCAGTTCCAAGGAGTAACTCTCCAAATCTCCGAGAGTATTGGGATCCTCGGCGTCGAGCTATCGAACAAAGTCCAGTTTGGGAGTCATTTGGAGGACAAAGCCAAATTGGCAAGCAAAAAGTTGGGCGTGCTGAGCAGGGCCAGGCGGTACTTCACGCCGAGTCAACGTCTTGTGCTATATAAAGCACAAGTTCGTCCTCACATGGAGTACTGCTCTCATCTCTGGGCAGGCGCGCCTAAATATCAACTAGACCCACTTGACTCCCTACAAAGGCGGGCAGTTCGAATCGTCGGTGATCCCAATCTCACGGACAGACTAGAGTCGCTGGAGCGGCGGAGAGACTTTGGGTCACTCTGTGTACTCTACCGGCTCTTTCACGGGGAGTGCTCTGAGGAACTGTTTGACTTGGTACCACCGTCACCATTTTACCACCGTACCACTCGACACCGTAGCAGGGTTCATTCATTTCACCTGGAAACGATATGGTCCTCGACCGTACGCTTTCAGCGATCATTTCTCCCACGTACATGCAAGATCTGGAATGAACTACCTGCTGCTGTGTTTCCCGAGCGCTATGACATGTCCTTCTTCAAACGAGGTTTAAGAAGAGCTCTTCCTTCACGGTAGGCAGCGGCCTGGCTGTACCCCTGGTGTTGCTGGGTCCATGTGCAACAGCATTACTTACCATCAGGTGTGCTGTTTGCTCGTTTGTCACCGTAGACAATAAAAAAAAAAAAAAAAAAAAAAAAAAGTCGCGGTAGTGTAGTGGCAGCACGATTGGGCCGGAATCCCAATAGGCGCGGGTTCGAATCCCGCTTGCGACATCATTTTTCATTTCGTAATCGGATTTTATAAATCATTCAGGGATAATATGGAATGTAAGGTATAAAGCGTCAACATTGTTACCGCGGGTGTTGGAGTTGAGGTCGAGGTAACGACTGAGAATACGTGGGTAAATAATATATTTAATTTTGCCGGTTTTGAGGCAACTACATTTTAGAGGCAACCCTATTTTATAGTAGTGTGCGCGTGTACGCGTGTAAGCGCTTGCACACTAACAGGATTTAATACTTCACACTTTAAAACACTTAAAGTACCAAACTTACTTCTAGAAGTTATTATTCTAAGCAGTTAGTATATTTTTCTCGTAATCTACAAATTCAGTACTTTCTTTTTCAATTCAGTACTTTGAATGGAAAAAATATTGACAATACAATTTTTTTGACAAGCATTGTTTTTTTTTGTTTTTGCGATTTGTACTATACATTTTATTTTCAATGTGTTAGCACAGATGGCGCGCTGGTCAATTTAAATAAGCGCTTCGTGCGATCCATCAAACTTTATTTTAAATTTGTTTGTAGTTTGTGTTAGTTAATTATATGTTTGTAAAGTCCCCCGCAATATAAGGATTACTTCCTTAGTGCAGCGTGTTGTCTAGTTTCGCAGGTGGATGGACCGGAGATTAGTCCGCCAGCGGCAGAGAGGGAACATGCCGGCAAAACTGTGTTTTTTTGCCGAGGTGTCGCTGTAGACCGTACCCGGAAGGATAATCTGCTGGGCAGGCCCGGGATGTCAAGGGTGGGGAAGGTGTCGATGGACAGGAAATACGGTAGGTTACGTGGCCACGCGCCGCGTGCCGCCCCGCCGCCCCGCCGCCCCGCCGACGCTCCAGACGGAATGGGCGGGGTGTGTCCAGACCATAAGTTGCCAAAAAAATCGGTGTAGTCTTGTTGAAAAATGTAAATATTTTTTTTTTTATTATGGTTAATTACAGTAATATGATTTAGTTATGATAATGCCTGCTATTAATTGCTAAATGTCATTGTAACATCAAAATGATTACGAATTTAAGTTATTCTTAAAAATGTTCATGTACTTACTTGTTCTCGACGCAGTAACCTATAGGGCACCAGAAGACATTGTCGAGGGGGTGACAGAAGAGATAATGCTGGAGCGCGCGCTTGAACTCTCGCCAGGTGGTTGGGTTCTCGCACGTGCTGCAGTTGTACACGCGCACCTGCTCTGGCCTGCGCATATAGAGAGAACTCGGTCAGAATCAGTTGACCGCCAGCCTGCACTCTGACAGAGCGACATGGCTCGCACGGACCTGTCCACGGCCGTCTCCCAAGCGATGGCTATGAGGGTGTCGATGGCCAGGTCTACGGGCAGCATGTCGGCACGCGCGTCCTCCCGCGCCGCCACCACTCGCATCAGGCCCTTGCCCGTGCCCACCACGATGCCGCTGGGCCCGTTCAGGTTCTCAATCCAGCCGGGGAATGGGTGCTGCAGAGACGACACCACTATCGGAAGAAAGATATGTGTATATAGATATCAGTAATTATTTGAAGGAAAACACGACTGTGCACTCAAATCTATCTCCTGTATCACAAATGAAATAAAAATATATCTGCTTGCTCTATCAATATATACATATTGAAACATGTCTCAAGCATTCGACAACATTCATCATTATATGTATTGTGCTTTAAGAAAAAATAATCATACGGCACTAGATGTAGCTGTGTCGTAAACTTAGTTCGGGAACTGCAGATATACTCTGAAATGTGATCTGAAACATTTCTACCAAGAGTTTGTATGCACACGTGACATATACCTACGTTACTTCTACAGGGGAGCACACTGGGACCGCTGCACCTCGTTATATAGATAACGTTATCGTCATCTCAGCTCATGTACTCGTACGTATGTGTTGGGCTCGAGCCTGCTGCACCACACCGCGCTGATCACACGTGGTGGTGTAACATTTTATTTGGAGTTTTCCTTCTTGTGTATAAATGTTGTATCTACGATAATCTACATATATTATATCAAATAGTCGTCTTTTACAAAACCTACGGGTGAGACACGGGGCGGTGAATCGTATTCTTACTACGTCAATTAACGGTAAAGTGTATCTATTCCAAAATACATAATATCTCACCGACTGTGGGCCTGAAGATGGCGCACGAGTACCTCCCGTGCGTCCGGTGCTCCGCCACCACGGCCTCCGCCAGCGCCTTCGTGAACGTGTACGTGTTGGGCTTCGGCGCGATGTACCTGCGGGACCGACCTGTTAGTGCGCCCCCCCACGCGGCCTCCGTCACTACACGGACCGGTACGGCAGCCGGCGACAGACAGACGTCTGATCAATCTAAATAGGTAACTTTCATCATTCAGCCTAACGCCGCGCCGCCAACTGTGCGACGTAAGTCTCATCCATAAATGAGTGGATATCGCCGCAATCGCCACGCTTGGCAGGTGAATTAGTGATCGCGATAAGGGTTTATTTATTTTACGACACCCACAGGCAAGTTGGGGGTGGCGACTATTCCATCGCTACATAAGGTGACTGCAAGGGAATGGCACCCGGAAAGTAATCCTAAGTTGGGTTGTCTGACCACCTGACCAGCGCCATACAACGTCACTCTGACCGCCAGTGGTACATATACGTGTTGTGACGTAGGCAGCAGTGGTCGTGTGCGTCGATACTGACTGCGGTGTGATCTGCGCGAGCAGGTGTGCGGGCGCGGCGTCCACGAGCCCGTACACGCTCTGCACTGGCTGCGGCGGGGGGTACACCAGCTCGCGCACCGTGCTCAGCTCCGCGTTGCAGTACGCCGTCGACACGTGCACGAACACCTGTTCATTAACAACACAACCTCGTATGTACAACTGAATGGCGGTGTACCTCTCACTCTAAAACAGAGCCACCTAGCAGCCAATAGCCGATAACATAGGTTTTAATTAAATTCACTCTCAAATCTCAATACATGTATGTCGATAGCGCTGCGGTATTGTTACATCTCTTTATCAAGTCCTATATGAGATTATTTTATATGCTTTAAGTTGTCCAGTAAAAACTTTTTATAACTGTAAACTGTAAACAATACGTGGGTATATTGAATATTAAAATAAAAATGACTTATAACCAGTAATAAAGCCGTGACAAGAACATGCCATGTTTGTACAGAGGTACGTTTCTCTAAAAAAAAATCTTAATGAAACAGTCGTCTTTAAATTGCACAAACTTAGTTGTTTTATTAACCGTCACGAGATGGCAGCACTTAGCTTACACACGCGAATGTCGTCCAGTGCCGAGCTCACGTACTGAGTTGTAATATTGACGGGCTCGACGACACTTGATGCCATACTCAACTGTTGACTCCGGACAGTTTGTGTTGCCAACTACTGCGCAACAATATGTTATATTGTTTAATACGGACCATCAGCTCGGAAAAGTGAAAAGATATCCTCGTCACATCACCACGACCACTTCATTGACTGACCCTCAAAGTCTTCCTCTACCGTTATGTTATACTCGCGATGTCTCTCTGGTCAGTTTATACGACATTCTCGTGCAAGTTGTCGGTGCCTGTATGTACAAGTGCTACATATGCGTGGCGTGATGTACCTCTAGGGCGGGCAGCTCGTCGCAGAGCGTCAGCAGCGCGTCCACCGAGCGCACGTTCTGTGCGACCGCCTGCGACAGCGGCTCGTCGAACTTGAGCGTGGCGGCCGCGTGGAACACCACCGACACCTGGGGGCGAGAGGGGCGCTGACTGAGTCCACGTGCGGTGGGTTACGTCCCACGTACACAGTGGGCCGGTGACATCTGTGTCCATATCCATATAAGTATATCCATATAAGTCTAAAATTAGTATTAAGTATGAATGCCACAAATGAACAATTACTCAAGCCCGCTACCAACAGAACAACCTATGCCTATGTTATAAATATGAAAGATCGTACATTCCAATAGTAGGTACTGAATCGTTGACTATAGCTTCAGCTGCCATGTCTGCCAAAGTAAATATTTTACTCTCCGTATTTTTTTATAATAAGTTATATACCTACCTATTCTATGTCCTTTCCAATAACTCGAAGACAACGTGTAGAAAGTTTCATGATTATCATGTTAAGTAAGGTTAAGTAGTTTTGTCGTGAAAGGGTAACAAATAAATTTACATTCATATTTATAATATTAAGTAGGGATATGAATATTATATTCATTAGTCGTCCATTGCGACACCCTACGCGGGCAATAATATAGTTGACAGATTGTATTTCTACTGCGTTAAAATGTAAAAATGTTTAAATATATGGGGGTGTCACATGAGTGTAATGTAGTGTTCCGTCGAACCTGAGCCCGCCGCCTCACGTGCGCGGTGTGCCCGCCCCGCGCCGCGCTCGCTAATGCGTTGTGTGCGCGCCGAGCACCCGATCACCTTGGGGCTGGTGCTTGTGTACATATAGTACACGTGACCCCGTCGCTACGTCTGCACACTATTACACAGTATTGTCCGGCAACAGTGCCCCCCCACTTCCGACATCTCACTTCGTCCCGCTCTCCGTCATGTCGTCATCGAACAACCACATTATAGTGTTACATACATATCGTCACGCCATGTCCCTTGCAGGGTAGGCAGAGAGAACAGAGTGCCAGAGAACTCTATCTCTGCATACTTCACTCGCTTCCTCAACATTCATAGTTCTCTTCATACACGCTCGCCGGTTTCGGAGACTCTTGACTCCACCTTCCTTCAGTACATGACCGATCTGGTCTAGGTAGGTTAGTCTCGGTCTCCCCCGGTACCTACATCCTTCCACATTCGCATTTTAGTGTTAATATAATATATTGTAAAATGTGTCAAACATATAATAAATAGAGGTATGTCTGGTGTGTGTGTTCTGGTGTCAGTGGCGTCACCTCGCGGAGGGCGGCGACGTCCGCGACGGCCAGGCCGAGCGCCGGCAGCGCCACGTCTCCGCGCACGGCGCACAACTTGTCCAGCTGGTGGGGGCTGCGCGCGCGCACCACCTCGAACACCTGGACACCACACTGTACTCGTTAACTTTATCGATCATCGTTTCACATATATCTAGTGTCCGCTGACAGACATTGACATGGACCACCGTGACGTCGCTCCCAGCGCCACCTGCCGGCGGTCGGCGGTCACTGGCGATGGCGGAGTACACCTCCGTATTCGCTATTGTAATGACTTATACTCGTTCCAACCATTTATTTTACTTTTGGCAGGTCGAATTCTGATCAATTAGTGTTGTACCAATGTATTACGGATACTATGTTTTGTAATAATCGATTTTAGTCAGGAAGAACTTTGAATCGATTTAACACGGATATTTTATTTTTGCTTAAATACATATTTCATATTATTTAAAAACTTCACTTCTGTAAATATATTTGTTATTTGGGCACATTAATTTTTGCATACCCACTAATTCAGTCCTCCCAAAATATTTTACTTTGTACTTTGCAAAATAAAAAATAACTACTTTATGAAGCATTTTTCCATTAAGCGGGGTCCGCTGCTCCAAACTTTACTTAGAGACAATGGCGCCCTCGTCTGCGGTAGTAAATCACTCATTTTCTCATGCAGCCTACCCCTTTTTTTTAAGCCGAATTGGCAACACTGAACGGCGCGCCGGCGACGCCATTTTGTTGTGTTGTCTGTCACTCGCAACAAGACTCCCGTGCTAGTCACATTTCTGTTCGCTGAGTGCTCTTTCATATTTTTCATACGCTGTGTTGAGTATTTATATTCCACCGTATTGATTTCATTGTTCTTACTTTGATTGAGTTGAGCGTATCGTTCCTCCCAGTAAGATTTTACTTGCAAAATGCCGAAAGGTATGGTGCTTAAAGGACAATCCAGAGAGTTAGTGCTGCGGCTTCGTGAATTTTTTGAAAAGGAAAGCCGCAATGGCGGATTCCTTATACCAGTAACCCAAGTTAGAGACCGTGTTGCAGCAGCATTAGGTATTAGTGCTCCAACGGTGGCGAAAATCACTAAAGAAGCCTATGGTAGTAGTGGTATTGAACAGAACAAGCTATCTACGCCTAAGAAAAAACGTCAGCCCCGTAAAGTGACAGCAATTGACAGTTTTGATACTGATGCTATTCGTCGTCATATATACAATTATTACACAAGCAAAGAGATTCCTACTATGAAAAAATTAGTAGCGTCTCTACGAAATTGTGGCTTGTTTCGTGGTCAAAAATCTTCTTTGTCAAAGGTGCTGCACCAAATCGGGTTCTTGTATAAGAAATCCGACAAAAGAAAAATTTTAATGGAACGTCGTGATATAGCCTTGTCTCGCTGTGAATTTTTAAGACAAGCGAAGAAAATAGAAGACTGGTCGAATGTCGTTTTCACAGATGAAACTTGGCTCAATGCCAATCATTCCATACCAAAAGGTTGGACTGACGATACTGCTGCTTCTACTTCTGCAGTGCCAATGGGGAAAGGTGAACGCCTCATCATTTGCCATGCGGGAACTACAAAGGGATTTGTACCAGACGCTCTGTTAGCGTTCAAATAAAAAAAAACCGGAGACTATCATGAGGAGATGAATGCGGACGTGTATGAAAAGTGGTTCAGAGAAATGCTTACATCACTTGAAGAGCCATCAACAATATTTATTGATAATGCACCCTATCACTCTCGCCAAATTAATAAAATGCCAACACAGGCCAACAAAAAACACGAGATTATAAACTGGCTTCGTGATAATGGGGAAGATGTGGACGAATCCCTACTAAAAGTAGAATTACTTAAAATATTAAAAAGTAAAAAGCAGCCAAAACGATATGTCATCGACGAAATGGCAGCAGAATATGGGCATGTTGTAATCAGAATTCCTCCGTACCACTGTCAATATAATCCAATTGAAATGATCTGGGCACAAGTCAAAGGACACGCCGCAAGAAACAATACAACTCCTCCTTTCACAGCAAATAGAATGCTTGAACTTTTAAAAAACGCATGTGCTAGTGTGACGCCTGAAAACTGGGCGAGTGTCGTCAACAAGACAAAAAATATAATATTCTCTGATTGGGATCGGGAAATTGAATTTGACAACATACCTACACAAGAGTTAATAATAAACACTGCAGATGATTCAAGCGACGATTCGAGTTCGTATGAAGATACCGACGATTCGTTATAATAAAATAATATTAAAATATTTTGGTTGTTTTATTTCATGTTATAGGTATGATGAGAAGATTTTTATATCTCCCTGATACAATTTTAACGTGTTGTCTATTACAACAATTCAAAACTCAGTTGTCAGCTGACTTAACTGCAAATAAGTGTAATCGATTATTTGCGATTCATTAGTTTGCACCGAATACTTTTGATCCTGTCCTGATGCGATAGAACGTAACTTTTTTTATAACGGAAATGAATTATCACTTAAATTTTATGAATAGAGCTATTTACGGCATATTAATGTATTTAGTGGGTAATAATTAAGATATATAAATATTATTGGGCAGTTTATATATTTCTCTGTTCACTCGTTTCAAAGTTAATAATTGCGTATAATGAAACAGTTACGTCCTAAAGCATGTGTCAAAAGTAAAATAAATGGTTGGGACGAGTATAGTGGACGTCACATATTCAACATGTATTTCGGTTACAATGTTATAGGCTTTTATGGAAATATATTTTATAGTTTATCAATGAGATGTATACATTGTGTATACAATGTATACATTGTGTATACAATGTATACATTGTGTATACAATGTATTATTGTTGTGTTATTGTTATCACGTTTAAGGATATATTGCTATAATTGTATAAAACAATAGGAGGCTTTCAATTGTAATATATATTTTTTATGTGCGTCGTGTGAGTTGTTTCAAGGTGATACGACTTCATGTTTGTTCATTTATTTGAATGTTATGCTTCACGTGTCACGTGTGATGTGTGATGTGTGATGTGATCGTGATGTCAACAATATTCACAGAGTTATAGCCAACAATACGTATCCAGGTGACGTTCTCTACACACGCAGAGAGATGGCGGCGAACATTCTATATTATTACTTTTCAGTAAAAGTTTTTACTTTAAAATATATTTTTTTGAAATTGGGTTACTTTTTGTTAAGATTTTATATTATACAGATGGAAGTGGACCGCGCCCGGAAACAAAGACAGGTGACCCTACTAGTCCTACTTGTAATGATAGGCTAGAAACAAATCGATTCGGATAAAAATTTTCTTTTTTTGCTCAACGAATTTTAAGTTTTTTTCACATTCCATAGTATTAGGACAGTGCCATGTAACGATAATTCCATAAAAAATACGTAACTTTACTCAGATGAGAAAAGACGCAATCTATTCAAAACTCACGATCATATGTTCAAAGTTCAACGACCTCGCGTGGTGAAAAAAAAAATTTTTTTTTATCCGAATCGATTTTGTTCCTAGCCTATCATTACAAGTAGGACTAGTACGGTCACCTGTCTTTGTTTTCGGGAGCGGTCCCCTTCCACTATGTATAGTAAATGTACCGCCACCACGCGGCGCCAGGACATATGACCTACTGCAGTCGGCCATCACTGCTATATATGTAAAGTGTATAGTTGTGTGTCGTGCCTGCGACTGCTTCAGTTGTTGCAGCCGCTTGTGGGGCGGCTGGTCGCGCTTGTCCCTCATCAACAGGTGCACGCGGCCGATGTCCGGACACGTCGCCAGCAGACGCTCCACCAACACCTGCAGACACACGGACAGGCTAACGGCTAACTAGGTAGACTCTATGTAAACACATAGAGTCTACCTTATGTCGTACATCATCACCTCAGCTCTCACACATGTCCCACTGCCCCCTACACAATGAGAGAGAAACTGATGTACTACGTGTTGGTGTAGGGCTGGTTGCGGCGGTAGAGGGAGCTTCCTTTCACACACATAGCTGTTATATGCGTTTTATATCCCTTAGTCGTCTCGTACGACCACTCACGGATCAGGTTGCCAACATTTTTTCAGCGAAATACAGTATTTTTCAAAATAAGCTATAAAAAATGTAGTACACCCCTAAAAAATATAGTATTTTATGGCAAATTTAAAACTCGACAAATATATGTTTTTTGCTAATTTATTTTTATGAACACTATATATTTTGACATTGTTAAACAATGTTTTATCTGAAATAAAAGTGAGATATAGATACTTTATTACGTTAATTTTTTAGATTAATGTAAATCAAAAGGTCGTTTTTCATTAACGAGATATTAGTTATGTACTTCAAAAAGATTTTGTAATATGTGATACCTCTATTACTCTCTTCTCACCATCTCCAATTCATAACTTTAAAAATATTAGATTTCGTTCGGTGTTGAAAGTATAGTATTTTTGCGTACTATACATGTTTCTCCAGCAGTATGTAGACCCGAAGTATAGTACAATACTAGACATTACAGTACGGCTCACAGCCCTACTCGCGGGTCAATTGTATTCTTACTCCCTCACCACACGGGAAATATCATTAAGTGGTCTTCAACGACGTCCACAGCCGCGGGGCGATGGCTTGTTGGAGGCGGCTATCGCGACATACTGTGTGTGTGAGTCATACTATAACATTAGTACTGCTGCGTAGTGGCGGCCGCTAGCGCCCTCTAACAACACTCACACTGCACAGGGGTGTCGTACAGACCAACAGTGTGACGTCACACAGACAGCGGCCGCGGACATAACAACTGTTGTGACAACTATATACAATATGTACGACGTAACACGTGGACATGTTGTGACAACACACATGATAAGAGATGGACGATGATGATAAATAAACCATTAGTACAGTACCCGACAATTACACATCGGCCCTTGAAAAGAGACCATTAACTAATTTCGTGATCGTCCCTGTCGCACACACAGGTAGTGTGACGTCACACAAGGTACGAACAATTCGATATCTGTCAGGAACTGTTAAAACGATAATGAAATTGTGTTACTAAATAAAATACGCATATTCTACATCCCTTGTTCTTAAATGGGTGAACAGCCGCATTCCCTTGTACCTTTGATAGTGGCAGGACCACGCTGTGGACAGTTCTCTGGCTACAGCCGCGGGCCGGTCCGTCCGCGGTAGCACCACACTGAGCAGAAGGTCGACGTATGAGTAATGGCGATGTGCTAAATATTGCGCTTCATTCAGTGAGCGAACGAGCCGGAAGGCCAACTGGGTGGGTTTGAGGTTTATATTGGTAGGCAGCGGCCGAGCTATACCCCTGGTATTGCAAAGATCCATGTGCAGCAGTGATACTTACCATCAGGCTGCTCTTGCTCGTTTGCCACCATAAGCAATAAAAAAAAGAAAACTTGTAAAACGAGTGCTGACAACACACGTCACACGAGTGGAGTGTGACATTTGCGACAGGGACAACGCTCTACGAACCCGAAATAAGCCGATTGTCTCTTTCCAAAGGTCGATGTACGATATTATAACCGAGAACATCTTCACTGTCTGTAAACCACTTCGACCACAAACATCAGTAACATTTGCTTTTTAACAACGACTCATAAAGCTTAGAATAGAGATCAATAATTTGGAAAATCCAAAAGTGCACGCCTCGTAATTTTTATATTATTTATCATTTACTATTAGTCAATGCCATAAATGAAAATTAAAGAAAAAGATACTTTTGAAATTTGGTGCCATTCTCGACTTAGTACTAAACATAGTTTTTCATTTACAATATGCAGCTGTATGGGATTTGTTTCCTTTGCCTGTCCGAATAAAAAAATGAAAACGAACCGAATTTTCATAAGGTATACATAAACTAACCGAACGACTAAGCAGTTTAGTTTTTTATTAATTGCAATTAAACGACAAACAATTACCGAGCCATTTTCGAAAGGAAACAGCGCGTTGCGTTTATTAAGCTTTTAAAAAAATAAATATTTTGATACATTAATTTTTATGGTCGTAATCGTACCAGATCCAGAATTATTATCCGGTCGTTCTCGAATATTTTTTTTAATTAACTATTTTCTTACTTTAAACAAAATAATTGCTTTTTAAAATATCAAATACGTTTAAACGAATATTTTTTCTTGACATACATATGATAATATTATCCTATAAATGCAATGTGAGAAAAATACAATTATTTTTAGGTTTGAAAAGTGCTTGATTTTCCTATATCGACAGTAGAGCAAGATCTCAACGCTTCGCTTATGAGGCGTGCAATAATATATTACATTGAAGGTTGGTGGCAGCACTCGGTAATGGTCAGGTTAGAGCCAACCCTCGCCTGTGTACACGGATACAGGGTGCTGGACCCTTACGGATTGAACGTCATTGTACATCATACATATTGTATATAGTTGTTGTCGCAACAGTTGTTATGTCCGCGGCCGGAGACATCCGCTGTAGTTGGGTACGATGATAGTATTTAACGTGTATGGTGTGTGCGGCACGATGTAGACACGTGTGCGTGTGTGTGTGCACTACCACACACGACGCCGGGCACGTACCGGCGGCAGAGGGGCCGCCTGAACCTTCGGCGATCGTGACATCTATGTAAACAGGACCTTAACCAGTCGACATAAAGACAATATTACGATGTCTGATATAACAATGCACTATTACTTTATACTTAGCGAGAGGCACGTTGTGACCAGCACCTCGCACCTCGCACTCACCTTGCCCATGAAGCCGGTGGCTCCGGTGACCAGCACCTCGCGGCCCGCGTAGAAGCGCGGCACGAGGGGTGCGGCCCCCGCGCCGGGGGTGGCCGGCCGCGGCGTCATGCTGGAGGGGGGTTAGCGCTTGTGTCTCTGTGTACCTGAGAATGTGTAAATGTCATTTAGCTATATTAATAGTTGTCTTAACGACATAGTATAAAGCAAAGTCGGCGTCGCCGTCTGTCCGTCCCTGTGTATGCTTAAACCGTTAAAACTACGCAACGGATTTTGAAGCGGTGTGATTCAAGAGGAAGGTTTAATTATGTAAGTATAATACATGCATAATATTGAGCAGAAACATTGATCAATGTAGAGGGTTCTCAGCGGTTACCGCCCTAGCCAATTGGTTTAGGAAGTGGAGAATAGAAATCAACCCCGATAAGAGTCAGGCGGTCATGTTCACACGTCGAAATGCCCGTACCTACTCTATCGATAACATTCCGCCCCTTAAAATGTTTAACAAGCCTGTTACTTGGAGCAGGCGAGCCAAATATCTAGGTGTAACCCTTGACAACCGACTGAGCTTCACCCCTCACATAACGCAAGTCCACGCGCGTGCGGCTTTCGTGATGGGACGCCTCCATAGTTTAATAAATGCTAGGTCTAAATTAACCTTGAGCAGCAAGGTCCGATTATACACCGCTGGCATACGGCCAATCATGACCTATGCTAGCGTAGTGTTCGCGCATGTTAAGGCACACAGGATCCACAGACTACAGACACTTCAAAATAGGTTCATGCGCCGAGCTACGGGAGCACCGTGGTTCATACGAAACGTTGATCTTCATGTCGACCTCGAACTACCGACCATCAGGCAATTTATGAAACTGTGCTCCCAGAGCTACTTTGACTCAGCCATGACACACCTCAACCCACTAGTGGTTGGGCCGGCTTCCTACACGCCCTCTCGTAATTCAACAATCCGACGTCCGCGACACGTCATCGACGATGACGACGACGATATCACACTCGCTCAATTAAGAGCTTACACGGCCCGCGCGGCCAGTAGGTACACATAAATCTCCGCGGTTTCGTCCTCACCGTCGAGGTGCGAAATCGCGACGCGCAAAAATCATAAATCCAAACGTGGGCACGCCCACTTTGCCACCAGCGACGCCCTAAGCCGAAGTCCGTTCCCCACAGGGGGAGCCCTTGGGCGATGTCGCTTAGCTTAACTCAATCGGGTGGAGGTTCTCATTCGAACGCTATTTTTTTTTTTTGTATGTATGTTACGCGATAGCAACGCCAATTATGGATGGATTTTTATAATTCTTTCTTTGTTAGAAAGAGGATACTCTAAGGGTGGTCCCATATGCAGCGTATCAGGATCTGATGCTGGGATCCTGGGAGAATCGAGAGTAATTCCTTAAAATGTAGGGCAAAAATGCTGTTTCTGACGCCTCTGTACATAATTTATAGTTCATCTAATCTAAGAAGTGCATTTTGACGTTTTGCATTTTTTAATACACAATAACTTCGGTCAAATGTATACACATGAATGTAAACACGAAATCTGAAATTTTAAACAACTATTAAGTTATTTACATAATTAACATTGCAATTGCAAAAGTCACCCACTTTCTTGTACAATAATACATACATACATACCATCACACCATGTCCCTTGCAGGGTAGGCAGAGAGAACAGAGTGCCAGAGAACTCTATCCTTGCATACTTCACTCGCTTCCTCAACATTCATAATTCTCTTCATACACGCTCGCCGGTTTCGGAGACTCTTGACACCACCTTCCTTCAGTACATGACCGATCTGGTCTAGGTAGGTTAGTCTCGGTCTCCCCCGGTACCATATATCCTTCCGCTTTCGCTTTGTATTTCTTCTTAACCAGACGTTCGTTCGGCATTCTTTCCACATGTCCGAACCATCGGAGCATTCCCTTTCGCATCTTTACACAATACTCTATTTCATACCTACTCGCTCTCTTACGTCGTCGTTACGAATGCGGTCGGTCAGCCTAACTCCACAGATTTTCCGCAGAGATCGCATTTCGACCGCATTAATTTTACTTTCATACTCTTTTCTGCATACCCAACTCTCGCTTCCATACAGTAATGTTGGGACAAGCACTGCGTTATGTATTGCTACACGTGCCTTCTGGCTGAGGTGGTGGCTGCCGAGAAGTTGCCCCAACGCTCCGTTCACTCTATTTCCCGCATTCACTCTTCGCTCTATATCAGTGGTGTACCGTCCATCTCGGCTAAATCCACATCCAAGATATACAAATTCATCCACTTGCTCTAGATATCATTACCTATTGTTACTCTTACATCTGATCTGGCTTCATCTCTTTCAAAGACCATTAATCTAATGTTGAAACTCGTAAAAATAATTTAAAATAAAAATAACATGATAAATAGTATTGTTATTCACGACCTAACAATGTCACGTCATCACGTTCTATACAGTAAGTAGTGCTTGACAACTTCCAATTCACGAATATCCAAACAATCGGTAAAAATATTAGAATAATACAATTAATCGAATAGAGATTTTGACACAGATGTACATTTCAACACTTTGATTGATGAAGAAATAATTATTAATGTTCGCGACGCTGATAATTCAAGTAATAGTAGTAATTCTAAATAAATAGCCATTTTCAAATCCAGTTTTTGTTTTTAATTAACCTAATCCTACCAAATATGATGAGTAGATTCTATGCTGAAATAATTAAATTTGTTTAGTACTAATTTAGCACTTAATTTATTCATCACCTTTTTGAAAAATAAAAAATAAACCAATTATTAATTATAAAGAATCAATATCGATTTCTCAGTAAAATCGGATATTTTCGATGGCGATTATTTGGTTCACATACCTAGACAACTTACTCCGACAGCTGTCAAAGTGCACTTCTTAGATTAGACAGACTATAGTTTGATTATTTGTGTATGGAGATTATCTCATTACCTGATGGTAAAACAACAATGTTACTAAGGGGTAAATTAAGGGTCACGGGATGAACATTTATATGGAAGTTTATCATTTTCAAAGTTAGAAGTACGAAATTTCGCACACCTACATCTTTTTAGAAATACAAGAATATGTGTGTTAGCGTTTTTTCAAAATTTCACTTCTAAGGGGTAGTATAAGTAGTATAAAATAGGTAAAAACAAGTGAAAAAAATAAAATAATAATTAATGAATATTACATACACACATACATATCATCACGCCATATCCCTTGCAGGGTAGGCAGAGAGAACAGAGTGCCAGAGAACTCTATCTCTGCATACTTCACTCGCTTCCTCAACATTCATAATTCTCTTCATACACGCTCGCCGGTTTCGGAGACTCTTGACTCCACCTTCCTTCAGTACATGACCGATCTGGTCTAGGTAGGTTAGTCTCGGTCTCCCTCGGTACCTACATCCTTCCACTTTCGCATTGTATATCTTCTTAACCAGGCGTTCGTTCGGCATTCTTTCCACATGTCCGAACCATCGGAGCATTCCCTTTCGCATCTTTACACCAATACTCTCTTTCATACCTACTCGCTCTCTTACGTCGTCGTTACGAATGCGGTCGGTCAGCCTAACTCCACAGATTTTCCGCAGGGATCGCATTTCGACCGCATTAATTTTACTATCATACTCTTTTCTGCATACCCAACTCTCGCTTCCATACAGTAATGTTGGGACAAGCACTGCGTTATGTATTGCTACACGTGCCTTCTGGCTGAGGTGGTGGCTGCCGAGAAGTTATCCCAACGCTCCGTTCACTCTATTTCCCGCATTCACTCTTCGCTCTATATCAGTGGTGTACCTTCCATCTCGGCTAAATCCACATCCAAGATATACAAATTCATCCACTTGCTCTAGTACATCATTACCTATTGTTACTCTTACATCTGTTCTGGTTTTATCTCTTTCAAAGACCATTATTTTGGTTTTGCTCACATTCACGCGTAGACCCCTTTTCTTACAATCTTCTGTCATTGTGTCGACTAGGGTCTGCAGGTCAGTCGCTGACTGTGCCAGCAGGACTGCATCATCTGCATAAAGCAGAGCAGTGACCACTGAGTCGCCCATCTGGACTCCCACATTCATATCGTTCAATCTTTGGAGACATTTATCCAGATATATGATAAACAGCCTGGCTGACAGAACGCACCCCTGCTTAACGCCGATATTGACGTCAAACCAAGGCGACATTCCATCATCCAGCCGCACACAGGCTCTACAGCCCATGTAACCGGACTGCACAGCCCGCAGCAGTTTACCGTTAATACCATACTCCGGTAAAATGTCCCAAAGTTCCTTTCGTACAACCGTGTCAAATGCTCTCCAGATCCACAAAACTGCAGAAAACCCTCTGACCTAGAGCCAGATGCTTCTCGACAATGTTGCGCAGAGAGAACACTTGATCCATGCATCCCCTTCCACTCCTGAAACCTCCTTGTGTCTCACACAGTAAACCATCGGACACCATCCTCATTCTCATGATATGATAATGAATATTAATTATTATTTTTAAATATTATATTTTTTTTTTCAATATTGTTAAACTTTCGTGTGTTAAGCTAATAAGTTGAGATCGTTGCTCCTCGATTTGGTTTGATACCGTTCGCGAATCAAACTGAGTCGCTGAGAATGACTTTCTGTAGTTTCATTACGCCTAGATAAGTTTGTGTATGCCCTCATCTGAGAAAGCCTATTGACCCACTGCTCGTCACTCTCATTTGTAATATTTATCCCATTTCCTAACCCCATTTTTCTTTAAACGAGTGTCTCTCTCGTCACTCGTATCTTCCAAACGGTGCTGTCTCATTCGAGCAGCCCGTTTACTAGGTCTACCTATTAAAAAAAATCTGAATTCACTTATTTTCCACTAAAAACCGGCAAATAAAAAAATATTTTATAAAAAAAACAAAAACCGACTTCAAAACTATACCTACGATAAACGATATACAATAAACTTACACTAAAAAGTAGAAAATCATTCTTTTAATTAGTTTAATCTCAAAAGAATAACAGAACGATTTACAAAATTATAGTATACCTACCTATTTATAGGTAGGTATGTAAAAACTTATACTATGTCAAGAAAAATGGATAATAATATTATATTTTGTATTTCAAAGCAAGGAGCATTGAAATATAATAAACGAAATTATTAATATTTATTTACAAGTTATTAATATTTATTTATTAGCTGTGTGGTAGCGGCTACGAATACTACCAATCCTTACTTTGCTCGTGGATGTCGTAAAAGCCGACTAAGAGCCATATAACGACCTGGGTCAACTCCATGTGATGCCATTTGGTCAACAATTACATTCCCAAGGAGGGTTGACGTCTGGCAGGCGGCCGGTCATAAAATTATTGCCAATAACTTTTACAATATGTGCTATGAAAGAAGAGTACATATTGTATCGACCCCAAGTAATTGGGATAAGAGTAGGAGAATGATGATTAATATTTATTTACAAGTACTATTTTTTGGAGTCGGTGCCAGCTAAATCAAAATTAAATTCCCTTGCATAAATCTTTTAAGCACATTAAATCATCAACGAAATCTGCCCGCGTTCGGGTAGTTCACTCAGTGACATCGCCCCTCCTTTCTCGCACCTGCCTCGCTCCGGCTATCGCCCTATTCGCAGTGATCGTCCATCTTTGCGTAGGTCAGGTAGGTACCACGTGATCTTCGCAAAGTAGAAAAACTGTCCTTGGCTGGCACCGACTCCAAAAAAATAGTACTTGTAAATAAATATTAATAATTTCGTTTATTATATTTCAATGCTCCTTGCTTTGAAATACAAAATATAATATTATTATCCATTTTTCTTGACATAGTATAAGTTTTTACATACCTACCTGTAAATAGGTAGGTATACTATAATTTTGTAAATCGTTCTGTTATTCTTTTGAGATTAAACTAAATTAAAAGAATTATTTTCTACTTTTTAGTGTAAGTTTATTGTATATAGTTTATCGTAGGTATAGTTTTGAAGTCGGTTTTTGTTTTTTTTATAATTTGCGCTTACATTGCAAACGGTGACTGAATCCCACGAGGTTAATGAAAATAATGTACTACATTATTGTACACCTTAAAATGGTCAACAAAAAAGTCTGCGATACTATACATATATCTATCATTTAAGGATGACCCACAATTTACTCACACTCTTTTTTATATATAAAAAGTAAATTATGATAATAAACAGCACACAAGTAATAGTAATAAACAGACAATAACAAGGTACTTTGGGGGCGCGCTTTATTTTTCTCTTTTGTAGTTAATAACTATGGCTATTTATAATAATACCTATTTTATTAGTAAACAATAGTTATTAGGCCTGCCATCTCAGTTACGAGCCAGTAGATACAAGTTACATTAGAATACTGCAGCCTAAACTGTAGGTTTTTACATAAAGATAACATACAGTTTATCTTAAATAGTTAGGTCCAAATAAAAATTCGTGACAGTTTATATGTGAAAGCCAATATATCCTAAATAATAAGCTCATATATGTCCCACTGGTGGGCTCGAGCCTCCCTCACACTAGAAGGGAAGTTGACCTACTACACCGCGCTGGTCAGACGTGGTGGCCGTGGTGGTACAAGGGGTTTATTCGAGTTTCCCTTCTCTTGCATAGATGTTACATGCATACTTTATCCCTTAGTCGTCTCTTACGATCACTCACAGGTAAGATGGGGGGGGGCGGTGAACTGTATTCTTACCCCGTCACGCACGGGAGTAGAGTAACTAATTTAGTTAATTCTTATCTAAATAGAGACATTTGTCGCTTTCAATATTTAATATAGATAGACCTTTGTCTCTTACATTAGGTCATTTGGACAAATCTCACAATAAGAGTGGAGGGGCGTATGGCCGGTCTAGACAATGACGCCTCAACACCGAGTGGAGGGGCGTATGGCCGGTCTAGACAATGACGCCTCAACACCGAGTGGAGGGGCGTATGGCCGGTCTAGACAATGACGCCTCAACACCGAGTGGAGGGGCGTATGGCCGGTCTAGACAATGACGCCTCAACACCGAGTGGAGGGGCGTATGGCCGGTCTAGACAATGACGCCTCAACACCGAGTGGAGGGGCGTATGGCCGGTCTAGACAATGACGCCTCAACACCGAGTGGAGGGGCGTATGGCCGGTCTAGACAATGACGCCTCAACACCGAGTGGAGGGGCGTATGGCCGGTCTAGACAATGACGCCTCAACACCGAGTGGAGGGGCGTATGGCCGGTCTAGACAATGACGCCTCAACACCGAGTGGAGGGGCGTATGGCCGGTCTAGACAATGACGCCTCAACACCGAGTGGAGGGGCGTATTGCCGGTCTAGACAATGACGCCTCAACACAGAGTGGAGGGGCGTATGGCCGGTCTAGACAATGACGCCTCAACACCGAGTGGAGGGGCGTATGGCCGGTCTAGACAATGACGCCTCAACACCGAGTGGAGGGGCGTATGGCCGGTCTAGACAATGACGCCTCAACACCGAGTGGAGGGGCGTATGGCCGGTCTAGACAATGACGCCTCAACACCGAGTGGAGGGGCGTATGGCCGGTCTAGACAATGACGCCTCAACACCGACTGCGCGACTAAGGTTTAGGGGTTTTTTTTTGTTCTCGCAGTGGCAAGAATGTTGTTTACGCACTACCCCCGGCCGTTACAAACGTGGAGTGTGGGACTCGCCAGCCCCGCGGCTGGAATACCCACTAAAAAACCACTGCGGTCGCTGTTAGCCGAGAGGGCTTTGACAGCTTAACCGGACTGTGGGTGAGCGCTGGCCGCTGATGGCTCTCAACCCGGTATCGAGGTTTGGGGAAGGTGTCTCCTTTATTTATCAAAAACCCCGCGGGCGGAAGCTAGTTACATATAAAGTACTTCTGTAAGTCTCAGTGACTATTGCTAAACGGCAAACCCAATTTTCAAATTACTGAAATTTAACATTTAATACGCTTGATTATTTAATGTTGTGTGGTAGCGGCCTAGAATACCACCAACCCTTACTTGCTCGTAGATGTCGTAAAAGACGACTAAGAGCCTTATAACGACCTCGGCCAACTCCATCTGATGCCGTTTGGTCAACAATTACATTCACAAAGAGGGTTAACGTCTGGCAGGCGGCCGGCCATAAAACTATTGCCAATAACTTTTACAATATGTGCTATGAAAGAAGAGTATATATTGTATCGACCCCAAGTAATTGGGATAAGAGTAGGACAATGATGATGGTGCATTATTTATAAAAACCCGATTACAAGCGAAAAATGATTGTCACAAGTGGGATTCGAACCCACACCTATTGGAAATCTGTTTCAATCGTGCTGCCACTTACACCACCGTAAACTATTGTAGGACATTCAATTCTCTCCTCGTATTATATTTTCGTGTACTCGAAGGAGACGTGTGCCATCTACCCGACATTGTTTTAGTTTTATTTTGTTAAGTCTGTACAACGTGTAGCAGCTAAATTGGTTTAAGCGTTTTCAATACGGGAATTTTTATGTCAAAGATGCATGTCACTCTGGTCGCCCTGTCACCGATAAAATGGACGCCATTTTTGAAAAAGTGGGGCAAGATCGATCATGTCAAGTAGTTACAATGCAGCTCAAGATCTGGAAATTGACCACAAAACAGTTTTGACCCATTTTAAAAAGTAAAACCCTCGCAACCTCGCAATAAGGTGGGATTGGAAGGGTATTGTTCATTATGACCTTTTACCGCCGAGCAGAACCATCAATTCGGATCTCTACTGCCAACAGCTGATGAGATTAAAGCAAGAATTGAGTAATAAACTTTAAAAAAAAAACCTGTGCGTGTCTCGGGAGTGGCACCCCCGACTGATGTCATACCTTAAACTAATCTAAATTGAACTATAAAAATATATATAACGAAGAGGTTTACGCTCCCATAAGAAGTTATCACTTCAAAAATGTCTTGAATTTTCATATAGAATGCGAACAAACTTTGTTTCCGAACTTATATAATTTGTACCTTTTAATACAGAGAGAGATGTGATCTGTCATAGTGACCACTACACACCTTACTGTCAGTGCAATGAACTAACTTGTTCGTTCGCGCGATTGACCGTCACTGCACTATCTGCTATCTATGACTTACTGTATATTTACATACCTAGCTTCGTGTTGTCATTGAAGTCATCTCACGATCCAATTGAACAATAAGTACGTGCATGTTGTGTGAAGTGTCACCAACTGTTTATAATTTAGCGAACGCATCAATATTGCAAAAACAAAATGGAGTGCAAATACGTGAAAATAATTGTCTATTTAGCTAAATCTATACATATAATAAATCAGTAGAAACCCCGTGTGTATTTGATCAATTTATTAATAAAATAATCTGAGCACTAAGAAAACACTAACGGAACAGAAAAACATTTTTTGGAAGTTCTTGTCTGTCGGTATGTGTGTATTTGCTAATCTCCAAAGTTACTGAACGGCTTGTTGTGCAGTTTTCACAAGTAGATAAAGCCCAACTCAGAGCAACATTTAGTCTTTGTTTCATTGAAATCTGATGTCAGCAAAAGTTATGGTTATTTCAGTTTTTTAAATTTAGGCACGCCTTTTATGGCATTAGAAGGGTTAATTCACTATGATTATTTAATTTATCTGTGATTTAAGAAAAATATTTGTATTACTTTTTACTTCTCTTTATTTTAAGGAGCTTAGCCAAATTAAATCGACTATGCCGCTCCATTAGAACTTCAACACAATAAAGCTTAAAATTATGTAACAAAGACAATAAGATACGAACTCAACACTGCGCGCGTCGTCTTATACCAATTTCGACCAGTCCGTACAACAGTTAGGCCTTATCAGACAAGTGGTGTGACAAGACACTACTACAGCCTGCAACATTTAGGCCTTATCAGACAAGGGGTGTGACAAGACACTACTACAGCCTGCAACATTTAGGCCTTATCAGACAAGGGGTGTGACAAGACACTACTACAGCCTGCAACATTCTTAATGTTTACACCTTTATTCATAATTTCAGTTCTGAAGTCCTCGTTCCGATCACACTCCTCTATAATATATAATTCGTCCTCAACTTTTCCACATTCCGAACATAGCGGGGTTGGTAACTGTTCATTAGGAAAGCAAATTTATTAAGAGGAATGTGTCCGGATCGAAGTCTAAGAGCAGTGGTTACAGTATTTTTGTTCACACTTCGCTTTTTCAAACCGCGGCGATTTCCAAGGCTCATTCTGAAGAGTCCTATACCATATCCCCTTCTCCACTGACCTCTTATCGAAGTGAGTTTTCCATAATTGATAACAATACTTTTTAACTAGATGGGTGTGGTCAGTGAAGAAAAGTAAATTATCTAAAGCTACACCATCACAAGAAGCTTCTTTTGCTAGCCTATCTACTCTTTCGTTTTCCAACAAGCCCACACGGGAAGGAATCCACCGAAGGATTACTTCCTTTGATTGTATTTTTAGCTCAAATATTATACTAATAATATTGTAGGCGATCAGGCTCGGTGCACCTCTTAAACAAGAGGTGCACCGAGCCACGTGCTGTAGGACACTTTTTGAGTCGGTTAAAATTACGAAATTGTTATAGTCTGCAACACTGCAACACATATACGACAGTACCTCTAAGATAGCTATTAATTCTATATGCATAATGGACATGTCATCGCTAATTTTGAATTTCATGAAAATGTCTATTTGAGGGTCGAAAAGCGCAGCCCCCAGGTATCGATGGGGGGTGTTTACTGTCATGACTGTCTTTAGAGCCGTCTGTGAATATTTTGTAATGTGGCGGATATCTTTTTTCTATGAAAGATGAACAAATTTGTTTAAGATTATTTCTGTCATATCGTCTTTTAGCCTGGTTTGTACCATCGATGCGATCTATTATTAGGTTGTTCAGATCATAGCAATTTACCCAGTAATCTAATGAGTACATAGCGAGACAGTCCGAGTTCGAGTCGAAAAAATTTTAGTATGTTTAAATTTTGTGAACATTTGAACTAGAATTGGTGTCTGTCTGCGTCTCCAGTACGTACGGGTGATTACAGAACTTAAATTACTTACGGCGTCTATAGCTTTACTACTAGATGTTGACATAGACTTTAAACAAAATTTTCCTCCCAGGCAGAACCGTCGTACATATAGAGGTTGTAAGCAAAGTTCGGTTTCCATTACATGGAAAGGTGTACCTTTAACAAAACCACCGCTAATACGTAACTCGTAAGGCTTGGTTTTGTGTTTTATCTAATTTGATTAAAATTGATTTGCAACTACTGCTATACAGAAAACTACCAAAACCTAAACGGCTTCTAACAGTACTTATATACCTAAAGTTTTCAAAGTGTTTCGGATGTAGGTACACCCCACCCGGGACCAGCCAATACTTTAAGGACCTATGTGTTTTGTCATATACATATATCGGCAATGTGGTGTGTCCATCTCAACGAACGGTCGAGTCACATACCTAAATATTTTACATGGTCGACTTCTTGTAATAGCATATCGTTAATAACAATATGAGTATTGAACTTGTTATTGCCCTTTTTAAATAAACATAATTTGCTAGATATACAATGCGAAAGTGGAAGGATGTAGGTACCGAGGGAGACCGAGACTGACCTACCTAGACCAGATCGGTCATGTACTGAAGGAAGATGGAGTCAAGAGTCTCCGAAACCGGCGAGCGTGTATGAAGAGAATTATGAATGTTGAGGAAGCGAGTGAAGTATGCAGAGATAGAGTTCTCTGGCACTCTATTCTCTCTGCCTACCCTGCAAGGGATATGGCGTGATGATATATATGTATGTATAATTTGCTTTTTGTAGGACATCATACATTTAGGCCTACGTTATCTAATAACTGAATTATTATATTCAATGAGGACTGGGCAGAAAAACGCACGCGAAATCATCGGCATTTCGGAATATTGAAACAAACACATTTTGTATTGCGTTACAAATATGATGTTGACATTAAATAATAAAGGAGACAAAGGATCACCTTGTGCAAGACCCTGACCGGTAGATCGACAGATATAGCTATGTCCTTATCTAATTTTTATCTGCCTCAAATTTAAAAAGTTCCACAAGTATAAGCTTATCTTTTGGCCGATGCCAGCCCCATCCAAAACCTCGAGTAGTGAACTTATATTAATATTATTGTAAGCGTTGTTAATGTCCAGGAAGCACGCCAGTGTTACCATATCTTTAGAGAAACCTGATCGGATCCGTGTTACCAATCTAACCAAATTAGATATGCAAGACTTAGATTTTATTATTTTCTGGGGTGGATTTTTTCTAAAAATAGATAGTGCAATCTCCTTCTAGCCACCGATTGAGATAAAACGGGCGTCCAATATGGTTTAGGGGACAATTTAGTAGATGGGTTTAAATTTATTTTAATATCTGGAATGTGACTATCCACGGCCTTATTAATTGAATTTACAAAACTATTATATACTATCTGAGCATTATTGAAATATAAAAAAACTTGGTTGAGGTAATTTTGATATGAGTTCCATCGGCGTATTTAAAGTTACGTTTGTTTAAAATATTAGGACTGTATGTAATAGAAGATACAAGATGGTCGCTTCCTAGGGACTCATTCATTACCATATATTAGGACTGTATGTAATAGAAGATACAAGATGGTCGCTTCCTAGGGACTCATTCATTACCATATATTAGGACTGTATGTAATAGAAGAAGAGATCTTAATTACAAGATGGTCGCTTCCTAGGGACTCATTCATTACCATATATTAGGACTGTATGTAACAGAAGAAGAGATCTTAATTACAAGATGGTCGCTTCCTAGGGACTCATTCATTACCATATATTAGGACTGTATGTAATAGAAGAAGAGATCTTAATTACAAGATGGTCGCTTCCTAGGGACTCATTCATTACCATATATTAGGACTGTATGTAACAGAAGAAGAGATCTTAATTACAAGATGGTCGCTTCCTAGGGACTCATTCATTACCATATATTAGGACTGTATGTAACAGAAGAAGAGATCTTAATTACAAGATGGTCGCTTCCTAGGGACTCATTCATTACCATATATTAGGACTGTATGTAACAGAAGAAGAGATCTTAATTACAAGATGGTCGCTTCCTAGGGACTCATTCATTACCATATATTAGGACTGTATGTAACAGAAGAAGAGATCTTAATTACAAGATGGTCGCTTCCTAGGGACTCATTCATTACCATATATTAGGACTGTATGTAACAGAAGAAGAGATCTTAATTACAAGATGGTCGCTTCCTAGGGACTCATTCATTACCATATATTAGGACTGTATGTAACAGAAGAAGAGATCTTAATTACAAGATGGTCGCTTCCTAGGGACTCATTCATTACCATATATTAGGACTGTATGTAACAGAAGAAGAGATCTTAATTACAAGATGGTCGCTTCCTAGGGACTCATTCATTACCATATATTAGGACTGTATGTAACAGAAGAAGAGATCTTAATTACAAGATGGTCGCTTCCTAGGGACTCATTCATTACCATATATTAGGACTGTATGTAATAGAAGAAGAGATTTTAACTACAAGATGGTCGCTTCCTAGGGACTCATTCATTACCAATGTCCAAGGTACAAAAGGAGATGTCGGGGGAGCTCTGTTGTAAGTTGCCTGCCACTGATTTTATACGAGTAATTACCGTCATTTAATGAGATCATATTATAATCAGTTATAGAATCATATAGTTGATACCCCTATAGTTATACGACCATAAAAATAATACCAGCCAGTAAAATGGTGAAGTAAACCAGTAAAATGGTGTGCGTTAAATCTACTAAAACTAAAGTTTAGTTATTGAAACGCGAAACAATAATGTCCCCGTCCGATCGTTTGGTTCGTATATCATCATTAGGATGTGTTATATCACACTGCTGGACTCTGATCGATTTATGTGAAAGGATGCAAACGGTGCCATAACTATCTTGGCGATCTTATCTAAATATAGCATAATTATTAATTTTAAGACGGGTTTTCGGTTCCAACCAGGTTTCACTCACTACAACAATTTAGTAATTGCTCAAAAGTTAACAATTTTGGCCTTAAACTTTGTGCGTTCCACTGTATCACGGTAAACAGGACAGAAGACAGCGCCAACATTACAGTTGTGAGCCATTTTGTGAATTAAAGGTGGCATTATATATATATATATTTAAATATCGACATATCTATAACTTAAGAAGATCTTCTCATCCAACATACCTCAGTGTTTGAAAACACAGGTCTATAACCAGTGTGTGTTACCAGTGATGACTTACGGCACGGAAACGTGGTCCCTAAATGTAGGCCTCATAACCAGGCTCAAAGTCGCTCAGCGTGCTATGGAGCGGGCTATGCTCGGGATTTCTCTGCGAGATAGAATCCGAAATACGGAAATCCGCAGACGAACGGGTGTAACCGACATAGCACGAAGAATTAGCATGCTGAAGTGGCAATGGGCAGGCCACATCGCTCGAAGAACCGACAACCGCTGGGGAAGAAAGGTTCTAGAGTGGCGACCACGTACCGGACGACGCAGTGTGGGACGCCCCCCCACTAGGTGGACAGACGACCTAGTGAAGGTTGCTGGCCGTCGTTGGATACAGGCGGCACAGGACCGCACTCTGTGGCGTAAAATGAGGGAGGCCTACGTTCAGCAGTGGACGGCAATAGGCTGAAATGATGATGATGATGATGATATCTATGACCATAGACACACACCATTCTATAGTTAACGTAATAACATTCTTAATTTTCTGTGAAAAGTTATATCTAGAAAAAATAATTTGCTTCATTTTATTAATTAATTATTCGAACGAGTTGTGTGGTAGTAGGTACCACATAATTCAGAACTATATTCGCGCGCGCGATCAGTATCTTCGGGGTTGTTATTACTATGACTATCATTCAACTTACAATTAAAATTGATTTTATTCCTAGTGGACGTATACTGCTAAACGACTTAGCTTCGCGGTGTTTTGATACGGCTATCTACTGCAGTCACAGTATCCACGCGTACGTCGGTAGGTGCGGATTAATCACAATACTGCACGGCTCCGATGACAGCGAGCTATTGTTATCTTCGTAACATGCTATCTCTTCTGAGGAACTAACTACGTTGTTTTTAACGGCGCCTGTCTATGTTCATTCTGTGTGTTAGTTGTTTGTTTGTACTTATTACCCGCAGCGGATGCATATGCCATAGGTTCTGGTGTATAATATTGATATGGCAACGTGTTTGATGTGTTGCAAACAGTGGGATATGGTTCGAGCGGACGTGGCCAAAAAGACGGCACATATATTGTCAATGCTCGGCTGTAGGTTCAGTTAAATTCTGATATTAATTGCCTGATCTTTGTGACGTGAATACGTCTTTAAAATTGCTTCATAGGGGGACAATTAAAAAAAACCAATGATAACAAAATTGGGGGATACAGTTTGGTGTTACAGCTTCATATTTATCATTACTATCCAAAATTCAATGACACCATCGGACTGGACAGCTGAACAATCAAATAATGTATTACGCTATGTAAGGACTGTCATATATCGGACTGGACAGCTGAACAATCAAAGAATGTATTACGCTATGTAAGGACTGTCATATATCGCGCGGGGTGGAGGGGGAAGCGTCGCTATTTTCAGGTAATATTGCTCCATGTCGAGATTTCTATTTACCATAACATAAGACATGAGATTTATCATCCATAGTGATGCCATTGGAGGACGCCGGTGCTGAATGTTGATCTACTAGACCACATGCGACACCGGCGCCAACTCGAGTATCCGCATACATATTTAACTTAATACGTCTTGTGTTTGTGTAAGAATGTCTCCACCTTTAGACCTTATTTTATTCATGCTGAAGACTGATCAACCACCCCGAGACTTCTTCACCTCCCTCCAAAAGAGTTTGGTGTTACCCTCGAAGTTTTTAGTCAGCCTATCTTCTGCACTCATATTTGCTCCATCACGTTTCTCTTTCACTAAAGCCTTATAAAATAAATATCTAAAAAGTAAAAACCAATCTATGACCAAACTGAAGCGTGCTTCTGTTTGTTATATCCCATAGCAAGTGGCGTCACCACCGTAGCTCGCGGGTACCATTTCTATGCATGTATACTGGACTGTGAAGAAAATATAATTCGCCATTTTAGAGCGGCTGCCAAATTTGGCTTTCAATTTTGTTATGTCAAGTTGACAATCAAATAATTAAATGTGTATTGTATATTAAATAATCTATATGCTCCTTAAGTTAGTTTCAGTAGGTATGTACTTTTATAATATAATGTTGTTCAGCTCGCACTTTACATTATAATGGACATTACAGCAACATAATGCTTGCATACAATATTGTAGTGTCATTCACTATTTGCTGGGAGTAGTAGGAAATGAACAGACTTCTTGCTTGGTGGTAATCTTGCTTTATTTTCTTCCTTATTGTTCTTTCTAAGAGAAGCACCCGACGACGGTGACGTAGCATGGTTTTTTTTGTGTCTGTCTTTTAGCCGTTAGCCGCAGATGGCTGTCACAGCTTAACCCGCACTATAGGCTCTCAACCCGGTAAAAATTTTAAGTGACATTGCCCAATGGCTCTCCCTGTAGAGAAGAGACCTCGGCTTGAAGCGTTACTGATAGCAAAGTGGGCGTGCCCACGTTTAAATTAATGACTTTTTCGCGTCGCGTCTTACGACTCCGGCGGTTGAGGCGGAAGCGCGGATATTTGTGTGTTATGGCCGCGCGCGCCGGGTGTGCTCTTTTTTGAGCGATTGTGGTCGAATTGTCCTACCACACAAATTTGTTTTAAGACACCTATAAAGGAATGCGAGCAAGCTTCGCTGGGCAGTTATGTTAACTAAACGAACTGCCCGCATCTGCTCTCCGGAAGACATCCCTCCTCTTAAATTATTCTCCCTTCCTCCATTCGATAAGCCTGTCACTTGGTGCAGGTAAGCCAAATATCTAGGAGTGACCCTCGACAGTCGACTCACCTTTGTACCACACATTAGGCAAGTCTAGCGCGCGCCGCCTTTGTGATGGGCCGCCTACATTGCTTATTAAACGTTCAATCAAAATTGTCCTTGAAAAGCAAGGTCAGACTATACACTGGCTGCATACGGCCTATCATGACCTATGCCAGCGTAGTGTTCGCAGACGTCAACCCACCAAGGATCCGCAGGTTACAAACACTACAAAACCGGTTCATGTGACGAGCCACGGGGGCACCGTGGTTCACTCGAAATGTCGACCTTCACGTCGACCTCAAATTGCCGATCAGGCAATACATGAAGCGGTGCTCCCAGAGGTTCATTGACTCTGCCATGACACACCCCAACCAATTAGTGGTTGGGGCGGCTAACTACGTCCCATCAAAACTATCCGCGATCCGACGTCCTCGACATGTACTGATCGACTCTGACAATTCAATTACGATCGCTCAAGAAAGAGCATACACGGCCTGCGCGGCCTCAACACATAAACCGCCGCCGGGGACGTAAGACGCGACGCGTAATAGTCAATCACCAGCGACGCCCCAAGCCGGGGTCCGTTCCCCACATGGGGTGCCCTTGGGCGATATCGCTTAGTTTACTTGCATCGGGTTGAGAGCCCTCAGCGCTCACCCATTGTCCGCGTAAAGTTGTTAAAGCCATCTGCGGCTAACAAATAACAACACACAAAAAAAAAAGTGCCAGCATATCAGCGACGCCTCGAGCCGAGGTCCGTTCTCCACAGGGAGAGTCCTCGGCCTCACCCATAGTCCGGGTTAAGCTGTGAAGCTATCTGCGGCTAACAGCTACAAGACATAAAAAAAAACTATGTCAGCATGCAGAACATAACATATTAGATCAAAATATATCTTTTAATCAAGAAGAAGTTTAATTGTACAATAAGACTTGGCTGTACGTAATCCCTTTGCCTGTCCGAATGGACGAACAGAACAAAAAAAAAAATTACGAAATAGCATTATTATTATTATTTTATTAACATAATACTTTCTTTTTTGCGGCTGGCTTTGGTGATATGGTCTGGTCACACCTCGCCAGGTCCATCCCCGCGCGAATCCATAGACTCGCGCCGCATAGCGCCTCTCTTCGCCGAGCGGAGCGGGCCACCGGTGCCCGATCTTTGTCTTCGGTGGTTCGCCCGGCTTTTTACCCTCACGGGTTCCTATCGAGTCCTCACGCAACCTCACTTCAGGCGACTGCATTAATCCCCGGTCCGATCATCTGATACCTCGGCTAGGGTGGTGCTGGGCGCAGCAGGGCCCGATCTAGCTATTTAGTAGTCCTCACGCAACCTCACTTCAGGCGACTGCATTAATCCCCGGTCCGATCATCTGATACCTCGGCTAGGGTGGTACTGGGCGCAGCAGGGCCCGATCTAGCTATTTAGTAGTCCTCACGCAACCTCACTTCAGGCGACTGCATTAATCCCCGGTCCGATCATCTGATACCTCGGCTAGGGTGGTACTGGGCGCAGCAGGGCCCGATCTAGCTATTTAGTAGTCCTCACGCAACCTCACTTCAGGCGACTGCATTAATCCCCGGTCCGATCATCTGATACCTCGGCTAGGGTGGTACTGGGCGCAGCAGGGCCCGATCTAGCTATTTAGTAGTCCTCACGCAACCTCACTTCAGGCGACTGCATTAATCCCCGGTCCGATCATCTGATACCTCGGCTAGGGTGGTACTGGGCGCAGCAGGGCCCGATCTAGCTATTTAGTAGTCCTCACGCAACCTCACTTCAGGCGACTGCATTAATCCCCGGTCCGATCATCTGATACCTCGGCTAGGGTGGTACTGGGCGCAGCAGGGCCCGATCTAGCTATTTAGTAGTCCTCACGCAACCTCACTTCAGGCGACTGCATTAATCCCCGGTCCGATCATCTGATACCTCGGCTAGGGTGGTACTGGGCGCAGCAGGGCCCGATCTAGCTATTTAGTAGTCCTCACGCAACCTCACTTCAGGCGACTGCATTAATCCCCGGTCCGATCATCTGATACCTCGGCTAGGGTGGTACTGGGCGCAGCAGGGCCCGATCTAGCTATTTAGTAGTCCTCACGCAACCTCACTTCAGGCGACTGCATTAATCCCCGGTCCGATCATCTGATACCTCGGCTAGGGTGGTACTGGGCGCAGCAGGGCCCGATCTAGCTATTTAGTAGTCCTCACGCAACCTCACTTCAGGCGACTGCATTAATCCCCGGTCCGATCATCTGATACCTCGGCTAGGGTGGTACTGGGCGCAGCAGGGCCCGATCTAGCTATTTAGTAGTCCTCACGCAACCTCACTTCAGGCGACTGCATTAATCCCCGGTCCGATCATCTGATACCTCGGCTAGGGTGGTACTGGGCGCAGCAGGGCCCGATCTAGCTATTTAGTAGTCCTCACGCAACCTCACTTCAGGCGACTGCATTAATCCCCGGTCCGATCATCTGATACCTCGGCTAGGGTGGTACTGGGCGCAGCAGGGCCCGATCTAGCTATTTAGCCGCTCCGGGCAAAGATAATTTTCGCCGCCCTTTACATACACAAAACCATATAAATTATAAGCTCATTTTGTTGGAGTATGTTAAGTATGAGGTATCGAGTAGGTACTTTACCTAACAATATCAATACTTTTGTTTCGATACTTTTCTCGGAATAGATAAATCTGATACGATACTGGTATCGAGTAAAGTATCGATAGTTTTGTAATTTGTGGAACACTAAGAAGAAATACCTAATAGAAAATAAGGAACCAACTAGACTAGAACTTAGAGACTAGAATACAAAAAGAAATTGTTAGGTAGGTATCTCGAGTACTTTGGCCATAGAAGACAAAGATCGGGTACCGGTGGCCCGCTCGCACGGCAAAGAGAGGTGTTTGCAGGGTGGGTCTATGGGGTTGCGCGCCGCCTCTTCCGTCACCCGGACCGATTTGGTGGGACACGACCACATCCAAAGTCCACCGCAAGAAGAAAAACAAACAAAAAAAAAGTATCGAGTACTTTTCAACTCATTTTTTAAAACTTCCGATTGAGTAATATCCGTAATATCAAATATTATCTGAGAAATTTCGGAACTTGGAGTTCGGGACTTATCATCAATGAAACACTTAATAATGGTATCAAACTAACTAAATTTAAATTTCGACGTATTAAATTGTCGAAACAGAAATAAATTAGAGCAACAGTAAAAAGTACATCAAGATTAAACTGTATTAAATAATTACTTACTTAATTGATAAAAATATATCTACTAGATAGACACCAATCACGAGAAACTAGCAGCACACGCTCTAAAAATATATCTACTAGATAGACACCAATCACGAGAAACTAGCAGCACACGCTCTAAAAATATATCTACTAGATAGACACCAAACACGAGAAACTAGCAGCACACGCTCTAAAAATATATCTACTAGATAGACACCAATCACGAGAAACTAGCAGCACACGCTCTAAAAATATATCTACTAGATAGACACCAATCACGAGAAACTAGCAGCACACGCTCTAAAAATATATCTACTAGATAGACACCAATCACGAGAAACTAGCAGCACACGCTCTAAAAATATATCTACTAGATAGACACCAATCACGAGAAACTAGCAGCACACGCTCTAAAAATATATCTACTAGATAGACACCAATCACGAGAAACTAGCAGCACACGCTCTAAAAATATATCTACTAGATAGACACCAATCACGAGAAACTAGCAGCACACGCTCTAAAAATATATCTACTAGATAGACACCAATCACGAGAAACTAGCAGCACACGCTCTAAAAATATATCTACTAGATAGACACCAATCACGAGAAACTAGCAGCACACGCTCTAAAAATATATCTACTAGATAGACACCAATCACGAGAAACTAGCAGCACACGCTCTAAAAATATATCTACTAGATAGACACCAATCACGAGAAACTAGCAGCACACGCTCTAAAAATATATCTACTAGATAGACACCAATCACGAGAAACTAGCAGCACACGCTCTAAAAATATATCTACTAGATAGACACCAATCACGAGAAACTAGCAGCACACGCTCTAAAAATATATCTACTAGATAGACACCAATCACGAGAAACTAGCAGCACACGCTCTAAAAATATATCTACTAGATAGACACCAATCACGAGAAACTAGCAGCACACGCTCTAAAAATATATCTACTAGATAGACACCAATCACGAGAAACTAGCAGCACACGCTCTAAAAATATATCTACTAGATAGACACCAATCACGAGAAACTAGCAGCACACGCTCTAAAAATATATCTACTAGATAGACACCAATCACGAGAAACTAGCAGCACACGCTCTAAAAATATATCTACTAGATAGACACCAATCACGAGAAACTAGCAGCACACGCTCTAAAAATATATCTACTAGATAGACACCAATCACGAGAAACTAGCAGCACACGCTCTAAAAATAAGCTATTGTCTATAGAAGGATAATCCCCTACGACCCAAAGCTAATGATGTGACTTAAATTTTGATAAAAGTATCGAGTGCTTATAAAAGTATCGATATCTCAAAAATATCGGAACAAAAGTATCATGTTCAAATATACTTATAGTCTATCTAATCTAAGAAGTGCACTTTGACAGCTGTTGGAGTAAGTTGTCTAGGTATGTGAACCAAATAATCGCTATCAAAAATATCCGTCCGTGGCCGTGGCCGTGATCGTCTAGTGGTTAGGACCCTACGGTATGTAAAAATATCCAATTTTACTGAGAAATCGATATTGATTCGTTTTAATTAATAATCGGTTAATTTTTATTTTTCAAGTAGGTGTTGAATAATTTAAGTGCTAAATTAATACTAAACAAATTTAATTATTTCAGCATAGAATCTATTCATCATATTTATTAGGATTAGGTTAAGTTAAATCAAAAACTGACTTTGAAAATAGCTATTTATTAAGAATCACTATAGTTGTGATTCTTAATAAATACTTGAATTATCATCGTCGCGAACATTAATAATTATTTCCTTATCAATCAAATTGTCGAAATGTACATCTCTGTCAAAATATCTATTCGATTAATTATATTATTCTAATATTTTTACCGATTATTTGGATATT
Source organism: Lymantria monacha (assembly GCA_905163515.2). Classification (NCBI taxonomy): domain Eukaryota; kingdom Metazoa; phylum Arthropoda; class Insecta; order Lepidoptera; family Erebidae; genus Lymantria; species Lymantria monacha. The sequence goes on along the minus strand of LR991104.1, from coordinate 24,688,958 downwards.
CGTGAATTGGAAGTTGTCAAGCACTACTTACTGTATAGAACGTGATGACGTGACATTGTTAGATCGTCAATAACAATTACTATTTACCATGTTATTTTTATTTTAAATTACTTTTACGAGTTTCAACATTAGACTATTGTACAAAAAAGTCACCCGCAATGTTAATGATGTAAATAACTTAATAGTTCTTTAAAATTTCCGATTTATTATTTGCAATCATGTGTATACGTTTGACCAAGGTTATTGTGTATTAAAAAATGCAAAACGTCAAAATTCACTTCTTAGATTAGATGAAGTATAGTATCGAAATGAAAGTATCGATACTACTCAGGTATGGGTACTTTTTGCGGATCCCTACTTCTTCTGTCTTTCTTTCGAACTATAATAATTCAGTTAGGTAAAATACTTAAATATTTCCACAACCAACCTAAAGTAGGATGGAAGGTGGCATATAAAATTCTTAAACTGCCAACTTGGTTGGTGGATGGCTAATGGCTAGGTTGGAAGTTAGAAGGTGCTCGATGGGCGTTGGTGGTTCCGGGAGCATTTCCGCAGACTTGCTCCCCGGCTGGTCGGCGCGGCTTCCGCTCTATCACGGTTCATGCCGAAAGTAGACGGACCCAGACCCCTCCCCTGAAAGCCGACGACTGTATGCGGGGGTGATCCGCTATATGGCCATCTACGGTGCACCCGTGTGGGCGAGGTCTCTGACCGGCCAGTTCAGGGCTTTTCTGTGGCACCCACAGAGAGCCATGGAGGTCAGAGCCATCCGCGGGTACAGCACGGTGTCGACCCAGGCAGCATGGGCATTGGCCGGACCGATTAAATTTAAAAGAAGAGTGCAAATCGAAAAATAAAGCATTTACGCGAAGTTTTAAAAGTAAAATGTAATGTCGTATCGATTTAATGTATAAAAATAATAAAAAATTAACATATTTTATGTAAATTGTTGTTTTGTTGCAATTTCTATTGTTAATACTTATAGCACACTTATACACATGACACTTATACACATGACTAAATAAACGTACAGAGACCAAGCTTCTAAGGAGCGAGCAAAATTGTTACCTATTCTGATAGGGTTGGCACATCGGGTGACTGGATCGGGGAATTAGTCCGTCACCCGCCGAGAGGCCGACCACGTGAGGAAAGACCGACATCCTACCCGAGGGGGGGATGTTGGTCGAGGAGAGGGTACTCCTCAGGGGTATTCCGTCGGGCCGACCACTGACGTCAAGTCACTCTGCTCCGGTGGTCGGCCCAACGACGAAGGCGACGTCACGGGTGGGTTACGGGTGTGCGCGCTTACGCCCCTCTGTCACCCCGGATGGAGAGGTGCGAGGAGTGCGCCGACCGTAGCCCACCCCAAAAAAAAAAAAAAAAAGGGTTGGCACATGAGGATGAAAATAAATACACAAAACGTTTGTCAGCTTTTTTATGTATGGATATTATTTTATAGCGTAACCATGTGGCTTATATAGGTAATATATTGGTTTTACTTGTTTTATAAATAATTAATAAGAATTTTATCGATTTACGTTTATCGATTGTCCCATCTCTATCTTATTCTCATTTCAGTAAGACCTTGTCCTTGCGTAAGCATCATATTTGTATAAGTGTCACCACCGCCCATAGACCTTCGCAATACCAAGGGTATAGCTAGGCCGCTGCCACCAATACAAACGCCAAACCCACCCCAGTCGGGCTCCCGGCTCTGTCGCTCACCGAACGAAGCACAACAATACATTGCCATTACTCAGACGTCGACCTATTTTTTTTTTATCGCTGTGGAAACGCATTTACTCGTTATCCCCCGCCGGTGACAGACTAGGCGGAGTGTGGGAATCACCGGCCAGCTGGAACCCGACCGGAATACCCACTAAAACCACAGCGGCCCCTTTCGCGCTTTTACGGGGTGCCAGAGAGATCGTCTACTGACATTCGATCCCCAACATCCCCACGCTTGGCCTTCTGGCCACGTCCTATCGTCCCTCAAGACGGTGGGAGGAGGTGCGCATAACGGCGCCTCCTCCTTCCCGGTCGGCGGCGGCGAAGCGAGTCAGCTGACGCAAGTTCCCGCTCCGCGTCCTCCTTCCTTGTCATGATGGCCTCGCAAAAGGAGGCTATCGACGACCAGCACCTGTCGCTGTCAAGCATCTTCGAGATGATGGTCGACAACGACAGGTCTCTCCCAACGACCGCCGATAGGACGTGGCGCTGGGGCCCCCAGGCAGGGCATACCGCCAGAGTGTGACGCGCATCATCTACTGGCACACCACACTCGTGACATTCTGGGGCCAGACGTCGACCTATTGCGACAGTGTGGTACTACCCCGGACGGGCCGGCCCGCGGCTGTAGGCAGGGAGCTGTCCACAGCGTGGTCCTGCCACTATTAAGACGGAGTATTTTTACCTAATGTTGTAATGTCAGTGTCACTGATACAAGGGTCCTGTAGATATCTATAATGTACATATTATTTTCACTTTGTACGTAATCGAAGTCGCGGGTCAAAGTTAGCGTTACCCCAAAGTAACTATTCCACGCGGATGAAGACGCAAACAGAAGCTAGCTAGATACACGCGCAGCACTTGATCATTATTTTGCTGTTATATTTAAATTAAATTAAATACTTGTGATGAATGACGTATTTATTTAGATAAAGATTAATATCGTGTTTATAGAAACACTTTCGCAAATTACGCATTATTTTAGAATAAATTGCGTTAGAATAAAAAAGGTTATAGTGAGCCAACCATTAGAGATAGACATATGCTGTCGCGGATTTTTTTTTAGAACTTTTAAAGAAGAATAATTCTATCATTCATAATTTTTTCGAACCTTCAACCGTTTGCGCCGCGCACGCAGCGGAAACTCTCTAAAAGAAAATAAAACGCCCAATCTTGTGACAATCTTCATTCGTGTTCTATTCCTATGGAGCTTAGTGTGATGATATATAGCATAGAGCCTGTCTCGATAAATGAGCTATCCAACACTGAAAGAATTTTTCAAATCGGATCAGTAGTACCTGAGATTAGTGCGTTCAAACAAACAAACTACAGCTTTATAATATTAGTATAGATAATTGTATTATCGAATGTTTTATTTGGTAAATTTTATAACAATATTAAACTTACGAGATAAGTAATCTTCAAATATTTTATATCTATCGTCGATGTTGGAGCCCCAACTAGTGCTGTACCCGTACTCCCGACTAGTATTTGGTCACCGGTGACCAGTTGTCACCTGGTCTGTGGCTCAGTAGGTACAATCTAAATGTTGCACTTTGTTGAAGGAAATATATATTTTTAATTATTTCATATTCTAGGAATTATGTTAAAAGTAAAGAGAAAAAAATGAACACTAATTAATGCGTATGATCTCACAGTTGACACTAAGGTAACTATGGAGACTTGAACTTTGCCTCATTTAAAAAACACTATGAAAATTAGTAACATTACAAGTAGCTTAGACAAAAACTGTGCAATCAATCAAGTTTTTGTTCGTTCGTCGTCTGTGTCCTCCGAGGTCGCCAGTCCTCCGAGGTCGCCAGTCTGCCGAGGTCGCCAGTCCTCCGAGGTCGCCAGTCTGCCGAGGTCGCCAGTCCTCCGAGGTCGCCAGTCTGCCGAGGTCGCCAGTCTGCCGAGGTCGCCAGTCTGCCGAGGTCGCCAGTCTGCCGAGGTCGCCAGTCTGCCGAGGTCGCCAGTCCTCCGTGGACTGTCCTGCCGCGACCATGACCGCTGTAAACGCTGTGTTCGAGACGTCGGTAAATTAAACATCAATAGAGGTGAGCGTTGTGACAGTATCACAGTTTGTGTATACTCGTAGTTGTATGAGAGCCCATCTCTATGTCTACGTAAAGGTGTTCGATGCAATAACTACAGGCGTTACACTCGCATAGTGTGCCGTTATGACATACATAGGTACATACTGTCTAATTTGAAATTTTTTTTATTACCCGACTGCAAAGGAGTGGTATTGTGTTTAACAGTCTATGTATGTATGTATGTTTGTATGTTCCTTTGAAGCACTATATATACCAAACGCCTGAGCCGATTTTTATGATTCACACGTCAATCGATTCCTCTTAATCCGGCGAGTGTCACTAAAGATATGACGGTATTGAAAATTCAATATGGCGACTATTGGACGCCATATTGTGAAAATAAAAAAAATTAAAGTCAACAAACTATATCGAGTGGGGTATCGTTAAATAGGTATTTAAAAATCATTTTTAGTTTTCTCTCAACATTTTTCGATTTGACTGACCGTTTAGGATCTATATCGATTTAAAGTTTCGTAACAACCTTTCTCACATATACGTTTTTAGACAGTAGAAATTTACGATGAAAAGACGAAAAATTCATATAACTGGATGTGGATGGACATATACTGAAGTATCTAGTAGGTATATTGTCCAATGTACCATAGGTAGTCCTACCTAAAGTATCTAATGGCTGACGCGGTCGCCCATCTCCAATTTCTAACGATTTAGTACTCAACATCAGTCGAAAAACTATATATAGTTAGGTACTTACCTACTTAATAAATAAGATAACTATAGCTACCTAGGTATTTATAACTAAAAAGTATAAAATAAAAAAAAAATAAAAAAATCAAAAAAACCGACTGCGTAAAAAGTCACCAAAACTACGTATATAATAAAAAAACTGAAAAGAAAAAACAAGCACTTAGATGTCCGGTGGTCTAGAATTCCATAATATATTATTGAATAAATACTATTGCAGAAAATGAAATATATTTTAATAATAGAACATGACAACTGAACAGTCGGGATCCTTTATTCGACAGCAAATCTAATAGATTTTACGCAGTCGGATTTTTTGATTTTTTAATTATTTTTTTTACTATCGTTTTTTTTTGCATATGGTGGCAAACGAACATGCAGCACACCTGATGGTAAGTGTCACTGCCGCTCATGGACTCTTGCAACACCAAGGGCATAGCCAGGCCGCCACCCACCAATACAAACCTCAAACCCCACCCGGTCGGGCTGCCGGCTCGCTCGCTCACCGAACGAAGCGCTATAGCACACTGCCATTACTCAGACGTCGATCTTCTGCTCAGTGTGGTTCTACCCCGGACGGGCCGGCCCGCGGCTGTAGACAGAGAACTGTCGACAGCGTGGTCCTGCCACTATTAAATCTGTCCACTAGTTGTTAGATCCGCATAAAGATTACGTGGATCAAAAAAACTATTGAAATAAGTGTTTCGTCGTTGAAATAAATTTGATCTTTAACATAGAGTTATATCGATGATCTTTAATCTTGGCGGCAAGCGTCGTGATGTGATCTCAGCGATGACGTCACGGATATTAATTATAAGTACATTCAACACATTGTGTCAGCGGGACGCGTGACGCGTGACGCGTGTCACGTCTAACAACAATGGTTCAATTGGTCGACAGGTAGTTTGACTACAAAGTAATAAAGTTAATGACGTAATTAACTAAACAACAAATACACCAACAGATGACGCTACACGACACTGAAACAATACATCTTCAGTCACGTCACGAGTGAAAGAGACAATATAGATACGCGTTACGAATGTTGTCCAGTTACGGCGGGTGTAACGTTACAACAACAACATTGTCCTAACATGTAAACCTGTTGTCACGTGTAATGCTGACATATATATCACGGACAAGGACTTAGTTCTTTCTTCACCTCCAGTTCTTCAAGATAAGTCCGTGTGGAGCTCTGATGGTGCGTGCTGTGTGGCAGTGTGTGGTAGATAGCTTCAATATGGCCGCTCGTCTCGTCACTTCAGCACATTCCCACGTCCCCCCGCGGGGCTCGGAGTAGCTCTCCGTCTACAACGACCAACATCCCATTGATCGGACGCGTTGGTATAGAGAGTGATATTTCGATTTACTTGCCCTTGCACGGCAAGAGACGGCAAATACCTTTATAGCGCACTAGGAGCAGACAACTCTCCCCACCACAGTGTAGCGCATAGCATCCGACTGCTGTACCCGACCCTCCTCAACGGACGGATTTATTTCAAGTTTTCCTTATTAGTATTGCAATAACTCTACAATAGAGCAAGTAATCCTTGACACATATACCAATTGTTGTACGTATATGGTTTAGTGGTGCCCAATTGTGGGCACAATGCCCATACACACGAACGACATTGACATTATGCCAATTTGGAGATGTATCCGATTGCATAACAACTGTAGGTATAACGGTTAGAGCACAATGTGGGCGGTCCTATGATTAATGACAGTTAATTAATTCATATGAAACAAATAAATAAGCAATGTTTAGGTGTCACTTAAATATCACGTTGTACCACGACTTGCGGTCGAGCGAGTGCCGCGGACGTCATTGTAGTATAGGGCTCACTCACTAGATGGCGGTGAACGTCGTAGTTACAGCAAAATTATCTTTTCTTTTAAATGACAACACTCAACACTGAGTAAGTGAAGTGATCCTTGTTCGTGGTACGTGCGCTGTGTCACACAGACCCACAACAACTCTATGCATATCGTATACGATGTAGACCTACCGCGACAGATGTCACGGGTTCGAATCACACGCAGTACAATACTTTGTGTAATGCCAGGGCCGCACCCGCGTGTATCGTCCCGAAGTAATGTGTGGCGAAGCTTCGTACGTTTTGTACACTAGAATGTTATCGCGATAATACTGTGATCATTCGGTATTTTATACGAAGTATCGTGCAATAATTAAAGATGGCCGAAATCATTTCGATGCATTTAACTATGGATGACGAGTTGCTTTACTTTTACAGCTATAATATGCTAATAATTACATAATGATTTTTTTGGATCCCTTCATGGGTTCAGCTTCATAACGGTGTAAAAATTGCAACACCATTACATCATATTTATTCACTCACTTATCACTCCATATTTAATTTAATTTGCTAATATGTAATTACATAATGATTTTTTTGGATTTCATCATGGGTTCAGCTTCATAATGATGTAAAAATTGCAACACCATTACATCGCTCCATTCCATATTTATTGATTAACTGGAGATCCTCGAACGCGTCTAAACACATCGAAAATTGCCGCCGAAATGAACAACGTTAGTGTGACCACAGAGCGCGATATATTGGCGCGCTAAAAACCTTTGACATATCGCCACCCAAGCGATAACGCACGAAGCCCGAATGTTCGCGACGATAGCGGGTAATGTAATAAACCAGTCACACCTGCGTGTACCGTCTCATTGCACGAAGCTTCGTGACGTCACACGCGGGTGCGGCCCCTTCGTGACGTCACACGCGGGTGCGGCCCCTCGCATATATAGTTACTTACTACACATATACTTGGTTGTTCTGTCTGTGTTTGTGTGTGTGTGTTAGTTAATTGTATGTTTACATAGTAATACCACACATACAAAGACAAGTTCCTTAGTGGAGGGTGTATCCTTTGAAAAAAGATAAAGAAATAAAAAATAATATTATGTAACATTGTTATGTTACCGTCAAAACTCTCTTCATATCTTTTTAACACGTTTATATTAATGTAGTTTGTCAGGACATCTTTAAGCGATGGTTTATCTCCCTCCTATACTTCGGATTAATTTGAAGTTTTATACAATCATCAACAATCGATGACGGTGCAATCATTTATATTATTTGTGCCACTATCCTCACAGGACCAACAACTTGTACGGCCGCCCGTGGCGTCGTTGTCGGGACTTTCAACATTTTGGTGTGACTCGATAGATGTCGCTATCCGTATTTTTCACAACGTAATCACATGAGAGAACTTGATAAATAATCATAATAAAGACTTTTGGTTCAATTTAAACTGAAAATAAATCATTTTGAGTTGAAATTGAACCAAAAGTCCGTGTTGAGAGTGTTCAGCGTTCACCTGTAGTGCGGGCTAAGTTGTGTAAGCCATCTGCGGCTAACAGCTAAAGTTGTGTGAGCCATCTGCGGCTAACAGCTAAAGTTGTGTGAGCCATCTGCGGCTAACAGCTAAAGTTGTGTGAGCCATCTGCGGCTAACAGCTAAAGTTGTGTGAGCCATCTGCGGCTAACAGCTAAAGTTGTGTGAGCCATCTGCGGCTAACAGCTAAAGTTGTGTAAGCCATCTGCGGCTAACAGCTAAAGTTGTGTGAGCCATCTGCGGCTAACAGCTAAAGTTGTGTAAGCCATCTGCGGCTAACAGCTAAAGTTGTGTAAGCCATCTGCGGCTAACAGCTAAAGTTGTGTGAGCCATCTGCGGCTAACAGCTAAAGTTGTGTAAGCCATCTGCGGCTAACAGCTAAAGTTGTGTAAGCCATCTGCGGCTAACAGCTAAAGTTGTGTAAGCCATCTGCGGCTAACAGCTAAAGTTGTGTAAGCCATCTGCGGCTAACAGCTAAAGTTGTGTAAGCCATCTGCGGCTAACAGCTAAAGTTGTGTAAGCCATCTGCGGCTAACAGCTAAAGTTGTGTGAGCCATCTGCGGCTAACAGCTAAAGTTGTGTAAGCCATCTGCGGCTAACAGCTAAAGTTGTGTAAGCCATCTGCGGCTAACAGCTAAACGACACAACACAATATACCTATGTATATAATAATTATATTCATAATTTATAAATATTTTAATGATGTTTTTTATTTATTTTATTTGAGTTTCTTTTAGTTAATCTTTTAGTTTCATTTAGGCAATCAAGTTTCTTTTAGTTAGTTTTAAACTATTTTATAATTTTAATGATCGATTACAAGTTGTATAGTTTTGTTGAGGTCGGGGGAGTGCATACCGCCAACAACACTCTACACAACTGTTTACAACAACAAGTTAGATAAAATATAATGCACAAACGATGCGAGGACATTTACATTGTCAATATTGATATTTTGTATTAAACTAATAATCTACCACCAGATCCTAACGCGAGCGCCAGGCGCTGGGCGCTGGGCGTAGGGCGCGGGGCGCGGGGCGGACAACATCCGCCAACAAACTGAACGAAGTCGTAATATGTCAAATTACTGCTCCTTGTGTAATGTGGTAGATGTCGTCGTGTACCGTCGTACATGTCTTATTGCGTGTTACATGTCTTATTGCGTGTTACACTTTATTTTATTATTTAGTGGCGTACTGTGGTGTGGGCACACCCCGCGCCAGAAGGAACGTCGCGCTCCCACACACCCGCCCAACAAGTACCTCTCCACGTTGTGCGAATGGGTCACCGGTACCTGGTCCTTGTGTTCGGGGGCCCATCGGCGGGTTACCCTTTGAGATATCCTCTCCAGTCGATGCCTCGACAGCTTTCGCCGACAAGGCGTCTCCCCGAGTGACAGGCCAATCCCCGATCCAGACCCGCTGCCTCGGCGAGGGTGCTAAGTATTGGCTAATCAATATATAATTCACCTACACATAGGTATAGGTGATACAACATGGCGCTCAGTAGCGATCCTTATAGTAAGGGTTGGTAGTATTCATCGTTGCTATCACAGCACAGCACAGCACAGTAAGTACTGAACTTAAATCAACGAGTAGAGCGATAACACTATACTAAAAAGCTTTTTTTCGGGTTTTTGGAAAAACACGAATACACGGGTAATATACACTGTTATTTTATATTAACTACAATTTAGTACTTTCACTATATACCTATACTTTTATATCGAATGAAATGCCATATAAATATATTATATATAATACATACATACATACATATCATCACGCCATATCCCTTGCAGGGTAGGCAGAGAGAACAGAGTGCCAGAGAACTCTATCTCTGCATACTTCACTCGCTTCCTCAACATTCATAATTCTCTTCATACACGCTCGCCGGTTTCGGAGACTCTTGACTCCACCACCTTCCTTCAGTACCTGACCGATCTGGTCTAGGTAGGTTAGTCTCGGTCTCCCTCGGTACCTACATCCTTCCACTTTCGCATTGTATATCTTCTTAACCAGACGTTCGTTCGGCATTCTTTCCACATGTCCGAACTATCGGAGCATTCCCTTTCGCATCTTTACACCAATACTCTCTTTCATACCTTCTCGCTCTATTACGTCGTCGTTACGAATGCGGTCGGTCAGCCTAACTCCACAGATTTTCCGAAGAGATCGCATTTCGACCGCATTAATTTTACTTTCATACTCTTTTCTGCATACCCAACTCTCGCTTCCATACAGTAATGTTGGGACAAGCACTGCATTATGTATTGCTACACGTGCCTTCTGGCTGAGGTGGTGGCTGCCGAGAAGTTGCCCCAACGCTCCGTTCACTCTATTTCCCGCATTCACTCTTCGCTCTATATCAGTGGTGTACCATCCATCTCGGCTAAATCCACATCCAAGATATACAAATTCATCCACTTGCTCTAGTACATCATTACCTATTGTTACTCTTACATCTGTTCTGGCTTCATCTCTTTCAAAATAATACAATAAACACTAAAATATAATATAAGACCTTAATATCTATTAATTATTTTTAGATTTATAATTTGCAATGGGGCGGGTCCCGTCCTGCCTCAAATTAAACCCAATGCACGTATTTAGCTCACGCTTTTAGCTCGCAATATATTTATACTTTACTGTCAAACCGAATTTATAGTTTTAATTTTGTTTTTGAAATAATTTTGTTTTTGAAACACATTTGAAATAAAATTATTTTACGCGGTAAAATCCGTAAAAATAGTATTATTTCAAATATGTTTTCTATTTTCAACATTGTTTTGGTTTGTTGTTGTTTTAGGGTGAAGTAAATCTAATGAGAAACAATAAACACAACCCTCTATTTTCCCCAAATCGTTTAGGGCAACGGCAGATGCTGCGTTCAACCTATAACTGATCTGACCATCGGTACAGTCTTTGTGGTCGCTGTTCTACATCATCCCTCTAGCAACCCTTTTAGTATGTGTCTCTGTGTACAATGAAGGTATACTCACCCCTAGGGTCGGTGGTGACGTGCACAGCGCGCGCGCAAACACACGGTATGAGTGGTGAGCCGGGGACCGGGGTCGCTCTGTGTGCGAGCGAGCGTAGTGCTAGCCTCTCGGCCGCGTACTGCACGCCGCCGCCGCCAACAACGATCATCTCAGACCTCAGCATCATCCTCCTCCTGCCATTATCCTAATTACTTATGGTCGACAATAGTTGTATGATCGATCGTCTGTCTGTCCGTGGAAATGTAATTGTTGACACAATGTAAAGTTCTTGGTCGTGTATTACAATACTGACGTGCTATATGAGGGGGGCAGTACTCGGCGCCGACACGCAGCACACCTCGGACACATCCTTTGCAAGAGAGCCGGTAGCCCAACTGGGTAGGTTTGGGCATTGTAATGGTAGGCAGTGGCCTTGGTATAGCAAAGGTCCATGGCAGCAGTGACACTTACCATCAGGTGTGCTGCCTGCTCGTCCGCCACCATGAGCAATAAAAAAAAAACAAAATAAAAAACATCCTAGGGGGTAACATTCCGGGTGATCGGCCCGGGAGTTAGTCCATTAACCGTAGAAAGTTCAACCACGCGAGGGCGACTCCCGGCGACACTGTTACTTGGGTATCTGAAAGGGCAGCCCGCCGGGCGACGGGCGAGCCGCCGCACAGTGGGAAAATCGCGTATGTTTCGTCTCAAAACTCCGTATCTCAGTTGTTTCAAAACTAAATGAGCTGTAATTTTGCACACATATACTTGAATGTTTAAGGTTTAAATGAAATAACTTTGATTTTAAAAATTCTGTTTATAAATTAATTTAAAAAAATAAAATAAAAAAGACATGCATTATATAAGAAAAAAATACAAAATATGCTTGTTTAATTTAGATAAAATGGTAGAACATAGTACCGAACTAGAAAAAAAAAATTATATACACAATTCAGCAAGCTCCTACAGATTTTCATTGACAGCAAGAAGGGCCTTGGCTTCATCTAATAGTTCTTTCGATATTGTTTCTGAGGTATTTCTCAAACTTGATATATATGGATCAGAAGTGTACAATAAGGTATGGAACACGTCTTCATTGGTAGCTGCTCTTGAACACTTTGAGTGATGCAGTCTAAACTTTTTGTAATCCTTATTTCGGGATTCTTGCGCGCCTTCGGACCATTGACCGATAGGTAAAATAGCATAGTACTCAATGATTTTTTTCTCCGTGAATAAGTATTTTATGTATGGAAGAAGGCATATAATACCAATTATAATTATTTACGTATAGTTGGGCTGTACTATATGCGTATTCGCCGAAGTTTTTTGAATCAATAGCCATACCAGATGACATAGTTTGTAGTATTATGTACATTCGTTTTATAAGTTCTACGTCTACACCTGTAATGTTTGCAGAGCACGAGTAATTCTGAAAAAATGTCCGAGCGGTGTTTCCGTCATTACTATTTCCAGTGCCTTGACGAGGTTTATCGACAAGCAGTCCCATTTCTTCCCTAAACCGCTTTTGCACCAGTTTTTTCTTTTCGTCTTTGATTTTTTTATTTTCAGGTGTAGTAGCTGACCACTTTTCAAAAGACAAGTTATAGGAAATGTGTAAGATCATCTCCATACTCCTAATCCAAGCATGTAGTGTTGACAGTCCGTATTGAAATGAACTTTCGTTAACATCTCGTGTCCTAACTGCCTCTAAGTTATTCATTTGCCGAGGAGTAGCTCCACAAACTGTACAAGAAGCGCTTGAACGAGTTTCAGTTAAAACTTGTGCCACTTTACCATCAATCATAGTTAAAAATAGGTCATGTGTAATTTCGATTACCTCACCATTCTTATTTATCAGGGAAGGAGACAGTTTTTTTTTTATCGTTGATATCAGCCACAACAGACGTGGTTTTTCAGGAGTTTCTTTGGCAAACTCTAACAATATAGGTCTGCAATATCTAACAGATGAGCAGGTTTCATTCTTCCAAACAACAGTATTAGTTGTCTCATCTATGAGCCTAATGGGTACAAGTGAAGCAATAAAAAGGTTTGTATCTGATATAAAATCGCTTTCTTCGGGCAAAACTTGCTTGTATTCACTCTGCCCTGATGACCCGTCACAACCCCATTTACAGAATATTTTCAACTTTTTTAAACCGTTTTTATAAACTGAACCAATTTGTAATATACGTGCCACAGTATGATCTAACAAGTCTTGCAGATTCACTTTTGCACTTATGTTAGTAATGGTTATGCTTGAATCTGGTGGGTAACACATCTTCTTCGCTTCGAGTAAAGTTGGATAAGAAGGAAACACTGAGCAATTTTGTCCTTCAAACAAAGTCGAAGTTTCCCATACTGTTCTTTGTTAAGGTCTAAGTCAATAAATGTCCGTAGTGCTTCTTCCTTTGTAAAAGGTGTAACGTCTTCAGGGTTCTCAGTTATGTATTTAAGAAATTTGTTCTTATCATTTCTTGATGAAGTTCGTATAATATTAACGATTGTGGCCTCCTCCGTCTCACCCATAGACCGTAACTCTTGAGCATATGCATTGAGCACACAGTCCAGTCCGTACTCTTGTATCAATTCCATGTTTTTTCGTTTCTTTGTTTTTTTCTGAAGATGCTTCGTATGGTTTCGAAGGTCTGCCACCACCACCACTTCCAGGCGTTTTAGGGTCAGTAACTGTGACTCGACACTCTAGTGGAACACGAAATTGACCATCTAACTAGTTGGCGTTCTTACTTTCAAAGCGTTCTTTTGTTCGAGATGCATTTCTCCAGCGTTCGTTACATTTAGATAACAAGTTTCTTTGAATGTAGGAGACCACAGTAGCCATATCCTCTGGTGACAGATTGAAATTTTCTTGTATGTAGTCTTCTATGTTATGACCATTTATCAATAAATTGCACAACTCTCGTTTGCTACAAACAAATTCACCCATTTTTCAAATCAGTCAACTTCTGCCAATATTTGAAAATAAGTGCTTCTACTTTTAGGGCAACTGAATGACTAACCATTTTTTTTTTTTTTTGTGGTGGGCCATGGACTTCACACCCCGCCAAATCGGTCCGGGGTGATGGAAGAGGCGGCGCGCAACCCCATTGACCCACCCTGCAAGCACCTCTTCTTCGCCGTGCGAGCGGGCCACCGGTACCCGATCTTTGTCTTCGGTGGCCCGCTCGGCGGTATGCCCTCTCGGGCTCCTCTCCTGTTAACGCCCCGACAGCTTTCGCCGTCGAGGCGTCGTCCTCACCAACTGAATGTCTAACCAACAACTCAGAATGTTTCAAGGTTCGCCTTCCTTTTATAGGCCAATGAAATAGTGATATGTGCAAAAACTACTAACTTGCACTCTTCCCATAACATGTTTTCAATTTGACCTTAATAGATAATAAGTGACCATAAATTATCAAGTAAAGTGGTCAAAACTGTATCAAAACCACAAAAACTGCACTGTAATCAATTCGACCTTAATAGATACACAATAATTTTATGAAAGATAAAACAAAATTGATAATTTTTTTTTATTACGCGATATGTTTTGGCCCCGTGTGTAAAAAGGAGCAATTATGAGCAAAATTTTTTTTTCGCCTTGCATTTACTAATGTATAAAGATCTTAAAACAATAAATATCTCGACAGCGGCAAGCAGCGGTAAAGGGTAAAAGTCTTGTTAAAAAAAAATGAACACTAAAAATATACCATCTTAAACTATGTTGGTTAATTGTATTTTATTAAACCAATATTTATAATATTAATTATGAAACGTTATGAGGAGATCATAAGCATTCCAAAAATGTATAATACTTGTATATTTATATGAAAAACTTCTGAGTAATGTGGCGTTGAATTGTAGTAACGTATTGCGTCAAAATTACGTTATTAAACATGAGTTAGCTTTGATGCCTATTTATATACATTATGATTAACTAAAAAAAACTAAAAAATTGCGAAAAGAAAGCTTATTTATTAGACTATATTAATTTATTAATTTTATTCTATTACAACGCCTTTCACATGAAATGGTTTTGAGACGGCTTTGTATGGGGCTTGACCATAGTGCGCCGTCCCGGACAGATCGGACGTGGTGGGGACAGGCCCTTACAGAGAGACATCGGCTAATATAAAGAAGAAGGATAATGTTACAATAATACTTACATTTGTATTAGAATATAAATACTTCAGTTGAGACATCAAACAGTCCCTTACTCCACGTCGCCACAATTATATTCTTGGATTTCTCGTTTTGTAAACAATATGTATATGTTTGTCTGTTTGTACTGGACGAAGCTGAATGTGTACTCAGTGTGATGGTACCTCCCTCACGGCCGCGTGGAGTGCTGCTCACACCGGGCCGCCTCGTGGTGGTGTGTGGTAGTAGTCGTTGCAGGGCGTTAGCGTGTGACGTCACACAGCCCCACACACTCCGACCGCGGCCGCTCCGTAACTATATTTAACTTTTTGATCTCAAATTGTAATTTGACTAGAAGGGTGGTCCGGGCTATCGTACCCGTGTGGCCGCCCGTCTTTGGGATCCCCCGTGGCGACCACAGAGGGTGGTGGTGACAGAGGTCGGTTGTGTGGTCGCGCGCCGCCACTCGTCACCGCGAACGGAGCAGACGGCGTGTGTTGAGACAATAGCCTGACAAAAAAAGAATTTTACTCCTCATTCACCAGACAGGGCAGTTGAGTGGTGATGGGATGTTGTTTACTTATATCACACACACACACATACACTTCGATAACTTACCAAGGATTCGAATCCGATACATTACATTCGCCAGTAGCTGTACTACAGTGTGCTCGACCTACGAGGGCAAGCGGCAAATGATTATTGTAGTATGATGTGGCGTCATACTGTGTGACTCATACTGTGTCATATAACACTTGTGTGGACAATCCCTTTTCCACTTGTGTGGAAAACCGGCAACCGTTGGGGAAGAAAGGTTCTCGAGTGGCGACCACGTATCGGACGACGCAGTGTGGGACGCACCACTAGGTGGTCTGTCCGCCACATACGGTGCCGTCACTCGTGGCTGTTGCAAATGTTACATCATGGACATGCGTGACTATATACTATACACATTACAATGGCACGCGGTGAGGAGCAGCCTCCAGCTGATGCCGATTATATCTAAGTACAACCGCGATCCCGTCGTTACACAGATGTAGCAGCCATCTTGTTGCATGCGTTGGAGGCAACACATTACTTTATTACAAATGTGTAAATTATATAAGTATGTATATGGAAACATTTATTTTTTTGGTGGGCCATGATCTGCATACGTCGCCTCATTCCGTCCGGGGCGACGGAAGAACGACGCGTGGTCCCATAACCCACCGTAATCGCTGCCCATCGCGATTGGGTCTGCCACTGATGCCGAATTCTTGACGTCCGTGACTAGCCCGGCGAGTTACCCTTTCGGGTACAATTCATCATCGGGGAGTCGCCCTCACGCGGTCAGCCCCTCCGCGGGTGACAGACTCTTTCCGGTCCAGTCCCCCGCGGTCTCAACTATAACACCTGCACCGCCCCAGCCCCCAGGTATCGACGGCGAAGCTCTTTGTTGACCAAAAAGGATTTCCTCTCGAACCCGCCCCGTCGCCAGAAGGTGACGCCCGCATTCCAGTTCCTGACGATGTCGTACATCGCCTTGACGATGATCGGCAGCGCCAGGTCGGCACCGATGACTGCGACGAGCTCACGGCGCTGCCCCGCTCAGGCCACACAGACCTCAAGCGCGTGCTGCGCCGTGTGTCTATCGCAATAGCAGAGTGATCCCATAGACCCACCGTAAAATCCTCTCTCTTCGCCGTGCGAGCGGATCACCGGTACCCGATCTTTGTCTTCGGTGGTCAATAGGTTCTTGCCTAAGGGTTTAAGATACAGGTTAAGTTTAGCTTCAAAAATGTTCACTCTATAACTCAAATAATAAATCATATCTAACGAGGTCGCAACTCTGCTGGTGAAACAGTCAAATAAAGGGCGGCGATAATTATGTTTTTATCCCATGGTCACACCGTAACTAGTATATTAATGGCAATATAATTTGTAGAATGAATAGAACTTTGAACCACCTTTTTTTTAGTGACCGGCTATGGTATATAGACACACGCGCGCCGTACACGTACATCTACGTTGTGCGGGCGGGCCACCGCAACCGGGTATCGTCTCGAGTCGAAGGCGGACGGTAGAGCGTGTCAACGTAGAGTATTTTCTCTCGGACCGACCCTATTGCCTAATTCCGTTAGACAACTAACTCGCAGAAGGCGGCGACCGCATCCCAGTTTCTGACGCTGTTGATTATCGTCCTAGCGACAAACCTTCAACACCTTGCACTGCTTTTTCTATTTAACTCAGAGATGACTTCTGCGTGGACGAAGTCGCGGGCAAAAGCTAGTGAACAATATAATTATAAAAATTAAAACATTGTCCTTTTAAATGATACAATGACAGACGTGTGCCGTACGAGTGCAGTGCAGTGCCCGCCGCCCGCCGCCCGCCGCCCGCCGCCCGCCGCGCCCGCCGCCCGCCGCGCCCGCCGCCCGCCGCCCGCCGCCCGCCGCCCGCCGCCCGCCGCCCGCCGCGGCCGCCGCCGGCGAGCGCGAGGACATTAAGTTAATTAATTACGATTATAATAATTTCAATAACATTATTTTAATCCTTTTATTACTTTGATATCAATACTAATCGTTATTGTGTAGCGAATGTGTGGTGACGTCACACGGTCCACTGTACACTTAGTGTAGCGAGTGTGTGGTGACGTCACACGGTCCACTGTACACTTAGTGTAGCGAGTGTGTGGTGACGTCACACGGTCCACTGTACACTTAGTGTAGCGAGTGTGTGGTGACGTCACACGGTCCACTGTACACTTAGTGTAGCGAGTGTGTGGTGACGTCACACGGTCCACTGTACACTTAGTGTAGCGAGTGTGTGGTGACGTCACACGGTCCACTGTACACTTAGTGTAGCGAGTGTGTGGTGACGTCACACGGTCCACTGTACACTTAGTGTAGCGAGTGTGTGGTGACGTCACACGGTCCACTGTACACTTAGTGTAGCGAATGTGTGGTGACGTCACACGGTCCACTGTACACTTAGTGTAGCGAATGTGTGGTGACGTCACACGGTCCACTGTACACTTAGTCCGAGAGCTAGCACCTATTTTTGGGTAGGTGTTTGAGGCAAGCTGAAAACTTGGCACATAACCCTCCTATTATACCCCTATACGGAATAGCAGACTTGGCTGGTGAGTAGTGGGGCTAAGTCACCCCCTGATTTTTTTTTAAATACTCTTTTTTTATTTCCAAAAATGAATTTGAGGCAATATGCAATTTTTATATGTTGCAGTGTAATGTTTATGAATACAAAAAAAAAAAAAATATAAGCCAGATGATTTAGTCGGGACTTTAACATTGCCAGACGCGTGCAAAAATATTAAAAAAAAAAAAATTATAAAAATGCATTTGAGGCAGCTTGAAATTTATTAGCGTTCTTGCTTGCCGTGTTACTATTGGCTCTGACGAGATCACGTACTTACAATACCCGTGAGCTTCAAGCTGCCTCAAATACATTTATTTTTTTTAAATCTTTTTGCACGCGTCTGGCAATGTTAACGCCCCGACTAATAGCCGGTTTCTGAGACTCTCAGTTAAACTATCAATAGCTATTGGTTCAATAAAGTTAAACGTAAGATAAACGCCCGATTACTGTCACTGCGTTTCTGAATACCCAACGTGCTGTCAAATAACTATGAAACCGATAACCAGTTTCTTAAATTGTCGCTAGATAGATCTTTTCACAAGATCGAGTTTACAATTGATTTTTTTTTATTTTATATTGTCTTTATTACCAAATATAATTAACACACATATATTTTCGAAGTAAATATGTGAACTGAAATTATTCTAGTTATAAAATAAGACAATTCATAATGTTTTAACGGCTGTATAAACGAGCGTCAACGTTGTCAAATCAATACGTTAAATTTAAAAAAATTACTTCGTTTTGTTTGTCTGCGTGGATTTGAAAGCGGGTGGTATTTTAGTTTCGTTTGGAGCTATGCAAAGATATATCACAGTGCCTTTGTATAAAGCAGTATCTCACTTTTGAATTCTTTATTTGTAAACATTTCGAATGCATTTTTGCGATTCCTTTGGTTTCGAGATATGCACTTATGAACAATAGCCTCCAAAACGTATGTATCAGTCTTCGATGAACTGCTTGGTATTTATAATTATAGCTAGTATTACGTAAGGTGTAAGTACAAAGTGGAACTCCAAATTTAAATAAACAAAAATTACAAAGTGTTTTTAGGTTAGTTCTAACGTCAAACAATACTTATCGAATCGATAAAGGCTCCTTTTTGGTCATTTAAGTTAAACCAAGCTTAACTGAAGTTTGTCGTATGATGGTGTGTTCAGAAACGCAATTCGACAAGTTATTGAACCGATAGCGCTATCGAACGTTTAAACTCCAGTTAAAAGTACCTCAGAAACCAGCCATAAATCGTCTGTCCTATTTTTTTTTTTGCATTCTTTAAACATGATACTGCAACATATAAAAATTGCATATTGCCTCAAATACATTTTTGGGAATAAAAAAAGAATATTTTAAAAAATTCAGGGGGTGACTTAACTCCGCTACTCACCAATCTGCTATTCCGTATAGGGGTATAATAGGAGGGTTACGTGCCAAGTTTTCAGCTTGCCTCAAACACCTACCCAAAAATTGGTGCCAGCTCTCGGGCTAAGTGATCGGTCTGCCGGCGGGGCAGGCGGGCGATGTGTCTCAGCACACATACTGTATTGAGTCTGTATATAGTGAACAGGGTCGACCTTTTAGTCCAACCAATGTTGTTAGTTAATAATTTGTTCACAAAATGACGATGATCCAGCATCCGCTACTAGCACTAACTCAATAAAGATATTTATTTAATTATTTATTTCATCATCATCATCATCATCACAGCCCATAAATGTCCCACTGTTGGGCTCGGGCCACCTCCGGGCAATTATTTATTTATTAAATTAAAAACATAATAATCTGACAGTAAATTAAATTAAATAATTTTAACAATAAATATTAATTCTAAAATGTCAGTATAATAATGAATAGTAATTATAAATGTATACAATTTGGTGTCAGTCGTTATATGAAATGTATTTGTAGTGTGCTTGTGGTTAGTGTGTTTATACATTTTATAGTCTGTCTAATCTCAGAAGTGCACTTTGACAGCTGTCGGAGTAAGCTGTCTAGGTATGTGAACCAAATAATCGCTATCGAAAATATCCGATTTTACTGAGAAATCGATATTGATTCTTTATAATTAATAATCGGTTTATTTTTTATTTTTCAAAAAGGTGATGAATAAATTAAGTGCTAAATTAGTACTAAACAAATTTAATTATTTCAGCATAGAATCTATTCATCATATTTAGTAAGATTAGGTTCATTAAAAACAAAAACTGGATTTGAAAATAGCTATTTATTAAGAATTACTACTATTACTTGAATTATCAGCGTCGCGAACATTAATAATTATTTCCTCATCAATCAAAGTGTCGAAATGTACATCTCTGTCAAAATCTCTATTCGATTAATTGTATTATTCTAATATTTTTGCCGATTGTTTGGATATTCGTGAATTAGAAGTTGTCAAGCACTACTGTATAGAACGTGATGACGTGACATTGTTAGGTCGTCATTAACAATTACTATTTACCATGTAACTTTTATTTTAAATTAGTTTTACGAGTTTCAACATTAGATTATTGTACAAGAAAGTCACCCGAAATGTTAATTGTGAAAATAACTTAATAGTTGTTTAAAATTTCAGACTTAGTATTTACAATCATGTGTATACGTTTGATCGAGGTTATTGTGTATTAAAAATGCAAAACGTCAAAATGCACTTCTTAGATTAGATGAACTATAAGTACCTACAGTCACACTTTTCACAATTAGATATACCTCTGTCAAAGATGAATGAAATGAAGAAAAACTGAAGATGTTCTAATGGGATTCATCCCAACTACATATTTGCGGCTTAACATGACTGTAGTCTTATCCTAATGTGATCATGGAAATGTTATTTTAATGATAATTTATTCGCATTACTCCATTGGACGACTGCGTCTATAGCAGTTTGTAGCGCCTCACAATCTCTAGTATTTTTAATAGGATCAAACAGCTTCAGGTCGTCAGCGAACATAAGACATTCTACCTTTGACGGGACGGTCGGTCAGTCATTTATCATGGCCAGAAACAGGGTCGGTCCGAGGGTACTTCCCTGACTTACACCAGAACACGTATAATAATGCTGCGACTCGTAGTTGCCTACCCTTACGTACTGTTTACGATCCCTGGCAATGAGATAATTTGTTACGAATCTAAGAAAGTTCCCGCCAAATCCTAACGTTAAGAGTTTGCTTTAAAGGACATTATTGGTTGCTTTCCATTTAGTTAACACAGAGGGACTCTGCGGTACATTGTGAAACACTGCCAAACACTGTGTAAAAGTTTAAATGAAACAGCTAGGTGTCTCAAAATAACACTAGAGTGCATCAATACGCCTGATGCCGCCCTAGCCGAGGCCGCGGGTGACTGGACCGGGGAATTAGTCCGTCACCCGCCGAGAGGCTGACCGCGCGAGAAGGGACCGACGTCCGCCCCTTGCAGGACGTCGCTCAAGGGGAGGGTACCTCTCAGGGGGTATTCCGTCGGGCCGGCCACTGACGACGAGTTCACGCTGCTCCAGTGGCCGGTCCAACGACGTAGGCGAGGTTCGAGGGTGGGTTACGGGTATGCGTGCGTATGCCCCTCTGTTGCCCCGGACGGAGTGGTGCGAGAAGAGCGCCGACCATAACCCACCCCCCTAAAAAAAAAAAAAAAGAATGCATCAATATCGCAAAATTCTGGGTGTCGTATACCTAAATGCAAGTTCCTTGACAAAGTCTTGGCTCAATAATTTATAAACATAACCACATTATCAAAGCTCACTTCAATAATGCAATATTTACATTCTACATTTTTATTAAATTTTAATTAGCAGTAAGAAACAAGCTTAATTTAATAATCTCAAATACTAGGTACTACTAGAATATGCCGTAAATAAATTGCGAGGTTAACTAATGATACTTAATTCAAGCAAAGTACCTATATATTTAAAGTACTCTATGAAAGTAGGTAAGCATCTGTCAAACACCACTTTTTCGAGTGTCGAACAGTGTACGGCTGTGTTCAACAGTGTCGTTGATGGAAAGCGCTTTATCGAACACTGCCTCACTTTTTGTATTAAATGGAAAGCACACATTATTAGACTTGGGTAGCTCCTGAATGAGAGATACAAATGAACTAGCTCTTTGATTTCAATCTAGCTCACATTAGCTCAGTTAATAGTTCAACGGATCAATCGGCTCTTTTACTCGCGTCGTCATGTCGTGCGAGCTGTCGACGACCGAAAGTGCCCGATATATGCCGATCACCGCCGAACAGTAAAAGTATTGAGTATGTTTCGCTATGCATTGTGACTATTGCGAGCACTAAACGTACAAGTTATATGTTCAACAAAGAAAAAAATGTTTGAAAAATAAAAAGTTATATTTAAAAAATTAATATTCATCTTCGAATAACAATATTCAATAATAATAATAGTTATCAGTACAAGCTGTCACTGGACGCAGTCGATTCTGTCAGCCCATATGCATTTAGTGAAAAGCTGTTTTTAACCGTAGCCATATAATTAATTTATGTATTTCTCATGGCGTATTTCCCAGTGAATTAAAATTAACTATAATAAAACCACTCTTTAAAAAGGACAACAAACATGACATAAATTGCTACAGACCCATAGTGTTAATACCGGTGATATCTAAAATTTTTGAGAAAGTTATTCATAAATGTCTTTATGGTTACTTTGAAGCTAATAGTTTTTTCGCCGATCAACAGTTTGGATTTAGAAAGGGAAAAAGTATTAACGATGCTATATATGCTTTTTTAAATACAATCATTACTAACATTGACAATAAAAGGCAGGCTTGTGCTCTGTACATGGATTTAACCAAGGCATTTGATTACGTTCACCATGAAACATTATTAGATAAGCTATATGCTTATGGTGTTAGAGGTAATGTACTGAAATTAATAAAATCTTACCTCAGCAATAGAACACAAATCACACAAATAAACAGATTGTGTTCTATTAAGACATTATCTTCCACAATAAAAACCATACAAACATATTCTTCTACTAAGAGAGAAGTAATTTTTGGCGTACCACAAGGAAGCGTGCTTGGACCACTATTATTTATTATTTATATGAATGACTTTCCAAAAGTAATACACCATAAATCTATTCTTTTTGCTGATGATAGCACAATTATTTTTACAGGACATGACAAATTATTGATCGAAAATGACATAAATAATACTCTACAAGATACTATTAACTGGTTGACGTTGAATAATTTAAATATTAATCTTCAAAAAACATCCGTAATGACATTTAGAAATAGATTAAATAAATTAGTTGACTTAAATATCCAATTTGATGACACAAAAATCTTAGAACTGGAAACAACAACATTTTTGGGTATCCATATTAATAATACTATCAATTGGAAAACGCACCTTGAATTTGTTTGTTCTAAAATTAGTAAATTTTCTTATGCTCTAAAGAAATTAGCAACCACAAATAATACACCAACAGTTTTGACAGCATACCATGGACATGTAGCTCCCATACTAAATTACGGTATTATTTTTTGGGGAAATTCTGTTAACAGAGATCAAGCCTTCAAAGAACAAAAGAAATACATACGGGCTATGTGTAAGTTAAAAAAAGTGGATAGTTGTAAACCTTTCTTTATTAAACTTAAAATTTTGACATTACCATGCATGTACATTCTTGAAGTTGTTATGTTTGTTAGAAAAAATTTACATATATTTGATAAAATTCATAGTATAAGACATAATCTAAAAATAAGTTGTCCACGTAATGTCACAACATTTCATAATAAGAGCATACTGTGCATGGCTTCAAGATTGTATAACAATTTACCCAAATTGATCCTGGAAATAGAGGTCACTAAGAAGTTCAAAACTAAAATAAAGAACCTTCTGTTAGAAAAAGCATACTATTCCGTAAATGAATATCTTTTTTACCCGACTGCAAAGGAGTGGTATTGTGTTTAACAGTCTATGTATGTATGTATGTATGTTTGTATGTTCCTTTGAAGCACTATATATACCAAACGCCTGGGCCGATTTTTATGATTCGCGCGTCAATCGATTCCTCTTAATCCGGCGAGTGTCACTAAAGATATGACGTTATTGAAAATTCAATATGGCGACTACTGGACGCCATATTGTGAAAATTAAAAAAAATAAAGTCAACAAACTATATCGAGTGGGATATCGTTAAACAGGTATTTAAAAATCATTTTTAGTTTTCTCTCAACATTTTTCGATTTGACTGGCCGTTTAGGATCTATATCGATTTAAAGTTTCGAAACAAACTTTTTCACATATAGGTTTTTTAGACAGTAGAAATTTACGATGAAAAGACGAAAAATTCATATAACTGGATGTGGATGGACATATACTGAAGTATCTAGTAAGTATATTGTCCAATATACCATAGGTAGTCCTATCTAGAGTATTTTTCATGTCTGACGCGGTCGCCCATCTCCAATTTCTAACGATATAGTACTTTACTTCAGTCGAAAAACTATATATAGTTAGGTACTTACCTACTTATTAATAAATAAGATAACTATAGCTACCTAGGTATTTATAACTAAAAAGTATAAAGTATTTTTATGACTAATTTTTTTTATGACTAATTATGAATTCAATACGTATTTGTGAAACGTTGACGTTTGTTTGTAAATATTTGTGATAATTTGACATTTGTATGTAAATTTGACATTGTAAATTTTAAAATCTTCAATTATAAGTGTAATTAATTAAATGTATATCAATTTTTTTATTATGTAACACATTGCATGCCGTAAGGTTAAATACAGTGATACTAAAATAATGATGTATGTGACAACTTATGTAATTACCTGTATTTGCAATAAATATATAAATAAATAAATAACCATTTAAGTTACAAACAGACCTTTCAATTTTATTTATTTTAATATAAATATATTTTATATCTCATCCTGCGATCACCAATCAAAATTTACATGCTCATGCATATCAAGCTTATCGCTTAATGATCGCGTAGTTCAGAGTTTGAACTATTCAAAAGAGTTAGAGCCGTGAACGAGTTGAAATGAACTAACTCAATAAGAGATCTAGCTCTCTTGATGAGTTAAATGAACTCAGGATATATATGAGCTAAATGAACTAAAAGAGTGATATAGCTCTTTTGATCAAAAGAGTTATATCTCTCTTTTCCTTTCAGTGAGCCGTTTTTCGCATCTCTACACATTGGTAGTTTTCCAATTAGAGAGCATTATGCGACTCAGTGGCGCACAATGCCGAATTATGCTGATGCTTAATTGGAACGTGAATTAGTTTTTAAATGCACCAGCAGAGTGCGCTAAGTTCAGCGTTGAAGTAAAAAATAATGTCAGAGTTAGCAATAACCTAATTTATCTGTAAATAAAGTGGTATACATAATAATTGGTTGAAAACTATTTACGGTTATTTTAAGTAATTTAGATTTTGATTATTTAATAAACATTTTTTTGTTTTGAGTAATTTATAGTCCGGAGCGTGCTCGTTCGCGTCCCCTGCCAGTCTAATTAGACTGCTAATCCGGCTCGAAATGCGTACCGCAATGCGGGTTAGGGCGTCCCCCGGAGGCGACGCGTACCGACCCGCCCCCGTCGGTACGAACTTCGGCAGTTGCGGCGATGGGGGCCGCCACCCATCACGCCTTGCCCAGTCAGGCGAGTCGAGGAGAGCAGAGTGCCGGGTGGGCACGTAGAATGTAAGAGGTTGTATGGAAGGTAAGTTGCACGAGCTGATATCCGTCATGGCGGACAGCTAGACGTGCTCTGTGTAACAGAGACCAAGCGAAGGGGCAGCGACGCTTGCGATCTTCCTGGTGGCGGGATGGCTCTGTGGTCTGGTGTACCACAGAGCGATCGAGCCAGCATGGGGGTAGGAGTACTGCTGTCCTCTCGCTTGGCCTCAGGGGTGAAGGATTACGGAATGTATGATCCCAGACTTCTTTGGGTCCGTATAAAACTTGGTGTCACCAAGGTATTCATGGTTGTAGCATATGCTCCCATAGGATCCTCGGTGGCATCAGACCTAGAGAAGTTTTGGGATAATGTTAGGGAAGTTCTGGATATGGCAGAAACCAGTGAACGCGTGATTGTATGCGGAGATTTGAACGGATGGGTGGGGACCAAGCGTCCCGACTATGAGGACGTACTTGGTCCATTTGGTGATAAGAGAGTGAACGACGCAGGTAGGCTCATAGCGGATGTATGTATGGAGAGAAACCTTATTGTGTCAAACAAATTTTTCCAACATAAGGACATCCATATGTATTCATGGAGAAGGAATGAACAGAAAAGTATAATAGATTTAACTTTGGTAGACAGTCGCCTCCGAAGCAAAATATTGGACGCAAGAGCCTACAGGGGCCCCACAGTCGATACGGACCACTATCTCGTTATTGCGAGATTTAGTGGTCTGTTCAGAAAGTGGAGGCACTGGCGAGAGCGTGTCCACTTCGGAGGGCTTGAAAGAATAAAGGTTGAAAGGTTGCAAGAAGAGTGTGTAAGAGAAAAGTATGCAGAGGGTGTCCGAGAACGGCTGACGATGGCAAGCCAGCCGCAATCGGACATTGAAGAATGCTGGAGAGTATTGAAAGAGAGTATGGTAGACACAGCGAAAGAAGTATGTGGAAGTTCAAAGAAGCATAGAAACACAAATGGTGATGCATGGTGGGATGCGGAAGTGGCAGCTTCCGTAGAGCAAAAGAAGAAAGCGTGGCTGGACTATGTCTCTTCTTTGAATCTGAATGACAGTATGACTGAACAGAAGAAAGAAATATGTCGTCAATGTAAGAATGACACCAAGGCCTTAGTGAAAGAGAAACGTGATAGAGCAAGTATGAGTGCAGAAGATAGGCTGACTAAAAACTTCGAGAGTAACACCAAACTCTTTTGGAGGGAGGTGAAGAAGTCTCGGGGTGGTTGGTCAGCCTTCAGAATGAATAAAATAAGGTCTAAAGGTGGAGATATTCTTACACAAACACAAGACGTGTTAAGCCGATGGAGTGAATATTTTGGCGATATGTATGCGGATACTACGGTTGGCGCCGGTGTCGCATGTGGTCTAGTAGATCAACATTCGGCGACGGCGTCCTCCGATGGCATCAGTATGGATGAAGTTGAATGGGCGATAAGAAGCTTGAAAAATGGTAAGGCAGCGGGCATTGATATGGTGTCTGCCAAGATGATCAAGCTTGGTGGCTCCTGTGTCCGGGAGGCGTTTCTGTTGCTCCTCAATTTATGTTAGAGCTCGGAAATGGTTCCCGGGGACTGGAATAGCGCAGTCATGGTGCCTTTGTTTAAAAACAAGGGTTCACGTTATGACTGCGCAAATTACAGAGCCATAAGCTTGACCAGTTTGGCAGCAAAAGTGTATGGTAAAATTATTGAAAGGAGAATGAGGATGGTGTCCGATGGTTTACTGTGTGAGACACAAGGAGGTTTCAGGAGTGGAAGGGGATGCATGGATCAAGTGTTCTCTCTGCGAAACATTGTGGAGAAACATCTGGCCCTAGGTCAGAGGGTTTTCTGCAGTTTTGTGGATCTGGAGAGAGCATTTGACACGGTTGTACAAAAGGAACTTTGGGACATTTTACCGGAATATGGTATTAACGGTAAACTGCTGCAGGCTGTGCAATCCAGTTACATGGGCTGTAGAGCCTGTGTGCGGCTGGATGATGGAATGTCGCCTTGGTTTGACGTCAATATCGGCGTTAAGAAGGGCTGCGTTCTATCAGCCAGGCTGTTTATCATATATCTGGATAAATGTCTCCAAAGGTTGAACGATATGAATGTGGGAGTCCAGATGGGTGACTCAGTGGTCTCTGCTCTGCTTTATGCAGATGACGCAGTCCTGCTGGCACAGTCAGCGACTGACCTGCAGACCCTAGTCGACACAATGACAGAAGATTGTAAGAAAAGGGGTCTACGCGTGAATGTGAGCAAAACCAAAATAATGGTCTTTGAAAGAGATGAAGCCAGAACAGATGTAAGAGTAACAATAGGTAATGCTGTACTAGAGCAAGTGGATGAATTTGTATATCTTGGATGTGGATTTAGCCGAGGTGGACGGTACACCACTGATATAGAGCGAAGAGTGAATGCGGGAAATGGAGTGAACGGAGCGTTGGGGCAACTTCTCGGCAGCCACCACCTCAGCCAGAAGGCACGTGTAGCAATACATAATGCAGTGCTTGTCCCAACATTACTGTATGGAAGCGAGAGTTGGGTATGCAGAAAAGAGTATGAAAGTAAAATTAATGCGGTCGAAATGCGATCTCTTCGGAAAATCTGTGGAGTTAGGCTGACCGACCGCATTCGTAACGACGACGTAACGCGAGTAGGTATGAAAGAGAGTATTGGTGTAAAGATGCGAAAGGGAATGCTCCGATAGTTCGGACATGTGGAAAGAATGCCGAACGAACGTCTGGTTAAGAAGATATACAATGCGAAAGTGGAAGGATGTAGGTACCGAGGGAGACCGAGACTAACCTACCTAGACCAGATCGGTCAGGTACTGAAGGAAGGTGGAGTCAAGAGTCTTCGAAACCGGCGAGCGTGTATGAAGAGAATTATGAATGTTGAGGAAGCGAGTGAAGTATGCAGAGATAGAGTTCTCTGGCACTCTGTTCTCTCTGCCTACCCTGCAAGGGATATGGCGTGATGATATGTATGTTTAAAATGAGTTCTAAAATAATTAAATACTTTTTAATTGAATCATCTTACCCAGATGATAGTGATGATGATTTATCGAGTACTCCGAGTTTAAATCAATCAATTAGTTCATTAACAAGTGATATATTTATTGAAGATATGTATGATAATGATTAATTTTAAATATAAAAAAAAGTCAATGTTTGTACCTTCATTCATAATTATATATTTTTTTAACACAGGTTGAATTAACTTTGATTATTTCCAAAAAACTACAACGAAACGAAAGCTTTAAAAATTTTTCACCAATAAATAATATTACTAACAATAATATAAATAAAGCATTTCGATCAATTTGTCAACTTAAAGAATTATTATGTCAACTTAAAGAAAAAACACTTGTTAATTTTCAGTCACTAAGTTGGTATCGATTGCACGCATCACACAGAAAGCACTACTTTTAAGAGTGCTCGATTGTGCGAAGCGTTGCTGTAGTTGGAACATTCAACGTTAAGCATTATGCCGCATAATGCGCTCTGGTGCTGTAATTGGAAAACTACCATTATCTACAGGGTCAAATGCTTTCACAAAGTCAAAATATGCGTGTCGATTTGACATCCAGCCGCCATTTTAGCTTTTACGCAATCAATGATTCAAATATGGTTGGTTAAAGTAGAATGCATTAAGATCAAAACTTATGTTATTATTTAGATCCGAGATGTTTGTTAATTTGTACAAAAAAAAATAGCATTAATAATAGTTCCAAATACTTTGCCAATAATTGATATTACTGCAATAAATCTAAAGTTTGTAACGTCAATCGATGATCCAGGGGTAGATGTCGGTACTGGCGTTGGTGTTACACTCACTTGATAACTTCCACCTGCAAGGAGAGGTGCGGTGGCGGAAGGGCGAGGTGAAGAGATTGTATAAATATAAAAGTCTTCTCGAGAACAGGCAAACAGTCCTTTATTAAAAATCAAGCGCTTGAGCGAGGCTGCTCACAATAAAATCAAGCGCTTGAGCGAGGCTGCTCACAATAAAATCAAGCGCTTGAGCGAGGCTGCTCACAATAAAATCAAGCGCTTGAGCGAGGCTGCTCACAATAAAACACTAGGATATTATTTAATATATTTATTTAGCACATCCATGGGTACAAAGGAGCAGAGATCACACAATATATACCTATATATATATTGTACATATATACAGACAGACAGACATACAGACGGACACACACACATATGTTATTGTATATCTGTCGAACACGTGTACGGGTGTAGACTGACGTGGTACACTGTATGGTATTGTCACCGGTGACGTCACAGCCGCACGCCCGCCGGCAGTGCCGCAGTAGCACTCACCGCACATACGTCCCACCGCTGGACTTATACTTCCTTCACAACGGAAGGAATACTGACCAAATGTACCCTCGCCAGGTAGACGTGTTGGTTGGTATGAGGTATTTGTTCTTTTGAGTTAACTTTTTCTCATACATATGAATTTTATATCCCTTGTTTTTAGGAGAGGTATGGTAGGGCGTGGTGAATGGTATTCTTACTGAGTGGTAACAGTCTATTATGCAACGTCCTGAAGTCATGTCAGTAAAGTGTCAGACGGCCCACCCGTGGTTCCCCGGTGGGCGGTGGTCGCAGTCGGTACTGGCCCGTACTGTACGATGGGCGCCGTTGTTGTGTATGTATGATATAAACTAGGGGTGTGCGAATAATTCCAATTTACGAATTATTCAAACATTCTCGAATAATTCGATAATTTACGAATAATTCGATAATTTTTGAATTATTCGTTATTTTTGAATAATTCGATAATATTCGAATTATTCGTTATTTTTCAAATAATTCAAAACCTTTCGAATTATTTGTTATTTTTCGGATACCTACAAGTATTTCACGAATTCATATAAACTATAGTAATTGTTTTTCTTTTTAATTTTATTAAATAGTTTAATGAAATAAATATTATTTGGAAACCTTTTGTTTCAATTGTCGACCATAAACCCTGAATTTAAAACACTTTTTGACCACTTATAAAATTAAAAAACCAAGCTTTTACCAAATTTTTGACGAATAGTTCAAAAATTTCAAAATTATTTATGAATTCGCGAATTACTTGTAGGTATTCGAATTATTCGAAAAATAACAAATAATTCGAATTTTTCGATTCGAATCGAATAGTACTATTCGATTTGAACGATATTCGCACACTCCTAATATAAACCTATTTACGAATGTTGTATCGGACTTTTGACGGGAATTTGAAAACGTCATGTGGTGCTCTTGTATTATATTCGATATCCTAGTGTTTTAACGTGTTATATTAGATAATTTTGATGGCACTTTATGTAATATGAAGCGGCGGAACTACTGGGATACATCCCTACAGTGAATATCATATAAAAGTGCTTTACAACGTTTTCGTTTGCCATCAAAATTCCCACAAGATACCGTCTCTAACACTTCTCGGGCTCTCTCTATAGTCCACTGCAGTTACGGAAATAAATAAACATAAAATTATGTAGTTTGGGGATTATGAAGGATCGATAGGGGGTGTATTCTGAGCATATATTCCAATTTGAGGGATTCTGGCGAGGTCAACTCAAGGTCATTTCGATGAAAACGCGTTTAATTCGATATCTCGAGAACGGCTAGTGTTAGACAAAAATTGCAGATACCTTTTCTCTTCTAAATTAAATTTAATAACTTTATTATCTAAAATTTTTTTTTTCGTCAATATTTTTCAATTTATTGCTGCCGAAAGGCAAAAATTTTACTTTTTCCTCCCTTTTTTTTATTTTTCGCCATTTTCTCCCCAACCCACGGTGGTTCCATAGTAGGACATTTGACTTCAAACACGATGTTTAAATTATGCCGTGATAACTCACCCAGTTACTTACTGTAAGTGATACTACTTAGGGGTATAAAAGGAATTGAAATTAATTATCAATTACATTTCTTTTTGTGCATCAGAAGTGAACGCATCCCACGCGTTCTCTGATAGCGTTATTACGAAGTGCTAATTAGTCATTACGTAACTCGTGATTTCTAAGAATTTGTTGTTTGCGAGTTATTTTTTTGTGATGGATATTCAAGTTGAAGGTATGTATGATTTAAAAACACATTTTTCTTCCGTTTTCATAATTGTGTATATCTAAAAATATAGTGCTACGAGAATGCATTTAATCTGATGTTTTATTTTATGTATGTTCCTTTATTGCAGATTTTAAAATTTTTGCATAAAGTTTCATGCATATTTTTTTTTCAGGAATGTGATTTAATGTCTCTTTAGTCAAATGAAAGAGGATTTAGCTGCGTTGAGCTGCAGCTGTGAGTACTGGCACGCTCGTAGCAAGATGGTTGATGGTAAAGTCTGCAGCGCTTTTAGTGACACATCCTGTAGTAGGTGCTATATTTGTGGTGCAACACCAAAAGAGATGAATGATATTGACAAGTCATTAAGTAAACCAGCAGATAGTAGTAAATATCAGTTTGGCTTATCCCCACTTCATTCATGGATTCGTTTCTTCGAATATTTTATTCATATTTCTTATAGATTAGATTTTAATAAATGACAGGCGCGTTCAGTAGAAGACAAAGCCCTTCTTGCACAGAAAAAATCATTTGTACAACAGACATTTAGAGAACTATTAGGTCTTATTATTGATAAACCCCGAAGTGGAGGAAGTGGCACATCCAACGACGAAAACACTGCAAGAACTTTTTTCTCTAATTCAGCTATTTCAGCGGAAATAACCGGATTGGACAAAACACTTCTTGACCGATGTCATCACCTGCTGCTGTGTCTTTCGTCGGGTTATAAAATTAACAGCCTAGAGTTTAAAAACTATTCTTTAGAAACCGCGCGTAAGCTTGTGGAGGCATATCCGTGGTACAACTTACCTTCTTCTGTCCATAAAGTGTTGATTCATGGATCGGAAGTGATTGATCATGCTTTAGTGTTTGATCAGGCTTATATGTATCGGTGAACTCTCAGAAGAGGCCGCCGAATCTTGTAATAAATTAGTTAGGCAATTTAGACGTGACAACACGAGAAAAATGTCTCGAGTTGTCACAAACACTGATCTTATGAACAGACTCCTTCTTAATTCTGATCCATACATTTCCAGTTTAAGAAAATTACCACGGAAGAAGAAGTCCGTTCTACCAATCGAGGTTCTAAATTTGTTAATGATTTAATTATAGGAATGTTTTGTGATAAGTGATAAGTTTTGAGATAAATAAGAGTAGCGTAATTTAGATTATATGTGTATTTAGTTATAATAATAGAAAGTAATATAGGTATTTAAATGTAAAAGAAATAAGTTTATGTTGTATTTTTGTGTTTGTTATTAAATATTTTAGTTTATGGGTATTATCCCAACAGTTGTTTATGCTAATTAAATAAAATGATAATCCAATTGGTTTGTTAATCGTTATCATTACCTGTAATTACCAAACACGTATTTTATCTTAATAAATTATTAATATTTTAATGGAATTGAGTTATTATGTTATTGTTTACCTTAATTAAGCATAAAATAGTTTAATTACATGCATTAGCATACAATGAAATGGTTATTAACCGCGCGCATTCCCTAAGACCGCCCTTCCTTGAAACCTGAACCACCGTGCAACCGTTATTAACCGCGCGCATTCCCTAAGACCGCCCTTCCTTGAAACCTGAACCACCGTGCAACCGTTATTAACCGCGCGCATTCCCTAAGACCGCCCTTCCTTGAAACCTGAACCACCGTGCAACCGTTATTAACCGCGCGCATTCCCTAAGACCGCCCTTCCTTGAAACCTGAACCACCGTGCAACCGTTATTAACCGCGCGCATTCCCTAAGACCGCCCTTCCTTGAAACCTGAACCACCGTGCAACCGTTATTAACCGCGCGCATTCCCTAAGACCGCCCTTCCTTGAAACCTGAACCACCGTGCAACCGTTATTAACCGCGCGCATTCCCTAAGACCGCCCTTCCTTGAAACCTGAACCACCGTGCAACCGTTATTAACCGCGCGCATTCCCTAAGACCGCCCTTCCTTGAAACCTGAACCACCGTGCAACCGTTCAATTTTATTGAACTTTACCGATTATCTAAAGTGTAGATCTTTTATTTATGAACAACTTTTTTCTTAAACTTTTTTCTGTAATGCCAATACCTTCAGAGTTATATGTTACTTTACCGAGCGAAATCCGCGCCACTGTCGCAATATCAGCGACATCAGTAGCTCATCAGTCATCATATCATCATTTTTGAACGCGGATTTTAATATTAAACTACCGCCTTAGCCAAAAATTTCATCTGACTGAATACTGGAAGTGATATTATTATTGTGAAATTTTGTAATTCTGAAAAATATTTTTCATAACGGTAGAAAAATAATTAATATTACCTTAAACTTGATAGAGGTGTTAACATGCGCTCATGTTCCTTATCTCCCCTTATTACACTGGCTTTTATAAGCGCTTAAATTCGTTTTGTTTTATATATATATTTTTTTTATATATATATATATATATATATACATATATATTTTATATATATATTAATTATTTTTCTACCGTTATCAAAAATATTTTTCAGAATTACAAAATTTCACAATAATAATATCACTTCCAGTATTCAATCAGATGAAA
This sequence comes from Lymantria monacha, assembly GCA_905163515.2. Taxonomy (NCBI): domain Eukaryota; kingdom Metazoa; phylum Arthropoda; class Insecta; order Lepidoptera; family Erebidae; genus Lymantria; species Lymantria monacha. The sequence goes on along the minus strand of LR991104.1, from coordinate 24,654,522 downwards.
TTTTTGGCCAAGGCGGTAGTTTAATATTAAAATCCGCGTTCAAAAATGATGATATGATGACTGATGAGCCACTGATGTCGCTGATATTGCGACAGTGGCGCGGATTTCGCTCGGTAAAGTAACATATAACTCTGAAGGTATTGGCATTACAGAAAAAAGTTTAAGAAAAAAATTGTTCATAAATAAAAGATCTACACTTTAGATAATCGGTGAAGTTCAATAAAATTGAACGGTTGGGTAGAAAATGGCGAAAAATGAAAAGGGAGGCAAAAAAGTAAAATTTTTGCCTTTCGGCAGCAATAAATTGAAAAATATTGATGAAATAAAAAAGTTTTAGATAATAAAGTTAGTAAATTTAATTTAGAAGAGAAAAGGTCTCCACAATCTTTTGCCTAACACTAGCCGTTCTCGAGATATCGAATTAAACGCGTTTTCATCGAAATGACCATGAGCTGACCTCGCCAGAATCCCTCAAATTGGAATATATGCTCAGAATACACCCCCCTATCGATCCTTCATAATCCCCAAACTACATAATTTTATGTTTTTTTTTTTCCATTTTTTTACGTAATTGCACTGCACTATAGAGAGAGCCCGAGCAGTGTTAGAGACTGATGACTCAAAAACAAAATTGTAAAAATATTAATTAATTCATATGTATTACACATATTACATTTTTTTTTATTTTTTTATTGATGGGCTATGGGTGCGTCTCGCCCCGCTGAATCGGTCCGGGGTGACGGAAAGGCGGCGCGTGACCCCATAGACCCACCGTAAAACCTTCTCTCTTCGCCGTGCGAGCGGACCACCGGTACTCGATTTTAACTTCGGTGGCCCGCCCGGCGGTTTACCCTCGCGGGTTCCTCTCGTCGACGCCCCGACAGATTTCGCCGTCGGGGCGTCGCCCTCACGCGGTGGCCTCACGTCGGGTGACCGGACAATTCCCCGGTCCGATCACCCGAGGCCTCGGTTAGGACGGCATCAGGCGCAGGTATTCGCGCCTGCGCCGCCCCAGCCGCTGACGGCAGCCCGGGTCGCGGGACTCCTCCCGGACTCGTTCCGCCGCCTCCTTCTGCGAGATGACAGCCTCGCAGAAGGCGGCGACCGCGTCCCAGTTCCTGACGCTGTCGACCATCGCTCTCGCGACAGCCGGCAGCGCCAGGTCGGCTCCAATAACAGCGACGAGGTCACGGCGCTGCCGGTCAAAGCCCGGACACGCCTCCAGCGTGTGTTGCGCCGTGTCCTCGTCACTGCTGCAATGGTGGCAGAACGAAGTCCACTCCCTTTGCGCGACTGTGTGCAGGTAAAAGCCGAAGCATCCGTGCCCCGACAACACCTGCACCAGTCGAAAGGAGAGGACTCCGTGCCGCCGCTCCATCCACTCCATCAATACGGGCCGGAGAGCCTCGACGGTGACGACACCGTGTCTAGGCCTCTCCAGCCGCGTAGCCCAACGGGCGATGACGTCTCGGCGGGCGTCCTCGCGCCAGGTGGCTATCTCGCTCAGCGATGGGGAGCCACCTTCGCCTCTAGGTCCCACGGGGGTGTCCCGGCCAGTAGGCATGCCGCCTCGGTCGATACCGTGCGGTACCCGCGAATGGCTCTGACCGCCATGACTCTCTGGGGTCTCCACAGAACAGCCCTGAGCTGGGCGTTCAGAGCCCTCGCCCACACGGGTGCGCCGTACATGGCCATAGAACGGATCACCCCCGCATACAGCCGTCGGCCCTCGAAGCTGGGTCCACCCACGTTCGGCATGAGCCGCGAAAGGGCGGACGCCACGCCGACCAGCCGGGGAGCAATTCGGCGAAAATGCTCCCGGAACCACCATCGCCCGTCGAGCACCAGACCCAAGTACTTCATATGGGCCTGGATGCTGATGTGGACGGAGTTGACGACTAGCGAGACGCCGATTGGCGGCCTTACGCGTGGCCCATGGAACAATAGGGCCTCCGTCTTATTTAGGGCCACCCTGAGCCCCAGCGCCTCGATTCGCCCGACCATCTCCTCGGTGCCGAGTGGCCAGGCTCGCCGCCTCTTCGAGTGTCCTGCCCCGGGCTGTGACGAGCGTATCGTCAGCGTAGCATATCACGCTCAGCCCGGGGGGGAGACTCCCTCTCAACGCCCAGTCGTACCCGATGTCCCACAGAGTCGGCCCCAGAACCGACCCCTGTGGAACGCCGCACGACATGGACGTCCGCACAATGTCCCCTGCGGGACTCGCGCAGAGGACACTGCGCCCTTCCAAATAGTCCGCCACCAGCCGCCTCAGGTACAAGGGCACCCCATGGAATCGGAGCGCCTCCCTGATGCAGCTGAATGGCAGACTATTGAATGCGTTGGCGATGTCCAGCGACACCGCCAACAGCACTCCCCCGCCGGTGACAGGCTCCGCGGCCGTCTGCCTCAGTCGTAGCAGGGCCCCGATGGTCGAACGCCCCCTTCTAAAACCGAATTGAGCGTCCGACAGATCGGGCCCCACCTCCTCCAGGTGTTGGACGATGCGGGCAGCGAGGATGCGCTCCAGCAGCTTACCCACATCGTCGAGGAGCACGATGGGCCTGTAGGCCGACGGCGAATCCGGGGGCCGTCCCGGCTTTGGCAGGAGAACCAACCTCCCCTCCTTCCAGCACTCAGGGAACCGCCCAGACGCCAAACAGGCGTTGTACAGCTGCCTGAGGCGAGGCTCGAGGTGCTCGAGGAGCGACGTCAGCACCCGGACTGGTATTCCGTCCGGGCCGGGGGCCGTGGTCGCGGAACGAATCCGCGCCACAGCTGCTCCCACTTCCGTCTCCGTCACGGATTACACATATTACATCAGTATGTCGTAAACATCATAAATTATTATGACAGAAATGTGCGTGCTGTGATGGCGCGGGCGCGGCCGGTGCGCTCTAGGGATGTTAAAAAATAATCGATTTTTATTTTAATCGATTATTTTTTTCTAATAATCGATTTTTTATAATCGATTTTTATAGTAATATTAATCGATTTTTAAAAAATCGATTATATAAATTATGCGTTTTAATCGATTTTATGAAAAGCGCCATCTATGGAGCGGATGAAATGAATCGACGTAAATCCATTATTATTTACAAGTTAAGACTAAGAGTGCCATAATATATGTAGTTGTTGGTAAACAATAAAAATGTCTTCCAATAGTAAAACATCCAAACGCGGTTGGCGAAAATATTTTACGATTAAGAAACATACAGCAATATGCAAGTACTGTTCCAAAGAGCTAAAAACTTGCAATAATACTACAAATTTAAAACAGCATACATACATACCATCACGCCATGTCCCTTGCAGGGTAGGCAGAGAGAACAGAGTGCCAGAAACTCTTTCCTTGCATACTTCACTCGCTTCCTCATTCATAATTCTCTTCATACACGCTCGCCGATTTCGGAGACTCTTGACTCCACCTTCCTTCAGTACATGACCGATCTGGTCTAGGTAGGTTAGTCTCGGTCTCCCTCGGTACCTACATCCTTCCACTTTTGCATTGTATATCTTCTTAACCAGACGTTCGTTCGGCATTCTTTCCACATGCCCAAACCATCGCAGCATTCCCTTTCGCATCTTTACACCAATACTCTCCTTCTCGCTCTCTTATGTCGTCGTAACGAATGCGATCGATTAATTTTACTTTCATACCTTTTTTCTGTATACCCAACTCTCGCTTCCATTTAGTAATATTGGGACAAGCAAGTTATGTATTGCTACACGTGCCTTCTGACTGAGGTGGTGGCTACCGAGAAGTTATCCCAACGCTCCGTTCACTCTATTTCCCGCATTTACTCTTCGCTCTATATCAGTGGTGTACCTTCCATCTCAGCTAAATTCACATCCAAGATATACAAATTCATCCACTTGTTCTAGTACATACCATACCTATTGTTACTGTTACATCTGTTCTGGCTTCATCTCTTTCAAAGACTATTATTTTGGTTTTACTCACATTCATGTGTAGACCCCTTTTCTTACAATCTTCTGTCATTGTGTCGACTAGGCTCTGCAGGTCAGTCGCTGACTACGCCAGCAGGACTGCATCATCTGCATAGAGCAGAGCACTGACCACTGAGTCGCCCATCTGGACTCCCACATTCATATGGTAACCTTTGGAGACATTTATCCAGATATATGATAACAGCCTGGCTGATAGAACGCACCCCTGCTTAACGCCGATATTGACGTCAAACCAAGGCGACATTCCATCATCCAGCCGCACACAAGCTCTACAGCCCATGTAACTGGACTGCACAGCCTGCAGCAGTTTACCGTTAATACCATACTTCGGTAAAATGTCCCACAATTCCTTTCGTGCAACCGTGTCAAATGTTCTCTCCAGATCCACAAAACTGCAGAAAACCCTCGGACCTAGAGCCAGATGCTTCTCCACAATGTTGCGCAGAGAGAACACTTGATCCATGCATCCCCTTCCACTCCTAAAACCTCCTTGTGCCTTACACAGTAAACCATGGGATTCCATCCTCATTCTCCTTTCAATAATTTTAGCATACACTTTTGCTGCCAAACTGGTCAAGTTTATGGCTCTGTAATTTGAGCAGTCATAACGTGAACCCTTGTTTTTAAAGGCACGATGACTGCGCTATTTCAGTCCCTGGGAAACCATTCCCGAGCTCCGACATAAATTGAGGAACAACAGGAACGTCTCCCAGACACAGGAGCCGCCAAGCTTGATCATCTCGGCAGACACCATATCAATGCCCGCTGCCTTACCAGTTGATCTACTAAACCACATGCAACACCGGCGCCAACCCGAGTATCCGCATACATATCGCCAAAATATTCACTCTATCTGCTTCACACGTCTTGTATTTGTGTAAGAATGTCTCCACCTTTAGACCTTATTTTATTCATTCTGAAGGCTGACCAACCCCCCGAGACCTCTTCACCTCTCTCCAAAATAGTTTGGTGTTACCCTCGAAGTTTTTAGCCAGCCTATCTTCTGCACTCATATTTGTTCTATCACGTTTCTCTTTCACTAAGGCCTTGGTGTCATTCTTACCTTGCCGATATATTTCTTTCTTCTGTTCAGTCATACTGTCATTCAGATTCAAAGAAGAGACATAGTCCAGCCACGCTTTCTTTTTTTGCTCTACGGAAGTTGCCACTTGCGCATCCCACCAAGCATAACCACTTGTTTTTCTATGCTTCTTTGAGCTTCCACATACTTCTTTTGCTGTATCTACCATACTCTCTTTCAATATTCTCCAGCATTCTTCAATGTCCGATTGCGGCTGGCTTGCCATCGTCAGCCGTTCTCGGAGACCCTCTGCATACTTTTCTCTAACACACTCTTGCAAACTTTCAATCTTTATTCTTTCAAGCCCTCCGAAGTGGACTAGCTCTCGCCAGTGCCCCCACTTTCTGAACAGACCACTAAATCTCGCAATAACGAGATAGTGGTCCGTATCGATTGTGGGGCCCCTGTAGGCTCTTGCGTCCAATATTTTGCTTTGGAGGCGACTGTCTACCAAAATTAATTCTATTATACTTTTCTGTTCTTCTCCATGTATACATATGAATGTGCATATGTTGGAAAAATGTGTTTGACACAATAAGGTTTCTCTCCATGTATACATCCGCAATGAGCCTACCTGCGTAGTTCACTCTTTTATTACCAAATAGACCAAGCACGTCCTCATAGTCGGGACGCTTGGTCCCCACCCATCCGTTCAAATCTCCGCATACAATCACGCATTCACTGGTTTCTGCCATATCCAGAACTTTCCTAACATTATCCCAAAACTTCTCCAGGTCTGATGCCACCGAGGATCCTACGGGAGCATATGCTACAACCATAATAACAATAATCTCTTATTATTGGAATATAAAAAGTATATACATTTTTAAATAATAGAAAAAACTTTTTTTGCTTAAAAATCGATTATTTATTTTGATTATAATCGATTTTTGGCAAATCGATTAATATGAAATAAAAAAAATCGATTTTTATTTAATCGATTTTTTTCCAGGAACCTCGCATCCCTAGTGCGCTCTCTCACTGATTTATCAATTACATGAGTATTATACAATGCCTAAATATTGTATTAAATATATTTATATCATTCAAGTATAAAGTACATTTTTCAAGTTGATGATGATCGTTGTGTGACCAATTGAAATAATAATTGTCTTAATGTTTTAACCATTGTTTAAGGCATTTACCTACGTCCAAGGTAATGTTCTAGAACGGTAGTGGCGCGCGCGACCGCAGGGCTGTCGCACAATAAACGCTTCGTCTTGTCGCTGACATGACATGTCACGTAAAGTGAGAGAGACTGTCGATTTTGTACTAGTCTCAGATTGTGTTAGTAAGTGTGTAACAATATTCTTACATCGACAACAGCGGCGGCGGCGGGTGCTTCGTGTGTTACTCAAGAGTGAGACATAGGAGACACTTAGCAATAAATAAAATGTTTAAATTTTACATGTTAAATGGCCGACTTTATTTCAATTTTTGCTGTTCTGTAAACAGATTATAGACCTGTGAGGATACCTGTCCACCAGCTGGCAGACTCCACTGTTGGACGTAGACCTAATGTCACTCAGTAGGGTCCTGGCCACTTTCCTCCAACGGCTCTCTTCGAGTTTTAAGTCAGTACACTTAATGGGGAGTCGTCCTATGCATCGTTCGATTCGTGGTGGCCACGCGAAATCTCTTTTGCCCCAACGGTTTTCGGTTTGACCAGCGTTGTGACCTGCCTATCGCCACTTCAATGTACAAATCCTTCAAGCTGTCACACAACTGTCAAAATTAAGTACTCGAGCGGTATACTAGGTATAGGTAACAGGTACACAGGCAGACTGCAGGCAGCAGGCAGCCCTGCCAACGAGCATGTAACTGTTCTCACCATAAGTAATGACAATAATACGATAATTACTTATTTTAGTGTTTATAATAATTATATTTTTGTTCACAATTATGAACTATTATTAAAATAGATAAATGTTAATTAGACTTAATTAAATTTGGTGTTCTTGTTGCTTATAACTAAGTATTAATACTTAAATATATCTCATACGTACACATCAATACACGTGGAATATAATGAAAATAGTCCGCCATCGTCGTGTAGAGGCAAAGGGAGCTGTACGTGTACAGGCAAAGGGAGTGATACCAAATGTGTACATCTGACTGCTAGACGCTCCAGTCCTAACGTCGCACTTCGCTTACGACAGAGACAGGGATATATGACTAGCTGTCGCACGAGCGAGACATCAATATATATATACACGAACGAAATACGATTCGTTATGAACAATATAATAAAGTTATACTTATATTCAACATTTATACAATATAAATAGTTATAATTATATTACAGATACACAGCATACAATAATATTTCGTAAATCAATACAATATGTTATATAACTGAATCAACTCGTGTTTCACAATAATACTAAATATCGGACTGTAGGTGCCGACTGACTGACTGACTGACTGATCGGGTACTCGATTATTAAAAGTAATAAATGATTACTATTCTTAAATGATTACTATTCTTAAATGTTCGATATCAAGGGAGACCCACCACTTGCCTTAGCCATTGCTCCGCACACCTCGAGAAAGGATCGAATACGAGTCCTCTTACTGCTATGCGATGAGCATTGAGCAGCCTCCAGAACATTGAATATCAAACTGCAAGAACTTCAAACGATCCCATCTCATATTTTCATTCCATTCTTGAGCCGTGCGGGTGTTGATTAATCATGTGAAGCTGATGGACCGACCTCCATTTTAAAATAGTAATGGGTTGTCCCCCCATGTGTCGACAGATTGATGATTGATGATTTACCTAAATCAGCCAAAAATGACACTTCATGAAACGTACATTTAATTATTGAAAACCATTTGTTAGATGTTTGAAGCATTAGGGAATGCATGTTCTATCAGTTTCACGCACAACGACGCTCGTTTGGTGCAAACGTAGGCCGGTGTGTGAAGTGCAACGGTGACGTCACATCCTGCGTATTGCTCTCTCTGTCTAATTAATAAACTTGTAAGTGAACTGAAACTGAACGTTAGAATTATGTATTATTTTCACAAATTTGTATAATTTTAGTTCTGAGCTACAAGGTTACGTCACCGGTTTATATAAACGTGAAATATAATAGGTAATTGTTACAAAGTCTTGCAGACGGCTGTTGAAAACGCATTAAATATGTACCTAGACAGGTTAACAATCGCGTTAAACGGTTGTTATGACAACAGATCGTTTTGTCGCGTGACCGTCGCGTCGGGCGCACCAGCACCAGCGCTTGGCCAATGCAGTTTAATGAGGGATATATTTATTTTAGGTTTTAACCCCCTCCCGTCCGTCGGTCACTACCAACGTCCGCGGCCACCCAATACTAATTTGCCAACACTCTATTTTATTAATTACTCGTTACATTTTATTGATTTAGCATACGACATATTTGGTTAATTATAAAACTAAACTAAAAAATAATGTATACAGTATAGATACGCGTATGTCGTAAAGGCAGACAATGACAGCGTGATGCTTTTGTGTTACAGGACATTTCGATTATTGTACTGTTAGTGGTGGGACTACGCTGTCGACAGTTGTCTGTCAACAGCCGCGGGCCGGTCCGTCCGGGGGAGTACCACACCGAGCAATAGGTCGACGTCTGAGTAACGGCAATGTGCTATTGCGCTTCGTTCGGTGAACGAGAGAGCCGGAAGACCAACTGGGTGGGTTTGGGGTTTATATTGGTAGACAGTGGCCTAGCTATACCCTTGGTATTGCGAAGGTCACGGGCTGCAGTAGCACTTCCCATTAAATTGCTTGCCCGTTCGCCATCATTAGCAATAAAAAAAATTATTGCATCAAACACTGTTGTATAGCAAATGTTTAGTTAGTGACTGTCTGTGACAGACGTTGTCTATGGACGTGGCGTGACGTGACGGACTCGTCCACGGGATTCAGTTTGTTGGTATCCTCGGTCGTGTTTGTCTGACCTCGACCTCGCGGTACAGCTTCCGTTATATTGTTTGCGGACGTCGCAACACGCCGGCAGGACATTCACTACAAGTACATATCTTGTGACGACATCGACCGCCTGAGGTCTTACTGCTAGCTCGGGGCTACTACACGAATGGACCGTTTGTAATAGGATATTTGTGTTCGCAAGCTAACGTGATCGAGATTTGTGTGTCTTAGTTGTCAGCCTCAGGTGGCTGTGACAAGTTCACCCGGACTGTGGGTGAGCGCTGAGGGCTGAGGGCCGAGTGCTCTCAACCCGATAAGTGTACGAGACGTAACTTGGCTACAATAGATCTGTTGAGGCGTCACAAGGTCATCAGCTACCTGTTTGTTGCCGCCGGGATGTTGGACGCATAATTCATGTTTTACTTTCATATATTGGTGGTCATATACATATCATATCATATCATTATTTAGAAAAACGAACTGGTACCTTTAATACAAGTTGCTACAACAGCTTAGCTAAGGTACCAGTCACTAGATATGTATGACATATGAAATAAGATAACAGTTGTAATAATTAAATAATTAAATAAATAAATTAAATAAATAGCGGTAGGTAGTATATGTGATTTAATATCCGAATCGTGTGGGCTGTAGAGACTAAGAAGAAATATGTCCAAAAACACCTTAACACGGTCCAGCGGCTCTTCGCACAGAGATCGGTGAGAGCATATCGCACGGTGTCTCTCAACGCTGCCTTGGTGCTGGCTGGGGTTCTCCCTCTTGATATTCGAGTGAGGGAAAATGCCTCCCTCTACGAGATCAGGAGGGGCTTGCCGGTGCCGGTAGGGGAGGTGGATGCACCGTTGCCTTAGGTATATAGAGCGACCACACCCAGCAGAACATATGGACCACGGTTTCATAGAAATCGATACCGAATAAGAAGTCAAGGATAAGTTAGACAGCGCAGTGCAATTGTATACAGACGGCTCTAAGATTAATGGCAAAATGGGAGCCGCCATATCTATATGGGAAAGGACCACAGAAGTTAAAAGCCTTAAGTTTAATTTACCAATGTACTGCACTGTCTACCAAGCGGAAATACTGGCCATATGTGAAGCTGCCAAAGTGCTGGTGCGGGGGGGATACAGCTCTGGGGCGATACTGAGCGACTCGAGGGCCGCTCTGGAGACTGTAGTTAACAACGATGCCACTATTAGATTGGCGGCAGAAGCAAGGGCGTATATAAGAAGAGCAGCGAGGGACCAAAGGAGAATCGACCTATTTTGGGTGAAGGCCCAGGCGGGGATCCGAGGAAACGAGCGTGCGGATCGGTTAGCTAAGGACGCTGCACTAAAACTCAAGAAAAAGCCCATCCATGATTGCTGTCCGGTCTCATTCGCCAAGCGCGAAATTCATGGGGGGGGGGCTTGGCGAATGGAATAAAAGATATACGGAGGGGGTATCCGCTAATGTTACAAAAATGTTTCTACCCAACGTTATAGATGCGTACCACATAGCTAAGAAACTAAATCTGAACAACATATTGACATAAATACTGACGGGGCACGGCGGGTTCTCCGACTACCTGCATCGCTTTGGGTGCAAGGAGAATCCATCATGCATCTGTGATCCTGAGGTAGGGGAGTCGGTGGTGCATCCGATACTCGACTGCCCTATAGACATGAGAGACAGATGCAACACCGAACATACACTGATCACAAAAATTAGCTACCATAGTGTCGGCATTATAATGTCTGATAAAAGTACCAGGTCAATATTTTTGGAATATTGTGCAAAGATAGCCCAAACTGTAAATAATAGAAATAAGACATAAATGTACTTTCGAACTATATTTACTAGATTAAATAAATAAATGTTAATAGATAAAATAATGAATAAATAATGTATTGCAATCAATAATGTAACCAGTATTAATAATAATGTAACTTATAATCAAAGATAACGTAACATACGCTAAGTAATGAAACAATCTAACAAATTATAATGAATGTAGATAATAGTAGATATCCGGACTAAAAAAAAATATCCGAATCACCCACGTGTGCGGTGTGATGATACTATGTTACTCTGATGATGTACGGCAGGCACCTCCACCTACGGCAGGTACGAGACGACGTCGTAGATTGTGCACGTTGGGTGCGCCTCAACTAGTTCATTAATATTTTCAATTTTATAATTGTTACTCGTATTTACTTTTCCTGTAGCTGTCCACAGTAAAGTAAGTTTTATATCGTAATACCCAATGTGTTCTGTCCTAAACTTGTTGCAAATATTTATTGTGACATAACGTTATGTAGGTGCACGTCGTATGTTGTTGTTATCGATATATACCTACATTTATAATGTTAAATTTTCTCATATGTAAATACTTCCTAAATGTATTATCGAAATTATAAAAAATACTTCCAAAGCTACAGTATGGCCACTAAATGCCTAAGGTCGTGGACACACGTGTACGCGGCGGCGCCGGCTACCGTTGAGACGGCGCGGTGTCGTACCGCAGCACCGTGCTGTGACACAACGTGTATTGTTCGCGGAGGACAACGATATCCCTCCCCCTATTTATTTAATTTCATGGTGATATGTTATTGTATTAAATAATTAACATAACATGCATATAAAATCTATAATTATACAAATTCGACAAAACATGACATAATTGACAATTATAATAAATTAGGTGTGAAAATGGCGCGTCCATTAATGTTCACAAACATTGTACCTATACCTACACCTATTGCCGAGTGACGTCACAGCTCGCGGACATTTTGTTTTGGATAAATAATACTTAATCCATTATTTACATATATATATATATATATATATATATATTAGCTGTGCGGTAGCGGCCTAGAACACTACTACCTACCCTTACTTTGCTCGTGGATGTCGTAAAAGACGACTAAGAGGTTTATAACGACCTGGGCCAACTCCTTCTGATGCCGTTTGGTCAACGGTTACATTCCCAAGGAGGGTTGACGTCTGGCAGGCGGCCGGTCATAAAACTATTGCCAATAACTTTTACAGTATGTATTATGAAAAAAGAGTACATGTTGTATCGACCCCAAGTAATTGGGATAAGAGTAGGAGAATGATGGTTATATATATATATATGTATATACATCCCCAAAGTGATGTTGCGTCATACATGGCGCTTTTTACCGATGATGTCGCATCCAACTGACTTGTTGCATCATTTATACGGACGCACGATTGCCCAGCTCTCAAATTTAGCCAGAAGCAGCCAAATGGTTGATACAATGCATGGGTGAAATATTGGCGTGGACTCCATTTTGTCACTGGGGTGATTTTTGCCGTATTTTTTAGTTCTGCACATGGAGACTAGAATAAGGAGTACCATCTCAGTGTATTAAGAAGTGTCCATTGAACGGGAGCAAATTAAGGTGGCGCTATAGTAGCAAGTGTAAGAATTTTAAAAAGAGCGCCACAAATTTCATAGGTTCATAGGTTATTATTTATCAAATCACAGTTGACTACGTAACTCAGCACACTTCACTCTGCTTATTACTGCTACATTCATATCATTTCCACTTGCTACACTAGCGCTATTTCGGTGAGTGTTCGAACAATAATTTGCTGTTTACAAGTGGACACTTTTTTGACTAATCCCCCATACAAGATGGTACTCCTTATTCTAGTCTCCATGGTTCTGCACTATACCGCGCAAGTTCGGGCGGCCGCCTCAGCGCGGCGTATATTATTGGCGTATATTCACTATTTTGGTCACAGACATTATGTCGATAATGTTGCTTCTGTATATAAATTAAAAAGTTTTTATCGATTTTAATTAGTACCTAGTTTAATTGCGTCACACAAAATGGCATCGCGGGGATTACAGGAATGAGGGGGCGGAGTTAGCAAAAAAAATTCGATACTGCGTGATTGTCGTTATTTGCTTTTTTTTAATTTTTTTATGGTCTATATTAATAAGCGTATATTCGATGTTTTTTTTACATAGATCATGTCGATAATGTTGCTTCTGTATAGAAATTAATAAGTTTTTATCAATTTTAATTAGTGATCTAATTGCGTCACACAAAATACTAATGCAGGAATAAACATGATGTCGTCTATTGATCCAGCGATATAGATGTGGGCCAACAGCCTCCACTGTTTGTCTTCCTGTTACGGAGGATTCTATCTACCTTTCATCGCTGGATCAAGGTTCCCCAGGCCGTCACCATCACTCTGTCCAGTTCTCTGTCAGAGATCTGCGCACTCTAGGCTCGCGCCGTGGCACGAAGCCGGTCTACCTGGACCTCCGCTTCAAGCTCCCAGAGCGGGTCACCTGGTGGTGGCCTGCAAGCCCTATTTTGTTCGTCACTCACCCAATTGGGTGGGGGACAATAACGAAGATGTGGTTGTTCTGTCCAGAGGATGTACCGGCCCTCCCCTCTCTGCACTGGAGAGAGCAATGGTTATGTTGTGGTAGGTGGCGAGACTTCGCTATCATCGGTATCTATTTCTCCCCCATCCGCGGTCTGGCTGAGTTCCCATTATTCTTGGACTCCGTCAGTGCCGCGGTCCGCCGTCAGTCGCCGAGGAAAATTGTGGTCCTCGGTGACTTTAACGCGAAGTCTCGCACATGGGAGAATCCTGCCACAAACGCTAGGGGCGCGGCCGTCGAGCAGTGGTCCCTGCTGTCCGGTCTGTCCTTCCTTAATAGAGGGACGGTCCACACTTGCGTGCGACATCGGGGTGGGTCCGTGGTGGACCTAACGTTCGCCAGCCTTGCTGTCGCTTGCGAAGTGAATGACTGGAGATTGGAAGAAGGGGTGGGGACCCTCTCGGATCACCGCTATGTGCGGTTCGAGATCTGTGCTCTTCGGGGACCACCAGAGCCCCGGCGTGCAAGAAGGGGTAGACTCCCAAAGTGGGCCATTGGTCAACTCGACCTGGAAATGGCTCGGTCTGCCATAGCACAGCGTTGGGGCAGGACGGGACAGTTATCCACAGATATAGAGGGGCTTGCAGGTCAAATGAGAAGTGCCCTTGAGGCAATCTGCGATGCGGCGACGCCAAGGGCTCGGTGGAGGCCGCTGCGCCGTCAGCGCCGTCAGATGTACTGGTGGTCACCTGAGATTGCGAATCATCGGTGGCTTCTAACCGGGCGCGGCGTGCCTACATTCGATATCGTCAGAGATTTGACCGGGACGACGTCCTTGAGGGTCAGCTGCGAGAAGAATACAAGACGAGGAAGAAGACTTTGCAGCTGGCCATCAGCCAGGCGAAGGAGAGGGCTCGTGAGGAGCTACGTGCAGGTCTCGACCGGGACCTGTGGGGGCGCCAATATCAGCGGGCGCGGAACAAACTGCGTGCCTGTGGCGCTCCTATCATTGAATTCGATGGACTCGGGTTTCCTGTCGGGGATAATGGGGGAGCTGTTCTCGCGTTCTATGGGACATGTTCCCCCTCGAATGGTTCCTCGGTCGGTGCTGGAGGTGGAGACCACAATTCCACCCATCACCGACCGAGAAATGGTAGTGGCCCTTTCGCAACTTCACGGGAAAAGGAAAGCGCCTGGCCCGGACGGCGTCTCGGGGCTTGTGCTCGGTATCGCCGCAGAATACCTCAAGAGTGTGGAACGTCGGATTCGACTGGCTCCTACGAGGTCGGCTTTTCCCGGTATGGAGGTCATCTACTATGCGGATGATACCCTCGTCACGGCGAGGAGGCCCGACTTCCGGGGAGCTGCCCGATTGGCAGAGGAGAGAGTTGCGCTCGTCGGGGGCCGGATCGGTATGTTGGGCCTGAGGGTCTCGGCGGAGAAAACCGAGGCCCTCCTATTTCATGGCCCGAATCGAGGTCCTCCCCGAGGAGCACACATCGGTGTGTCTGGGGTTGCCATGCCAGTGCGGGCTCAGATGAGATATCTGGGCCTGCACCTTGATGTGTCTAGATGGAATTTCGGGCCACACTTTGCCCAGCTCGTCCCAAGGCTCGTCAAGACGGCCACGCTCTTGGGTAGGCTTCTGCCAAACACTGGCGGTCCCGGGTCGTCCTGCCGGCGTTTATACGCCGGAGTCGTGCGATCCATGGCGCTGTACGGAGCCCCTATTTGGGCGGATTCCCTCACCACCCGCAACAGAGCCCTTTTGCGAAGACCGCAGAGAGTCATGGCGGTGAGGGCTATTAGGGGCTACCGTACGGTTTCCTGGACCGCGGCGACGTTGTTAGCGGGCGACCCACCTTAATCGTTAGTGGCTGAGGCTCTGGCGGAGGCTTACCGAATCCACGTTGCGACGCGGGCCGACGGCGAGCAAGTCTCCGTAAGAGGACCGGACAGAGCATTAGAAGAGGCCCGAAGGGGAGTCATCCAGCGGTGGAGAGAAGAACTGCAGTCCCCCGTAGCAGGGCGGGGGAGACTGTAGAGGCGGTTGCGCCGCATTTCCACCGCTGGATCAACAGAAGGCACGGCAGCCTAAGTTTCAGGGTGGCGCAGGTGCTTACCGGACACGGGTTCTTTGGTAAGTACCCGCACAGAATTGGGAGACGCGTAACACCTCGTCGTCGGAGTATGCCGAAATCGGTGCGTATACCTGTATGACCTTCAACGAATACTTCTTGGTAATTCTGTGTATAAGGTACGCTATAGATTACCTACATACATATACATACATAAATATTCGGTATCAATATAACCACAAACGTAGTAGGAAGTAATTTAATTAATAAAGTGCATAGAATGAATACAGGATAATATTCATGATAATATACGGAAGCAATATATGGGTATATACCCATATATTTAGATGGATTTAGGAAAATCGAAGAAATGTATTGATAACTAAGAAATATACAAAGTGTCGCATGATTTCCATCATGAACGGACACCGCAAACCAGCGAGAATTATTCCAAATTGAATATTTTCATTTCGTGTTTAAATAAAATTTCTCGTCGACAATGGAATTCATATGACAGCAATGTAACAATATTCGCACGATTAACTATTGGAATCCCATTGACAATGGTGGACGCTACAGGATTCGACTTTGAAAAGACGCAACAACACTTCAGCGATTTAAATATATATATATATATATATATATATATATATATATACGAAGACGGACGCGACCGACCGATAACACCGACACTAACTACCTATAGGTATACATGACTTCTGAACTTTCTGTTTGTGACGTAGAGACTCAGTAAGCAAACCGCACCTTTAATCATAAACTGAATTAATTCAAAATTTACGTTTTTCGAGTTTTTGATAAAAATGAAATTAACTTCGCCAGTAGAATACGTACAATCCAACAGATTAATCGATACGACGTAAATGACAGAAATAAAAGATTGTAGTTCTCTTTTCTATTAACTCGGGCGTATATGTCGATACCAGTAAAGTGAGCGAATTCAGTAATAAGCTGGCGTTAGAACATTCATACCTCTATATAATTAAAAAAAAAGCGAAGTAAATCGAAATAATACTGCATTTATTCAATCTTATTTCATTTTATTAGAAAATCAAATATATTTTTTATTAACACATTATGATGTAATTCAGTTTTTTATAAATTATATTGTATCAATTATGGCATCATTTTGAATTAATGCAGTTTAATATATAAACATTTAAAGAAAACTTTAATAATTAAGTTTTATTTCAGTATTGTACTACAAATTATCGGAAAATGTGTTATTTTAATATTTATTTCGGTTTAATATTAAATGTATTAGATACCTATATGTTTCGTATTATTTGTAGTTATCTCACTGTTTATAATATTACGAATGCAATATCAGAGTTTGTGGTATTGTTTTGGTTTTAGAATGTATTCTAGAGCTTGAAAGATTTTAGGACGGATCATGGCAAACACGACAGAAAATGATAAAAATACTATAGGAGAATTAGATTAAAGCTTCGCAGATCATATCGAAGTAGATAAATTGAGAAAAATAACATCTAAACTATATTAATACTAGTTTTATATTCTAACAAATTAAAGAATATGTTAATTAATTTCAGAAATCTGAGTTAGAAAATACTCTTACCTACCACTCACTCAAAAAAATCTAGTACCTTATTTGGATAGTTACACTAACATGTCTGTCACGGACTATACGATAGTTACACTAACGTGTCTGTCACGGACTATACGATAGTTACACTAACGTGTCTGTCACGGACTATACGATAGTTACACTAACGTGTCTGTCACGGACTATACGATCATTACTCGACATACTTCTTCATGAAGTTCTTTATCCTCAAATTCATCATCTTCCCCTATTACTAAACCTCATGTTATTATTAATGAAATAGATTATGACGACGTTATAGAAACCTCACACCCAAAGCATACAGACGAAAACTTCATAATAATTTTACCCACCTTTAAATATATGACATTTATTGCTAGTATATAGTAGTAGGTATCTGTAAATACAATATTTGCTGTCCTCTTTATAACGAACTAGCTTCTGCCCGCGGCTTCGCCCGCGTAAAAGGTTACTTTCCTAAAGTTTTTGATCCCCTATTTTTATTTTTGACCGTCGGTAATACAGTGCAACAGTATTACAATACTCAGGGTTGGAACTTAATTACTGGACTGCTAGATGGCGTTAAAGAAGTAGATTTTGAGATTTTTTGACAAACAATATTTTTATTTTTCACATAAAAATTTTAATTTCTTTTTAATAAAAAGTATCCTATGTTACTTTTAATACCTCCAAGAATATGTGTACAATGTTTCATGATGATCGGTTGAGTAGTTTTAGCGTGAAAGCGTAACTAACAAACTTACATTCACATTTATATATTAGTAGGGATTGTAATTTTTATCTTTCAGCAATTCATTAATAATCCGTGTGAGTTACACAAGGCTCAAAATTATGACACATTTCCTTTATATATTTATGAGAGTGATATAGATCTAAGCGCTACTGGTCCGACAAAAATGAATTTTCAACCTACAAAAAAGGCACTATTATTTTGACCAATTGAGCTCTTCTTCTATCTATTCTGCATATTCAAGACGCGTTACAACATTTACTCTTAAAAAAGGGCGCAAAATTACCAAAAAACAGTAAAAAAAAAATAATTTTGCCCATGGGTGATCGTAAGAGACAACTAAGGGTTATGAAACGCATATAACATCTATGCAAGAGAAGGAAACCTCAAAACAAAGCACGTCAATCCAACGTGATATAGTAGGTGAATGTATCTGCTGTTTGGAGGCAACTCGAGCTCAACAGTGGGACGCATAAAAGCTGAGATGATGATGATGATGTACCCAAATCATGGCAATGGAAATAGAACAAAATTAAAAATATGGGTAGTGGGTAAGGGCAACTCCTATGTATCGCAGGCGAAAACTCCAAAACTCATATCAGCTCGGTATCTTAAAAAACCTTGCGCGGGTAAATGTAGACTTAAATGTACCAGAGCGAACGATACGAATTATTTCAGAATTTTTGAGATTTAGCAAAAAAAAGTGACCTACTATAGGTACTTACATTATAAGTTACATTACATATATAAGTACTTACATTAACTAAGTACAAATTAATTAAAAGTCAAAAATCCTTTTTTTCAATAATAAATGTCATATTTAGCAGAGTAATTTTTTTGCTTTATTAAAAATAATACAAGTAAAATTCAAAAATTAAAACTAATAAAGAATTAATTAGGAATATCTCTCTCGAAAATGTATGCCTGTATCTCAATATCGCAACAAAACTAAATATTTCACGTTTGAACAACTTTTTAATACAAAACTGAAATGTTTCTAATTTCTCCCTTTAGATCAAAATTATTCGAATACATATTTTTGTGAAAAGTGAAATAAGTTTAAACTTTTTTTTAAATGGTTATCTAAAGTGTATTCTTTATTTAAATAGTATAATTTTGTATCATATTCTAAAAATAAACTAATTACGCTACAGTTATCCGTTTTTGTAATTTACCTAATCCATCTATTTATTTTTTTATGATTTTTTGAAGTCATCAATCCAAATATGTCCAACTTTAAATGCAATTTGCCTCAAAATTGAAATTTTGTGTTATTTCAGTTTATGAATAAAGGTGCGAAACATTTTATTAAATTCTATCACAAAAGGAATGAAACGCGGTCACAAAGTTTATATCGGATGAAAAATAAAAGCAATATACTACTTTCAATTAAGCACTAATACTCTACAATAAAATAAATAAACACATGTTTCAACATGTGTCAATATTCATCCCTCAAGGATATATCCATCCTAATAGAGGATAAAATTTTCTGACGATACTTTTATTTGATTTATTATTAAATTAAAAATTAAAGTTATTAGAACGTTGTGTTGAGTCAGGGCGCACGTGAAGTCGCGTGCAGTAACTTAGTCATATACAAATGTAATTATGTATATACAATTAGTTAAACACTTTTTTTGTCGACCCTAGTCGACACAATGACAGAAGATTGTAAGAAAAGGGATCTACGCGTGAATGTGAGCAAAACCAAAATAATGGTTTTTGAAAGAGATGAAGCCAGAACAGATGTAAGAGTAACAATAGGTAATGATGTACTGGAGCAAGTGGATGAATTTGTATATCTTGGATGTGGATTTAGACGAGATGGAAGGTACACCACTGATATAGAGCGAAGAGTGAATGCGGGAAATAGAGTGAACGGAGCGTTGGGGCAACTTCTCGGTAGCCACCACCTCAGCCAGAAGGCACGTGTAGCAATACATAACGCAGTGCTTGTCCCAACATTACTATATGGAAGCGAAAGTTGGGTATGCAGAAAAGAGCATGAAAGCAAGATTAATGCGGTCGAAATGCGATCTCTACGGAAAATTTTTTGAGTTAGGCTAACCAATAGCATTCGCAATGACGACGTAAAAGAGCGAGTAGGTATGAAAGAGTGTAAAGATGCGAAAAGGAATGCTCCGATGGTTCGGACATGTGGAAAGAATGCCGAACGAACGTCTGGTTAAGAAGATATACAATGCGAAAGTGGAAGGATGTAGGTACCGGGGGAGACCGAGACTAACCTACCTAGACCAGAACGGTCATGTACTGAAGGAAGGTGGAGTCCAGAGTCTCCGAAACCGGTGAGCGTGTATGAAGAGAATTATGAATGTTGAGGAAGCGAGTGAAGTATGCAAGGATAGAGTTCTCGGGCACTCTGTTCTCTCTGCCTACCCTGCAAGGGACATGGCGTGATGATATGTATGTATGTATGTAGTTAAACACTCACATTATATAAAATGTCTGCGGCGTGTCGTGTCGCGCGCACGTCACGTGCTCGACACGACATTGTATATGTTCACACCATTTACCGATATGTTAACATCTACCTGTGGACCGAGACGTGGACGTGGCTCCACTGTCTACCTGTCAGACCTAACGTTATGGGTTTGATTCCTGTTTAAAACAAGTCCTTATTCTTACAATTCGCAACTAGTTGGTCATACCAACTCGACTTGATATAAACTATTTTGAAGTGAAACTTCTAACAAGCTTGTGTTAAAAGTTTAACGTAATGGTATTCGAACGTATGCGCGTAGTATACCTGTTACAGGCCAGCGGGAGCGTTAGTAACGAGTAGCGTCCAATATTCCAATGTAAGAGTGAGAGCGTAAGAAAGATACACAAAGGTAGAAAGTAGGAGAAAGAGAGAGAATGAGTCGGTAGATCCCAAGCACATGCGCATGGTATTCTTGCTATTCAGCGAAGTAAACAGTGCGAGCGTCGTGAAATTAGCTGAAATACGTACTTGTTGTTCCATTTTAATTTATATTATTAATTATTTTATCGGTTTAAGTTTTCAGTGCTGTCGGCAGCAGGCGGTCCTCGTGACTGCTTTGTGTATTTTATTGATAAGCAATATTCGGTATCACCCCATTACTTGTGTTCCGTGTGGTGACGGAGCAACAGTACCCCACACCAGCCCCTGTCCTGTCCGTGGTTATTGTAAAAGACGTCTAAAGTATGTAAATATGTATAAAGTGTACAAGAGGGAGGGAAATTCGATATAAAAGTGGACCAGCACTGCCTGGTCTGTGGGTGTGACCAGTGCGGGTGGCGGCCGGCCGGGACGTGTTCCCTCACCGGTCACGCTGTAACTGTCTGTTTTTATTTATGACACCACGGCACTGAGGCAGTAATCCTTGTATTTACAGACACATGAAATTAACGCAAACAAATTACATACAGACACACAAAGTATTGTTCTGCGTGGAAATCCAACCAACGGCACTGGCCCAGAAGGTCGTTATATTAACCACTACGCCATCTGTGCAATATATTTTATTTTGTATGAGCGAAGGATGTCACGTGCGACATACTAGTGGTAAACATGTCTTGTATCAATATTAGATGTATACACAATGTAAATATTTGCGAAACTTAAACAACTATTTAAGTACGTTCTGGGCTCGTTCGTGTGCCGCCACGGGGAATGGCGTGCCCGACTCTACGTTGTATAGTCACTCTGTCTGTCCATATATATTTATTGTTTTATTTTAATTGAATCTGTTTAATATAATAGGGGTTTAAATATGAAATAGCCGTTTTAACGTACGTCGCCACTTTGAATTAAAATGAAATGTCTGGATTTTGTGTCAGATATCAAAGTGAACTGTTTCCAAACGAAAACTATAACATTCTAATATTTAACAAAATGTGATGACTTTTGATCGTTCCACGTTCAATTGTTTTTGTACATTCAGCTTTTGAAGTGAACACGGACACGGCGGCGTACAGGGCAGGTAATGTGTTCGAATACGAGCTCCGACGTGGGACTGACGCGGCAGGAACGGCTCGTAATGTCAATGCTGGGTTGACGGAGAGGATACGGCTAACGAACACACCGCGCGCTTTTGGTTTAACCGCTTTCGTAGTGGAAACTGGGACTTCAAGAATGAACCACAAGGAAGGCCGGCCACTAAGGTAAATAACAATGAATTGAAGGTGATGGTGGAAGCCGATCCGAGTCAAAGTACCAAGGAATTAGCGGCATGGTTTGACGTTAGCATACCCACAATATTGACCCATTTGCACCAAATCGGTAAAATAAAAAAACATGAAAAATGGGTCCCTCATGATTTGACTGATCTGCAGAGAGCAGCGCGCGTTGAAGCTTGCCCTATCCTGGACCGAATTGTAACGTGTGTTGAAAAGTGCATTCTTTATTATAATCGCAAGCGAACAACGCAATGGCTGACCCCAGGTCAAGCGCCACATCAATGCCCTAAAGCAAAGCTTACCCATAGAAAGGTGATGGTAACTGTTTGGTGGTCACTTAATGGTGTAATTCACTACAGCTTCCTCATATCTGGTCAAGCAATAAACGCAGATGTCTACTGTGCAGAACTCCGAACAATGATGGCGGAATTCGCAGTAAAACAGCCCCGACTTGTCAATCGATCTTCACCATTATTGCTCCATGATAATGCATAACATTAATAGGATCTTCTCGTCTAATATTCCGCAGTGTCTGAAAACAAAGGTTTACAACCAGTGTGTGTTGCCAGAGATGACTTACGGCACTGAAACGTGGTCTCCAAATATTGGCCTCCTCAAAAGGCTCAAAGTCGCTCAACGTGCTATGGAGAGGGCTATGCGCGGTAGTTCTCTACGCGATATATAATCCGGAAATCCATAGAAGAACGGGTGTAACCGACATAGCCCGAAGAATTAGCACGTTGATGTAGCAATGGGCCACATCGCTCGACGAACCGACAACCGTTGGAGAAGAAAGGTTCTAGAGTGGCGACCACGAATCGGACTGCGCAGCGTAGGACGACCCCCACTAGGTGAACTGACGACATTATGAAAGTTGCAGGTAACCGCTGGATGCAGGTGGCGCGGGACCGTGTTGAATGGCATTCTCATGGGGTGGCTTATGTCCAACAGTGGACGTTTACGAGCTGATGGATGCATGAATGGATAGAACGCAAGACCTCATACTGCTCGAGAAACTGTCTTAACACTAGGTACAAGACCTGCAGTTAGAAACCATACGTCATCCTCCGTACTCGCCAGGTCTCGCCCCAACCGACTACCATTTATCCGCGATTTGGACAATTTTTTGCACGAAAAAAATTCTCTTCTGAGGAAGCAGTACAAAATACCTTCACACAGTTTGTGGAGTCCAGGACCCCAGAATTCTATCGCAAAGGTTTAAATGATCTTCCAATTAGATGGCAGAAATGTATAAATAATGAGGGGAAATACTTTCATTAAAGAAATCTGTTTTATGAACAAAAAAATGGTTTTAATTGATCAGTACGAAACGGCAATTTGATGCTTTCACTCCTAATACTTTAGTTTCGATGTTTGACAATATGTCGGACACGTTGAACGCGCTATTTTACAAATAAATAATACACCAAGTAATGGCTTACCTGGATGTGACCCGCAACCACAGCCCGTGTAACAAGGACAAGAGCTTCCTTCTACAGCTCCAAAAACATTAGCCAACATCCTCATTGCGTGATGGTAGTGGCAATAGCTCTCAACATGAATGAAAGGTTGGGGGAGTAAGGTCTATACAGACGACGAGAAGTCCACGACGTCGACGGAATAAAGTGAGGTCTGACAGACTCCAAGCACAAGTTTTCCTTATCAGTACGGTATAAATATTGTAACGTTCTGTCAACTAATCACACTTAACCGGTTTATAGGACTTCAGAACAAATTAAGAACCTTTTTAACTTATTTTTTTTTAATATTATCATTTATTTTATTTTGTTTTTGAAATATTTTACGACAATGTAAACATTATTGTGCATGTTTTTTTAATAAAATAGTATTTATAAGCGAAGAAAGTATAGTACTGTTTTTGTTGAACAGTGATTGTTAACCCTAAGAATGTGATCGGGGGTCACGACCCTCTCGAGACACGACTTCCAATATAAATGCATTTCACGCAAAGCACTTGTGAGTGTGACGCTCGACTCCCGTGTCGTGGGCAATTCATTGATTTGTCAAAAGTATATATCAGTACTACACACATTTAATTCAACTGATCTATAAACAATTGTTCCAACTGTCAAATGTTATTTGTATCCATTACACAAATAACTCATTACAATGCTATCGCGTGACACCAAGAGATTGCCGCTGATAACTAGTTAGATACATTAAAGGTCATTTTTAAGAAGAAAATATTATTGAAGTGAACATTCGTTCGTTGAAATTCGTGCGGTTACGGAGTAGGTAACTAGGTATACCTACAATTGTCACCATTGTTCGACGTCAAACAGGTGCAAGTCGACAACATCACTATAAAAGAATGAAATAATACTGTATACGAAAACGTCCGCCCAACGTGACATATTATAATGGTTTCCGATGTTTACGCGAGTGTTACACATTTTAAATAAAACTCCTTTTACGGATTCTATCGCGTTTGTATTTGATTTTTAATTGCCCGACGTTTCGAACACTTTACAGTGATCATGGTCACGGGAAGACTAAGGTGTCTTACGCCCAAAGAAACATCGGGAAATTAAAAAAATCAAATACAAACGCGATAGAATTCGTAAAAGTAGTTTTATTTCAAAATTGGCATATTATGTTAATTTCTCTCCTATTGAACAGGTGACTCAACGGTGGCACAAGTGGATCGTTAAATGAACTGAGTTGATGACTTAAATTCTTGAATGAAAACCTGCACTGTTCATAAACGAATATGCCTCTGTGTATTTACATACATATATATAATGCTAAGGACTAAACGCCTCTCACGTTCGACATACCGAGATGCCGTCAGTGCAGATGGCCTACCAGCCGATGACATATCACCAATCGATGTTGAACGATGTTCCCACAACAATACCTTCGTAAATCTCGTACAAATCGAGTAAGTCTAGTCGACTGATTCTGTAACATATATAATGAAGTTCACAAGAGAGTCAACGAATCAAATTCAACACAAAGCCATAAAAAATATTTCCCCAATAACTTCTTCGGGACGTCAATTGTCAGAGGGCGCGCGCGCAGACTATATAACTATGTCAAACATTTCCAATGATATTTAATATTATTTACAAAACAGACTATGTATAATATTATAATTTAAATTCGTATTTCTAATTAACAGTGTGCGTCCATGACAGACTCACAATGTCAATAGATAAAAGAGTACAAAAATACAATTATCAAAAAAAAATCACATATGTTGCTAAAACAAAAATAAAATAAAAATCTTGTGCTACAATGTATAATTGTGGCGAAAAAAATAAAAAAGTACACACACACAGACACACTTACACATTGATATTTTATTTAAATGCCGTCTAAAATCCACTTAACACTTATTTTTACAAGAAAAAGAAAATAAATAAAAAAAAAATCTATCTACTTACAATAAATAAATTAATATATTCTATAATATTACATAACTAATAAAATTTATTATTAAACTACAAAATGTACAACTTATTATATTAACAAACGTTGTGCGACCGAAACAAAAATATTAATTATATATTTATACTACACACAATTGTAATAAACATTATAAGAGTTGGCAACATTACTTTATCGTTTATACAAATCGGCAACATCTATAATTTAATAGGATTCATATTTCTTTATGAGAAAGAACAATCGTAAAACAACCTATACAATATACAGAGTAATGTCAACATAAAATACTAAGCAGTGTTGCCAGTTTTGAAAACAATAAATAGATATATTTGTACATATAAAACATTTGTTGTGTTAGACAATAGACAAAAATAAAATAAAAACAAATCTTAAACTAAAATCATAGTCTCGAGCAACTGTTGGTCATTCGTTTATATACCGACATCTATATTTACCGTATATAGACGACTACTGCCGTTGCCACCAAGGACACACACATTATATAGCATATTAATGATTATCATTTAATCTCACAAAACTAGAGTTTGAAGTTGATTTTCATATTTCCTGGGTGTTATCTAAAGTTTAAGTGGGTATCCTTAATGGAAACAGGTCTCCTATAGATTCTCAAAGTAGACGTAGACGACCCCAAGCTGGCCTTGTATTGTATATTGCATTTTTCGAAATTAAAACATTTTTGTGACAATATATCAAATGGGATCATTGTGTTGTCAATTTCGTTAACAAATTCTTGGCAACTAAAAAAGGGAGGAACTAGGCCCTTCTTTGACTAATCGAGCATATTTATATAATAATTTATAAAACTATCCTTAATATGGACCCCTAACATTCTAAAACTGATGTGAATTACTTTTTAAATGACTGACAATTATTCAGTAACAGTATGCGACGACATTATGTACAAGACAAGACAGTATCGACGGTGTTTCGTAAACAATAACTACATATGTTTGGGAATCGATCTTTGCACAAATATAGTTGAAGTGAATACATTATTCTGACAACTGTC
Organism: Lymantria monacha; assembly: GCA_905163515.2. Taxonomy (NCBI): domain Eukaryota; kingdom Metazoa; phylum Arthropoda; class Insecta; order Lepidoptera; family Erebidae; genus Lymantria; species Lymantria monacha. Next base: position 24,628,168 of record LR991104.1, on the reverse strand, counting down.
GACACGATCGATAACGATTGTTTTCAATTATTTATTTTGAGCAACATTTAGTTATCAAAAGCTGTTAACTTAATACGTGAACAAATGAACGATAAAATATCTAGACAATTTTTAATGAATGAATTTTAAAACGTAAACTGATATCTATAGTCTATGATAAATTACTGAAAACGGAAATGAATAAAAGAACCCTATTCACTGTTAGTAATAATAATTGATTAACTTGGTTAAGTAGTGATCGATCGTAGCGTCAAATACATCATCACACAAACTGAACCAATAGGTACTGTAATGGATTCAGAAATATACATGTTTTTATATATTATCATAGTATTGAATATTTGACTACTATTTACATATAAAAGTATTACCTAATAGTTAAATAATGTATGAAAATTTAATAATTACTCTTTGTCTAATTTGTAACGCTTTGTAATTAGTTCAATGCACAAAATAAATGTTTTCACATATCCATAGATGTATATGGCTATACTCTTTTATAACACGTGCATAAATTAGAATAAAAAGTAATTCCATTTTATGCGCGCGCTATAGAAAAAAGTCAACATTGCATTTAAGTGAAACGAAACGATTATTTTGAAGTGATACAAAGTATTTATAAAGTCGTTTCTAGACAACCTGCTGGACAGGAACTATGGCCTGTGCCGCTTATTTATGGACCCATTACAGTATTTGTTAACATAAACATGTGATACAATCGACTCCAGACTTGCAATGTTAAGGCAACACATCCACATTGTAATCTTTGGTTTAGTGCGGATGTAAGCCTCTAAGTACACAGCTAACATCGCGATAGTATCATTGTTCAACATAACACCAGCCGCCTGTCGTGCTGTATTGTACGAGACATATAAAACCTTTCAATAACACGTTTAAAAATAATATTTATATAAAACACTTCGTCGTGTTCATTCTGCTTATTGCATACAGTTGTTGCTGTTCTGATTGTGTGTGAACGTTTAATTTTCTAATTAATTAGTTTAGTGCAGGTCTCACTAACACGTGTATGAACGCAAAGAAACAAATATTTACCCACAAAATGCACCACCACCAAGTATCGGTACATAGACGAAGGCGACGTCAGAAAGTATAAATTAATATTTCGTGAATCAATTCCTTGTGTGATATCGATGTAACAATATGAACATAACATGACGGCCACCTCGCTACTGTGAGTTGTGGCAATCGTCTGAGGGGTCATCACAACAATAGGTAGCCAGTGTTCTACTGAGATATATACACTACCGTCCAAAAGTTTGGAAGCACACCTGTTTTCAAACAAAACAAATAAATGCCGACTAATAGCGGTAAAAATTAGCAATAATCTTAAGTTTTACAACCTTTTACGACTGTCTACACAAACACAAAAGGATTATTATCCTACATTCATCAAGTTTTATGGAATTCCTTAATATTGACGAAACACGTGTTTTATGACTTAATCCGTCGGCTACTTTATCCTATGCAATGGTGTAGTTTTATTGATAATGTTTGCTGGTTTTAACTTTTTTAGACCTTATTCAGTCGCACTTGAGCATTGGCACGTGAAAGTTGTGATATTAACATTGTCTGTATTCGAAAGATATCGGCTACTACTTTGACCGTATTTTTTCTTCTGAAAATGGCAAAACGCAAGCAAATCACGCTTGAACAGCGAAGCGCTATTTGCACTCTACGCGAGGAAGGATACAGTGAACGTCAAATCGCAGAAAGGCTCGGAATTTCTTGTAAAGGTGTCCACTATACCCTTGCTAGAAAACAAGAAACGGGGAAAAATGAAGATAGAAAGAGATCTGGTAGGCCCAAATCCACAACAAATCAAGAGGACAACTTCATTAGAGTTCTTTCTAAACGGAATCGACGCTTAACTGCACCACAGATCACTGCAGCTCTGAATGATACGCGAGAAACACCCATTTCAACAACTACTGTTAAAAGACGCTTACTGTCTGCGGGATTAAGAGGATGTGTTGCTGCTAAAAAACCCAAACTAACAAATCGACATAAGAAAAATAGACTAGAATGGGCAAAAGCGCATAAAAACTGGACTATAGAACAATGGGAAAATGTCCTTTGGAGTGACGAATCAAAATTTCAGATTTTCGGATCCAATAGACGTGTCTTTGTACGCCGGTCAAAAGAAGAGAGGGCTTCAGAGGCATGTACAGTGCCTACCATCAAACATGGTGGTGGTAATGTCATGGTTTGGGGGTGTTTTGGCAACAGTAAACCCGGCAATCTTGTGAGGATAACCGGAAAATTAAACAAGGAAGGCTATTTAAAAATTCTCCAAGATTCTGCCATACCCAGTGGACTAAGTCTCATTGGTTCTGGATTCATTTTTCAACAGGATAATGATCCTAAGCATTCGTCTAAATTGTGCCAGAACTTTTTAAACAAGAAAAAAGCTGAAAACATTTTAAACATCATGCAATGGCCATCTCAATCCCCTGATCTTTCTCCCATTGAACTTGTTTGGGATGAACTTGACAGGAGGGTGAAAAGTCGTTGTCCTACGAGCTCAGAACATTTGTGGCAGCTATTAGAGAACGAATGGAACAAATTAGATAAAGATTATTTTAAAAAATTGATTAATAGAATGCCCAGAATATGTGAGAAGATTATAAAGGAGAAAGGTGGACACTTTGATGAAGCTAAAATTTAATCTAATTTACCATTGTATATTATTTTTTTATTTTGTTTAAGTTAGTTTCTGTTTGTTCTTTATTTTTTTATCAATACATTTAAATTTAAATGACTTAGTTTGGTTTTATTCGATTTTACCTTGCTGCTTCCAAACTTTTGGACGGTAGTGTATATACATATATAACTCCAACTGTGAACGCCAACTGGCTCGTCAAGAGTAGCGATTATGGCGTCCTTCTGTAGTGAGGTCGGTGTCTAGGAGGGGTCTGTTGAGGCCACCGCGTGAGGGCGACGCCCCGACAATCTTCGGGGCGTCGACGAGAGGAACCCGCGAGGGTAAACCGCCGGGCGGGCCACCGAAGACAAAAATCGGGTACCGGTGGCCCGCTCGCACGGCGAAGAGAGAGAAGTTTTTACGGTGGGTCTATGGGGTCACGCGCCGCCTTCCCGTCACCCCGGACCGATTTGGCGGGGCGGGACGCATCCATAGTCCACCAAAAAAAAAAAAAAAGGGATTATTAACAAATTAATATGTAGTTTAATTTGCTATAATAATTAAATGGTGTCATATTAAAACGTGAAAGTTTGAGAGCCTTGGCAAAGGGTGAGGCAAACATGAAATAAAACTCAATACCGGAGTACCATGTATGAGAGTCGAACAAGACAAAGAAATGCCGCGTTACCGGCAGTCCTTTGTGATGAATAATACGCGTGATTAGTGTGTACTAAACTATAGTCTGTCTAATCTAAGAAGTGCATTTTGACAGCTGTCTGAGTAAGTTGTCTAGGTATGTGAACCAAATAATCGCTATCGAATATATCCGATTTTACTGAGAAATCGATATTGATTCTTTATAATTAATAATCGGTTTATTTTTTATTTTTCAAAAAGGTGATGAATAAATTAAGTGCTAAATTAGTACTAAACAAATTTAATTATTTCAGCATAGAATCTATTCATCATATTTAGTAAGATTAGGTTCATTAAAAACAAAAACTGGATTTGAAAATAGCTATTTATTAAGAATTACTACTATTACTTGAATTATCAGCGTCGCGAACATTAATAATTATTTCCTCATCAATCAAAGTGTCGAAATGTACATCTCTGTCAAAATCTCTGTTCGATTAATCGTATTATTCTAATATTTTTACCGAATATTTGGATATTCGTGAATTGGAAGTTGTCAAGCACTACTGTATAGAACATGATGACGTGACATTGTTAGGTCGTCATTAACAATTACTATTTACCATGTTAGTTTTATTATAATATAGTTTTACGAGTTTCAACATTAGATTATTGTACAAGAAAGTCACCCGCAATGTTAATTATGTAAATAACTTAATAGTTGTTTAAAATTTCAGATTTAGTGTTTACAATCATGTGTATACGTTTGACCAAGGTTATTGTGTATTAAAAAATGTAAAACGTCAAAATGCACTTCTTAGATTAGATGAACTATAATGGCAGTAGACAGACACCGCGGCTATAGACGGCTAAACTGTACAACGTTGTGATAGCTGGTGAGGGTGGGGGGTACGGGGTTGGCGATGTACAAATCTCGACAGCGATCTCACGTGTCGAATGCAATGTGTTCGATTCCCGCACGACACAATACTTGACGCTACACACATATGTATTTTGTGTGTAATATGTTCCCGTTAATTATATATTTTCATTTTTTTTAAGTCACCCTGATAGTACATTAGAAGAAGTTCGAAAATAGTACCAGTGACAGAGAAGATAAGGAGCACGAGGCTGTCTCGGTGTGGACATGTGGTGAGAATGGGTGAGAGGTGCGTGACTGGGAGAGGTATCAATATGATTGTGGACGGATTAAAGAATCCTGGGAGACACAAATAGAGACGAAAGAGTTGTCTGAATAAGAATATACGTATGAAAGTAGCCAGTGATGGCTGATAGGAATCTGTGGAGGGTAGGTACTAGCGCGAGATGAGGGCAGACTAATGAAATGAAGTGAACACTCTAGAAAAGGAAACTAATGTGTATCGCGTGCTATTCCGCTACAAACATAAAATGAATTAACGCAAATCACAGACAGACTTTGACAACTATACATATACATATGTCCTGTGAGTGTGTCGAACTCGGTACATCTCTATCGCTAACTCGACTATTGCCGTCGTCAGCTCTCTGCATGAGGGTGTAACCACCACCTGAGACTAAATACCAACCTTCCGACGTTTGTGAGCCGAGGTGATAACTTTAATGACAATATATGAAACGCTAAAATGTTTACTTAACTATAACAACCATTACAGTCGCCATCAAGTGCGACAAACACATCGCGGAAACAGAGATGTGTTCCTTTTACATTAACATAATTCCATATGTGATTGTATATAGTTAGTGTAAATAGTGCTTAGTGTTAGTGCGCGGCGCGCTCGGCGATCGCAATGTAAACACATGTCAGCTCCGCGTTGGCGATCAATATTTGTGTTGGACGCGGCGTGACGGCGCGCGTCGTGACCGCACGACACGCCGCGCGCCGCCTCTACACGCAGACAGACATTATCACATACTAGTTAAATGATCAAATTATGTTTTTATCAAAACATATCCCTATTATATCTCGATCACCATGCCACCTATCGACCTCTACAGATGGCGCAGTAGGTGAGCTATCGACCGACATCGTCCCAACGACCAACGATGAGATCTGATCTCATATAACGAAGCTAATTTAAAAACATATAATTTGCAACAACTAGGTATTTGTTAATTGTACAAAGACAATGTTTTGTATAGACATCGAAGTCACGACGCCGGCCGGGTGCTTGCCATTTGAACGTCCCCTGTAGTAGGTATGTAGCCAAGATCCAATTTTATTCCAGTGCGGTATCCTCGTGGTAATTCCAAGTTTTTCCTTTATCCTATTACCCCCCCAACAACTGCGGTAGGCAGTAGGTCATACGTTTGACCATCGTGTTAGAGGAACGTCCTTTATACTGGTACACATATAAAAGTAGTGAACTAATGAACGACCGGTGCCGCCATCTGTTAGTCAATATGTGTGACAACAAGTGCTGCCATCTATGTATACATGTGACAACTAGATGTATATATGAGTAATGAATCACACAATATTTGATGTCCTAACACTTGTCAATGTGTGTGTATGTGTGTGCCGAGAGTGGGACAGGTTACCTTGAGAGTGACACACCCACCACCCACCACCCACTGCTGAGCACGAGCTCAAACTATACAATAGGAAAATATATCTATCATACAATCTATATACGACGGTCAGACGGGTTCGTAGGTATAGGGTTTTATTTATAGTTTAACTTGTGTTGGATACATATCACATCAATTAGTTGTCATTTACAACACGCACGTACAGTGTTGGGGTGACGTATCGTAGTCCCACTCCATCACATACTGGGGTGACGTATCGTAGTCCCACTCCATCACATACTGGGGTGACGTATCGTAGTCCCACTCCATCACAATACTGAAAATTAATAATTATATTTCATACTTTACTGACGCCCACCACCGCCCGTACTATTCACGTGGTGATCACCATTATTTTTACGACTTATTGTATTGTTACACCATCGACAACAGTTAGTGTGTCGTAAAGGCACACTATACAAGTGTAACCTGTTGTATCTGTACAGTGAAACATTATAATTATTCATTTATTTACATACAAATGCTGTCCACGAGATGAGCCCATGTCTCACTCTCCACCGACATCTGGAGTCAAGCGAGACATTACTGCCACTGTCTGCACGACTGATGTCCCCACCATCATAGACACAACAGATACATAAGAACAGTGTTTATAACTCTACCCCGAGGTCCACACAATCAGTACAGCGACAAGGGCGAGGGTGCACAGTGCTGGTCATACAACTATAGCGGCAGGCAGGCGTGCTCGTACAGACAGAGCACCTTGTGTATCAGCTCGTACTGCTCGGAATTCTGCACCATGCCGCCCCTGTTCAGGCGCATGTTGCACACTATGCCCAGCACGTCCACCTTCTGCTCTATGCTCAACTGCTTGATGCCGTTCAGTATGGCTATCAGACAGCCGGTCCGCCCGATGCCGGCCGAACAGTGCACTATTGGCGGCGGGCCCGGCGTCTCCTTGGTAAAGTCGAACGGGGTGGACACACTGACCTTCGCCTCGCAAGGGGAGGGCTGCTCCAGCGGCGGGAACACAAACTTGGAGTCCGCCCTGGGCGAGTCGCACATGCACACAGCGTCACACACTTCACTAGTATTGTCGAAGTCGTACACACACTGTTTGAGAACGTCCAGACTCAGGTTAAGTAGCGCGTTCACGTCCTTGGGACACTTGTGGTCCGCCCAGTTGTGGAACCAATAGTGGTACACGCGGACCGTTCGTTCACACTTCCTATATCTCACTTCAAGGTTCCGTATTGTGTAACCTGCTTTTCTAATCATACCACTATTTTTTATAACGAAGACGTTGTCCGCCTCGTCCGGGGTCTCCGGACAGGGCAGGACGATCTCCTCGTCCAGCTCCAGGGGGAAGTACTTCTCGCACTTCTGTCGGTTGTTCTCGATGAAGTTGGTGAGCATGACGATCTTCTGCACTTGGTCGGTATTCGTCGGATGTCTGTTCTGATGCGATATGCTGTTCTGGTATGCCATGAGCCAGAAATCGTAGATCGTGTTCTGCAACGGACCCTGGGTCGCGATGTATGTGTTTTTGGTGTATTCATGCCCCTAAAAAATAAAAATAAATTTTACAAAAATTTCTGTGATATTGAAAAAATAGCTTACGTGTCCCAAGTGTGACCCTTAACGTTGTTTACAACAGTGGAGATGGCAGAAGCACCTGACGCACGGAAATGTGGCTCGCAGACTGTCCAACATGAGATCGCGCTCGTTACGCCAGAGACTGCACTCCCAGTAGATGTGGTCAGCTGTTTGTTCAAACTCGCAGTAATACAGCTACACTTACACACTGTATTGTTAGTTCACGAGCGGTTCGACAAGTGGGAAGAGCTCAATAGGTACCCAACCCACCAAAACTTAAAACCAAATATTTATACTGGAATCAAGTCCACAAAAGTGGCCATGACCATGAGGTTACTGCAACGAAACAAACATCAAGTCATGTTTGAAACAAATATATAATTATATTGTGGGACTCACCTTAATGAAATTGGCATTGATGTAACCTTCGACGGCCTCCGAGGTCAACATGAACCTGGAATGTTCGTTAGGCAGAATGGTCTTGTATCTATTCTTCAGATGAGACCCGGACACAATCGGTTTCTCTTGGAAATTCGTCGGCATATCCCAGAACTCCTGGTGCAGGTTCCTCAATAGCATCTTTTGATATTCCGAACAGGGTTGAGATGGAACCGTATCTGGAATCACCGTCTGAGGATTCTCTTTTGCCAGATCTTCCACCCTGCCGGAGCAGCAGCGGTGTCCGTCGGCAGTGTTGTGGCACTTAACTTTGGAATATCCGTTTTGGAAGACATCGTTTAAGTCTCTGAGCTGTTGTCTGGAGAGCACGCTGGACGCATTCTGAAGATGCTGCATATTAGCTAGATACAGTCTAAAATCTTCCGAAGTGCTCTGAGGGCTGAGCGGCTTCGTGGTAATATTTCTAGTGAAACCCTGTTGGAAGTTAGGATCCTCCTGGCGGCCAAACGCGTAAATGATCTCATTTTCTTGATCACCGCACACGTAAGTCAGATTCTGAGGATAATCCTGCTCAGTAGTATAAGAGGTTGACCAGAGATTATCGTGTGAACCAAAACCGACACCTTTCTCCGTCGAACGAAGTCTCGTGCGGTTTTTATATGATTTTGGTATTAAATTCTCAGTACTTAAGGACTTTCTATGTTTGTCTCGATGCGGCGAATCTTTTAAATTTGTTTCTAACAAATTGTCTTCAATTTCTAATTCCCTAGGTTCTTGCGGCTGTATGTTTAGTGTTAGCGATGTGTTGGAGCTACGTCGCTCGAGGATGCCCTTGCGCGGCTCGCCGGGTGGATTGTCTATGCTAATGTTACTATTATACCTACTTAAGTTACACGTTGATCCATTCAAATTATAATTTGAAACGCTTAAACCTCTATTAACTGACAGTTGGGGGTTCGAATTGTTTATATTAAGAGTGAGTGAGGTGTTTGAACTTCTGCGTTCTAATAAACCTTTCTTCTGACCGCACTTCGCGTCTTTATTTAGGGAACTGTTGCTAGAGTGACGACTTAGATTGTTGCCAGAGAGAATGTTCAAAGTCAGACTGTTATTGGAGCCACGACGCTGCAATAGACAATTCTTGGACATGTCACCCGATAGACTAGTATTTGAAGAGCATATAATTCTTGTGGTCGGTAGTAACTCATTGTTAAAAGACGCGTTGGAATCTCTACGGTCGAAGGAAAGTTTCTTCTGTCTCGAATCGGAATTCAGACTAAAGTTGGATATGCTCGTTCTAACCGTCGCCAGGTTGTGACAAGACGCGCCTGAACTGTTCAAAGAACAATTTGAACCTTGCAAACTGTGCGTACTTAACATTAGACTCTGATTAGAATTCCTGCGATGCAATTTCTTTACTACTTTTTCATCTTCCGCTGTCGGCTCAAAGTCATCGGACGGTACTCCTTCAGGTAATGTTTTTAAATTCGTGCTAGATACGCTTAAATTCTGTTTATAGTTCAATAAATTGGATCCTAAAGCCTGATTAGGGTCTTGGTAAACCCTGTTATCAGCTCCTGAAATGTTTATCTCTGGGGTGTTCTCGAAATCAGTCATGTTTTCGTCGAAGGAGCCCATAGTCCGAGAGCCCATTCGGGACGTACCTGGCTGGTACAGCATTAACGTTGCATGGTTCTCTCTTAAGTAAATACCTGAGTCTTGACCCTTCATATACAGTCGACGTTGTTCGGCGTATGACTGTAATGAGTTACATCCTAATTTGCCACCAGAAAAATCATGCTTCACGTTTTTCTGAGGCAAAATACGTTTCAACTGTCTTTTCGGAGTATTCGGCATCGAAACAGAATTTTGAGGCACTTCAAGGGTTTTCGTCTGAGGCAGTGATAAGTTGACAGTTTCAGAAGAGTCTAGTGATGTAGCCTTTACTTTTAAAGTTGGCGTTTTGACTTTCTTCTCCTCGGCATTTGTATACAACTTTTCGAATTCTAAAAGCTCCTTTTCCAAATCACTATCTCTTTTCGTTAAATCTATTCGTAAATTTCTTAAATTCTTCCCTTTCTTTTTCGTTTCACTTTGGGCAGGGGTCGTAGCTCCTTCTTCGGAGGTGACGGTTATTTCGAATTCTTTCGGCGAAAATCTAGGCATGTCGATAAAGGATTGCGTGGCGGAACTCTGTCTTAGGCTTTTCTTTTGTATGATCGTAGGCGATTTAGGTTCTTCGTCTGTCGTTTTATCCTTTTGTTCATTCTCGAACTTGAAAATTGGCTTCTCACCAGTAGGCGTCTTCTGATATCGCTCCATACTATCACAGGAGGTACTCGTGTCTTGATTCTTATACGCTTCGTTCATTTGGTCTTTCATTTGTTTAGCTATAGGCAGACCTAAATTCTGTTCAATAATTTTAGCATTGTCTGAATCTAACGAAATGGATTTTAGCCTCTGTCTTCTAGCCTGTGCAGTATTAGAAGGACTCGGTGCTAGTTCATTCGATTTCTCTTCTATCTTAGGTTCAATCTTCAGTGCATCCATTTTGACACAACAATCTGTGACGTCTTCACTTACTGGGGCACTTTCTTTGTTATCTTCACACTTAGTTACATTAAGTTCAACAGCTTTATAATTCGTATCGCAACTATTATGTCGTCTGTATTTCTTGATATCTATTTTATCAGCCGGAGGTGTGAATCTTTCTTTTTCAATAGAATTCCTGCCGCTGTACTTCCTAGGCCTCGCTGACGCTCTAGTCTCATCCAGATAGGACTGCTCAAATGTGAAATAGTTCTCTTTATTATAACTATGTACTTTGGGACTAGGTTTGTTCATAACTCGAGGAGAGCTCGGCTTCTCCGTCACAACGTTTCTATTTAAATGATCTCCTAGTGCGCGAGGTGATTGTGGAACTTCAGCATCTCGAGGGGTCTCCGGAAAGAATTTGGGAGAGAGGACACTGTCGTAATAGACCGATTTAGGTGACGGTTCAGCGAAGAACATCGGTGAAACAGTTTCTGGTGGTGTAAAAAACCGCGGCGACACCACGCTATCGGCTACAAGCCTCGGTGAGAAATCAAACTTCGGCGCTGAACATTTCTCTTTGGCAGAACTGGGTTCCAAGATTCTCGGCGAGTTTTGCATTTCGAGGCGTTCCTGCTGGCCCTCTAAATGTGGACCTTCAGTGACTGTGCACATGTTCAGTCGCGTACTCACTGAACGAAACCTCCGAAGGTTGCTGGGTGACGCCTCCTCGTTCGTTGACGTCATTCTATCACCCATCTCTATCTCGTTCACTTTTCCAACTGCTTCACTATCGAAACCGAATACTTCTCCGTCTTTGTCGGAGTGCGCACTCAGCAGGAACGGTGACTTGTCGTCCTTTTCCAGGGATGGTGAACGAGTGGCACTGTACTTTTTGGCGCGACTCTCTTGCGACAAGTCGGCGCCGAGGTCCGCGTTCACTAGTTGGGCCAAGGGCCTCGGGATCGTTGTGTATTTGTAATCAATAGGACGCTTGTGTATCCACTGTTCGGGCAAGGGCAGGATGGGTATTCCTTTAAACTGTGAGGGTCCCGGTGCGGGGGTCGGTTGCGTGTTCTTCACGACGACGATCTGTGGCGGTGCGGGTGGCGGGTCGGGTCGGTCGGCGGGCGCGCCCGCCAGGGTGGCGCGTGCGAGCAGCGCTGAGGGTGCGAGGGGCGCGTGTCGGGGGCGCGTGCGGGGGCGGCGCGGCGGGGGCGGCACGCACGTGCGCACTATGTACACCTGCAACAGGAGAGCGCACGTGTCACACATACAGACACACAAACACACACACAGAAACAACTAGTATTGAATACATTTGACGTCGTCAGTAGCTGCCTACTGAACTGTAGTTAATATCAAATAATTTTTGGTCGGGGAAGGACTTTTAGGCATTCACACTCCAGTATTGCTTAAGTGGTCACGTTACCACCGCACCTTGCTCTATCCATCAACCCGTACATGTTCACAATTAAACATAGGGCTCTCCACGAGAATACCACTCAGAAGCGTCGTATACCACCTGCATCCAACAGCTTCCTGTGACTTTTGATTTTTAAGCTGCGTCATCCGATTCGTTGTCACCACTCGAGAACCTATATTCCCCAATCATTGCCGGTTCGTCGAGAGAAGTGGTCTGCCCATCGCCTATTCTACATACTACGTCTTTGGGCTATGTGGGTTACATTTGTTCTTATACGGATTTCCGTATTCCGGATTTTATAGAGAAATCGCGAGTATAGCCCTCTCGAGCGTGCTACACGCTCTAAGTGACTTAGAGCCTTTATATGAGACCGACATTTAGAGACCATGTTTCAGTGCCATAAATCACTTGCGTGCCACACCCAGTGGTTTGATAAGCCTTTGTGTTCAGACACAGCGGTATATTGACGAGAAGATCTTCCTATGTTTCCTAAACGCTGACCAGCCGAGTTGGAGTCATCGGCTGACATCTTTCTCGGAATTGAGTCTACCATAGCGATTGACAACTTCGAGAATCGCATTCCCAACCAGGATGGATAGAGGAATGACATTGACATCACTTTTGTCCTGTCCATATACATTTGTAAACCCACCAGTTGTCGTATCTTGCTGAGATTGTCGTGTGTAGCGCGTGCGTGCAAGGTCCTCCATGAACTCTAGATGGGTGTGTGTGTGTGACTCACCGGCGTCGGTCGCGGTGTCTCAGTGTCGGTGCGCGTGCGCTTGTCGCGTGTGCGGCGCGGGCGGCAGCGCGCGCCCAGCAACAGCAGCAGCAGCAGCGCGAGGGCGGCGAGCGCGCCGCACCACCAGCCCGCGCCGGCGCCCCACATGCCGACGCGCTCACATCTAACGTGAACAGACAGACATACAGACACACTATACATATATAACACGTATTCATATATTACGACACCCATGTACAAGATAGTGGGGGGTGTTGTAATTAGTTATATTGACATTCTGTAACCACACGGAGAGAACTATACAGTGGTACCTCGATATAACGAACATCGAGGGAATTAAATATTATTAAATTTGAAAGTAAATTAATTTGTACATATTGAGACATTAATTATTGCTGTTATTAACAAATAATAGAACACTCAAACACATTAAGTAACCGCGGCCGTCGTCCGTCTGGCGTGGTAATGTAGAACAGGGTGTGTGTGGCTTTAGCCCAGCAGTGGGACGGGAGTGAGCTGACCTGATGACACCCACTGTACTGTAACAATCAAATGTGTCACCACATGTTATTGCAACGACTTCTTGTTGCCCTACACTATGTCCGGTCACGGCGCGCCTCGGCCGAAGGGACCACGTGTAGCGTCATTACTTGCCATAGTACACCTAACTGACTACCTACTTGTTCCTCGTCTCTGGCGGCATAATATCGACTGTGCTATCAACATGTAAATAAATATCACTTTACTGATTTTATATCATCCACTAAACACATCCACACAACCGGGGGAGACCGAGACTCACCTACCTAATTGGTCACGTACTGAAGGAAGGTGGAGTCAAGAGTCTCCGAAACCGGCGAGCGTGTATGAAGAGAATTATGAATGTTGAGGAAGCGAGTGAAGTATGCAAGGATAGAGTTCTCTGGCACTCTGTTCTCTCTGCCTACCCTGCAAGGGATATGGCGTGATGATATGTATGTATGTATATCATCCACTGCGAGACATCTTCATCATTATTTAGTTGAGAGATATCGGCAATCGACTATACTCAGAAAAAACTCGCCTTGGATCACTTTCAATATGGCGTTTGTGTCATTATATCAACAGGTAGACTTAAATCTATGTCTAAGGTCGTTTGGTCAATTCGTCATTTTTCGAATTAAGATTTGTGCTATAGGTACTCATGTACTTAATATATCTAAATTACATAAATTTAAAATCTAAAGCGCCATATATTTATATTTACACTTTAGATTTTAAACTTCTATTTACACGCAAAAAATGTTTGTTACACGCGGGACTCGAACCCATACCTATTTGAAATCCGTGTCAATCGTGTGAGCTGACGTATAACAATCATATTGTCGTTTATATTTTATTGTTGTCAGTCTCTGTGGGAGACGTGCGCCATCTATTGGATAACGATTATACATTCTCACTAGAAATATTATATATTTCAAAAATATGTAAAAGTGTCACAAACATGGGCAGAAACTAGATGTGTTGTGGACGTGAAGTATCGGATACGGATGTTACAATAACATTACACAGGCATCAGTTACGGTTATTCAATTATTTCAAATTAACTAAGTGTTACTAGTTAACAATTGTAGTGGTTGTCACAGTATTTCTGTTAGGGCAGGGTTGCGTTTGTTGTTAGTTCAATCGACTGATAGACGACGTGTCGTACACAGTGTACACACCGACCGACCGTATAACAAGTTATTGTAATGTTATATAGATATAGTTCCGTATATAATATAATTAGCATATATCGTATAGTTTGTTGTAACAACGCGACAGCACATTCTGCCGATGTGGTGTCTCGTGAGTAGGCATGTCGATTTAAAATCGATTAATCGAAAAATCGATTATTTAGAGTAATATAATCGATTTTTTAGATCGATTTTGAACCCTACATCGATTCAATGAATCGATTCATAAACTTCCCGAATCGGACCGATCCATTCAAAGAACTAGCGATAATATTCCTCAATTGGCTGCGGTATTTAGTTTTTTTAATTTTTTGCTGTTTTCGGACGCAAAAGCGACTGGTAGTACTTGTTCAATAATTTGAACGCATCATAGAGTAAATATTTATGAACGCTTCCGAAGGTGGCGTTACTTGCGTTAAGAAAACATTTTATTTTTCTATCCGGCTGTCAAACCTAACCTATCTATTCTTGTGAGTGAGTTTATTTATAAAAAATATACTGTGGATATATATTATTTTTACTGTAAAAATTTATAGTAATGAAATAAATAATATCGTGTTCATATAGTATTTATTTTAATTTGAAAAATAGTAAGTGATTAGATTGATTGTAATCGATTTATCGAGAAATGTGCGTTTGCGTTGCAGTTTGCATTTTTGTTAAAGTATTGTTATTCTTTTTAGCCTGAGATGTCAACTAAAAGTGATACATGGTATCACTTTGTAAAAAAGGGATCAAGTGGCGTATGCAAGTATTGTCATGTCGAAGTTAAAACATGCGGGAATACAACAAACTTACGCAACCATTTAATACGAAGACATCCATCTATTAAGTCCGTAAGTCAACGAAAACTGGTGGTGGTAAATGATGGTATTGGTGTTGGTGACGACAAAAAAAAAACTGGAGTGTGTACCCGTACTTTTTCCTTACAATACAACATATGCCTTTTTTATTAATGCATGCTTGTTTGAAAATTGTATATTCTTGCATTTTTTATCCTTTTATTGTATTTATTTTGTAATTTGAAATAATAATAGAATACAAAAACATAATCCCTTTCAGACAAATGAAGATATTGCTATTACGTCGACATCAAAGGAAAAATTTGACATAAATGATGCTTTGAGTTTGACCAGTTCAAAAGAGTACTATGATTCTGACTTAGAAAGTATAGCTTCATCGTCAGTATCACTGAATAAATCAAAACTTAATCAGCTAACTATGGATCCATGTGTTGATAATATTAAAACATTTAGTGGTGACAATTTTTGTTATCTACGTAATGAATTACTTACTTTGTTGATTATGGTCATGGTATATTTATGAGCGGTGATAATGTATACCTTTGATTTTTTTTTCCAGTAAACGGAAAGAAGTATGGACAACTAAATAATGCTATCATGTTAATGATTTGCAAGGATACGTTGCCATTAAATACAGTTGAAAAAGAAGGTTTCACATACTTAATGAAAACAGCAGTGCCTTTATATAAGCTTCCTTCACGGCAGACAATTACACAAATGATAGATGACAAATATGATGTTCTTTCTTTGCAATTTAGAGAAAAGCTCTTAGAAGTAGAGTCAATATGTTTAACTACGGATATATGGACAGATATACATAATACTAGAAGCTACATGGGTTTAACTGGACATTTTATACACGAAAGTGAACTGATTAGTATAAATTTTGGTGTGTCCCATTTAACTGAGCCCCATAATTCTGATTATTTATATCAAATATTAATAACAATGACTGAAAAATGGAGTATAACCCCAGAAAAAGTTGCAGCAGTTGTTACTGATAATGGTGCGAATATCGTCAAGGCCGTAACAATTGCATTTGGCAAACAAAAACACTTATGGTGTTTCGCCCACACTTTGAATTTAGTAGCTCAAAAACCTTTTGAAGAAAAAGCTGGTATTGAAAGTGCCAAACAGTTACTAAATACTGTAAATGATATAACTAGATACTGTAAACAAAATGTAAATGTAGCTGATGCTCTTCGTAAAGCGCAAAATGATATAACTAGATACTGTAAACAAAATGTAAATGTAGCTGATGCTCTTCGTAAAGCGCAAAATGATATAACTAGATACTGTAAACAAAATGTAAATGTAGCTGATGCTCTTCGTAAAGCGCAAAATGGTATAATTAGATACTGTAAACAAAATGTAAATGTAGCTGATGCTCTTCGTAAAGCGCAAAATGATATAACTAGATACTGTAAACAAAATGTAAATGTAGCTGATGCTCTTCGTAAAGCGCAAAATGATATAACTAGATACTGTAAACAAAATGTAAATGTAGCTGATGCTCTTCGTAAAGCGCAAAATGATATAACTAGATACTGTAAACAAAATGTAAATGTAGCTGATGCTCTTCGTAAAGCGCAAAATGATATAACTAGATACTGTAAACAAAATGTAAATGTAGCTGCTGCTCTTCGTAAAGCGCAAAATGATATAGCAGTACCACTCAAATTGATTCAGTCAGTTTGCACACGATGGAATTCAATTTACTATCAGCTAGTTCGGTTTGTAAAGTTATCTGAGCTACTTGCCCCGATATTACTCAATTACCCGAAAGCACCACCTATGTTAACAGCCAGTCAACTGGATGGTATTAAAGATCTTATAAATATTTTAAAACCTATGGAAGCTGTGACGAAAGAAGTATCCGTAGAGAAATTTGTAACGTCAAGCAAAATTATACCAATAGTTTCCTGTCTTTTGAAAACATACAGTACAATGAAGACGGAAACAGATGTCGGTGCTGCAACCAAAAATTTAATATTGGAAGAATTAAAAAAGAGATTTGGTACAGTGGAACAAGTACATGTGTTAGCTATTACCACACTACTGGATCCAAGATTCAAGAAAATTCATTTTTCTGACAGAATAGCATGCTCCAGAGCTATTGATAAAATTAATAGTATGATTGTAGCTTCAAAAAAACAATTGGAGAATAAATTAAGTAATGAAGATTCAGAGAATAATTTGGAATGCCAGTTGAAGGAACCTGAAGAATCTAACATTTGGGAATTCCATAACATATTAGTAAAAAATCAGCTACAATTATTTCAAGCAGAAACTGAAGGACAAGGTTTACAAGACGAATTGAAACATTATTTAACACAGCCTGTCGTCGACTTTAAAACGACGGCTCCTATTACATATCGGTATCACCAAAGAAATTCGTTGTACAGCTCAATAACGCCGATTGCCAACAAATACTTTTGCATAGTTGGAACATCTGTTCCATGTGAAAGGCTTTTTTCTGTTGCGGGAAATATTGCTATTGACGAAAGGAGTCGTTTAGATCCTGAGCGATTAGATAAGTTAATTTTTTTAAAGTCACTCGACTTAAAATACTGGGAAATATAATTTCTTGTTAAAGTTGTATTTAACTTTAATAAAATTTTATAAACTTAAAATTTGATTAATTTATTAACCGACTAGAAATTTAAATTGCCACATTAGTTTAGTGGTCGCAAACCCTACTGCTGAGCAAAAGATCCTGGGTTCGATTCACACCTCTACCTATTCTTTCGAAGGAATATAGGCGTGATATTATGTTTATTAATTTAATAATACTGCTATCCAATTACTTGTATTTGCAGTAAATGGTCATCAATAATGTCCTGTATCTTTATTAGGCAATTAGTCATGTTTGAAATTGGCTCGATTAATCGAAAATCGATCTTTTAATGCTCGATTTAAACAAGAATCGATTCTAGTATGTCCGATTTGAATCGAATCGGAGAGCGATATTTTTTAAAATGAATCGACATGCCTACTCGTGAGTGCACGCGTGTGTCTGTGTGGTGTGTACAGACATCACTTGTGCATAGTATACAGTACTCGGTTCGATCCCCGGACAGGACGACACGTGAATACAGGTGTCATTTACATTCGTTCATATCATATCGCGGCACGTGTTGTTGCGGGGTGCGGGTGAGTCACTGGTGCCGGTGACGTCACCGACCACGTGCCGCCACTCACCAGTGTCACGCTCACGAGACCATGACTCGGCCGTCCCGCCCGCCCTCACGCACACACACCCGTAGCGCTGCCAGCCTCACTCGATACAATAACAATATAAACTATGACACTAATTAAGTACACTATATAAAGTACAATATACATATAACACAATTCTGATCTATGTCAAGTTAAATTTAGAATGTGTCGTACCTATAATACTTTGTTAAAAATAAAAAAATATATTGTGATACAAGGAGTAACAAAAAAAATATGTTTTTAGGGTTCCGTACCTCAAAAGGGAAAAACCGAACCCTTATCGTCCATCTGTCGGTCTGTCTGGACCCTTTTTCTCAGGAACGCGTGGAATTATCAAGCTGAAATTTATATTAAATACTCAAGTCTACTGTCCCTTAAAGCTGTGAAAAAATTAAACATCTAAGCCAATGCAATCAAAAGATACAGCTGTTTATGCCGCAAATTTCCGCAAATTTTCGACACTCGCAAGGGAGTCAAAACTTACAAGGCACTTCCCGTGAACTCAGAATCTTGAAATTTGGTACGAAGCAACGTCTTATAGCACAGATAAAGGAAAAAAAATACGAAAACCGTATATTTTTAATTACATCATACAATAAAAATATTTTTAATAATTTTAAACTTACTACCCCTTTCCTCATGAACTCGTAGAGGTATTAAATTGAAATTCATATCACATACTCAGATCTACATGACCTTTAAGCTGTAACAAAATCAAACTTCTATGTCAACGCAATAAAAAGAAGCAGCAATTTAAGCCGCATATTTTCAAACACGCAACCACTCGCAAGGGAATCAAAACCTAAGGGATACTTCCAATCGACCTAGAATCTTGAAATTTCGCATGGAGCAACGATTTATAGCATATATATAAAGGAAAAATTCCGAAAACCTTAAATTTTTAGTTACATCACATATTTTTTTTAGTTTTACGGAACCCTTCGTGCGCGAGTACAACTCGCACTTGGCCGATTTTTTAAATTAAATCCGTACTATTTATTCATAAATGTGTAATATTTATTTAGGTCCTAATAAATATGATGTATTATCATCATCATCATTACCCTGCTCTCATCCCAAATACTTGGGGTCGACGCAATATGTGCTTTTCTTCCACACAATCCTATTCGAGGTCATACGAGCAGGGTAAAGGTGATGATATAGCTGTTATATAACATATACATACCGCGAACTGACCAACTACACGTGTGGAGTGATATGACACAGTAATAATACAACACACCACGCCCCCCTAACTTACCCGCTGATGTCAAAGTGATGACTAAGGGATACCTACTATATGCACATTACACATTACATACGAAACAAAACCAATAAGTGTGACCGACGGCGGCGACGATGGGGGTGTGATACGTGTGTGTGTACTGCTGTGAAGGTGGCGCCAGTCCAGCAGTGGGACGACTGCGTTACATGATAATATACAAATATCGACCATAGTCCTCTCCATAGCACACTGAGCGACTTTGAAACTTTTTATGAGGCCGACATTTAGTGACCACGTTCGTCAGATCATATGGATATGGTACACGTCACGCGGACTCACCTGTCACGGTGACGCTAATATTGATATCATACACCACTACTTTGTTGTACTACTATGCAATACAAATATGTATGTGTAAATAACTGCTAGTGAATTGTCTGCAGTACATGTGTCTCTCATTGATCTAGCGACAGTGGGGTGGGTGGTGTGGTGCGCGGGGTGGTGCTGTAGGCAGCGGCCTCACTGTGTACACAGCCAGCGGTGCAACAGACCCCTGTCTCAATATCTGCAATAGTTCTATATAGGTAACTTACAACTAATTCATTTAATTAAAAATTGCATTTAAAAAAAAATAATCGCATTGACACTTTGGACTTCCGTTAAAATTTACTTCATACATCTGTTACAGTTCCTGTTTCCGTTCTCGTGTTATACCTACTTCCGTTCCACCACAAGTTACCGTCACGTGCGATGCTTGTATGTACGACACTAAAGCACAAAAAATATGCACTCGGACGGACAACGAACGAATGCGAAATATGAATCACGAATGAAAGATATTAAATATAATTTGTAAAGAACATAATTGCATTGCTCACGAGACACGGACAAATCCCACCAACCACCAAACGCCTGGCCATGGCCTGTTCGACATCTAGGTCATATAGGCCGAAGCATCGAGATACATGTACACGCCTTGCTCGTTGCGTTAGAGCGCACATGCTTCTTGAATCTCTACAAGTTATTTAACTTCTCTCATCCTTGTCCCTGTGTCCTTCTCCCTGTATCATGAGGGCGGACAGCACACGGTACGACTTCGTCGCCCGCGGTAATCGCATCTAGCCACTTACCCGCTACTCTGGCTGCCATCCTGGCGTTCTCTGCCAACCTGGTCTTCAAGCCATCTGGCCTTGTACCAGGCGTGCGCGAAATCCTGTAGCCTGCGGTAGTTTGCCTCAGAGGAAACGAGATCCGTGTAGTAAGACGGTCCTTCTTCATCACGGCGTATACCTGAAAGCATCCGTTCCCTAATCTCATCGTACATTGGACAAAGCCACAAAACGTGGTGAATGTCCTCGTATGGCTCGCCGCAACTGCAATCGGCGCGGTCACTCAACCCCAGGTCACGCAGCCGCCCGCGAAAACACCCATGCCCCCAAGTAACTGGGAGGTTTCATAGTCAGGCTCAACCCAAGTGGCCTTGAGCCGAGCCAACACCTCCGGGAAAAACCGAAATGTCACCCTCCCTTTATCCTCGCGTACCCATCTCGACTGCCACTGGGCAACGACATCCGACTCAATGATCCTACGCCTATCCCGGAACTCCTGCCCTGTCGCGATCTTACGCGCCTCCGCCATTCTCCCAGCACGGATGACCTCCAAGTCAGCCGGTAGCACGCCACCTATGACCGGAAGGGCAGCCGTACTGGTAGTCCGGTATGCCTTGGTGAGCAACACAAGCGCCGCCCTCTGCGAGCGTAAAAGTGCGCTCCTCACTACGTGTAGACCCGCCCTATGGAACCATACCTCAGCTGCATAAACAATCGTGGCCACGTAGGTGCCGCGGTACAGCACCCGAAGGGATCTGTACCTCACCCCCCACGATGAAGCAGACATGCGTGCTACCTTGCCAAAGCAGCCCGCTGCCCGCTCTCCGATCGATTGTGCATGACGCCCAAACGATAACCCCGCATCCACTACCACCCCCAGGACAGTTGCCGATGCGACATCTCTCACAGAAGAACCACCAAGGCGTATTGTGGGTGGTCTTTGGAACTTTCCCCTTATCGTCATTGTGAGTGACTTTGAGGGGGAAAATCCCAGCCTATTCCGGACCCCCCACTCTCCAACATCCATGAGGATGGACGCCGCGCGGGATTCAATCCCCGCCCTGGAGTTCGCTCCGATCAAGATCGTCACATCGTCAGCGTAGGCAACCACACTACAACCGCCCGGAAGCGGCAATCGCAGCAGGTCGTCCAGAAGCAGGTTCCAAAGAGACGGGCCCAAGACCGAGCCCTGCGGACATCCCATAGTGGAGGTCTTCCACACCACCTGGTCCCCCACGTACATGCCCACGCGGCGGCCAGCGAAGTAGCCGGACAACATCCTAAAGATGTTGGCCGGGCATCCCCTAGCCTTCGCCTTTAGCAATATCATGGGCCACCAGGCGTTGTCGAACGCCCCCGAGATGTCAAGGAAAATCGCCTGCAGGTACTTGTATTCGCACGATTTGGCGGCGCTGGTGACGCTCAACAAGGCCGTCGACGTGGATCTACCCGGCGTAAATCCATGCTGGTAGACCGAGATCCCCCTAGTAATCTCCGGCGCGCATCTTAACATTACGCGTTCTAATAATTTTCCCAGGACAGGTAGCAGCGTAATAGGGCGGTAAGCCTTCGGGTCAGATAGGGGCTTCCCGTTCCCCTTAGGCAGCACAAGCAATCGACCACTCTTCCAGACGGCTGGGAATGTCCCTTCGCTAACGCATCTCCCCATTATAAACGTCAACTCGGACGACGCTGCGCACCAAACGTGACGCAGCATGCGAGCGGTAATCCCATCGGCACCCGGTGCCGTGTTGGGCAATGCCCTAACTATTCCTCCCAGTACAGTCTCCGCGAGCGGCCGCGCATCCCTCGTGTGCGGGATACAGGCCGCCGTTAATCGTACCCGTCTATGGTACGGTGTGTCGCTCAACGGGTCATCGTCGGGGCACAACGCACAGACTAGTTCATCAATCGCTCCCTTTAGATCTCTCGCGGAATTGCCGCAATAGGTCACGCCATTCACAATGTTGGACGGCGGTCTCGTTCGGCCACTGGCCTCCCGATACGCCGCCCCCCATGGATCACGGTTGCCCGTATCCGCCAGTTCCCGAAAGTGGGCCAGTTCAGCCTGTTCCATCGCGACTCGATAGGCACGGCGGGCCCTACGCATATTCGACCCGGCCAGCTCCTCAGCCACAGAACCCTGCCCTTTGGCATTCCTAAGCTTGCGCCGGCTCCGTGAGTAGCACCGTCGCAAGTTATCAAGGTCTCGGCTCCACCACTCATACCCTTTGTCAATAGTCTGTCGGCTGTACCCAGAGTGGCCCTGGCAGTACGCTCAATTAGGGCCTGGAGAGACGCACAAAGCGATTCCGCAGGCCCCCCCAGATCTAAACCCCCTATGCTTCCATGTATACCCGCACGAAACCGGTTCCAGCACACCCCGCGCTCCCGGAATCTCGTCGGCACCACAGCAGGCTCAGCGCACGAGTCAGTCGGGCTCCCCCGACCTCCTCCCTCTGTGCAGGCGATCAGTCGGTGGTCGCTGGAGCTGACATCCACAAGGACACGCCACTCCGTTATCCGCACACCGCGGGTGGACAGCGTCAGGTCGACGTTCGACTCTCCGTTTGGCGTGCTAAAGGTCCAAGGTTCGCCCTCCTTGTTGTGGATCACGAGGAGGCGGCCAAGGATAAAATCTTCCACTAATTGGCGCCTTCTTGCAACCTCGTGACCTCTTCCCACGTAGTGGCGTTCCTCACAGAACCACAACGGAGAGTGAGCGTTGCTGTCCAAGCCCAGCAGTATGCGTTTCCCACGCAGCGCGTCCAACACGACCTCAAGATGCTGAAGATGCAGCTCTGCATCGTCACTGTACTGAAAGTACGCCGATACCAGGTGTACACAACGTCCGACCCCCCACTCCACCAGTAACTGGTTCGATTACTAAACAACAATATATTAATGTATATTTTGTTTGGTGCGGCCCTCGACCTCCCAACACGTCTATCTGTACAAACACTGTACGTTTTTTTTTTACCTTTGATATACAACATGCGCTAAGCAAATAAATCTTGTATCGCTTCAAACTCATCATCACCATCCAGTTCTTGTCACTAATTACTTGTGATCGACACAATATGTACTCCACTTACATCGTACATATTGTAAAATGAATAGTTTCATGACCGACCACCTGCCATATGTCAACCCTCCATTTTGTTTTTTTTTGTGGTGGACTATGGACGTGATCGCGCCCCGCCGAATCGGTCCGGGGCGACGGAAGAGGCGACGCGCAATCCCATAGACCCACCCTGCAAACACTTCTCTTCGTCGTGCGAGCGGGCCACCGGTACCCGATCTTTGTCATCGGTGGCCCACCCGACGATTTACCCTCGCGGGTTCCTCTCGTTTCGACGCCCCGACAGCTTTCGCCTTCGGGGCGTCGTCCTCACGCGGTGGTCTCTTGTCGGGTTATCGGACAATTCCCTGCGTCCGATCACTCGAAACCTTGGTTAGGACGGCATCAGGCGCAGATATTCGCGCCTGCGCCGCCCGAGGCGCCGGCGGCGGATCGAGTCTGCATGGAGGGAATCCTCCCGGACTCGCTCGCCGCCCACAACAGCACATATACCACGTCGATCAGACACGTCGGTATAACTAGACATATAATTAACGAACACAAATTACAGACTCGGAACAATAATTTATAAATTGCACTAAGTATTATACTACGTGTACATATATTGAACCCGCGACACTTAGCTTAACCACGTCATCTCTACAGTTAGAGTTTATATACACATCCCCACTTGGATGTACAAGTAACAAATGTATGATTTTTTTTTGCTAAATCATTGTGTATGCTGCACTATGGATTTGAACTTGAGACGGTTGAGTCACTGATGGCGTGCCTGCCCCTACTCAGAGTGTAATGCAAGTAAAATACATTTTAAAAATAATATATTATTGATAAAACATATTGGTACGACGGTGGCGACCTCTACGAGACATTAATGATTTTGTTTTTAAATCAACAAGTGGTTTATACAACTATAGGTGTAGTACATCTCTATCTAATGTCATTTAGAGACACAAGAATCTATTACTTAATGATAAGTGCGGATTTTAAAAAATTAAGAAATATTGATATATATTATATATTGTGTGCACAGTGAGAGGTCAACTTTTATTTAAAGCCTTAAAGGGTAAGCAATTACATCAAGATTTAATCTCTTGAAGTTTATGTCCAACACCATATATCAAGTTGATGGATGGATAATAATCCTTTCCATCCTACAGTATTGTTAGGCAGTCACTGGCTTCACACTAGACTAAAGGGGGCTACTAATCTAAATACTATTTGTACTTTTAAATATTAAGCACCTGCTATGTTAGACTTTGTATAAATGTATACATATCTTATAGATAGTTAAATATAAAACATCTCTGACATTGATGATATGTGAACTAGAAATTGATTACTACTTAAATATGAATACCACTATTACTAAGTTCGTAATATTAAAATGTAGGCATTCAAGTGTCAGCTGTAGTGGATTTTTATTTCACAAATAATGTTTATAAACAGGATTAGAATGTTATAATAAGTACTTACTCATATATTAACAAAGGTGTTTACCTGGTTGTAACAGTATACATATTAGAACTAACACTTCAAGGAAAACACCTACAACTATTGAATAGTTATATATAGATGATTACATTGTATTTACACCACAGCAGCAGAGGGCACGGATATCACAACAACTAACACACAGAGGTCACACGCTCAACACGCCCACAGTGTGCTGTCTATGAGGTACACACCCACACTACTGTATACGTCACACACACACAATATGTTTGCTCGTCACGTTCATCACACACTGGTCACAGTTCATACACGACACATTACTAAGATTGTGCCTCATCACAATACTTGGTCAGACAGATTGGCAATGGTTTCATTTTGTGTTGCAAGTCTCTTGCATAGATATCATATATATATATATTACATTAGTCATATTCACATGCCACCCACGGGCAAGAGACAGAGTGTTGAACTGTATACCCACTCGCCCTCCACATTTTATATTTATATAATACATTCAAACTTGCAAACATATAGCTATATAATTGTAAAGAGTGAGTTAATGCAGATAAATAAATATTGAATAGATGGTAGTGGGTATCCCGCCACGTCCACGGGGTACAACTACGGTATATGTTGGACTGACTGTAGTCATCACTTGTGTCCATAGCCTACATGTTTATAAAGAATTCCATACCATTACCAGCTCTCCTTAGTGTTCAATTGTAGTCTTAAAAAAAATAGCAATGTATTTTTTGTCAACAGTTCTATGTAAGATGTTATATCTACAATTCTACTATTGTTGGTATTCAAGTAGAGCAATGGTTCTGCTAGTATACTGACACTACTCTTATTAGACAATGCAATCGAGGATAAGTTTATGTCCTCATATACTTTGTGGTGATTATCAGTGTTTTATCTGTATCAATATAAACATGGTAGATAAAACAACTCGCACTGAACAAGCATTTTTTTAAATTGTAATAGTTATATTTAGATTACTTATATACCTGCGGTAGCTACGTGAGCGGGTCTCTCCCTTCCCTCGAATGTGGTTGAGGGGCGTGATGGCTGCTTTAGTAGTTAACTCGTGATCGAGTGCCGCTTGTGGAATCTGGTCCAACCATTTCTGTTCTTTTTTGTGTTTTTTGTTAATGGTGTATTTAACTTTTAAAAAATAAATCTTTACTCGAAGGCCATCTCACTGGAGCTAATGGGGATTAAACATGTATCCAATAATATTAGAAAACATACAATTTAAAAAAAAATGACGAGCCCACTGAGTTTCTTGCTGGATCTTCTCAGTTTGTGGCGGCTTTCCGATCCGGTGGTAGATTAATTTAAAAAAAAAATGTAATATTGACAATATGTAAGTGCCCTTTTAGGGCTTATGCATAATAAATGATTTGATTTGATTTGATTATTAACTTTTATCGTTGTCACATTTCACAAGCTACACTATTTATAAAAATATATTTGTAAATTAAAAAATTATTATCACATATGGCACTTGAACCTACGACACAACTTTAATGGAAATCGAATTTAATCACTGTACTAATTCAGTTAGTATGGTCGGTCGAGTATAACAACTAAAACGTCAATCACATTCTTACTTCTGTGCTGTAATACCCAAGTATCAAAGATTATTTTTCGTGGAACAAGTTTCTAATTGGTACTGTGGAGTCCCACAAAGGCAATAATATGAACAACAATGGGACATTAATAAAAAATGAACAATGTAGAAATATAAAATGATAGGTTTATTACGTGTTCGGCTGGATATGGTCCTGTTGGAGCGAGCAGTCGTGCCTGTGAGCCGTCGTGTATAATATTCTATTTATGGTACTGACAAACTTTACTACAGTGGACTACATTACACATATACGTGCGATATTATCGCTGTTTTGCATTATGACCTCGTTATGTACGCGCTATCAAGGCTGGAGGCGCTTTTGACGACTATTTACAACAGTTCCGTAGGACCTTCAAAATTTTACATCGGACTAACACGACTTCGTTTTAAATTAACGAATGATAACACGCTATTTTTGGACAGTATTCGTGAGTTATCTTTAATTATAACAACGTGACAGCCAGATGTTGCTCTTATGACCGTTTTACACGACAACTTAATGGTAAATATACTTACTGTGCATTTATTTAGCAGTGGAAATGGAAACTACACAGTTCGAGTCGTTACTATACGATATATAACCGAAGAAACTGCACTGAACACACCACCACGAACACTGGAATACTTTACTCGTATGAAACTGCACTTTTTCGCAATCAAATTATTTTTTTACACGTTTTCACGATAAATTCTCGCCCTAAGAGTTTTGACATTACGTGAATCGGCCATTTTTCTTTCAAGGGACAACAACAGCGGAGAGTGTTACCAGCTTATAAAGTGGATATCCCTGCTCATATTACTCATCTCATTACAAATTTTTTTAAAAATAGATATAGCTCACAAATGCAGAATCTAAGAATCTTATCATAAAAAAAAATAATGTCAACGCATTTTTGTTTCACGATTTGTTAGTTTTAATGATTTCATTGAATATAAAACACATCTAATAAGAAAGACTTATTAAGATTAGTTAAACTATTTCTAAGCAGTTAAGAAACTAGACTGGAAGATTTTAGCAAAAATTTTCAGAGTCATAAATTTACCGTCAAATTGGGTTGTTTTCTAGTAAATGAACCCGCAAAATATATTGTTAAAGAATGATGTCGGGTGTCCCATTCAGCAAGTGAAGTGCACATGCGCGGTTCGCGCCCCGGCTGCGATCTGGGGCACTAGGGCATCGACTGGCCCTTGCAGCCCACACCTAGGTCAAAACATAAACGATACTTGTCTACTATTTAGGTCGCGTACAATTGCTCCATATTTCATTGAAAAAATATATTAAAAGTTTGATAATAGTCAATATTAAGTTAATAGTGCAGTGGCGTAGGTATGCGACTGCTTATTGTGGAGGATTTGCAATTAAATACCCTATATACATTACACAAACTTGATTTTGGCTTTTGTTATTTTGTATAGGTGGGACGAAACGAGTGCGGCCTTGTGTTAGACAGTTTGCATGTCACGCCTGAAGTAGTATAAGATACCGACTTTGTAGTAACTCGAGACAAATTTCATGCGTTTAGGCGTTTTAGCCACATATACTATTGCAATCAATCTTAACGCTCACAATTTTGCTTTTTGTTTGCTACCCGCTTTGGATAGGAGGGATGTGGATTCTTTTCTCATATTTATGTTTTCTAATTAAATTTGTTGCTATCCTAAGACAGGCGCATTTTCCGGAACTTGCTTTTCTTTGATCATTTATGGAGACAAACATTGTGGATCAGTCAACAATAGTTTTATTGATGCCATTAGTCTCCAAGAATAGGTCGGACAAAAATTTACTTAATTAAATATTGAAATGTTAAAATAAATCTATCTATCTATACATATAATAAAAATGTAACGGGTCGCTGTCTGTACATAGAAGATATATGAAAAAAAAATATTACTGGGACCTTTATCAACACTAATAGAACCCAAAACAATATTTTTTAAAAATTTTGTCTGTTTATCTGTTTGTCTGTGTGTTTGTGCACGCTAATCTCAGAAACAGCTTATCCGATTTAGACGCGGTTTTCACTAATATATTGTGGTAAGCTTCACTTAACATTTAGGCTATATTTTATGTCAATTGGTTTATAAAAAAAAAAGTTATGTCAATTTAAAACATGTTCGGAGAAAAAAATCTTTATCGATTTTTTTCAAATTACGTACAAATATTCTTCAGTAAAAATAAATAAATACGTGTTTCAGAATTTGTTGATTTTCACCCTCTGAGAGTGTAAATTAGGCCTGCAAAGCGGGTTGGACGACTCATTAAATCATTAGCGCCAAGCAGATATTATTGAAGCTGGCAACTTGAAATGTTGACAGTGGTTTCTTTATATGACGTAGAGATTCACTAAGAAAGGATTTTACGAAATTATACCCCTAAGGGGGTGGAGTAGAGTGGCAAAGTTTGTATGAAGTCCGGCACTTGTCAATTTTCACCCTCTGGTTGTGTAAATTAGGCCTGTGAAGCGGGTTGAACGACTCATGGTAATGAGTCGTTCAAACGTTTGGCGGTAGCCAAGCCGAAACTATTAAAGCTAGAAACATTAAATTTTGTAGCACGTTTTTATTTATGACATAGAGATTCAATATGAAAGGATTTTATGAATTCCGCCCCTAAGGGGGTGTAACAAAGCGGCAAAGTGTGTATGGGGAGAAAATTTCCTTATCGATTCTTTTTAAATTACGTACAAATATTCTTCGATAAAAATAAATAAACACGTGTTTCTCTCTCCCTCTCCATCAACCCCGCACCAGTGCCGTTGTGGCGACCAGTGCCGGCGTGAGAGCTCACACGATACACATAGTAGACGACAATAGGTTTTTGCCTAATAGTTTAAGATACAGGTTAAGTTTGGCTTCAAAAATGTTCACTCTATAACTCAAATAATAAATCATATCTAAAGGGGTCGCAACTCTGCTGGTGAAACAAAACAGTCAAATAAAGGGTGGCGATAATTATATTTTTATCCCATGGTCATACCGTAAATAGTATATTAATGGCAATATAATTTGTAGTTGTAGTTGGCAATGCGATTCTCGAAATTGTCGATCATTATGTTTACCTTGGACAAACAGTCCAGTTAGGTAGATCCAATTTCGAGAAAGAGGTCAGCCGACGAATCCAACTCGGTTGGGCAGCGTTCGGGAAACTTAAGAAGATCTTCTCATCCAACATACCTCAGTGTTTGAAAACACAGGTCTATGACCAGTGTGTGTTACCAGTGATGACTTACGGCACGGAAACGTGGTCCCTAAATGTAGGCCTCATAACCAGGCTCAAAGTCGCTCAGCGTGCTATGGAGCGGGCTATGCTCCGGATTTCTCTGCGAAATAGAATCCGAAATACGGAAATCCGCAGACGAACGGGTGTAACCGACATAGCACGAAGAATTAGCACGCTGAAGTGGCAATGGGCAGGCCACATCGCTCGACGAACCGACAACCGTTGGGGAAGAAAGGTTCTAGAGTGGCGACCACGTACCGGACGACGCAGTGTGGGAGGTCCCCCCACTAGGTGGACAGACGACCTAGTGAAGGTTGCTGGGCGTCGTTGGATACAGGCGGCACAGGACCGCACTCTGTGGCGTAAAATGAGGGAGGCCTACGTCCAGCAGTGGACGGCAATAGGCTGAAATGATGATGATGATGATGATAATTTGTAGAATGAATAGAACTTTGAACCACCTTTTTCTTTAGTGACCGGCTATGGTATATAGACACACGCGCGCCGTACACGTACATCTACGTTGTGCGGGCGGGCCACCGCAACCGGGTATCATCTCGAGTCAAAGCCCTCATGCAGTGAACCTAAATACAGTTACTCACGCTTGCGTCGCCCAAAGCACCGACTGTAGAGCGTGTCAACGTAGAGTATTTTCTCTCGGACCCACCCTATTGCCCAACTCCGTTAGACAACTAACTCGCAGAATCAACACCTCAACGCATCCCAGTTTCTGACGCTGTTGATTATTATCCTAGCGATAAACCTTCAACACCTTGCATTGCTTTTTCTATTTAACTCTGTCAGAGATGACTTCTGCGTGGACGAAGTCGCGGGCAAAAGCTAGTCTATACTAATATTATAAAGCTGAAGAGTTTGTTTCTTTGTTTGAAGGTGCTAATCTCAGGAATTACTGGTCCGATTTGAAAAACTTTTTCAGTGTAATAGCTCATTTATTACTATTTAACACTGAAATAGTTTTTCAAATCGGACCAGTAATTTCTGAGGAAGGCAATATATCATCACGCTAAGACTAATAGGAGCAGAGTGCCAATGAAGAATGTTCCAAAATCGGTTATTTTTTTTTTCTTTTGAGAGCTTCCGCTGCGTAAACTGTTAGAGTTTCGCGAAAATTATGTACTACATAATTGTTCCCATTTCAAAGTTCTAAATAAAAGTCCACAAGAGTATAAGTCTATCTTTTAAGGTTGGCTCACTATAACCTTTTTTATTCTAATCAAATTTGTTTTAAAATAATGCGATATTTACGAAGGTGTTTTTATAAACAATATTAATCTTTATCCAAAGAAATACGTTATTCATCACATGTATTTTATTTAAAATAAAATTGTCCTTTACATTATTAGATTTCAATGAATATCTTAGGAAATATCGCAGTATAAAAATAACATCGCAGCAAAATAATGATCAAGTATAACGCGCGCATTTATGGTAAAAATACTGGGTCTTATAATCTTATATCATGTAGATTAGTTGTTCTCAAAAAAAAAACCCAAATCTAATGTTATTTTAAAGTACTTCTGCGCACACTACATTTTTAATTTTGTATTCTTCTCATGACCGCCCGTCGGCCTAACACATCCTAAATAATAATAATAAGTATAGGAAGTATTAGTGCCTGCCCTCGTGTATGGCAGTGAACGTTGGATTTGGCGGGAAGACATGAAAGTAGAATAAATGCTGTAGAGCTGAGAGCTCTTCGTAACGTGTGTGATGTAAGTTTGAAAGATAAAATTGGGAATAATGTTATAAGAGAGCGCTGGTATGCTGAGGTGGGTTGGACACGTAGAAAGAATGAGTGGGGAGAGGTTGACGAAGCAAACATATAAAGCAAACGTGAATGGGACGAATACAAGGGAAAGACCACGTCATACTTTTCTGGACCAAATTGGAGATTTGTTCACGAGAGGTCATACATATTAAAAGTATGCGTAATCGGAAATAGGTGTAAGTGTGTATGTATGTATCTATAGAAAGTATAGATAAGATCCAATAATTTTACCTGAGGTTTAATGTTCCACTCTTACCAATAAAAGCGTCATGTAGGTACCTAAAACAGCTTTAACGTATGTATTATTTGAAAATGTTTCACCCTTTACGTAAACGAATGCGTTAGCCTAAAGTATCTATTCCACGCGGACGAAGTCGCGGCCAGATGCTAGTAAAAGATACATTAGTATTCTTAAGTATTCGGTGACTAGTTTTAATAATTACTTCGAGCAGTTTGACTAAGTTTTCATTCAGCAATCCACTTCAGTGCACGTCATGAATTAACTCATCCATTCATACCCTATTGACGTCCATTGTTGAACGTAGACCTCCCCTCCCTCGAGGGCCATAATATCCTAATCTCCATTGTGGTGACTGCATTTAGCCTTATGCTAGGGCCGCACCTGCGTGTATCGTCCCGAAGTAATATGTGGCCAAGCTTCGTACGTTTTGTACACTAGAAAGTTATCGCGATAATACTGTGGTCACATTAGCGACTTCAGTATTTTACACGAAGTATCGTGCAATAATTAAAGATGGCCGAAATCATTTTCATGCGATTAACTAATGGATGACGAATTGCTTTACTTTTATAACTATATTATGCTAATAATTATATAATGACCTTTTTGAATCCTTTCATGGGTTCAGATTCATAATGGTGTAAAAATTCTAACACCATTTCATCGATTCACTCCATATTTGTTGATTAACTGGAGATCCTCGAACGCGTCAAACACATCGAAAATTTCCGCCGAAATGAAAAACGCTAGTCTGACCACGCTGGCGCGCTAAAACCCTTTGCCTTATCGCCAACCAAGCGATAACGCACACGAAGCCCGAATGTTCGCGACGATAGCCGATAATGGCCGGTCACATCTGCGTGTATCGTCTCATTGCACGAAGCTTCGTGGCGATACACGCAGGTGCGGCCCTCGTATTATAAGCCTACTACGATAATGCTACTGCACTTTGTCTCTGGTCCCAATGGACAGAAACAATTATACCGTCTAGCGAATGCGAGAGAGAGGAATGCTATAGTTCATCTAATCTAAGAAGTGCATTTTGACGTTTTGCATTTTATTATACACAATAACCTCGGTCAAACGTATACACATGATTGTAAACACTAAATCTGAAATTTTAAACAACTATTAAGTTATTTACATAATTAACATTGCGGGTGACTTTCTTGTACAATAATCTAATGTTGAAACTTGTAAAACTAATTTAAAATAAAAATGACATGGTAAATAGTAATTGTTAATGACGACCTAACAATGTCACGTCATCACGTTCTATACAGTAGTGCTTGACAACTTCCAATTCACGAATATCCAAACAATCGGTAAAAATATTACAATAATACAATTAATCGAATAGAGATTTTGACAGAGATGTATATTTCGACACTTTGATTGATGAGGAAATAATTATTAATATTCGCGAAGCTGATAATTTAAGTAATAGTAGTAATTCTTAATAAATAGCTATTTTCAAATTCAGTTTTTGTTTTTAATTAACCTAATCCTACTAAATATGATCAATAGATTCTATGCTGAAATAATTAAATTTGTTTAGTACTAATTTAGCACTTAATTTATTCATCACCTTTTTGAAAAATAAAAATAAATCGATTATTAATTATAAAGAATCAATATCGATTTCTCAATAAAATCGGATATTTTCGATAGCGATTATTTGGTTCACATACCTAGACAACTTACTCAGATAGCTGTCAAAGTGCACTTCTTAGATTAGACAGATATTGTGCATGTTAAATGTATAAAAGATTGTAATGGAAGAGTTTTAATGAATGATGAAGAAATAAAAATTCGCTGGAAGAGTTATTTTGAAAAATTGATGAATGAAGAGAACATTTGGAGTGGTAAAATATATAATCTACCGACCAATTTGGGTTTGGTAGAGGAAGTAAGTATAGATGAAGTAAAAAAGGCTGTTCACGGTATGAAAAATGGTAAAGCAGTTGGCCCAGACAGTATACCTGTGGAGGTATGGAAATTTCTGAAAGAAGACGGATGGAACTGGCTGACTTTGTTTTTCGGCAAGTTGTTGCATGAAGAGTCTATCCCGAACGAATGGTGTTCCAGTTCCCTGGTGCCCATATATAAAAGTAAGGGAGATGTACAAGAATGCAACAACTACCGAGGAATAAAGCTTATGTCACATAGCATGAAGATTTGGGAGAAAGTAATAGAGAAAAGAATGAGAGAGGAATGTAGGATAACCCAGAACCAATTTGGTTTTATGCCAGGACTGGGGACTGGGGACAGGGGACCACGGACGCAATTTTCGTCTTACGCCAACTTATGGAAAAATACCAATGTGCGCATAAAAACCTGCACATGGTATTCATAGACCTAGAGAAAGCGTATGACCGAGTTCCACGGGAAGTTCTGTGGTGGGCTTTGAAAGAACGAGGAATGCCTGGGAAGTATGTAAGATTAGTGAAAGCTATGTATGCAGGAGCGCGAACGAATGTCCGGTCCGAAGCCGGCGTTACTGACGAGTTCAATGTGGCAGTAGGTTTGCACCAGGGTTCGGCTATAAGCTCTTATCTGTTCCTCCTGGTGATGGATGCTCTGACATTGGACATACAGAGGGAAGCACCTTGGTGTATGCTGTTTGCAGATGACATTGTTCTCGTCGGAGAGGACGTAGCTGAGGTACAGAGCAGACTGGAAAAGTGGCAGGAGAGGTTGGAAAGAGTTGGCCTTAAAATCAGCCGCACCAAAACTGAACATTTGTTCTTAAACTTCAGTGGCTCTTCCCAATTCTCTCATATTACCTTAGATGGAGTATCGCTACCGGTCTGCTCCGATTTTAAGTACTTAGGCTCGCTTCTCCAAAACGATGGCA
Organism: Lymantria monacha; assembly: GCA_905163515.2. Taxonomy (NCBI): domain Eukaryota; kingdom Metazoa; phylum Arthropoda; class Insecta; order Lepidoptera; family Erebidae; genus Lymantria; species Lymantria monacha. The sequence goes on along the minus strand of LR991104.1, from coordinate 24,593,295 downwards.
ATATTGACCGGGAAGTTAGTAGAAGAATGAATGCAGGCTGGATGAAATGGCGACAGGACTCGGGAACAATATGTGACGCGCGGATGCCTCTTAAACTTAAGGGGAAAATCTACAAAAGCGTCATTAGACCTGTCGTTATGTATGGATCAGTACGGGTTGAGAGCCCTCAGCGCTCACCCACAGTCCGCGTAAAGTTGTCATAGCCATCTGAGGCTAACAACTAAGACACACAAAAAAAAAAAAAAAAAAAAAAAAAAAAAAAAAAATATGGATCAGAATGTTGGGCATTGAAAAAGATGGATGAGAGAAGATTGCATGCTACTGAGATGCGTATGTTAAGATGGATGTGTGGAGGGACAAGATTAGATAAGATACGAAATGAGGGAAAGTTTGAAAGTAGCACCAGTGATAGAGAAGATTAGGAGCGCGAGATTGTCTTGGTATGGACATGTGATGAGGAGGGATGAAAGGTATGTGACAAGGAGGGTTATCAATATGCTTGTGGATGGTCGTAAGAATCGTGGGAGACCCAAGAAGAGATGGATGGATTGTATAAACGAGGATATGTGTATGAAAGTTGTGAGTGCAGATATGACGGCTGATAGAAGTTTGTGGAAGGCAAGAACGTGTTGTGCCGATCCCACTTAGCGTGGGATGAGGGCAGGCAAATGATGATTTTGTCTCAGTGAATTTTCGATCGATATTAAATATGATCGATTGGAAAAGCAAAAGTTTATCTCGTATCGCTTTCTTAAAAAAAATTGAAAGAACAGCTGTATTTATTGTTGACTTGTGATGTTAGAGTATGTCGAAGTATTATATGCAAAATATTATTGAAACTTGTTTGTGAATGAAAAATGAATGTCACACGTGGGATTCGAGCCCACATCTATAGGAAGTTCGTTGTAATCGCCACACCACTTAGACAAGTGTGAACTGTCGCATGACAATCAATTTGGAGCTCATATATTTTGTCGTCCTTATGGGAGATCGTGTGACGTGTGGTGTCATCGATGTCCAATAGATGGGTAATTGATGGTCATATGACAGTTTAAGTGCGTGTCTGCATGGAGTTGTGGGTTCGAGTTCCACATGTGACAATCATTTTTCGACCGTAAACAAGTTTTTATAAATAATGTAGCATGTTGAATACTAAACCTCAGTCAACTGGATAATATTATAGAATTTGTGCGAAATAGTATCTCATCATTCAACAGCATCTCGTTCTCTCTCGTTCTTTATCAGCTAAGATGTCATTAAAATTTTATGACCAAGTCTTCGGCATTCCATCCATCCGTCTGTCTATTAGTTGGGAGTATTTCATGAACCTTCCACTTGAGATGTTCACAGAGTATATAAAATACTTTCTATTGGTACTGCAACTTCATCATGAACGAAATCCAAAAGGATTAGAATATATGAGTTATATCAAACCATTTGTTTCAGTCAGTTTTGTTGTATAATATATCAAACCATTTGTTTCAGTCAGTTTTGTTGTATAATATATCAAACCGTTTGTTTTAGTCAGTTTTGTTGTATAATATATCAAACCGTTTGTTTCAGTCAGTTTTGTTGTATAATATAGAGAGGCTTCCTTTGGGCAACATCATATCGTTCGCTGATGACACAGCTTTAGTATTTGCTGGCATATCCTGGGATGAAGTATTCGATGCTGCACAGAAGGGCTTTAATACTGTTCGGCGATGGCTGCATAATAATATTTTAACATTGAACTTAGACAAAACAAAATATATTTGTTTTAGTATAAGACATACAACTGAACCCAGTAGAAACCATAGTATCGTACCTCATAGGTGTCAATCTGACACAAACTGTAACTGTATATCGTTAGAGCGCGTAGATTCTTTAAAATATCTCGGTGTCACAATAGATAGTTGCCTAAACTTCAAAGAACACATCAGTCTTGTGTGGTAGAGTACGTAAACTCATCTATATATTCAAAAAACTCAGGTACGTTACTGAACCTAAGCTTATGAAGCAGATATATTTTGCACTATGTCAGTCACTCATAGTATATTGTATTAACTCTTGGGGTGGGGCTTCAAAAACAAACATGAAATCTATTGAAATTTTCCAACGAGCCATACTCAAAGTTTCCATATCGAAACCAATTTATTATCCTACTGTAGAACTTTATAAGACTTGTGAGGTATTAACTGTAAGACAATTATATATTTTAAACATCATTTTATTACAGCATAGCAAGCTAACTTATAATCCAAAACTTTTCATAAATAAGCGTAGAAAACATATGGTGTGTCACATCCCCATGGAATCAAAAAGTAAATTCAGTAGAAAATTTCCTGTTTTCAGCGGACCATATCTATACAATAAAATCAACAAAGTTTTAAATATGTACCCGTTAACAAAATCTCAATGCAAAACAAAATTAACACAGTATATACAAAATTTAAATTACGAAGAAACTGAGCTTCTACAAATAATGCAATAATATAATCCTAAATAAGACTGAAATAAACCAGCATAAATATGGCACATGTGCACACACACTCATACATACTCACACATACACACGCGCACGCACACAACCACGCACGCAAGCACTCATATAGACACACACACACGCACGCACGCACACACGCACACACACAATATATATATATATATATAGATGTATTTTAGATTATTTTCTCAGTACATCATCCCAAAAAGTTGCACACGCAGGACTTACTTATTTAATATATATCATTCGGGGGTTTGGCACTGATAGCCGAAGTACAGGCAAAAGCCTAGTTCGGTTACAGACGCTTAAATCATTAAATCATTCCGAAAGTTGTCAGCGTTTATAGTTATCTGTATAGATTATTTATCGTATAGATTTGACCCACATTAATAGTTTATCTTTTATATAATATTAAGTAAGCTAAAACAAAAATAACCAAATATTAATTTAGCTTTGTATTATTTTTGTTGATTTAGTATTTTAAATGTTAGGCTAAAAACTTATAGGTATGCTAACAAAAAAAAGTGTGGCAGTTTTTTCGTTTGGAATTAATATAAGAGTTAATGTTTTTTGAGCTTTATAAGGAAATCTTTCTCAGTGTAGAAGTATTTTGTAATGTCGTCGTATATACATTAGATTTAAATCATATTGATATTCCTAAATTGTCATATTGTAATAATTACCATAATTTAATGTTTTGAATTACTGAACGAAATTAAAATCAAAGAGTGGGTCAAAATGTAATAAGTAATAGATACTGTATTGGATATAAACTAACACTAAAATAGGGAGTGGTGAATTGTATTCTCATTCCGACACCACACGGGAAATTAACTAATGTAATATGAAATATGTATTTTACGTGATCGGATTCTGTATGACAATAAATAAATTATTATTATTAATTATTAATATATCAAACCATTTGTTTCAGTCAGTTTTGTTGTATAATATATCAAACCGTTTGTTTCAGTCAGTTTTGTTGTGTAATATATCAAACCATTTGTTTCAGTCAGTTTTGTTGTATAATATATCAAACCATTTGTTTCAGTCAGTTTTGTTGTATAATATATCAAACCATTTGTTTCAGTCAGTTTTGTTGTATAATATATCAAACCATTTGTTTCAGTCAGTTTTGTTGTATAATATATCAAACCATTTGTTTCAGTCAGTTTTGTTGTATAATATATCAAACCATTTGTTTCAGTCAGTTTTGTTGTATAATACATCAAACCATTTTTTCAGTCAGTTTTGTTGTATAATATATCAAACCATTTGTTTCAGTCAGTTTTGTTGTATAATACATCAAACCATTTTTTCAGTCAGTTTTGTTGTATAATAGATTTCACTATAGTGCCAACGGAGAGGCTAAATATTATCGCTCACAACTGTAGGAGAAAAAGTTCTCTAACGAAGACCACGAACAATATATGTTGGAGTCGTCGTACACCGCTGTGTACTCTCGGCTCCTACTGGTGGAGTGACGGTACTGTAAAGGTCACAGGGAATCATTGTATGCAGATGGTACACAACTATACAATGTCAGCTATCGTAATAATACAAGGATTTATGTTGAGTTTAGCTTCTCTTGTATCGATGTTATCTGTATATCACACAGCCGTCTCTCTCACTACAGATATGTAGAAGAAATATGTTACTATATCATTATCTATTGCTACAAGAACAAATAAGAATATAAACAAAGTTAAAGATTAAAGAGGTTGTTTTTTTTTTGGCAGGAATTTGTATATTATATTTATTGGATGTACGGTATCTAACCTTGTGTCCGTGTTAATTATATGTTCGCAAAACCCTCCGCAATGCTGGGATTACTTCCTTATTATAGGGTTTGGAACGAAGTTCCTTATTTTTAACCGACTTCAAAAAAGGAGGAGGTTCTATGTTTCATTGTATGTTTTTTTTTTTTTTATGTACGTTCAGCGATATTTTTGTCAATTGTGGGCCGATTTTCAAAATTCTTTTTTCTTTCTAAAGGATATACTCCAGAGGTGGTCCCATTGTCACCAAGTCATGATCTGATGATGGGAAGTCATGGAAATCGAGGGCAACCCTCAAATTTTATAATCAAATCAAATCATTTATTTTGCATAAGTCCCATAGGGGCACTTACATATTGTCAATTTTACATTGTTTTTTTTTTTAAATTAAATTTAATTAATCTACTATCTCGGATCGGAAAGCAGCCACATACTGAGAAGATCCGGCAAGAAACTCAGTGGGCTCGTCATTTTTTTTTATTATATTTTTTCACCAAAGAGTTTGGTTACATGTTTAATTTATGTTAGCTCCAGTGATATGCCCTTCGAGTAAGATTCATTTTAAAAATTTTGTATATAATACAAAAATTATAGGCACATATTACGTGTCTCATATATTTTCAAAAGCTCTTTAAATATCTGCATCTGACAGTGATAAACTCATTTAGGTGAGCTGATGGTGGAAGGTACATCTCCTTAACGGTTAGGAGTTCGACGATAATTCTTTGAATATCATACGTCTGCATAGACTTTTAGCTGTATTCTTTCAATTTAACTCCCGAGGTGGTCCCATTGTCACCAAATCATGATCTGATGATGGGAATTCATGGAAATCGAGGGCAACCCTTAAATTTTATATGTATGTACATATTACGTGTCTCATGTATTTTTCAAAACTATTCAAATCTGCATCTGGCAGTGAACATTTCATTTAAGTGAGCTGGTGATGAAAGGTACATCTCCTTAACGGTTAGGAGTTGGAGGATAATTCTTTCAATATCATACGCACGCATAGACCTTTAGCTGTATTCTTTCAAGTTAACTGCCTAGGTGGTCCCATTGTCACCAAATCATGATCTGATGATGGGAATTTTGGGAAATCGAGGGCAACCTTCAAATTTTATAGGCACATCTTATGTGCCTCATATATTTTCCAAAGCTATTCAAATATTTGCATCTAGCAGTGATAATCTCATTTAGATGAGCTGGTGATGGAAGGTACATTTCCTTAGCGGTTAGGAGTTGGAGGACAATTCTTTCAATATCATATGCACGTATAGACCATTAACTGTGTTCTTTCAAGTTAATCACGTACGCTAATAATTGAAGGTACTACTCCATAACGATTAGGAGTTAGGTAATTCTTTATGTTGCCGATATATGATCTTTTTTACGTAGGTAGAAATAACATACCAAGCTGGAAAGATGAACCTTTTTCAATTCGCCTTTTTCAAAGTCGAACTGTTGTAAATATATATACATTCATATTTCGCCACAAATTGCCAAACTTTTATTCTCCAGCAATTATCAGTTCGTTGAGTGATGTGACCTGCCCATTGCCGCTTAGTGTGCTAATTCTTCGTGATATGTCGATTACACCCGTTATTCTATGGATTAGCATATTTCGAATCCTATCTCGTACAGAAACGAGCGAGCATACCCCGCTCCATAGTACGCTGAGCGGCTTTGAGTTTTGTTACGAGACCCATATTTAGGGCCCACATTTTCATGTCATAAACCATGACTGGTCATAGACTTGTGCCTTCAGACACTGAGATATATTGGGTGAGAAGATTCTCTTAAGTATCCTAAACGCTGTCCAGCCGTATTGGATAATTGTATCAATTTTTTTAAATTTAAATACGTACCTATTTAGAACCGTCTTATTCTTTGGCTTACGCTTTCTCCTGGTATAGTCTTTTTAGTATATTAGACCTTAAGTCGCAAAAAGCTGTCCCCTTAGAGTCTTTACACAACTCAGTGCAATATAAAATTGATCATTGGCAATTTTATTTTTGCCTAAATCAATGACAGCTTAGTTTAAGGCTTTGTAAAGTACCCTGGAGTTTATATACCGTAACCGCCCAACAGAAGATTAGCGCAAGCATTGTCCGTTCATTATCCCGTAACCTTTCGTTGCCTGATATATGGTTGACACAGAAACTATGGCAACTAACCCGTCAGTGTTTCACTTTTGTGCCTATAGTGTCGTCATTAAATTTTATAAAAACTAAATCAGGTGGTCAGCCTGTTTTAATTTGGTCACAACGAAGGGGAAGCCCACAAGTTTGGATATTACCCCTATTGCCCGCTTACCAAGCCCTTAATGACAGAGATATTGCATCTTACCATGACTCTGGAGCCTATATCTAGTTTTAACAATTGCATCAAACCGTCACAATTATTTACATCACTTGGATGTTGGTAGTATTTCATACCTAAGTTGCTGCCTCACGTGACGCATCGATAGCACATATATGGTGTATACGCGAATTGATTGAAACAGTGAAATTTAAATCATTGGCAATGAGATACAGCATTTTATTTCCATTTTTTCTAAATACGTTCTTTATTTTTTTATTTTGATTCCCTACTTCTATTCTTCCTCGTGCCACGTGCATTTTTAGTCTATCTACTCACAGTGCTATATTTAATAAATAATTTAATTTATATGAACTAGTTAAAATTATTACTTAACTACGATTATTTACACTAAAAATTAAAAAATAATTAAACTTTTTAAAATGTAAACCGACTTCAAAATAAGATCAGCCAAAAACCATACTTAAAACACTAAAAACCGAAAAATAAGATGAACTATTTCATTCTTGTCTAATTCTAATTATGTATTAGTTTTTATAAAATATAATTACAATGTATGCTAGAAATCCACTAACACGATTTGAAGTCGGTGCCAAGCTTAAATTAACAAAAAAACAATAAGTTTAATGATATACACACAAGATGAAAAATTAATAAAATCAAATTATTAAAGGAAATAAGAATTAAAAGATGTATTCAGAACACTATAACGCCACAAATTTAATACCATTTGACACAACCGAGAACGACGTCTGCCCGTATGGATTAAATCGCTTAACCGCTTGCGCGTTCAGATCACTTCAGTCACAAAGCGTGCCGTGGTTTGAATGCGATATAGTATACCTATTTGGCTTGGCACCGACTTCAAATCGTGTTAGTGGATTTCTAGTATACATTGTAATTATATTTTATAAAAACTAATACATAATTAGAATTAGACAAGAATGAAATAGTTCATCTTATTTTTCGGTTTTTAGTGTTTTAAGTATGGTTTTTGGCTGATCTTATTTTGAAGTCGGTTTCCATTTTTTCTTTAAAGTTTAATTATTTTTAAATAATATGATGGCAGTACATCAGTGTCTAAAATATATATTTTAATTAAAATTACGATAAACTTTTTTTTATAAATAAGACACCACCCTACACCAAGGCTAATAATCTTTGTATTGCGCGGGACTTTACAAACATATAACTAATGCAGACAAATTACAACCAGACTCAGGATAACAGTTTGTGGATCGCACAAAGTATTATTCTGCGCGGGAATCGAGCCTACGGCCCTGGCGCAGAAGGTCGGTAATGGGTATATTAACCACTGTGGTGTAGTGTTGCAAGGTGTGTCTTTTTTCGTTATGAAATATTTCTTTAATAAAATACATAATATGTTTGTTAATGTATAAACATATCGTTGTTAGATTATACTTCTATACAAAATAACTCCTCTACTGACAATACGAAGTCGGTGACAACGGGTGGGTTTAGTTTTTAACCGATTTCAAAAAAGGAGGAGTTTCTCAACTCGTCTGTATTTTTTTTTATGTTTGTTACCTCATAACTTTCGACTGGGCAAAGCGATTCTAATGATTCTTTTTTTATTTGAAAGCTGGTGCTTCCCGTGTGGTTCCATTTCAATTTAGTCCAGTTCTGACAATGGCATCCATAAGAAAACCATATAAGTTTAAAATTGGCATTAAGTATGAGTGCGACAAATGAACGAGTACCTCAAGCCCGCTACTAATAGAACAACTTATGTGTGTCTTTAACACTAAAAAGTAAAAATAAATATAACATATACATAATAACTTAAAATACTATCATTTGTATGTGCTATCTATTGATAGGTTTGAAGTCGGTGCCGGTATCGGTATCTTTAGTGTAGGAATTTCATTACATTAAGTACCTAAGCTGTTTATAATTTTGTTTAGGGCTTGGCACCGATTTCAAACATGTCAATAGATAGCACATACAAATGATAGTATTTTAAGTTATTCTGTACTTTCCGTTTTTGAAGTCGGGTTTTTTTAACAATTATCATGGTACTTTGACTATGTTAGATCTTCTACAATGTTACGGTAACTTTTCGAAAGAAAAATTGTTTCAAGATCGGAAGTCACGTACCTGTGAATGTTAATAATTGAATGTTTCCCCCACCCCCCACCTGCACGTGACGGTAAACATCGACTGAGGGTCGCACCTGGAGATTGTACAGCAACTCTGTCCTGGGCAACGTATGACACCCCCCTGCGGTCGGCGACGTGCCCGCGGTGTCTCTGTTGTTGAAGAACAAATTCTGGTACGACAGTTGTAATTATAAATTAATACCTTTATTCTCCAAAGGTAAGCGGTGATAGTACACCTCGTGACGGTTGTAGCACCATATACAGGTATCACTATGTTATGTATAGTTCGTTGGATAACATTGTTTGATAACGAGCGCCTGGTGGCAGGTACCAATCCTTCATGGCCCTCTGTAACACCAGATGTACAGCTAGGCAGCTGCCTACCAACCAAAACCACCCAGAAATTTGGGCAAGTGTTCCGATTACGGTATACCTACTATCCCTACATAACCGACGCGGACGGAGACCCCCCATCCGGCAGCGGACGGCGCGGCGGCGGACATCTCAATGATGATGAACTTAATAAAAACGTTAATTATGAAAAGTGTGCGTTTTATAATATTCACCTTTATGTTTTAGTTTCCACATCCGTTTGAATTTACATTTTGATATTTGTTTCTATATCCGCTGCCGCCATGAGACGGATGTTAACATGACTGGTATTGTAGTACGCACGTATCTCTAAACGTTCTCAGAAACCGTATCACTACAAATACAATACAAACAGATTTTATTTTATGACAAAATATCGTTTCTCCAAACGACTAAATTCCTGTGCGGTAACGGACTCGGAATACATTCATACCGTAATACAAGGATTATTTCCTTAGTCCAAAGTGGCATGGGCGTACCCAGGTAGGCTAGAAGATAAAATAAACGTCAATTTGCCTGGCAAGTGTTCAATATACCCGACCGACTATCATGACCATCATATGAGCTGCCCCCTGCTATCTGAAATCCTGGGTACGCCCTTGCAAAGTGGGAAAGTAACCGATAATCATTAACATTTTATATTATAATTAATTTAAAATAATAATACAATATGGCAGTACAAAAGTTTATTTAATATTAAAACAAACAATACATATTTATTTATATTTATATTTGTAACATATGAACTAATAATTATATATATATATATATATATATATATATATATATATATATATATATATATATATTTGATTATATAATTGATACAAGAACCAGTCATCTTTTATTTGAAACATTAGCAAGTGTTCATAACGTGTTACTTTATAATTTACGAAAGATCTAGATAGAAATTTAAATAATTGATATAATGGAAACTTATTTACGAGCTAATAACGATTGTCACACGTGGGACTCGAACCCACACCTATTGTAGATCCGTCCCACCGTTATACCAGTGTGAGCTGTACGAGTATCAACTATTTTGTCGTCCTTTGTCGTCCGGTAGATGGCAAATTGTATGTCATACGACAGCTCACACTTGCCTAAGTGGTGTGACGACTGGAACAGACCTCCAATAAGCGTGGGTTCGAGTCCCACGTGTGACAAGCATGTTTCTCTCGTTTTTATAAATAACATATCACGTTAAATCGTATCAACTTGAATGGATATAATGTTAAAATGTTAAAATGACATCTGTTTCCTTAAATATTACAATATACTAAGATAATCATAAGTCATAAAGTACATTATTAAAACGAAAACCTGTCAGTACGCGAGTACATTTGGTCGAACGCTCGTGTTCAATGATTATGTCGCATCAAAACATTGTCCGAATCCAAATAACGATAAACATAAACAAGAGGGTGTCCATTAATTACTGAGGCGTTTTTGATTTAGATGTCATTTTTCAAAACTTATAATTGGGTATAGAGGTTTTTTACTTTAATTTAACTTAACTTTCACGCACTTTTACACTATTTTCTGATAAAAAAATACGTGGTATTTGCCAAGACCTCCCGCTCCCCAAAGTGAGATTTAGAAAGATTCGGCTCAATCCTCTCCCCCTTGAATATCGCACGTAATTAATGGAAGCACCCCAACATATAAATTTATATTAAAATTAATATTGTACACGACAACAAAATACAGACATCATCACATCCAACTGTTATCACAATGACACGCGGCCGGCGCACTGTACTCTCCTCCATGCATTACTTCAGACGTCACGTCTCACTGTCTGCCACCCCCCCCTATCTATCCATGTCATGCCTCACGCAGTCCCTATACATATATTTTCTTTGGTCTCCCGTTACACCTGAAGCTTTCAATATTCGCACACAAAACTTTCATCCCGTCTCATCCCAGGTCCACACCGCGTCAGACGTTCACTCCTTAACTTTTTCCGTCCCCGGCGTAAACTTTACCTAAACATTCTCCTATGCGTTTATTCGTTATCTATCTCAACATTCTCATTAAAACCAAAACGTGATATGGTCCATATCACGTTTTGGCATCACCATACCGTACGGTGATGCAATACACCGACCCCTCCCCCTCTGTGAAGGTGGTCCCCTGTCCAATGTTAGTCGGTACATATAAGAAGTAGAATGTAATTATAACAAAGAAAATATAAAAATGTCCTGACTCAAACGTGTATACCCGTGGCCGCCGCCCGCGACTCTCCCAAGTGAGTGTCGTGTGATACAACACAAACGTTCAAACAATATATGTAATCTCGCTAAACATACACTAACTATTAAATATTTAATTCAACATAATTAAGTCTTAAATATATTACGATAAAGTCTATAATTGTACGTACATAATACTTGTTTTATTGTTAATACTAAATATTTGGTCATACAATATGTATAGGATGAAGGTGGATAACTAGTTCAGATCCATCTTAGCAGAGGTTCGCACCCCATGGGAGACGGCCTGGTGCCATAGTCAACAATGCAACAGTCATCTTAAACTAAAGTACAAAATCCATCTAATGTAATAATTTTCAAATACCCATTAACACCCACCTCTGCCACCCAGTGGTGGTGCCTTCATAAGTAAATACAATATATGTATCGATATGTTTTGTATAAGACTTCATTTCTCTTACAGTTACACAGGTAGGTACATTATTTAGTCCTCACCTCAGACAGCCGTCCCATAGATTAGATTTTGATCGGAATATCTTTGATGATATATATTTAAACTCAAATTCGAATCAATAAAACATGGCAGGCAATGGTAGAACTTATATTGTTACTTGGCAACACTAAATATATATCTCGTAAGCTAAGCGTTCACGTTAACCATAAAAGTTAATTTCAGCACCAAAACATAATACAGTATTATTTGGTAACCCGCCAAACGTGTATGTACACGTTGTCACTCGTATTTAATGTCAGCTCGGCGAGCGAGTTGTTGTCGCACGCAGACACTAGATGGCGTTGTACACAACTAGAAGGTGTGCAGTAGCTCGCGCCGCGTGCCCGCGCTCGGGTCGTCCACTGTGAGGAGCATGTTGAAGCTGAGGAACATGGCGGCGGCCGAGGCGATGTGCCACGCGTCGTGCGAGTCGTACAGCTGCAGCGACGTGCACGCGCCGTTGTAACGACGTGACTGCGCCGGTGTTTGCTACACACACACACACATAACTATATATATATACTATTCAATACTTACATAATTTGGACCGCCTTGTGTGGCGTCGTATGAGGGAGCCTTCCGCCCAACAGTGAACGAACAAAGCTGATAGTAATGATCATAATAATAAGTTTTTTCAGACCTCACAACAGCACTCGATACTATCGCCTGTCTTACTCTCTAATTATAACTCGAAGGCGTGAGTCTCAAAGATCTTAAATTGCATCCCGTTTCGTTATTATCTCACAATTCGTTCGTACAATATCAGAAAATGATAAATACAACAACAACGCATACACAATCTGTTACGGTTTGCCACAAGGATGCACACTGGTACCGTTTTATTGCTTATTTTTATCGAAATATGTGCACTTGATATATAAAATAGTAGGACAACATAGCGACTCACACGCTACTCCCTCAAACTTCAACCGCCTTGCATTCGAATTATGCCGATATTGGTAAACGTGAACCACCCCCTGTACTCACCGACCACTTGGTGTTGGAGCTGAGGAACAGTTTGAGCGCACCGAACCAGCACACGTGTGCGAGCACGAAGTAGACGCAGGTGTGTATGGCGATACGTTCGCGGTGCACCAGCTTCATGCACACGTAGAACATGGTGTACAGGATCGCATTGCCCATCAATATGGCGAGTAGTTGACGCGCAAAGTCCTTGTTGTGCTCGTACGCGCTGCAACCAGACAATACAATTGTAGACATACCACTCCCCGTATGGTGACGATATAAGAATACAATGTGAAACGAGAATGTATAATTATGAGTATCACCAGAAAGGAACATGATCGAGTTATAACAATAGTTAGACATGCTACCTGTATATGGCGAACGACCAGTTCGCTATGTTGGCGAGTGCGAGCAGTGCGGCGCGCGCGGCGTGCGCCGGCCGCAGCGCCGCTATGCCGCTCGCACGCAGCGCGCTCACGCCGCGACGTACAGACGAACACTCTACGTACATAACAACATATCATTGCGACACACTTCACATGTTGTTTTGATATAAAACACTAACTATAATTGATTAACGTAGTGCGGCAACGCAGTCAGTACTACCTGCCTGCCATCCCCGTACGTATGGGTCGACTACAGGATGTAGTAGGCATAAAACATCAATGGAAGTGAAGTTAAACGCGAAAGAAAACTGTGCGGGACAGCGAATAGTTTTAAGAATAGTTCTGTAACAATTGTAATTAATTAAAATAGTTAGTTGATAAGATTTTATAAGTTTAAATAAAGAATAAATATACATTTCGTAGCACGTAACTCGTAAGTACTAACATTGCAAACGGCTCTCGCAACAGTAATGCCGCATAGTACCTAAGGTAATTAATTGTATTGAAAACGAGCGCGGCTCTCGCTAAAGTAATGCTCCATTATACCTCAGTAAATTTTAGAGCATTGTGATTGGCTGTAATTCTGACTCCGTGATTGCTCAAGAAAAACTGTAAAATTACGACCAATCGCGGGGTCGGCCAAAAACATATAAATACAGGACCAAACCGTGGTACCGGCTTACCGGGTTGAGAGCCCTCAGCGCTCACCCATAGTCCGGTTAAGCTGTCAAAGCCCTCTCGGCTAACAGCGATCGCAGTGGAAAGAGTTTAGTGGGTATTCTAGCCACGGGGCTAGCGAGTCCCACACTCCTCGTCTGTTTTTCCGACAGGCGGGGGTAAGTGCGAAAAATGCATTCTTGAACCAAAGTGGTACCGGCAACTGACCGACTCTGACGATTCAATTACAATCGCTCAAGAAAGAGCCTACACGGCCCGCGCGGCCACAACACATAAATATCCGCGCTTCCGCCCCCGCCGCCGGGGTCGTAAGTTGCGACGCGTAAAAGTCATAAACTCAAACGTGGGCACGCTCACTTTGCTATCAGCGACGCCCCGAGCCGAGATCCGTTCACCACAGGGTGAGCCCTCGGGCGTTGTCGCTTAAAATTTTTACCGGGTTGAGAGCCCTCAGCGCTCACCCATAGTCCGGGTTAATCTGTGACAGCCATCTGCGGCTAACAGCTAAAAGACAAATAAAAAAAAATTAAAAAAAAAGTGGTACCGGCACCGTGGATCGCTACTGTGTCAAAAATATATTTTGTTTTCGCACAACAAAGTTTCGCGCAAATCACTCTAGTGGAGAAGAGCTGCACTACCAAGCAAACCAACGTACTAGTGGCGCCAAGTGCTGGGAACTACGTAGCCGCGCCGCGCGTGACGTACGGACCACCTGGTTCCTCCGCTCGCCGCCGCACCGGTGCCAGCGCTAGTGTCTTCGCCAGATTCGACACCGTTGCGGCACCGTCCGGTGCAACGGAGAAGAACCCGCAACTAACACAGCGAGCAAACCTGTACGTGTTATTGGTCGCGTCGACACAGCCCCAAAGGATCGGTAAATATAGACGAAAGCCGTATATATTGATCTCACCATAACCAAACTGATTCATTCCAACCATTGAGCCACTACTGCATTCGGCGAAAAGTTGTTTTTCTTCGAATATCAAACTGGAGGATGAAGAAGGGCCCGTTCAAGGGCCAAAAACACCCAATGACTGCCCACCGTCAAAGGATGCCATACGTCGCAGCAGCAGCCCTCGCGCATGCGTGACGTCGCAAGATGAAGAGGTCTACATGTCAGCCGCCGGTTCATCGACCGGATCAGCAAGGGCCAAACACAAGTCGAAGGCCCACTCATCAAGTGCACCCCTCACCTCTGCTTCCCCCTCAACCGCCGGAGGGAGGTCGAGGTCTGCCGTGACGCCTGTCGAACAAAGCGCGTCTAACCCCGCACCCGCGACCGAGTCGTCTAGCGCGACCCGCCCCGCGCCCGCGAAATGCGCGACTCATCCCGCGCCCACGTCATCAACCAGCGCGACTCACCCCGCGCCCGGACACAGCGCGACTCGCCCCGCGTCCACGAACTCCCTCCCCGACCACCTCACATACCGAGAGTATGGGTCGGATACCGCCGCCGCCTCGCAGCCAGCAAGTTCGTCGCGTGCTGAGGCAGGGCTGGCGAGCATGTCGGACGACGCGCAATTCACCACTCCGGCTCCTCCGAGTTACCAACGGTCGGCCGTATATAAACAGAGTGAGAGAACATCACGACCAACCACAAGCTACACGAGATCGAAGCCACAACTGCCACCAGATACCACGCCTATGAAGCCCGGTTACCCTGCTGTTGGCAGACAAATAAGTCTGGAAGAAGATGCTGAATCCCCCAGACAGGGTGTAAACGAGTCCCTCGCGTCTCGTATGTACTGCGGAAGCGACTCAGACTCCTCCTGCTACTCGCAAACACGTACCCCGGTCAACCCATGCATTCCTGTAACCGCAAGTGATGCTGAAAGCGACATCCCGGAGTACAGAATAAACTCCGCGAAATACAACAAAATTCTAGCAGCCAGACTGAAAATGGCCGCCCAGAAGGAAACAGAAGCCCGCAAAATGGACATAGATGCCACCCCTACTAGAACCAGACGCCCCCGAAGCCCTGGCGAGTTGGACCAAGCGTTGGCGAAGCGAATACGAGCAAATGAGCAACACCACGCGCCGCAACACGCATATGCGGACGTCGCAGCAGCTCTCGGCGGTTCCCGAGCCCAGAGGAGTCCTCCCGGCTCTGCAGGACCTAGTGGACAGCCCCTACCCGCAACTAATAAGGTACGTCTGCCTCCGCTAATAGTTGAAAGCCTCCCAAATTGGTCGACGCATCTCAAAGAGATAAAGGCTAGACTAGGCCGGGTCGCCAACGCTCGTCCATACGGTAAGGGAGTTCGATTCTCCCCCGTGGTCATAACCGAATATAGGATCATCCAGGATTACCTATCCCACTTAGAGAAGGAGGAAAACATATCGTGGTTCTCCTACTCGCTTCCAACAGAACAAAGCCTAAAGGTGGCAATCCGGGGGTTGCCACATAACACAACACCCGAGGAGGTAATGAGCGAGTTCACCGATCTGGGATTCGAACCAGAATTTATAAGAAACATCCGTGCCAGACAGGATCGCCCCGGGTGTATACTGTTCGGTATGTTTAGGAGATCGCCAAATCTATATAGTATTTATAATATTAAAGAGCTGCTAGGAATACCCAGAATTATAATCGAGGACTGGAGGGGAAAGAAGCGACCGCCACAATGTCACCGTTGCCAAGGATTTCGCCACAGCTCACACCAGTGTCACCGCCCACTGGCATGTGTACGATGTGGTGGTGTACATCTCGCAAGGGACTGCCCACGCCCGTGGGAGGACACAGCGACCTGTGTCAACTGTGGAGGGGCCCACTCCACTAACTACGCTGGCTGCCCTACTCTAAAAATCGAGGCCAGAAACAAAAGGGCAGGAACCATGGCATCCACCAACAGGAGGAGAGGCCCCGACACGGGCCCCCTAACTCACAATATCATACAAACAGACCCAGAGGCATTAGCTCTAATGGCCCCAGCTAATCCTCCTTCTCAAAGGGACAAACCCACCCCCTCTCGCAGGGGGAAAAGAAGGAATAAGAAGAAGAGACCCACGGATACCTACACAGAGACCGACACCGAAGGGCCCCTTGTATCTCGTATCTATGTACCAGCAACCAGTGGTGGAACGCTGGAACAAAGGGGACCTGCCCACAAGCCACAAGCAAGGAAGAAAAGGGGGAGAGAGACAACGCCAACAACAAAGACCTTCCGGCCACTCAAAATCCCACAGTACCGCCAAAGCCACTACCACGCAAGAAGCCACCCAACGCTAGGCCCCAAGTGGGCCCCCCGAAAAAATCGGGGGCGCCTCCTCAAATATGAACACAAAAATGTTCACATTTATAATGAAGATTCTTTTACAACTATTACACGCAATAGAAACCAACACCCCTACGTCGAAACTTATACATGTGGTGACAAAGGGCATGAGCGAATTCTCATCACAATATGGATAGGGACGGGCAGCTAAGGATGATACACTGGAATGCTTGGGGCCTAATGGGTAAGGTCTTCCTACTAAGAATTCGCCTACAGGACCAAAACATAGACATTGCACTGATAAGCATACCTGAAGCCTGTGGACCAACAAAAGGCCCCGGGGTTTCTCGCTTACCGGAGAGATGAGCAGTCTGACCAGGGAAGAGTGTTCAGAGGCCTGGCAATCCTCATACGAAGGAGGATTCTCCACCAACCTCTCCCAATACGGGGCCCCTGTAGCATCCATACGCTGGGGATAGAAATTGACCTAGGACGTAGACACCTACAATTACACGCGGTCTACAAAGCACCAAAACCCGTTTGAACGTGTCAGACATGTACCACCTGCTTGACGTAGACGCCCCGGTCATCATAGCTGGCGACCTGAATTATAAGCACCCAGCATGGCACTGCTTTCAATCAAACACGGACGGTGCCCGCCTGTTCAAGGCTGTGGAGGAGAAAGGGTATACTGTCGTGGGGCCAGAGGCCCCCACCCATTACCCTGACTACTACAGGAATACGCCAGACGTATTGGACATACTGGTACACAATGGAGTAGACTGCCGGATCTCACAAAGCGTCCTAAATGAAGACTTGCTTTCGGACCACCTTCCGGTGCTTGTAGTCATAGAAGAAACACCAGTGGAGCTCATCCCTCACCCACCGCGCCCCCTCCCAGACTGGAGAATATTCACCAAGGAAATGGAGAATATAAAAGTGGACCGACACCTTATATCTCACGCAGACATAGAGACCTTGGCGGTAGACTTCACGACGGCAATTCAAACGGCCGTAAGCAAAGCCTGTGAAACAAACCCACGCCGCAGAAGGCACCCACAGGAGCTACCGAAGGAGATTAAAAACCACATTAGGGAAAAAAGGGCCATAAGACTAAGATGGCAGCGCTCCAGATGCCTGACCTTAAATATTATTGAATAAAATTACTGAAAAAATTAAAATTGAATTTCGTAGCCATTTATCAATTAGCTGGAGTAAGCTAATTGAACAATGCAACCGTGACACACAAACGATGTATGAACTATGTCGCCGCCTTACGGGTGTACCCGTCCCTATAAGACCACTATTACACCCGGACGGATCCCCCAGATACAAGGACGAAGATAGGGCCGAGATACTGACCACATACCTAGAGTAGGTCTTCACACCGAACCCCACTCTTGACCGAACACATGACGTGATGGTAAGAGATCATCTGCGTGATTATTTTGAGACCCCCATTACCACAGAAGAGGACCCTATTTACTTCTCCCCGGACATGGTGACGCGTGCAATCAGACTTCAGAAGCCACGTAAGGCTCCTGGTGCGGAACAAATCACGAATACCGTGTTACGTCATCTTCCCCACAAAGCAATATGCACCCTTACACACCTCTATAACGGGATCATCCGCACGGGGGCCTTCCCTAAAACCTGGAAGGAGGGCCGCGTCATCATTCTCCTGAAAGTCAGTAAGGACCCATGACACCCCAGCAGTTACCGCCCAATTACTCTTCTTCCTACACTTTCAAAAGTCTTTGAATGCCTCTTGTTAACTCATCTGAGCGCCCATATAACCCCAAGAGATAAACAGTTTGGGTTTAGAGCGGAACATTCGACCACCCTTCAACTGACCCGGGTTATACATCTCATCACTTCTTCTCTTAACGATAGAGAGCGAGCTCTGGCGGTGCTGCTGGACGTCGAGAAGGCGTTCGACCGCGTCTGGCATGAGGGTCTCATATATAAGCTAACGCTTACCACTGTCCCTAGACGAATAGCCAGGGTGGTACACAAGACTTCCTCCTAGACAGATCCTTTGGGGTCCAGATCGGCCCACATGTTTCTACCATCCGTAAAGCAAAGGCAGGTGTACCACAAGGTAGCTGTCTCTCTCCATTACTTTACTCCCGGTATACTGACGATATACCTGTCACCAACCAGGCTCAACTGGCCCTGTATGCAGACGATGCCGCATACATTACCATCAACAAAAATCACATGAATGCGGCCAAAAGGATGCAAAGAGTCTTAGACGAACTACCACAATGGCTAAGCAAATGGCGTCTCGTAATCAATGTCCAGAAGACAAAGGTCATACTATTCCCTGCTACACGTCGAAACATGCCCTCCCTAACATACTTGGGCAGCCTCATTCAATGGGCTAGTAAAGCCCCGTACTTATGCGTATTGTTAGATAGCCGATTCAAAATGAGGCCCCACATGAGACAAGTTATCGGCAAAGTCAGGGTTACTAGGTCTATGTTAAGACCGATCCTCAGTTCAAAAGAGGTCACTATACCCATGAAGATGAACCTTTGCCGACTTTACATCAGGTCTAGACTAACATACGCAGCTTCGGCCTGGTATGCAATATTATCAAATAGATCTAAAGAAAGCCTACAAGCCCAACAAAATATCACCTTCCGAATGATAGTAGGGGCCCCTCACTGCGTACGAAATACTACGCTGGCTCGGGACCTCAATGTGGAGTCGGTGGAGGACTTTGTTAAAACGCTCGCGCGACGGATGATGCTTCTCAACATCCCTATATAAGAAATATCGCGCCCTTGCACGCGCGTCCACCAGATAATACCACGAGGCCCCTTCCCAGGAACCTAGTCTCCTCGTCCTCCAACGAGGATCTTTCTTCCCCTCTATCCCCTTCGTAGGTAATATTAATTACCTAATCTTTATTTCAATTTCCTCTTCTTTCATTCTTCTGCTGCCCTTAGCAGCAACCACTAATCACTTCAACCCACAGGTGACTGATGACGCGACTAAGTCTCGCCGACCACCTCCGCATATTCAATGGAATATGTGGATCGTGACTGCCAGCAACGAGAAACTCATTAACTACCAGTGAGAAGAAGAAGACTCCATAAGATTAACTATCTCAAGACATAGAACACCAATTTACAAGGACCAGTGGCCGCCGAGTCCACCCCAGGATGCGTGTCGCACGGAGCGGGACCTCTCCCGGGGCTACCGGGAGTCTCACCCTGCTCGTGCAGACCGCCCAGGGGGTGTGAAGATCGGTCACTGATCCCATCGTTCGAATAATACACAAAGATTACCTCTTCTCGGCAAACGCCAATCTTAGAAAAATAAAACCCAAACACCCGGTATTAATCCTAATACCGGCGGTTAGGGCTATAGGCCTGGGACTGCTGCCACCCTTCTCCGGCTAGAGCATCAACTCGTTGTAGAGAAGGAGTGAGGAATATGTATGATATACCGGCACCGTCGTCAGGTGGTTCTTCTTCAAAAGAACAACTATAAAGAATAAAGCAAGATTACTCTACCTAACAAGAAGTCTCTTCATTTCTACTAATCCCAGCAATTCGTCTGTCACCGTACAAAACTCTACAGTATCCCGAGTATTGCGAGCTTTATATCCACCTGATGCTGTTTGGTCAATAATTACATTTCCAAGAGTGTGGACCGTAGTCAGTTGGTCGGTCATAAAACTACTGGCAATCTTTTGCAATATGTAACATGAAGAGGAGTACATATTGTGTCGACCACAAGTAACTGTGATGAGAGCTGGAGAATGATGATGATAATGAAGTAGAAGACGTTCGAATCCATCAGCGGGATGCGTATATAAGCGGAAGACGCAGGTGTTGTCCTTTCCGGTACCATCCCTGGTCGACGTCACAACTTAAGCAAAATTTTATTAACGACACCTAAATTTTAAATAACACCTAATTTAATTTAAACTTTGAGTGTTGTTGATGAAAACAAGCATACATACATAGAATGAATACGAACGAAATAACAGTGGGTTACTTGTATTAATATTTTTATGCATGCATAATAGTGTAGACATCGCACTATTACCACCTGCGGATCTCAAATTCATTGAACAAGTGATACGTAATAGCCTCACCCATGTTGAAGTTGCCGGCGTAGTATATCTTGAGTGTCAGCACGAAGCACGTCAGTAGATGCATTACAGTGAACAGCACAGAGAAGTACACGCTCGGGAACAGTATACCGAATAGACCTTGAACATGTTACATACAGTTGTATTGCATATCGCGGCAAACGAGCACACAGCACACTCGATGGTAAGTGGTACTGCCGCCCACGGACCTTTGCAATACCAGGGGTACACCTCGTCCGCTGCCTGCGTTCTCTCGCTCACCAAATGAAGTGCAACAGCACTGAGCAGTCGCAATCACTACTCGGACATTGATTTTCAGCGAGAGTGTGGTGCTACCCCAGATGGGCCGGCCCGTGGCTTTTGACAGAAAACTGTCAACAGCGTGGCCTCACCACTACTATTAGATAATCATTGCAAGTCATCGAAACTTAAAAAAAAACGGTACTGTGATCAATCAATGGGGATGGTTAGGGAGCTTACCTATACTACGTGACCCATTGTTAACATTTTTTTATATCACGTTCTTCTCTTACATAGACGTTATTTGCACATCATATCATTTAGTCGTATTTTACAACAGCCATAGGTAGAGTGGGGGGTGATGATCTTACCCAGTGATATCTTACACACTACAACGTATACAAAATGGGGGTCAACATAATGTTGACAGAACAGGCGGCAGTTAAAGTATACATAGCAATACTTTTGAATTGACTACACGCATAACGCAGTTGTTAAGATACCGACTTAATACACTAAATGTCGTGTATTCGATTCCCATGCGGGATAACATTCTGTGCGGTACATAAATTGTTGTAACGTGTGTCTATTAAATACAACACACACACAATACAAGCATTATTTACATAATACCATGGAGTCTTAAAAAAAAAATGTAACCAGCAGGTGGCGCTGATTGATCTTAAGAGTCATTTTTACATTAATACACAATAGCACCTGTTAGGTATGGTTTGGTTTTTATAATTTATATTGTACAATACACAACAGAGCTATACATATACCCTGTACCAACTACATCTGATGTCGTCTGATCGACAGTCTGTGACGTCACACGGACAGCGGCCGCGGACATGACAACTATTGTGACAACAACTATATACAATATGTACGATGTATGATGATGATTGTGACGAACACATGTAATAGGTGATAATAGTAGGATGATGATGATGTTGATGAATTGTACAAATGAACTCACCCAATGTCATCACAAACGCTATCACCATGAACGTGGTGTGAGCGCTCGGTATGATGTCCGAGTGCCTGTTCTGATACAACTTGATCATCACCAGCACAGCTATCACGTACATAAACGACGAGTCTGACACACAACACACAGACATATTCAAATAATTCAATGTTAATGTCACGCTAATAATTGATTTACGTCTGTAGCGGAACATACTTATACTACGTGAAACAATTTCTAAACATGTTTAATCCACTCGGTAACCTTATACATATATATGCAGACACTACCTATTTTTCCTGCGTTTTTTTTTATTGAAGTGTAGTAAGTATGTCTTGTCTCGTAATAATAGATTTGTCTGTAAGGGACCATACCTATAGTACGTGAATATTTTTTTATTTTAAATATTTAATCCAGTCGGTAGCTACAAATTTATGCAACCACGACTTAGTTTTTGTCAACGTTATTTTTTTTTTATAAAGAGTGGTAAGTGTAAGTGCATACCCAATATATATACAAGGTGGAGACGACCATACGACAATAATTTTAATCTAGTGTATCTGATGACTTGCCCAGCCTGTATACAAACTTTGAATACAATATGTCGTATAGTTTAGCCGCAGCACATTACTTTGTATTATTAACAATTTCCACACTCTGTATAAAAATTAAAATTATTCGCCTATCAATGAGCTCCCGCGCCGCATCGGTATAAACCAATATGAAACTAGTACCTACATATCGCCATGTTTACCAGTTCAAGTCTTCCCCAAACGTAATACAAATCAATGCATATTATACCTTATTCCTAAGTCTTTATAAACCGTGTCATCAGACTTAGATGAGGAATTTAAAACTACCTAATGCGGCTTAATGAAAGAAGACCTCGGTCTCATGTTCAAAACTATTATAATAGGTCTGTAGGTCAGTGTGCCATCGTGATCCTGTGACGTGAATGTGCGTAATTAGACGCTTACTTTGTGTTAGAATAGTATTTCTTTCTCATTTACAATGCCTCGTTATAATTACACAGCTTCGGGTATACAGATATGATTTTAATTTATGGAGAATATCACGGTAATGCAGCTTTAACCATACGTACGTACCGAAAGAGATATGGAAACATACGTGTTTGTACTACCAATGGCCGGACTATTGTGCAAGCTGTCCAGAGGTTACGGGATAATCAATCCTTACTGCCTCATATGGATAGTGCTCCTTCGCGTGTAAGAGTCACCCTAGATGAACAAATTTTAAATACGTTTCTCGCAAATTTGACAGAGGTTGATAATGTGGAGAACTTAAAAAAAGGAATTGTACGATCTTTCGACAAGTTAAAATACATCGCCGTCAATGGCGACCTGTTAACAAGAGTTCGAAATAATATTTTAAGAAGATATAATTTGTGCGTTCGGGTCCATGGCGCACATATCGAAAATTTAAAAGTTTAACGACCAAGTGAATTATTAAAGTTATCGTGATTATTTTAATAAAAGAATCGAGTGAGAATGAACAATGAATAGCGCCCATAAGTGTATGTATTTACCTACGTTTCGAAGTTGTAACATATGATACCACAAGGTCACTCGCGTGCCGACCACAGGTTAGTGAACTAATATTTACAAACGGTGTTCTATTTTGTTTCAATATTTATGATAAAAAGTTTGTTTGAAAAAATTGTTTTTTAAATATGCATGCGAGGACTTTTTTAATAGTTTCAAAATACTCCTATACACTAGTATTGACGGTGTTTTCATTTATTGTCGTATTGACGTCTCCACTCTGTATATGTTGTCACATGTGTTGGTAGTGCGACACACACTCGGCAATGTCAGCCGCCTGTGGCAGGGCACTGTGTGATACGTGAGAGAGACGCGCGGTACTGGCATCTACTTATGTAGGCGAGCTGCTGACATCGCCGAGCTCCATGTGTACTAGTACTACTTAACACTCACGAGGTAGGGTGTATGTTCACCACTAAAGGCAATAATGGGAAAAACTGTAAATTCTTAAAGTAAGTAATATTTTTGTTTGAAAATGTTAGTGATTCTAATAATTTTCTTTTAACTTAATGGTTAATATTTTGTATCTCATCTCATCTCAGCTCATATGTGTCCCACTATGGGGCTCGGGCCTCCTCCGTAATGGGAGGGAAATTAACCTACTATACCGTGCTGGTCAGACGTGTTGATATAGGGTTTTGTTTCAAGTTTTCCTTCTTTCGTATAGATGTTATATGCGTTTTATATCTCTTAGTCGTCTACGACATATATATATATATATATATATATATATATGTAGAATACGATATCGTTTAGAAATAAGTTGCTCAATTGACTAATTTAGTACTGACAACACAGTGGCGCCATTAGGTTTGGTAACGTAATTTAGTATTGGCAACATCTGCCGAACACAGTGGCTGTAGTGTATGCGTGTAATATTAGAATTACACGCTTAACTTCTAGACACGTATCACACTATTAAACAACTGTACTCAACGATCCGCAACGCACAAATGCCCCGCGACAAGTCTCTACAGAGCTCTTATACCCCCATATTATTCGATCTACCCGCATTTACGAATTATATTAAATGTGCATACACTACAGTAGCGCTACTATACTAATCACAAAATAAAAGGCCCGTTTTGACAGTTCACACCCAAGAAGTTCTCTATTTTTTACCGATCGAAATGTTCTAAGGAAATTACATTTTTCATTGATGGGTACCGCCCACTCGGCTAAGTGCCGTTCATAACGATTTTTTCATATTCTCCACAGACTATTAATAATCGGTTAAAGAAAAAATAAATCGATCAAAATATTTTCTTTTAAGGTGGACTCGCACTTGTCCGGTTTTATAAATTTTAATACTAGTGTTTAGAATAACTGAATTTCACCAGCTGTGTATTGATCTTTACTGAAAGTTATGAGTTTGGAGCTAACAAAGTCACAAATTGGGACAATGTCATATTTGTAGAAGAGATTTGGCTGAACTCGAATCATACCGTGCCACAGTCGTGGACGGATGATACCAAGGCATCTTGCTCAAAAGTGCCAATGGGAAAAGGTGTACGCTTAATAATCTGCCACGCTGAATCAGCTGGGGGAAGTTTTTTTTTAATGATGCCTTGCTTGCAATGGAATCTAAAAGTACAAAAAAATATCACGAAGAAAAGGACGCAAATAAATTCACAGAGTGGTTCAGCATGGACACAAAATGATAAGAGCGTCACCATACCATTGTCAGTACAATACTTTGATCTGGGCTCAAATGAAAGGATACGCAGCACGCCACAATACAAAGCCGCCATTCTCCACTAAGAAAATTATGACATTGTTGAATGAAGCTTGTGCCAAAATTACTAAAGAAGACTGGACAAAAGTGGTAGAAAACTCGAAAAATAATTAAGGAAGACTATGATAGAGACATCAATATTGACAATATAATTGAAAATTAAATAATTATAGATACGGGTGGCGATAGCTCAACCGACAATTTTGGCTCATCATTTGAAGAAAATGAAGAAATTGAAGATTCACTTTTTCTCGATTTTTATTTTGTGATTGAGTGAATGTTATTGTAACACAAATATATAATGATAGAAAATTGACCTTTCATAACATTGTGTCATTTCAAAATACCCATAATATTAAAATTTTAACTTAAATTTTCAAATCAGAACTTTAATCCAATGCACTTTACAATACATATTCAAATCGATTAAATACTCACGCAAACTTGAATCGATATATCGTGAGTATCGAGTACCGAGTCGTATGGTTATATCACTATATCCATCAATAAGACAAATGTCAAAACGGGCCTTTTATTTTGTGACAACTATAGGTTTAATAATGTAATTTAGTACTGGCAACACCTGGCAAACACAGTGGCGCCACTAGGTAGTTTTGTAATGGCGTCACGTGGACGGTGTCGTATTGGGAAGTGGGGATTGTGTGAAAATCATAATTAATCGGTGGGTCAACCGAGACACTTCTCCAATACGTAACCGTTGGTTAGCCACGTATTGACCGTTAATTTAAATTGTACAAATAAAACGTAAATTTATTTCGGACAAGGAAATATTATTTTCTTTTTACCAAAATATGAACTCTGTACCAATGACCGGCGACAACGAGAATTCAATCGCTCAGCCATCGCTGCCGCTGTCATATACAAGGTGCGCCAGAGAAACTTACTTATTTGAAAAAATTCCCGCGCAGTGAGTTGGGCGGGTAGAGGGGCAAGAGGGGGACGCATCTGGAGGGGGAAGTTCCCAAGTTTGTTTCTCCCTCCAGTCAGTTGCCATCATGCTCTGGTCTAGAGAGCAGCGGGCCTTCGCAGTTGAGAGATTCTTTTCTAACGGTCGCTCACTTGTTGCTACGCAACGTGCCTTCCGCGCTCGCTTTGAAATTCCTCCTCACAGACTCGTTCCTGGCCGTAATTCGATTCTGTCGTGGGTTAACTCATTTCGGGAGTGTGGAAGTGTCGCTAAACCCAGAAATGGACTTCAACGGACCATCAGAACTCCGGAAAATATCGAAAGAGTGAGGCAGTCAGTTGTGCGTTCTCCCCGGCGTTCGGCTCGCAAACACGCAGCTGCTATGGGAATTTCTGATACCACTGTTCGACGAATTCTCCATGAAGACCTTCAATTTCATCCCTATAAATTGGCTGTTGTGCAAGAATTAACTGAACGCGACTTTGTTGCCCGTCAAAATGCATTTGAAATGCTGATTGACAACCTGCCTGAAGACGCGGTCGTTTTTTTCAGTGACGAGGCTCACTTCCACATTTCCGGCTGCGTCAACAAGCAAAACATGCGTTATTGGTGTGATGTAAATCCGCGTGAGCTTCACCAGAAGCCACTTAATTGTGAGCGAGTTACTGTCTGGTGTGCGGTGTCGGTAATGGGAATAATTGGTCCTTATTTTTTTTAAGAAAACGAACGCGCAGTTACCGTGAATGGAGCTCGTCACAGGAACATGATCGAGGAATTTTTTCTTCCAAGACTCGAAGAAATGAACGTTAGGAACGTGTGGTTTCAGCAAGATGGAGCCACAGCACACACAGCACGAGACTCAATGAATTTGTTGCGACAACATTTCCCCGACCGCCTCATCTCTCTCAGAGGCGATCTCCAATGGCCGGCACGCTCTCCAGATTTGACTCCATGCGATTTCTTTTTATGGGGTTATTTGAAATCCCTGGTTTATGTCGATCGACCACGGACCATAGCACACCTCAAGAACAACATTCGCGACGCTATTGCCAACATACCGATTGATATGCTGCGAAAAGTGGATACGAATTTCAAAAATCGACTTCATCAGTGTATGCGCAATGGGGGTCGCCATTTATCCGATGCCATTTTTAAGACTGCATAAAAAAAAAATTGGGATATTGTATTCTCAAATAAAAAAAATTTTAAAACAATAACTGAAGTACTTTTTTTTTTATTGACCTTTCAAATAAGTAAGTTTCTCTGGCGCACCCTGTATATTGTTGATAATATAATAACTAGTATATGCATATACCTTGTTCTAGTTGCAATCATATATATATAATAATATTACATTAGTAATAGTGAATATATAATACTTTATTACAACAATACATACCAAACTGGAAGTTCATCTTGTTAGGGCAGAGGTGGTAGCTCGCAGACAGTAGACCCTCCATGATGAGGCCCAGCCCCATGGAGTACAACAGCCCGTAGTGCTGCGGTATACCCATATCCTACGTACAACCGTTACCTCGTTATAGTTAACGACAACAGCTCAACACACACACACACACACACACACACACTAGGTAAACACAGAGACAATTCCATGAACATCATGACTAACATTCTTTATAACCCAAAATATATATGAAAAGTAAATATTAGGGATCGTACTCATACTAGGCGACCTGTTCAGATGAAGACAGGCCTCTTCAAAAGAATTTTCTGCTCTTACAATATTGTTGTCTGCCTATATATACCCCTTAGTCGTCTTTTACCACTTCCACAGGTATGAAAGAGAATGTGAATTGAATTGTTTTGTTACTCGGTCACCACGCGGTAAGTGTATGTTGGACACATTATGCCAATAACAAACATGTACCTGGGGCTGCTTCGTGCTCTTGGTCTGTCTGTAGCGCACTTGCGCCATGAACACGACGCCCAGCACCACGTAGCCGACGTTAGAGTACACGTGGTTGAAGTCTGAGAGATAGCCGAGCGGATGGGCGCACAAGAAGTTGTAGTAGCACAAATCTTGATCACCAGTTTGGAACACCATCTGCAAATAATTGCACAGACATTTGATTACACAATCAAACAACCACTAACACAAATTATATTAAAAATACATTTTTTTTTATTTTAAAAATAAACTCGTGCAATGCAATATTCCAACAGAAAAATGAAGAAGTTTTATTATATAGAATGTTGAATATAATATAGGCGGAATACCGCAAGGTAATACACCGGCGCCACTACTATATGTTTCTTCTTATATAAATAATGTCCTCACTAGTCATGCGCAATATGTATCACTGCGCTGAAAACAGTGATATATATCTTTTTACTGTAAAGATATATATCACTCATTTAGCTCATTAGCTCACTTAGCTCAGTAGTCAATCATCATTATTAAATCACTCCTCTAGCTCACTTTCAAAGTTCGCTCACTTTAAATCAATCGCTCAAACAAATCTATCACTCATTTTCCCATGATGCGCTTTGCTTTTTAAAAGCACTTTAAATTACAGATTGTCGATAGTAAAACTTAATTTTTAATGTATATCAACGTTCTACAAAAACACTTAAGCATACAGAGAATTCTATTTAGATTTCTATTACTAGAGAAAAAAGGTCCTACATAAACAGTAACGCACATAATTTAATCTATTTACAGTTCCAATAATAGTAACTAAAATCTAATAATTATTAAAATCTATATAAACATTTCCGCAAATAAATATACAGTTTTATTACTGAAAACGTCTATAAAAGTAAGTTTTATTCAACATTCGGTCACGTATTTCCAAGATACCACGGGAGCAACTAATTACCTATAAAAAGAATTTCAAAATACTTTATCGCTATAGTATCATAATATCAAAAAAGCATTACGAGTTGGTTATAATAAAAAAATACAAATCTATTTCCTAATAATAAATATTAATAATTATTAAACTTTATGTGTAAAGAAATAGAGTGTATTCTCTTTTGACAACCTAATTATATCGATACGAAAACAGTGTGAAATATCATTCTCGTCGGCGGGCTACGCAGCGCACCTATCTCGCTCATTTTTGTTACCTTGTGAGAGTGAAACATTCTGCGATGCGAAGTGAGCGATGAGCTAGTGACTCTAGTGAGCTACTGATATGTTGGGCGGTCAAGTGAGTGAGTGATAGATTGTGTCTATGTGAGTGATATAGCTCTTCTATATCACTCACTCAGGAGCTACACAACTTTATACTTTTTTTTTTTTGTGGACTATGGATGCGTCTCGCCCCGCCGAATCGGTCCGGGTCCCATAGACCCACCGTAAAACTCCTCTCTTTGCCGTACGAGCGGACCACCGGTACCCGATTTTTGACTTCGGTGGCCCGCCCGGCGACACAACTTTATACCTGACATTAAATATTCAAACACAACGACTCATAAAACGAGATAATCGATTAATTTCGGCTTCGTAGGGTGTTATAGCGGACGAGCACTACCTGTGTGACGTCGCACGAATTATTAACAGATTAGGACCTGTAAAACAGTTATGATTTTTGTTATTAAATAAAATACAGATGTCATACAGACGGTTTTTTTTTTTAAATTGTTCAGTGTTTTAACAATTCTATGAATATCTTTTTAAACTGGACGCAACTACCCTCTCTTGTTCTTGTACAATGAACGACAAACGTTAAACATTTAGTGTGCCGAAATGAACCGATTGCCTCTTTCCAAAGATCGACGTGTCATCGCCGGGTGTTGTATCGTCATTGACAGGATATGATTGCTTCGTGTGCAGGGCAATCATGGTAATGACAATATTTATATTGTAATACTTGAACACACTAACACAAATTACAATGACAAGTTCAATCAGAATATTAATTATACAATGTCATCAAAATAACCGAAACACAAACAAAATATCATATAATTTCATAAAGTTCACTTCTAGTTAACAAGTAAAGACAACGTTCATTAAATTGACTATTTCAAGTGGTACGAAGTTCGCCGGCTCAGTCATTAAAAAATTATAATATATTCACATATCGCTTGCCTAGAAGAATAGTGACATAATTCAAAATAGCTAAATTTTTCAAGAGGGTCAAAATAAGTATTTCCTTTTTTCAGCTCGGTTCAGCAGCGATTCCAAATGCACGAACGTCAGCATAATATCCTTAAGAATGACGATGAAGAGTTGATAGGGTGAACTTATAATTAAACACCCCTCCACCATTAAAAATTTAAATATAATGAAAATTGTAATTTGAGAGTTGTGACACTATTCTTCCGGGCAAGCGATATGTTAACAACTAAAATATATTCTGTAACTGTTTGTCCGGCAGTATGTTGTCTCATGTTGTCAGCTATGTGGTGGTCGTGCAGCACTCACCCGCTGGTACGTGAACAGTAGTTGTGCGACGGGCAGCGCGTACACCACGGCGACCGTCAGCGCGCCCCAGAAGTACCTGCACACACGTCGCCATCACCCTCAGGGTATGACATACACATTTATGATTGTGTTTAACTCCCTATCAAAGACAAACTGTTGGATACAAGTACCGTCAAGCAAGCACAGTGACCACATTCACCACATGTTACGGTCGGTAAATGGTATCAGTCGTCCAACATAATATATAATGCTGTCCATTTTGATGATAAAGGCGGCACCAGATTTTACTATTTTCACAGAAAAATGAGACGTTAGAACATAAGACGTTAGAACATGAGACGTTAGAACATGAGACGTTAGAACATGAGACGTTAGAACATGAGACGTTAGAACATGAGACGTTAGAACATGAGACGTTAGAACATGAGACGTTAGAACATGAGACGTTAGATCATGAGACGTTAGAACATGAGACGTTAGAACATGAGACGTTAGAACATGAGACGTTAGAACATGAGACGTTAGAACATGAGACGTTAGAACATGAGACGTTAGAACATGAGACGTTAGAACATGAGACGTTAGAACATGAGACGTTAGAACATGAGACGTTAGAACATGAGACGTTAGAACATGAGACGTTAGAACATGAGACGTTAGAACATGAGACGTTAGAACATGAGACGTTAGAACATGAGACGTTAGAACATGAGACGTTAGAACATGAGACGTTAGAACATGAGACGTTAGAACATGAGACGTTAGAACATGAGACGTTAGAACATGAGACGTTAGAACATGAGACGTTAGAACATGAGACGTTAGAACATGAGACGTTAGAACATGAGACGTTAGAACATGAGACGTTAGAACATGAGACGTTAAAACATGAGACGTTAGAACATGAGACGTTAGACCATGAGACGTTAGAACATGAGACGTTAGACCATGAGACGTTAGAACATGAGACGTTAGAACATGAGACGTTAGAACATGAGACGTTAGAACATGAGACGTTAGAACATGAGACGTTAGAACATGAGACGTTAGAACATGAGACGTTAGAACATGAGACGTTAGAACATGAGACGTTAGAACATGAGACGTTAGAACATGAGACGTTAGAACATGAGACGTTAGAACATGAGACGTTAGAACATGAGACGTTAGAACATGAGACGTTAGAACATGAGACGTTAGAACATGAGACGTTAGAACATGAGACGTTAGAACATGAGACGTTAAAACATGAGACGTTAGAACATGAGACGTTAGACCATGAGACGTTAGAACATGAGACGTTAGACCATGAGACGTTAGAACATGAGACGTTAGAACATGAGACGTTAGAACATGAGACGTTAGAACATGAGACGCTAGAACATGAGACGTTAGAACATGAGACGTTAGAACATGAGACGTTAGAACATGAGACGTTAGAACATGAGACGTTAGAACATGAGACGTTAAGAACATGAGACGTTAGAACATGAGACGTTAGAACATGAGACGTTAGAACATGAGACGTTAGAACATGAGACGTTAGAACATGAGACGTTAGAACATGAGACGTTAGAACATGAGACGTTAGACCATGAGACGTTAGAACATGAGACGTTAGACCATGAGACGTTAGAACATGAGACGTTAGACCATGAGACGTTAGAACATGAGACGTTAGAACATGAGACGTTAGAACATGAGACGTTAGAACATGAGACGTTAGAACATGAGACGTTAGAACATGAGACGTTAGAACATGAGACGTTAGAACATGAGACGTTAGAACATGAGACGTTAGAACATGAGACGTTAGAACATGAGACGTTAGACATGAGACGTTAGAACATGAGACGTTAGAACATGAGACGTTAGAACATGAGACGTTAGAACATGAGACGTTAGAACATGAGACGTTAGAACATGAGACGTTAGAACATGAGACGTTAGAACATGAGACGTTAGAACATGAGACGTTAGAACATGAGACGTTAGAACATGAGACGTTAGAACATGAGACGTTAGAACATGAGACGTTAGAACATGAGACGTTAGAACATGAGACGTTAGAACATGAGACGTTAGAACATGAGACGTTAGAACATGAGACGTTAGAACATGAGACGTTAGAACATGAGACGTTAGAACATATACTCCACGTCACCATTTATACGATATTTAGAACCTCGAACATTATATTACTTTATTGTAAACAAATCTCTGGTAGTTGACTTATTGTAAACAAATCTCTGGTAGTTGACAATCATCGTCGTGTCATGTCCCACGCGTCCTGCTGCTGCGGGCGAGCCTCCCCCCAGAGAGGACCCACTGTCCGTGTCCGCACTGCACCGCGCTGGTCAGATCGATACGCTAGTTACTTTTGTTGTACCTGTTGACTTACATATATATATATATACATATATTATTATTCTTATTCCTATTTTACGATACTTATGTATAAAATAGAGGGTGTTCAATCGTATTCTTACTAGCTTAATATATAAAAATAAATATTAACATTGCGAAGCTGTATATTAGGTAATAAACAAGTCCGTGGAGTGACACTAGTGATCAGCTCCAACGGCGAGACAATAATGGTTATTGGGTTATCTGCCACGTTCTAGTTCTCCAGGCCGGTCCGTAAGAACAAAAAGTATAGTATACAGTACACGACCATAGATATTGTACGGCGACTTATGGACAGAGACAACCGACCGGTTTGTACCTCGTAGAGCGTCGTCCCTGTCGCACACTACCTGTGTGACGTCACAGAAACCACTGACAGTGTATTAGTTGTTCAAACTGTTATGATATTTTGTTATTAAATAAAACCTTACCGAGTGCGGTTGGACACTACACGAACTGTTCAAGTGGGGGGGACGTTTGACGAACACTACGGGTGGTCACCGAGAGGGGAGGAGTTTAATATTGTAGAACTGTATACATTACTTATTACGCGATAGAGATAACGCTACAAAGTCGAAGTTATCCGATTGTCTGTCACCAGTGAACGATGTGCAATATATATGTAGTGTGTGTGTTGTGTTACCTGTCCGATCTCCTCGATAGTGTCTGTGGTGTGGCGCGCGTCAGGCGGTGCACCGTCAGCGGGTGTGAGCGCGACCACTGCTGCTCTGTGGGTGAGAGTACACGATAGTCATATGTACATGCGTGTAGCGACACTGCGCCCCACGCGCGCCGGCTGACGCTCTCCCAACTGTGTCATGCACGCTCAACTTAACAAGTATAAGGCACCAAATATGAGAAGCTAAAGGCAACCGAACGGATAAAAACTCGCCGTGGAATTTAAAAACAAATATAATTAAAGAATTATTCAAAAGTTTAAAATGATTCATCTTCCATTAGTATTCTATACACATACCGTTGTTACACTCCAGTCTTAACAACGGCAGGTGACAAGCTGACCCACCAACCACTTAACAACGGCAGGTGACAACTGACCCACCAACCACTTAACAACGGCAGGTGACAACTGACCCACCAACCACTTAACAACGGCAGGTGACAACTGACCCACCAACCACACTCAGATAGGTTGGTGTAGGGTTATATTTCAACATTTAAACGTCAATAGTCCGACATAGTCACCTTCGGCCTCGCCCACGTCGGAGTCGTCGTCCACCGTGGCGGTCGCGTGCGGAGCGTCGCCCCCCGCGCTCGACGTGGACGGCTCCACTATGGGCTCCTCCTCAATGATGACCACCTCCTCTGTTAACACAATACCGTATACATTATTTATAGTCGCACTACTTTACCAAAACATTACCGAATAACACATGCATTTTGATAACATTGTCATCGTCACAGCACTTATATATCCTACTGTTGGGTTTGAACCTCCTCCAGGAGAGAAGGGTGTACCAGTATGTGTCTGACGCTTTTATTTTCTTTTCTTTTTTAAGTAATAAAAATATAAAAAACAAAAGAAAATTGATTTTCCTGATGCTGCAGAAACTGTGTCTCCACCTATTTGATGACATGTTTATCTCTACTGGATATGTGTGACAGTAGTAAAAACATGTCATAGAAGAAATGAAAATAGTTAAAGTCATATCTAGTCATTAGCGGTCGTATTCCTCACTTTAAAATTATCATCGACTAAATCTATTTGGTCCTTTGAGCCGGAAAACCGTCTTGAACACATATTATAAATAAATGTGCAAATCTGGTAGCGTGACTGACCTGAGCACCTGCAGGTGGTGGGCAGCAGTGCCGCGAGTAGAACGAGAATGGCGACCACAATAACGACGGCGAGCGTCACCAGCGCACCGGTCACGTACTCCGCGTAAGATATCGTCGCCATCACACGGAATCTGAAACAATGGGTTAATTAACAATAAACGAATAAGACTACTATACCCCTCTCTCCCTCGAGCCTTGCAACGTAAGTGTCGTACAATACGACTGAAGAATATAATATAGATAAGAATATAATATAATATAGATAATAGAATATAATATAGATAATAAGAATATAATATAATATAGACAATAGAATATAATATAGATAATAAGAATATAATAAAGATAAGAATATAATATAGATAATAGAATATAATATAGATAATAAGAATATAATATAGATAATAAGAATATAATATAGATAAGAATATAATATAATATAGATAATAAGAATAAGTCCAGATGGGCGACTCAGTGGTCACTGCTCTGCTTTATGCAGATGATGCAGTCCTGCTGGCACAGTCAGCGACTGACCTGCAGACCCTAGTCGACACAATGACAGAAGATTGTAAGAAAAGGGGTCTACGCGTGAATGTGAGCAAAACCAAAATAATGGTCTTTGAAAGAGATGAAGCCAGAACAGATGTAAGAGTAACAATAGGTAATGATGTACTAGAGCAAGTGGATGAATTTGTATATCTTGGATGTGGATTTAGCCGAGATGGACGGTACACCACTGATATAGAGCGAAGAGTGAATGCGGGAAATAGAGTGAACGGAGCGTTGGGGCAACTTCTCGGCAGCCACCACCTCAGCCAGAAGGCACGTGTAGCAATACATAACGCAGTGCTTGTCCCAACATTACTGTATGGAAGCGAGAGTTGGGTATGCAGATAAGAGTATGAAAGTAAAATTAATGCGGTCGAAATGCGATCTCTGCGGAAAATCTGTGGAGTTAGGCTGACCGACCGCATTCGTAACGACGACGTAAGAGAGCGAGTAGGTATGAAAGAGAGTATTGGTGTAAAGATGCGAAAGGGAATGCTCCGATGGTTCGGACATGTGGAAAGAATGCCGAACGAACGTCTGGTTAAGAAGATATACAATGCGAAAGTGGAAGGATGTAGGTACCGAGGGAGACCGAGACTAACCTACCTAGACCAGATCGGTCAGGTACTGAAGGAAGGTGGAGTCAAGAGTCTCCGAAACCGGCGAGCGTGTATGAAGAGAATTATGAATGTTGAGGAAGCGAGTGAAGTATGCAGAGATAGAGTTCTCTGGCACTCTGTTCTCTCTGCCTACCCTGCAAGGGATATGGCGTGATGATATGTATGTATGTATGTAATATAATATAGACCGTCTACCGCACCATTGGCCCGGCGCGGCGCGTGGTGTACTAGGTCAATCTCCCTCCTATTGCCAAGGAGACTTTAATCCAGTAGTGGAAGATATATCAACTGAGATGACGCTAAAAATTCCCTTTCTTCGGCACTAAATATATTGTAACAAATATCTTGAGTTCTGTTATACATTTGTAAATAATAAATTTTGTGTCCCAATATGTACATACATGTTGTACTCCCCACCCGGTGTGTGTACTCACTTGAACGTCTTCAGCCTGTTGTGCCTGTACGCGCTCGAGTCGACGTTGCCGGTGCACTCGTCGTCGCTCTCCTTCACAATGAACACTATGTAGAAACCGTTCGGGAACATCGATTGCTGCGACAGACACATACGTATAATATACGTTATATGTGTGTGTAATAGAGATGGGCGTTTTCAGATTTTTACGCAAACCGATACAAATTCGATTTCTGATATTGAAATCGATTTAAAAAACCGATTTCAGAAATCGATTTCCAGAGCGATTGTCGGAGCGGATTTACCTTAGTCTCGATCGATATTCGATGGTTTTAGTTATTTTAGCGTAGCAAACGAAAAACGCAAACGAACAAACGCATTCAAAATATTTTTCTTTAGTTTCTTTGTTGATTGGATTTAGGTGTACGATTTTCCTTCATGCTTTATCTAGGCTTAACTAGAGTACTAGACTAGCAAAAATGTTTTGTTTTGAGTGTGATACAAAACTTTCTGGCGTATTTAAAAATCGTCATATTTACAATGATTTCATGATTATATTATATAATGTACATTTTTAGTATGGTTTTTTTCTTACCATTTTACATTTAATAGTTATTTCTTATTTATCATCAAATCGTATGTACGATACTAACATACGTTAGTATAGTATTGAATCATAAAATACCTATATAATTATATAGTTCACGAGAACACAAAAATAACATTACGCGCACACTGCACGTATCACCAAGGTCAAGTGTGGATCAAAACTCTCCAATAATTCAAAAAATCTATTTAACAAACGCAAAACTTAAACGTATTGCGTAATATTATCATGGAAGTAGTTGCATTCTGATATAGATCTTATTCCCTGTCCCGTATAATTCTGTTTCGTATCAATCTGCCATTCTTAGTTTCTTAGAAACCGCAATTCTGTCCATCTCTTTCACTGCACTAAACGATCGCTTAGTTAGAATGAAAGGAGGCGAATTTTAATGAAATTCGCTTTCTCTCATTCTGACTAAGCGATCGCTTAGCGGAGTGAAAGAGATAAGTTAGTAAGTTTTCAAATATTGGTTTGGTTTGCAAAACTAGCAATAGAAAACGATTGCGCGATGATTAGATTTATTATTAGTTTGCGTTTTCGTCGTTTTGTTTTGATATGTGTTGATTTAGTTTCTGCCGAAATACGTTTTCTAAAATCAGTTTGTATAGTATTGAATATCGATACGATACGATTTCTGACTGAAATCCGATTTCAGATTCGTTTTGATATATCGGACGCATACCTAGTGTGTAATGTGTTACACGTGTGTGGTGTGTCGTCGGTACTTACTGTGAGAGTGATCCCCCCCTTGGTGGACATTGTGAGGTGGTAACCTTTGTACAGTACATCCTTCTCGTTGTCAAACACTGGACACTGGAACAGTGAAGTAGAACATTACAATGCAATCAAAATTGAACTCTATTATATAATAAATAGAATATAAATTAATTTCACCGTGTGGTGATCGTTTAACAATACAATATATTATCACCACGATACTTAAACAGTAGGCAAACACCTGGGAAATGTACAACAAGTATTGAATCAAAACGGCCTGTCAACTGTGGTCATTATTACTGATGTCATAACAGAAATGGAAGTAGAGATTGAAAGTTATAAACAAATAGCGGCGACAGAATGAGAAACGTGTGCTAAAGCCAATGTGTCGATATGAAGGAAAGTTAATGTTTTGATTAGACGTGGTTTTCCTCACAAAACGTTGTAAAATTTTGTTAAAATTTGTTTAAAATTATAAAAATTGTACAAACACAGACTACCTATTGCAGGGATGCACAGACTTATTAAGACTAAGGGCCACTCGGGCAAATCATGAACTGATGGCGGGCCGCCAGAAGTATAGGTAATTATAGATAATAAAGAATTCATAATAATGTATTAAAATTGAAAAAGAATTTATTAATTTGAAACGTGGCACTGCATAGTGCTTACAACCTTTTTTATATTTGGCTCAAATTTATTTGTAGCAACACGTAAAAC
This sequence comes from Lymantria monacha, assembly GCA_905163515.2. Classification (NCBI taxonomy): domain Eukaryota; kingdom Metazoa; phylum Arthropoda; class Insecta; order Lepidoptera; family Erebidae; genus Lymantria; species Lymantria monacha. Next base: position 24,554,500 of record LR991104.1, on the reverse strand, counting down.
TGCTTCCAAACTTTAATTTGCAAGGCGGTTTCGATTTTTTGTTTTATTATTTAGTATTGAAAAAGTTTGTGCACATATATAGGTAGAACCAAATAAGCTGGTACATTTCAGAGCGTTTATGCGCCACTCTTTGTACATATTTTTATCAATGCAGCGGTAAAAGTTCAGCAAGTCTCCTTCGTTGAATTTGTTGCGTAAATCTTGGTCGTTTTGAATGTCGATAATTTCTAACTGCATTGACTCTGGCGCATTTTCAACTGAAATTGTGAAAGGATTGCTGAATATGTCCAACACAGATTTAACTTTTTTAAACTCCGAAAATCTGTCTTGAAAAGATTGAATCAAAATATCTAGCTTTTCTACATAACTGAAATTAATCGCAGTTTTGTTGAATTTTTCAGCCATTTTCTTATAATTCGGAAAATGATTGTAATTTCCAGAATTCAATTGCGATCTGAAAAGTGTCAGCTTGCATTGAAGGGATGATACATGAGCGTAGAGCTGGGATATCAGTCGATTTTTGCCTTGAAGCCGTGTGTTCAAGACATTCAAATGATTTGTAATGTCAACTAAAAATGCCAAATCATACAACCAATCAGGATTTTTAAGTTCCGGGACATCCCTTTGCTTTGCCACCAGAAATATTCCAATTTCTTCTATTAAATTTAGAAATCGTGGAACGATTTCTAAATTTAAAATCTACACTAGAACTATTGCCTTCCAAAAACACTATTAAACTGCACTTATTCTCAATCACTTATTACTTCGCTTTGTATTTTCGCTTTAACACCGAACTGTCGGTCGCTGCGGTTAACGTGGCATTTATATCGCGCGTATAGAGTCGAAAACTGTCTGGAGAAATCTCGAAACCAACTCTGGAAGCTTCGTGTATCTACCTACGCGAGCAATGAGGAATTCGGGACTATTGCTATCTCGCTTGCTCACACCGCGCTAGAAAATTCTTGATTTCTATACTATTTTGAACTTTATATAAAGGCGGCAAGCGATGTTACTTGACTTCGGCCACGGCGTCGTTTTTATTCATGAACTGGTGCGGTATTTGAATGATTTTCATAAGTTTTATGGACGTCGCTCACAATATCAAAAGAAACAAAGTACTTTAATATTTATTATTTTGTAATAATCTTAGTAATTATAATAAAACAGTTTTCAAATGAACACCAACAATATAACCCGTGGATAAGCCGCCACCGCGCTGCCGTCATCGCCGCGCCGCCGGCCTCCGCGCTTCCTCAAGAAATCGAATTTACCCGAGATCAGCACGAACATTACCGACCGCTGTTACTGACGCACGCACGGCGCACCGATAACACTTAATAGCGCGCGCGCGCGAGATTCAAATTACTTTTCGAACATATTTTTTTTGGTTTTATTCTGGAATAGAATTGAATATTTTTCGAATGTGCGAGAGTATTATTTTTGCTGTCGGCGGGCCACCAGTATTCGACCGGCAGGCCGCGGTCTGTGCATCCATGACCTATTGTGATAAAACCTTTACTTTTTCATTGACGTTGTGGTAATTCATGTACGTACTATCTCCATCCGGTGACAGATTGAGGAGTGTCACCTGTGCGTCCGGAATATTGACTACAACCACAGCGGTCCGTTCCTCGTTGTCGAAGAGATCGTCTGACAATATTCAATGTCGGTTACACCAAATAACCTTTTATTTTTTTTCTTGCGGTGGACTATGGATGTGGTCGCGCCCCGCTAAGTCGGTCCAGGGCGACGGAAGAGGCGGTGCGCAACCCCATAGACCCCACCCTGCAAGAACACCTCTCTTCGCCGTGCGAGCGGGCCACCGGTACCCGATCTTTGTCTTCGGTGGCACCCCAAATAACCTGAATCTAAATCTGTTACATGACAAGTGATCATGGTATTGAAAGGACCAATACGCGACAGTCAACGTCGACAATCTCAATCGATGGACAGTTCACCATAAGACCGTTGATACAAGACTCAGTCTATATGTAATACATAGTTGTTAGTTGTTGTAGGTACTCACCGAGTTGTTCTGGATGGAGACAGTGGCGCAGAGCTCGTCCTCCGACTGTATCATCAGCACCACACTCTTAGGTATTGTATAATTGAACCTGAACATACACATATATAGCATGAACAGACACAGTCCCATCACCGAACACGTCGATGGGTGACACCCTATAGCTATACCAACACTGCTGACATGATATAGATCAATTACCTCACATTAGGCTCGAGTCCAGCAGTGGGAGCTGTGGTTAAACTGTCGTGCTATTGTGTTAGGCGACCAGGGTTTGATACACACCTAGTACAATAGTTTATGCTACAAGTTTATGTGTAACTGTTGTCCGTGTGGTGACGGAGTAAGAATACACCACCCCCTATCTTACCCGTGGGTGATTGTAAGAGACAACTAAGGGATATAAAACGCATATAACAGCTATGCAAGAGAAGGAATACTCGAAACAAAACCCTAACCAATACGTCTGACCAGCGTGGTATAGCAGTTCAATTACCCTCCCATTATGGAGGAGGGTCGAGGCCAACAGCGGGACATATATGAGCTGAGATGATGAGCTCTTGTCTGTTAATTATATGTTTGTAGAGTAACATCTAAGTATTAACTTATTAGTGTTGAGCGTTTTCTTTTACAAATAAATACTGGGAGCTCTTGGTGGAGCACATTAAGTCTAAGTGTAGTGTAATGTACATTGAGGTATGGAGTTCGATCCCATTGCCACAATATATCTCATATTACATATAGGTACCTATAAATATTAAACATATTATATCTTTGTCATGTCAATTAGTTCCATCATTACTGAATCCCATTAGCAATTGTCGGTGTATTAACGACAGCAAGACGACCGATCAAACGACTCAGCCAAAATACTATACAACTAGTTCTACTCTTCCTCCATCCTCTACAGTGGACCAAACTAAGTAAACGTTGATGATGTTAGTCGTACCGTTGCATGGCGTGTTGTCCGCGCGTCACATTCCACGGTGTACTGTCGAACGAGAAGAAGTAGTACTTGGGCGAGCTGGGCGTCGCGTTCACCGGCACCTCCTGGGGACCACACAACCACACGTGACCTACACCACAACTGTTACAGACGTAACTAAATGCATGCGACATTATTGAATAGTACATTATTACTTCAAGTATATTGTTAATGTCGCAACTGTCTCTTACATACTTTGGGGTTAGTGATAAATGTTGACTCACGAACTATGGATATGTGCCCTAACGGTACCATCAGTAGAGTGGTGGGTATCGTGGATCTGTTGGGAGACATGTACACTTCACCGTGTACGCCGACAGTAACGAATGCCGCGTCATTCACCTCTCGCGAGGGGGCCGTAGCAGTAGACGTTGCTAGGTCTAACCAGATATCAGATATCACAACAACATATAATTAAAATCATTGAAATTTTTAGCATTTAATATGCTTGATTATTTATAAAAACCCGATTACGAAACGAAAAATGACGTCACAAGCGGGGTTCGAATCCGCGCCTATTGGGAGTGCGGCCCAATCGTGCTAAAAATTTCAGTAATTTGAATAACAAGGTTGTGTCATCGTTTAAAACAATTCTAACTGTAAAGTTTGAAGTATTAAGCCTACAATGTGTAAACATAGTCCGGTAGATGGCGCACGTCACTTTAAAGACGTAAATATGATACGAAGCGAGATTTGCATGTCCTGCAATAGTTCACGGTGGTGTACCTAAGTGGCAGCACGATTGCGCCGGACTCCCAATAGGTGCGGGTTCGAACCCCGCTTGTGACATTATTTTTCGTTTCGTAATCGGGTTTTTATAAACATATAATTAGTTAACACAATCGCGGCTAGGTGGAGCTAACCTCGCCCATGTCGTGCGGTGTTCCACAGGGGTCGGTTCTGGGGCCGACTCTGTGGGACATCGGGTACGACTGGGCGTTGAGAGGGAGTCTCCCCCCCGGGCTGAGCTTGGTGTGCTATGCTGACGACACGCTCGTCACGGCCCGGGGCAGGACACTCGAAGAGGCGGCGAGCCTGGCCACTCTCGGCACCGAGGAGATGGTCAGGCGAATCGAGGCGCTGTGGCTCAGGGTGGCCTTAAATAAGACGGAGGCCCTATTATTCCATGGGCCACGCGTAAGGCTGCCAACCGGCGCCTCGTTAGTCGTCAACTCCATCCAGATCAACATCCAGGACCATATAAAGTACTTGGGTCTGGTGCTCGACGGGCGATGGTGGTTCTGGGAGCATTTCCGACAGATTGCTCCCCGGCTGGTCGGCGCGGCGTCCGCCCTTTCTCGGCTCATGCCGAATGTGGGCGGACCCAGTTTCGAGGGCCGACGACTGTATGCGGGGGTCATCCGCTCGATGGCCATGTACGGCGCACCCGTGTGGGCGAGGGCTCTGAACGCCCAGCTCAGGGCGGTTCTGTGGAGGCCACAGAGAGCCATGGCGGTCAGAGCCATTCGCGGGTACCGCACGGTGTCGACAGAGGCGGCGTGCCTATTGGCCGGGACACCCCCGTGGGACCTAGAGGCGGAGATGCTCTTCGACCTCTACCGGCGTGTTACCTCAGTGCGCGAGGAAGGTGGCTCCCCATCGTTGAGCGAGATAGCCACCTGGCGCGAGGATGCCCGCCGAGACGTCATCGCCCGTTGGGTTACGCGGCTGGAGAGGCCTAGACACGGTATCGTGACCGTCGAGGCCTTCCGGCCCGTATTGATGAAATGGATGGAGCGGCGGCACGGGGTCCTCACCTTCCGACTGGTGCAGGTGTTAACGGGGCACGGATGCTTCGGGAAATACCTGCACACGGTCGAGTACAGGGAGTGGACACCGGGCTGCCATCATTGCAGTAGTGACGAGGACACGGCGCAACATACGCTCGAGGAATGCTCGGGCTGGGACGGGCAGCGCCGCGACCTCGTCGCTATTATCGGTGCCGACCTGGCGCTGCCAGCTGTCGCGAGGGCGATGGTCGACAGCGTCAGGAATTGGGACGCGGTCGCCGCCTTCTGCGAGGCTGTCATCTTGCGGAAGGAGGCGGCGGAACGAGTCAGGGAGGACTCCCGCGACCCGGGCCGCCGCCAGCAGCCGGGGCGGCGCAGGCGCGAATACCTGCGCCTGATGCCGCCCTAACCCAGGCCTCGGGTGATCGGACCGGGGAATTGTCCGGTCACCCGACGCGAGGCCACCGCCTGAGGGCGACGCCCCGACGGCGAAATCTGTCGGGGCGTCGACGAGAGGAACCCGCGAGGGTAAACCGCCGAGCGGACCACCGAAGACAAAGATCGGGTACCGGTGGTCCGCTCGCACGGCGAAGAGAGAGGATTTTACGGTGGGTCTATGGGGACACGTGCCGCCTTCTCCGTCACCCCGAACCAATTTGGCGGGGCGAGACGCACCCATAGCCCACCAATAAAAAAAAAATAAAAAATAAAAAAATTAAAAAAAAAAAAGGTGGAGCTAACCTCGCAAGATACCCTCCCCTCACACGCGCCTTCTATACGATGTGTCAGTAACTCAGTAGACTAATACAATTGTATTGGTTGCCTATACAACTTATACACACAAGAAACGATTAACGATGTAAGGAATACTTGAAATAACATGATATAACTAAACCTTGTATTCACTATGCGATGTAGTATGATCAATTGTCATCGTAGACGGTGTGCGTGTCCCACAGATACTATGTAGGCATGTATGTGTGTAACAACTGACCTTGTTGAGCTGAACGTAGAAGTCAACGACCCGACGTAGTTTGATGTCCACGGAGACGTCCTCGCCGCTCGACGTCGTTATGTGTATCATGGGGCGGTTCTCGCGTCTTATGTCTGCAACGTCACATCACAACAATATATACACATCTTACATATTGTACATAGTTCCATCACTCACCCGGTCCGGCGTCGTGTGGGCACAGTGTGCGCGCCGTGTCAGTGAACAGCAGTGACCACTTGTGTGTCTGCACCAGCAGTGGTAGCTCCCACGAGGACACACCTGACACATACAACACAATTACACACACACACACGTCCGCACCACGACGGTGCTGCTGCTCTTGCGTTCTACGTATTGATAAAATTATTTCCAATAGTTTTATGACCAGCCGTCTGCCTGATGTCAACCCTCCTCCGTAATGTAATTGTTGACCAAACGGCATCAGGTGGAGTTAGCTCAAGTCGATATCTTATCTCTCAGTCGCCTTTTACAACATCCACAAGAAAACTTAAGATTAATTGTTTTCGTAGCCGCTACCACACAGCTATCTTATGTATGCAGTTATTATGACTACAGCAACTACAAAATTTAAAAAAAAGATGAAGAATGTGTGTATTTTATTTAGTAACAATAATTTATATCTGTTATAACATATGCTAATAGATATCAGACTGTTTGTGCTTCCTGTGACGTCACACAGGTAGTGTGCGACAGGGACAACGCTCTACGAAGGTGAAATTAGCCGATTGTCTCTTTCCAAGGATCGATGTGCAATATTTATCGACGGATACTATATATTTATTATAGATTTTCTCGTAAAAATAGACTATCCTATACAATATTTTGTGGTGTGCAACGGATAGCTTCTGATATTAACATGTTCAAAACATACTCTTCACATTTACAATAATATTATAAGTATATCAAATTTAAATATTATGTTGACGTCACAACGGTACACTGTGATAAAGATGATGATTCAATGCCCATGAGAAACAAACAAATATTGAAATAATATTAATAATTCTAAGGAAAATTGTAAAGTTAAGTTCTGGAATGTTCTCATCACAAAGCATTAGGAATATATAATTTTAAAAAGTTTACTCCAATAACAAAAGAGCTATATAACATAATTGGTAACGCGTATCCATTGTATTACATATTATTATATACGACCGACGTTCTGAACTAAGGAAACAATCCTTGTACTGCAATGGTGACTTTACAAACATACAATTAATTGAGACAAAATACACACAAATAGATCACACAAGCAATTGTCCTGTATGGGTATCGAACCCGTAGTGGATTTGCATTGGTTCTACAAAAGCAGTAGGTACATAGACCACCATGACATCTATACATTCTACAAAGATTTACATAAAAATAATGAATAGACGATTAGGGAACATACCCATGCTATGCGACCCAGTTATTTAAATTTCTGATGATGACCTTCGGTAGTATATGCCTAGACTCCCTCCGCTTGGTAAGTCATTAATATGGTTTTAAATTAAATTAAGCTCTTTCCTCCAACAAGTCACATAGTTTGGGTATGTTCCCTTATCATCTTATGAGTCATTCATTATCATTAGTAGTTATGTGATCTCACTCTTCTGTTGAGTCGCCGTCACAAACAGTGGCTTGTCCACGCTGAGGGTATGGTTAGTGGACACGTGCACGCGTGTGGGGTACCACTGCCACTCATCAGAGTCCTGCCAGATACATGCATGTATACAATATATTTCATTAATCCAAATCTGGATCAATTAGTGATTTTAAATTTCCTTATGACTAGCTTTGATTAGTCCACAGGTGATTGCTCAAAATATACCTGTAATTTATCTTAATCCTGTGAGTGACCATAAAAAAATAACTATAGTCTGTCTAATCTAAGAAGTGCATTTTGACAGCTGTCGGAGTAGGTTGTCTAGGTATGTGAACCAAATAATCGCTATCGAAAATATCCGATTTTACTGAGAAATCGATATTGATTCTTTATAATTAAGAGCCATTTCACGTTTACGCACGAAATTCTCACATTTTGGGCTCCTCAACTACTGTCTTAAGTAACACCTAGATATTGTTGAATACATGTAAAAAATAGGTCAATATTTTGTGTTGACACTGAATGTATCATTTTTACTAAAAGTTACTTGCTCGATCCGTAGTAGCCCATCTCCCACAACTATTTTACCGAAAAATCACCACAGAGTCAATTTCAGAGTCCTATATCTATCAATAATACTTATATGTTTGGCCAAAAAAAAATCAGTAATTATCAGATATATACTCTATTCTTAATTTAATGCAACAAATTCTTTATTTTTATTACCATTCATCAGAAAAAAAAAAATCCTTCGGCCGATTTTCAAGTTTTACATTGCAGTTTTGCCGCGTATTTTATGGTGTTAAAATGATAAAAATTATTCCAAATTAAATTCTAAATTAAACTATGATCATTGAAGAATCGCATTCTACAATTATTTTGACAAAATTTGAATAAAATTTGATAAAATATCGATATAAACATTAGTCCAAATTACAATAAATTACGATACACAAGTGGGCATCGATTAGTACGGTGCGAGCACCCGTCGAAGGTGGATCTATGTCATTTGCTCCCGCGTCCCGATTGCTCGTATTCTGAAGTCATTATTATACTACGATTACATAGTTTTGATACCCAAATTGACTCAGTTTTACCAAAACTGTGTATTGCTAGGAATCATAGATCCAAGTAAGACCCGATCTATGCCTTTACGGCAAATATTCATTTAGCAATTAACTGACCTGTGATTGTATTTATGGTAGTTATTATATATTTACATAACATACTTGTTTGTGCTTTCATTGGCCAATGAAAAAAATATATATATATATATAATATTGAATTCAAATATATGTACCAGCAGTCTGCTCAAAGGAAAGAAAGCGATATCTCGTGAGACTCCATGACTCACTCCTACCCGCTGGGATGTTCAGACCATCGTCATGAAAGTCACTCAAAATAAAACACCTAAATTGTAATACAATAATACAAATGACTGAACAGATGGTGTAGTGCTTAAGCTACCGACCTTCAGCATCAGTGCTATGGGTTCAATTCCTGCACAGGACAATACTTTGTGCGATCCATAAAGAGTTGTTCTGAGTTTGGGTGTAATTTGTTTACATTAATTGCATGTTTGTAAAGTCTACCGCAATACATGAATTATTTCTTTAGCGCAGCGTGGTGTTTTTAAAAAAAGCGCATAGAATTCTTTTCGGATATGGAATTTCTTAAAATTCTACTTCATCCAACAATATATATTATATATATATACATATATACATATACATATATATATATATATATACATATATATATATACATATATATATATATATATACATATATATATATATATATACATATATATGTCGCAGAATCGAAAATAAGGCGCCATAATTTAATTAAGACATAATTTAATTATAACGCCATCTATTGGCGGTTCACGGAAACGTCAAGTAGTACACTTGAGTAGGGTCGATACAGGAAGTGAATGCGAACCGGATGTCTATCGGTTGCCGATGTTTTATTTATCAACGTGAGTATAAATACGACGCACGGCGATCTCATGGACTCACTTGCGAAGAGGACTCAGTAGTAAGCGATTGCTTCCTGTATCGAACTTGCTGCGTTTCCATCTACCATAAATTGACGTGATTAGTTCTTGTAATCATAGACGGATAAATAAACAGTGTTACGGGACTGAGCTTTTACTTGACACCTACAACATGTCGAATGACTGCTCTGCTGACGAATTACTCCATGAGGTTCACTTATCTCCGTCATCAGAAGTGGGATGCAATCCAATTGGCCCACATGATGCAAGTGATGACGTAAACCAGAAAAAAAACGGTGACAACACGTGTACATTTGAAGGCGATACAGAGATGGAAAAGTGGCGTTCTCCGTTGGAGCAGCAGAATCGTAATTTTTTGGCTATAATAGAAACAATGAAGATGCCTTCTGTGAGTACTGATGTTCGCTTACCGGAGTTCGATCCTGAAAAACGGAATGTTGATCCACGTGCTTGGCTGGCAACTGCAGACATGTGTGTTCCCAACCCAAATAGTCAAGGTGCATCGTTGATGATTGCATTGAGCCGCGCTCTCAAAGGTGAAGCTTCGTCATGGCTGTCGTCTATATCTTATCCTGGTATGAAATGGTCTGACTTCAAGGAACTGTTTCTAGCCAGGTACGACTGTCCAGAGACTACTGCCTCATTTTTAATCAACTTGCACGCCAATAAACCCAAAGAGAATGAGTGCTTGGCTGCGTATGCTGCTACTCTTATGACGTCTATCATGTCCAAATGGAACGGCCTTACTACAGAGCAGATTGCCGTTGCGACGGTACTTGCTCATATTGCGAAGAATGATACACGTGTCCAACGATTATCCTTCACCACGGATATTAAAACTCGTAGCGACCTACAAAGAGAGTTGAAGGCAGTCTCGTTCCTGAAAAGAAGTGCTTCATCTAGTGATGAACGCAATGGTCCTGATGCGAAAAAGAGCCGTCTCAACGAGCCTTATGCTGGACCCAAATGTTTCAATTGCGGGAAATTAGGACATCGTGCAATTCAGTGTCGCTCAAAAAGAGACTTCAAGGCCGTAGAGCGATTGAGATCGAAGGTATCTGCTAGCAACAAGAGCAACCAGGTGACGGGTAAAGCTGAATGGATTACCTGTTTCCATTGTCGTGACCAGGGACATTATGCTTCTAACTGCCCAAAGCGGAGTGCTAAGGAAACAAGCGGCAGCATGGCAGTTGTTCCTGTCAAAGAGAGGAGAGTTGATGTCTGCAACGTGAACGCACCTCGTGGATCCCTACGTCACTCTGGTGAGCAGTTCCATTTTTATTATGATTCTGGTGCTGCATGTTCACTTGTCAAAGAATCTATTTCTTGTAAATTTAGTGGTAGACGACTTTATGAAACCGTGACTCTGACAGGTATCGGACAGACTTCGGTGAGGTCGACTTTACAAATTTCGACTACTGTTGATATTAATGCCATAAATTTACAAATACTTTTTCATGTTTTACCAGACCACTATTTGCGACATGATATTATGATCGGACGTGAAATTTTATCTTTTGGGATTGTAGTTCATATGTCATTGAACCAATTAAGATTTGAGAAAATGCGAATAATCGAGACATGTGACGTGTTTGGTGACTGTAATATTGACCTTGACGCGATAGACACTGACATCCCTCCGGTAAGGAAACGTGAACTAATCGACATATTAGAATCTTTTACGCACAGTTTTGTTGTTGGTGTACCTACATCCCCTGCCGATACGGAGCCAATGGAAATAAGACTTATAGATCCCCATAAAACTGTTAACCGCCGCCCTTACAGATTAAGCCCGGAAGAGCGGCAGATCGTACGAAATAAGATTAACGAATTGCTGAGAGCCAATATAATTCGCTGTAGTTCATCACCGTTTGCGAGTCCCATACTCCTTGTTAAAAAGAAGGATGGCACAGACAGAATGTGTGTGGACTACCGCGAGTTAAATGACAATACAGTACCAGACAGATTTCCTTTGCCGCTCATCTCGGACCAAATAGCAAGGTTATATGGGGGTCATTTCTTTACTATCTTAGATTTAGCGTCAGGATTTCATCAGGTCCGTATGTCACCTGAATCTATCGAGCGGACAGCTTTTGTGACACCCGACGGGCAGTTCGAATATTTGACCATGCCGTTCGGACTCAGAAATGCCCCTTCTGTATTTCAACGAGCTCTCATTCACGCCCTTGGCAATTTGGTAAATACTTACGTAGTAGTTTATATGGATGACGTACTCATTAGTGCAACAAACGTCGACGAGGCGCTTGAACGACTACAGGTAGTACTGAAAACCCTATCCGGAAAGGGTTTTTCTCTTAATTATAAAAAGTGTAGTTTTCTCAAGCAAAAGGTGGAGTATCTTGGGTTTGAAGTCAGTCAAGGACAAATACGGCCTAATCCTCGCAAGGTTATCTGTCTGACTTCGATACCACCACCCCAGACGGTGACACAATTACGCCAATTTATCGGTCTGGCGTCATATTTTAGACAGTTTGTGGCAAATTTTTCTCAGGTGATGGCTCCGTTGTATGCCTTGACTTCTGGCAGCGGTAGGATAGACTGGAAACCAGAGCACGAGACCATTAGACAACAGGTAATTTCTATTTTAACTAGTGAGCCAGTGCTAATGATATACGATCCTGCACTCAAGGCGGAGTTACACACCGACGCGAGTGCCGTTGGATATGGCGCAGTTCTTATTCAACTGAAAGAAGGTAAATCACACGCTGTTGCTTATTTCAGTAAGCGCACGACTACCGCAGAGTCGAAGTACCACTCTTATGAGTTGGAAACTCTCGCAGTTGTCAACGCAGTAAAACACTTCCGGCATTACTTGCACGGGCGCAAGTTTGAAGTGGTCACTGATTGCAGTTCGTTGCGGTCTACTCAGTCGAAAAAGGACTTAACGCCGCGTGTCCACAGATGGTGGGCATTCCTGCAAGCCTTTGACTTTGACATCGTTCACCGTAGTGGTAATCGGATGTCTCATGCCGACTTCTTTTCAAGAAATCCCCTGCCGGACAACAAAGAAGGCGCATCTCTAGAAAAGGTGAGCCATAAACAGATCAATCTAGCGGAACTCACTGACAACTGGCTGATTGCAGAACAGCAGAAGGATGGAGAGCTCTCTAAACTCATGTCCAACCTAAAAGATGGCAAGCTTCCTTTTGATTTAGCTAAGACCTATGAGCTACGGTCAGGCGTGCTGCACCGGCAAATTCAGCGACGTGGTAAGACTTGTTGTTTACCAATAGTGCCTAGATCGTTCCGGTGGTCTGTCATCAACAATGTACACGAGGGATTACTGCATTTGGGATGGGAAAAAACATTAGAGAAGGTATACGAACTTTATTGGTTCGAGAACATGACGAGGTTTGTAAGAAAATTCGTGGACAGCTGCGCGACGTGTCAAATTTCTAAGTCGCAGTCGGGTAAAGTACAGGCGGAAATGCACCCCATTCCCAAAGTAGCAATACCCTGGCACACCATACATATTGATGCTACCGGAAAACTCAGTGGTAAGAACGACCGGAAGGAATACGTGTTTGTGCTAATAGATGCTTTCACTAAGTACGTATTGCTTCATCATACACTTAATATCGACACAGCCAGCAGTATTAAAGCACTGAAATACAGTGTTTCGTTATTTGGTGCACCTAACCGCGTGATTGCTGACCAAGGACGCTGCTTCGCTAGCAGAGACTTCAAGGAATACTGTGAGTCTGTTAATATCAAGCTTCATTTAATAGCAACTGGTAGTCCGAGGGCTAATGGCCAGGTAGAGCGCGTCATGAGCACAATGAAAAATATGCTAACCGCTGTGGAAACAAGTAGTCGCTCGTGGCAGGATGCTCTGCCTGACGTGCAGCTCGCTCTCAATTGCACCATGAATCGAATCACACAGGCTAGTCCCTTGGAACTTTTAATCGGTAAGGTTGCGAGGCCTATAGATGTTTTGTTAGCGGTTGAGAACGATCCTGAAATTGACATCGAACGAGTCAGGTCACAAGCTGTGGAGAATATGGAGAAAAACTCCGCTTACGATAAGCTACGTTTTGATTCCACCAAAGCCAAACTTAAACCATTTTCTATTGGTGACTTCGTCCTGTTGCAAAACGAAGAACGAAACCAAACAAAGCTCGATCCCAAGTATAGCGGTCCTTTTAAAGTTGTAGAGGTACTAGAAGGGAACCGTTACACACTTAAAGCCCTTAATTCGAACCGAACTTACAAATATGCACATGATCGTCTTCGAAAAATGCCAGACGGTAATAATTTTGACGCTGACGCTAGTGAGACTAATGACAAGGACTCTGACTCTAAAAAGACCGACGAGACCAACGATGATGAAGGGGTTAGACCTTCGGAAGCGAGTGTAGTATGCAAATAGCTCAGGTTTCGTGCGTCTTCACGCTGGCCGTGGGTGCAGGTCTTTGGTGTAACCCGCGTCTAGTATGGAGACGCAAGCAATCGTAAGGATGCTGGATGAAAGCATCACGATGTATTATATGGTTTGAAGTGGGTACTAGATGGAAGTCCCGCTTGCGTGCCGGATGAAGGCATTGTTGAGTTTTGAGTTGAAGTTAGGTACCGGATAGAGGTACCACTTATTTGCCGGATGGAGGCAATAGGCAGAGGTGTAGAGTGTTGCATACTGGACTCGTTGATTTCCGATCGAATGTTATTATTATAATCAAATTGAAATAAGCGTTACGTACTGTTAAGAAAAAAAAAATGCTGCTTTAAGCTCGAGGGTTTTAATTACCTGATTTCTGAAACTGCGGTCAGGGAGGCCGATCGAAAGATGTTTTACTTTTAATGAACTCTTGTTTCAGATATAGCACACGAGGACGTGTGATATGTCGTGATGGCCGTGTCGCAGAATCGAAAATAAGGCGCCATAATTTAATTAAGACATAATTTAATTATAACGCCATCTATTGGCGGTTCACGGAAACGTCAAGTAGTACACTTGAGTAGGGTCGATACAGGAAGTGAATGCGAACCGGATGTCTATCGGTTGCCGATGTTTTATTTATCAACGTGAGTATAAATACGACGCACGGCGATCTCATGGACTCACTTGCGAAGAGGACTCAGTAGTAAGCGATTGCTTCCTGTATCGAACTTGCTGCGTTTCCATCTACCATAAATTGACGTGATTAGTTCTTGTAATCATAGACGGATAAATAAACAGTGTTACGGGACTGAGCTTTTACTTGACACCTACAACATGTCGAATGACTGCTCTGCTGACGAATTACTCCATGAGGTTCACTTATCTCCGTCATATATATATATATATATATATATATATAAATATATATATATATACATATACATATATATATTCTTTTCGGATATGGAATTTCTTAAAATTCTACTTCATCCAACAATATATATTATATATATATACATATATACATATATATATACATATATATATATATACATATATATATATACATATATATATATATACATATATATATATATATATATATATATATATATATATATATATACATATATATATATATATACATATATATATATATATATATATATATATATATATATATATATATATATATACAGGGTGTCCCAAAATTCAACGATAAGCTGGCACCAGCAGGTGGACCTACATATGACTACTCGAGAACAGAAAATAAAAAAATTCTACCTTGATTTTTTTTTTCATTACGACAAAAAAACCAAAATCTTTAAAAATGGACATCCTTTATTATATTATTAAGTGCTATTGCTACAGTTTTACAAGTAATTCTGTGATTTTTTTTGTATTGGCAAGGTAAGTAGCACTACTATCGATCACAACCATTAAAAATTCCAGAATATCTATAGTTTTTACACAAAAATCAATCAAAACTATGTTTTTTTCATAAATTATGTAAGATTTTGACTTTCAGCTCACTTTCACTCATCATAGTGAAAAAAAAAAGTATGGACACTACTGTGGCAAATAGTATTAAAAATTGGCGCATCTAACTACAATTCTAAAATGGTATAACATTCTAGACAAACTAGCCACAAAAATATACTTAGGTGTACTATTTCAAAATAACAACCATATTTCGAAAATTGTTAGTGTTGATAGTAATCACTTTTACTATGTAGCCAAAATGTTTTTGTAGCAAGTTCTCAGAATTTTAATGAGACATGTGCGTAGTCCATAAGTCCATAAAATAAGTTAGACAGAGATATAGAGATTATACGTTAGAGGGAGATAGATAGATGCTAATTGTTTAGTAACATTAATGCAGGTGGAGAAGTAATTAATGTCCTCAGCAGCACAGCAAGTCAGTATGCTCTACTTCTTTGTTTACTGCACACCGTTCTGTTTTAATTAAAGTGGCTCTGGTACTGACGACTTTTGGATTGAATTAAGTGACCTGGAAATTGACCTGACTTGGCATTATTTTAGACTGTGATTTTGTGTTTTTTTTTAAAGAAGTTTTGCCTTATTTTCAAGTGTTTAGCATTCATCATGCCGCTACCATACACAGCGTTAGAATACACTAATATGCACCTAATTTATGGAGAATGCCGATGCAATGCCAACGCTGCTAGCAGATTATATCGAACAAGGTACCCTAATCTTCAAAGGTATCCGGATTATCGCGTATTTATTAACGTGTATCAAGCTTTTTCGGAGGGTCGTATACCATCTGACAGGCGAAACGCTGGAAAACCTAAATCGGAACACGATGAAGAAGTTCTCAATGAAATAGAAAACGATTCAACTACCTCTGTACGTGCTGTACAAGCAGCAACGGGAATCCCAAAAAGTACTGCACATAGAATTTTAAAACGTCACGTCGTCGTGATGAAACAACCTGCAAGAAAGATGGATATTTAAATCTTCACAATCTTCATAGCTGGAACAATGAAAATCTGCACCTGGTGAGAGAAGACAATCCCAATACCAATTTAAGGTTAACCTATGGACTGGCATAATAAATGGCAAAGTGATAGGGCCCTTTGAGTTACAAGGAAACATAGATGGCAATAGTTATTTAAACTTCTTACAAAATGAGTTGCCAGGATTATTAGAAGATGTGCCCTTAAGTGATTTGCAAACCATGTGGTTTCAAAACGATGGTTGCCCAGCTCACTATGCCCGTCCTGTGCGAGAGTACTTAGACCAAGAGTACCCAGGGCGTTGGATCGGGCGACTTGGTCCTATCTTGTGGCCACCCCGTTCACCCGATCTAAATCCCCTGGACTTTTTCTATTGGGGTTGTCTAAAGGACAGAGTCTGCACAAAACCGATTGCAACCTTGGACGAGCTTCGCCATAAAATAATTCAGACTGTGGATCTACGGACTACGCACATGTCTCATTCAAATTCTGAGAACTTGCTACAAAAACATTTTGGCTACATAGTAAAAGTGATTACTATCAACACTAACAATTTTCGAAATATGGTTGTTATTTTGAAATAGTACACCTAAGTATATTTTTGTGGCTAGTTTGCCTTGAATGTTATACCATTTTAGAATTGTAGTTAGTTGCGCCAATTTTTAATACTATTTGCCACAGTAGTGTCCATACTTTTTTTTTTCACTATGATGAGTGAAAGTGAGCTGAAAGTCAAAATCTTACATAATTTATGAAAAAAACATAATTTTGATTGATTTTTGTGTAAAAACTATAGATATTCTGGAATTTTTAATGGTTGTGATCGATAGTAGTGCTACTTACCTTGCCAATACAAAAAAAATCACAGAATTACTTGTAAAACTGTAGCAATAGCACTTAATAATATAATAAAGGATGTCCATTTTTAAAGATTTTGGTTTTTTTGTCGTAATGAAAAAAAAAAACAAGGTAGAATTTTTTTCTTTTCTGTTCTCGAGTAGTCATATGTAGGTCCACCTGCTGGTGCCAGCTTATCGTTGAATTTTGGGACACCCTGTATATATATATATATATACATATATATATATATACATATATATATATGTATATATACATATATATATATATATATATATATATGTATACATATACAGTACGCAGTGTACGCAGATCGACTACTTTCTTATTAAGAGAAGTAAGTTGGTCTGCGTAAAGGATTGTAAGGTGCTACCAGGTGAAGCACTAGTATCCCAGCACCGTCCGTTAATACTAGTGATGGAGCAAAGAACACCCTCTATTAAGACCAGAAACCGACCCCCTCCTAAGGTAAAATGGAGTATGCTTGAAAGGAAAGAGTATGCAAGTAGATTTAAAGAAAATGTGATGGATAAAATGATTGAAATGAATGATATGAATGATAAATCTGTGAATGAATGTTGGAATGAAATGGCTAGTTGTATTAGAAATACAGCTAAAGGAATACTAGGAGAAACGAAAGGAAAAGGTATAATTGATAGGGATACGTGGTGGTGGAATGCAGATGTGCAAAAGATCGTGAAAGAAAAGAAGAATGTATTTAAGGAATGGCAGAATGAACATAATGAAAGATTGAAGGAAGCAAAAAAGCTTGAATACAAGGAATGCAAGAAAAAAGCTAGACGGGTAATAGCTATTGCGAGAGCACAGGCCGAAGACATGATTTTTAAATCGATAGATGGGCCTCGAGGTCAAAAGATGCTATACCGCATAACTAAAGCCCGAGAAGAAAGAGCAAAAGATATTAGGCATGTCAGGTGTATAAAAGATGAAGCAGGTAAAGTGTTGATAAAAGAAGAGGAAATAAAAGAGCGTTGGAAGCAGTACTTTGAAAGGTTAATGAACGAAGAGAATTCATGGAGTGGAGTGTTAAAAGATGTATCAGAGAACGTCGGCCTAGTAAGGGAAATTACAATAGATGAGGTAAGAGAAGCAGTGAGAAGTATGAAAAATGGAAAGGCTGTAGGGCCCGATGGTATACCAGTTGAAGTATGGAAGATTTTGGAAGAGGATGGGTATATGTGGTTAACTTTATTCTTCGATAAGCTGCTGCGCGACGAAGTAATCCCCAATGAATGGTGCAATAGTACGCTAGTGCCCATTTTTAAAAATAAAGGGGATGTTCAGGACTGCGGTAGTTATCGAGGAATAAAGCTTATGTCACACAGTATGAAATTGTGGGAAAAAGTGATTGAGAAACGATTGCGAGAAGAAAGTGAGATCACCCAAAACCAGTTCGGATTTATGTCGGGCCGCGGGGCAACGGATGCCATGTTTGCACTGCGCCAACTGTGCGAAAAATATCGTGGTGCACATAAAAACTTGCACATGGTATTCGTTGACCTCGAGAAGGCCTATGACAGAATACCGAGAACAGTTTTGTGGTGGGTACTGAAAGAGAAAGGTGTGCCTGTGAAGTATGTTAGGTTAATCTGTGCCATGTACCGACAATCTAGGTCGTACGTGAAATCAGCGGCTGGAGACTCCGACGAGTTCAGTGTCGAAGTAGGTCTGCACCAAGGGTCGGCGTTAAGTCCTTACCTCTTCCTGTTGATAATGGATGCATTAACATCGGAGATACAGGAAGAGGCACCCTGGTGCATGCTATTCGCTGATGACATTGTTCTCGTCGGGAAAGAGGGCCTTGAGGTACAGAGCATGCTGGAAAAGTGGCGCTGTAAGTTGGAGAATGTAGGCTTGAAAATCAGCAGACCAAAAACAGAATACATGTTCTGCGATTTCGGCGGTCTCTCCAATTTTACACCCATAACTTTGGATGGAGTACCAATCCCAGTATGCTCGAACTTTCGATACCTCGGTTCTCTTATCCAAAGCGATGGCGACCTGGATCGTGCGGTGAAGCACAGAATTGATGTGGGATGGATGAAGTGGCGGCAGGTCACGGGTACAACATGCGACCCCAAAGTACCCCTAAAATTAAAGGGCCAAATATATAAAAGCCTAATAAGACCTGCTGTACTGTATGGATCAGCATGTTGGGCGATAAAAGCGACGGATGAGAGACGACTGCATGTAGCGGAGATGCGAATGTTGAGATGGATGTGTGGTGTGACAAGAATGGATAAAATAAGGAATGAACATATAAGAGGAAGTTTGAAAGTTGCGCCAGTGACGGAAAAATTAAGGAGTGAAAGATTGACATGGTATGGACATGTGATGAGAAGGGATGAAAGTAATGTTGTGAGGAAAGCTTTAAGCATGAATGTTGAAGGCTTAAGGGGTAAGGGAAGACCGAAGAAAAGATGGATGAACTGCGTGAAACATGACATGGATAGACAAGGAGTGACCACAGAGATGACGTCTGATAGAGTTGTATGGAAGGAGAAGACATATTGCGTCGACCCCAAATAAATTGGGATAAGAGCAGGTTGAAAAAAAAAAAAAAAAAAAAAAAAAAAAATACATATATATATATATATATATATACACATATATATATATATATATATATATATATATATATATATATATATATATATATATATATATATATATATATATACATATACATATATATACAGGGTGTCCCAAAATTCAACGATAAGCTGGCACCAGCAGGTGGACCTACATATGGCTACTCGAGAACAGAAAAGAAAAAAATTCTACCTTGATTTTTTTTTTCATTACGACAAAAAAACCAAAATCTTTAAAAATGGACATCCTTTATTATATTATTAAGTGCTATTGCTACAGTTTTACAAGTAATTCTGTGATTTTTTTTGTATTGGCAAGGTAAGTAGCACTACTATCGATCACAACCATTAAAAATTCCAGAATATCTATAGTTTTTACACAAAAATCAATCAAAACTATGTTTTTTTCATAAATTATGTAAGATTTTGACTTTCAGCTCACTTTCACTCATCATAGTGAAAAAAAAAAGTATGGACGCTACTGTGGCAAATAGTATTAAAAATTGGCGCATCTAACTACAATTCTAAAATGGTATAACATTCTAGACAAACTAGCCACAAAAATATACTTAGGTGTACTATTTCAAAATAACAACCATATTTCGAAAATTGTTAGTGTTGATAGTAATCACTTTTACTATGTAGCCAAAATGTTTTTGTAGCAAGTTCTCAGAATTTTAATGAGACATGTGCGTAGTCCATAAGTCCATAAAATAAGTTAGACAGAGATAGAGAGATTATACGTTAGAGGGAGATAGATAGATGCTAATTGTTTAGTAACATTAATGCAGGTGGAGAAGTAATTAATGTCCTCAGCAGCACAGCAAGTCAGTATGCTCTACTTCTTTGTTTACTGCACACCGTTCTGTTTTAATTAAAGTGGCTCTGGTACTGACGACTTTTGGATTGAATTAAGTGACCTGGAAATTGACCTGACTTGGCATTATTTTAGACTGTGATTTTGTGTTTTTTTTAAAGAAGTTTTGCCTTATTTTCAAGTGTTTAGCAGTCATCATGCCGCTACCATACACAGCGTTAGAATACGCTAATATGCACCTAATTTATGGAGAATGCCGATGCAATGCCAACGCTGCTAGCAGATTATATCGAGCAAGGTACCCTAATCTTCAAAGGTATCCGGATTATCGCGTATTTATTAACGTGTATCAAGCTTTTTCGGAGGGTCGTATACCATCTGACAGGCGAAACGCTGGAAAACCTAGATCGGAACACGATGAAGAAGTTCTCAATGAAATAGAAAACGATTCAACTACCTCTGTACGTGCTGTACAAGCAGCAACGGGAATCCCAAAAAGTACTGCACATAGAATTTTAAAACGTCACGTCGTCGTGATGAAACAACCAGCAAGAAAGATGGATATTTAAATCTTCACAATCTTCATAGCTGGAACAATGAAAATCTGCACCTGGCGAGAGAAGACAATCCCAATACCAATTTAAGGTTAACCTATGGACTGGCATAATAAATGGCAAAGTGATAGGGCCCTTTGAGTTACAAGGAAACATAGATGGCAATAGTTATTTAAACTTCTTACAAAATGAGTTGCCAGGATTATTAGAAGATGTGCCCTTAAGTGATTTGCAAACCATGTGGTTTCAAAACGATGGTTGCCCAGCTCACTATGCCTGTCCTGTGCGAGAGTACTTAGACCAAGAGTACCCAGGGCGTTGGATCGGGCGACTTGGTCCTATCTTGTGGCCACCCCGTTCACCCGATCTAAATCCCCTGGACGTTTTCTATTGGGATTGTCTAAAGGACAGAGTCTGCACAAAACCGATTGCAACCTTGGACGAGCTTCGCCATAAAATAATTCAGACTGTGGATCTACGGACTACGCACATGTCTCATTCAAATTCTGGGAACTTGCTACAAAAACATTTTGGCTACTTAGTAAAAGTGATTACTATCAACACTAACAATTTTCGAAATATGGTTGTTATTTTGAAATAGTACACCTAAGTATATTTTTGTGGCTAGTTTGCCTTGAATGTTATACCATATTAGAATTGTGGTTAGTTGCGCCAATTTTTAATACTATTTGCCACAGTAGTATCCATACTTTTTTTTTTCACTATGATGAGTGAAAGTGAGCTGAAAGTCAAAATCTTACATAATTTATGAAAAAAACATAGTTTTGATTGATTTTTGTGTAAAAAATATAGATATTCTGGAATTTTTAATGGTTGTGATCGATAGTAGTGCTACTTACCTTGCCAATACAAAAAAAAATCACAGAATTACTTGTAAAACTGTAGCAATAGCACTTAATAATATAATAAAGGATGTCCATTTTTAAAGATTTTGGTTTTTTTGTCGTAATGAAAAAAAAAATCAAGGTAGAATTTTTTTCTTTTCTGTTCTCGAGTAGTCATATGTAGGTCCACCTGCTGGTGCCAGCTTATCGTTGAATTTTGGGACACCCTGTATATACATATATATATATACATATATCTATACTAATATTATAAAGAAGTAAAGTTTGTGTGTTTGTATATTTGTTAAATTGTAAGGGGTAATCTCGGGATCTACTGAACCGATTTTAAAAATTCTTTCACCAATAGAAAGCCACATTATTGCTGAGTGTCATAGGTTATATAAAAAACCGAAAAATAAAAAGGCTTTTACGTGGTAGTCCGTTTTGCAAAGTGAATCGGAGAAAAAACGGTCGAATGAAAGCGTTTCTTACGAACGCTGCCTTAACTATGAAATATATATTTTTGAGTTCTAGAGTAAAGATGTGGAGCTTGAAAATGCCTACAAAAAAGTCAACGACAGCATATGTCCAACTTTTATATTTAAGTTACAAAAAGTAGTTTTTTTAATATTAGTATAGATAATTTAATTTTTAATATTAATAAAATAATTTAAATCGTTAGGTCTCCTTTTGGCAGTTAGAAATTAAAACATAACACTCTGTACTAAAAAAGGATCATTAACATTATGCCCAACGAAGTGGGCACGGGTCAGCTAGTATATACATATATATATACACATATATATATATATATATATATATATATATATATATATATATATATATATATATATATATATATACATACACTACCGTCCAAAAGTTTGGAAGCACACCTGTTTTCAAACAAAACAAATAAATGCCGACTAATAGCGGTAAAAATTAGCAATAATCTTAAGTTTTACAACCTTTTACGACTGTCTACACAAACACAAAAGGATTATTATCCTACATTCATCAAGTTTTATGGAATTCCTTAATATTGACGAAACACGTGTTTTATGACTTAATCCGTCGGCTACTTTATCCTATGCAATGGTGTAGTTTTATTGATAATGTTTGCTGGTTTTAACTTTTTTAGACCTTATTCAGTCGCACTTGAGCATTGGCACGTGAAAGTTGTGATATTAACATTGTCTGTATTCGAAAGATATCGGCTACTACTTTGACCGTATTTTTTCTTCTGAAAATGGCAAAACGCAAGCAAATCACGCTTGAACAGCGAAGCGCTATTTGCACTCTACGCGAGGAAGGATACAGTGAACGTCAAATCGCAGAAAGGCTCGGAATTTCTTGTAAAGGTGTCCACTATACCCTTGCTAGAAAACAAGAAACGGGGAAAAATGAAGATAGAAAGAGATCTGGTAGGCCCAAATCCACAACAAATCAAGAGGACAACTTCATTAGAGTTCTTTCTAAACGGAATCGACGCTTAACTGCACCACAGATCACTGCAGCTCTGAATGATACGCGAGAAACACCCATTTCAACAACTACTGTTAAAAGACGCTTACTGTCTGCGGGATTAAGAGGATGTGTTGCTGCTAAAAAACCCAAACTAACAAATCGACATAAGAAAAATAGACTAGAATGGGCAAAAGCGCATAAAAACTGGACTATAGAACAATGGGAAAATGTCCTTTGGAGTGACGAATCAAAATTTCAGATTTTCGGATCCAATAGACGTGTCTTTGTACGCCGGTCAAAAGAAGAGAGGGCTTCAGAGGCATGTACAGTGCCTACCATCAAACATGGTGGTGGTAATGTCATGGTTTGGGGGTGTTTTGGCAACAGTAAACCCGGCAATCTTGTGAGGATAACCGGAAAATTAAACAAGGAAGGCTATTTAAAAATTCTCCAAGATTCTGCCATACCCAGTGGACTAAGTCTCATTGGTTCTGGATTCATTTTTCAACAGGATAATGATCCTAAGCATTCGTCTAAATTGTGCCAGAACTTTTTAAACAAGAAAAAAGCTGAAAACATTTTAAACATCATGCAATGGCCATCTCAATCCCCTGATCTTTCTCCCATTGAACTTGTTTGGGATGAACTTGACAGGAGGGTGAAAAGTCGTTGTCCTACGAGCTCAGAACATTTGTGGCAGCTATTAGAGAACGAATGGAACAAATTAGATAAAGATTATTTTAAAAAATTGATTAATAGAATGCCCAGAATATGTGAGAAGATTATAAAGGAGAAAGGTGGACACTTTGATGAAGCTAAAATTTAATCTAATTTACCATTGTATATTATTTTTTTATTTTGTTTAAGTTAGTTTCTGTTTGTTCTTTATTTTTTTATCAATACATTTAAATTTAAATGACTTAGTTTGGTTTTATTCGATTTTACCTTGCTGCTTCCAAACTTTTGGACGGTAGTGTATATGTATATATATATATATACATATATATATATATATACATATATATATATATATGTACATATATATATATATATATATATATATATATGTACATATATATATATATATATATACATATATATATATATATATATGTACATATATATATATATATACATATATATATATATATATATATACATATATATATATATATATATATATATATATATATATATATATATATATATATATATATATATATATATATATATATATATATATATATATATATATATACATATATATATATATATACAGATAAGGGTTGCAAGTTTTTATTAATCTTTGTCAGTTACATTCTTGAAAATTTGTATTTGGTGTTTTGGTATTAAATAAATATACATATTTCAGCTTTTTTGGAAAATCAACCCCTAAAGAGGGATGTGGAATTTGACATTTGTATGGAAATTTATTTTGTTTTGCTTTTTTATAATTCTGAAATCTGTACTCGTTATTTAATTAAAAATAAAAAACACGTACTGTAATGTTTTTCGAAAATCAGCCCTAAAGACTAACCTTCTTTATATATATGATATTAAAATTGTATGAAAATGCGTAAATTTTTAGGAAAGTTTATAAAAAGTTTTAAAATACTATTGTTGTATAAAAACTAAAGAATATATTTTGATATCACACAATGCTAAAAAGTTCAAATAATAATAAGTACATGTTAAAAAAAATAAACTTAGACTTAGTTGAAAAAAAAACAAAGTTAAAAATACATAATCTTTTATCAAAATAAAAGTGTGTTATGTTATTTTTTTATGTTTTACTAATTTGAATTTAAGACATTATCTGACTAATTAATTGTTGACCACTGAAACAACTAACCATATCTTAATATACAATATATCCAAGCGGGTGACGCCACGGGAAACAACTAGTTAAAATTTATAACTTATTTTCATATAGTTCATGTCTTATCATATCACATCACGTTTACGGCTCAAGACTGCTTTGTCCATCTCGACGCTCGCGTTATACCGCAGCTGTAGTTAGCTACACACACATAAACAATTATACTGTCTTTTACCTAAACTCGACCGTTAATATTTTGTGAAATGGCTCTTAATAATCGGTTTATATTTATTTTTCAAAAAGGTGATGAATAAATTAAGTGCTAAATTAGTACTAAACAAATTTAATTATTTCAGCATAGAATCTATTCATCATATTTAGTAGGATTAGGTTAATTAAAAACAAAAACTGGATTTGAAAATTGCTATTTATTAAGAATTACTACTATTACTTGAATTATCAGCATCGCGAACATTAATAATTATTTCCTCATCAATCAAAGCGTCGAAATGTACATCTCTGTCAAAATCTCTATTCGATTAATTGTATTATTCTAATATTTTTACCGATTATTTGGATATTCGTGAATTGGAAGTTGTCAAGCACTACTGTATAGTACGTGATGACGTGACATTGTTAGGTCGTCACTAACAATTACTATTTACCATATTATTTTTATTTTAAATTAGTTTTACGAGTTTCAACATTAGATTATTGTACAAGAAAGTCACCCGCAATGTTAATTATGTAAATAACTTAATAGTTGTTTAAAATTTCAGATTTAGTGTTTACAATCATGTGTATATGTTTGACTGAGGTTATTGTGTATTAAAAAATGCAAAACGTCAAAATGCACTTCTTAGATTAGATGAACTATAAGTTAAAACCATTGCAAGAAAAACAGAAGTAAAATAAAGTCCTACAGACAGTTTGACAGTCTTACCAGCAATTTCACCATCAAGTTGTTTTAGCTCTTAGTTTACCTCCATATATGGAGGAGGCTGGAGCCCAGCAATGGGATGTATACCAACTGAGATGACATTATAACTTATAATAAATAATTTTAAAACTAATTTACCTCATAAAAGTCCATGATCTGTTCTGTTGTGCTGTTCACAACTAAATTGTTCCATACATCGTATTTATAACTGAAAATTTTAATCAAGTTTTATTACGAGTTCTTAAAAATAATACTAAATGTATGCAGCAATGATATAGGAAATGTTTATTTCAAGACTGATGTTAAAGTTCTATGTCAAACAATATATTTAAGTTTATTTACAAATCCTCTAAAGGAATCATCAATAATAAATGATTTCTGATGTTTATACAAGTATTACACATTTGAAGGAAAACTATTTCTATGCATTTGTATTAGATTTTTAATTAACCAACATTTCGAACATTTTAGTGTTCTTAGTCATTGGAGGATTTCCATGACTGCAAAAATTGTATTGTTCAAATTATAAAGAAATAGCAAATGCAATAGAATCCTTACAAATACTTGTTATTTGCAATAAAATGATAATATATTAAGACATTGTTATGTTCATACTATTAAGTGTTATTAAAGTCCATCATAAAAACTGATCCCATAATGTGATTGGTACACTTCTAGTTAGCTAAAAGTGGACAAATATTAGTGGAATTTATAAACAATAATACAAAAAATACTATTTCAATATAGTATTTATTATATTATATAAGTATTTATATGTAGGTGTCAGTCACTGGCAGTGTTATTTACAATGCTATTGTGGGGAATCCCCCTTATCACGCTGACGTAATTCATTACAGTACAGCAATTATGATAAACAAGTAACATATTCAATAACATTCAATACATAATGTATTTATTTAAATAAATATAGCGCACAAATTAATTTTATAATAAATTTGCCGCGTTAATGTTTTAGTTACAAGTAAATAACCATACCTGTTATATATAAAATTTCTTGTAGCTGTGCCATTATTGTTTTGATTAACGCAAACAACTGCGGTGAAGCACAAAACAATGACGATACTTCTCAATATCATTTTATATTATTTTAAATGTGTTGGTCGTAAAATTTATTTGCAATTATACAATTTCCGTCACAAACAAAATATTATTATTTTCACATAAACATCGGAACAGACGTTTTTGTACTATTTTATTACTCTTACAAACTTCGTTAAATATCTACTGCTTTAGTAATATTGCCTTAATTAAATATTAATTAATAACTTCTCTTATCTTCCACAACTCTTCTTCTTCTTCTTATGTATTGGCAATCAGCTACATATACGAGCTATTGGTGCCAGTGTCAAGTTATAAATATTTTCACGTTTTTAGTCTTTCAAGTCAGTCGTTGTCTAAGTCAAATTGTCACCATTAACAGTGCAATGGCTACACTGTTAATGGTATTTTGTGGGAATTTTGATGGAAAACGAAAACGTTGTAAAGCACTTTTATATGATATTCACTACATCCAAGTATTTCCGCACATCACATTACATAAAATGCCATCAAAATTATCTAATATAACACGTTAAAACACTAAGATATCGAATATAATACAAGAGCACCACATGACGTTTTCAAATTCCCGTCAAAAGTCGATCCACAACTCCATTTACTTTTGAAAATAAATGACTTGACATTTGTATTTTCATTGTCACAATTTTGGTCCGGCTATAGTTATAGTGCTGAGGGGGCACACTTAAAACATTACTTTTTTTTACTGACCGTCGCGCCGCCTACAGACTGGTTGTACAAACTTAGCTGCTGCCATTTTGTCCTGTCTGTCAAACGTTTGACAACTGAGAATTGTTATTTTTTGTTCATAGCATAGGTAGTTATTGTCATCGAGCTATTTCTGATTATTGATGTACTTTCTGAAAATTATATCAATTTTCATTGATAAACTTATATTATTATTGTTTCGATATCAGCTGATATGTTTTTTTTTTATATTTCAGGGTAGATAGATCTCATAGTAAAAGAATATTCTGTATAATTACACATGCACATGTAGATATGTATATATATATCACTTCAACTTTAGTTCACCGCTTAAACTCTGGGTAGCAGCACTTTCCATACATGCATATTTTATCATCGAGTTGCCACTCTTTTTCAGTTTAATAACTTTACTCTTTGTTATAGTGCCACAAACTTATCTGACCCGGTGACAGCGTCGCTGTTATCGCATTTAGTGTTGCCAGTAGATTCTATTTGCAATAAAATCGGTAAGTACTTCCTCATGTGGTAACGGGTTTATAAAAAACTAGTCAACACTCCTTTACACAATTTCCTGTGGAAGACATAAAAAATGGAATTATAGAATTTTCTCCCATGAGCTTACGGATGGGAAGTAGGTAAGTGTGATACAAGCATCAATGCTTATGAACACATGACATTATGCTTAATAGAGAAGAAATATAAATGTAGTTTTTATAAATGCTTATATTTTAACACAATCAATACATTTAATTATCTATTTAAAAAAACAAGCAGTTAATAACAATCAAGCACATTCATTACAATTAAATTTACATAAATAGAATCATCATCAACCTGCTCTTATCCCAATTTATTTGGGGTCGACGCAATATGTCTTCTCCTTCCATACAACTCTATCAGACGTCATCTCTGTGGTCACTCCTTGTCTATCCATGTCATGTTTCACGCAGTTCATCCATCTTTTCTTCGGTCTTCCCTTACCCCTTAAGCCTTCAACATTCATACTTAAAGCTTTCCTCACAACATTACTTTCATCCCTTCTCATCACATGTCCATACCATGTCAATCTTTCACTCCTTAATTTTTCCGTCACTGGCGCAACTTTCAAACTTCCTCTTATATGTTCATTCCTTATTTTATCCATTCTTGTCACACCACACATCCATCTCAACATTCGCATCTCCGCTACATGCAGTCGTCTCTCATCCGTCGCTTTTATCGCCCAACATGCTGATCCATACAGTACAGCAGGTCTTATTAGGCTTTTATATATTTGGCCCTTTAATTTAAGGGGTACTTTGGGGTCGCATGTTGTACCCGTGACCTGCCGCCATTTCATCCATCCCACATCAATTCTGTGCTTCACCGCACGATCCAGGTCGCCATCGCTTTGGATAAGAGAACCGAGGTATCCAAAGTTCGAGCATACTGGGATAGGTACTCCATCTAGAGTTATGGGTGTAAAATTGGAGAGACCGCCGAAATCGCAGAACATGTATACTGTTTTTGGTCTGCTGATTTTCAAGCCTACTCTAGCTAGCCTAACTAAACCAGGGTGTCTTAAAGAAGAAAAGGCTTTTAATAAGTGTACTGTGTTATGAGGTATATCGATGTCTGCTCATCTATGTATTTATTGCAGTATATATCCTTACTAATACTATAAATGTGAAAGTAACTCTGTTTGTCTGTCTGTCTGCCACTCTTTCACGCCTTATTCACTATTTCACAAATTATCATCATTTATAAAGCCAGAAGCTTGAAACTTATTTTTAGGATATTGATTAGATATAAATAAATATGACATTAAAATTTCATAAAAAAATTATCCTTAAGGGGTAAAATAAAAATAGGGGATAAAATCTTTAGGAAAGTAACCTTTTATGCGGGCGAAGCCGCTGGCAGAAGCTAGTACACAATAAGTATGTGCTTATAATGCACTAACTGTTTATTTATACTAATGTTAATACTAAAGTCTTTTGAATTAGGTAGCTGCGGTAAATTCCACGGATATTTGCTTAACGCAGTTTTTGAAGACGCATTCTTGAAGAAGCCCATCCTCAGTATTTTAAACACAGCATGTTGACTGTCTCAGTGTGGATGAACTATTACTACTAAGTATAACTGT
Source organism: Lymantria monacha (assembly GCA_905163515.2). NCBI lineage: Eukaryota > Metazoa > Arthropoda > Insecta > Lepidoptera > Erebidae > Lymantria > Lymantria monacha. The sequence goes on along the minus strand of LR991104.1, from coordinate 24,524,438 downwards.
ATTGGTAGATGATATTGGAAGCATCCAGGAGCTTAAATAATAACCTTAGTCACTAATTGATGCATTAAGTTCTTATTATTAACGTAATACTCGTCCTTAGAATATTTGTTTATTAGTTTAATCTCCGTTTAGCATCAGCGTTTCACTGTAGAAATATTGCTTTCTAATCAGCACCTTATTGTCACTTATTATATTTTATTTCCTTGTATTGTAATTACAGTATGTGGTGGCGGCTACGAATACTATCAACCCCTTACTTTGCTCGTGGATGTCGCAGAAGACTACTAAGAGCCGTATAACGACCTAGTCCAACTTTATCTGATGCCGTTTGGTCAACAATTACATTCGCAAAGAGGGTTGGCGCCTAGCAGGCGGCCGGTCATAAAACTATTGACAATAACTATTACAATATATACTACACATGTTCAAGCGCCTATCTAAATTGCGTTCATATACATTAGATCATGTTGTGCATTAAACATTGTTAAGGCGTACTTATAATGTCGGTAGATTCAACTTTTTAATATAAAAATTATAATTAACTTTCTCTCATCACTGCTACATGTAACAAGTGCTCATAATTCAAATATACAAAATAAGCAAAAATATCAGAGTTTCACTAAAGAAATGCCAAACTTGTGCCTAAACAAGTAATTTTGGCGACCGTGACAGGACGACTTTAAGAATTTGCAGTTGGAAAATACTACAAGAATTGCGTCATACAATTTGACCATACAAAGAGTTACGAAAGTACTGGAATTGGAGGATATTTGCTATTGAAGATAAGGATAGCCTTTCTGGCCAGCGAATCAGCCAAAGATCATACCGGAACATCAATATTCTTCAACCTCAGTAGCAAGTTAAGTGCCATCCATTCTTTCCTTTATATTATCATAATTATATCAGATTTTCAAATTCCATACCTATTCATCCATTCTTAATTACGCCTATTATAGTAACTAACCTCTATTTGTGCTATTTTCCTTAGTTTTATAGGTTTTTTCATGCCGAATAAGTTAGAGGTCAGCAAGTACCTACATGTACCTCATATAAAATCTATTCGATTTAGATATTTTCAAATTTTAGAGCATTTTTATCCTAATTAATTTAATTCTCGTTAGACAATCTTCAACAAACAAATATATACAAATTATAAAACGATATTTAAACTGATTTGCCGAACGTTTTCAGGAGGCACCCCGGGTATCATTTTCATTGAATGGTGACTGCCCAGCGGCTAAACCAGCGTTGCTTGCAGCTGAGACTAGCTTCCTAGAAGATTGCGCTAAGAGGTTTAACGTGAGAATTGCATATTTTTATTCCTTTTCTTACTTATTTTAACTTTGTCGAACTTTGTTAGTACCTATATAACATAAAAATATTTTAAAGTTTACCAGATACTTATATAAAGTTGTATATTATTAGTGATGGCTAATGATAGCGAGAAATTGGTTTCTTTATCATCCCTACGCGAATTACTAGCAAAACGTAGCTCCATTAAAAGGCAAATTACTAAATTTAAAAATTATTTAGATATAATATGTAAGGTATCTGAACTTTCTAATATTGAACTGGCTGAATTAGATTTAAAATTAAATAAATTTCAAGGATTGTCAACAAGGTTTGACGATATTCAGACAGAGATTGAGATTTTAAACACTTCAAATATGGAATCAGAGCTTGATGAACGAGAACGCATTGAACAATTAATTGTACAGTATACAGCTGTAGCTAAAACTGAATTTCAAAAATTCAGTTGTGAGGATGTCGTCAGTCTATAATAATAAATGCAGACTCTGATCATCGAAGTATTGGTTTTCAGTTACCTAAAATTCAAATTTCAAAATTTGACGGTTCACATTTCCGTCGGTTAGAGTTTAGAGACACTTACGTCAGCTTGGTTCACAAAAATGAGCACATTCAAGATATACATAAGTTTCATTATTTGGTTTCATACTTAGAAGGAGATGCTGCGCGTGTAATTTCTAATTTTGAAGTATCTTCAGCTAACTATAAAGAAACTTGGCATCTAATTAGCGAATGGTATGACAATAAAAGAATTCTTATCAATCATCATTTAGATTCTTTAATTAATATTCAACAGCTAACTCGTGAGTCAGATAAATCACTTCGTTACTTGGTTGATAATGTAACTAAAAATCTGAGAGCTCTAAGCAGTTTAGGTCAGCCCACTGACAGCTGGGACTTACTATTAATATTTATGTTATCTTCTAAATTAGATAATCGTACCATACTAAAGTGGGAAGAATACCGTAATAATTTAAATGATGTTCCAAATTTAGAACAATTCAATAAATTTCTAATCGATCGCGCTGATGTTCTTGAGTCACTAAATCGTAGCAAATCATTAAATAATAATAATAATAACTCCAAGCACCAAACAAATAACCGTCATTCACAATCAATAGTTTCACCTCAGTTCAATTCTAATTACAACAAATTTAACAACAAATCTTATCGTTCTCATAATACAAACTCCTTTGCGTCCACAAGTAAAGCCCAATCATGCAATAATACGTCCAAGATTTATCTTTGTGTTATGTGCAATAGAGATCATAGAATCTATAATTGTCCAGATTTTAAATCTAAATCTATTAAAGAGAGAGTTCTATGTGCGTCTCAATACAAATTATGTAAGAACTGTCTGCGTCAAGGTCATTCTGTTTCAGAGTGTAGTATGGGTTCCTGCAGACAATGTAATCAGAAACATAACACACTGCTTCATGATCCCAGCACCTCCACTAACTGTAATTCAAAGGAGGATAATAACCAGACCGTTACAGCCTTTTCACAACACCAAAATAATTATGTTCTTTTATCTACTGCAATGACAGAAGTATATAATCCTCTAAATAAACAATCAGAGAAGGTTCGTGCTTTGTTAGATAGCGGTAGTCAAAGTTCTTTCATCACGAAATCTCTGCAACAAAAATTAGATCTAAAATGTAATTTATTAAATCCCTTAAATGTAATTGGGATAGGTAATACTCATTGTGACAAAATATCAGAAAGTTGTCATGCTTGTCTAAAAGCAAGCAAGCAAGGCACTTTTCAAGTTCAATTATCTTGTTATGTTCTTAATCAACTTACCGGTGATATTCCTAAAGTTCACGTCGATACACGCAATCTGAAAATTCCTAAAGGCATTGTACTAGCCGATCCAAAATTCTATGAACCTGCGCCCGTAGAAGTCTTAATCGGGGCAGATATATTTTGGGATGTTGTAATGAATGAACAACGTTCACTAGACCCATATAATCCTAAATTACAAAATACTAAATTAGGCTGGATTATAGCAGGTCCTATTAATACACAAAATTTCACGCAAAATATTCACTGCAATTATGGTGTAATATCAAATAATAATTTACATAATATGCTCACTAAATTCTGGGAACTTGAGAGTCTTCCCCTAAGAAAAGTCCTCAGTCTCAACGAAATAGCTTCTGAAAAACATTTTCTAAATAACACAATTCGATTGACTAATGGCAGATTCTGCGTCAGGTTGCCACTAAAGGCCTCCCCGGATTGTCTTGGTAGTTCATATAGGTATTCAAGCCAAAAGGCGATTACTAAATCTCGAAAAAAGATTTAGAAAAAATCCGACATTAAAATCACAATATGTCGAATTTATACGTGAATATTCGAAATTGGGACACCTTTCATTGTCAAATATTTCAATTAACAAATTCAAGAAGGGTTTGATACCCTTCTTATTTTTTGAGTCATCATGCTGTGTTTAAGCAAGACAGCGAGTCAACTAAAACTAGAGTAGTCTTCGACAGCTCAGCTCCGACCTCATCTGGGTACTCTCTAAACGATATCCTAATGGTAGGTCCTAATCAAAGAGTAAAGTTATTAAATTGAAAAAGAGTGGCAACTCGATGATAAAATATGCATGTATGGAAAGTGCTGCCACCCAGAGTTTAGGCGGTGAACTAAAGTTGAAGTAATATATATACATATCTACATGTGTATGTGTAATTACATAGAATTTTCTTTTACTATGAAAGCTACCCTGAAATATAAAAAAAAAACATATCAGCTGATAATTAAACAATAATAATATCAGCCTAACATTGAAACTTGAGATAATTTTCAGAAAAATATCAATAACCGAAAATAGATCGATGACAATAAGTACCTACGCTAGGAACAAAAAATAACAATTCTCAGTTGTCAAACGTTTGACAGGCAGGACAAAATGGCAGCAGTTAAGTTTGTACAACCAATCTGTAGGCGGCGCGACGGTCAGTAAAAATAAGTAATGTTTTGAGTGTGCCCCCCCAGGTCCTAATATACAAAATTCTTTACTTTCAATTTTAGTTAGAGCTCGCCAATACAAATATATTCTCACTGGAGATATAGCGAAAAAGTATAGACAAATAGCTGTAGACCAGAGTGACTGCAATCTTCAATTAATATTATGGCGCGAAGAGGAGTCTCTTCCTATCCAAACTTTGCGATTAGATACTGTGACCTACGGTACTGCATGTGCCAGTTACCTTAGTACAAAATGTCTGTGGCAAGTGGGAGAGGAGTGTGATAATGACTTGATAAAAACCTTAATACAGAACGATATTCTTGTTGATGATGTCATCACAGGTTCAGACAGTGAAAGTCAACTAATTTACATTCAAAATACACTTACTTCTATTTTAAATAGTTCATGCGTTCCATAACGAAAATTCAAAAGTAACTTACCTGAACTATATCATAACATTGAAACTAATACAAAGGAAAAACTTACCTTCAGTGAATCTTCAAGTACTCTTGGTCTCGGTTGGGATCCAAAAGAAGATTAAAGGCATTGACTGGGATCATCCTGTGCCTGATGAATTAAAGCAAAATTGGTTTGAAATTACTAAAAACTTACCTTTACTTGCAGATCTTCATATTCCACGTAAAGTTCTATGTGATTCACCAAAATTCATTGAACTCCACTCGTTTAGTGATGCTTCTCAAGTAGCTTATGGGGCATGTATCTCAAGTAGCACATGAGGTAGTTAAACGAGAAAAACGAGATAAAAGTATGTCACTACGGCGATTTATTGCTCGTCGTGGGCTACCAGCGGAGATTTGGTCCGACAATGGTCAAAATTTCACTTCTGCTGCTAAAGAAATTAGTAATTTTATAAAAATCAACCATCAATGATCTCTGAGTTCGCATCAGGAGAAGGAATAAAATTTTCATTTATACCTGCATAAACTCCTCACTTCGGGGGAGTCTGGGAGGCTGGTATCAAGGCTGCTAAGAACCATATCATAAGGGTCATGGGAAATACTCATCTTACTTTCGAAGAGCTTTGTACTTTATTCGCACAAGTAGAGGCAGTACTAAATAGTCGCCCCTTGTGCCCAATGTCTTCATCCCCTGATGACTTCCTTTCCTTATCACCAGGGCACTTCATAATTGGCAGACCACTCACTGCTCTGCCAAGTCCAATGCAAGACGATTGCAAGACTGCTCCCAGACAACGATACGCTCGACTTGGGCAAATAAGGAGAGATTTCTGGAAACGATGGCAGAAAGAATATATATGTATCTGAACTTCAGCTACGCACAAAATGGAAAACTGACACTACTACGTTAAAAATCGGAGATCTTGTTATCCTGAAAGAAGATAATGTTCCACCACTATGCTGGCGTCTTGGACGTGTAGCCAGACTTTTTACTGGATCAGACAGCATTCCTCGTGTGGCAGACGTCGAAACAGCAAAGGGCTGCGTGCGTCGATCTCTTGTCCGTTTGTGTCCTCTGCCGACTACTGAAAATTTCAATTGTTGAAGAGCGTGGTCTTCAACCGGGGGAGGATGTTAAAGCGCCTATCTAAATTGCGTTCATATACATTAGATCTTGTTGTGCATTAAACATTGTTAAGGCGTACTTATAATGTCGGTAGATTCAACTTTTTAATATAAAAATTATAATTAACTTTCTCTCATCACTGCTACATGTAACAAGTGCTCATAAATCAAATATACAAAATAAGCAAAAATATCAGAGTTTCACTAAAGAAATTCCAAACTTGTACCTAAACAACACACATCACGCCACATCGCTCGACGAACTGACAACCGTTGGGAAAGAAAGGTTCTCGAGTGACGACCATGGATTGGACGACGCAATGTAGGACGACCCCTTACTAGGTGAACTGATGACATTACCAAGGTCGCAGGAAACCGCTGGATGCAGATGACGCAGGACCGTGTTGAATGGCATTCTCATGGTTAGGCCTATGTCCAACAGTGGACGTTTACGGGCTGATGAATGGATGGATGATTGTAACTTTAACAACATCTATAATTTTCTCTATGGACAAAATGTTACAATAACCGGGGTGAATAGCACTGTTAATCTAACAAACTGAGAGCCATAGATCAATATACCTTTACCGACAGCTTATGGCAAATATTCTTCCTCTTCTTCTTATGTATTGGGAATCAGCTACTTATACGAGCTATTGGTGCCAGTGTCGAGTTATAAATATCTTCACGTTTTTAGTCTTTCAGGTTAGTCATTGTCTACGTCAAATTGTCGCCATCAACAGTGCTATGGCCACGCTGTTAATGGTATCTTGTACGAATTATGATGGAAAACGAAAACGTTGTAAAACACTTTTAAATGATATTCAGTATATCCCAGTAGTTCTGCCGCATCACATTTCATAAAATGTTATCAAAATTATCTAATATAACACGCTAAAACACTAAGATATCGAATATAATACAAGAGCACCACATGACGTTTTCAAATTCCCGTCAAAAGACCATGGCAAAAGTTAATTCGAAGCCAAAAAAACTGACAGCTTTAGTGATGAACAGATCTTTTGATGGAAAAATAATAATAATGCAATATTTAAAAAAATGTTTAATTTCTCGGTTTGTATCATCATAGGGAACAAAGATAATACACCCAAGCATTGATGTATTAAAAACCCTTTTTATTAATACATCAATGCACCCAAGTCATTAGAATTGACATTTTGACAGATTTTGGGCAAGAAGGAATGCATTTATTGTAAAAAATTGATCACTGTCCATATTTCACATTATTTTTACTATTTTTATGGTTCTCGCTAATGAGCCGTACACGGGCTCACTGACCCTTTTTTATAAATCTAATTCATAAATTAATATATTGTACTACATAATCTAATCCATTGTAGTTATATCAATATTGTAGTGGTAGCCATATTATTGACAGATTTCTGTCTATTGCCGAGGGCCGGTCTATTCGGTATGGTCCCACATTTTTGCAGAAAATCTGCATCTGAGCAATGGCAATGCGCTATTGTGCTTCATTTGAAAAATAGAGCCGGAAGCCCAATATCCTGGGTTGGTTATGGTTGGTAGCAGCCTAAACTGTAACCCTGATATATAAAAGTCCATGCGGTAGTAACACAAATCATCATTTGTGCTGCTTGCTTGTTTGCCACCATAAGCGATAAGAACACCATTGCGAGTACTATATAATAGTCTTGATTGCTTCGCTCTTCAACTTACTCATTAAAAAAAAACGCTATACTATGCTTTACTATACTGTACTGCACTGAACTGCACTATACTATACTACAATATACCAATACTTATCAGTTGTATCATCAGGTCGTAAAGATATTTTCGAATTGGCTAAAATTAACAATGATATCTATGGAGTACGTATGAATGGAATACGGGCTTTTGTCGGACATGTAACATTTTTTTTTATTGCTTATAGTGGCAAACGATCAAGCAATATACCTGATGATAAGTGTCACTGCTGCCCATGGACCTTTGCAATACCACGGATATAGCTAACCCGCAGCCTACCATTCTATTCATCAGCCCGTAAACGTCCACTGTTGGACATGGGCCCCCCCATGAGAATGCCATTCAACACGGCCCCACGCCACCTGCATCCAGCGATTTCCTGCGACCTTGATAATGTCATCAGTCCACCTAGTGGGGGGTCGTCCTGCGCTGCGGCATCCGGTTCGTGGTCTCCACTCGAGAACCTTTCTTCCCCAACGGTTGTCGGTTCGCCGAGAGATGTGGCCTGCTCATTGCCACTTCAACGTGCTAATTCTTCGGGCTACACCCGTTCTTCTACGGATTTCCGTATTCCGGATTTTATCACGTAGAGAAATACCGAGCATAGCCCTCTCCATAGCACGCTGAGCGACTTTGAGCCTTTTTATGAGGCCGACATTTAGAGACCACGTTTCAGTGCCGTAAGTCAACGCTGGTAACACACACTGGTTATAAACCTTTGTTTTCAGACACTGCGGAATATTAGACGAGAAGATCCTTTTAAGTTTCCCGAAAGCTGCCCAGCCGAGTTGGATTCGTCGGCTGACCTCTTTCTCGAAATTGGATCTACCTAATTGGACTGTTTGTCCTAGGTAAACATAGTGATCGACAACTTCGAGAATCGCATTCCCAACCAGGACCGGTACAGAAATGACATGGGCATTAGACATGATTTTCTTGTCCATGTTCATTTGCAGCCCTACTAGTTGGGAGGTCTTGCTGAGGTCATTAAGCATGGTGCCAAGGTCCTCCAGGGATTCTGCCATGACTACGATATCATCTGCGAATCGAAGGTGTGTGATGTCGCCGTTGATGTTGATGCCGAGTCCGGTCCAGTCTAAGAGCTTGAAGACATCTTCCAGCGCAGTGGTGAACAGTTTCGGAGAGATAACGTCTCCCTGTCTCACGCCTTTCTGCAACTGGATCGGTTTCATACTCTTATCCTGGATGCGGACCGACATAGTAGCGTTTTTATACAAATACTTCAGCACTTCGATATATCGATAGTCAATTTGGCACCTCTGAAGGGACTGCAGCACTGCCAAAGTTTCCACAGAATCAAAGGCTTTCTCATAGTCCACAAACGCTAGACACAGAGGCCGATTATACTCCTCGGTCTTCTGTATAATCTGGTGTAGCGTGTGGATGTGGTCTATGCTACTATAAACTTTTCGGAAACCGGCTTGTTCGGGCGGCTGGAAGTCATCTAGCTTGCGCGTGAGTCGGTTCGTAATGACTCTTGAAAAGAACTTGTACACGTGGCTCAGGAGTGAGATGGCTCTGTAATTCTTTAAGAGCCTTTTGTCGCCCTTCTTGAAAAACAGCACCACCACACTCCTGGTCCACGACTCTGGAACGTCGCCCTCGAGAATGACAGAATTAAACAGCTTCTGTAGGGCTTTTAAAACCGGCTTGCCACCTGCCCTCAGGAGCTCTGTGGTAATTCCGTCATCTCCCGGTGCCTTTTCGTTCTTTAATTGTTTTAGAGCCATTCTGATCTCGTACAAGCTGACGTCCGGGATTTCTTCGGTATAGTGCCGAGTTAGCTTAGATCTGGGGTCTTGGACCAAGCCGACAACAGGATTCAGGGATGATTTGTACAACTGCCCATAGAAGCTTTCGACCTCTCCCAATATCTCACTCCGGGATGAAATAACAGTACCGTTATCGGTCTTCAGCTTAGTCATTTGGCTCTGCCTAATAGACAAATCTCGTGCGAACACTTTGGAGCCTCGATTTCGCTCTATCACCTCTTCAATACGCAATGTATTAAATCGGCGAATGTCGCGTCGCATAGATTTGGAGATTTGTCTATTAAGCTGCCTGAGTTCGGACCAATCGGCTGAAGACTGTACCGTCATTTCCTTTCTCCTCTCCATAAGTTTGAGAGTTGGGTCAGAAAGCTTTTTTGTTTTAGTTGCTTGACGGGCCTTGAAGAATTTTGACCCGACCGCGTGGACAGTTTCCACGAACCTGTTGTTCGTATCGTTCGAAGATTCGCACTCTTCCAGGCATTGGAAGCGATTATGTAATTCGAGTTGAAAGCTATCGGGGTTCTGGTATTGGACATGTGTAGGTTGGAGTATAGACTTCATCAAGCGAGACCACTCGACTTTCGTACGAAGATTCAATGTGCCTCGAACTATCCGGTGATCACTCCCAGTTTTAATCCTGCTGATCACAGAGACATCATTGAATATTTGCCGTTTGTCCGTCAAGATGAAGATATATGTATATACTATCTCATTTTTAGTGGATCCATCAGAGCTAATCCAGGTCCACTTCCTTTGTGGCCGCCTCTTGAAGAAGGAATTCATTATAAAGAGGCCTTCCTTCTCCAAAAAGTCGGCCAGTTTTTGGACCCTTTGGTTTCTCTGTCCAAATCCATATTGCCCTACTCTCAACTCATCGTCTGTCCTTTTGCCTAGTTTTGCGTTGAAATCTCCCATAACTACCGTGAAGTGGGTTTTGGACGTGTGGATGGCTTTCGAGATGTCCTCGTATAACGTCTCCACTACGTCGTCGGAGTATGTCGAGGTCGGTGCGTAAACCTGTATGACCGTCAACGAATACCGTTTAGTAATTCTGAGTATAAGGTACGCTACCCTTGTCGACACACTTTCAATCTTCTCCACGTTGTCTACGGGAGACTTACGAACGATAAACCCTACACCGCCTTGGGATGGGTGATCTCTCTCCCGGTAGAAGAGCAAGTTTCCAGACCGGAGGATTATCGTGCCCTCCCCCTCTCTTCGCACTTCTAATAATCCTACAATGTCCCATCGGATTTTGCTCAATTCTTCTTCCAGCTCGATGACCCTCTCGTCGATCCTAATCGTCCGAATGTTGTGTGTTACCAGGGCCAAGGGGTTATATTATTAGTGTTTATAGTGTTATGTTAAATAATAAAAATACCCTATAAATGGTAATGAATTGACTTACGGACTTGACTTGATTTGAAAAAGAGTTCTACAAGTTATGAAGAAAATTATTGTATAAATATTGGAAATTTTCTAGTTTGGTATAGTCTGATGGCTCTGCCAAAGAGTATGAAAAATGAAGATTTGGGCACCGCTGCCAATATTTCAATAAAATAAAAAAATATGATCAAAGAACCATAGATACGAGGGATGAACAGTGAGAACGGCTAAAAACTAACAAGATAAATAAATTGAAAATGGCGTCGTTTAGCCGACCAAATGAAGCAAGAATTATATTTTTCATTTAATTCAATATAACAATTTACTGTATTACAATTAAATATTGGGAATAAATCAATTTAACGTATAATAGTGTGTTTTAACCTACACAAGCGCGTGTGGAAGCTGCCCAGTTTCCGTGCAACCAGAAATGGTGATCTATGTTTTGTCAGTGTGATAACATTAGTGTTTACATGAATTCGGCGCGGGGCTTACTGTTACAATGCTGCCCACCGTGGAGGAGACACGAGGGTACGACTTCCAGGACCCGGAGAACGAGGAGAAATGGCGAGGTTTACTTGTGAACGCTCTTCGGAAGGTACGCGCTAAATTACTTGCTATCATGTCTTTTATGTTAGTAAAACTACTTTGTATATTCCGTAAAGAATTTGAAAATCTTAAATGATTTAGAATCAATTAGAAACTACATTAATTAAACATTTTTTGGCGATAATAACTTCGAATTGCTATATAAAATTAGAGGTATTGAAGTGTTTGTTATTGAAAAATATTTGGGTGGAATGCAATTTACAGCAATAAATTTGCACATATTTACGTTTAAATTACTAACTCGAGTAAATACATGAATGATAACTAGTTATAGTGAACAAAAATATTGGGAATAACCAATAAGATTTTTTTATACAAAAAGTATTTATGTTTTTTATTGACTTATTATTTTACAATTACTTTAGTCGCTTAGCGGTTGGATGCGGTATATATTATAACATAAACATTCATTACCAGTTAGAAGTAATGTATTTCAAGTTGTCATGCAAGCGGAGATGGTATTTAAATATAAATAATCACTTGCTGCTTGTGATAGAAACAAGTATGTACGAATTGCATGCAATGTGTTATGTGGAGACTGATGTACTTCGTCAAGCTGTGACTGAGACTTATCATTTGATAAGAACTTATTTGTTTATTATTGTAATTGTAAACTAAGACACAGCCAGGACTTAGTGAAGAGGCCAACAATGCAACTATCATGTGTCTTGAGGCAGAATATAGTGTGTCCTTTGACTTTAAAGTATTTTGTTATGTATATTTTAAAATTTTACTTTTATGGTGAAGTAAACAGTTATGAAATACCTATATGTATTAGAGTTTTATCTAATAGTTTATTAAAGATTTGTAGAAACCATACTTCAGAGAACAGCAACAGTCTCTCCTCTTATGTGCTAAACATTTATATATCAAAGATATACATACCACAAAAATTAAGGGAGCAAGAAAAAAATCCAAATTTTTGAGGGATTTTCAACAGGCTGTAACTTATACAAAAATGGTCGTGCAGCAAAAAAAAAAGCAAATTGTAGCTCCAAGTGTCTAGTTTTTGGATCTGAGTTTGAAATTTTTTTTGAAAATTGTTTTCGTGTAATCTTAAGAAAACCAACGAAAAAAAATTTTCGAAATTATTTGTTTTTTTTTTTAATCTACGGACGTAGAGAAAATTTTTTTGACTTAACCTCCATATGGACTGTATAGCTGAGTTATCCAGCTTTAATTTGTTTTTTTTTTAAATCTCATTATAAGCATTTCTCAATGAGATATCGGTGTTTGAATGGAAAAAGATCATTTTGTCTTTGATTACCAATATCTCAGCAACCAATACTATATATATAATATTTATATATTGCCTCGCGTTACTTGATTTTGTTAATTCCATGTTTGTTAAACTCATGATGCAGTGATTTATTTATTAGTTCTTTCTAAAGACTATAGATGCATGCATGCTTAAAGCTTTGAGGCAATATTTGTGGTTTTGTACCCTGAGTGTTGAAGCGATATGTGAGTATCATAATGAAAATATTCTGATTTGCTGTAGTAATTAGTATAAATTTGAAAAATCATTAATCATTGGTATTTTAATAGAACTGGTGTTTATTATTCGAGTATGTTATTTCAATACAAATATACTCTAATCCATGTGGTACTTCACTTAATCATAGACCATCAGACAGAAAGTTTTCAATGGATTTTTTTAAAGGAAAGATATATATAAAACTTATATGAAAAATTTGAGAATTGTTTAAGCTTAATAAGGTAAATGTATCAGGAAATTGGCAATCTTGTGTGTGTGAGTCAGTATTGTGTGTTAGGTGCTATTACTGTCATATTGCACAAGATGACCCGCCCCACTAATACACGAGATTTGATGACTAATGTACACAGATGTAACACTGCACATACTATATTATATTAAATGTTGTTGTCACAAGTAGTAGATGATCACTAGTAAGGGCGATCCCCCACTCTCCAGCACCTTCCTGTGGATACTGGATTAAAATCAGATTTTATCCAATAAATATATTTTTGAACACATTGCATTGAATTTGTTGCAAATACTATGTATATTTTACTAAATTGTAAGGAAATATGTTTTATAATATAATAATTATTTCCTGAATAAATCCACATTAAATTATCTCAGTTCATATGCATCTCCACTGCTGGGGTTGAATCTCCTTCACAATAGGAGAAATATTGATATACTATGCAAATTAATAATCAAATTTGATATCGCCAACTTGCTTACCGAACATGCTCTTTATAGCAATCATCCACTTTTTTGCATCAAACTCTATGTCCTAAAGTGGGCATCTAGAGCTTAATGAATAGATGGAAAATGTGCATAATAGTCATGTGAGCATAACCAAAATAATGGTCTTTGAAAGAGACGAAGCCAGAACAGATGTAAGAGTAACAATAGGTAATGATATACTAGAGCAAGTGGATGAATTTGTATATCTTGGATGTGGATTTAGCCGAGATGGAAGTTACACCACTGATATAGAGCGAAGAGTGAATGCAGGAAATAGAGTGAACGGAGCGTTGGGGCAACTTCTCGGCAGCCACCACCTCAGCTAGAAGGCATGTGTAGCAATACATAACGCAGTGCTTGTCCCAACATTACTGTATGGAAGCGAGAGTTGGGTATGCAGAAAAGAGTATGAAAGTAAAATTAATGCGGTCGAAATGCGATCTCTGCGGAAAATCTGTGGAGTTAGGCTGACTGACCGCATTCGTAACGACGACGTAAGAGAGCGAATAGGTATGAAAGAGAGTATTGGTGTAAAGATGCGAAAGGGAATGCTCCGATGGTTCGGACATGTGGAAAGAATGCCGAACGAACGTCTGGTTAAGAAGATATACAATGCGAAAGTGGAAGGATGTAGGTACCGAGGGAGACCGAGACTAACCTACCTAGACCAGATCGGTCATGTACTGAAGGAAGGTGGAGTCAAGAGTCTCTGAAATCGGCGAGCGTGTATGAAGAGAATTATGAATGTTGAGGAAGCGAGTGAAGTATGCAGAGATAGAGGTCTCTGGCACTCTGTTCTCTCTGCCTACCCTGCAACGGATATGGCGTGATGATATGTATGTATGTATGTGCATAATAGTGTACGTAATAGATATCTATTGTACGTGTTTATCTATTACATAAAATTGATGTCGATATTATAGAATTCTTTATGAAATGCTAAAAATTAATTGTTTTTAACTAAAACAAATTAAAAGTGCATACATACAGAACAGGAGGTCTTCTCTAAAATTGTGAATAACTCCAGCTATACAATGTTTGATGATCAGGTGACATGGCACTCCAATTCATTTTGAGATATCCTAGTCTTGCGGTAATGTTACATATTATATGTTCCTCAGTAGTTATATACAACTCTCGTTAAAAATAATTTATTTGTTATTGAATTAGTTTCGCAAAGTGGAAAATATGATTGTTACAGGTGGAATTTGAATTCACATTTATTGCATATCTGTTCCAACCGTCTTACTAATTAGACATGTGTGGAAGTTACATATGGTAATCAGATTAGCCTTCGTATTGTTGTCTTTACGGGCGCAGTTCCATACGCCATCCAATTTTGTATTAACTTTGACATTGTATTAAATCAGTATTACTATCAAAAACACGGGTTAGGTTTTGATACCCAACCCACCGTATATTGTGCGTGTCGCTAAGGGTGCACTGTGTGTGATGTCCGTCAGGTGCTGGACCAGGTGCACCCCGGTCTGAACGCGGAGGAGAGCGCTCTACAGTATGTGGAGTCACTCTGCCTGCGGCTGCTGTCCACGCTGTGCGCCGTACCCTCGCCGCTCACCGTCCAGGTATACATATATTTATTTTAATTTAAAGATACAACATGTGGGACATAGTGTAATAACGAAACGAAATATAATTAACGAAATCACATCACATTCATATCGGGAACAATCATTAGTTCATTAGTGGATCGTACGAGGCATTATCCTATGAAAGTATCGAACCAATTACACCTGATATAAGCGATTCCCACTCACAGCACCAGGCCTTTATCGCCAACACATCTTAAACACAACACATAAACGATGAGTTTTAAATCTTTTTTTGTTTTCTACACCTGATGGTAAGTGTCACTGCCGTCCATGGACCTTTCCTATACCAGAAGTATAGCTGGACCGCTGCCTACCATACCCCAAACCTACCCAGTTGGTCTTCCAGCTCTCTCGCTCATCGAACGAAGCGCAAAAGCACATTGCCATTGCTCAGACGTCGATCGTCTGCTCAGTAAGGTACTACCACGGACGGACCGGCCCGCGACTGTAGACATCTGTCAACAGCGCGGTCCTACCACTATTGAAATCTGTTATATTTGTGTAAAAAATTTGGTGCCATAACGCGCCGAGGTGTCATGGCGACGCGATTGTCGTCACTACTTATGCAGAATAGCGCCATTTTAAAGCTTTTAAGTACAAATATAAACTTCAACTGATAATTAGGAAATTAAGGAAATAAATGACCACCATTTCCTTACCATCGGATGTAGTTATAGTCACAAGCAAACAGTCTGACGACTCGTCTCTGTCTCACTGCATGGCTCGAGCCATCTACACTGTAGGAGGGAGGTTCACCTACCATACCAGGCTACACACACACATGATGTGTTTCAGGACGTGGAGGAGCGTGTCGCGCGCACGTTCCCCACACCGTTGGACCGGTGGGCGCTCACCGACGCCAAGGACGCGACGTCACACAAGCGACGCCGCGCACTGCTGCCGCTCGACAAGATACACCACATGCTCACCAAGGTACGTGCGCACGCTATCACACGGACACGACACTAGGACATGCCGTCTCGCGAGATTGGCAGCTTTACGTATTTATTTTTGCAAATAACCTCAACATTGGAATAAATTAGGGAAAAATTTATAAATTCCCGATTACGAAACGAAAAATGATGTCACAAGCGGGGTTCTAACCCGCACCTATTGGGAATCCGGCCCAACCGTGCTGCCACTTACACCATCGATTTTCAGTAATTTGAATAACAAGTTTGTGTCATCGTTTAATACAATTCTAACTGTAAAGTTTGAAGTATTAAGCCTATACAATGTGTAAACATTGTCAGATAGATGGCATACGTCACCTTGAAGACGTAAGATATAATATGAAGCGAAATTTGCATGTCCTAAAATAGTTCACGATGGTGTAAGTGGCAGCACGGTTGGGCCGGATTCCCAATAGGTGCGGGTTCGAACCCCGCTTGTGACATCATTTTTCGTTTCGTAATCGGGTATTTATAAATAATTAAGCATATTAAATGCTGAAAATTTCAGTAATTAGGAAAAAAATTTCAAAAAAAATTTCAAAAAATCATTTATTTTTACGATTTTTTTCAATAAACTTTTATGTATTTAACATTGTTTGACGTATCTAATCAAATAAGAAATGAAATAAACAACAATTCTTCTCTTCTAATATCAAACAAAAGTCTTTTAATAATAAAACAATTCCTTTATGTCTGTACTATCTGTCTGTACTGTAACATGTAACAAAACAACAAGAACTAAATTGTAACTCATTAACTAAGTTGGATTGACCAGAGATCTATTGGAAACTAGCCGCCCCGCACACTTCGTACCGCATAATAGTCAATGAATGAGCAGATTTCGATTAATTTAAAATTATTAAGTAATTTTTTTATTAAGATAATACTCGTATATAAAACATATATTTAAAAAATCTAATATTTTAATGAAGTGCCATCAAGACGAAGAAGCACTTTGTGATATATACGAGTATACCTATATACATTAGTGGTGTGAACCGGTTTTGTTAAAACCTAGAAAAACCGGTTTTTGGTAGAAACCGATAATATCGGTTTTTATTAAAAACCGATAGCAATCTTTTTTCAATGTGTATCCGAACATAGGCGACTCTAGTGTTGCCTATGATTGGGGAATCCCCGAATATCTTGCATTGCATTGCATTGCAAAAAATGCCTAAAGTAAGAGGTAAATCAATTACGAGGAATTATTTTGAGAAGATTGACAATGTTAGTGCAAAGTGCAAGATATGTGCTAAGGTGATCAAAATTGGAGGTGGAACCTCAAATATGTTAGCTCACATTAAAAGGAACTATCCTCAGGCGACACTGGATCGAGGTGAAGAGGGCGAGAAATTGAGTCACACACAAGGAACGTCTACTGATACAACTCTAGAACAACCTAAGAAGACTCTGCAACCCATATTTCAGTCTACTCTGAAGAGTAATAAAAAGAAAATAGATAAATATTTGACCATGATGATCGCCACGGACTTTCAACCATATTCCATAGTTGAAGATAAGGGTTTTAGGAAGTTAGTTGAACTTTTGAATCCAGGCTACGAATTACCAAGTCGCCAAAAAATCAGGTATAATCTAATGCCAGAAATTTACGAATGCGCAAAAACACAGCTTGCTAGCATGCTAGGAAATATTACAAATATTGAACTAACTTCTGATTTGTGGTCAAATCAAAATATGGATTATTTCCTCACGGTCACAATACATTAACTACATGTAATGTTCCCGCTGATAAAACAGCTGAAAGTCTATCTGAAATTATGAGAAATTTACTAACAGAATGGAAAATATTAGTAAAAATTTCTGCTATTGTCACTGATAACGGCAGCAACATGGTAAAAATGTATGATTTGCTGGGAATACGGCATATGTCATGTTTTGCCCATACTAAAAGTGTTAAATTTTTAAAAAAGTCATCAGTAGGGTGGCAATCCCTTAAATCAGCTCAGAAGGAAAGAAACCTTGATTCTACTCCTTTGAAATGAATACAAGGGGTATCTACACGTTGGAACAGCACGTTCTATATGACAAAAAGATTACTACAGTTATCTGACGTTCTCGCATTAGTCTGTAGGAAATTAGTCCAGGCGCCAGATACTTAACTGCCTCCGAAGAAGAGGCCGGTTTGGAAATTATACAAATTTTAGAGATATTCGAAGAGGCTACAAAGCTTGTTAGTGCTGATCAGTATCCGACTAGCTCACTAGTCATTCCGATAATATGGTGATTATTTGAAAAGCTGAATGCTATCGAAATTTCCTTGAAAACAGATATAGGCAAGCTGTTTCACTCGTCAGTGAGGCAAAATATGAAAGAAGTCTTTCTTTCATATGAGACTAGAACTGTATCACAAATATCTACATATTTACATCCGTCATTAAGGACGGGTTTTCGCCACTCGGAAAACATGCTGTCAGCAAAAGAGTTAGTAAGAAAGGAATTGTCGTATATAATTAAAGAGTCTGTCATGCCTGTGCCGTCCACTTCAGAGCAACCAAGTCCCACATCAATTGACGGAATAATTGAACAGCAAAATCGGGCTTGCTAGATTTTTTAAAACAAAGAAGTTCTTATTCGAATTCAACTGCTTCTGTAGTTAATATATTACGTATGTATATGGAGACAAATCCACAAAAAGAAGAAGCAGATATAACGAAAGCAGTTAGAAGTGTGGGAGCTTTTTGGTCCAACAACCAACATTTAGCACCACTAAATACAATAGCAGTAAAGTATTTGGCTATACTGGCAACACCGGTACCTTCAGAGAGGATGTTCTCCAAATCTGGTTATGTGATGTCGTCTAGAAGGAGCAGGCTACAAGCAGATGCTGTGGACCAAATTTGTTTTCTTAATCAAAATTATGACTTGTTAGAAACAGATGCAAGATAAAAATAGAATTCCTTGGTTCTTCTAGGTTACATATTGATGATTGTTATTTTCTAAAGTACAATTAATGTGATTATCTTCTTACAACAAATTACACTAAGCCTTTGATTAGATATTGTTTGTCTATTTTATTTAAAACCTAAAAAAGTAAAAAAAACCTTAAAAAACCGGTTTATTTTTCAAAGTAATCGATATAAACCGGTGTTGAAAATCGTAATCGGTTCACATTACTAATATACATTTTCTTCATACGTGTTTTAAATTATCTAATTGTTGATCTTTGAGATTTGCTCGACGATTTCAGCGATTTTTCACTTTGCTCTATGATTGAGTAGCACGAAGTCGGGCCATACTAATGCGACGCTCTTCACGTGCAATATCTCGTTCTTCTTCACTGGTTTCATTCGCGATGTTTAGAATCCTAATTGCATTACGGCTTTGTAGGGAAACATTAGATCTTCTTGGTCAAAACTTTGTTAATAATAATTTCGACACAATGAGATTTATTATAATAATACTCGTAACACTCGCAACTTGCACTCACAAACACATCGGCCGGTCAAATTTATTTTCAACGTTTTGCGGTATTTTCAAACCATAGACAACATTACATGAGCTGTCAGTTGCGTTTTCTTATACCGTGAACAAATGAACGTTTAGACGGATGTTTTTATTGAAGTTTTTTTTAATTAATATATTTTATTCTATTCCTGACGAAGACAAACTCAAAAACATAAAAATTGGTCCAGCCGTTCTTGAGTTATAAGTAGTGTAACTAACATAACTTTCTATATAAATATATAGAGATTAGAAATTAATAAACAAAATATGCCAATCAAATGAAAGGCTTGTTCTGTCACACCATTATTACCAATTATTTTTAAAATTGCTCCTTAAGAAGCACAAAATGTTCAAAGAATCTTCTGCTAAACGGCTTCTTATTTTGCTGACCAGATAGGTCCTTTCGGATTCAACGCTAGTTGGAACGATATATCTCAGGTAGTCATCTGCGATCTGTAAAAGTTCGCCTTTTGATCCAAGGACTCGTATAAATTCATTTTCTTTTTGATTAACCGACTCCAGCGAATCCGTTATTAGTTTTCTGTCTCTAAATTCTGTGAACGCAGCAGTCACTGTTTCTTCTGTTTATTCTTGCCTGTCTCAGAAAGAAAGAGATGAAAGCGGTTCATTATCGTTACAGTCATCATCAAATTCAGCAATATCATTAGCGGTGACAGCTGATGTTGATGCGATCGACCACGATCCGCACTGAAACCGAGATCACGATCTCACGACATCTCGCCTATTTTGTGGCCGAGTTCAATCTTGCTAAAAAAGCCGAAATTTCGCGAGAACGAGATTGCATTCCCTACACGTCCCCGCATCTATACTATAGCAGTAATATTGAACATGTGTACTGCGGGTAACTTACACGTCCATGTCGAGGTATTGGTGCCGGTGATAATACGATAGGTTATGGGGGCCGCATGTTGCACTTACGTCTTATCGGATACACCAAAAAATAAAAACGAAACTAATAATGACTGACCATAAATAATATATATATATATATATACTATATAGATAGGATGTAGGTACCGCGGGAGACCGAGACTAACCTACCTAGACCAGATTGGTCACGTACTGAAGGAAGGTGGAGTCAAGAGTCTCCGAAGCCGGCGAGCGGGTATGAAGAGAATTATGAATGTTGAGGAAGCGAGTGAAGTATCCAAGGATAGAGTTCTCTGTCACTCTGTTCTCTCTGCCTACCCTGCAAGTGACATGGCGTGATGATATGTATGTATGTGTGTGTGTGTGTTTTTACCCGACTGCGAAGGAGTGGTATTGTGTTTAACAGTCTATGTATGTTTGTATGTTCCTTTGAAGCACTATTGTATATACTAAACGCCTGGGCCGATTTTTATGATTCGCACGTCAATCGATTCCTCTTAATCCGGCGAGTGTCACTAAAGATATGACGTTATTGAAAATTTAATATGGCGAGTACTGGACGCCATATTGTGAAAATAAAAAAAAATAAAGTCAACAAACTATATCAAGTGGGGTATCGTTAAATAGGTATTTAAATCATTATTAGTTTTCTTTCAACATTTTTCGATTTGACTGACCGTTTAGGATCTATATCGATTCAAAGTTTCGTAACAACCTTTCTCACATATAGGTTTTTTAGACAGTAGAAATTTACGATGAAAAGACGAAAAATTCATATAACTGGATGTGGATGGACATATATTGAAGTATCTAGTAGGTATATTGTCCAATATACAATAGGTAGCCTACCTATCCTATCCTACCTAAAGTATCTAATGTCTGACGCGGTCGCCCATCTCCAATTTCTAACGATATTGTACTTTACTTCAGTCGAAAAACTATATATAGTTAGGTACTTACCTACTTATTAATAAATAAGATAACTATAGCTACCTAGGTATTTATAACTAAAAAGTATAAAAATAAAAAATATGATTAAAAAAATCAAAAAACCCGACTGCGTAAAAATCGTCCGAAACTCGTCACCAAAACTACGTACATAATAAAAAAAACTGAAAAGAAAAAAACAAGCAATTAGATGTCCGGTGGTCTAGAATTCCATAATATATTATTGAATAAATACTATTGCAGCAAATGAAAGATATTTTAGTAATAGAACATGACAACTGAACAGTGGGGATCCATTGAAAAACTAGATTTGCTGTCAAATAAAGGATCCCGACTGTTCAGTTGTCATGTTCTATTATTAAAATATATTTTATTTTCTGTAATAGTATTTATTCAATAATATATTATGGAATTCTAGACCACCGGACATCTAAGTGCTTGTTTTTTTCTTTTCAGTTTTTTTTTATTATGTACGTAGTTTTGGTGACGAGTTTGGGACGATTTTTACGCAGTCGGGTTTTTTGATTTTTTTAATCATTTTTTTTAAATAGAATCATTTTGTTTTTGTACTGGTGATGAATTAGAATCAAAAGTCTTGGTCAAGATTTAATAACTAAATACTGTAGCGGGTAGATATAAATGTCTGTAATAACGATGACTTGTTGGACGTGAGACACCTTAGTCCTCCCGTGACAATGAACGCTGTAAAATGCACGTTGGTAAATTAAAAATCAAATAGTAGCGTTGCTCAGTGGTTTACAATGGGGATAAGTTGATTAATCACTCACTTTTTTAAATTTCAGTACCTTAGTGAACCAAACTTTTCATTGTTCAACATCGAAATTGTGGCGTCTGACGTCATAAAAAAGCACACCAAAATGATCGCGTTTAAATCGACCGACAATGATAATAATTTTAATAAATTATATTTGCTTAATGATTTATATTTTAAATATTTCATATTTATTTTTAGTAATGTAATAAATAACTAAGAAACGTTAAAAAAATAAAATACATGGAATTCCCAGTGACAGATTGTGACTTAAGCCGGGGCCTAGGCCTTCGCGTTGTGAGGAGTGTTGTGCCTGACGATGGCTCTTATAACAGCTTAGAAGAGAAAATAGTTTATATATATTCATATCCATCAGCCAATCAGTGTCCAGGCCCTTCCCCTAAGAATGATATGTAGAACGATCTTGTGCCGTGTGCATCCAACACTTACCTGCAACTTTAATGACGTCATCAGTCCACCTGATTCGTTCTATTTGAAAGCTATATTTACGTATATTTTCCAGATATAATAAACATCGAAGTATCAAGTAAATTGATTTAAAGCTATTTACTGTGACAAACACATGTAATTCGGGTTCAGTTCATAGATTCCCAACGTGGGCGATAACGCCCCCTTAAGGGTGGTTGACACTCGTGGTTTTCAGTTGAAGAACCTTAACAAATTAGAGGCAACCTATTTAGCTACAATAGTGAGACATATACACGCACATATATCCTCGTGTAACTAAATAGCCAATCCAAAAATTGTAGCGCTAGTCGTTTTTCCCTATTCATGACGCATCTACAGAAGTTTCACTTAAATACTGTATTTACAATGTTAGACCATAGATTCTCAATGTAAATGAGAATGAACCCTTGTGAGTTAAAACACTGTCATTAATTGAAAAACAACTCTGAGAAATATTAGAGATTTCGCGACTTACTTTGAAATATTATTCTTAAAATAATCGCAATGTCTTATTACCTTATTTACTAATTATAACTAAATATTGTAAGCTATAATATATTATCTTAGAACATTGTTATTGTAAAGCGTAGCGTCTTTTGTCTAACGAAACGTGCTCCGTATGAACCCGCGCTACCTGTTCTCAAAAGTTGGGCACTGCGCTCTTTCAAGCCTGTGCGCCTGATGTCTAGACAGGCCCAGACACCCGATATTTTATTGCTGTTGGTTTAACCATTTTCGTGTTATTTTGTGCCTATCATTTACTTCATTTATTTGAGATATGAGTTCTCAAAATTAGGCTTAGAATTTGTATTTAATACTGCTTTGATTATACACACGAAATGAACGTGTTCAATAGCGCAAGTTCGCACCTTCACGAGTGCACTCGCGCCATAATTACCGGTATTTAGCGGATCGAACGCATCAGCCCAAGTTGCAAAAGTACATTTACTCGCCTCGCTCTGTGCGGGGTGATATCACGCGCCGTGTGAACCAACCTTTATTAATAATAAATGATTTTGTATTAGAATATTTATGTATTTTAATTTTAAGTTTACAAGCTTCTCAAATTTTTTTTCTATTCTAGAACAGAACAGAATAATTATTTTCTAATTGGTGATAATCGAAATGAGGTTTGGGAACTGTTTTAGTTTGACATCAATATAAGTATAATACATAGGGACCTTTAATTAATTTGTTTAGCTGTTTATTGATTAATCGTTGTTCTATCTATTTGTTTAACACGTTAACTGCCAGCCATACAAGTTTATGAAATAACTTCAAAAAACTCCATGAGGTCACCCGTGCCCTACGTGGCGCTGGGATGTAAAAAAATGCATTGTCGTTGTTTTGGCGCCAAACGGTCACCCCTCCGGCCACCCGCCTTGCAGTCGGACACTTACGCTCGAACGAGACGCACGCTTTTTATTTTGTATTCGCGTGTTCATGTTTATTATGGATGCCGACGGTTTCGACATAGATTTAGGCCTTACTCAAGAAGACTTGCAACACATTGACTTGTTGGAAGAAAGTATTTTCGATGAAATCGAGAAAAGATGTTGGGAAAGTGATGACGACGAAATCATCCGCCCATCGAAACGGCGTAAACGAGTTATTATTGGCAGTGATTCTGAAAGTGACAACGATTCTGTGGAAGCCATGATTCAAAGTCAAATCGATGAACTTCGGGATATCTCGATGCAAAGATGGTCGGAGCCAAAAAGTCATCAACCATCTGTACTTGCGTTTACAGAACATACAGGTAAGAATTTTATGTACCTACCTACCTGCTAGTACCTTATTATTATTTTATAATAGGGAACAATGCAAGTTCGGTTTAGTTTGTTTTGATCTATTTGACTGATTTTAAGTAAATGCAAATAAAACATAAAAAAAAAGTTTTTTTATTTTTTACAATTTTAGCATGTTCATGTACAGAAACAAGTAATATTCATAAATAATGCCATAAAATACTAATATGCCTTTCATACAAAATTGATATAGATATATCAAACTTGATACATATCATAAATATCCGATATTTTGATATTTATTATTAATATCGGATATTTTCGAACCCTGGTATAGATTAGGTTCACAAGTAGATATATTTACAGGTATATATATAGGGTATTTATATTTAATTTTTATGTTTATTTTATGGTCTTTTTGTTTCAGGCATGAAAGAACCTTTTGCGACACAGCTTAAAAATAGCCCACCTGGAAAGTATTTTAGTTTGGTAGTTCCAGACAACATTTTTGAAGAAATTGCCACACAGACAAATTTATTTGCTGAGCAAGTTGGTAAATGTTCCAAACCTTCATCACGTTCACATTCATGGAAACCAAGGACGGTTACCGAAATAAAACAAGTTTTTGGATTAATAGTTTACATGGGTATCGTCAAACTTCCAAAAATAGCAGATTATTGGAGTACACACAGCATCTTTGGTCAAACTTTTGCTGCAACCGTGATGAGCAGAAACAGGTTTGAGCTGATATTACAAAATCTGCACTATGCAAATAATTTAACTTCAGATAAATCGGATCGTATTTACAAAATTCGGCCTCTTATAGATGCTCTCAATGAAACAGCTATGCGCCGAAGGAAGATTTATGTGTTGACGAGAGTCAAATCCCTTTTCGCGGCCGTATAATATTTCGCTAATACAATAAAAGCAAGAGACATAAATATGGGATGAAATTGTTTAAGCTTTGCACCTTACCTGACTACACGTGTAAGCTACAATTATATGCAGGTAAAAATCATGAATTGTTTAATACATCTCCGACTAACGTGGTTATGGGTCTATGTGATGAACTATTAAATTTAGGGCATACAGTAGCCACTGACAATCGGTACACAAATCTTGAGCTTGCCAATAAATTACTCGACAACCATACTCATCTGGTTGGTACCTTGAGGACAAACAGAAGAGGATTACCAAAACATGTTGTTAATGCTAAGCTCAAACCAGGTGAGTCAATAGCGAAAGAAAATCAACGGGGAATCTGCGTTTTAAAATGGAAAGATAAGAGGGATGTGCTTATGATGTCCACCAAGCACTCCAAAGGCTTTAAAAGTGTTACAAAAAAGGCAAAGTAGTTCGAAAGCCAAAAATGATTTTTCTTATAATTTGGCAAAAAGTGCAGTAGATCTTAGTGATCAAATGAATGCCTATTCATCCCCATTAAAAAAAACAATGAAATGGTACAAGAAGTTAGGGGTAGAATTAATTTTGAACACTGCTTTGATGAACTCTTGGGTGATGTACTGTGAAAATAATAACATCAAGATGGGGATTGTGGAATACCGAAAACAAATTGTGGAATATTTAGCAGTAAATAAAAATATAGAACAAATAATAAGAATACCTAAGAGGAGCAAACATAAACTAATTAAAAAAGAGGGAGCCGTGCGGAGTACACGACGTTTTTGTAACAATTGTTACAAAACTAATGTGCAGTCATTTGGTTCGACAGTTGCCAAAAATAAAACCAAAAGAATTTCTACTTTTTGCGATGAATGTGAAAATAAACCTCACTTATGTTTGCCTTGTTTCAATAAGATCCACAAGTACTAACTTTTTCTTTATTCTTTAATTATAAATTTGATTTTCTACTAAATAAATACTTTCACTTACATAATATTATGGTAGTTATTTTATTTTAATACCTTACTTACCCACTAATTTGAAAATCAATAAAAAAAAAATCAATATACTAAAAATAATACTTTCTATATTAAAAAGGCCATAAAACTAATAGTAAGCTACGTAAAGTAATGAAATCGAATAGTTATGTTATACCTAAAACCTGAACCTCCACATCCCAGAATGAGTCAACGAAAACTGCAGATTTTTCTAAGTAAATCCATTATTTGACAAGGTAAACAAAAACCACTGTTCACAAATATATTACAGCGCCACAGCGGTCACACGCATACACAAAATCATCGGAATATCTGTCCTATGGCTCACAAAACAGGTTGTCCCCAAGGTCACCTGTGCCGTACGTGGCGCCAAGATGTAGATTAGGGTCCGGTCACCGGTGACCTACGTGGCAGTCAACGTGTTAAATTACATTTAAGTGTGACGTCAAACTACGTGTGTGTATATATACGCGCAAGAGCGCTTCAGGTGACACAGAACGACCTACTCGTGCGACGCGACGCTCGCTCCTGTTGAACTTATAGATAGGTAAGTCTCATCTTTTTATGTATTCAAATACTATATTGTAGTAGTATGCTATACTTAGTAGTGGCAGGACCACGCTGTGGACGGCTCTCTGTGTACAGCCGCGGGCCGGTCCGTCCGGGGTGGCACCACACTGAGCAGAAGGTCGACGTCTGAGCAGTGGCAATGTGCTGTTGTGCTTCGTTCGGTGAGCGAGAGAGCCGGAAGCCTAACTGGGTGGGTTTGGGGTTTGTATTGGTAGGCAGCGGCCTAGCTATACCCCTGGTATTGCAAAGGTCCATGGGCGGCAGTGACACTTACCATCAGGTGTGCTGCCTGCTCGTTTGCCACCAAAAGCAATAACAAAAAAATATTGTAACATTGTTTTTGTAACACTTGTCAAATGTTATGTATAGAGACAATTTATGATGGTTTTAAATCGCCTGTACATGGTTAAGGTCGTGCCGGTGGTTGGAGTGGATCTAGCGTCGGCACGGGGTCCTCTTGCGACTGGAGCAAGTCTTGTTATGTCATGGTTGTTTCGGCGAGTATCTGCACACAGTCGTAAGGTGGGGGGCTACCTCGTGCTGCTACTATTTTGATTACATGGGTGCTGACCATCATCAGAGTCATGGTCGACAGTAGGAACTGAAACGCGATTCCCACCTTCAGTGAGGCGGTGTTCTCAAAGAAAAGGTGGGGGAGCAGTTCAGGGAGGAGAATTTCTACGCTAATCTGTTCCCTCACCGGCGCGTGGAGTGATGTAAGTGCAAATACCTGCGACTGATAACGCCTTAGTTGAGATCACAGTTGGACGAACGCAGAGAGGCCAACCGCAAGAGTGGCGTTCTGGCCATTCTTGCTGGAATGCCAACAGGGATAGCTACCCGATAAGCTATCGCGCCGGGCAGGACGAGAAGATCAAAGAATGGGTTCGTTCCGATGGCATGCTCGATTGCCAATGACGAGTTATGTGATCGCGCGTTGTCCTCTCATCGCATCGAGTGATTTGGACGGCGTACAGCCGGACCATGACCTGTCATATAAAGTGTCATCATCCATCACCTGCTATTATCTCAATTACTTGTGGCCGACGTAATATGTAAACATGCATATCGTAAACGTTATTGGCAATAGTCTTATGACCGGCCGCCTGCCCCACGTCAACCCCCATTGGTAAAGTAATTGTTGACTAGACGGCATCAAGTGGAGTTGACTCATGTCGTAACCCATGCCGTCGTAGTCGTCTACGAGCAGACCAAGAGTTGGTAGTATTCGTAGTCGCTAACACACAGCTTTAATAAAAAAACTGTATCATTTATTGTTATTGAGGAACAACTATATATTAGTAATAATTCACCACCCCCTATCTTATCCGCGGGTGATCGTATGAGATCGTCTCTAAGGGATAAGATATGCATATAACTTCTATGCTAAGTTTCGCAATTTAAAATTAATTTCACTGGAAAGTTCATTTTTATTTTTCAGATCACGAAAAATGAGGCTGTGGATCTTATTAATTGCAATCGGTTCACTGATCGTGGGAACATTTGGTGATCAAGTTTATGAGTCTTTACCTGGTAATACCTGTGAAGATGCACCGCCGTGCCCTGACAATACCCCCTGTTTTATGGTCGTAGATGGCAACATTACTCGTCCCGCTTGTGCATACAATTGAAAAAGATTAATTGTGTTCTAACTAAAGTGTTCAGCAAAAGAATTAATAACGTTTCTGTATATGTAATATTAAAATGATGTAATAGAAAAACAAAATGTTATTTATGAACTTAAAATAACGAGTGACCTTTCAAGACGAATCCACTATTTTTTTTTGACGGGCTGTGGTCTGACGACGCATCTTCTAAACCGTCGTTCCCTGCTATATTACTCCTATTTACCAATGGAACCCGGTGTCGATTCTATAACTTGTGTGGCATTGGCCACTCAGTGGCCTACCTTTTCGAATGGCTTACGCTCTCACACGCTCACTCAGTTGATCTGGCAGAAGAATCTTCGATCCGATTCAGAAACCCACATCCCTTCCTTCTACTCCTCAGTGAAAGCTAGGGTTGAACAGCAACCGTGCGAGAGGGGTTTACATATTATCACATTTTGTATAAGATTATTATTGATTCAATTATCTAACACCGAACGGAACGTGATCATACATACATACCATCACGCCATATCCCTTGCAGGGTAGGCAGAGTGCCAGAGAACTCTATCCTTGCATACTTCACTCGTGATCATAAACTCAGAAATACCACCAAGGCACTTGGAAGTCATGTTTAATTTTTAGGTTACTTTTTATATATGGTATATACACAAAACCGGATCATTATGCAAACAGGGTAATTACATATGTTCTTTTTCGTGTTTGCAAAATCTATATATATAAAAGAAAGTTGTGTTAGTTACAACACTTATAACTCGAGAACGGCTGCACCAATGTTTATGTTTTTGAGTTTGTTGTCGTCGGGACTAGGATATAGGATATTAAAATATGATATTAATAAACAAAAAAATAGAAAATTAAAAATCACCAATAGGGAATATGCACGTGACTCAAAAATGAACAAAATATTTTTCTTTGTAATCTTTATTGCTTAACCCTAGAAGCCCAAACATATTTTTAAGGCGGTAAAGCCCAATCATACGTAATATTTACGTGTAATAATAAAATGTATCTGTATTTAACTATTGTTTTGTAATTAAGTTTTTTCTATATTATTTATTTAAAATACAGTGTAATGAAATAAAACAAGCAATAAATGAAATAATAACATTTTGTATTTAAACATTTTGTTGCTATCTTTAGTACAATAATGAAATGGCACGAAAAAGGAGATCAATATTGGTTTTTCCTTACACTAAAAATTTTTTTACAAAAACTAACAATCATTCATTTTTTTTCAATAATTAAATCAACTTCTAACATGAATATGTAAACTTGACACTATAATTCAGTCTTTATATACAGTCTTGGCAAATGTTAACGTTGTGCTCTCCGCAGATTGCTTTTTTGCATTTGCAACATAACGTTTTAGTCATACGCTTTTTTTATAAGAGCAAAACCCAGAATACCGTCGCTTTTTTGATTCCGGTTCATCACAGACTAAAACCGCTGATGTTTGCTGTGCAGTATTCAATATATTTATTATATTAGTACGTAGAGTTCTATTTAAAGTTGGTGCGTCCAAACGACTTTGCATCCACGGCGCTGTCAAGTCGGTACTTAACTTTTGCATAAACGCTTTACGGTTCAGTGGCTTTTCCCCTCTCGTGAGCTTGTTATGACAATATATGACATAGGAGTTAACAAAAGCCATGTTCTCAATGCCATAAAACACTGCCATTGGCCACCTATTCGTCTTCCTGTTACATGCCATAGATGAACATAACTGGTCAAACTAGTCAACGCCGCCTTTCGTCTGATTGTAAAATAAGATCATATCCGGCTTTCCGTTACTTTCGTTGATCACGGCATCTTCATCACATGAAGATAACAGAAATACCATCTTTGATGGCTTGGGTTTATATGAAACCAGCGTCAAAGGGCCATCAAAACAGAACATCGAGGAACCTACAGGACGGGAACGTAAGTTTTTGAGTTCCTCCGGAATTTCTCTCTTATTCGACCTGATAGTTCCCCACTAATGTCAGTTTGTATGGATTGTTTAACATGCTCTTCGCCAAAGGCACAGACGTAAACCAATTGTCGCATATTATATTTCTATTTGTCCCATGTACCGTCTTCGTCAATTCCTTTACGTAATATTCTCCTAGTGATAAACTATTTGTCTTCGTACTTTTACCCAGATATGGTATAGCATCTACCATATATTTGGTAGAAGCGTCACACATAGGAAATTTTATACCATATTTATCGGGTTTATTCGGTATGTACATACGGAATGGACATCTGCCCCGAAAACCGAACAACTGTTCATCTACAGTCAAATTTGTACCTAGGACATATTTCAATCTACATTGGTTGATGAACATTTCCCATATTTTTCTGACAGGAATGAATGCATCTTCTGTACGAAGAGTTGGTCTCAGTAGTTTATCATCCATCCTCAAGCATCTCAACAAAAACTCGAATCTCTCTCGGCTCATCACAGAGACATATCGAGATCCGGAGAACGAAGCGTTGAACAACTCGTCAGCAGATAAATGGTTGTCTTTCATAACGGCGGCCAGAGTCAAGATACCTATTAGACCCCTCATCTCTATCTATTCTGGATTCTGGATCTATTTCTGCACATTCTCGTGGGTCCTCTATTAGTGCGTACGATATTTATAGCAGAAGTCCTGCCACTAGACCGCCCCTTTATTGTAGACCATTTATGCTTATTTTTTCCATTTATGGAACGCTGAGACAAAGTAACAATTCTGTATGAAGGCGAGGTCATTCGCTCACGGTTAGTGGATTCTGGAATGGTAATTGAGCTTTGAAGATCCTCTTGTATAATACTTGAACTTGTATTGTCAACGTAATCTACCATCTCATCTTCAATATCACTCCGAACGTCGTCATGCGTAACACAATCTTCGTCTTCAGAGTCAGTATCATGGATAGAATTGTCGTCCTCATTGCCCAAAATGGATGTAATTTCGTCTGGATTTAACCTACGTGATGACGCCATAGTACCGATGTCCCTAAAAATATATATTATGACTTTAATAAATACTATATACGACACTAACCTAAAATAAAACACAAAACAATCACATACAACAATTACTAAAAGTTACACAAAGCCCAAACATACGTTAAAGTTACGTACAACATCTTAATAACAACAAAATGGTGGCACTTACCAATGCGACACTGCTATCTCCTGATGGCTCTTGACGGCTACTGAGTAGGGATATTCGATATACATCGATGCATCGAAAACATCGATGTTTACAATGCGATACATCGAATCGATCCGATGTTTTGAAGAGCTATCGAAATACTCGATGTATCGATGTTTTTTCATAAAACATCGAAACGATGATAACCAGTAAATGCTACAAAAAGACTTTTTTTTTTTAGAGATCTGTTTGATAAGGGACTGTGGAATAGGTATAAATGCCACAAAAAAGACCTTTTTTTATATGTAACACTTTTGATATGACTTTAGAAAAAGTAATCGATGTTTAAAAACATCGATGTTTTCATCCGATGCATCGAAAGACATCGATGTACAGTTTCGATTTATCGAATCGAAAAAAACATCGATGTTTTTTTCAAAGTGGACACCCCTACTACTGAGAGTACTGAGCTAGTTCGGGATATTACGACATTTCAATCGCGTGTGCGACAGAGACAGTGAGTTTTTGTTGGCATACACGTCAAAATGACGCACATTGGGCTTCTAGGGTTAAATAACATACCTATAGCAGATTGCCAATATTAAAAAAAAAAAACATACCTATACAATTATTTTTGAAATTCATCATTATTTAATAGTGAAATTTAATTATCAAAAATCGGCTTTTTTGTAATTCGCTCGCAAATTTCTAAAACGCAACGCGATTGTTTCTTGAACAACCAATCGTGTTGCGTTTTAGAAATTTGTCGTCTTGACGTGACGTCATCGTACACTCGAGTCTTCTGGTATCAAGGCGTTTCTATAGTGATTATTTTCTATCGTTACCCAGTTATTTCATGAGTTATTAGTTTTCTGTGTTCAAGTATTAATCCTTGTGAATGAGAGACTTAACAAACGTCACTTTTTGTCCATGTTCTAATGCCATTATTTTGTATTGCATATAATTCTCTGTATCTGAAACCCAATAGAAAAATGAATAAATAATTTCAAACTTTTCTCTTAGTCTAATAAGTTACATGTTTTCATTCATAGGTATAATAGATGACTAAACATATATTACTTGTAGACCAGGGTTGGGCTGATTAAAATCAAGTGATTAAAATCACGATTAAAATCATGATTTAAATCGCTTGATTTTTAAAATTAAAATCATGATTTAAATCATTTTTTTTTTTGCTTTTTATTCAGAACCAGATAACAACATAACATAAAAGTTTTCTCAAAAATCAAAAGAAGTATCTGCTTTTAGCAAAAACAACAAAAAAGAAGTACATAATTCCAAATTCTTAAACTAAACGTAACACCTAAATTTTATTACCGCATATTTTCAGTCTATTCATTTTCGTTATACAATTTAAACAAAAACACGAGTTTTCCTCCTTTTTCTATGCCTAATCTGTTTCTAATATCCGAGTGTACAAGACCAAAAGAGCTAAATACGCGTTCTACTGAAGCTGAAGAAGCAGTTGCACACTGGAACTGTTTTATTATTGGCAACTGTTTCAAGATTTCCGGCTCATCATTTTGTGATAACCACCATTGTAGTCCGTTTACATTTTTTATTACTTTGTCCGAAAACATAACTTGCTTAAGAGCCATTTCACGTTTACGCACGAAATTCTCACATTTTGGGCTCCTCAACTAATGTCTTAAGTAACACCTAGATATTGTTGAATACATGTAAAAAATAGGTCAATATTTTGTGTTGACACTGAATGTATCATTTTTACTAAAAGTTACTTGCTCGATCCGTAGTAGCCCATCTCCCACAACTATTTTACCGAAAAATCACCACAGAGTCAATTTCAGAGTCCTATATCTATCAATAATACTTATATGTTTGGCCAAAAAAAAATCAGTAATTATCAGATATATACTCTATTCATAATTTAATGCAACAAATTCTTTATTTTTATTACCATTAATCAGAAAAAAAAAATCCTTCAGCCGATTTTTAAGTTTTACATCGCAGTTTTGCCGCGTATTTTATGGTGTTAAAATGATAAAAATGATTCCAAATTAAATTCTAAATTAAACTATGATCATTGAAGAATCGAATTCTACAATTATTTTGACAAAATTTGTATAAAATTTGATAAAATATCGATATAAACATTAGTCCAAATTACAATAAATTACGATACACAAGTGGGCATCGATTAGTACGGTGCGAGCACCCGTCGAAGGTGGATCTATGTCATTTGCTCCCGCGTCCCGATTCTCATGCGCTCGTATTCTGAAGTCATTATTATACTACGATTACATAGTTTTGATACCCAAATTGACTCGGTTTTACCAAAACTGTGTATTGCTAGGAATCATAGATCCAAGTAAAACCCAATCTATGCCTTTACGGCAAATATTCATTTAGCAATTAATTGACCTGTGATTGTATTTATGGTAGTTGTTATAGTATATATTTACATAACATACTTGTTTGTGCTTTCATTGGACAATGAAAAAAAGACTTTATATATATATATATACACTACCGTCCAAAAGTTTGGAAGCAGCAAGGTAAAATCGAATAAAACCAAACTAAGTCATTTAAATTTAAATGTATTGATAAAAAAATAAAGAACAAACAGAAACTAACTTAAACAAAATAAAAAAATAATATACAATGGTAAATTAGATTAAATTTTAGCTTCATCAAAGTGTCCACCTTTCTCCTTTATAATCTTCTCACATATTCTGGGCATTCTATTAATCAATTTTTTAAAGTAATCTTTATCTAATTTGTTCCATTCGTTCTCTAATAGCTGCCACAAATGTTCTGAGCTCGTAGGACAACGACTTTTCACCCTCCTGTCAAGTTCATCCCAAACAAGTTCAATGGGAGAAAGATCAGGGGATTGAGATGGCCATTGCATGATGTTTAAAATGTTTTCAGCTTTTTTCTTGTTTAAAAAGTTCTGGCACAATTTAGACGAATGCTTAGGATCATTATCCTGTTGAAAAATGAATCCAGAACCAATGAGACTTAGTCCACTGGGTATGGCAGAATCTTGGAGAATTTTTAAATAGCCTTCCTTGTTTAATTTTCCGGTTATCCTCACAAGATTGCCGGGTTTACTGTTGCCAAAACACCCCCAAACCATGACATTACCACCACCATGTTTGATGGTAGGCACTGTACATGCCTCTGAAGCCCTCTCTTCTTTTGACCGGCGTACAAAGACACGTCTATTGGATCCGAAAATCTGAAATTTTGATTCGTCACTCCAAAGGACATTTTCCCATTGTTCTATAGTCCAGTTTTTATGCGCTTTTGCCCATTCTAGTCTATTTTTCTTATGTCGATTTGTTAGTTTGGGTTTTTTAGCAGCAACACATCCTCTTAATCCCGCAGACAGTAAGCGTCTTTTAACAGTAGTTGTTGAAATGGGTGTTTCTCGCGTATCATTCAGAGCTGCAGTGATCTGTGGTGCAGTTAAGCGTCGATTCCGTTTAGAAAGAACTCTAATGAAGTTGTCCTCTTGATTTGTTGTGGATTTGGGCCTACCAGATCTCTTTCTATCTTCATTTTTCCCCGTTTCTTGTTTTCTAGCAAGGGTATAGTGGACACCTTTACAAGAAATTCCGAGCCTTTCTGCGATTTGACGTTCACTGTATCCTTCCTCGCGTAGAGTGCAAATAGCGCTTCGCTGTTCAAGCGTGATTTGCTTGCGTTTTGCCATTTTCAGAAGAAAAAATACGGTCAAAGTAGTAGCCGATATCTTTCGAATACAGACAATGTTAATATCACAACTTTCACGTGCCAATGCTCAAGTGCGACTGAATAAGGTCTAAAAAAGTTAAAACCAGCAAACATTATCAATAAAACTACACCATTGCATAGGATAAAGTAGCCGACGGATTAAGTCATAAAACACGTGTTTCGTCAATATTAAGGAATTCCATAAAACTTGATGAATGTAGGATAATAATCCTTTTGTGTTTGTGTAGACAGTCGTAAAAGGTTGTAAAACTTAAGATTATTGCTAATTTTTACCGCTATTAGTCGGCATTTATTTGTTTTGTTTGAAAACAGGTGTGCTTCCAAACTTTTGGACGGTAGTGTATATATATATATATGTATATATATATATATATATATATATATATATATATATATATATATATATACATATATATATATATATATATATATATATATATACACATATATATATATATATATATATATATATATATATATAATATTGAATTGAGACTCCATGACTCACTCCTACCCGCTGGGATGTTCAGACCATCGTCATGAAAGTCATTGAGTGACTTTAATAAAACACCTAAATTGTAATACAATAATACAAATGACTGAACAGATGGTGTAGTGCTTAAGCTACCGACCTTCAGCATCAGTGCTATGGGTTCAATTCCTGCACAGGACAATACTTTGTGCGATCCATAAAGAGTTGTTCTGAGTTTGGGTGTAATTTGTTTGCATTAATTGCATGTTTGTAAAGTCTACCGCAATACATGAATTATTTCTTTAGCGCAGCGTGGTGTTTTTAAAAAAAGCGCATAGAATTCTTTTCGGATATTGAATTTCTTAAAACTCTACTTCATCCAACAAAATATATATATATATATATATACAGTATATGTAATATACACACACACATACATACATACATATCATCACATAAATACATACATACATATCATCACATACATACAATTTTTTTTTTCAAATTTTTAATGCTTACTCGGCTTTCACAATATCGCAAATCGGTTTGATGGACCTTATGGAGAATATCACGCTCTTCAAAATAGCCTTAGAGTTTTTTTGTGTAACTCGCACTGGTTCACCAGTAGGAGTCGTCAAAGTACAGTTTTTGATAAAAATATATATTTTTTTAATTTTTTGAGCAAACCGCCAAAAGTAGGAAGAAAAAAAGGATTGACTCATAAAATAAAAGTTATCCAACCAATATTTAATGAATTTACAGCCATTTTTGAAAATTATTTTGAGGTTAGGTATGCTATAAAGCATCGAACCCGTTAACAAAGACAAGAGAGTCGGCAATATCATGCTAATTAACTGGAGCAATGTTAAAACATGCCATCTCGGGACTGCTTGGTGCAATTTTTCGAATGAATGATTTTTACTTATACAAAGTTGGCGTGAACAAAGTTGACGATGAAAAAAAATTAAATTTTTCACTAATTTTGGAATTTCGCTACAAAAAATTGAATAATCTTCATTTTCATTTTTTTGCTAAACGACAGAAATGTTGAAAAATTGCAAGATCTATGTTACAATTTTATTCTTGTAGTTTTTTTTATGAATTCATGTGTTGTTTTTGTATCCATTATGAGTAAAAAATCATACTAATTTTGAAAAAGTTCGTAGTATAAAGAAATAAAATGGTAATAAATAAAAAAAAATGAATCTAAATAACATTATGAGTTATTATTTATCAATTTCTTACATTTTCCTTTTTTTCTTCCTACTTTTGGTGGTTTGCTCGAAAAATTAAATAAATATATACTATTATCAAAAACTGTACTTTGACGACTCCTACTGGTGAACCAGTGCGAGTTACACAAAAAAACTTTAAGAATATTTTGAAGAGCGTGAAATTCCCCAAAAGGTCCATCAAACCGATTTGCGATATTGTAAAAGCCGGGAAAGCATTAAAAATTTGAAAAAAAAAATGAATTTTTTACATGCATTTTAAATGGTAAAACTTTAAATTTATATTGCAAGTAGTTAAAATTAATATTATGATCTCAAATTTGGTGAGAATTTCTTTTTCCATGTGTAGATTAATATTTTGCACGAGCACAAAAAAAATAAAATTGCGGAAATGAATCACCCTAATATATATCTTTTAGTTCATTTACGCGCTATTTTCACGAAAGTGTATTTGTCTTTCGCTCGGTTTTCTTTCAAAAGTTCGTCGACAGATTTAGAGATATAGAATGAGTTGTTTAAACAATAGTTCATTATATCATCATTTTATCAGCCATGTAAGATTAGTTACACGAACTCGGTTGAAATGAGTTGGAGTGGATGTGGTGAATGTCCGCATTCACCTTAAGGGTGTAATTCTATATAATTGTGCATGATGTTTGTACGTATATGAGGCGTTTCACGTGAAAGCGGCCACCCGGCCCAGAATTGGTTGGGACCAAATGGGCCCTATGTGGGCTCAAAATGTTCATAATAACGTGAACTTTCGAAATCCGAGTGGTGATTTTCAAAAAAAAAAGATGGCCGATCCAATATGGCGGCCGAAAGTAACTACCGTCGAGGGACGTTTTCAACATTTTTCTGCAAAATGGCTAAAACGACTAGGATCGTCTCGCCTCTCTTAAATTCATTTTTTTATTTTTCATTTATTTCCGAGTTGAGAGCCCTCAGCGCATTGGCAATAATTTATTTACTAAGGAAGATAATTTGATATCACACAATGCTAAAAAGTTCAAATAATAATAAGTACATGTTAAAAAAAATAAACTTAGACTTAGTTGAAAAAAAAACAAAGTTAAAAATACATAATCTTTTATCAAAATAAAAGAGTGTTATGTTATTTTTTATGTTTTACTACTTTGAATTTAAGACATTATCTGACTAATTAATTGTTGACCACTGAAACAACTAACCATATCTTAATATACAATATGTCCAAGCGGGTGACGCCACGGGAAACAACTAGTTAAAATATGTAACTTATTACTCTTATCAAATCACATCATGTTTACGGCTCAAGACTGCTTTGTCCATCTCGACGCTCGCGTTATACCGCAGCTGTAGTTAGCTACGCACACATAAACAATTATACAGTCTTTTACCTAAACTCGACCGTTAATATTTTGTGAAATGGCTCTTAAATGGAGCACTGCGGGCATTTAACTTTATTACTAAAGGTAACAGTCGATTGTTTTCATGTAACTCTTTAATTGTTTCTAAAGCTATATTCTTTTCTTCTGGTGTTAACTGGTATTTTGTTTTTTGTGGATTCAACATATACGCTATAAAATGATATGGCGTTAGTGCTTGCTTATATCGATTATTAAATTGTTGTGTTCTTTGTAATGGTAATTCCACAGATTCATCAAAGATATATTGTAAATGTTTCCACTGCTCTACAGTATCTGCGATAGTAGCATTTTTCCTCTGCACAGTATCAAGAGCAACTGATATAGGTTTTAAAATGTTTAAATAATCTTGCGCTGCATGTTTAATCGCAATATTTGAAACTTTTCGGTAAATAGTGGAATCAATCTCGTTTTTATTTTCTTCGCAGATTTTTAATATGATGTCCCACTGAGTGACATATATCTCTAAGCAGTTGCCAAGGCTATTCCATCTCACATCGCTTGGAAGGACTAAAGCGCTGCCTCCTGCTTGACTGAATTTAGCTCTAGCCAAATGGTTATTTCGAAAATATTTAACAATTTGGACCACATGTTCTATAACGTCTTTAACTTGAAAGTCCTTGCACAGTAAATTAAAAATATGTGCAGAGCAGCCATAAGTTATAACTTTTGCGTTCGTTTTTTCTTCTAATGTTTTTCTCATAAGTGTCATATTTGCGGCATTGTCTGTCACAAAAGATTTTACGGTACACTTGTATTTTAATTCACATGAAGAAATCAGGTCACAAACTATTTGAGTTAAATATTCTGAAGTATGTGGACTTCCTGATGTGTCTATAGTTTCGTATAGGAGGGCTTGTCCATCTTCAGTGGTTATCGTTGCGCATATCACCGGTTCGTTGTGCACGTTTGACCACCCATCAATTGACATATTTACGGACTGTCCTGAAAGGGAGGCGAAATATTTTTCTTTTTCCTCTTCATAGATTTCGTCCAAAAGACTTGTTGCTACCGTTTTTCTCGAGGGCGGTGTATAACCAGGCCTTAATAACTGAATGGCTTTTTTTACCTCTAAATTCTCAATACATCTGAAGCTCGAATTAGTAGCAAAAATAGCCTTTGCTATTTGTTTGTCAATTTTATGTTTTTCAGCAGTTGAAGTCCGCATTACAAAACTACTCATGGTAGGCTGAGTTTCGATTGCTTTCTTTTTTTGGACTGGCTCAAAAGTTGTTGGACTTGTTGGTGTTGGTACTTTCGTCATGAGTGAACTACAACTTGAGGCAGATGATGTGCTAGCAAAACTGTCAAGCGACATTCGACTCTCTGGAAAGTGAAAAAACATAACTGAAAATTGATATTGATTAATTATAATTGATGATATATTGATATAGTATTGAATTATTGATTTTAAAATAAAGTTAAAATGTTCAATAGAGATTTAATAAAATAAAAGCAAATTTAATTTTTTAAGTTGAAAAAAATTAAAAATTAAGTAAGTATAGAAGAGTAAAGATATTCTTTAATAATTAACCTGGGAAAGGTCGCGTTAAAAAAGTTACATTAAAGGCCACGCCACGTGTTAGATTTCACCTAACATTTAAAAACAAAAAACAATCATATATGCCTAAAATATAAATAAAATAAAATTAATAATTTAATTACCTGTATTCCTCTCTTGATAATTACAAACATCGTGGTGTGCTTTAAGTCTTTGGACTAACCCTTGAATATCTTTCTTGCACATACATACATACATACATATCATCACGCCATATCCCTTGCAGGGTAGGCAGAGAGAACAGAGTGCCAGAGAACTCTATCTCTGCATACTTCACTCGCTTCCTCAACATTCATAATTCTGTTCATACACGCTCGCCGGTTTCGGAGACTCTTGACTACACCTTCCTTCAGTACATGACCGATCTGGTCTAGGTAGGTTAGTCTCGGTCTCCCTCGGTACCTACATCCTTCCACTTTCGCATTGTATATCTTCTTAACCAGGCGTTCGTTCGGCATTCTTTCCACATGTCCGAACCATCGGAGCATTCCCTTTCGCATCTTTACACCAATACTCTCTTTCATACCTACTCGCTCTCTTACGTCGTCGTTACGAATGCGGTCGGTCAGCCTAACTCCATAGATTTTCCGCAGAGATCGCATTTCGACCGCATTAATTTTACTATCATACTCTTTTCTGCATACCCAACTCTCGCTTCCATACAGTAATGTTGGGACAAGCACTGCGTTATGTATTGCTACACGTGCCTTCTGGCTGAGGTGGTGGCTGCCGAAAAGTTGCCCCAACGCTCCGTTCACTCTATTTCCCGCATTCACTCTTCGCTCTATATCAGTGGTGTACCTTCCATCTCGGCTAAATCCACATCCAAGATATACAAATTCATCCACTTGCTCTAGTACATCATTACCTATTGTTACTCTTACATCTGTTCTGTTTTTATCTCTTTCAAAGACCATTATTTTGGTTTTGCTCACATTCAC
Source organism: Lymantria monacha (assembly GCA_905163515.2). Lineage (NCBI taxonomy): Eukaryota > Metazoa > Arthropoda > Insecta > Lepidoptera > Erebidae > Lymantria > Lymantria monacha. The sequence goes on along the minus strand of LR991104.1, from coordinate 24,483,443 downwards.
GCGTAGACCCCTTTTCTTACAATCTTCTGTCATTGTGTCGACTAGGGTCTGCAGGTCAGTCGCTGACTGTGCCAGCAGGACTGCATCATCTGCATAAAGCAGAGCAGTGACCACTGAGTCGCCCATCTGGACTCCCACATTCATATCGTTCAACCTTTGGAGACATTTATCCAGATATATGATAAACAGCCTGGCTGACAGAACGCACCCCTGCTTAACGCCGATATTGACGTCAAACCAAGGTGACATTCCATCATCCAGCCGCACACAGGCTCTACAGCCCATGTAACTGGACTGCACAGCCTGTAGCAGTTTACCGTTTATACCATACTCCGGTAAAATGTCCCAAAGTTCCTTTCGTACAACCGTGTCAAATGCTCTCTCCAGATCCACAAAACTGCAGAAAACCCTCTGACCTAGAGCCAGATGCTTCTCCACAATGTTGCGCAGAGAGAACACTTGATCCATGCATCCCCTTCCACTCCTGAAACCTCCTTGTGTCTCACACAGTAAACCATCGGACACCATCCTCATTCTCCTTTCAATAACTTTTCCATACACTTTTGCTGCCAAACTGGTCAAGCTTATGGCTCTGTAATTTGCGCAGTCATAACGTGAACCCTTGTTTTTAAACAAAGGCACGATGACTGCGCTATTCCAGTCCCTGGGAACCATTCCCGAGCTCCAACATAAATTGAGGAGCAACAGGAACGCCTCCCAGACACAAGAGCCACCGAACTTGATCATCTCGGCAGACACCATATCAATGCCCGCTGCCTTACCATTTTTCAAACTTCTTATCGCCCATTCAACTTCATCCATACTGATGCCATCGGAGGACGCCGTTGTCGAATGTTGATCTACTAAACCACATCCAACACCGGCGCCAACCGTAGCATCCGCATACATATCGCCAAAATATTCACTCCATCGGCTTAACACGTCTTGTGTTTGTGTAAGAATGTCTCCACCTTTAGACCTTATTTTATTCATTCTGAAGGCTGACCAACCACCCCGAGACTTCTTCACCTCCCTCCAAAAGAGTTTGGTGTTACCCTCGAAGTTTTTAGTCAGCCTATCTTCTGCACTCATACTTGCTCTATCACGTTTCTCTTTCACTAAGGCCTTGGTGTCATTCTTACATTGCCGATATATTTCTTTCTTCTGTTCAGTCATACTGTCATTCAGATTCAAAGAAGAGACATAGTCCAGCCACGCTTTCTTCTTTTGCTCTACGGAAGCTGCCACTTCCGCATCCCACCATGCATCACCATTTGTTTTTCTATGCTTCTTTGAACTTCCACATACTTCTTTCGCTGTATCTACCATACTCTCTTTCAATACTCTCCAGCATTCTTCAATGTCCGATTGCGGCTGGCTTGCCATCGTCAGCCGTTCTCGGACACCCTCTGCATACTTTTCTCTTACACACTCTTCTTGCAACCTTTCAACCTTTATTCTTTCAAGCCCTCCGAAGTGGACACGCTCTCGCCAGTGCCTCCACTTTCTGAACAGACCACTAAATCTCGCAATAACGAGATAGTGGTCCGTGTCGACTGTGGGGCCCCTGTAGGCTCTTGCGTCCAATATTTTGCTTCGGAGGCGACTGTCTACCAAAATTAAATCTATTATGCTTTTCTGTTCATTCCTTCTCCATGTATACATATGGATGTCCTTATGTTGGAAAAATGTGTTTGACACAATAAGGTTTCTCTCCATGCATACATCCGCTATGAGCCTACCTGCGTCGTTCACTCTCTTATCACCAAATGGACCAAGTACGTCCTCATAGTCGGGACGCTTGGTCCCCACCCATCCGTTCAAATCTCCGCATACAATCACGCGTTCACTGGTTTCTGCCATATCCAGAACTTCCCTAACATTATCCCAAAACTTCTCTATGTCAGATGCCACCGAGGATCCTACGGGAGCATATGCTACAACCATGAATACCTTGGTGACACCTAGTTTTATACGGACCCAGAGAAGTCTGGGATCATACATTCCGTAATCCTTCACACCTGAGGCCAAGCGAGAGGACAACAGCACTCCTACCCCCATGCTGGCTCGATCGCTCTGTGGTACACCAGACCACAGAGCCATCCCGCCACCAGGAAGATCGCAGACGTCGCTGCCCCTTCGCTTGGTCTCTGTTACACAGAGCACGGCTAGCTGTTTGTCCGCCATGACGGATATCAGCTCGTGCAACTTACCTTCCACACAACCTCTTACATTCCACGTGCCCACCCGGCACTCCGTTCTCCTCGACTCGCCTAACTGGGCACGGCGTGATGGGTGGCGGCCCCCATCGCCGCAACTGCCGATGTTCGTACCGACGGGGGCGGGTCGGTACGCGTCGCCTCCGGGGGACGCCCTAACCCGCATTGCGGTACGCATTTCGAGCCGGATTAGCAGTCTAATTAGACTGGCAGGGGACGCGAACGAGCACGCTCCGGACTATGCCCCCCAATCTTTCTTGCACTTTCTACAAATAGCCCTACACCCCAATTTATTTGGATTTGTTGTCTTAATATAGAACTGCCATATTGGGTCCTCTTTTCTTCCACTCATTTTACTTTATTTATATGTTTTCACTTCACTTAACTAACTTAACTAAACTAGCGAAATGCGCGAACGTCAATTTATAGGTTGAAAAGGAAAACAAGCCTCGACACGACACGACAGGAATATTCTTGCAAAAAGCACAACAAACGCGTTCGTGCCTCACTCGGCACTGTATAGTGAGTGAGTGTATAGGACAGAAGGAAAACAAATCGCGACAAGAATTTTCTTGCAAGAAGCAAGAAGCGCGACAAATGCGTTGTCACAAGTTTTTGAGGCGCAAATTGTATTATAATTTTTAGACTTATACATTAAAATAATTAACAATAATTTCAAAGAATCAAAATGTTCAAATTTTATGTTCAAATTTAAAAAATCAAATAAATCATGATTTTTTTAAAAAATCAATGGTTTTTGATTTTTCTAATAAAAATCAGATTTTGCCCAACCCTGTTGTAGACCCATGTATCTATTACATATTGAGCATATATCTTTAAGAACTTTACGTAAACTAGGTAGTGTACGTCTAAGTTTGTTAACAAAACAAGTATGTGCATGTAATTAAGGAAAAATAATTCTTTTATGTACTTCATCACTTCTCTAATGTGTCTACTTACGTTAAAATGATCTTCACAACATAGTAGAGTAGATAGCATACCGTCACCTTAAGACGTAAATATAATACGAAATGAAATTTGCATGTCCTACAATTAGTCGCGGTGGTGTAGTGGCAGCACGATTGGGCCGGAATCCCAATAGGCGCGGGTTCGAATCCCGCTTGCGACATCATTTTTCATTTCGTAATCGGATAGTAGAAACGTTTAAAAAATAAAAAAATATCATGCATATTCTCCATTCTAAAAGTTCATTTGTTGATGATGTAACCATGGCAACTGACAGTACACGTCATTACGTGGTTTAATGGTTTGTTTGGAAAATACCGCGAAAAGTTAAAATTATAATTTGGAAAATCCATTAGTGCATAATTTTTATATTATTTAGCATTTACTATTAGTCAATGCTATAATATGCACGATAAATAAAGCACCTTAATTATTTCATTGAGCAAGATCTGGTAGTAATATTAAATAAAATTGAACTTAAAACAAAAAAACAAAAATTATGCGTGCATATAAAGTACATACACATATCAGACTTTGGCTACTGTGTGACACTTTGGCTAACTACTCTCTCTCTCTCCCTCTCCCTCTCTCTACCTCCCTGGCGCCTCCACCATAATGAGAGGTAAATTGGCCTACTATACCACTTGAAACAAAACCTTATACCAAGCGGTCAGACATGTTGGTATAGGGTTTTGTTTCAAGTTTGCCTTCTCTTACAAAGATGTTATATGCGTTTTATATCCCTTACCTTAGTCGTCTCTTACGATCACCCACAGTTAAGATAGGAGGTGCGAATTGTATTCTTACTCCGTCACCACACGAATAACCCTCCCATGCGCTTTACACTTCAAAATAAATATGGCGCATAACAGAAAAACGTTACAATATAAAATTTCTCCCATACGTCCATAAAAAAGTTTCACTTCAAAAAGTTAGAGAAACAAAAAAAAAATGCAATATTTTTAAGATACTGAAGTTAACCGACATGTGACAATTTTTCATTATTTTATTTATCATTTACTATTAGTCAATGCCATAAATGAAAAAAATAATAATTTGTGCCGAATGGCGAGAATTCGACGCAGTACTAAACATAGCTGTTCGTTTACAATAGGCTGTATGGGATCTATTTCCTTTGCCTGTCTGAAGGGACGAACAAAAAATGTAAGGGAACCCAATTTTCATAAGGTATACGTACACTAATGACCAAGCAGTTTAGTTTTTTCTATTAATTGCAATTAAATAACAAAGAATTACCACACCATTTTCAAAAGGAAACCGCGAGTTGCGATTATGAAGCTTTTAAAAAAATAAATATTTTGATACATTAATTTTTACGGTCGTATTCTTACCAGATACGGAATATTGCGTGAGGAAAGACCGACATCCTACCCCCTACGTCGGTCGAGGAGGTATTCCGTCGGGCCGACCACTGACGTCAAGTCACTCTGCTCCGGTGGTCGGCCCAACGACGAAGGCGACGTCACAAGATACGGAATATTTTATCCGACATCTTCGAATATTTTTTTAATCAACTATTTTCTTACTTTAAACACAATATTTGCCTTTTCAAATATCAAATACGTTTAAACAAATATTTTTCTTGACATATGTATGATAATATTATCCTATAAGTGCAATGTGAGAAAAATACAATCATTTTTAGGTTTGAAAAGTGCTTGATTTTCATATATCGAGAGTAGAGCAAGCGTGCAAAATTTGACCAGTCAGAGTTCGTTTTGTGCGAGTGTTACGATTTACGAATATTGTTATAATAAAACATATTATGTCTATATTGTCATATGTCATTGTCTATATTATCAACAATGTCGCAACTAATAAAATTAATCTTTCCCAAGAAAATCGTAACGCAGTTAGAATTCGAAACATAACGAACGTAAGCACGGCAGAAGAACAATTTATTGCACGGGAAGACCGCCGCATTAATATGGCCCAACTCCGTGCTTCTTAATCACAAGAGTAAAGCGAGGCAAGCCGTGCTGTTGACAATGCGAAATCGTTGAACAAATCTCAGAGATCAACAATTAGTTTATTTTCAACGCTTATGCAGGAAAATGTCGTATAACACAAGGTAATTCTTCGTCTTGCTGGCACGTTATTAAAATACTTGATTATTTGAATTTATATATTATTCATATTTATTCTTGATTCTCCTATTCGTATCCCAATTACTTGGGATCGATACAATATGTACTCTTCCATCATAGTACATATTGTAAAAGTTATTGGCAATAGTTTTATGACCGGCCGCCTACCAGACTTCAACCTTCCTTGGGAATGTAATTGTTGACCAAAGAGCATCAGATGGAGTTGGCCGAGGTCGTTATAAGGCTCTTAGTCGTCTTATACGACATCCACGACCAAAGTAAGGGTTGGTGGTATTTGTAGCCGCTACCACACAGCTAAAAATAATTTAATAATTTTAAATTAATCGAAATCTGCTTATCTCAATCATTAACTGTTAGGCGGAACGAAGTGTGCCGGGTCCGCTAGTATAACATAAAAAGCTTTGGCTGGACCAGATACCACATCCTGTGCTTTTGATATTGTCTTAAGGACATGTCCTGGTGTTTACAGGATTTATTGTAATGCAATAATATCAGCGTAAAATATATAAGATCTGAGAACTACAAATTACCTCTGAATATATTTTGATTGTGTTGGGAAATACTCCACGATTTAGATCTCAACGGTTTCCCAAATTCCGATGTAGATTCGCTGTAATTACCGAAGAATCCGTATTGTTTATGTGGAAATCATTTCTTTTTTTGGTGGCAGTATTTGGTCTAGACACACCCCGCCCATTCTGTTCGTGGGAACGGCAGGGCAACACGCCGCCCGAAACTTACTGTATTCTCTGCTCGTTGCTATTGGACTGATCAGTGGTACCGAATCCCTGACATAGGTGGCCAGCTCGGCAGGTTACCCTGGTGGGGCAAACATTTCAAAGGATTATATGTCGCAATCTTAGACTGCTTCATATGGACCCTATGTGTTTAGATCCAGAAGTTTCTATCCAGACGGTGCGAGGAGCGCTCGCTTACATCCAACACCAACGCTCGTGCTCGGGTTGACTACTATGGGTCCCATACTAAATGTCGTTGCTTTTTGATTGCTAAAAGGAAATAGTTTAAGATATACAAATATGTTGATAACGACAATCCTAGGTCGAGCTGTACTAAGACTCATGGCAGCACTTTAAATTTGCTTCCTTTAAACTTTATCAATTGCACACCAATTTAAATGCGTAAGTTGTAAAGCGAATTTGTTCAGATCCCAAATAATGCCAGCTGGTTAGTTAATTGCCCGTGCAGTAATGGTTTCAGAATTCAATACTCCACCATCTCTTACCTGCCCGAGCGATCACCAGAGTGGGCAGTAGTATTAACGTGGGAAATTTATAATACTACCGCGATCGCCATTCCGTCGTTTGACGTTTTTTTTTTTTTGGTAACGCAGTGGTCCGGATGCATTTACGCACCAACCCTCCGGAACGGGGAGTGTGGGACTCGCTAGCCTCGGGGCTAGAATACCCACTAAACGTATCCACTGCGATCGCTGTTAGCCAAGAGGGTTTTGATAGCTTAACCGGACTATGGGTGAGCGCTGAGGGCTCTCAACCCGGTTAGATAGGCTGACGTGTGGAGGGTTTCTTTTTATTGCGGTTGGTGGCAAACGAGCCAGGAGCACACGTGATGGTAAGTGTTACTGTTATCTATGGACCTTTGCAATGCCAGTGGTACAGCTAGGCCGCTGCTTACCAAAGCTCTCTCGCTCACCGAACGAAGCACAATAGCAGATTGCCGCTGCTCAGGCGTCGATTTTCAGTGGGAGTGTGGTGCTACCGCGGATGGACCGGCCCGCGGCTTTAGACAGACAACTATTAACTAGATCCTATCACTAAAACAAACTATCGAGGTGTTAACAGTACTAGCGAGATGAAAGACCAATCTTCTCAATGTATAGATTGTTTTGTGAAACTTGTTGCCTCATTACTGTGGCTGCGTCATAGTCACACAGGGGTCGTCATATGTATTATTTTATTGACTGTAACTAGTGTGTCATCAGTACTGCGAGTTGCTTAAATTGTTCGTCGTAAGCTCGCCATCGGTAAGTACATCGAAACTCTAACGTAACCAGAGCCCGGCCGGATACTTACATCGCGTCACATTTGTTTATTATTTTAATTTTAGAATCACTATTACAGAAATAAATGGAGCATGTCTTGTGCTCTCTCAATCATAGACAACCACAACTATTAAAATTTGTTATTATGTAGATCTTTGATTGTTTAACTCTAAAGATGCGAACTATATATGATTTAGAATAAATAGTAATATCGGCGATTTCAAAATCAATCTTACGGACATACTGGTGTCGTTGGAGCAGCGAATTTCGGGTCTCTGTATTTTATCTACTTTTTAATGGAGATTGCTCCAACGAGCATTTAGCTTGATTTCAACGTGTCCTTTTTATTATCTTACTAATGTACGCCGCAGTAGATTTCCACCTGGAAACGTTATCCATCTCGAGTGTACCATTTCAGCGATCATATCTCTGACTCACGTGCACGTTCTAGAAGTTCTCTTTGTAAAGCTTCAATGGTAAGGAAGTGTAATGTGTTTGTGTGTTTCTGGCAGGAGGTGCTCCTGTACAAGATCGATCAGTCGGTGACGGCGTTCATGACCGCTATCATCGAGTACGTGTCGGCCGACATACTCAAACTCGCCGGCAACTTCGTCAAGAAAATCTCCCAAAAGTCCGGTTACGACACCATCACCAGTCGCGACATCAAGACCGCCATGTGCGCCGACAAGGTAACGACACACTACCATAGCTGTGTAACGAATGCTTCTTCTCTTGCACTGATGTTAACTGCTCAATTACCACAGCAAGGGGTAATGTCACGTTATGTCCTCACTGTATAGCAGTGGTTTAGACCAGTGTATTTCAAACTGTGGATTGTGATCATCTAAGATTGCTAAGTCTTACACATGGTGAGTCACTTTTACAAGAAGAATAATACATAAAAAAATGCAATTCCAGTGAGGTCAGGCATGTTTATTAAAAAAAAAAAGAGTCATGAAAATAATTATGAGTCTAGTTTTCAGATGTAAATAATCAATTAATTTTATTTTTTAAAATTCTCGCGTACTTTTTATAAACTGTACCTACCACTTAAGATTTTAATCAATATAGTTGCAAAAAGAATGATAACTAATAAATGTAGTCTTGAAATCACAATTTTGTTTATTTATGACTTTAGTAGGGGTCGTCAGAATTTTTTAACTTGTAAGGGGGTCGCATATTAAAAAAGAATGAGTAACACTGGTTAAGATAAAGTACTAGTACTAGCTGGGGCTAGGGTGTGGACATGTAATACGCATCTACCTTCACTGTTGAACTGATAGTTTAGCAGCTCCCATGGCAAGCTGGTGGTGAAGATATATTGTATTTTGAATTCGCCACATACCTACGAGGTAATCCATGTATGCATTAATGTTATACTGATACGAGTGTTCCCCTAAGCCAAGGGTTTATTGCGCAACGTGTCGTCTTAAAAAGTGGGTGGTCTTTTTTTTGTCTAGAGGATATTTTGAAGAGTCTTCTGAAAGAATGGAATTAAATGTAAAAGCAATTTAATGGAACGGTAAACGGAATTAATGAGTTTGGATTTGAATAATGCCTTGGGAGGCTGCTACGTCAACCAGCTAATCTATAGTCTCCTCCATAATGGGAAGGAAAGGTTGGTGCAGGATCAAGTTACCTTCTCTTGTATAGATGTTATACTCACATTGTCCCCCTTAGACGTCCTTTATGAAACTTACATCCAAAAGGTGACGCGCAGTGAGTTGTATTGTTACTGCGTAGGTACCCCGGAGAGCCCTCAAGTAACTGTACGTAAGTACAAATGTGGATATCATATACTTAAGTGTACGACGTAACGTTGCAGGTCCTGATGGATATGTTCTACCAGGAGTCGGAGGTGACCGCGGGGGAGGTGTGCGCCGGCGGCGGCGGCGGCGGCTCGCTCTCGTACGCGGAGCTGGTGCGCGACCTGCTCGCCGACGAGAAACACTTCCTCCGCGAGTTGAACCTCATCATACGCGTGTTCAAGGACGAATTAGAGAAAATACTCGATTCGGACAGCAGGGTCAGTATGTACATCTATAGTATAGACCCCACGGCTAGCGACCTCTCACGGGTACTATTTTGTTAATACTGTTATCTATCTATCTATATCAGCTCTTATACGTCCCATCGCCACCGCTGAGCTAGACACTCCTCAACAACGTGTTAGTATATGGTTTTATATCGAGTTTTCCTTTTTGCATTATCTATTGGTGGCAGACGAGCAGGCGGCATACCTGATGGTGAGTGCCTGCAGCTGCTCATGAACCTCAACAATACCAGTGACTCAGCCAATTATAACTACTTACAGTAATTGTTTAGGTCTCCCGCCCTCTCAATAACTAATCTCTTCGATGTATGAAAATCTACCTCCAGCAATGGAGGGTGAGTAGCTGAGCGATAGTCGGTAGTGTATCAGCAGATATCAGTTGGTGTTCTATGTTCGTGCAGGCAATCTCGTTGATATTCGGTAACATCGTGGACATCTACGAATTGACCGTGACGCTGCTCGGTAACCTCGAGGACGCCGTGGAGATGTCACAGGACTCGCCGACGCCGTACATCGGCAGCTGCTTCGAAGGTAACCCCCACCGCATACACACACGACACATTAGTATTTCACAACTATCAGTCGTTATATTTGAAACAATATTACTATATTGAATTAAGGAATAAAATGGGAATGACCGTTTTAGGACATTTTTTCATGTGTGACTCCTAAATTGTATTGTATTGTTACGCGTCATCACACTGATAACTCGCACAACGTGTATAATAAGTCCGTTCATCTTGTGTTGTGAAGGTGCCCACTGTGAGTGCGAGTGAAGTGGCACTTGACGTGGGAGAAGTTACATATCGGACAAGGCAATCGGATAGACCACTATCACGTGTTTGTTTTACCACTACTGATACGAACCAGGGTACATCCATTTCATCTGGAAACGATACGGTCCTCGACTGTACGTTCAGCGATCGTTTCTCCCACAAAACGTACAGGATCTGAAATGAACTGCCTGCTGCTGTGTTTCCCGAGCGCTATGACATGTTAAGGACCAACGAAGCTTAAGAAAAGCACTTTCTGCACGGTGAAGGGCGGCCTAGTTGTATGTCCGGTATTGCGAAGGTCCATGAGCGCCAATATCACTGACCATCAGGTGTGATGTTTGCCAGTTTGCCACAATTTGTAATTAAAAAAACAAGAAAAAGGAGTATGAACCATCGGTTTGGAGTTAGCGGGCCCATAATTGTCCGGTCGGTGGTCTGATAGTTTGTCATGTCACGTGTTACAGAGTTGGCGGAGGTGGAGGAGTTCCGCGCGTACGTCCGTTACGCTAACATCGTTACGCGGAAGGAGTCGCGCGATGCGCTGCAGAGCATCGTCGACGATCCACTCGTGAGTGCAACAACACGTATACATACACATACACTGCACTGTAACACTGTATCTACAAACCGATGTCCAATCTTGAGTGAATGTAGAAAACGTTGAACTATATATTTTAGTGTCATATACCTACGTTTGGTATGGTGAATTGTATTCTTACTTCGTCATTACACAGAATGATCTCTCCATTTACCAGTGAATGATCGTAAAAGATGACTTCAGGATATTAAACGCCAGCCATTGAAAATTGCGTCCCTTCCGCGCTTCCACGGGATGCCGGAGAGATCGTTTATTAACATTCTATCCTCGACATCCCTAAGCTAGGCCATCTAGCCACGTCCAGTCGTTCGTAATCAAACCTGGGATCGGCTTATTAATAAATGTTTAAGGAATAAGCCATTGTGTCGTAGAGCACTTAAGACACATTTTAAGATAAGAATGCGAACGACAATTTGGTTATCTCATGTGCCTATTTACACTGGCCCGATCAGTTCTTATGTTTATTTTTTTGTTTTTCATTTACTATTACTTATTAGTTTGCTTTCTTTTTGACCAGATACAACAACAGGTAGATCCATTACCAGGATATAATTCATGTTAGAGCTCCCACTGTCTGTGGAACATTTGTGGTAGTAATATAATTGTGTTGCATCTCTATATTACAGCTATCTGAGCGACTGGACACGGCGGGTCACGGGTTCCGGCTGGCGGTGAAGTACTACCTGCCCAAGCTGTTGCTAGCTCCTGTGGCGCACGTGTTCCTATACCACAACTATGTGCTCGCGCTGCTGCAGATCGCACCAGCTGTAGAGGACCGAGAGAGCTTCAAGCAGGTGCGCCAACACAGCTGACCACTAAAAAGTATACCAACCCGTCTGACCAACGTGATGTAGTACACCACTTTTCATTCCATTCGGAAAAAAATACCTGTCCATTGGATCTCCTTCGAGTGGCACGTAACGTTCACAATGTATGTTTGCCATCGTCGTCATCATCATTTCAGCTCATATACGTCCCACTATTGAGCACGAGCCTCCTCCACAATGGGAGGGCAATTGTCCTACTATACCACGCTAGTCAGACGTGTTGGTATAGGGTTTTATTACGAGGTTTCCTTCTCATAAAGGTACGATGAAACGTACAAAACGAACACAAATAACACCCATACATAGAATAAACATTTGTGGATCACACGAAGTATTGTCCAAAGTGGGGATCGAACCAGAGGGTCGAGAGATTTGTATTCATACCACTCTACTGTCATTGCAGTCTGTATAACAAGAAGTTTTGTAGCCACTTTTATTATTGTTTGGCGTTAGCAAGTTCATATTGGCAGATATAGAATGAAACGCCTTTCCAGGTCCTGTTTAACTGCAACTAGAATATATATAACAATCAAAACGTCATACTTGATGCTGAGAGTTCATGAGTTGAAAACCGAGGCTTCTGTCGATCATGTTGCATGTTGATAGAATTCACATGTGGTTAATTGTAAATTTTTACTTTTAAGGAAATTCTGATCTAGGTAGTACCTATCTATAAAGACAAAGGCCATATTTATATGTCACTCTAATATCTGTATTATCTTAAAGATATGCTCTAGTTTTCAAATATGAAGAAATTTGTTTTCATCATCTACAGGTGGAATGCAATCTCCATCCAATCAAAAAGTTACTGATAAAGGCTCTGGGAAATGGACCAAAGTTGTGAGTATACTTTGTTTCAACTTGCTAACCATTGTAGACTTGCAGGATGCCTTTGATATTGTAAACTATTGTGATCACTTAGGCATTATATTACACCGTTAAACCACAAAAAAGTTTTAATCTATATTGATATCATTATGAACCTAACATCAAGGTCTAGCCCAAATTAAAGGTGACAGTTATGCACATATATAATATAATAATTGTGTTCCTGACACAATCTCAGTAGGGGTTCCCCAAGGGTCCACTTTGAGTCCGTTATTGTTGACTATGAAAGAATATCAGAACAGTTTCATGATGAATAATATTATTTTCGTTACAGAATGCTACCAGTTTAGTATGTACTATTTATTCTATTATTCACATGGTAACGAAGTAAGAATACGCTTCATCACCGTCGATCTTGTACGAGAGTTTTGTAAAAGGCAATTAATTGATTTAATGTAATATTTGTGTCGGAAAAAGTAAACTCGAAATAAAATTCAATACCAACCCATCTGACCAGCGTGGTGTAGTAGGGCAATTACCTACTTATTGTGGAGGAGGTTCGAGCCCAGATGCATGAACTGTTCAAGTTTTTAACATGTATTGTTAATATCATTGATAACGGTAATTTAGTAATTGGCTAACTGATAACAATGATAGATACTAAACATGTTACACAGGGACGCGACGTTACGTATGGCGACTAGAGCGAGACGGCAGCTGGCGATAGAGAAGTGCAACGAACTGGCGCGTATAGTGGACAACTGGGACAACAAAGACATCGGACAGTGCTGCAATGAATTTATTAGAGGTAAATTAACTTACTTTCATGAACGAATGTATCGTAAGAATAGAGTGAGGGAAAATAACTTTATAATGTTATTGCATAAAACGAGAATAGCGACCCGCTAACATTTACAACATGTGTTTGTTCTTGGATACTTAAACAGTATGTATTTTGGCAAATTGCCTATCTAGCCTGGCGTTTGTGATATTACCTGCTCTTCTTGGAGCGGATTATGTTGAATAGTGTAGGTCGTCAGCCAGTATGATTTGGGCGACTAATTTCGTTCACCTGGAGTTGTCCTGTCACCAACAGTGGTATGCATGGCGTAAATATAATGTTAGTTATAACATATTGCAGAGGACACGCTGTCGAAGATCGGTCCGGGCAAGCGCATCGCCGAGCGTCGCGCGTACCTGTTCGATGGGCTATTACTGCTGTGCAAACCCATCACCAGTCTGGTCAGCATGCCAACGGTAAATAGTCTCTGATTACTGAAATTCAGCATTTAACATGCTAGGTCATTTATAAAAAAGAAAAATATAAATCGTCTCTCAATTTATTATCAATGGCGGCAGTTCATAAAAATTCCTTCCGTTTACATATTGTTGAAGGCGAACAGTATCCTCAACGTACTCATGCCTCTACCACCTACAGGTTTCGGCTGCTATTGGTAGTAGCTCTACCTGACTTGGATTGCCTGGCCTTACTGCTGGGATGGCGGACTGTCCTAGGTCCATTACACTCCAGCTAGCCGCTTATGGGGATGTAGTAAAACGTGCAACATTATTTTAAAGACCAACCTACTCGTATCAAACAGGGATACTGTTCATAGTTGTTTAGTACACATAGTTATAGGCCATAAAGAATATAGCTAAATTTCAATATGTACTTTATGTTCGCGAGGCTTGTTGAGACGTCAACTCGGGCGTTGGACGTCACAGAAGGGCGGTAAGAGAGGTCCGCCCTGACCTCCGGTGTCGAACGACACTTCAGTCACAAGAAGCATATCGTGATTTAGAAACCTCTAACATCAAAACTGTCTATAAACTAGATGTCAACACAAAATGTATTCAGAGGTGGCTATGTAGTTGTAGATGTGATAATTGTAATCATTAGCCGATGTACTTCTAACAATATCACCACAAATCTTATTTTCTTACACTTTGATACCGACGACTCGCACCTGAACAATCCACCGCTAATGTCACTGGTGGAGGACCACTGTCACTTGAGAGTTTACAATCACCATAAGTTATTGTGCGTGGTGTGTTGCAGTCGCTGCAGGTGAGCGTGAACAGCAGTAGCAGCAGCAGCAGTTCGGGCGGCTCGCAACAACTCAAGCTCAAAGAGAAACTGCACGTCAGGAAATTGGAACTGATGGACAAACCGGACACCGAGGGTCAGTTTTGTACATAATTTTCATTTTAATTAGACTATGTAGATGATGTGGTTGTTAAGATATTGATATACGATGCGATGTCAGCGATGATAACACTGGGTCTACCACACGTGCTGTGTGGTAGACCCAGTATTATCATCGCTGTCTCGCTGGGCAACTTCACAATAAGGAAACAACCCTTGTATTGCCGTGGCACTTTACGCAACATATGTAATTAACGGACACAAAATTACATGCAAACTGAGAACAACAATTTGACTATGGCACATAATATTATCCTGCGTGGGAATCGAACCCACGTCATTGGCATGGTAAGTCAGTATCTTAACCACTACTGGATCTATACGGTCACATCAGAATGAGATTTGCTCAAGTTTTATTATTGAAGTGGTATCTGTGGTTATGTATTGTGTCTGCCTGTGTGTGTACAGAGGGTCGTCACACGCTCGAGCTGTGCCCGCGCGTGGGCCCCGCGGTGCTGCTGGCGTGCGCCAGCTGCGCCGAGAAACGGAACTGGATGTGCGACCTGGTCATGCTCAACACTAAACCTATGCTAGATCGTGTACTAGACAGGTGAGACACGAACACGTATGAACCTGTGATCCATGCTTAATAGTTAATTGACCCAATCAACTATCACTGTCTCGGAGCTTGTATCCATCAATATGTCCTTAGACTATTTATTATAATATGTATGTATGATATAAATGTGATTAATTAATTGGGAAAATATAATAATTATGTGAATATTCTAAAAGTAAGACAAATACACATACATCACATGGTTACTATATTTATGTTAACGTTTAATTAAAGATTTATTAAGATACATACATACATATCATCATGCCATATCCCTTGCAGGGTAGGCAGAGAGAACAGAGTGCCAGAGAACTCTATCTCTGCATACTTCACTCGCTTCCTCTACATTATTAAGATGATATATCTATCTGTGGAGTAGGAATACCATTCACCATTGTCTTGCACGGTGTTTCGTAAAAGACGACTAAAGGATATGACATGCAAATAACATTTATGCAAGAGATAACTCTATACCAACCTGTCTGGCCAGTGTGGTACAGTACGACAACCCTAACGTTTTGGAGAAAGCTTGAGCCCAACAGTGGGATCTGCATTTGATACTTGAGTTTTATTTAACATTTAGGAGTCGTTGAAACACTCACTAAATAAATTAACAGATTTAAATTACTGAAATTTAGCATTTAATATGCTTAATTATTTATAAAATCCGATTACGAAATGAAAAATGATGTCCCAAGTGGGATTCGAACCCGCGCCTATTGGAATTCCGGCCCAATCGTGCTGCCACTACACCACCGCGACTAATTGTAGGACATGCAAATTTCACTTCGTATTATATTTACGTCTTAAGGTGACGGTATGCTATCTACCCGACAATGTTTAAACATTAATTTAAATAACAAGGTTGTGTCATCGTTTAATACAATTCTAACTGTAAAGTTTGAAGTATTAAGCCTATAACAATGTGTAAACATTGTCGGGTAGATAGCATACCGTCACCTTAAGACGTAAATATAATACGAAATGAAATTTGCATGTCCTACAATTAGTCGCGGTGGTGTAGTGGCAGCACGATTGGGCCGGAATCCCAATAGGCGCGGGTTCGAATCCCGCTTGCGACATCATTTTTCATTTCGTAATCGGATTTTATAAAAAAAATTAACAGATAATTATAAACTGCAAGACATGGTAGTCTTAAGGGTGTAGATTGTTGGCCTGAGATCTCGATTTCGAGCGACCGCAGCGCCAAAGTTTAATGTAACATCCGACGGGGCGGATGAATGACCTAGAGAGCGCGATTTTCAAAATGTTTTGCAACAAACGTTCCACGTTGAGAAATTGTTATTGAACTTGAATATTTACAGCATAACAATAACGTTGCATTTTTGGAAACTAGCTGTTGATTCTTTTTAATAGATTAATAAGAGTAGCTGAGACACCATTTTTATGTTTTTCTATCATTACATTATATAGTATAAAACAAAGTCGCTATCCGCCGTCTGTCTGTCCCTATGTATGCTTAGATCTTTAAAACTACGCAACGGATTTTGATGCAGTTTTTTTTAATAAATAGAATGATTCTTAAGGAAGGTTTATATGTATAATACATGCATAATATAGAGAGAGAAACGCTGATTAATTTAGAGGTTTCTAATGTGATGTCGTAAATAAGCACGTTTTTTGCGCTTATATTGCAAACGTTGGCTGAACCCTACGAGATAGACCAAAATAATGTACAGTATTATATAGGTATTATTACAAAATAATGTACAGTATGTACAGTATTATCCATCTTAAAAAGTTCAACAAAAAAGTCCACGATGGCATATGTCTATCTCTTAGGGATAACCCACCATAACCATTTTTTATCCTCTACTAAAAAATGATTATTTACTAAGTGATTTTATACAATACAGCATTAATCCTTATCCAATTAAGTACCTTAAATAAATTGTGCATTTATTATAGATCAATATGCTTTTTATAGTATGTAATTTAAGTGAATATTGCCGAAGATAGCGAAGATAGCGAGGGCGGGTTACTAGTTTATAATATAATATACAATCAAGAGCAGGTCCGGACTGACATTTTTGTATTCTACTTACCTAAAATTCCAACTATGTATTTATTTGTAATTTCACTACCAAAATTTATTCTAATTCGTAAAATATTCATTCAATAAAATAATTGCAAATTCAGTAGGAAGTGTGTTTATCTCTACGCAAGGAAATGTGCCTATTGCGTAAACTCAAATACTTACTTTTTGTTTACGATCACCTCGTCGATATCTAAAAAAAATCCTAGGGTTTTAAAAAAAATGTCAATAAATGAAACACAAGTATAAAAATGATTTATTTACTACACAATAACAAATATGAGTCGCCATTACTCGCTATCTCAAAAGCGTGCTAGGGTTGTACAAAAATTAGTAAATAATTCATTTATTTACTAATTTTAACAGAAGTTTGTAAATTATTAATATACTAATTAAAAGTATGTAATTAAACAATAACGAAATATGAGTTCAAAATTCTAATGTTTTTTCATTCGATTACGGATCAAGTTCTGATTTCTGCTAATTTGATGATAAAATCAATGGCTATCACAAAACCTATCAGAATGAAAACGTTACCAGCTGCCCGATTCACGTAAGTAATAAAAACCGTAGCGCAGTGACGTCACTTCGTTTTTTGCAAATTTAGCCCTTTTAACCGACTTAAAAAAAAGGAGAATTCTCAATTCGCTGTATTTTTGAACCAATTTTTATGATTCTTTACACCAGGTAACTCAGAAATTGTATAGTAATTGAGCTATTGGAAGATTTATGACAATCCAAGACTAGATAAGTAAGTGCGTTTAAAACAGAAAACCAAAAGGCGATTTCTAAGTTCCTAAGTTAAAACGACTTTTGGACTGGCGTGTTTACGTGAATCGACTGGCTGGGTAGTTAAGTTACCTGTATCTTTCAAAATCATTAGGCGTTCTTCTCTTTCAAAACACGTAAAGCTCTTTCTTTCCTCTCTTTCATAGCCTCTATGATACTGGGCGCGTCACGAATGGGCATGCTTCGTGACTGCCGAGGATCAACTAATTCTGGAAGTAGGCAATCGTAATAAAACCTAACTAATTTCATTTCCATTTTCTCCTCCCAAAATTTGTCGTCCTTTTCTATAATATAAACTTTCATAGGTACAGTAGCACCAAACCAGATGCCAAGCATGCAAACGTTTCTTTTAGTAATATGTACCTGTCCCTGAATTTGGAAATACCAGTTATGATTTTTATTTATGACATAACCCTTGGAAGCCTTGTCCTTAACCCAAAAGGTATGTTTGGCCATTGCTTCATCAAGAGTCATGCCAGCTAAAGAATGTGGGCACTTAATTTCAATTAAACCGTTTGCATAAATGCCATCTGGTGTAGTACCAAGAAATTCATATTGATCGTCGACGAACAAACCGCAACCTTGTATACTAATATTCTCTTGAATTTCTAACTGTTTAATTGCGGTTTCTTCGTTTTCGATACCGTACCGTACAGCAGGCAAACTGGAGATATTACTACCATAAACGATTTTACGAACAAGAACAGCACAACTTGTGCTCTCTCGTTTTTTACAAACTTCCCCGAACGATGATGAGGTTAGTAATTTTCTCTTTGTACTCATCCACTCAGAACTACTTCTTTGCAAATGGGTCGACCTTTCAAGCTCCTCTCTTTCAGCACAAGACAACTTTAAATCGGCTAAAAAAGATGACTTGGCTTTCTCATATAATTCTGGACTCAGATCAGGTTTTTCGCAGTTTGGTCCATAGTGAGCGTCTTTCGATACAGCGCTGTGGCTCTTTTTCAATCTTAATTTAGGTTTAGCAATTAAACGGATTCTACGATTACAATTTTCCACTTTCGCGATCAAAGGATTAGGACTAGATTTAAATATTACTTCATGAGTTTTACTATGAATCGATCCTGTATTAAAAGACACAACAGCAGCTGCGCATCGGCCCGCATAAGAACCACGGGAAGAATAATTTACACGCTTACCCCCTACTAATTTGGCAATCACTGCGTTAAAACTTTCAACTATATTACTTGTACAATTATGAATTAAACTTCTAGAATGATATGACAGTCTTTTACTTAAAATGTGTTCCGCGTCCATTAATCCTCATCCAACAATTGCTGGAAGCAACCCAACAGGTTCTATTCGACGAGTATTAGGTCTACAGAAATACTCCTTGCAATATTGGTGATTACCAAATACGTGTTGTGGACCATTTAGGATATCTTCACTAAGATTTTTTATTTTTTCTTCGAGTGACTGATTTTGATCGCCCCAATATTTAATAGCGCATTTTACACCCGTTCTTAAACACAAATACCTTTCTTTTAGGAATTTCCGCAATTCGCAAGGATACTTAGTGTCTTTCGACAGTTTCTCCAAGCTATTGCAGTAGTTTCGTAAAAGATGATTTTTGCATTCAATTTTCTCTACTGTTAAATTACCGTACAGTCGCGAATCTAATATTTTTTTATAAGTACTGGAATCGCCGTCTGCTACAAATTTATTATAAATTACACCGTGATCAACAATGGAACGTTTAAACCCCTCAACTATTATGGTCGATTCCATACCGGTAGATGATCCCGAATAATTCTTGAAACAACGGTGTTCCGAGGGCTGACTGTCGTTCTTTGCGGCTCGTGCACAAACTACGCAGTATTTATTTTTAACTCCAAAAAACAATACTTTATTAGTTTTAATGCCAATTATCGCAGCTGCGCCGGACAAGGCGGAAAAATTCTTACCATAAGATCTCTTGCTCCAACAACCGTCAACAGCAACAGATATTAATGGTGTACCATTTTTATCAACACTACCTATAGACACTGCGTACTCCGCTACTTCCTTGACAGCTTCTGCCATGGAATGTGCTGCTGTCTTTTCCCACCAATCGCAAACCGTATTATTAATTTCATTGTATAATGAAGGTGACATGATTGGTAGGGCTACTGCGGCAGTTAATGTTTTTAACTGATAGTAGCTCCCACCAGATGATATGATACCAGATACAATTTGATGATTCACTTCCATTCTATCTTCTTTCTTTTCAATCAAACACACAGTAAATTTCATACTACACATACTAAATTTCATGATGAGTTTTGAGTCCAGACCAACTTTTACTTCACCTATTATACTGAGGTAACTTAACTTACAATCCATTGGACCGTGGTTCCCTATGGCCTGAAGAGCTTTAAATAAAAAGTAACGTCTACAACTCTACGCCCAACTTCCATTTCATCCATCTTTCCCTCTTGGTCATTTTCAATAACTAGTTCCTGTAAAGAAAGATAATGGCTTGATTTTTTTTATAAAAAATAATTAAAAATTTAAAAAAATGCAAAAGAATTAATACAATATTAGGTTCCTGATGAATAGAAATTATAATTTCTTTACGCATTAGGTATTGTTTTTTTATGACGTCACCTATTTGAACGTAAATTTTCTTTTGAGAAAGTAATTGAGAAGTATTTCGGTACTAAGGTGTTTGTCTCTCGATGAAAATAATAAATATTGCAAGAAAAAATCTATAGGTAGGTATTGAGATTTTGTCTTCGCCCATCACTAACTAAGTAGTTTGTTTATTTATGTAACAAGTCTACAAGAATTACGTATAACAACTTACCTCTATACAGCGCGTAGCATTGTTGCTCAGAGTCTCGGCCCCAAGGTTTTCTTTATTTTCAATACTGGAAATATTATTCATCAATATTATCCACTTTTTATTTATTTTGTACAACCCTAAGCCAGACGCTAGGCGCCTCGCGTCTGTTTGGCGGTATAGGTATAGGTATGTCGACAAAGTTGCGCTGTCGCCTACCTACTTCCACAATTTGATATTTAGACAATACTAGCCGACCCGGCGAACTCCGTATCGCCTTTTTTTTTAAAAAAATCCTATTATTTTGATATTACATACAGATACTTCAATTTTATTTATGAGTATAGATATAGATAATACAAACCAATATTTACATGTTATTGTAGGTATATGTCTGAATCGGGCGATCTAAATCATATGACATATTGTATTAGCTTTGTAATGTGCCCTGTTCAAATGCGATAATAAATAAGTAGGGAGGAACTTACATTTTATTCCGAGATCTTTTGGCTTTCATATTTTTATAATGCGTACAAAACTTTCTTTTCCCTGGCATGACACTCAAATTCAATCAGTCCTGCGAAAAAAATAGCCTATGTTACTCAGTGATAATGTAGCTTTCGAATGATAAAAGAATTATCGGTCCAGTACTTTTTGAGTTTATTCGTTACATACAAAAATCCAAATCTTTCCTCTTTATAATACCTATTAGTGTAGATATTGTATTTTTTACGATTTATATCTAGTTCCATCATGGTTTTCTTTCAGACATTCATTATATCGATACTTTCTACTAACTGAAAATAAATTAATTATAAAAATGTTATACTTACAGTTTTTTACAAAAAACACAAATTCACAATACGTAATTCTGCTGTCTGCAGCCGACAAGCGTGGTGTCGCGTTCACTTACAGAAAGGAACTGCCGTTAGTGACCACCGAGATTGCACGAATGAAACGAACGCTTTATCCCATACATTTGTGTATGAAAAATTTACCTTAAAATATATCTAGATTTTAGGGCTTTAAAAGAGGAAGTCTTTGTTTGTAAAGGTATAAAAAGAAGTATACAGCTATACTTATTGGTTTCTTCAGTGTTCAAAAAGTGTTTCTTTTTATCAATTTGTGTTGATTTATGGGGTTAAATCTGAAAAATACGAAGTCATGTTTTTGCATTTTTACTCAATTTTGTGTGTTTGTTGACGTTTATTATATAACAACTATTAGGTTTAAGAGTTTAATATAAGCATGAACATACTTATTGGTCTTTGATTGTAATATATACAAATTATCATTGATATCAATCATATGTAAATAGGTTAAATATGAAAAATCGTAACACTCTTTTCGGTGATTTTCACGATCTACACCCTTAACACAAAGTCTGTGCTGGTGTTCCTGACATATGAGGCATGGTTGGAAGATACCCTTCCATAATGGAGGTAGTACTTATCCAACAATGAGATGTTAGAAAAGACAATAGAATATGTAAAATATAACCATTGGTTTCATACAGTATACTACTGGACCACGAGAAGCGACATCCACTGAAGCTGCCCCCGGTGAGCCTGTACCGATTCGCTGTGCCAGATTCACCTGACAACCTCGTTCTGGAGGACCTGCACGCCACCAGGCACCACGCCGCACAACCGCTCATTAAAGTAAATGTTGCTCTTGACATATCTAATATAAAAATTTAATTACTGATTAAAAAAATAAAAGTACATAAGTTTGGTACAGAATTCTGCGAAGGACTTCATTTATTACTCCTTCATTTTCCATTGGTATTCATAAATATTATTAAGAATATGACCGCAAGAGAAGCAAAATACAACCTTATGGTCACCCGTCTGGCTATCGCGACATAATGGTGCATTGTCTATATCATTAGTGTACATAACCACTATGTCTCAATACATTGCAATAAAACATATAATGTACCGTTTCAGGGAGCAACTCTATTGAAACTGGTGGAACGGCTGACATACCACATATACGCGGACCTGAACCTGGTGAGGACGTTCCTCACCACGTACCGCTCATTTTGTTCACCCGCTGAATTGCTCGATCTACTCATCGAGAGGTTTCGGATACCAGAGCCTAGCGAAGTGTACGACACGCCTCGAACCGGTACGGTGCTATTTACTAACCATAGCTACCACGTTTCTACAACATTCGTATCACCAACATCCGTATCACCAACATCCACTCATCAGCACATCAAAATTCACTGTTGGATATTGGCTTTTCAAATGTGCTATAAGTTTACGAGGATACTGCTGATGGCATTCCTTCCGTTGCCAATATGTCGAATTTTACTACTTCCATACAAAAGGTAATGAGAATTTGTATTGTAAATGTATTGTGTATATCTCAACGGCTATACGTTCCATTACTTTTATCTCCACCACAATAGAAGAAGAATTGACCTACCATCTTACACTGATCAGACGGTTTGGTATACAGTTTAATGTCGAGTTCTCCTTCTCTTGAATAACATTTATATACAAATTATGTCCCTTAATTGTATTTTATGATATCCACCAGCAAAACAGAGGATGGTGACTTGTATACTTACTCTGTCATCATCCCAGAAATATATACATATATGTATAGTAAGTATTTATGAATGCATTATGTACATTTACACGCCAGTACCACGGATCAAGATACCGAAGAAGGATATCAGTCCCAATTCATCATTTCTGGACATTGACTTGGGTAATTATCATTTATGGCTGACACATTCGTAGTGTAGGTACCCTAGAAGTATATCTATTTGGAGAATAATTAATGGATCATTGTAAACGCAGCAAGCGCTTTCAATGTTCAACTATATGTCTAACGAATTGTGATGGTTACGTGACTATCACACATTGAAAATAGAATTCATTCTAAGGTTTATTGGTTATATTAAAGCTAAAATGAAAATGAGATGAAGCCAGAATAGATGTAAGAGTAACAATAGGCAATGATGTACTAGAGCAAGTGGATGAATTTGTATATCTTGGATGTGGATTTAGCCGAGATGGAAGGTACACCACTGATGTAGAGCGAAGAGTGAATGCGGAAAATAGAGTGAACGGAGCGTTGGGGCAACTTCTCGGTAGCCACCACCTCAGCCAGAAGGCACTTGTAGCAATACATAACGCAGTGCTTGTCCCAACATTACTGTATGGAAGCGAGAGTTGTGTATGCAGAAAAGAGTATGAAAGTAAAATTAATGCGGTCGAAATGCGATCTCTGCCGAAAATCTGTGGAGTAAGGCTGACCGACCGCATTCGTAACGACGACGTAAGAGAGCGAGTAGGTATGAAAGAAAGTATTGGTGTAAAGATGCGAAAGGGAATGCTCCGATGGTTCAGACATGTGGAAAGAATGCCGAACGAACGTCTGGTTAAGAAGATATACAATGCGAAAGTGGAAGGATGTAGGTACCGGGGGCGACCGAGACTAACCTACCTAGACCAGATCGGTCATGTGCTGAAGGAAGGTGGAGGCAAGAGTCTCCGAAACCGGCGAGCGTGTATGAAGAGAATTATGAATGTTGAGGAAGCGAGTGAAGTATGCAAAGATAGAGTTCTTTGGCACTCTGTTCTTTCTGCCTACCCTGCAAGGGATATGGCGTGATGATATGTATGTATGTGTAAAATGAAAATCTATAAGAAAATTTTGGTTTCGCTACTATGTTTTTATATTTAAATAAAAAATGTGGCTTCTAAAACGTTTTGGTGGATATATTATATTATCTACATAAATTAAAATGTCCCGATATAGCTCCTTGAGGAACTCCAGTGTTGTTGTTTTCTTTGTTTGTAATTTTATGGACTTACGGATATTTAAATAATTTAGTTGACTTTTTGTTTTAATGTTTTCAGTGTTTTGATATTCCTTTCTAAGTTTACAATTAAACTTCTATTAAATAATATCTTTGTTTTATAGCGGAAAGTATAGAAAGCGTGGCGAGCAGTGACGCAGAAAAGTTAAGTAAGAACACCGCGAGAGAAGACTGGAAGAGGTATCGGAAAGAGTTCCAACAACCTGTCAAGTTTAGGTGTGTAATATGTAGTTTTATAACTATTTACACATAAACCTTTTATTTTAGATAATATTTTGTTGATAACAGGATATTTTATAAATGATCTGACGTTAACTGCTCACTTGTGAATTAAATTAATCTTTTATATAAATCTTTCCAGAGTTATCAACGTTCTAAGGCATTGGGTTGATCAACACTTCTACGATTTCGAACGTGAACCAGTACTACTGGAAAAGTTAAGAGAATTCCTAGAATCAGTCGACGGTAAACCAATGAAGAAATGGGTGCAGAGCGTGTTGAAAACTTTACAGAGGAAGGTACGTATGTTGCGTAAGTCTAGAACATAACTGAATATGGGATCCAAGATACTTCCTTGAGGAAGATTAAAAGGTATGTGTCATTATTATCAAAGTAATATATACATCTTATGTATTTCGTATTTAATTGCATTATTTCTTTAACCAGTTTATCTATAACATTAAAAGATATGACATATAAACATTTATATTTCGCTATAAGCTATGAAATATGTGCCAAATGCTTAAGGCAGTACTAAATATTTATATTGTTTATTGTTGGGTCAGATAAGATTGTTTGTATTTCTGTCGTGTTAGAGCGGTCAGTGGTCAGAGAGCGAGTGGTGGTCGGGCAGCGCGGCGCCGGTGTTCGACCGCGCGCCGCCCGCCGTACTGCGACACGTGGCGGAGCCGGGCACCGTGTGGCACCCGCTCGCCCTGCACCCCGTCGAGCTAGCGAGACAACTCACACTGCTCGAGTTCCATCTGTACCGGCAGGTATGTATATGTATGCTTCTTCATATCCTACTCGGCATACATATTATTCTAGATTATCGTAAATAAATTAACATGAGCGTATTCAATGGATAAACATTATTAAATTAAATGTTCATTTCGTTCAGGTGAAACCTTCGGAGTTGGTGGGTGCTGTGTGGACGAAGAAGGACAAGGAGAAGACCAGTCCCAACTTGCTTAGGATAATCAAACACACCACAAATGTAAGTCAATAGAGCAAATACCGACCAAATCTATCTACTGTGTACTTTTACAATTATATGCAGAATGAAACTAGAAATTTGCAAGGGTAGTTTCTTTCGTGTCTTATCTTTTGACGTAAAAGAATCTCTATATTATTTTAAAAATCAGTCCCTCATAGGATATTTTCCTTAGGAGGGAATTAATCCTATGAAGGACTAATTTTCAGAAAGGTTGTTGTCTTATTTTATAAAATAGGGGGTGCATTTCACTTTCAAAATTGTTCACCGTCTACACAAATAATTAAAATAAAATTTAACGACGATGTCGCACACGATATCTTTGTAAATCATCTGCCCGTAGTTTTAACATTAAAAATACATGGTCTAAAGATTGTGACATAACGCAATCGACAATATCAGCCGAAACGATACGTTTGTATCTAAATCAAAAGCTGTTATTGTTATATTAATTATATTACATAAACTGTTTGTTGTGTTGTTTACAGTTCACACGGTGGATGGAGAAATGGATAGTTGAGAGTGAGAACTTGGAGGAGCGCGTGGGCGTGGTGTGCCGACTGCTCGAGGTGGCCGTGGCGCTGCGCGACCTCAACAACTTCAACGGTGTACTGGCGGTGGTGGCGGCCTGCGGGAGCGCCTCAGTACACAGACTCAGAGCTACATTCCAGGTTATAATATTTAACATACCGCATTATATACAAACAAGTATATATTATATTACTACTACATATTTAACGGGGAGTTTTTAAATTACTGAAATTTAACATTTAATATGCTTAATTATTTATAAAAACCTGATTACGAAACGAAAAATGATGTCACAAGTGCGATTCGAACCCATCCCTATTGGAAATCCGTCCCAATCGTGCTGCCACTTACACCACCGTGAACTATTGTAGGATATTCAAATCTTGCTTCGTGTTATATTTACGTCTTCGACGAGATTTTAATGTCCTACAATAGTTCACGGTGGTGTAAGTGGCAGCACAATTAGGACGGATTTCTAATGGGTGTGGGTTCGAATCCCACTTTTAACATCATTTTTCGCTTCGTAATCGGGGACTTTTTATGCGAACAAAGTTTTTATTGACACATTATAGTTATTATCTAAACTCATGACGTTATATTTCTACTTGTTATTCATTTTTATTTGTCTATTATCATATTTAATAAAACGTGAAATGTTTCTATAATTTAACATAATGGTTAGGAACATATCCATACTATGTGAAACATTGTTTGCGAGTGTCCTCCATCTACTTGATAACCACCAAGGTACGCGGCTAACCCAATTTTGTTTTAGCGTGATATTTTTGAACACTCCCATCCTCCATAAAGCAGGTCGCGTAATAAGGGAATGCCTTATTTATAGTAACAGAGTAACTATGTTTGTATTCACGTAATGTAACACACTTGACGTCCACACACTCAGGTGGTGCCGCTGCGGTTGCTGCGCGCGCTGGAGGACTTCCGCGAGTTGAACTCTGATCACTTCCGACGTTATCAGGAGCGGTTGCGCAGCATCAACCCGCCGTGCGTGCCGTTCTTCGGGATGTACCTCACCAATATACTCCACATAGAGGAGGGCAACCTCGGTATGTAGTCGGTACACAGTCTCCACACGTCAGCCGCACGGGCGACACTCGTCTCGTATAACTTGGTGATGGTGTTTTGCTCTTCAAGTACTTTTGTCGATTTATTTTTGTTTGTTATCATAATATTTGTATACTACGCGTTCACTTCGAGATTGCCGTCAGCGATCGTTACGACGTCACAACTGTCAACACCGTTGACAAAACAATAAAATTATTGTTGATTGATGTTGTTACACAGAAATGCTTGACAAGTTGATAAAATAAAATACTGTGCTGATCCTTACTAATATTATAAATGCAAATGTGAGTTTGTTTGTCATTCAAGTGTTATTTGTTAACTCGACCCATTATAACGAAATTTATTACACGTTATTATCATTATTAGATGTTTCAATAGTACAGAAAAGGACAAACTATTAGGGGTGTGCGAATAATTCGGACTTACGAATTATTCGTTCCGAATCGAATATTAATATTCGATTCGAAACTCGAATCGAATAATTCGAAATTTCGAATTATTCGAAAGTTCCCGAATAATTCGAAAAATTTCGAATAATTCGAAAAATTTCGAATTATTCGAATAATTTCGAATTATTCGAAAAATTTCGAATTATTCGAATAATTTTTTGGACATTTTCCGAATTATAATATTATTCGCAAATTTTTATTGTATTTTAAATTCGGAGTTTGTTATGTTCGATATTCAAATATGACATTAATAATTAATAAATATTTTATTTAAACCATGAAATATAACTACATGAATAGAACAATGAGTATGAACATTTGCTACAAATTTTTGTTTAAAAATAATAAATACGATACTGAATCTGGTGATAATGAATTTCGTTTATCAGATACAATATCACCAGCAGTGGAAAATAATCTTTCACTTTCAGCAGAAGTACAAGGTATTCCTAAATATCTTCTCGCCATAAGTGACAATCGGGGATATTTATTTTTTTCGAATTATTCGAAATTTTTCGAATTATTCGAAATTTTTCGAATTATTCGATTTTTTTCGAATTATTCGTCGAATTTCGAATAATTCGAAAATTCGAATTATTCGATTCGAATTTCGAATCGAATATTAATATTCGATTCGATTCGATTCGAACGATATTCGCACACCCCTACAAACTATACTTATATTAACATACCACGCGTGCAAAGTTGCTGCTGGAAACTATTACTTAATAAATAAAAAACATACATCAAGAATTTGTTCGTTTAATATGAAAATATATATACATTAGCGTTGCTATCGGTACTAAGCGGGCGATGTTGGCGGCACGAGGTAGGGATGTGGGACGGGAGGTAACGGCAATCTTGAAGTGAAGGCGTAGTAGATATAATCATAGTCTGTCACGTGATCATCTCACCGAACTAACTTGTTGTTTACACTAAATGTGTATGTTTGTTCTACAATCATTTGAATCAATGAAAATACATTAGATCGTATCGAATCGCTCTTGTTGAATCATTTCAGCTCATATACCTATGTACCAGTGCTGGGCTTGAGACACCTAAACAATAAGAAATGGTCCTGCCTCATACCGGCAGCGGTGAAACAGTCAGATAGTGGATACAGGGATTTGTCGAGACTTGCACTTCTCTTGTGTGTGTAGATGTGACATGCATAACATATTGTTTAGTCGTCTGTTGCTACAGTCACGCCCACGGCGGTGGCGCGGTGATTGAGGCGGTATTTGAACTCCATCGCTGCACATATATTTTACTACAGTCACGCCCACGGCGGTGGCGCGGTGATTGAGGCGGTATTTGAACTCCATCGCTGCACATATATTTTACTACAGTCACGCCCACGGCGGTGGCGCGGTGATTGAGGCGGTATTTGAACTCCATCGCTGCACATATATTTTACTACAGTCACGCCCACGGCAGTGGCGCGGTGATTGAGGCGGTATTTGAACTCCATCGCTGCACATATATTTTACTACAGTCACGCCCACGGCGGTGGCGCGGTGATTGAGGCGGTATTTGAACTCCATCGCTGCACATATATTTTACTACAGTCACGCCCACGGCGGTGGCGCGGTGATTGAGGCGGTATTTGAACTCCATCGCTGCACATATATTTTACTACAGTCACGCCCATGGCAGTGGCGCGGTGATTGAGGCGGTATTTGAACTCCATCGCTGCACATATATTTTTGTATTTATACATGTGTTGCGTTATATTCAGATTACCTGCCCGACTCGGAGTTGATAAACTTCTCAAAGCGTCGCAAGGTGGCCGAGATAACGGGCGAGATACAACAGTATCAGAACCAACCGTACTGCCTCACCGTCGAGTCGAGGACCAGGGTGCGTACACATTACACATTACACACATATGTAATATAGAGATATATTGTAAACAGGACTGTCCAAGTATTAGAATATAACATATATAACAATATATTTACGTATCTATCTCACCAGACAACTAAATCGTTCTTCTAATCGACATTCAATGCAATACTCGAGGCACCACATTCTGTCTTTCACACAATAAACTATGTTTGACATGTTTAAACTCTTATCTTAGGATTGTATTCAATACTATAAGAGGCCGTAAAGGGGAATACCCCATTATAAAGTACAAGCTGTAAACGTGAAAGGAGAGGGGATATAACTTGTAAATGATTATGGGACATGAGAACATCGCTCGTTATAACTCAGATATGATTCAGATTGGGATATAATAATTTCATTTGATGAGTTTGATATTTAATTATAATTGTTTTAGATAACATCTGAGATTAAAGATAGATATATCTAGATATCTACGATTATCGTTAAAAAAGATGAGACCAATATGTAAACTGTCAAAAGAAAAATTTTTTTTTTCACCTGTGTATGAGTGTCCATGTATCTATCGGTGCAGCTGTTCCTGGAGTCGCTGGACCCGTTCCCGGGCAAGGACGACAACGAGATCACCAACTACCTGTACGCCAAGAGCTTGGAGATAGAGCCACGACCACCCGTCAAACAAATGCCCAAGTTTGTGAGTACATTTGGTTATATTTGTTTTACTTAGGAACAAGGAAATTTATTTAACTGCGACCAAAATACCGGATTTAGGAATAAAGTCATTTATTTAGTTGTTCGCAAAATATTGTAAACGAAAATTTATTTTCTTTCCTCTCATTTGTGATAGTATTGGGATCGGCTGTCACATCTAATCAGCCCACTACCATGTAACATGACCGGCTTTGTAATGATCGACGAAAAATTGTTTTAATGTGTGAAATGTTACTGTTAATTAAATATATGTATATACCGTATGATAATAGAATCTAATAATATGTTGGCCGAATGGTGTCGTTAGGGACTGTGACGACAACATCCATACAAGGGAAGTAATACCCGCCTGTCTAACGGTTGGATCGTCGCCGGCGTCGTACTGTACGTTGACACGCTTGTTATAATGAAAGGGGCACAAGTCCACTAGTGATACACAATTCAGTTAAAACAATGATGTATATACATTAAATTGCACCTGTCTTCTATATATACATATAATATATATATACAGTCTGATTGTATCAATATTTGACGTTGTAGTACGACAGTATGTTGTGTGCCCACAGCCGCGCAAGTATCCGGAGCTGTCGCTGAAGCAGGTGAAGGCGTCGCGACGTCAGCACCACGACACGGCCAGCCATCACTCGTCCAGCGACGACACACTCAGTCAGTTATATATATATATATATATATATATATGTTAATTAATTTAACGTAATGATTGTATAGTGAGTTGAGGTATGTATAAAAGAGCATGAAAGTAAAATTAATGCGGTCGAAATGCGATTTCTACGGAAAATCTGTGAAGTTAGGCTGATCGATCGCATTCGTAACGACGACGTAGGAGAGCGAGTAGGTATGAAAGAGAGTATTGGTGTAAAGATGCGAAAGGGAATGCTCCGATGGTTCGGACAAGTGGAAAGAATGCCGAACGAACGTCTGGTTAAGAAGATATACAATGCGAAAGTGGAAGGATGTAGGTACCGAGGGAGACCGAGACTAACCTACCTAGACCAGATCGGTCAGGTACTGAAGGAAGGTGGAGTCAAGAGTCTCCGAAACCGGCGAGCGTGTATGAAGAGAATTATGAATGTTGAGGAAGCGAGTGAAGTATGCAAGGATAAAGTTCTCTGTCACTCTGTTCTCTCTGCCTACCCTGCAAGGGATATGGCGTGATGATATGTATGTATTGTTGTGTAATAGACGTAACATAAACATAGGTCACCATAACGACGATGACGTCAAACTAGTTACAGTTGACGGCTCTGACTTGACATCTGTAACTGTTGCTATATACAGCACATCTAATGGTGAGTGTTGCTGCCACTCATGGGGGTGGATATGTGCAACAACAGCTGTACAGCTACACCGCTGACTAACTGTACACCTGTTCTAATAGATTACTGAGCTGACTGACGACTGGTATATATATGTGTGTGTCTGTATGTCTGCAGGTATATCTCAGATATCGCCGACGTCCGGCTGGGACGGCGCCTCGGTGGTGTCGCTACCGATACACATGCACCACGACGACCACAGGGGTATGTACACACACACACACAGTGTCTATGTAATTGTATAGTAACGACAGTGTGTTTATATATTTGTTAATCATACATATGTCAAGGGTTGTCGCACATGAGTCAATCGTCTGGCACCAGGTGGCGACTGTTGACATCACAATTTTTGTGATGTTTAGTTATTTTTTAAATAATGTATTATTATTTAGCTTTTGTCCGCAACTTCATTTGCTAGGAAATCATGTATGATCTAGCTAAATATGATTTTCATTACTTGTGCTACAGGGTAAAAAAATATCTAAGGAAAATTCACTGCCTATTTTACGACCTTACGGATGAATATATTCTCTGAGGAAATAATATTCAAGTAATTCCTTTTTAGTGAGTCTCTACATCTCCAAAGTATGACGCTGTCTAGTAGACTACAAGCCCATGGAAAAAATTACCTGTGAAATGAACCAACGTGAATAACGCTTAGAAGGCTGTTACTATATCATAAAATAACTCTGAGCGCTATGCCCATATCTTTGAAAATATTACGCCTCAAATTACTCCAGGAGCATTTGAAAAATCTTATAAATCTCGGATATTTCATTTTTTTTATCCTAATATTTTTATTTGTTACCATTTATAATGAACGGCTATAAGGTACAACGGTAATATTTAATAACATTATATCAAAAAAAAAGTTGCCGTACATAAATTTATGATCTTACAGCAGTAATAACTCGGTAAATTCTGAAATGTAGATAATTATTTATTTACACAAATATTAACAATAAATTTGAACGGCATAATTATCAAACATTATTGTCCGTCTTAAATAACATTTTGAACAAAATGCCGTACATCTTACACTGCCCTTATATCATATGGGTGTAGGGAAAGGGTTACGACCCTTGGCTTTCGACACCTGCGCTGAAAATATGTACGGCGTTCATGGGTAAAGTATTTGTATATGTATACAAAAAGAATTACACAAATGCCGTACAGTAATAAATGACCTATATTGCTTCTACAATTATCGGTGAATTGAAAATTTGCACTAACTTCCGGCACCACCACTTTAGTACGGCACCAGGTTTTTTGACATTTATTTTTAATCAATTATAAGCTATAAAAAAGCCGTACATTAATAATTAGTCGTAATTCCGCACTTGTACTTGAGAAATTCCATTTACTCACGTACTCACCAGTACCGCTCCGAAATGACGGCATAGCGCTCAGAGTTATTTTATGATATAGTAACAGCCTTAAGCGTTATTCACGTTGGTTCATTTCACAGGTTATTTTTTCCAAGGACTTGTAGTCTATTGTAGACTGCACAGATGGCGTACTGGTTAAGATATCGACCTTTCGTGCCAGTGCCGCTGTTCGCTGCCCCGCGGGACAACACTCTGTGCGAGCCACAAAGTGTTGTTCTGTGTCCGGATATAATTCGTCTGCGTTAATTGCATGTTTGTAAAGTCCCGCGCAATACAAGGATTATTACCTTAGTTCAGGATGGTGTTTTAAAAAAATAAAAATATAAAATAAAAATAGTGTGTATGTGTGATACAATATAATTCAATAATACTTCAGGTAATCACCTATTTTACACCCTTAGAGGATGAGAATTGAATAATGTTGAAACACGTGTTTGTCTTTAATTAGAAGACAATGTTTAAAAATTAATTTGACTCCTCGTATAGAACTTTGTTACTGCGTTTTTACCCTCTTTGGAGTTGTATTTTATAAAATTGTTTCGTAATGAGTTTACATAACGTAAAGAGGCAACAGTTAAAAGTTCATGATTCTTCAGTAATATTGATGTTAGAGATATTGTAACTGCCGCGCGGGGCCCGCTACGGATGTCAAGGAAGTGGTATCAGTGCTCGGTCCGATGGCGACGGGGAGGGCAATGGGTTATGGGGCCGCATGCCATCCTTCTGCTACCCCGGACGGTATGGGCCAGGCATGAAGCTACTGCCAAAAATAACCAAAAAAGAGACCGTCAAACTAAAGTAATTTTATTATATGTATAGGTGTGCGATAACAGGGTGATTTCTGTATTTCATATTTAATTGACAATATGTAAGTGCCCTGAAGGGGGCTCACGCATTACATATGAATTGATAAAGGCGTAAGTTAATGCGTTTACTTATGTTTATGAAACTTATTGTTCATCATAATAATAAAATTATATAAATCTAAGAAATATGCTGACAACCCAACATAATGTTATTATATATGCATATTGTATTGTTTGTTCGGCAGGCAGTCGGAGCGACATTGTCAGTCCGCGACTGGAGAGGTGCTCGCTGAGTCAACTCAGTCAGCTGAGTCTGTTCGACAAGGGATTCGCGTTGTTCGACAAGAACAAGCCCGCGCACAACAACAAGTACGTCACAAATTGTACACAATACCTGACATACAACACACACATATACCCACATAGATATAAAATGTATTCACTAATTCTCGTATATCCGCTAGGCTGGCGTGCCACCAGATCCTGGTTTGTCATATTAATGCGCAACTGGCAACCCGCCTGTATCTGGTGCCTAACCACATGATTTAAATAGCTCTTAAAATTAAATAAAAAACTGTATTCATCCTTTTCTAACTTATAAGAATCAAATAGAGGATAGTCAAGTGTAGGTTTGTCAACCATAATACAGACACCATTTCATAAAAAATTCTTATGCAATCGAGTCGACAGTTTGGCGGTTAGTCGGGTCACTTCTCCGTGGTGAACTGTCGTCATCAAAGTGTGTTTTTTGTTGTTATAATTAAGTATTTGGGAAAAACTGCAGCTTACAACATGGATGGGTAAGTAATAAACAATTTTTCAATTAGTGATTGTATCATTGTTAGCTTTTTTACACTAAATACTAATTTTATCAAACATCGTTGACCGTCCGCCACAACAGCGGCTATCTATTTTCATTTATAATTTAATAAAATTATATTAACTATTACTGTAATACTACACGTATCATTACTAACATTAATAAAAATGTGTTAACTAGTGTTAAATTTGTACAATATAAGATATAATTAACGTAATATTAAAATTAAATACACATTTGCCGTGTTCAAGGTCAGCGAAGTGGCATATATGTTGGTCGGTTGACTAGTATGGATAAGGCTAAGGTAGATGTGTGGTTTTGGTTAACTCATAACTTTTTTTGGTTCATGGACTTGTTTATGTTTTGCAATTTTTATTTATTTTTAACATACGAGTATTCTTTTAATTTTTGCTTTTTATTTTTTTTATTTCGTGCTTTTGTATTGGATCAGTCCAATATCTCAAAGGCGTGGTGGAGGTGTGCGTACGCGTGGTGGAGGTGTCCGTACGCGTGGTAGAGGTGTGCGTACGCGTGGTGGGAGCAGTGAGCATCAGGTGCAGGGAAGCGTACATGGTGGAGGTGTGCGTATACTTGGTAGAGGCGTGCGTTCACGTGGTGGACGTGTGCGTACGCGTGGTGGGAGCAGTGGGCAACAGTTGGAAGGTAGTGGTCGTGGTCGTGGCCGTGGCCAAACCAGGCCAGTTGCAATAGACGAGTTAGTATTTATGTTTCTTTTCAATGCTTATTGGTTGCGTTTAAAAATATAAATATACCCACATTTGACGTCTTCATTTTTAGATTAAACTTGGTTCATATTGATGAGTTACCGACTGGCCACCAACTGGAAGAGCCTCTTCACATAAGAAGAAAGCGTGCTTGGAGCCCGTAAGTAACTTATTTTAGAGTATTATAATAATTCAAGGTGAATTTTATAACAATCACACAAATATTATAAATGTGAAAATTTGTATGTATATGTGTGAGTAGGTGTGTATAAGTATGTATCTTTGTTTGTTACTCCTTCACGCTCTAACATCTGAACGAACTTGTATGTTTAGTATGTATATTCTTTAGGTCCTGGATTAACACATAGGCTACATTACGTCATAATCACCACATCTCATAGGTAACAGAGTGCAGCTAGTAATTATTTAAATGATAACATATATGACACAGCCATGTAGGAATAACTTTGCACAAGCTGTCACTTATAAACGAACAGTTTCTCTTGTTATTCATCAAACTTCAACAAATTTAAATTGTTTCTAAATATTTGATTTTAGGTACGCTGGTTCATCAAGTACGCCTTCCCGACTATCCGATGTGGCAGTGGCTAAGGATTTAGGCCATCAGGAGCCACATCCTGTACATGACGTACACGATGTACAGGATGCCATAGAGGATGATGTTCAAGAAATTGAACTCGAAACATCATTAGTTATACCACCCTCTCCTGAAGTGTAAGTTGCTTACTTTCTATTACCATATTAGTACACACGTGCAATAATATAGTTATATAACTATTTCTAGGTTCGTTGAACGTGGTCCAGACGTAAGTTTTGCCAGTACGTCGCAAAACAGGAGTCCACGCCGTACCGTGCACCACCGGGGTCTTCGGGATAAAGAAATTTACACGTTTCTTTATAGTCTTGGTAAAGATCTGCTATACATATTTGTCTACAATAAATTTTGTCTCTGCCAAGGAATATATCTACTTTTTGTTTTTTTTTTTGATCAGGAAGTGAATCAGAGGAAAGTGACGAAGAAGAGGTAATGGCTCCTGTAATCCCGAGAACCTATGTAAGCAGCATGGAAACACCCACAGATCCTGATGACCACGAGCTAAATGATAACAATTTAGGCCCTGACGAAACTACTGATATGTCAGCTACATATCAGCCTCATAGCATTTTTGATTTTCACTGGACAGCGTTTCCGCAAGCTCAAATTCCGCCTGAATTGAGAAGGGAAACGTTTTCCAACATTAACTGTGGTCCAACATCTCTGTTTGACAATCCCCTAGACACTTTTGCTGTTATATGGGATCTAGAATTTATGGAGTACATTGCTGCAGAGACAAATAGATATGCACAGGAGTTAGCGCAACACATGATGTTAAATAACAACCTCCAACCTCAAAGTCGCATCTGTGATTGGCGGGACACAAATCCCGATGAACTTTATGTTTATTTTGCTGTCGTGTTGGCAATGGGGGTTGTCATTAAAACCAAAATAGAAGAGTACTGGAGCGCTACTCCTGACATATTTTATACACCTGGTTTTAGTGCACACATGTCTTTAAGACGATTCCAGTTGTTATCAAAATGTCTACATTTCAATAATAATGGAGTCATGAGTACACTAGAACTGGATGCTTCTGCAGCAAAATTATATAAAATTCAGCCTGTAATATCACACCTGAATAGTAAATTCCAAAATATGTATAATTTGCATCAAAATCTTGCTTTAGATGAGTCTCTCCTGCAGTGGAAGGGTTGGTTGGATATAAATCAATTTATTCCAAACAAGGCCGCTGCAGTAGGGATTAAAACATATGAAATTTGCGAGTCTAGGACAGGTTATTTATGGAGATTCGAAGTGCATGCTCATAAAAAACCACCGTCTACACAGACTGACAAAAGCCCTCTAGACGCATTTACACCCGCAATAGTACTGAAACTTATAAATGGTCTTGAAAATAGGGGTCATACTCTATGGATGGACAATTTTTATAATTCACCAGCGCTTGCGCGTAAATTAAAATCTATAGGGTTTGACTGCGTTGGCACACTTCGAACCAACCGTCAGTTTGTGCCGGAAGCTCTAAGCAATTTAACCAAGGCGAATATGCGGCCTGGCCAGATTACTGGTTTTACATCGGGTGACATCGATCTCATGGTATGGCGAGATTCTAACCGCATTGCGATGATCTCGACGTACCATGGCAATGCAGTTAACACTATTCATGGGTCTACAAAACCCATCTTAATATTAGACTATAATATTATGATGGGTGGGGTAGATAAGAAGGACCAAATGCTGTCTATGTATCCGATTGAAAGAAAGAGAACCAGAATTTGGTACAAGAAGTTTTTCCGCAGGCTTTTAAATGTGTCTGTTCTAAATTGTTATATACTTGTAAAACATTTCACTTCTTCTTTTACTCACCGTTCTTTTCGTATAGCCCTTATTAAGTCCATTTTAGAAAAACACTCTCCTTCTTCTGTTGCACCTCTGGTTGTAGATGACCAAATTTACACAGTTCAGAAACATCATATAGCTGAATACCCGTTTCTGCCAGGAAGAAGTGGCCGGTTACGACGCAATTGTGCCGTGTGCTCAAAGCGGGTGCAAACATTTTGCGTAGGATGCAACAAGGCTTTTTGTTTGAGTTCTTGCTTTGTATCTGTGCATAAGTAGCGGTAGTTTTTTTTTTAACTTTAACTTAACTAAAATGTTAAATAATCATCATCGCTTAACATCAGGTGAGATAGTAGTCAAACGTTTGACTGTCATTAATAAAAAAAATTACAACTATTAAATAAAACGTTATCCGTGTGGTGACGGAGTAAGAATACAATTCACCACTCCCTATCTTGCCCGTGGATGTCGTAAAAGGCGACTAAGGGATATAATAAGCACATAACATCTGTGCAAGAGAAGGAAAACTTGAAATGAAACCCTATACCAACATGTCTGACCAGCATGGTATAGTAGGTCAAATTCCCTCCCGTTGTGGAGGAGGCCCGAGCCCAACAGTGGGACGTATTTGGGCTGCGATGATGATGATGATGATGATTAAATAAAACATATTTTTGAATTTGAATAACATATTAACATTTTAAATACTATCTATAACCACAATAAATTGATGTTACAATACACTTTAAAATTCAGGTGTGATATTATACTCTGAAGTCTTATCCATACTAACCTTACTCGTAACCGCACTTTTTGCGCTGAAATTGTTAGATTTTATTGTTAATTTTATTAAAGTTTTTGTATAGCACTGTGCCCTTTTATTATAATTTTACTCGTAGACTTTATTGTGTTGTGTAATATAAATAACGCATGTCAATAAAAAACAAAAAAAGTCGCTCAATAATGCTATTTCAAAGAGGACTAGTTTTAACCGTTATTTTTACGTGGTTTGTTTCTAGGCTAGAAATATAAACCAAGACATTTCACAGAACTCTGTACTTTTTACTGTATAATGTTCAAGAACCAAACTTTAAGAATAGCTATCGTTTCAAGTGATTTGGCCCAACATGTTTTCAGAAATCGATAATACACATGACCCTGTTTTTTGCCTAACACAGTCAATCCTAAGAACTGGGGCGTTTTTGTGATGGCTTGGGTATAAAAAATGTATTTGGAGATATTTGTTTTTGTATTATTTTTGTAATGTTGCACTATTATGTCATGTAAATAGGAATAAATACATTAAAATATTGGTTCATCTTTTTTTTTATACGTTATTGAACCCAAAAACCGGTAAAAATGTATTTACCCTAACTTTAAACCAGATTTATAGTACTTAAAATGATTTATTTTCACGAAATAATGATATCAGATTAATCAACAAACAGTAAAATTAAAAATTATATCTGTAAAAAAGAAGTTTCGATAGCAATTTTTTTAGATAAAAGCATTTTAATACCAATTGACCCGTAGTGCTCCCGCCTGTCGTCATACTGCTGCCAGATGTGACATTTTGCGCAAGATGGCTGTGCCAGCCTAGCGGATATAAACCACGCAGAACAGTTGTTTTAATCCAAAGATAAGATTTTCTCAATCTAAGGGCAATTAGTGTCCGTTAAATCCATGTCTGTTAGTTTTTCTGACAAAAAAAAATTAACTTGTAAGTAACGATAGTGGTCGTCCTGATACTGATGAGGCGTGCTATAGTGAGGCCACGCCCCGTGACGTCATAGCCACGCCCCCTGGCTGCCTCACGACGCCGCTAACCGCACAAACGTTGTCGACAGATGCAACTCGCGGGACGAGCCCCCATCACCCAGGGACAGGCACTCGCCGCGACACGACCGCTCCGTCAGTCTGTAAGTCACACATAATGTATAGTGTTACGAGATAGATTGCTGTAAACGAGTTTAATGATAATAATGTCATTGTTATATACGTATAGTAGTAGTAGGAGGAGTAGAAATACATTATGTTACCCTCTTTTATGTGATGATTAGGATACATAAGATGAAAATATCACGGCAATAGAAATAAGTATAACTATGGTCTATAAAATATAGCTTGATCTCTGTGACAGTTCTCACTAGTCCCGCACGCTTACGATGCAGTCCGTATTTTTGTTGATATAATTCCTTATTTTTTTAAATTATTTGCTACTGCAATTGAAAAACAATGCATGACAATCTTATTGAACTTCAATCAAATGGATGAATGAATCGATTATAAATTTAAAACAATTTATGAAAATCTTATTGAATTTAAATTAATGGATTTTATTTAATTTAAACTAAAGCTGTTAATTAATTCTTTTTATTATTCGAAAGGAATACATCCAAATTCATAGTCACTATTATCATCATCGCTGGAGCATTCCTGTAGGTCGATGATGAGTTCTCGGTCACAGATTATTTCATGAATAATCATGTTTATTTTATAAAAGAAATTATCTTTTTAATATAAAATAAATGGTCTTATTAATATTATAACTGATGTCTGAATACTATAATAAATTAACACAATTTAC
The DNA here is from genome assembly GCA_905163515.2 of Lymantria monacha. Classification (NCBI taxonomy): domain Eukaryota; kingdom Metazoa; phylum Arthropoda; class Insecta; order Lepidoptera; family Erebidae; genus Lymantria; species Lymantria monacha. The sequence continues at coordinate 24,442,877 of LR991104.1, read as the reverse complement.
TTATTTTATAGAGTAACCATGTGGTTTATATAGGTAATGTATTGGTTTTACTTGTTTTATAAATAATTAATAAGAATGTTATCGATTTACGTTTATCGATTGCTCCATCTCTATCTTATTCTCAGTTCAGTATGATCTTGTACTTGCGTAAGCACCATACTTGTATAAAATGGTTTTAAAACATATGAGGTACTAATTTTGGTGTAAATATTCATATTTTTATCCGACTGCGCGACGCAAAGGAGTGGTATTGTGTTTAACAGTCTATGTATGTATGTATGTTTGTATGTTCCTTTGAAGCACTATATAGACCAAACGCCTGGGCCGATTTTTATGATTCGCACGTCAATCGATTCCTCTTAATCGGCGAGTGTCACTAAAGATATGACGTTAATGAAAATTCAATATGGCGACTACTGGACGCCATATTGTGAAAATTAAAAAAAATTAAGTTAACAAACTATGTCGAGTGGGGTATCGTTGAATAGGTATTTAAAAATCATTATTAGTTTTCTCTCAACATTTTTCGATTTGACTGGCCGTTTAGGATCTATATCAATTTAAAGTTTCGTAACAACCTTTCTCACATATAGGTTTTTTAGACAATAAAAATTTACGATGAAAAGACGAAAAATTCATATAACTGGATGTAGATGGGCATATACTCAAGTATCTAGTAGGTATATTGTCCAATGTACCATAGGTAGTCCTACCTAAAGTATCTAATGTTTGACGCGGTCGCCCATCTCCAACTTCTAACGAGTACTCAACTTCAGTCGAAAGACTTATATAGGTACCTACTTATTAATAAATAAAATAACTCTAGCCACCTAGGTATTCATAACTAAAAAGTATAAAATAAAAAAAAAATAAAAAAAATCAAAAAACCCGACTGAGTAAAAAGCGAACTAAACTACGTACATAATAAAAAACTGAAAAGAAAAAACAAGCACTTAGATGTCCGGTGGTCTAGAATTCCATAATATATTATTGAATGAATACTATTGCAGAAAATAAAATATATTTTAATAATGGAACATGACAACTGAACAGTGAGGATCCATTATTCGACAGCAAATCTAATTTTTCAATGGATCCCGACTGTTCAGTAGTTATGTCCCATTATTAAAATATATTTTATTTTCTGCAATAGTATTCATTCAATAATATATTATAGAACCGGACATCTAAGTTCGTGTTTTTTTCTTTTCAGTTTTTTATTATGTACGTAGTTTAGTTCGCTTTTTACGCAGTCGGGTTTTTTGATTTTTTTATTATATTCATAATTTAGTTGAGATATAACTGGCATCTAAAGAATGAAAATATAGGCGATATAATAAATTATGGTGGGACCACGCTGTTGACAGTTTTCTGTCTACAGCCTCGGGCCGGTCCGTCCGGGGTAGTACCACACTCTCGCAGAAGATCGACGTCTGAGTAGTGGCAACGTGCTATTCCGCTTCGTTCAGTGAGCGAGAGAGCCGGAAGCCCAACTGGGGGGGGTTAGGGATTTTATTGGTAAGCAGCGCCCCAAGCTATATCCTTGGTATAGCAAAGGTTCATGGGCGGCAGTGACACTTACCATCAGGTATGCTGCTTGCTCGTTTGCCACCATAAGCAATAAAAAAAATACAAATTAAAATTGTAAACATGACGCGTATTCATAATTACTTCGTCGGTTTTGTCGCTATCTGTCACAAAGATCAAGCTATATTTTAAGGACTATAGAAACAACACGGCGATAATTGTGGTCATACTGATAAATCACGGCAATTGCCCTCCTATGTGTGAGATGTACAAGAGTGGGTCGCCTATGGGTTGACATTAAGATAAATATAAATATAGGTACATAAGATGACATATTAGCATGTGTGTGTGCAGGCAGTCGACGTGCGAAACGCGCAAGCCGCAAGCGCTGTCACCGCGCGGCGCCATTGTCGACGCGGAGCTGTTCTACTCGCGCTCAGTGGAGCACTTGGCGAGCGGTGCCGCGCGGCGAGCCGAGCCCGCTCCACCGCTACTGCCGCGTGCGGCGCCCGCGCCGGCACCGCCACGACGCGCCTCCTCACCACAAGGTACATACATATGTGGGACCGCGGAGAGGTACCACGAGTGGTTCTATTCGTACTTTCGAACATCATACAACCAAGTCTGATATAATTCTTTTCAGATAATTTATAACTGTATTTCAATTTGTTCGTATTTTATACTGTGTTCACAATCACACTCGATCAGGGTCAGGTTATTTTTAATTGGTCGTTGCCTATCCGATAGATAGAAAGAGTTGTTCTTTAACAATTTTGGCAGAACGTGAAAATACATAAAGCACTGTTAAATTATATACTCGACACTTTAGCATTTTCTCCGCATCACTTGACATTAAATGCAAAAAGACTGTTTATGTAAAACCATACATACAGCATTAAAATATTAAATACAATATCAGAGAGTATCGAGTGCTTTAAACGTAATATGTATTGTGTTGCAGCGTCGTCGTCATCGACGTCAACACTGACGTCGACGTTAACGTCGTCGTCGACGTGTAGCGAGGTGCCGCCCGAGCCGCCGGACCGGCCCCCACCCAGCCCCAAACACCACGAACTGTTCAGGTACGTACACCTCTACACAATATGTGACAAGTTGGCCGACCTACTGCACCACGTTGTACAAACGTAACGGTATATGGTTTTATTACGAGTTTACGTATTATATCACTTGCTAGTGTTTTACGACACCCACAGACAGTAGAGGGGGAGGGGGAACGGTGAATTGTATTCTAACTCCGTCGTCACACGAAAAACATATGTCCTTAGGACATATCGGATCGAAAAAAAACATATGTCCTTGGGACATATGTTTTATTCGATCTCATCACATGTCGATTGTGACTTGTGAAATCAGTCATGAGTCTGATTCGAACCTATAACATGTGATAACAGTGTGATGACATACTGTATTGAGTTATAGTTGTATATACAGTGGACCTTGGCACGTACACAATATATACGGTGGTGTCGTGTTACAGCGCGTTATGTGCGCGACATCCGATACACGCGTTATCTAACAACACATTAGACGGTGACACGTTAGACAACAACATCCACACAGACTTTTTTCAAATAAATTTGTTTATATATTTTTTATATATACTTAAATGTATTTAAATCTCATGGTTCGGAACACAGCGGTCAGTACCTACCAAATATTTTAGAAATGATACAATTTAATATATATAGAATAATCAACCTCTATTTAGAGATGATATTAAATTTCATTTAAAAAAAATGTTATTTTTTAAACTGTTGTTTTATTTTTTCTGTCATTAACCGGCACGCTGAGCTCTAAAATAAGGGGTAAATTGTGGAACTTGATACACGAATAATGAAGATCTCGCGGACGAACAGATAAGAAATGATTTATGAGATAAAAAATGTGTGCGTGTCTCGGTACGCCCGACAGTAGTGATAACTTAAACTAATGTAAGGTGAACTATTTACCCGACTGCGCAACGCAAAGGAGTGGTATTGTGTTTAACAGTCTATGTATGTATGTTTGTATGTTCCTTTGAAGCACTATATAGACCAAACGCCTGGGTCGATTTTTATGATTCGCACGTCAATCGATTCCTCTTAATCCGGGGAGTGTCACTAAAGATATGACGTTAATGAAAATTCAATATGGCGACTACTGGACGCCATATTGTGAAAATTAAAAAAATTAAAGTCAACAAACTATGTCGAGTGGGGTATCATTGAATAGGTATTTCAAAATCATTATTAGTTTTCCCTCAACATTTTTCGATTTGACTGGCCGTTTAGGATCTATATCGATTTAAAGTTTCGTAACAATCTTTCTCACATATAGGTTTTTTAGACAGTAGAAATTTACGATGACGACGAAAAATTCATATAACTGGATGTAGATGGGCATATACTGAAGTATCTAGTAGTTATATTATCCAATATACCATAGGTAGTCCTACCTAAAGTATCTAATATCTTACGCGGTCGCCCATCTCCAATTGCTAACGATTTAGTACTCAACTTCATTCGAAAAACTATATATAGTTAGGTACTTACATACTTATTAATAAATAAGATAACTATAGCTACCTAGATATTTATAACTAAAAAGTATAAAATAAAAAAAAATAATTAAAAAAATCAAAAAATCCAACTGCGTAAAAAGTAACCAAAACTACGTACCTACATAATAAAAAAACTGAAAAGAAAAAAAACAAGCACTTAGATGTCCGGTGGTCTAGAATTCCATAATATATTATTGAATAAATACTATTGCAGAAAATAAAATATATTTTAATAATAGAACATGACTACTGAACAGTCGGGATCCACTGATAAATTAGATTTGCTGTCGCATAATGGATTCCGTAGTATCCATAGTCCATAGTAAATGATAAATAAAATAATGTAAAATTGTCACATGTCTGTTAACTTCAGTCACATCTTAAAAATATTGCATGTTTTTTAAAAAGAAAAAAAAAACAGAATTGCATTTTTTTTTGTTTCTTTAACTTTGTGAAGTGAAACTTTTTTATCGACGTATGGGAAAAAATTTATATTGTAACGTTTTTCTGTTACGCGCCATATTTATTTTCAATAATAATTTTAGCGTTTTGATATGTAAGTTGTTAGCATAAAGGCTTTGTTTAGCTTAATTTTTGTTAAATGTTATAAATTGATTTGTTTTTTTATTATTAGATAGAATCTCTCAGGAACCTGGTCTCAGCATCCTATCCAATTAAGACCTTAGGATACTGAGAATCATCCAGGATTCTAAGCTAAAAGTGAAATTGAGGACATGGAAAGATTGATTTTGAGCGATCAACAGAATTTAATTGCTTTTAGTGGGACACTGAAAGTCCATCGAGGCAGTGCCTTCATGCCACAAAAGCTACAGATGAAATTACTCAGCTGTTTTTGTGATGAAGGCAAAATGTGTTAACATCACCGGATGGGTCTTTTAGAATACCCTACAAAATCATTAATTCATCATACATTCAATCAATCAATCATACATTATTTACATGCCCTAGCTGCGATAAGAAAAATAGCTTAACAAGATTGCAACCAGACTGCCAAAGTTATTATTTTCTATTATTAGCTTTAAGTATAATACTAGATTGAAATGTCGTTTATTATGTTGTTACCTTATCTTTAAAAGAGATTTTAACAAAGTGTGATTATAATAATAATAGTAATGTTCAATGATCATTTGATAATTAATGTTCTTATTCAAGACTGTTTTAAGTAGAGAATTTGTGTTGGGTTGGGCACAAATTCTCTACTTGCTACTCTAATACTTGCATTAAGTTGTTTTTCGTTATTAAAAAAGATTCTTAGATTATTAGAACTTAGGGTCGTTGTGGCAACAGTGAGTCAAGTGGGCACACCGAGTCGGCACGATATTGGAGAAAAAGAGTGGATCTATAGTTGCATCTCTTTCACGTTATACTCGCGCTTACACAAAACTAACTGCCCGCTTGCCAGTGCATCGTTCCGAAGCGTAGCGTACGGTAGAGAAATTCGTTTGTGTTTTGTGGCTACAGAAGTAAAAAAAATAGGTAAGTTTTGTTGTTTTATTCTTCCATAGTTACAAATTTTATCTACTGAGTTATTATTTCTATGTATTAAGTGGTTATTAAGGTTTCATTTAAGTGTAAATTAGAGCTAGTTATTACAATGGCATTGCCAGTTATTGCGTCGATAAGTAAAAATGACATAGGTGGTACACAGTGGGTCGTTTTCAATGTGGGTACAGTGAATCGACCCACTGTGGTACCTACTAATATGTGCGACTAAAATATTTTTTTTATTTTACAGAATGCCAAAGACACGCCCGCCATTTAGAAAAATAGGCAATCACAGTGAAGAAGATATGAAAATGGCATTACAAGAAATAAAATCGGGTAAAAAAATACGTGCTGTAGCTAGGGAAAAGAAAATCCCATTTTCGACGTTACAACGCTATGCAGTCAAACTTAAACATTCGACAAATGCTGAAAATGTGAGACTTGTACCGCATTATGATGTTAACAGAGTGTTCACGGATGAACAAGAACTAGCACTTACCGAATATTATAAATATTGCGCTCTTATGTTTTACGGCTTAACAACAAAAGATTGTCGAAGAGTTGCATATGAGATGGCTGTAATAAACAAAATTAAAATGCGACAACCATGGGTTGAAAACCAGATGGCAGGTATTGATTGGTTAAAATCTTTTCGCAAGCGACATAGTGAGCTTTCTTTACGCAAACCGGAAGCTTGCAGTCTGGCTAGAGCAACCTCGTTCAATAGGGAAACCATTAAAACTTTTTTCGATAATTTGCTAGAAGTTTGTAAAAGACATTCCTCATTTGCTGATGGTACCAGAATGTATAATCTTGATGAGACGAGTACGACAACAGTGCAAAAGCCCCAAAAAGTAATTGGTCTTAAAGGTAAGAATATTGGAAAAATAACTAGCGGTGAAAAAGGCATTCTGGTAACTACTTGCTGTATTATCAATGCAGCTGGCCAAGCTTTGCCACCAGTACTTATTTTTCCTAGGAAAAATTATAAAGATCATATGATCAAAAGTGCTCCCCCTGGAATATTAGGCTTGGCCACTCCATCGGGTTGGATGAATAGCGAGCTATTTGTTCAAACTATGAGACACTTCCTCAAACATACCTCAAGCTCTAAAGAAAATCCTTCATTATTAATTATGGATAATCACGAGTCGCATTTGTGTATTGAAGCCTTAGATATGGCAAAAGAAAACGGAGTGACTATATTGACACTACATCCTCATACCTCAGGAAAGCGACTGAAGGGAAGGGCTGTACCCTTGGATGTGGGTATTTATTCTCCATTTAAAAGCTATTACAACGCTGCTATAGAATCTTGGCTGTTAAACAATCCTGGAAAAAATGTGACGATCTATGATTTAGCTGATCTGATAGGGACTGCGTTTATCCGAGTCATGACGCCAATGAATATTATGAACGCCTTCAAAAAGACCGGTATTTATCCTTTTGATAGGAATATTTTTACAGATGAAGACTACTTACCAAGCGCTGTAACCGATCGTCCAAATCCTAACATCTTACAAAATGCACCTGACGTATCTTTACAAGATATCAGAGAAAATGAACGAAATAGTCCATCTATTCTAGAAAATGAAACACTTTCTGAGAGTGTAGCACATTCTCCAACTTTTCAGCAGGAGTCAGATCCTTCTTTCGATTCAAGACAAGACTTTTCAGAGACTCGGCTAGACTTACATCAAGAGCCTTTAGAGCTGCAGTCTACGGAAGAGCAAGAGCCATCAAAGCATCAGTGCTCTACATTGAAATTATCAGGTGCTTTTGTAAGCCCCAGTCAATTTCGACAACCCCTCAAAGCTATGCCAAGAGTAAATATAAGAACAAAAAGAAAGCCTGGCCGCAGCTTAATCGCCACGGATACACCTGAGAAGGAAAATATTAGACTAAAAAGATCAGAAGTCAAGAAAAGAAAGTTGCCAAAAAAAGATAAACCAAATAGAAAAGCTGTGAGAAAACTCCTTCAGAGTGAATCAGAGGATGATGATGAAGTTGTTTCTCTTCATAATAAAGAGTCTAATTGGTGCGAGGAAGCCGAAGCTGAATACGAAATAGAAACATTAACTGATCAAAAATTACTATCCAATGTCTTGCCTCGAGTTCTAAAGGAGTAAGATTACGTTCTTGTTCGTTTTTCGACTAAGAAAAAAAGTGTTTATTTTGTTGGAAAAGTTTTGCATGGACGTAATAAAAACTTAGAATATTACATGAGTTTCCTTCGTTCAAATCGTAAATATCAGTTTCATATGCCAACTAATCCTGATCTATCATTTGTTAAAGAGTGTGATATAAAACTTATATTGCCTAAACCTCGTGTAGTAGGAAGCACCTTACGGCAACAATCTTACTACTATTTCAATGTAGATTTTTCCCAAATCGATATCCCAAATAGATTAATTAATATTTCGGACATTTTCATTTCATTTTAAGAAGTAAAACCAAAGTGCTGTAATTTAAGAGGCAAAAGTAAAGAGTGCTTTATTTTATTTAAAATTTTCGTTTTGTTTTTTGTACATTTATTTGATAATTTATATTTATTTACGAACACTTACGGGAATATTTAACAAAGATCATTGGTTGATTGGCTAAGAAACGATAAAAATGCTTAGAATGGAACTCTTCGGCCACACATGATTAATAAATAATGCCAAAAATTTAGATTAATTTTGAAACTAAGTCCTGAAATTATAATCTAGTTTTCAAAACAGCAACTACTGAGTTTCTTGTCGGGACGTTCTCTGTAGACACAGCCTTACGAACCAGTGCTTTAAAAAAAATACTATTCGAAAGAGCTTGTAAACAGTCTTATTTGAATAAAAAAATCTTTGATTTTGTAAGCTACATATTTTCTAGAAATATTTGTTTATATAATAATACTAGAAAGTTATTATGTCAACAAAACCTAGAATATAGTTTTTATAAATAAAAATATAAAAATATTATTAATTACCTGTAATTTTATTGAAACACTTTCCTAACCCACTGTGCCCTCTGGGTTGACTCACTGTGTACACCTCTTAGGACACAGTGGGTCAAAAATCATTTTTTAAAAACAACTACATATTTCAAAAACCATTAGATATATTTAAATAAAGTTTCGAGGGAAATGCACCTAAGTAGCCTATCTTTTTTTTATTAAAGTTTGAAATCGGTAGCTTGGGTAGTTTTTGAGCTATATGTCTCTTAAAAAAGTGTGATTCACTGTTACCACAAAGACCCTACTGTTAAAAGCACATTTAAAAATTTGTTAAATATACACAAACTTTGATCTTAATTGATTTTATTTATTTTCCTCAGCTTTGCTGATTATACTCTCAGTTTTTGTGTCTTCCACTAAACACTCGAATCTGCACATGTCTTTCTCTGATAAAACTCAACCATTGTGTCTTCCGCTAATAAAATTCGAATCTGTACATGTCTTTCTCTGATAAAACTCAACCATTGTGTCTTCCGCTAATAAAATTCGAATCTGTACATGTCTTTCTCTGATAAAACTCAACCATTGTGTCTTCCGCTAATAAAATTCGAATCTGTACATGTCTTTCTCTGATAAAACTCAACCATTGTGTCTTCCGCTAATAAAATTTGAATTTGTACATGTCTTTCTCTGATAAAACTCAACCATTGTGTGTGCCGCTAATAAAATTCGAATCTGTACCTACATGTCTTTCTCTGATAAAACTCAACCATTGTGTCTGCCGCTAATAAAATTCGAATCTGTACATGTCTTTCTCTGATAAAACTCAACCATTGTGTCTGCCGCTAATAAAATTCGAATCTGTACATGTCTTTCTCTGATAAAACTCTACCATTGTGTCTGCCGCTAATAAAATTCGAATCTGTACATGTCTTTCTCTGATAAAACTCTACCATTGTGTCTGCCGCTAATAAAATTCGAATCTGTACATGTCTTTCTCTGATAAAACTCTACCATTGTGTCTGACGCTAATAAAATTCGAATCTGTACATGTCTTTCTCTGATAAAACTCAACCATTGTGTCTTCCGCTAATAAAATTCGAATCTGTACATGTCTTTCTCTAATAAAACTCAACTATAGCGTCTTCCGCTAATAAAATTCGAATCTGTGTATGTCTTTCGCTAATAAAACTCAACCTTTGTGTCTGCCGCTAATAAAACTCAATACACATATATATATATGGCCTCCCGAATAAATACTACCTGTATATGTTCTTGACTAAATATAAATCTCTGTGTGTATTACATTATTGAATTATCTAGTTGTCTGTTTATATATATATATACACGCTGTACACACGTGTGTGTCTGTTCGTTGTTATCGTAACGTGTAATACAATATGTGGACTATCGCGATAGTGGTGCGTGTTGTACGGACGGACGGCGGACACTCGGTGAGCGCGCGCGACACACGCGGGGACCTACATGTGAGGGCATGGTTTATTTGTTTAGTCTAAGTATACGGTCGTCAGACTGCCGTGGGTTCGATACCGCGCGCACAGAATAATTCTATGTATTTTAATTTCTATGTATATTAAATGTTAAGTATACATATCACCTCCAATATGTGTGTTGTAGAGCACATAATATACGTTTAACATGTACATGTAGCTAAGAGACGGCAAACTAGAAACTTGACAATCATTCATTGCTTCATACATGTTGTTGTTCCAACGGCCATAAAGTGCGTATATTCGTTGTATTCAAATTAAATAATACTATTGATATTGCCACTGATGTACAATTACATTAGGAATTATCATACCATACCGTCCACCGTCGATGTTACCTCAACAATTTGTTTGTTGAACGTGTCGATAGTGTATCGTCGGTGGTCACTTAGTGTTTGTTAGTTATAGTAAGAGACACTTAACGTTGTATTGTTACAGAATGCCGGCCGTGTCGCCCAAACGTTCGCCGGCGCCGCAGCCGCCCGCCAGCCCCCTGGTGCACGCTGACAGGTCACTAACACATATCACTACAGAGACTCTCACATCACTGTTCAACAACTTCAATGCAGGAGGATATCTTCAATTGGACTATATCTTGTCAAGTGTGTCGCCGCACGCTATATTTTATTTGAGAGCCGATATATACAATTTGAGGTCATTTAAATTTGTTCAATAACTCTCGGTAGTTTGAGTTATTCGCATTAATGATAATTATTTTATGTTTTTGTATTGTTTAGTTATTATATTACTGTAAAATGACTCTAAATATAATAGATGTATGAATAGAATGTTTGTGTGAGAGATGAACCCGTGTATATATTGGTTTCAAGATGTCATTATGAACCAACTCATGCGTAAGCTCGGACAAGCCGGATGATGAAAAGAGTATACCATAGACCACATGCACACGCTACGACAGATTATACAGAAGACCGAGGAGTATAATCGACCTCTGTGTACAGCGTTTGTGAACTATGAGAGAGTCTTTGATTCTGTTGTTACACGTGACACCACACTCCTCTAAGTTGGTGAGGTGATTAGAACGGGTTTCCAGTAGATGTCCGTTCAAATAGCGCGTGTGACCAACCATTTATCGCTCGTAACATATGTTTCATATATAACTTGGTAGGTTCTTATCGTCTAATATATCACAGTGTCCGATCACATAGGTTTACAACTGGTGCGTGTGTTACCGGCGACACTACAGCACTGAGACGTGTGTAACCAATATAGTCAGACGTATTAGCACGTTAGTGGTAATCGGCAGACCACATCACTCGTCGTGATAGAACGGCTCTCAAGCGGCGATCACGAAACAGACGATGTAGCGTGGGATGACCAACTAGATGGACCGACAGCATCTGACAACTAGCAGGCAGCCGTTGGACGCATTTTGCACAGGATAATTCTGAGTGGCATTTTCGTGGAGAGACCCATGTCCGGCACGTCGTCCGTGGACGTCTGCGAATCGATGGATGGGTGATCGACTTTACGACTAATGTAAAGTATCGTGTGTTTTTATGTCGATTCAAACCTTTAAGCTTGTTACTCCTATTTTACTTTGCATGTACAACAGTGTACTTTGTGTGCAGGGCGGTAGCGTTCAAGTTTGAGTGGCGTGGTGCCCCGGCCGTGTCACCGCCCGCACCGCCGCCACCGCCCCCGCCGCCGGCCGCCCCGCCTCTAACGCCCCACCCACGTACGTACACGCCCACCGCACATATCTATATGTATAACAAATGTTCAACAAAATACTACTTAATCTCGTGAAATAAACTACAACTATATTTCTATTAGAACTATTAAATATCTACAACTTTTTACAACTACATATTAAATTTTCTAACAAAATAAATATAAAAGAAGTAAGTAGTCGCCAGAGTAAATAATTATACTTACAAAATATGTCAACTATATTACCTTAAGATTATTTGTGTAACATAATGTACTCATTAATGTTCGTCGATAAAATTTAATGATTAGTTTAAAAAAATATAATTTGTTTAGCTGTGTCTTGCGGCACCCCACCACCGCTGCCACCGAGGAGGAGACGTGACTCGGCCGCGCCCCCCACACCATTACCTCCCGTGAGTACATTAAATCATTTTTTTTTAATAATATTTATTGTCGTATACATTGTTAACCTAACAATGTCAATATAACCAACGCTCGTACAACACTTCATAATTTAAATTATTTACTATTTTTAGAAAGCTATGATTATTTAGAAAAAATATACTTACATGTTTTTACAGACGTAACGCTTTTTAACGTGTGTTAGAATAAGCGTTGAAATGGAACTATCTGAGTGCTTGTTCACGCACCGATGGTAGTAAAATGCGACCATGTTTTATCGTATGCAGTTCGATGTTAACGTTGTGCGTTATATTGTATGGTGCCTGCGTATGCTCTTATTTATTTCAGTTATATTATCTTGCCAATACACTCATAGCTTGACAACAGACAAATCATCACTTATCTTTTATTCATACCCTTGCACGTAGACAATAGCATACGAAACACTGTTTAATATACATACATACATACATAGCCTCACGCCTGTTTCCCAGAGGGGTAGGCAGAGACTACGGATTGCCACAAACCACGATCCTGACATACTTCCATCGCTTCATTCACACTCATCACAGTCTTCATGCATGCTCTACGGTTACGCGTACTCTTAACCTGACCTTTCGCCAATACATCTTCAATTTGATCCAGAAAGGTACGACGTGGTCTTCCCCTTGTAAACGTCCCACTCACACTCGCTTTGTATACTTGCTTAGTCAACCTTTCTTCTCTCATTCTTTCCACGTGGCCAAACCACCTCAGCATTCCCTTTTTTATCTTTGCCGCTACTTCTTCATTCACACCACAGCGCTGTCTTATAACACTATTCCTAATTCTATCTTTCAGACTTACACCACACATACTACGAAGAGCTCTCATCTCTACAGCATTTATTCTACTTTCATGTCTTCCCTGCCAAATCCAACTTTCACTACCATACATGAGAGTGGGCACTAATACTTCCCTATGTACAGCTAGGCGTGCCTTTTTAGACACATTCCTACTCTTCATAAAAGCGTACAATGCCCCATTCACTTTATTGCCAGCATTAACTCGTCTTTCAACATCATCATCATTTTTACCATCACTAGTAAACAGTACACCCAAGTATATAAATTCTTTCACCTGTTCCAATCCCTCACCATTTATAGAAATATTACATTCCGTCATACATTTATTCTTTTCAAAGACCATTACTTTCGTCTTACTTACATTTACTTTCATACCTTTTCTTTCAAAAGCATCATGCATAGTAGTTACCATCGCCTGCAAATCTTCAGCCGACGATGCAAGTAAAACCTGGTCATCGGCATAAAGAAGACATTTGACGAGTAACTCATTCATTCTTAAACCACATTCATTATTTTTCAAATCTTGCAAACAGTTATCCATGAATAGGTTAAACAGCCACGGTGACGCTACACATCCCTGTCTAACACCTTTATCAATGTTAAACCATTCAGTGTAGGACCCGTTTACTTTACTTTACTTTTTTTCAGTGCCTGAATAAGATGGCCGTCTACCCCATACATCGATAGTATCGACCACAGTTCATTCCTCCTCACTTTGTCATAAGCCTTCTCCAAATCAATGAATGCGCAAAATACTTTCTGATCTTTAGCCAAAAATTTTTGCGTCATGCATCGTAAAGAGAAGACTTGATCCGTGCGACCCATACCCTTTCGAAAACCCGCTTGTGCATCCCATATTTTCATTTCGGTCACTTTCACTACTCTTTCAATCAACACTTTCGCATACAGTTTGCCGACAATGCTAAGGAGGCTTATGCCCCTGTAGTTTCTACAATCTTGCCGCGAACCTTTCCCTTTGTAAAGAGGTACGATTACCGCCTGACACCAGTCTATAGGTACTCGGCCATTAGTCCAGCAAAGATTGAAGAGCTGGTATAGCTTGTTAGCTATAACATCTTCTCCAGCCGTCAGCATTTCAAATGTAATCCTGTCGTATCCTGCAGACTTACCCGCTCTCATACCTTTCAATGCATTCGTAATTTCTATCTCAGTTATAAATTCTCCATCCTCGAGATCTCTTCCATTCACAAATGATAATTTTTTTGGCTCTTCTCTTTCAAACAGGCTTTCAAAGTATTCCTTCCATCGTTTTAGCATACATTCTTCTCCATTCACTGTCCTTCCATATTTATCCCTGATTGAGACTAGCTCTGTATTTTTGGCTTTACCTCGAGCCGCTCTAATGGACTTCCAGAAAATTTTCGAGTTAGCTTGGAAATCCTGCGACAATCTTCTATCATACTCGTCGTTTTGATCTTCTTTCTTTCTTCTGACAATTTCTTTCACTTCTCTTTTTTTTCTCTTATATTCTTCTTTAGCTACATCTATATCATCATTTGTTGCTTTCTCCATTCTCTCGTTGGCTCTGACAGCAAGCCAATCTACCCAGGCTTTCTTTTTCTCACAAACTGCACTCTGCACATCTTTATCCCACCATACATTCTTCATCTTATTTACTTTCCTTCTTCTGGTCACGCCACATATTTCTGTAGCAGTATTTACCACATTTTCTTTAAAATTCTTCCATAATTCTTCCATATCATTAATATCAACCGAATCATACAACTTTTCTGTCAGTTTACTTTTGTACTTCTCTCTAACAACCTCATCTTGCAAATTTTCTACTTTTATTCTTTCTAGCACGCTTGTCGGGTTATGTATCCGGTTTCGCCACGTTTTCATAAAACCACTTATTCTAGTCATTACTAGAAAGTGGTCTGTATGAATACCAATACCGCGATATACCCTAGTGTCTAGAACTTTCTTTCTGAGCCTTTCATCTACTATCACAAAATCAATCATACTCTTTCTCACATTCTTTGCTTCTCGTGTATACATATGGATCTTTTTGTGTTCAAACATAGTGTTTGTAACACAAAGGTTCCATTCTAAGCACACTTCTAGTAAACGTTGTCCATTTTCATTCACATTTTCATCGCCAAACCTTCCTAAAACTTTTCCAAATCCTTTTCGGCTCACTCCAACCCATCCATTAAAATCACCTAGCAAAATCAACCTTTCATTGCACTTACACAATCTCAAAACATCTCTTAGTTCCTCCCAGAATTTTTCCCTTGCATCCTCTTCATACTTATTTGTATATAAACCCGTGTTCACTGGAGCATATACTCCTACCACAAAAGTACGGGTTAGACCCACTTTCATTCTTCTCCATAATAATCTAGCATTCACACATTTATACTCTTTCACACACTGAGCCATTCGCGCAGAAAGAAAGAGACCAACTCCCTGGCAGGCTCTAGTGTTCCTTGATACCCCAGTATGCTGTGTAAGGTCCATGATTAGTTATTTCACACCCTTTTCGCTTCGTCTCATTCACACAAAGAATATCAATCTTTTTATCATCCATCATTTGACATACCTCATTTAATTTCTCGTTCATTCCTCCTCCTACATTTAACGTGGCAAAACGGCACTCCGTAGACCGCTTTTCGCCCTCATTGGGAACGAGACGTGAAGGGTTGCGAGCCGCATCGCCGTCATTTGGAATTTTAATATTTTTATAAGAATTCATAGCGTTCCCACGAGAATTAGGGTAGTCAAAGGTCCACCCCCACAGAGCCCTTGTGTGAGGGCAAGATGGAATCACTACTGTGCCCTGTGACCACCAACACATGCACCCTCCGTTTTCGACCAGCTTACCCTCTGGCCGCGAATCCCTCAGCACGGGTCGGTTTACACCTTGGATCGGGGGTTTAATATTTGAGGTTAATTATAAAAATAAATATGTATAATGCGACTGCAGACGTCCTCGAGCACAGCGGGCGCCGCTGCCGGTAGTGGTGGCGCATCGCCCGTGTACTCGGGCTCGAGCTGGCGCAGTGGCGGCGGTGGGGGCACCCCACCACCGTTACCGCCGCGTCCGGCGCCGCCGCCGGAGCTGCTGCGGCCGGCTCACTCGACCATACTACAGCGACGTCACCACAACAACACGTCAGTATAAATATAATTTAGTTGTTATTTGTATTATATTTAATTTATATTTCACTTGTTAAGGTAATGCTACTAATATTTGCATACATGTACAACGTGACCACTTAGTGGTGGTACTTGTGCATCTAGTCGTGTTTTGTTTTTACATACATACATACATATCATCACGCCATATCCCTTGCAGGGTAGACAGAGAGAACAGAGTGCCAGAGAACTCTAGCCTGGCATACTTCACTCGTTTCCTCAACATTCATAATTCTCTTCATACACGCTCGCCGGTTTCGGAGACTCTTGACTCCTCCTTCCTTCAGTACATGACTGATCTGGTCTAGGTAGGTTAGTCTCGGTCTCCCCCGGTACCTACATCCTTCCACTTTCGCATTGTATATCTTCTTAACCAGTCGTTCGTTCGGCATTCTTTCCACATGTCCGAACCATCGGAGCATTCCCTTTCGCATCTTTACACCAATACTCTCTTTCATACCTACTCGCTCTCTTACGTCGTCGTTACGAATGCGGTCGGTCAGCCTAACTCCACAGATTTTCCGCAGAGATCGCATTTCGACCGCATTAATTTTACTTTCATACTCTTTTCTGCATACCCAACTCTCGGTTCCATACAGTAATGTTGGGACAAGCACTGCGTTATGTATTGCTACACGTGCCTTCTGGCTGAGGTGGTGGCTGCCGAGAAGTTGCCCCAACGCTCCGTTCACTCTATTTCCCGCATTCACTCTTCGCTATATATCAGTGGTGTACCTTCCATCTCTGCTCAATCCACATCCAAGATATACAAATTCATCCACTTGCTCTAGTACATCATTACCTATTGTTACTCTTACATCTGTTCTGGCTTCATCTCTTTCAAAGACCATTATTTTGGTTTTGCTCACATTCACGCGTAGACCTCTTTTCTTACAATCTTCTGTCATTGTGTCGACTAGGGTCTGCAGGTCAGTCGCTGACTGTGCCAGCAGGACTGCATCATCTGCATAAAGCAGAGCAGTGACCACTGAGTCGCCCCGAATACACGTCACCAACAGTGATACGTGTATACAATATAAAGGGAATATGTAATGTGTGTGTCAGGTCGAGCGGCGCGGCGCCCCGACTACCGCCGAAGCCCCCCGCGAGCGCCGCGCCCCCGCCTGCGCCGGCTCCTGCGCGCACCTAGCGCCCCCGGCGACACCTACGGGGCACGCGTGCGCTGCGCCCGCCCTGGCCTGCCGGCTACACAGTATACGTCGTGTAGTGTGCGAATTGCCCCGTGTGACGTGGGACGGTGCCCCGGTGTACGTGACGTCGATACAAACTACCGCTCGTGTGTTATACAATGGGGTTGCGAGGTGTCCGCCGGTGAGCGTGTGATATATTTATTATTACAATGAATTATTAAACAATTTCAATGTATTTACGTATGATAATTACGTCTACATGAATGTGTAGGTGTGTGTGGCGAGCGTTAGTGTGCGTGCGAGAGGCCCCCGGGGGGGTGACGTTTGCAACCCCATTGCGTGCCCGCGCATACATTGTAAATATATTTGCTATAGGTGTGAATGGTGTACTATAATATGTTACAGCTAAATATTTATCTGTTTGAAACTCTCGTTTATTATTCGTTAATTAAAGTGCGTTATAAAAGCGTTGAAACGAAACTCGCCAAGTGTATAATATATTCGACCAAACATAGTAAGATCGAGCACAGCTCGTTAAATGAAATGCGTTTTAAAAACGTTAATGCGTTCACAAATTAATTTTTGTTTCATTTTAACGCTTTTCAACGGGCGTCGATGAATCGCTTGCACGTGTGACGCCTCGAAGCGTTAACATGGAACTCTGTGGAGCATTTGTCAGATATCGTAGCCTGAACTTTTGAAGTTGAAATGTCTTACTAAATATTATTGTATTCTAATTGAATTTCATAATTTACCCACACAAATAAAAACGCACTTTCGTTTTATTCAATCTTAAATCAACTGTGCAGAAGTTTTCGCTTTAAAATGCTATCGATTTATATTGTAAGTGTATGTTCTGGTCTGTATTGTTGTCTGTGTGAGAGGGAGTTGCATTACGTATTACAACACAATGTATATGTTGTATTAATACATTCCATTATTGTATATATATACACATGTGTGTGTGCGCGTGTACGTACGTACTGCGATCCATGTTTAGAACGAACGAGACTATTGTCGCCCAGTTTGAAATATATCCACATCATTATCTAGACCTTAGCCGTACACCACCACTGTATGTTGACCACATGCGAGTTGGTGGTGACACGACTATTGTCACCACGTCGCCCCACCGCCCCACGGGGGGAATATATATCTCACATCGTAATGACAGTAGTAATAAATATGTACTGGAGTGACGCCATTTTGTCCTAAACACGGATTGTGTGAACAACGTGTGTGATGTGAACAGTGCCGATATACAATTATAACTCGCTAATTAATTGTTTTCAACCACTACATTTTAGGTAATACCTAACACATATATAACTATATATATTATAAAACTAAATTATAGTCATTTAACACTTGATATGATGGAGATAACTATAAACAATTATTTGCAAACTGAAAAATGATTCCCACACGTACTGGAACTTACATTTATTTTAAATCAATTCCAACCGTCTTATCAATTAGACTAGTGTGGGTATCGCGTATGATAATCAAATTATGACTCGTATCGTCTTCATTGGTCATATTGCTTTAGAGTTTATAAAAAAATTTAGAATCTTTGATGAAAATGGATATAAATCACTTTTAACAACGCAGCAAGAGGGAGTATGTAAATCGCATTCCCGATTGTGTGTGTGTGTGTGCGTGGCGCTTGAGCGTGTGTATGTGTGTATGTGTGGTGTGTCGTCGTACGAGTTATATATATATATATATATATATATATATATATATATATATATATATATATATATATATATATATATATATATATATATATCTATATATATCGGAGGTGCAGTGCCAACAGATAGTCGTGTTAGATATAATGTCGTGTCTATGGAATTGTAGTTTATTGCACTAATTGTGTGACGGCTTCGGCGGTGACGCACTTCCGCCCGTACACTTGGACGGAGCCGAGACTGTCAACAAACCTTACCTTGTCTTATTTTAACTCATTCTATATTTTATGAAAGTCATTCTGTATTTAATATGGGTTTATAAAACCCGTACTGGGTTCAGAATGACTCATTCTGAATTTCATAACTTGACATTCAACTCATTCTGTATTTTTAAGATTTGACATTTAAACAATTCAGAATTTAAAATATAATTCTAACTCATTCAACATTTTTAATTTTAACTCAACAATATTTAAAACTTGACATTTAAATAATGCGTAAGTCGTAAGGCGTGGCTTTACACTCGCTGTTCTAATTGTTAAGCTGAATGTTAATGTACGAGCGGCAACGGGACTGGACCATGAATATATTGTATAAGCAAAGTGATACTCAAGTGGACTCTCGACGCATTCCACGTGAAGGGTGTCTGGTATTGGGGGAGAACCAATTGTTGCGAGTCTATTCAATCACGTCTTAAGCTATATTTGTATTGAATAGAACCCGACGTAGAGGAAGGTTTTAATAATTATTGCTGAAACGTGAAGCGTGTAGCTCGCCACGTGTTAGCATAGCTCTAAGTAAACTCATACTATGACTATTGTACAAATGTTGAGCGTACAGTTTGTCGCCGACTGTCGGCCGCGGTACAGACGGCGAACCGTACAACTGATATAATATCATCATCGAGCTGTTATCACAATTACGTGTATAATTAGACAGAAACTTATGTAAATTAAGAAATATATATAATATAAGTATGTTTTGTTTGAAGGGCTGTCTAATAACATGAGATCGTTCCTTCAGCTGACTCGAAATAGAACTCATTGTATTAATCAATCAATACAATATACGCTACAGTCGGCCGACAAACTGTTTGCTAAAAGCAAATTGTGATCATTATTATGACAAATTGAATACATATATATATATATGTAAATATTAAATATAATTGTGTTTGTATGTATATGTACAAATTGTATGATGTGGCGATATGTACAAATTGTGTGATGTGTGTACTGCTGGACCCAATTTGATATGAACAAAACTAGTTTATACTCTGTTTATTCACATATTAAATGATTATAATTGTCGTGTGGTGTGCGCTCCCACACAGTACAATTATTTGTTATGCCATTTACTACAAAAGTCTATACGTTAGATATTAACTATATAATTATGTTTCTAACAACACCTGACTTTTAGGTATCATTCAACATCAAAGTTCAACATTGATATTTAGATAGCCTTAAGTGGTACTTAAAAGTTTAGTGTGTTTGGTGATAACGATTGCTACAATAGATATTTGTGCGTCGTGTTTAAATACCATCAAAATGTGTCGAGCAGTATCCGATGTGGCTATAAACTTATGTGAAGGCTGTACATATAGTGCTATGTAGGTGTAACGTTGTGGAGATGATTCCTAAAGCGATGCCATAGTGAGGACGCGGTGTGTGTTGTGTGCGAGGGCCGGGGCCGGGGGCCGCCGTCGTGACGTGTTAGACAGTAAACATTAACGTGTCAGTCTGTGGGTGCGCACACATCGGCCGGACGAATAAGTTACAAACATAAATGAATTATAAATAAACATATATATACAGGGTGGAAGGGGACCGCTCCCGAAAATAAAGACAGGTAACCCTACTAGTCCTACTTGTAATGATAGGCTAGAAAAAAATCTATTCGGATGGACTAAAAAAAATTTTTTTCACCGCGTGAGAAACTCTTGAACATATGATCGTGAGTTTTGAATAGATTGCGTCTTTTCTCATCTGAGTATAGTTACGTATTTTTTATGGAATTATCGTTACATGGCACTGTCCTAATACGATGGAATGTGAAAAAAACTTAAAATTCGTTGTAAAAAAAATATTTTTTTCGTCTGAATCGATTTTTTTTCTAGCCTATCATTACAAGTAGGACTAGTAGGGTTACCTGTGTTTGTTTTCGGGAGTGGTTCACTTCCACCATGTATATTTTACCGGCCGAATGCGATGTTTGGACGAACTAAGTGTAGGTACTCTATGACAAGCTAACATTGTATATGACTTGTCTACGTCAAACAGATAATATGGGATCATCCAACAGGAATGATAAATCTGAGAGCAGTATGTCGCATCGTACGCGTCAGTCCGTCGTGTCGCATTCGGTCGTCGCCCGTGTATATTATATACAAGTACATTGTAAGCTTAGTGTTATATATATATTGTACAGTATAGTTGTTAAGTGATATGATAATAAATGATTGACGTGTGTGAACTGTATGTGTGTACAGTGTGACGGGGCGTGTGTACGTGTCTGTGGTCGTTGTACACACGTGTGACAACATATACCGGTATGTATGTAACACGTGGGCTGCTAAATATTACATTATGTTAAACAATAATGTTTGTGTCGACATTGAAATAATATTAATCACGTTCCATGATCACCTCTGTCGTGTAGTGTTGTTATTGAATATAGAATACAATATATTGTATTCTTATTCTGTGATAGAACGAGACAAACGTATGTTTTTAGTTCTGTCCTATTATTGTTTCAAGAGTTACTGTTCTTGAATGATATCAGTGTAATGTTACTTGTAGTAACGTCATGGTACAACAATGTGATGGTACATGAACGGTACTGGTGGTCGCGGTGGTCGCGAGTGCCAGTTGTAACATAGTTCAGTATTTATCTTGTGTTGTGTCTACATAGAGAAATATACGTTATGTGAATGTGTAATGTATCGCGTCGTATGTTGGTGGACGTCACAGATACTGTCACACGTGCGTGTGTGTGTGTGTTATATAGTTGTTACATGAGAGTATAGAGATTATTGTATGTACAGATATGTCGAGCGTTTGTACTGACCGGGGGAGGGGGGGCGCCGCCCACACACGCCGCCGGACACGTAATTAGCAATATTAGACGAGTTGAGAGACAATCAGCCCGAGCTGAAACATTTTACCAACATCTTTGACTTATATATAATAAAAATATGATGTTGTATCGTCACATTTGACTACCCAAGGGTGTCGTACAAACATATATCGTGCTCACAATATTACTGTCAGTAAAACTCGAAAAATTATTAAAATGTTCAGAATGCGGCGTGTTTTCATTAACAGTGTATAGTAAAGTGAAAGTATTGATAGTTTAATGTATTAGATGTAGATGGTTCGATGCCCGGCGTGTGCAGTATTACCTATGCCCCCTCCCCCGTCCCCCCGGTGGGTGGAGCGAGTGCGACCGCGTCGTCGCCGCCGTAACAGTGTGACCACCTGTATATTGTTGTATATAATACATTATATAAATAGAGATTCGTATTATACACGTGTTGGTGTTTTATTTATTGACAGAGAGACAACCGTCCCCCTCCACCACCCCCCTGTGTCTCACACCAAGTGGTACACTATACACGTGAAACTTGTTGTATTACAGTGAAACATTACATAATTAAAAGTACAACATAAATAGAGTAGTGTTTATTATTCGTCTTTGTACGTGTGTTTGTCAGTTAAGTCGCCCCTAATGGCTGGACTGATTTGATTCTTGAAGAGTTCGGAAACACAATTTGATCCGGTAGGTGGCGTTACTGTCGATATGTCATCAAATATTATACTGTAGGTAGGTACAATTAGCAAAAGTACAAAATATATTTAATGTCATGCTGCTTTTCTAGACAGGTCGTAGTCTACCCGGTGCGCTGGTTTGTTTGTTTATATAAAATGATGGAGGTGAGAGGGAGCAAGCGTGTATCTGACACATCTCTCTGTCTCACCCTTTACCCCGGAACACTCGAATCATAGAAAAAGTTTGCGAATCAGAATTCCAAAGCAATGAATAATGTGTGGATGACTGTGTTTACCGCGGTATCTTCTTTTTAATGTTTTAAAAAAAAATATTGATAAATTAAAAATAAAAAGATACAAAAATTTAAAAAGTCAGCTGTTTAGTACCAACCCCTACTCAAATAAATGCAGCAATGTGTTGTCTGCGCGCGTCATTGAGTCTTCGATCCAGACTCCAATCAGTGCGTAATGAGCTACCGACTTGTTAACATTATATTTTGTAAAACCAGGAATAAACTAAGAAATACTTAAAGTATTTCGTAGCCCTCATTTTTGAGTTCTCGCCCAGAAGACCTGTGCATTCAACAGCCTAAGATCGAACCGGAACAGTCTGGATTGGACTGCTCGATTTACCAACTCAGCTATAACTATTCTCAATGACAGCTGCCAAATTTGTCTTCATATTGTAACTTTTCAACCAATAAAAATCAATTTTGTTATTGGCTGAAAACACTCGACAAAACAAAATTTTCTATAAATAAAACAACTAAATCGATGTGTTACGACCACGGAGCAAATACAAAGAGGAGCTGTTGTAATGAATATTTTCTATGAAACAATGCGTGTCATTTACAGGGGGTGAGGGGGGACGCTGCTAATGGAGAAAGTGAGACAAGTAATAGTACTTGTCTCACTCCCTCCTTTATGTCCATCTACCGGCTATTAGCACAACTACTAATTTCGTATATTGTATGCAGTTGAGCTATCTTGCATTAGATGTCAGTAAGTGTATGGTGTAACAGGGACGTACTCAGAATTTACCTATATCAAGGAGTGCTAATTTTTTTTATTTCAAAGATACAAACAAATCTTATTAGCTGTTTGCTCTATTCAAATACAAATGTTTATAATCAAATAATTCTGCATAGCGAATAGCTGTATGACTACTGTTTTTAACCGAAAATTTCTTTATAAAGCTTGTCAGCATTGTTCATAATGTTAATATTTTATGAAAAATCCATCTTTTCTTTACTGTCATTCTGATAAACTCAGAAGTTTAGAAACCTTTTTTTCTTCATATTTGTGTCCTTTCCATACGACCAAATAATACAATTATTTGTTTGGGTTTCTAACAAATTATCGAATGAAAGTAGTTGGACTTTTAGTAAATATGTTAGTTACACGGTATTATTTCCTTCCTTTTTGTCTTTTCCATATAAAAAAAGAATCAAACCACTCTATTAAAATAAGGCTTTATACAATTGATAATGCAACAATGGCGTCAATGAACAAGACATTTAAAAGAGTATTTCAAGCGAGCAGACCAGACCCCCCTGGTAGCAACCGTTTGATTGACGCACGGGCCATCTAAAACTTAGCCATGCCAAAGGTAACTTGAAGACCTTCGACGCCACCACCATTTTGAGTATTTTTGTGACGTGCTCAACCTCGTTAATCTTATCAAGAAATTGCATCGAGTGCAATTACATTATTAATAAATAAAGGAGAAAGGGTGACATTGGTTCCAATAATAAAAATGAAATACTCTTTTGCATCACATATTTCTTGAGCTATACCTAGTCTTGCCCTAAACACTGTAACAAAGAAAAACCATTTTCTATTGCAAAAAATATTTATGACTTTTACAGTGTTAGTTTAATACATAAATATAAAACAATTTAAAATATAAAAAGCTTGTTCGTATTGGTTTCTATTGGTTGCAATACAGTCCTTTAAATCTTCATTGTTAAAATGAGAAGAACAAATCTTTGTATATTTCGTAGGAGTCCAGTTTTTCTATTAATTTTTGAAATCCATTGCTTCTAACATCGTCATTGGACGGTATTCTAAAACATACAAAATTTACAGTTTAATTATAATAGGTTCATTTAAAGTAGTGTAAAAAATATTTTTCTTTGATGAAAAATCCGAATGTTATAATTATATTCTAATTACGACCCTGGATTTTTGACACTTTTATAGTTCTTCACAGTTAACGACAGCTGGCGTGTTGCTTACAAAATAATTATTAACTACATATAAAACTCATATTTTTGTTGAGGTAAAAGGCTTTGGGTATAAATTTTAATACTCATGGTTATTAGTTATTACAATAATCTTAAATGTTTGAACTGTATGTGCTTTTGTTGTTCTAGGTCCTATTACGCAAAGTGGTGCCATCTAACGTTGAGTAAAATTATTTCTGAACATGATACCGTCAAAAGAACTTTCTAGAAATTATTTTGATAAATTATGAATAAATATACTTACAAATGGAATGTGATTCTTTCCATAGCATCTGTACGTTTATTGGAGTAGTTTTTACATGATAAAACACAACACTTCATGGTTTTCTTCGTAATAACATAAAAATACACCAAAAATATAATTTTATGCACCGTACGAACACCGTCAGCGACGACAGAAGACTAATAGGCCACGCCTACTATTGATGTTAACGTGATGACGTCAGGGCCTACTTGAGAATCACAGTGCACAGTTACTTAGGCCGGCTCCTCTTTGTATTTGCTCCGTGGTTACGACCGATACCTCGTGCATACTAATTGAAATCGCTGGTGTCGTTGCTGTGATTCTGAAAAGATAGAAATTTAGATATCAGAATGTATTTATATTGCAAGTATTGGCTCCAGTGTGATGTCTTCCGAACTAGGTCAAATTTATTTATCAAAAATATACAACACAAAAAATTAATTAATGACTGGAGCAGATCACACAAGCAGCACCTAATTACAAGTTAACCACTAGAGCAGCCATCACACACGTATATGTAACTTTAGTTAATAACCATAAACGTGGAGACCATCATGTTTGCCAGCAGAGTTGTATGTAGCTAGGGAATATCTTAACCCTGGAAAGATAGTCTGCGTAAAATTTACGCATGCGTTTTCGAATAATTGCTGTTTCTTTCTAATTAGCGCGAATACTATGGAGGGTAAAACCTAAGGAGAACCATCTTGTATGGGGGATTAGTCCAAAAAGTGTCCACTTGTAAACAGCAAATTATTGTTCGAACACTCACCGAAATAGCGCTAGTGTAGCAAGTGGAAATGATATGAATGTAGCAGTAATAAGCAGAGTGAAGTGTGCTGAGTTACGTAGTCAACTATGATTTGATAAATAATAACCTATGAAATTTGTGGCGCTCTTTTTAAAATTCTTCCACTTGCTACTATAGCGCCACCTTAATTTGCTCCCGTTCAATGGACACTTCTTAATACACTGAGATGGTCCTCCTCATAGCGAATACATAGCTGTGCATTTAGGACATCTCATTCGTCGCTGGGAGCTGCCACGTGGCATTCGTATCAATTAGGGATGTGAGGTTCCTGGAAAAAAATCTAATAAATAAAAATCGTTTTTTTTTATTTAATATTAATCCATTTGCCAAAAATCGATTATAATCAAAATAAATAATCGATTTTTAAGAAAAAATCGTTTTTTTATGTATTATTTAAAAATGTATATACTTTTCATATTCCAATAATAAACCTAAGAGATTCATATTAACAATTTATCAGATTAAATCAAATAAAATTAAATGAATAAAAATTCATCAAAGCGAATATTCCTTTAAATTTTCAAGGTAAGGGGACGTCTATTAATCACGTGATCTTTTTTTTAGCATTTTTAACCCCCCCTCCCCCTTGGTGATACGTGGTGAGGTTTAAGACTATGAAAGTTTAGGCCTTCGTGATTATTATCAAACCACTCCCCCACCTTTCAAATCTCACGTGATTAATGGACGGCCCCTAAGGAATAAGGAAACCAAATGTAATTATTGACACTTTTTTTTTTATTATCATAAAAATGAAATGATGAGCATCCTAACAAAATAACAACCTTATTGTCTCAAAAACTAAAATATAAATCACAACAAAAAAAATGCTATAAATGTCCAGTACTATTTTACATTTAGGCCTACGTCTAGTAGTGGACGGCAATAGCCTGACTTGATGATGATTTTTTTTATAGGGAGGCATAGTAGGGATGTGAGGTTACTGGAAAAAAATCGATTAAATAAAAATCGATTTTTTTTAAACTTAATATTAATCGATTTTCCAAAAATCGATTTTAATCAAAATAAATAATCGATTTTTACGAAAAAATCGATTTTTCCTACATACATATCATCACGCCATATCCCTTGCAGGGTAGGCAGAGAGAAAAGAGTACCAGAGAACTTTATCCTTGCATACTTCACTCGCTTCCTCAACATTCATAATTCTCTTCATACACGCTCGCCGGTTTCGGAATTTCTTGACTCCACCTTCCTTCAGTACGTGACCAATCTGGTCTAGGTAGCTGAGTCTCGGTCTCCCGGGGTACCTACATCCTTCCACTTTCGCATTGTATATCTTCTAAACCAGACGTTCGTTCGGCATTCTTTCCACATGTCCGAACCATCGGAGCATTCCCTTTCGCATCTTTACACCAATACTCTCTTTCATACCTACTTGCTCTCTTACGTCGTCGTTGCGTATGCGGTCGGTCAGCCTAACTCCACAGATTTTGCCGTAGAGATCGCATTTCGACCGCATTAATTTTGCTTTCATGCTCTTTTCTGCATACCCAACTCTCGCTCCCATATAGTAATGTTGGGACAAGCACAGCGTTATGTATTGCTACACGTGCCTTCTGGCTGAGGTGGTGGGTACCGAGAAGTTGTCCCTTATCGCTTGGGTGGCGATAAGTCAAAGGGTTTTAGCGCGCTAATATGTCGCGCTCTGTGGTTAGACTAGCGTTTTTCATTTCGGCGGAAATTTTCGATGTGTTTAGACGCGTTCGAGGATTTCAGTTAATCAATTAATATGGAGTGGAGTGATGAAATGGTGTTAGAATTTTTACACCATTATGAAGCGGAACCCATGAAGGGATAAAAAAAATCATTATGTAATTATTAGAATATAGCTGTAATAGTAAAGCAATTCGTCATCCATAGTTAGACGCATGAAAATGATTTCGGCCATTTTTAATTATTGCACGATATTTCGTGTAAAATACCGAAGTCGCTAATGTGACCACAGTATTATCGCGATAACTTTTTAGTGTAGAAAACGTACGAAGCTACGCCACACATTACTTCGGGACGACACACGCAGGTGCGGCCCTAGCATTAATACTTCGTACGTTTTGTACACTAGAAAGTTATCGCGATAATACTGTGGTCATACTAGCGACTTCAGTATTTTACACGAAGTATCGTGCAATAATTAAAGATGACCGAAATACTTTCGATGTTCAACTATGGATGACGAGTTGCTTTACTTTTACAGTTATAATATGCTAATAATTTCATAATGATTTTTTTGGATTTCATCATGGATTCAGCTTTATAATGGTGTAAAAATTGCAGCACCATATTATCGTTCCATTCCATATTTATTGATTAACTGGAGACTCTCGAACGGGTCTAAACACATCGAAAATTTCTGCCGAAATGAACAACGCCAGTGTAACCAGAGAGCGCGATATATTAGCGCTCTAAAACCCTTTGACTTATCGGCAACCAAGCGATAACGCACACAAAATCCGAATGTTCACGACGATAGCCGATAATGACCGGTCACATCTGCGTGTATCGTCTCATTGCACGAAGCTTCGTGACGATACACGCAGGTGCGGCCCTAGCATTAATGGTAAAATATTTTCGCCAACCGCTTTTAGATGTTTTACTATTGGAAGACATTTTTATTGTTTATCAACAACTATATAATATTATGGCACTCTAAACTTGTAAATAATAATGGATTTACTTCGAGTTTTATTCATACGTTCTATAGATGGCGCTTTTCATAAAAATCGATTAAAACGCGTAATTTATATAATCGATTTTTTAAAAATCGATTATTATTAATATAAAAATCGATTATTAGAAAAAAATAATCGATTAAAATAAAAATCGATTATTTTTTAACATCCCTAAGGCATAGTACGGAGCGTGTAGGGGGGCATAGTCCGGAGCGTGCACGATGCGTCCCCTGCCAGTCTAGTCAGACTTTAATCCGGCTCATATGCGTACCGCAGTGTGGGTTAGGGTGTCCCTCGGAGGGGACGCGTAACGACCCGCCCCCGTCGGTACGAAAATCGGCAGATGCGGTGATGGGAGCCACCACCCATCACACCTTGCCTAGTCAGGCGAGTCCAGGAGAGCAGAGTGCCGGGTGGGTACGTGGAATGTAAGAGGTTGTGTGGAAGGTAAGTTGCACGAGCTGATATCCGTCATGGCGGACAAACAGCTAGACGTGCTCTGTGTAACAGAGACCAAGCGAAGGGGCAGCGACGCCTGGGATCTTCCTGGTGGCGGGATGGCCCTGTGGTCTGGTGTACCACAGAGCGATCGAGCCAGCATGGGGGTAGGAGTGCTGTTATCCTCTCGCTTGGCCTCAAGTGTGTAGGATTACGGAATTTATGATCCCAGACTTCTTTGGGTCCGTATAAAACTAGGTGTCACCTTTCACGATTGTAGCATATGCTCCTGTAGGATCCTCGGTGGCGTCAGACCTGGAGAAGTTTTGAGATAATGTTAGGGAAGTTCTGGATATGGCAGAAACCAGTGAACGCGTGATTGTATGCGGAGATTTGAACGGATGGGTGGGGACCAAGCATCCCGACTATGAGGATGTACTTGGTCCATTTGGTAATAAGAGAGTGAACTACGTAGGTAGGCTCATTGCGGATGTATGCATGGAGAGAAACCTTATTATATCAAACACATTTTTCCAACATAAGCACATTCATATGTATACATGGAGAAGAACAGAAAAGTATAATAGATTTAAGTTTGGTAGACAGTCGCCTCCGAAGCAAAATATTGGACGCAAGAGCCTACAGAGGCCCCACAATCGATACGGACCACTATCTCGTTATTGCTAGATTTAGTGGTCTGTTCAGAAAGTGGGGGCACTGGCGAGAGCGTGTCCACTTCGGAGGGCTTGAAAGAATAAAGATTGTAAGTTTGCAAGAGTGTGTTAGAGAAAAGTATGCAGAAGGTGTCCGAGAACGACTGACGATGGCAAGCCAGCCGCAATCGGACATTGAAGAATGCTGGAGAATATTGAAAGAGAGTATGGTAGATACAGCGAAAGAATTATGTGGAAGCTCAAAGAAGCATAGAAAAACAAATGGTGATGCATGGTGGGATGCGGAAGTGGCAGCTTCCGTAGAGCAAAAGAAGAAAGCGTGGCTGGACTATGTCTCTTCTTTGTATCTGAATGACAGTATGACTGAACAGAAGAAAGAAAAAACGAGAGGTGTCAAGGGACACCCGGATGGAACGAAGTTCCTTTCGATTAATTAGTGAAGAAGGTGTATTTTTATTTTATTACGAAGAAAATCATGAAGTGTTGTGTTTTATCATGTAAAAACTACTCCGATAAACGTTCAGATGCTATGGAAGGAATCATATTTCATATCGTGATATTTTCCCAATATTGAAATCTACATTAAATATTGAAAGCGACAAATATGACTATTTAGATAAGAATGAACTAAATACTATAATTCCGCGTGGTAACGGAGTAAGTCGAACGCATGAAGCTACATTTGATCTCTATGGGTCAACTGACACCTTCCCCCTGCTCCCCCTTGGCGAAGCCCTTGACCCCCCGTACCTGTGGGAGATCATAAAAGATGACTGAGGGATAAAAAACGCATATAACATCTATGCAAGAGAAGGAAAACTCAACTAAATTACCTTATACCAACACATCTAACCACCGTGGTGTAGTAGGTCAATTTCTCTTCTAGTGTGAAGGAGGCTCGAGCCCAATAAAGGGACATGTATGAGCTTAATTTAGGATATATTGGCTTCCACATAAAGAGTAAACTGTCGCTATTTTTTGTTCAGAACTATTTATGTTACGTTATCTTCGTGTGAATTCTACAGTTTAGGTAGCGCTCGCTAATGTAATTCAGATGACAAGAATGATAACTATTTCTTAATAAAAAATAGGTATTATTGTAAATATTAAAAAGAAAAATAAACTAAAAAGAAAAATAAAGCTCGTTGCTGCCTGACCACAGCACTGCGCACTCTTATTGTCCTAACGTTTGAAATATTGTACCAAACGACACACGGTAAAAGGAAAAAAATATGTACTTTAAATATCGAAAGTAATAAAAGCATTTGTTTGCATAAGAATCAATTCCTTACTATAAAATGTGCATCGGCAATAAATATCAAATTATTTTGAATTTTTAATTTACTTTTATTATATAATTTTTTTCTGCCTTAAGCGATTTTTATCGTTATATTTTAGCCAATTTGCAAAATATCTTTATAAATTATAGCCTATGTGTTATTCTGAGGTGCAAGCTATATTACTATAAAGTTTCATCAAAATCCATTCGGTAGTTTTTACGTGAAAGAGCAACAAACATGTTCACATCCATACTCGTACATTATTACAAACTTTCACGTTTATAATCATCATCATCACAGCCCATAAATGTCCCACTATTGGGCTCGAGCCTCCTCCGTAATGGGAGGGAAATTAACCTACTATACCGCGCTAGTCAGACGTGTTGGTATAGGGTTTTGTTTCGAGTTTTCCTTCTCTCGCACAGATGTTATGTGCGTTATATATCCCTTAGTCGTCTCGTACGATCACCCACGGGTATGACATGGGGTGGTGAATAGTATTCTTACTCCGTCACCACACGGCTTATCACCACACGTTTATAATATTAATAGGAAATAGGATAATAGGATATATAATTCCACTAGACTATCAAAACTTTTGGGCCCCGAGCTCGAACGCAAGCCGGCCGCGCGGCGAAACGAAATTAATTTCGTTGCGCATTATTTTGATTTTGCTATATCTCTTAAGGTTTTGATTTAATTTGCATGGTCTGAAGGAAAAAAATATCTTCATGAAATGCTCAAGCCAACTAATGTATTTAAAATGATAAGGCTTAATACAGTATTTGTGGAAATAGCTTTTCAATTATCGTTTTATAATAGGCCATTTTTTAAAGTATTAAAATGGAGATAGTATGTTATCCTTAAGAGATAGGCATATACCATCGCGGACTTTTTTGTAGGCCTTTTTAAGCTCTATAATACTGTAGTACTTTATTTTGATCTATTTCGTAGGGTTCAGCCAGCGTTTGCAATGTAAGCGCAAAAAAATGTGTTTATTTACGACCTCACATTAGAAACCTCTTAAATTATCAGTGCTTCTCTACTACATTATGCATATATTATACATATAAACCTTCCTCTTGAATCACTCTATCTATAAAAAAAACCGCATCAATATCCGTTGCGTAGTTTTAAAGATTTAAGCATAAATAGGGATATAGGGACAGAGAAAGTGACTTTGTTTTATGTTGTGTCGTTACAACTTTGTTGTGTGTCGGTAGTAATTTTTTCCGTCTAGCCCCCTTTCGCATCGCATCGCATCGCGCGATAAGGAACTTCGTTCCAAAAATGTTATCGATTTACGTTTATCGATTGTCCCATCTCTATCTTATTCTCAGTCCAGTATGACCTTATACTTGCGTAACCATCATATTTTTATAAAGTCATTACTAAGTATTTTAGAACATATAAGGTACAAGTTTTGGTGTAAGTAGTAGGTAAGTTTGTAATATTCATATTTTCATATTACTATATAATATATAATGTATTGCTCTTCAGTTGAGATATAACTGGCACGTAAAGAATGAAAATATAGGCCATACGACATAAAATTGTAAACATGACGCGTATTCAAAATTACTTCATCGGTTTCGTAGCTATCTGTCACAGAGATCAAGCTATATTTTAGGAACTATAGGTTACATTTAAACTTTTTGATTTTGTGAATTGTTTGTGATCTTATACAGGGTGTCCCAAAATTCAACGATAAGCCGGCACCAGCAGATGGACCTACATATGACTACTCGAGAACAAAAAAGAAAAAAATTCTACCTTGATTTTTTTTTTCATTACGACAAAAAAAACCGATTTCTTTAAAAATCGTCATCTTTTATTATATTATTAAGTGCCATTGCTACAATTTTACAAGTAATTCTGTGATTTTTTTTGTATTGGCAAGGTAAGTAGTACTACTATCGATCACAACCATTAAAAATTCCAGAATATCTATAGTTTTTACACAAAAATCAACCAAAACTATGTTTTTTTCATAAATTATGTAAGATTTTGACTTTCAGCTCACTTTCACTCATCACAGTGAAAAAAAAAAGTATGGACACTACTGTGGCAAATAGTATTAAAAATTGGCGCAACTAACTACAATTCTAAAATGGTATAACATTCTAGGCAAACTAGCCACAAAAATATACTTAGGTGTACTATTTCAAAATAACAACCATACTTCGAAAATTGTTAGTGTTGATAGTAATCACTTCTACTATGTAGCCAAAATGTTTTTGTTGCAAGTTCTCAGAATTTGAATGAGACATGTGCGTAGTCCATAAGATAACATAAGTTAGAAAGAGATAGATATAGAGAGATTAGAATTTACTATATTATTAAAATTACAATAAATGTTCGAATTGTTTGCCATTGGCAGTAATGCAGGCACGACATCGCCTTAAAAATGAACGTTTTATTTTTCTTGCATATCTGATTCTGTTCATGTGATCCACAGCCTGAATTATTTTTTGGCGAAGCTCGTCCAAGGTTGCAATGGGTTTTGAGTAGACTCTGTCCTTTAGACAACCCCAATAGAAAAAATCCAGGGGATTTAGATCGGGTGAACGGGGTGGCCATAAGATAGGACCAAGTCGCCCGATCCAACGCCCTGGGTACTCTTGGTCTAAGTACTCTCGCACAGGGCGGGCATAGTGAGCTGGGCAACCATCGTTTTGAAACCACATGTTTTGCAAATCACTTAAGGGCACGTCTTCTAATAATCCTGGTAACTCATTTTGTAAGAAGTTCAAATAGCTATTGCCATCTATGTTTCCTTGTAACTCAAAGGGCCCTATCACTTTTCCATTTATTATGCCCGTCCATAGGTTAACCTTAAATTGATATTGGGATTTGTCTTCTCTCACCAGGTGCGGATTTTCATTGTTCCAGCTATGAAGATTGTGAAGATTTAAATAGCCATCTTTCTTGCAGGTTGTTTCATCCGACCATAAGACTTTGTCTAAGAATTGGGGATCTTCCCTGTGTTTTTGCAGCATTACACGGCAAAATGCGACCCGCAGTGGATAGTCCCGCGGTAATAACGCCTGCACGCGCCTGTAATGATATGGATGAAACTGGTGACGTTTTAAAATTCTATGTGCAGTACTTTTTGGAATTCCCGTTGCTACTTGTATGCCACGTACAGAGGTAGTTGTATCGCTTTCTATTTCTTTGAGAACTTCTTCATCGTGTTCCGATCTAGGTCTTCCAGCGTTTCTCCTGTCAGATGGTATACGACCCTCCGAAAATGCTTGATGCACGTTAATAAATACGCGATAATCCGGATACCTTTGAAGAGTAGGGTACCTTGCTCGATATAATCTGCTAGCAGCGTTGGCATTGCATCGGCATTCTCCATAAATTAGGTGCATATTAGCGTATTCTAACGCTGTATATGGTAGCGGCATAATGAATGCTAAACACTTGAAAATAAGGCAAAACTTCTTTAAAAAAACACAAAATCACAGTCTAAAATAATGCCAAGTCAGGTCAATTTCCAGGTCACTTAATTCAATCCAAAGTCGTTAGTATCAGAGCCACTTTAATTAAAACAGAACGGTGTGCAGTAAACAAAGAAGTAGAGCGTACTGACTTGCTGTGCTGCTGAGGACATTAATTACTTCTCTACCTGCATTAATGTTACTAAACAATTAGCATCTATCTATCTCCCTCTAACGTATAATCTCTCTATCTCTGTCTAACTTATGTTATCTTATGGACTACGCACATGTCTCATTCAAATTCTGAGAACTTGCAACAAAAACATTTGGGCTACATAGTAAAAGTGATTACTATCAACACTAACAATTTTCGAAGTATGGTTGTTATTTTGAAATAGTACACCTAAGTATATTTTTGTGGCTAGTTTGCCTAGAATGTTATACCATTTTAGAATTGTAGTTAGTTGCGCCAATTTTTAATACTATTTGCCACAGTAGTGTCCATACTTTTTTTTTTCACTGTGATGAGTGAAAGTGAGCTGAAAGTCAAAATCTTACATAATTTATGAAAAAAACATAGTTTTGGTTGATTTTTGTGTAAAAACTATAGATATTCTGGAATTTTTAATGGTTGTGATCGATAGTAGTGCTACTTACCTTACCAATACAAAAAAAAACACAGAATTACTTGTAAAATTGTAGCAATGGCACTTAATAATATAATAAAAGATGTCGATTTTTAAAGAAATCGGTTTTTTTGTCGTAATGAAAAAAAAAATCAAGGTAGAATTTTTTTCTTTTTTGTTCTCGAGTAGTCATATGTAGGTCCACCTGCTGGTGCCGGCTTATCGTTGAATTTTGGGACACCCTGTATATACACGGTGACATTTATGTCGTCTTACAAAAGCAGTTCAGTTAACGTATCCAGTATCTACTATTCATTCGTACAATTAAAAGGTTTAAAATATATTTACTGGAATATTTTTTACTATACTCGTTCCAACCATTTATTTTACTTTTGACACATGCTTTAGGACGTAACTGTTTCATTATACGCAATTATTAACTTTGAAACGAGTGAACAGAGAAATATATAAACTGCCCAATAATATTTATATATCTTAATTATTACCCACTAAATACATTAATATGCCGTAAATAGCTCTATTCATAAAATTTTAGTGATAATTCATTTCCGTTATAAAAAAAGTTACGTTCTATCGCATCTAGTGACAGTCACTATATATATAAATATTATTGGGCAGTTTATATATTTCTCTGTTCACTCGTTTCAAAGTTAATAATTGCGTATAATGAAACAGTTACGTCCTAAAGCATGTGTCAAAAGTAAAATAAATGGTTGGAACGAGTATAATAGAATTGCCCAACACTGACTTAGCTTCGACTTAGCTCTCTACATGTGTGCGGTGACAGTCCAACTTCATCCTTTACAGTTTTAGCAGGAAGGGTAATGTGTCACGTGGTGCTCTTGTATAATATTCAATATGTTAGTGTTTTAACGTTTTATATTATTTTGATGACATTTTATGTAATGTGATGCGCAAGAAGTACTGAGGTATAGTGAATATGATATAACAGTGCCTTACATACGTTTTCTACCAAAATTCCCAAAAGATACCTTTAACAGTGTGGCCATGGCACTGTTGAAGGCGACCATTTGACTTACTGACGGACGACGACATTATATAAGTTAATTTATAAACCAAGTTTTGGCCTAAAAGTCTTAGTAACCAAGCCATAAACTCCAAAAAAAAACAACCTTTACAATTTACATATAAAAATAACAAACAAACATACAAATTTCATCATTTATTTATTTATATATAAATCGTACAATCAAACAATGTCTAAACGAATTACTTTCAATTACAGTAACAATTAAAAAACACAACAATAACCTTTTTGCTATCACCCTCCAAGGGCAGAGTGTATCAACAGCGATGTCATCAAAAAATATCCTTACCACATAATACCCACTGCTTCCTCACACAATAGCGAATCCAACCTGTGTTTTAGTAATAAATCAACCCTCGAGCCGCGATAGTAACATCACGATCATGTAAATTTTCACTTCAACTGAGCTGGTCAGGTGTATTAAGGTACCTTTGAGGTCCTGGAGTAGATAAAACAAGCCAAGGGCCAGAAAATCAAAATGAAATAACAATGGTTAACCAAGTAGTGGCCAGTCTGGTATGTGGCGAAGACCTGTGGCTAGATCTACAGCCAAGACTCTGTTGAAGGTCTGTAACCAATGGTATGTGTCATTAACCACCCATAATCAACTGTACGAAGACTCGTGGGTGATGGTATGGTTTGTCAGACCTGTGGTCAAGTATGATTTATTGAAATAATAAATATTACGTTAACTTTTACAATTATTAATGCTTTATTTTCATTTTCTTTTTGAAGAATGGATTAATCGGAGACGGTGTAGACGGCTTCAAGTTGGTCTTCGTAGGCTTTTTGGTACCATCAAATGGTATACTTGGACTTTGTCGTATACTCTTGTAGTAATCCACTGGGGCTTGCATTGAGTTATTCTTTAACGCAAATTTAACCTTCTTCGGTGTATCAAAAGACTTGTTCGGTGACTGAACGCATTGCTTCTGGAAATTTTTCACTTTATTGACTAAAACTGAAGGGCTCTTGACGTTTTTTGTTAAATTTTCAACTTTCTTATTTCTCATATTATTTGTATTTGTTTGTTTGTAGTGACCATTTGTCATTGGTTTCTCTTGATTTTTACGTTCTTTTTTATTATTTCTACCATTAATATGTTTGTTTATTTCTTTCTTATTATTAATCACACCATTTTCTTTAATTGCATTCGTTTTACTTACGTAATTAACTTTCTCAGCTTTATTCTTAGCGTTAACATCATCGCTATTGTTTTTACTTTTAACTGATGTTACATTCTCTACTTTACTTGTGTTTCTGTCAACATTTAGTTTGTTTCTCACTCCGCCGTTGACTTTGTCGATCTTGCGTTTCTTGTTGTGTTTATTTTCTTTAGAATCGCTTTTGCGTTTTTTACTTTCTTTACTGGATGAGTCTTCTTTTCGCTTCTCGAGGTCAGGCTCTGTAGTCTCCACTTGCCATCCACCATTCTAAAGAGATATATGAAAATTTAATGATATATGATAAGGTCTAAATAATATAAAGGATGAATAACTAAGGAAAATAACGTCGACACAAGACTATACTCGCACCACCTCACCTGTATGCTATACCTTACCTACCTCCTGTCTCACTTCCAGAGGAGACCTTTAACCAACAGTAGGACATATATGTATAGGCTGAACAAGTATTACTCGATATCCTAAGTAATACTTCCCGGTATAGGTCCTTAGTACAGGTCTCACACGCCCACGCCCAGTAGTTAACATACACATAACATACATGTGGTCGCTATATCCTTTGCATATATGCATTTACATATATACCAAACTCTACCATCATGCCAAGACCATGCTAGTCTCAAACTAAAAGTATTTCTTTGCTCATGTTATCACTGTCGTTGCTGGTTACCTGGAGTGTAACCTAAGGAGTCACCGGAGGTCTCAAGTTTGGGGAATTAGACAGAAGCAAACCAAATACTGCTAATTTTATTAGTAAAAAACCACTAGAACATTGGCAGCATTTCAAACACCTATTGGTTGGGTGTAGAGGGGGGAGATAGAGAGATGCGATGTGTCAGTACATACCGTGGCGCCGGTGGTGTTGTGTCGTGCGCGCTCTACGTGCTCCACTATGCTCTCACCGATGCGACTCTTGGCGAGGAGTCGCTTCCTGTGCTTGCGGCTCAGACCTGCCGAGTGTACCAAGGTATTGTCATCGACACAATACATAAACTCCAAGCTTCATCCAATACAGCTATGTTGGATTTTCCACAGTTAATCAATATCCCGAACACCACAAGAGAGAAAGGAATATGGAATAGGATATCAGGGTATATTATGCATACAATATCTATGCAACAGAATGAAAACTCGAAAGTAAGTCCTATACCAACACATCTGGTCAGAATGGAATAGTGGACCAGAGGATGATAAAAGAAGTCCACAAGGTTCATACACAAGTTCCCAAGCGATGATGATTCATGATTCTATTCATGTAAAAACATTTTTGCTGACAATGTATAGTAGATTTATTTCCTAACTGCTGTGGAGACTGATGCCTAAAGGTAGAACCTGAATAATTCTTTACCATCTTAACTCAAATATGTCCCACTGTGGGGCTCCAGCCTCCTAGATAGACATTCTATAACGTGCTGCTGGTTTTTTTATTGAGTTGCCATTCTCTTCTGGCAATGCTACCTGATTGTGTCCTTTAGTTAGGGAGAGAAGGGGAGGTGACAGTTTAACAAGTGAACTGATAGAGTACCTCTCAGTGCGAGCTCGTCCGACGAGCTGATTAGTTGTTTCTCGAGTGCGTGCAGTGAGTGCGCGACAGTCGCGGGCCGGGGCCCCGCGTCCTGGTCCCCGGCGTGAAGCTCGGCCTGCACACGCAACGGATACTCGCCCCGGGACAACTGCTCAAACCTACAGAAGTACAGACATTGTAATATACAGGATGACTGGTAAAAGATTGTACATATTGAGAGAGGGTATTCAGTACTCGATTCTGATACCGAATGTGTAAAAAAAATTGATACTTAAATTTTGAACTAATTGTCCTATAAAAATGATTATTTACGTACACCTCCGCATAGATATTGAAATTACATTAAAATAGTAACTAGCCGAGCGCGTGACCTTGACAACAGTGCTAAGTAGTGGCTCCCGCGCACACTCTGCCCTGGCCCCCCGAGGGATGTCCCCGGGGTGAGTGTCCGTCTGTGGTCAGCTGATCAGTCAGAGCGCGTGCGCCGTATCAGGTGTTTTGCATTTCCGTGTTTGTTAACCTACGCGTCTTTCAATTGACTATTTATGTGTGAAGTGTGATAGAATGTGTTATTTGCACTAAGAGTGTTGGGAAATTGCATATGCTCGACCAAATGGCAGTGTACGAGGTGCGATTGATTTGTATGGAGAAATGTTGAGAAGGTGACCATCTTTTTGAGAATCCTGACACACTAATATTGTTGAGGTTTACTATCTAGTTAATTAATATTACCTTCTTATTATATTTTTATTGGTTACATGTGACCATTATCTATCGTCTCCTTCGATATGTACAGTCTTTTACCAGTCATACTGTATATATATATATATATATATATTATATATACAGGGTGTCCCAAAATTCAACGATAAGCTGGCACCAGCAGGTGGACCTACATATGACTACTCGAGAACAGAAAAGAAAAAAATTCTACCTTGATTTTTTTTTTCATTACGACAAAAAAACCAAAATCTTTAAAAATGGACATCCTTTATTATATTATTAAGTGCTATTGCTACAGTTTTACAAGTAATTGTGTGATTTTTTTTTGTATTGGCAAGGTAAGTAGCACTACTATCGATCACAACCATTAAAAATTCCAGAATATCTATAGTTTTTACACAAAAATCAATCAAAACTATGTTTTTTTCATAAATTATGTAAGATTTTGACTTTCAGCTCACTTTCACTCATCATAGTGAAAAAAAAAAGTATGGACACTACTGTGGCAAATAGTATTAAAAATTGGCGCAACTAACTACAATTCTAAAATGGTATAACATTCAAGGCAAACTAGCCACAAAAATATACTTAGGTGTACTATTTCAAAATAACAACCATATTTCGAAAATTGTTAGTGTTGATAGTAATCACTTTTACTAAGTAGCCAAAATGTTTTTGTAGCAAGTTCCCAGAATTTGAATGAGACATGTGCGTAGTCCGTAGATCCACAGTCTGAATTATTTTATGGCGAAGCTCGTCCAAGGTTGCAATCGGTTTTGTGCAGACTCTGTCCTTTAGACAACCCCAATAGAAAAAGTCCAGGGGATTTAGATCGGGTGAACGGGGTGGCCACAAGATAGGACCAAGTCGCCCGATCCAACGCCCTGGGTACTCTTGGTCTAAGTACTCTCGCACAGGACGGGCATAGTGAGCTGGGCAACCATCGTTTTGAAACCACATGGTTTGCAAATCACTTAAGGGCACATCTTCTAATAATCCTGGCAACTCATTTTGTAAGAAGTTTAAATAACTATTGCCATCTATGTTTCCTTGTAACTCAAAGGGCCCTATCACTTTGCCATTTATTATGCCAGTCCATAGGTTAACCTTAAATTGGTATTGGGATTGTCTTCTCTCACCAGGTGCAGATTTTCATTGTTCCAGCTATGAAGATTGTGAAGATTTAAATATCCATCTTTCTTGCAGGTTGTTTCATCACGACGACGTGACGTTTTAAAATTCTATGTGCAGTACTTTTTGAGATTCCCGTTGCTGCTTGTACAGCACGTACAGAGGTAGTTGAATCGTTTTCTATTTCATTGAGAACTTCTTCATCGTGTTCCGATCTAGGTTTTCCAGCGTTTCGCCTGTCAGATGGTATACGACCCTCCGAAAAAGCTTGATACACGTTAATAAATACGCAATAATCCGGATACCTTTGAAGATTAGGGTACCTTGCTCTATATAATCTGCTAGCAGCGTTGGCATTGCATCGGCATTCTCCATAAATTAGGTGCATATTAGCGTATTCTAACGCTGTGTATGGTAGCGGCATGATGAATGCTAAACACTTGAAAATAAGGCAAAACTTCTTTAAAAAAAACACAAAATCACAGTCTAAAATAATGCCAAGTCAGGTCAATTTCCTGGTCACTTAATTCAATCCAAAAGTCGTCAGTACCAGAGCCACTTTAATTAAAACAGAACGGTGTGCAGTAAACAAAGAAGTAGAGCATACTGACTTGCTGTGCTGCTGAGGACATTAATTACTTCTCCACCTGCATTAATGTTACTAAACAATTAGCATCTATCTATCTCCCTCTAACGTATAATCTCTCTATCTCTGTCTAACTTATTTTATGGACTTATGGACTACGCACATGTCTCATTAAAATTCTGAGAACTTGCTACAAAAACATTTTGGCTACATAGTAAAAGTGATTACTATCAACACTAACAATTTTCGAAATATGGTTGTTATTTTGAAATAGTACACCTAAGTATATTTTTGTGGCTAGTTTGTCTAGAATGTTATACCATTTTAGAATTGTAGATAGATGCGCCAATTTTTAATACTATTTGCCACAGTAGCGTCCATACTTTTTTTTTTCACTATGATGAGTGAAAGTGAGCTGAAAGTCAAAATCTTACATAATTTATGAAAAAAACATAGTTTTGATTGATTTTTGTGTAAAAACTATAGATATTCTGGAATTTTTAATGGTTGTGATCGATAGTAGTGCTACTTACCTTGCCAATACAAAAAAAATCACAGAATTACTTGTAAAACTGTAGCAATAGCACTTAATAATATAATAAAGGATGTCCATTTTTAAAGATTTTGGTTTTTTTGTCGTAATGAAAAAAAAAATCAAGGTAGAATTTTTTTCTTTTCTGTTCTCGAGTAGTCATATGTAGGTCCACCTGCTGGTGCCAGCTTATCGTTGAATTTTGGGACACCCTGTATATATATATTAGACATGTGTAAGCAATGCGAGTGATGTATCACACGTAATATTACCTGACCGTGTACTGCCCCATTACACATTACGCGACTAAACATCACACAACACATTAAACATGACGCGAACACCCGTGTACTCTTCTGCATTTCTGCAATGTTCGGTGTCTGGCAATTCAATATTTATTTTGAGCTTTATTTTTAGAACGTTAAGGCTTATATTTCTTGACGCCGCCCGCCGTATATATACAGCGCTATCGCATTACGCATCACACGTGACATGAAATGTCATGTGTGATGTTTGAAGTGATGGTAAAATGTAATAATGTAAATTAATAAATAAAAAATAATAAATAATGTAATTTAATAGTGATAGGACCCCACTGTTGACAGTATACGTGTCGGTCCGTCCGCGGTAGTACCACTCTCTAGAAAATCTACGTCCGAGCAGTGACAATGTTGTCCTACGTTCGGTGAGCGACAGTAGGGAGCACCACTTTCTGAGTGAGTTAGGAGGGGTTGTCGTTGGTAAACAGCAACATAGTTGTACCACTGCTATAGTTAAGGTCCAAGAGCGGCAGCAGCACTTACCATCAGATGTACGGCTCGCTCGTTTGTTAATATAAAAATAAACTAAATTAGCGATATAACTGTACAAACACAATTAACTAACACAAGGTGCACAGACACACTGAGTACTACTACAAGTATTGTACTGTGACGCGGTAAGTTTGTACCTTACCACTACACGATCTGTGTAATTAAGTGAATGATTGTTTGTATGTATTCGATACCCACACAGTACTATAAGTGACTCAATGTAAGTCACGTCGAGACACTGAGATTTTATTGTGCATTGAAACTATTCACAATTCAAATAAAAATAAACATTGATGGGGCAGACCTTTCTATGGCGGTTACATTATATAACAACTGAAAGGTCACTAAGGAAAGGGACAGCAGCACCGTCTTGGTATATTTATAACACCAGGTGCTATCGCCAAGCTGTCTGTCAAGCGTGGCGAATTACAGTATTACGAAGAGATCTATATGCAATAGAGAATGTTAATATACCGATGAAAAATAAATCAATATGAGTTCATCAGTTTGGTAGTTGTGATAACACAGACAAACATACACATTGTATACATCTACAAGTTGTAAACAATCCCTATAACTAATATAATATGATTGCACTGACCGCTGAAGGCATATCCTGACTCTCTTGTGAGCCTTGCTGGTGGCGTTGGTGAGCATCTCGCGCAACATGTTCGCCAACAGGTCGGCCGGCACCGGCAACAGCGGCAGCTCCACGTCGACACGCCCCGCGCGAGGGTCCAGCGCCTTCCCCGCGCTGACGGACAATGTAAACACAATTAACAGAGGACTAGTCTATAGTACGTTTTTTAATCTCAAACACTAATCTGACATTACGTGGGTTACAAGTTTTTTGCAATAAATAGTGATGTACCATTATCTATCGACAATTTGCGCTAATATAATCAAGTATCGTTTTTTACAAGTTATCCTGAAAAATGTAGGTTTTATAGATTCTCGAAAATTATTAAAACCGCGGTTCTTTGCCATTTCTATTACTACATGTTGGCTTTTTAAATATTCTGCTTACTATTTATTATCAAACAATAAAGGTCGATATTAAAAACCTATCAGGCTACCATATATAGCTGAAGGTTCAACACGTTATTACAAGTACTAACCACCATTTTAGATTTGTACCTTTATTGGTGCGAGTTATAAACAAAATGGCAGCATTTGTAGTTCTCATGAAATTTAGGGACGACATATAAAAAATCTATAATTGCAAAATTTTTCAGTAAAACCCAATCACAGCACGATAAAATTCTATGATTTTACATTAAATGATATATAGCTCACTTGTCATCATCACCGTCTGAGTTGTCATCACCGTTCTGTTCAACATCTTCATCATCGGACACCAGCTCCAGCGCTTCCGGGCCACCACTGGGACAACCCATCTGGGAATTTTAAATTTTAAGTAGGGTTTAATTATTTTCAGTGGCGAAGTGGAGGCACAATATCTTGCCCTCCACATGCACACAAGTGTTGTAAATGACAACTGTATATGGTATGCATATAACATCTATACGAGGACGGAAAACTCGAAAGAAAGCCCTATAGCAACACTTCTGGTTTAGTATATCAAAATCCCCCCACCATCATGGAGGAGGCTCAAACCCCCTGCTGTGTAAGCTGGGTCGGGTTTCATAATGATTTATCAATAGACATATGAAATTGCTTTAATGTGTATTTTCCGGGTGGGTTTGAGGTTCTCATTGGTAGCTAGCGGCCGCGCTGTGCCTCTAATATTGCGATGGTCTATGAGTGACAGTCACACTTACCATCTGGTGTACTGCTTGCTAGTTCGCCAACATAAACAATAAATATTAACGTACATACCATCTGCCAGGCGCTGGTCGCTTGCTGGTACTTGATGCCGTGTTCGCTCTGTCGCAGCAGTGCGGTGAGGACCCG
Organism: Lymantria monacha; assembly: GCA_905163515.2. NCBI lineage: Eukaryota > Metazoa > Arthropoda > Insecta > Lepidoptera > Erebidae > Lymantria > Lymantria monacha. Next base: position 24,398,221 of record LR991104.1, on the reverse strand, counting down.
GCGCGCCGCGCACGCCACCAGCGGCTGCTCCCCGGCGCACATGTACCTGCACACCGGACGCAACAGCTCCGCAAGCGAAGCGCCCGGGACGCCGCCCTCAGACACCTGCACCATCACAATCAATCACTATATATCAGCCATGGTATTTGACTTCTTACATGTATTGTATTTATTTATGTTGAGACAAAGTAAAAATATAATTCACCACCATCTAACTTGTCCATGGGTGTCGTAAAAGCCGACTAAGACATATACTATATATATATATATATATAACATCTATGCAAGTAAAATAAATTCAAACGAAAATTCTGTATCAATATATCTGATCAGTATCTTATATTAAGTCAATTGCCCACCTATTGTGGACGAGGTCGGAGTCCAGCAGTGGGAAATATATGAGCTGTGATGATAATATTTTTCTTCATAATATTAATAATAAAATGACATACATAAATACATTCTTCATTTAGTAGTTTATTGTGAACATAAGTCTGCCTCAAAAACATAGGGATGGTACCGGGTTGGTGATCACGGGGAGATGTTATACGTTTCCGTAGAAGCTACTGCCTACCCCTCAATTGACATTTTGATTTTTACGAGTCTTACGTACATGTTCGTAGTAGATATGTTATAAAAGTAATATTAGAACAGTACCTTAGCTATTTCTTCTAGATAACAGTCCAGTATGTGCAGCAACATGGAGGTGGCGTTGCGCGCGTGCCGCGGCGTGCTCGGCGCCAGCACTCCTGGCACACAAACACACAACACGACCATCAACACACACACCACAGTCAACGCTACTAATATTGTAAATGTTAAAGTTTGTGAACATGTTTAGATGTTTGGTTGTTTACTATCACACGTAAACTATTCAACAGATTTGTGTGGTAATGCCAGGGCCGCACCCGCGTGTATCGTCCCGAAGTAATGTGTGGCGAGGCTTCGTACGTGTACACTAGAATGTTATCGCGATAGTACTGTGGTCACATTAGTGACTTAGCGGTATTTTACACGAAGTATCGTGCAATAATTAAAGATGCCCGAAATTATTTTCATGCGTTTAACTATGGATGACGAATTGCTTTACTATTACAGCTATATTATGCTAATAATTACATGATTTTTTTGGGTTCCTTCATGGGTTCATAATGGTGTAAAAATTCTAACACCATTTCATCAGTCCACTCCATATTTATTGATTAACTGGAGATCCTCGAACGCGTCTAAACACATCGAAAATTTCCGCCGAAATGAACAACGTTAGTGTGACCACAAAGCGCGATATATTAGCGCGCTAAAACCTTTGACTTATCGCCAACCAAGCGATAACGCACACGAAGCCCGAATGTTCGCGACGATAGCCGATAATATAATAAACCAGTCACACCTGCGTGTACCGTCTCATTGCACGAAGCTTCGTGACGACACACGCGGGTGCGGCCCCAGCATAATTGGCATAGAAATAAATAATTGCCTGAAATAACACATAGGATACTTTTTATCCTGAAACTATACTATCTACTACAATCCTTTATGCGTCTTCTCACGACGACATAGACTAGCGCCGAGTCACCTTTGGAGATCTGGAGGACCACCAGCAGCACATCGGGAACTACTGGTCTAAAGTGTTGTAGTATTAGAAAGCCTAACACAGAAGTTGGTTGGTTGCAATAAACTCACCGTCGATGAATAGATATTTAAAACATTCACATTGCTGACTATTTCATCTCGTCAACCGCATCTCAAATGACGTATTGATTATTTTTTATTTTATCACCGAATAGAACACCTTTATCACCGAATTCAATTTGGACACTCAATTTCTAGTCCCACATAACACAGATAGAAAGCGAAAAATAAAAATTTCCATTTAGAGTTACCTAAAAAAATCCTCAAAAGCCATGGAAATACACACAACATTTTTGTTTGTTTAACACTTACAAAACTTTAAACATAGGACTTTGTGATCCCAGTAACAGGTAACCCTCAGTATAATATTAACTCTACAAATGTAACTAACCATCATTGTCCGATATCATTTTGCTGTACAGTTGACAGGCTGGTAGGGACCACTGCGAGCGAGCGAGACACCTCAGGCTGGCGCGCAGATAACGACGGACCAACTGAAATATAAATTTATATAACTCACTCTACACTGGACAAATAACTTAGGAAGGGAGATCCATCACTTCCATATGGTTAATCAACATACCACACACATCAAGACAGAGAGGCATATGGGACAGGATGAAAGTGGTATAGGATATAAAGTGGGGTCAACACAAATTCTCTACTACATCATCAGCTTCCATAGACTTATATCCGTCATATCTGCACTCACTTCTATCATACCCATATCTTTTCTCAAACAACTCATTCATTTCTTTTTGGATCACTCACTTATTTTGTCTAATTTATAAATATTAAGATTTATTGAATCAAATTACTGAAATTTAGCATTTAAGTTGCTTGACTATGTATAAAAACTTGATTACGAGCGAAAAATGAATGTCACACATGCGACCCGAACCCGCACTTATTGAAAATCCGTTTTAATTGTGCTACCAATTACACCAGCATGAGCTGTCGTAGGGCATTCAATTTTCTTCTCGTATTATATTTTCGTCTTTAAAGGAGACGTGTGCCATCTACCCGACAATGTTTACACATACATATTGAATCATGTCACCAGTAAAGGAGACGTGTGCCATCTACCCGACAATGTTTACACATACATATTGAATCATGTCACCATTAAAGGAGACGTGTGCCATCTACCCGACAATGTTTACACATATTGAATCAACTCACCATTAAAAACTTATCCATTCTATGTTGATCCACTCCGTACCACTCTGTTGCGAGCACTCTCAACCCCGCCCTGTACATGAGAAGCGCATGCTTCAAATGCTCAGCGGGAAACAAATCCAGCACTTCGGAGATGTTGTCACATAACTCCTCCTGAATTTTTAAATGTCATCATCATCATCGCAGCTCTCTTGCATAGTTTTATTCTTATCTATACAGGATTGTTTTTCAAGAGGTACCCAAATTTACATAGGAGGTTCAGATTCAATAGTATAATTGATTAGTGAAATAAAAACATGTTTTTATTTAAAAAAAAATACATTCTACATTTTAAACATTCCGAGATACACTAAATTTGATGACACTACGTTAGTTATTCATAATTATAAACACACACGCCACGCACACAAAGAAACACTCCCGATAAATCGAAGTTAGGTACTCAAGTATTTCTTTGTCGGTATTTCGGAAAGCGTTCGGCAAAATTCGTAAGCCCCCTTGTACCCGCTGCGCACACGCCGCACGACGGCACGATGTTCACCCCAGTGAACTTAGTCTTGACCGTGACCTAATTATGAGCGCGTGCTAATTTTTATTTTTTATATCCAACGATGGTAGCCAGGGTTGGGCAAAATCTGATTTTTATTAAGAAAATCAAAAACCATTGATTTTTTTAAAAAAAATCATGATTTATTTGATTTTTTAAATTTGAACATAAAATTTGAACATTTTGATTCTTTGAAATTATTGTTAATTATTTTAATGTATAAGTCTAAAAATTATAATACAATTTGCGCCTCAAAATCTTGTGACAACGCATTTGTCGCGCTTCTTGCTTCTTGCAAGAAAATTCTTGTCGCCATTTGTTTTCCTTCTGTCCTATACACTCACTCACTATACAGTGCCGAGTGAGGCACGAACGCGTTTGTTGTGCTTTTTGCAAGAATATTCCTGTCGTGTCGTGTCGAGGCTTGTTTTCCTTTTCAACCTATAAATTGACGTTCGCGGATTTCGCTAGTTTAGTTAAGTTAGTTAAGTGAAGTGGAAACATATAAATAAAGTAAAATGAGTGGAAGAAAAGAGGACCCAATATGGCAGTTCTATATTAAGATAACAAATCCAAATAAATTGGGGTGTAGGGCTATTTGTAGAAAGTGCAAGAAAGATATTCAAGGGTTAGTCCAAAGACTTAAAGCACACCACGATGTTTGTAATTATCAAGAGAGGAATACAGGTAATTAAATTATTAATTTTATTTTATTTATATTTTAGGCATATATGATGGTTTTTTGTTTTTAAATGTTAGGTGAAATCTAACACGTGGCATGGCCTTTAATGTAACTTTTTTAACGCGACCTTTCCCAGGTTAATTATTAAAGATTATCTTTACTCTTCTATACTTACTTCATTTTTAATTTTGTTCAACATAAAAAAATAAATTTGCTTTTACATCTCTATTGAATTCATCTTAACTTCATTTTAACTTTATTTTAAAATCAATAATTCAATACTATATCAATATATCATCAATTATAATTAATCAATATCAATTTTCAGTTATGTTTTTTCTCTTTCCAGAGAGTCGAATGTCGCTTGACAGTTTTGCTAGCACATCATCTGCCTCAAGTTGTAGTTCACTCATGACGAAAGTACCAACACCAACAAGTCCAACAACTTTTGAGCCAGTCCAAAAAAGAAAGCAATCGAAACTCAGCCTACCATGAGTACCATGAGTAGTTTTGTAATGCGGACTTCAACTGCTGAAAAACATAAAATTGACAAACAAATAGCAAAGGCTATTTTTGCTACTAATTCGAGCTTCAGATGTATTGAGAATTTAGAGGTGAAAAACGCCATTCAGTTATTAAGGCCTGGTTATACACCGCCCTCGAGAAAAACCGTAGCAACAAGTCTTTTGGACGAAATCTATGAAGAGGAAAAAAAAAAATATTTCTCCTCCCTTTCAGGCCAGTCCGTAAATATGTCAATTGATGGGTGGTCAAACGTGCACAACGAACCAGTGATATGCGCAACGATAACCACTGAAGATGGACAAGCCCTCCTATACGAAACTATAGACACATCAGGCAATCCACATACTTCAGAATATTTAACTCAAATACTTTGTGACCTGATTGCTTCATGTGAATTAAAATACAAGTGTACCGTAAAATCTTTTGTGACAGACAATGCCGCAAATATGACACTTATGAGAAAAACATTAGAAGAAAAAACGAACGCAAAAGTTATAACTTATGGCTGCTCTGCACATATTTTTAATTTACTGTGCAAGGACTTTCAAGTTAAAGACGTTATAGAACATGTGGTCCAAATTGTTAAATATTTTCGAAATAACCATTTGGCTAGAGCTAAATTCAGTCAAGCAGGAGGCAGCGCTTTAGTCCTTCCAAGCGATGTGAGATGGAATAGCCTTGGCAACTGCTTAGAGATATATGTCACTCAGTGGGACATCATATTAAAAATCTGCGAAGAAAATAAAAACGAGATTGATTCCACTATTTACCGAAAAGTTTCAAATATTGCGATTAAACATACAGCGCAAGATTATTTAAACATTTTAAAACCTATATCAGTTGCTCTTGATACTGTGCAGAGGAAAAATGCTACTATCGCAGATACTGTAGAGCAGTGGAAACATTTGCAATATATCTTTGATGAATCTGTGGAATTACCATTACAAAAAACACAACAATTTAATAATCGATATAAGCAAGCACTAACGCTATATCATTTTATAGCGTATATGTTGAATCCACAAAAAAACAAAATACCAGTTAACACCAGAAGAAAAGAATATAGCTTTAGAAACAATTAAAGAGTTACATGAAAACAATGGAATAGTTATATTTGTGTATAATAGTTATGTTATATTTAGTAATAAAGTTAAATGCCCGCAGAGCTCTATTTAAGCAAGTTATGTTTTCGGACGAAGTAATAAAAAATGTAAACGGACTACAATGGTGGTTATCACAAAATGATGAGCAGGGAATCTTGAAACAGTTGCCAATAATAAAACAGTTCCTGTGTGCAACTGCTTCTTCAGCTTCAGTAGAACGCGTATTTAGCTCTTTTGGTCTTGTACACTCGGATATTAGAAACAGATTAGGCATAGAAAAAGGAGGAAAACTCGTGTTTTTGTTTAAATTGTATAACGAAAATGAATAGACTGAAAATTTATTGACTGAAAATTTAGACTGAAAATTATATACTTCTTTTTTGTTGTTTTTGCTGAAAGCAGATACTTCTTTTGATTTTTGAGAAAACTTTTATGTTATGTTGTTATCTGGTTCTGAATAAAAAGGAAAAAAAATGATTTAAATCATGATTTTAATAATCAAGCGATTTAAATCATGATTTTAATCACCTGATTTTAATCAGCCCAACCCTGATGGTAGCACAAATCATGTAAGATATTCGAACCGCGAATATTAAAGATGTGTGTATGGTGCTGGCTACTTTCTAAGTTCTGAAAGTTACGTTAGTTAGTTTGGTGTGCGAAGTAAAAAAAATACAAATTAATGAGTATAGTGAAGCCCTTCATAGCAAAATGATTACTGCATTTAAGTGAAGTGAAAGGTGCTCGAACACAAATAACATTAAAAAACAATTTAAGCAAGTGTTAAAAGAATTGTACATTTATACACACTACACGATAGGGTTCTTTCATGAAACTAAATGAAAAGGTAAGTTTAATACCTAGTTGTAAATAGTACATTCCACTTTTTAAATACACCTTAATAAATACGAACATTAGTATGTATGTGGTTTTAAATAATAAAGTAGTATTTTAATGTATCTGTTTATTATGGCAGTTCTAACCCCTTTAAATAGTATGAAAGAAAATTTTAATCATAAACTTATTTACTATGTTACATGTGTTGGTAATTGGTTAATTACCAACACAAAATAACTGATACTGTTGTGTCTGTTGTATTAGTCTGTGTATTCACTACAATGTAGGTAGATAGGTGTTCATAACTTCTAACATGAACTTGTGTGCGTTCGATAATTGCTTACTTATGAATGGTTGTGCGCAAAAAAAAAGTTTGTCCATAAATCATGAATATTTTTAGATATTTTCAAATGTAAATAATTAGGTAATTACTAGTGATTTTAAATATTTTATATTTTTAATATAACCTTATTTATATGTAGAATATCCTAAAAAAAATTGGGTACTTTTAGAAAATCAATCCTGTATACTATACAGAATTGTTTTTCTAAGAGTACCATGCTGATCAGACATATTGGCATAGGGTTTTGTTTATTCTCTTGTATAAAAGTTGTATGCATTTATATCCCTTAGTCGTCTCTTACGATCCCCCACAGGTAACAAAGGGGCCAGTGAATTGTATTCTTACTCCGTTACAAATGGATAACTAAAGTATAATGAATATAAAATTATATATTGTTTTATATATTTTCTTGTTCAACTGAAATAAAAACAGATAACTTTAATATGATATTCATCTGCCTAATCAAATAAATTCAACTGTTGACTTAATCTGAGACAATAACTTTGCAGACTAAGACCAAAATCAAACTTTCAACAACACTGGTAATAATATCACTAATAGGTTACCAAAAACAAATACATATATCTTCTTTTATTCAATTACCCCATTCTTTTTTCCTTTCAGCTTTTTTACAGGTCAGCTTATAGCAATACTGCTTCATCTTTACTCATTGAGATCTTCATTGTCACAATGAATATAGCTTCAATAGTTTAACTAGTTGTAATCTTGTATTCAATTGCTTGTCCTTTATAGAACAAATAATAATGTTCTTCTTCTATCTCATTCTGGCAATTATTAATGCAAAACTTTTAACATATATTATGTATAACATTGTTTAAATAACACTTAAATATGAACTAAACTACTAAACTAAAGACATGGTAGTATGTCTGCCAAAATATCCAACGGTTAAATATTATAACAAAATTTAATACACATTTTCTTTAGAAGATACCCTTTAGAAAGGTAATTACTAAATGCCCAGTATTTGTATTGTCTATTACCTGTATAAGAGGTTTGTCTGACATCCAAACAGCATAGAATAGTCCCTTCCACATGCGTACAAAGTCATCCTCTTTGAATTCTGAAACAATTACACATTAACATAAGTGAAATATGTTCAAAAATTATTCATTAATCAATTTTCCTATGTTTAGTAAGCATTAGTTTTGGATCAGGACATATATCTTGGGTTTTTTTCATATACAGGCTTGTTTTTCAAGAGTTACCCAAATTTACATAGGAGGTTCAGATTCAATAGTATAATTGATTAGTGATATAAAAACATATGTTTTTATTTAAAAAAAAAATACATTCTACTTTTTAAACATGCCAAGATATACTAAACTTGATGACACTACGTTAGTTATTCATAATTATAAACACACGGACGCACACAAACAAACACTCCCGATAAATCGAAGTTAGGTACTCAAGTATTTCTTTGTCGGTATTTCGGTAAGCGTTCAGCAAAATTCGTAACCCCGCCTTCTACCCGCTGCTGTATTGCGCACACGCCGCGCGCTGTTCGCCAGTGAATCCTTGACCGTGACCTAATTGTGGGCACATGCTAATTTTATTGTTTATACCCAACGATGGTAGTACAAATCATGTAAGATATTTGAACTGCGAGTATTAAAGAATGGTATGGTGCTGCCTACATTCTAAGTGCTGAAAGTTATGTGGTGTGCAAATAAAAAAATTGCAAATTAGTGAGTATAGTGAGGCCCTTCATAGCAAAATGATTACTGCATTTAAGTGAAGTGAAAGAAGCTCGAACACAAATAACATTAAAAACAATTTAAGCAAGTGTTAAGAGAATTGTATATTTATACACACTACACGATAAGAGATTTTTCATGAAACTAAATGAAAAGGTAAGTTTAATACCTAGTTGTAAATACACCCAGTACATATATACACAGTACATTCCACTTTTTAAATACACCTTAATAAATACGAACATTAGTATGTGGTTTTAAATAATAAACTAGTATTTTAATGTATCTGTTTATTATGGCAGTTCTAAGCCCTTTAAATAGTATGAAAGAAAATTTTAATCATAAACTTATTTACAATGTTACGTGTGTTGCTAATTGGTTAATTACCAACACAATAACTGATACTGTTGTGTCTGTTGTATTAGTGTATTCACTACAATGTAGGCAGATAGGTGTTCATAACTTCTAACACGAACTTGTGTGCGTTCAATAATTTCTTACTTATGAATGGCCGTGCGTAAAAAAAAGGTATGTCCATAAATCATGAATATTATTAGATATTTTCGAATGTAAATAATTAGGTAATTACTAGTGATTTTAAATATTTTATATTTTTTATATAACCTTATTTATTTATATGTAGAATATCATAAAAAAAATTGGCTACTCTTAGAAAAACAATCCTATATTTTTTATGTATTGGAAAATTTGTATATAATACAATATTTTCCAATACATAAACAATATAACTGTTCCAGATCCCACAATTTACAGTCATATAATGCTAGTATACCAAATATAAGAATTCTCATAATTTTGTTTCATTCTAACCAGATGGTTATACTAATGGTATGCAGCTATTATGATTACTTTAAATATGTTATCGGAATCAAAATAATTTCTACTTTTATGACAATATTCGTAATTGAGTAGTTAAAATGGAACACAAAGTTGACTCTATTGATACATCAAAAATATTTTTCACAACTTTAACATAACATTTTGAGGTTAAGTATGAACATTTTAACAACACATTATATCATATTTTCACATTATATTTATTAATAATTATTACAACACACAATACCATACCATATCTTTTCTCAAAGCAATTCTGAAGCCATTTCTTTAAAGTTTTTAACACCTTATCACGGCTTTTCTTCTCATTGCCTGACAATAAACGCGCAAATTTTATTTCTTGCGCTACAATCAGAACTTGATCTTTTTTCGGTTTTGCTGCCTCCTTTTTCTTGACCTTGTCTTTCTTTTCATTGTTTTTATGCGAGATCTTCATTTTGTTGTATATTGAAAACAATCAACTCGACTACCACGCGACATCACAGTTTTGACTTTTTTGACTGAAGACTGACGTAAGGTACATACGTTTTATTTTAATTTTTGCATTATGACAGTTAGAGTTTTCATAGATAACTTTTACAACACTTTTGACGGGAATTTGAAAACGTCATGTGGTGCTCTTGTATTATATTCGATATCTTAGTGTTTTAACGTGTAATATTAGATAATTTTGATGGAATTTTATGTAATATGAAGCGGCGGCACTACTGGGATGTAGTGAATATCATATAAAAATGCTTTACAACGTTTTCGTTTTCCATCAAAATTCCCACAAGATACCATTACCAGTGTGGCCATTGCACTGTTAATAGTGACAATTTGACTTAGACAATGACTAACTTGAAAGACTAAAAACGTGAAAATATTTATAACTTGACACTGGCACCAATAGCTCGTATAAGTAGCTGATTGCCAATACATAAGAAGAAGAAAAAGAACTTTTACAACGGACAACGATAATATACACTATAGTATTATACAAGTTTAGAATCAGATAACAAGCAGTGTCGACTTTTGGCAGGCACCTGAAAACATCATGTGGTGGTCTTGTATTATATTCAATATGTTAGTATTTTAATGTATTTTGATGGTATTTTATGTAATGTGAGGCGGAGGAACTGCTGAGATGTAGTGAATATGATATGAAAGTGCTTTACAATGTTTTCGTTTTCCACCAAAACTCCCAGAAGATACCATTTGGCCACAGCCAAAGCACTATTGGTGATGATGATTTGACTTACTGACGGACAATGACTAGGTACTCTGAAAAGTCTATAGACGTGAAAACAATTGTAACTTGATACTGGTATCAGTATGTCATATACGTAACTGATTGCCAATACAAAAAAAGAAGAACTATAAGAAGACATACACTTCAGCTAAGTGATTTTTTCGATTGCCCAAATAAATTTGATCCACCAGTAGCGTGGCAGGCAATAATGATGCCTTGGCGTGCTAGTGGCACAGGAATAGTCATTGGTGCATCAGAATGTCGAGGTTTGTCAAAAACCTGCAAATATATGTTATTATCATAGACGAATATCATGCATTTTAATTGATAATGTGGGGGGCATAGTCCGGAGCGTGCTCGTTCGCGTCCCCTGCCAGTCTAATTAGACTGCTAATCCGGCTCGATATGCGTACCGCAATGCGGGTTAGGGCGCCCCCCGGAGGCGACGCGTACCTACCCGCCCCCGTCGGTACGAACTTCGGCAGTTGCGGCGATGGGGGCCGCCACCCATCACGCCTTACCCAGTCAGGCGAGTCGAGGAGAGCAGAGTGCCGGGTGGGCACGTGGAATGTAAGAGGTTGTGTGGAAAGGAAGTTGCACGAGTTGATATCCGTCATGGCGGACAAACAGCTAGACGTGCTCTGTGTAACAGAAACCAAGCGAAGGGGCAGCGACGCCTGCGATCTTCCTGGTGGCGGGATGGCTCTGTGGTCTGGTGTACCACAGAGCGATCGAGCCAGCATGGGGGTAGGAGTGCTGTTGTCCTCTCGCTTGGCCTCAGGTGTGAAGGATTACGGAATGTATGATCCCAGACTTCTTTGGGTCCGTATAAAACTAGGTGTCACTAAGGTATTCATGGTTGTAGCATATGCTCCCGTAGGATCCTCGGTGGCATCAGACCTAGAGAAGTTTTGGGATAATGTTAGGGAAGTTCTGGATATGGCAGAAACCAGTGAACGCGTGATTGTATGCGGAGATTTGAACGGATGGGTGGGGACCAAGCGTCCCGACTATGAGGACGTACTTGGTCCATTTGGTGATAAGAGAGTGAACGACGCATGTAGGCTCATAGCGGATGTATGCATGGAGAGAAACCTTATTGTGTCAAACACATTTTTCCAACATAAGGACATCCACATGTATACATGGAGAAGGAATGAACAGAAAAGTATAATAGTTTTGACGTGACAACGTCTTATAAATTGGTTTGCCGGGTGACACTTCAAGAAACTGCGTTACGCTCCGCTCACGTTATGCGCTCACAATGAGAGCGAGTGAGAGGCACGCGTCCCTTCCACTCGGGCATGGTTAGCCCGCCTAAGAGTATTGTATGTATATTTGTATATAAATACGTATGTATGTGTAAAGGTAAAAATAAAATTTTGTTAATATGAAATTCAGTGCGAGATTCTTTGTATAAATTAATGTTTTAAATATAATTCTTTGTATAAATAAATGTTTTAAATTGTTACTATTATTTCATCCTTCTTCCTACTATACGAATGAATATTCACATTAAAATTATTTTACCACTCAAAGTCGTTGTCACGTAAAACTTTCGCCCGTATACCGACTTTACAGGCAACCAATTTTTAATTTTGGTAGACAGTCACCTCCGAAGCAGAATATTGGACGCAAGAGCCTACAGGGGCCCCACAGTTGATACGGATCACTATCTCGTTATTGCGAGATTTAGTGGTCTGTTCAGAAAGTGGGGGCACTGGCGAGAGCGTGTCCGCTTCGGAGGGCTTGAAAGAATAAAGGTTGAAAGGTTGCAAGAAGAGTGTGTAAGAGAAAAGTATGCAGAGGGTGTCCGAGAACTGCTGACGATGGCAAGCCAGCCGCAATCGGACATTGAAGAATGCTGGAGAGTATTAAAAGAGAGTATGGTAGATACAGCGAAAGAAGTATGTGGAAATACAACGAAGCATAGAAAAACAAATGGTGATGCATCACCATGCAGGGATGCGGAAGTGGCAGCTTCCGTAGAGCAAAAGAAGAAAGCGTGGCTGGACTATGTCTCTTCTTTGAATCTGAATGACAGTATGACTGAACAGAAGAAAGAAATATATCGGCAACGTAAGAATGATACCAAGGCCTTAGTGAAAGAGAAACTTGATAGAGCAAGTATGAGTGCAGAAGATAGGCTGATTAAAAACTTCGAGGGTGACACCAAACTCTTTTGGAGGGAGGTGAAGAAGTCTCGGGGTGGTTGGTCAGCCTTCAGAATGAATAAAATAATGTCTAAAGGTGGAGACATTCTTACACAAACACAAGACGTGTTAAGCCGATGGAGTGAATATTTTGGCGATATGTATGCGGATGCTACGGTTGGCGCCGATGTCGCATGTGGTCTAGTAGATCAACATTCGGCGACGGCGTCCTCCGATGGCATCAGTATGGATGAAGTTGAATGGGCGATAAGAAGTTTAAAAAATGGTAAGGCAGCGGGCATTGATATGATGTCTGCCGAGATGATTAAGCTTGGTGGCTCCTGTGTCTGGGAGGCGTTCCTGTTGCTCTTCAATTTATGTTGGAGCTCGGGAATGGTTCCCGGGGACTGGAATAGCGCAGTCATCGTGCTTTTGTTTAAAAACAAGGGTTCACGTTATGACTACGCAAATTACAGAGCCATAAGCTTGACCAGTTTGGCAGCAAAAGTGTATGGTAAAATTATTGAAAGGAGAATGAGGATGGTGTCCGATGGTTTACTGTGTGAGACACAAGGAGGTTTCAGGAGTGGAAGGGGATGCATGGATCAAGTGTTCTCTCTGCGCAACATTGTCGAGAAGCATCTGGCTCTAGGTCAGAGGGTTTTCTGCAGTTTTGTGGATCTGGAGAAAGCATTTGACACGGTTGTACGAAAGGAACTTTGGGACATTTTACCGGAGTATGGTATTAACGGTAAACTGCTACAGGCTGTGCAGTCCAGTTACATGGGCTGTAGAGCCTGTGTGCCGCTGGATGATGGAATGTCGCCTTGGTTTGACGTCAATATCGGCGTTAAGCAGGGGTGCGTTCTGTCAGCCAGGCTGTTTATCATATATCTGGATAAATGTCTCCAAAGGTTGAACGATATGAATGTGGGAGTCCAGATAGGCGACTCAGTGGTCATTGCTCTGCTTTATGCAGATGATGCAGTCCTGCTGGCACAGTCAGCGACTGACCTGCAGACCCTAGTCGACACAATGACAGAAGATTGTAAGAAAAGGGGTCTACGCGTGAATGTGAGCAAAACCAAAATAATGGTCTTTGAAAGAGATGAAGCCAGAACAGATGTAAGAGTAACAATAGGTAATGATGTACTAGAGCAAGTGGATGAATTTGTATATCTTGGATGTGGATTTAGCCGAGATGGAAGGTACACCACTGATATAGAGCGAAGAGTGAATGCGGGCAATAGAGTGAACGGAGCGTTGGGGCAACTTCTCGGCAGCCACTACCTCAGCCAGAAGGCACGTGTAGCAATACATAACGCAGTGCTTGTCCCAACATTACTGTATGAAAGCGAGAGTTGGGTATGCAGAAAAGAGTATGAAAGTAAAATTAATGCGGTCGAAATGCGATCTCTGCGGAAAATCTGTGGAGTTAGGCTGACCGACCGCATTCGTAACGACGACGTAAGAGAGCGAGTAGGTATGAAAGATAGTATTGGTGTAAAGATGCGAAAGGGAATGCTCCGATGGTTCGGACATGTGGAAAGAATGCCGAACGAACGTCTGGTTAAGAAGATATACAATGCGAAAGTGGAAGGATGTAGGTACCGAGGGAGACCAAGACTAACCTACCGAGACCAGATTGGTCATGTACTGAAGGAAGGTGGAGTCAAGAGTCTCCGAAACCGGCGAGCGTGTATAAAGAGAATTATGAATGTTGAGGAAGCGAGTGAAGTATGCAGAAATAGAGTTCTCTGGCACTGTTCTCTCTGCCTACCCTGCAAGGGATATGGCGTGATGATATGTATGTATGTATGTGTTAATTGATAATAGATAATGTTGATTGGTCCGAAGGTCGATTGGCTATCCAATATTTCAATAAGATATCAAATTATTGTTGACACGGTCAGAATGAATTTACACGTGTTATATCGACAGTTATACTTGCTAAGTATTGCCCGATGTCTCCTCCAGACAGTTGATATATTTGCTTGAACGGCAGTTATTTCTTGCACACCTCAACGCGAAGCATTGAGTTATTGGTCAACACTCACCTTACAGGAATCAAGCAATGGCTCAAACTAAAAATGCTTCTATTCTATTACTTTTGCAACTATTGAATAATATGAATATACGGAGTCATAAAAAGAAAAAATCATTAAGAAAACTTTTTTTAACAATTTTGATTTTTAAAGGGAATGATTTTTAAATGAATTATTTAATGTAAAAAACATCGTCTCTGTTCAGAGTCGGAAATGCCATGAAATTTAAAGGTATAAATGTATTTTTTGGTTTATTCTTTTTTTAAAAGTGAAATGGGTAATATTTTTCTTGGTAGAAAAAACGTTAAGTGGTTAAATTACATCCATGTTCTACTATTGAGTGAAGTGAGGGTTGTATGCTGGATTAACATGTTTGAAATCGAATGATAATGTATATCAGAGGTCCTTAGACGATCCATCAGCCCGCAGACGTCTACTGTTAGACATAGGCCTGCCCTACGAGGATGCCACTCAGAATAGTCTTGTGCCACTTGCCTCCAACGGTTTCCTACGACTTTGTTAATATCGTCGGTCGACCTAGTGGGGGCCGTCATACGCTACGTGTTCGCCCCTTGGGAACCTTTATTTCTTGACGGTTGTCGGTTCGACGAGCAATGTGGCCTTAATTCTTCGGGCTATGTCGGTTACACCCATTGTTCTACGGATATCCATATTCCGGATTTTATCAAGTAGAGAAATTCTAAGCATAGCCCTCTCCGTAGCACGCTGAGTGCCTTTTTATGAGGCCGACATTTAGAGATCATTTCATCTTTATGTTTCACCAGGGGCATTATTTATTACACATTGACATTTTGTGTAATCTATGTTGCTGTGGTGCAAATAACTCGATGTCCAACATGAGACATTTATAGGCTAATAATAATAATAATGACTTATGAAGAAAATAGGCATATAGTTCTTTAGAAATGTTTTATCTTTTGAAGAGCCTCACTACTGCTCTTCTAGCTAACAATTTTGAAAAGACATCCGGAGAATAATAGCCATCAAAAAACTTTCAGTACCAGCATACTGCTTACCACCAGAAGCCTTAACTGACAACCTATTACATCAGTCAAAGTTTCAAGTAAGATTCAATAAAACAAATAGCAAAGTATAACAATTTATTACATTCTTTATGATATTCCGTAGGCACTTGATACAGCGTTAATAAAAAAAATAATAAAAAAAACATTTATTTACAATAACATTAAGACTCATCATTCCCATTTTAATATTGTAAATTTATTAACAACAAAATTTGTATATAATTTGTGTTTATTTAAAAATTAACATTAAAGCAATATATTTTATTTATTAATTATTATAACAATAAACATGAATATATTTATAACATGCTGAATTCTCTAATATATAATAGAGAATTTAAACAACAGTTGCTTGAGATAAATTAATTATGTATAAAAATAATATTGAAAATGAATAATGATGCAACGTAAGTGACATAACGAAAACAGATGTATAAAGTAAATTTTAGAGGGACACAACCGGAAACGGAAGTGTCAACACAATAAGAAAAAGGTAATATTTTTATTAATATTCAAAATAAGTTATATTTTTTTTAAGTTTTTGGCAACAATTGCACGGAATAATCGGTATGATGGATTTATAATATTTAATTCATTATTAATAATGAAGTAATCGTGAAGTTGTGTTCAAATTTCCGTTATAAAGTTGCGAATATTAAAAAACAGAAACAAAACTCTGTTGCAACACTAATAATTAAACAAAAATCAACACAGACAAATAAATACGATGAAAGTCTCTGTAGCTTAGTTTATTAAAGCGATGAGGCAAATTTCTCAATTGCCCCATTCATATCGCGACTGTGGTGATCTATTTAGTATTTACCCATTCACCAGTAGGGTAAACCTATAATTTATATTAAAAATATAAAAACATTTATATTATAACTAGCTGACAAATGCGACAAAATGGCGGCGTGCTCATCAAATTGAATACATTAAGTCAAACGAAAGCAGCTAAAATATAAAAGGCATTTTATAAAATGAATTTCTATGTAATCTTGATATTACAATTATATTATATATTATAATAACAATATAAAAATTAAAATATTTAATTTTTAGAAAACATTTTAGTTTCCGTTGGTATTTAACAAACATTGTATATAAATTTTATAATGATTACAAATTTTAATTACGCTTTTTTATTCAAATAAACGTTGAGAATGATTTAAATAAAACAATATGAATTCTTAATTAATATAATAATCATTTATTATTAAGGTATTAAAATATAATTTGATAAATAATATAATAAGATCCGGCCATAACAGGCGCCCGCCAAAATTATGATATTTACTTTGGACACACATCAATGCATATTATAATAAAACTTAAATAAAAAAGTTTACTATAAGTCTAGTTTTACGAGCAGCTTTGCTTGAATGGATAACATGATCAGTATAATTAATATCAAAATTAATAACGACAACAAAAAGGTTAGGTACATGTCAACACCTTTGTTATCTAAGCAGTTGTTATGACAACGGTCCCGGTGTTAGAAAACTTGTCCCAATGTGCTAACATGTATAGATACAGCTCCGCTTCTATTTATCTCGGGCCTAAGTCTTATAGCTTATATCCGTTCTATACATTCAGACTATATTGCACAAACAAACAATTTCAAATATAAGTCGCAGTTTACGAGATTAGGGTGTACAAACAAGCAAACTCAACTTTATAATTGTGATCATAATATATTTGTAATATAAGTATAAACTTATATAATTAAACAGCAATACAGTTTATTTACCCGTACGGTGATGAAGTACGAACACAATGATCACCACCCCTTCCCCCCCAAGCTGCTCACATCTATGCAAGGAAACTCGTAATAGAACTCTATACCAACGCGTCTTGACTAGCATGGTATAGTAGGTCATATTTCCCTCTTATTATGGAGGGCGCCCGAGCCCAACAGTGGGCCCAGCAATGTTTATAAATATAGATGCAAAAATATACCTTCCTATATCGTATATGAACAGCCATCGTCGGACCGCCAACGTCTACTATTGGAGCGAAGTATCCTCATTATAGGAATAATGACGGTTTTAATTCTAATCCCCCTCCTCAATATGAACAAATAACAAGATGGTAATGCAATAGGCACCTTAAATTAATCATTATAGCGCTGAAAATAATATTTGTAAATTATGTCGGCTCTACGTCTCTCTTACATACTATTTCCAAGTCTGGTCAAGTGTTCATATATCAACATGATCTGAATTGACCTTATTATATAATAACGGAATGTTTTACCGCCAAAAGCTTAAGCTGCATTCACTTAAATACCTCGAATTACTATCATCAACTAATTTCTGACCCCCACTGTTACGCATATTTACTTTTAAAATAACCGAATTAGTGGCGTTTTACCAACAATATTAAAATATCAACGTTTTAGTATTTTAGCATGTTACATTAAATAATTTCAATAGCATATAATGCAGAGAAAGTGCTAAGGTGTACTCATTGACAGTGCTAAGTACGTCTTCATGTTTTGCTATTAATTGTCAAAGAAAACTTTTACTAAGATGCCATTGCTTTACTAGAGTTGACGATTGGAATTAATGACCACGAAGTGCAAAATAAACTTGACAAATAAATGCACACAGGCACCAATAGACTCTGCATTAGTAGCTGAATGTCAAATAAAATATTAGAATGGCGCCATTTATTTTTTATATATTTTATCCAAAAAGTTAGTATATTTTAAATATTTTTTTTTTACTTTTAAGTTAACCTCAAACTTATTTGAACGTAACCTGTTGTCAAAATTTAAAATTGTTTTCAATAATATACCTAATACAGCTACAGTATGAACTATCACGATCCAATTAATTATTTTCGTTCTTTACTTCTTTAATTCTTTTCTTTTGAGAAAAGAAAGTAAGAAATCGAAACTATTTTCATCATTGCCCGCGATAGAGAATGATTCCAATACTTGGAGGATTAAAACATCCAAACTCCAACCAAGTATTCCGCGCGGGAATCGAAATATCGATATTCGTTTAACACCTAAACATGTATAACTAATTGATAAAAAAGTTATTTTATAAAATAAATTAGAAATAATTGATGTATGCCTTACTCCATCTCCTATCTTACCCGTGGGTGTTATAAAGAAATACTAAAGAATATAATATACAGGCAACATAGATGTTGCAAGAGAAGGGAAACTCAAAATATCAACTCATCTGACCAATGTGGGTACATTAGGTCAATTTCCCTCCTATCGTGTAGAAATCTTGAGCCTAAAAGTGGGGAGGTATATGAGCCGAGATGATGTATGTCAATGCGTAACAGTGGGAATGAGGTCGATGATAATGCTTATAGAAGAATCCAGACTAGGATGCAAAATCCATGATGATCGCCACTTTAGTTTTGGACCGAAAATCTATAACGAAAGGTGCAACTGACCATAATTCACAGCCGCTGGCATCACATGTAAGTGTCCAGTCAGAACCCTCAAATCCTATAGGACGGCTATCAAAGACAAAAATAATAAAAGAACAGGTGTAAGATAAGCGCCTTGAGCAAAACCTCATAACTTCAGCAAGTAATTTGTAATTCATAAGTAAATAAACATATTCAAATTGGTAAGTTGCTTTAAGATCAAATAAAAAAATACCTCATTGCCACTTCCTTAATTTTATCATCGAACGAGGACAACTTAAACTGGTATACCAATCAAATGATGTTCTATGAATTTATGTACGAATATATAATTAAATAATTAATATAAGCTAATTATACCTATACAGCTTAGCCCAATCAGTCGCAACAACTATGTTTATAAGTTTAAATCACCTGTCTGTAGCAAACACTATTCATCATCATCAAACATCGACAGCGGGTCTTCAAATACTGTCTGAGTGGGTTTAGGTGGTCCTTTAAGGTTTGGAACTGATGTTGTTGGCTGAGGTTGTGGATCTGTAAGTATGTATTTTGAAACTGTTATATATTTCGAAGCGTGTTGGGTGCTTTTTAATAATAACTAGACAGTTTGTGTCATAAACACACGCGATAGTAGTGAAACCTATTGTATATACAGCGAAACATTTGTAATTATTACATCAATCACTTTAGTATAGCAAAGAGCTGGGTTTATAAATGTTTATAATTAACTTACCAGTAGTTTTTTTGGTTTTCACCCCAAATAGATCATCGTCATCATCATCACCGAATAGAGAACCTTTAACTTTTACAGCTCTCTTCACCTCTGCTTTCTTATTTATTCCAAATAATTCATCATCGCTATCCGAATCAAATATGCTAGCTTTAACTGTAGGCTTTTTGTTATTTAATGTTTCATTGTCATTATCATCAATTGCTGATGTTTTGTCTTCATCAACTTTGGCAGAAAGATATGTATTACCCAAGGTTTTAATTATTGGTTCATGATCTAAAGTTGGATCAGAGATTTCAGTATGTTTCAAATTATCTCTATTTTGAATTAGATTACTATCCAGTTCCTTGTTTGTGTTAGATACTTCTGATTGTTTATTAACAGATATGTTGTCTGTACCTTTAGCTACAGTTATGTCTACATTTTCTATATTTTGTTCTAATGTTTTTTGGCTTAAAATCTCCATTGAACTATCATTAATATCTGTAGTGTCAATAGTGCTGGTATTAAAAATGTCTTCATCGTTTAGGATGTAAACAATTTTAGTGGTACTAGTGGACTTTACGGGTGGTTTTTCAATCTGTGCTGTAGCTTGCGTTGTTATATTTTCAGTTTGAGTCGGTTTGTACATTGCTTTATAATCAGATGCATTACTTTCTGTATCGTTTAGACTATGTACATCTTTTACTTCAACTTTATTGAGATTTTCATTGTGAGTCTTTTCATTATCATATACAGTTTCCGTATCTTTAACATTATCTGTAAGTTCATTTCGGCTTTTAGGATGATCATCAATAGAACTAGAATTATCAGTAGAGTCCTCTCCAAAATCTATAGCGGATTTTCTGACTGCCTCTTTTCTAGCTTTTCTAGTAGACGGCCGCCTTTTGACTTGGATTTTAGGTCTTTCTTTAGATAATTTGTTATCTAGAATATCTGATTCATGTTTGTTTTCAAAAACTATTGCTTGCACTAATTTTGAATCATCTTTTGCGACATCTACAGTACTTTGCGTTTGTCCATCTAAATTATCCACGGTTTTAACCTTTTTGGGTGATGCCCCAGGTAACAGAGCTTTCACATTAATATTTAAACCTATTTTTAGTTTCCCAACTTTTTTCTCTGGCTTCTCTACTGAGACTGATTCTGTAAAAGTATTTTCCTGGTTAACATTGTCTATAGATGAAGATGATTCTTCTTTGCCTACATTTTCTGTCTCTAAGTTAGGTAAGGATTGAAATTGATCATCATTATCAGATTTATAACTAAACGCTTGTTCACCAGCAGTAGATGACTTTGACGTAGATTTGCTTAACTGAACTGGAAGTGATTTGAATAGCCCATCATCATCATCATCTGATAAATAGTAATTTTTCGAGTTATTTGATATCAAATTTGCTTGGTCTTTAAATGTATGATCTTTATTAATATTTGAATCCGAGTTTACAGTCTGTTTAAATATATTAGTTTCTTTAATAGGTATTTTTTCAAGTGTTCCAGTGTTAAGCAGATGAAATATATCACTAATTTCTTCTCTAGCTTGTGGGGCAGTTACATCAGATCTTTTCAGTTCGTGCTTGTTGTCCGCACATAATAATTCAGATGTACTTTTATTTTCACTATTAGAACTAGATATACTATCAGGCAAAGGCTCATCTTCTTTATTAGTGAAATTTACATCTAATGGCTTATCATGCGGTATAGGAGGCTTAGGTAGCGTATTGAACAAATCATCGTCTAAATCATCACTTATCTTATTAACATCTACCTCAGGAGGTAAATTTGTGAATATATCAAACAATCTATCCTGCACCGTACTGAATTCTTCAGGGTTATCATCAGATACTACCTCATCTTTTTTAAAGAATAGCGTTTCATCATCGGAATCATCATCGAACAGAGCATTCACATTTTTACTCTTTTTAGGCTCTTTTGGCTTTTCGAAAACTGGTGGTTCTGTTAAGATATTACTAAATATCTCTGAATTTACGTTGTTAATAGTATCATTATTAGACGTTGTTACGTCTGGTATGTTTCTTGGTGATGCATAAATATCTTCTTCTAATGAACTATTAAAAACATCACGTTCCTCAGTTTTATTATTATCAGTATAAGGGGTTTTTGCAGATGTATCGTTATTTTTATTAGATGTTTTTTGGTTATAACTAAGATTAGAAGTAATTTCTGATATAGGCTTGTCGTCAAAATCGTGTTCACTAAAATTATCATCTGACATATTACTATTATCAAACGTATTGGCTAATGCCGCGTTCTTAATATTTACATTATTAATCGTATTCATAGTTTCTATAGATCCTTGTTTAATATCACAGTTATTGCTTTGAACGGAAACATCCATAACGTCAATTCCGCTATTTTTACTGATTGTTTCCTGTTCATGTAATTTATTGTCATTTTTATCATAGATTTCTTTATTTATTTCTGTTTTCACTATACTAGAATGTTCTTTACTAGAACTTTTATTATAATCAGCAACCTTATTATCAATTTTAGTAGGACTCTCATTCAAAACATTTATTGATTTGCGAGAATTTATTTCTGAATCATCAGCTGCTTTTTCTTCAGATATATTCGAGATTTTATTATTACCTTCATTCGTACCTAACTTATTTTGTGTTAAATTTGGTGATTTTATAGTCTCCTTAAAGAGATCACTTGCATCGTCATCTTCATCGAAAAGTGACGGACTATTAAATACATTTTTAGACTTTTCAGTTTCGTTTTTCGGTTTAGATAAATTCGTGTTTTTATTAGTATCAACCTGTACTTTAACAATATTATTTGTATTTATATTACTAAAAACATCGTTTTCTTTTTCCTCATCAATAAATACATTAGTATGTTTTGGAACTTCTGGTTTTACTACTTTCATATCTTTATTAGACTTCCCAGGTTCAAAATTTAATTTAGTAGTTGCAGGTTTTCTTCTTACACTTGGTTTTTCAGAAAACAAATCATCATCGCTATCAAATAAACTCTTTTTATTATCACTGTTATTAACACCACGATTCTCGGTTTTGGTTTCAGTAATTTCAGAAAAAAGTTCATCTTCATCATCAAAGATAGATTTCTTATTATCTTTAACATTTTCAACAACGTTAGTAGTGAATATATCGTCAATATCATCAAAGAGATTATCACTGAACAAATCAACAGGTTTAGGTGTGTCTGTTTTAATTTTCGCATCATTTTTCTTTGGCATCGGTTGCTTTAAATTTTTGACAACATTTGCACTCTTGGGAGTTACTTTTTTAGTTTGACTTTTTGCGAATAAATCATCAAAGATATCTTTCTCTTTCTTAGATTGTTGGTTATTAGTTGGTTGTTGGGATGTTGCATCGTTACCACTTCCCTCGTCCGAACTAAATGACTTGCGTTGGTTTCGTTTTAAAATGGCAGCGCCGATACTCTCTGCACCTTTATTCGATCCGAATAGAGATATACCGCCAATAGGTTTCTGTAAAAATAAAAAAATATGAATTACTTTATTACAGATACATACATATACATACCATCACGCCATATCCCTTGCAGGGTAGGCAAAGAGAACAGAGTGCCAGAGAACTCTATCCTTGCATACTTCACTCGCTTCTTCAACATTCATAATTCTCTTCATACACGCTCGCCGGTTTCGGAGACTCTTGACTCCACCTTCCTTCAGTACGTGACCAATCTGGTCTAGATAGGTGAGTCTCGGTCTCCCCCGGTACCTACATCCTTCCACTTTCGCATTGTATATCTTCTTAACCAGACGTTCGTTCGGCATTCTTACCACATGTCCGAACCATCGGAGCATTCCCTTTCGCATTTTTACACCAATACTCTCTTTCATACTTACTCGCTCTCTTATATCGTCGTTGCGAATGCGGTCGATCAGCCTAACTCCACAGATTTTCCGTAGAGATCGCATTTCGACCGCATTAATTTTACTTTCATGCTCTTTTCTGCATAACCAACTCTCGCTTCCATATAGTAATGTTGGGACAAGCACTGCGTTATGTATTGCTACACGTGCCTTCTGGCTGAGGTGGTGGCTGCCGAGAAGTTGTCCCAACGCTCCGTTCACTCTATTTCCCGCATTTACTCTTCGCTCTATATCAGTGGTGTACCTTCCATCTCGGCTAAATCCACATCCAAGATAAACAAATTCATCCACTTGCTCCAGTACATCATTACCTATTGTTACTCTTACATCTGTTCTGGCTTCATCTCTTTCAAAGACCATTATTTTGGTTTTGCTCACATTCACGCGTAGACCCCTTTTCTTACAATCTTCTGTCATTGTGTCGACTAGGGTCTGCAGGTCAGTCGCTGACTGTGCCAGCAGGACTGCATCATCTGCATAGAGCAGAGCAGTGACCACTGAGTTGCCCGTCTGGACTCCCACATTCATATCGTTCAACCTTTGGAGACATTTATGCAGATTACTAGAATTACTTTATTAATTCTTCTTAATTCATATAATTAGTCTCACAATTCCCATGGGAATTGATGCAATGTAGACTTTATAATGAGCACACGGCGTCTTAACTTATTACTTTATGGGATGATTGCGAACAGATAGCATACATTTATCAAAAGTAATAGCTTTTTCTTTCTTTCTTTCTTCTTTTATTATTTACAATTTATAACCCTCTCCTTGTCCACGTGGTGACGGAGTATGAATACAATCCACCACGCTCCAATATTTTCTGTCAGTTTAGTAATGTACTACTGAGTGATACAATATGCATATGACATCTATGCAAGTGAAGGCAAACTTGATACGTTAGATTAGCGCGGTATAGTAGATCAATGTCCCTCCGAGTGTCTCCACCACATCGCCCACGCTATATGAGCTGAGATGACAGTGAACCCTCTCACACAGCGGCCATCAGTAGTCTGCGGTCAAGACCCAATTTTTGACTAAGTGTGGTATTTTTGCAGACCACCTTCTCAAAAATAGGTTACATAATATGGGTATGTTCCCCAATGAGTTGATAACTTGAGGATATCTATAAAAAATATGTATTTTTTTTAAAGACACCTCTCTGTGGTAAGGAAATTATCCTCGTATTGCGGGGGACCAAACTCAGGACAACAGTTTGTGGATCACGCAAAGTATTGCCCTGCGTGGGAATCACACAAACAGCACTGTCACAGAAGTATCTATAAGGTCGGTACCTTAACCACTAGGACATCTGTGCGGTCCAAATAAATGTATATTGTGTTATGATGTTGACAACCACAGCAGGAGAATGCTGAGAAATTAGTAACACTTGCCACCTGCCTTTGGTCATTGGTTACTCCAGAAGACGAGAGCGCTGTTCCCATTTGCCTGGTCCTGTATCAGTCGATCATCACAATCATCACTTACCTTCGTGCTCTTGTCATCAGTTGTATCGCCAGTATTGTACTGTTGACCGCTCCCCGTCTGTGCTGTAACGTTGGAGTGCCCGCTGACCTGGTCGGCGACTATGTGCTGTCGATCAAACATGTGCGGTCGGGGGCCCGCATCGAACAACGATGTCGGCTTGCTTGCCTTCGATGGCTAAACATAAAAAAAAAATATATTTCAATAGCCCAGTGGCATAAGTACCATTACATGCCACATACAAAACGAACATTTTAATCGACGATTGTAGATATTTGACGTGCCCCACGATTTTATTTTAGTCTAATCAATGCACATGTTTAAAATTAGTATATTTCAAAAATATCATCTTTGACATCCTTACATTAATCTATACTAATATTATAAAGCGGAAGAGTTTGTTTGTTTGTTTGTTTGTTTGTTTAAACGCGCTAATCTCAGGAACTACTGGTCCGATTTGAAAAATTCTTTTTTTGTTGGATAGTCCATTTATAGAGGAAGGCTTTAGGCTATACAACATTACGCTGTGACCAATAGGAGCAGAGCAACAATGATGAATGTGTAAAAATCGGGTTTATGTTTCCTTTTGAGAGCTTCCGCTGCGTAAACGGTTAAAGTTGCGCAGAAATTATGTACTACATAATTGTTCCCCTTTCAAAGTTCTAAATAAAAGTCCGCGACAGCATATGTCTATCTTTTAAGATTGGCTCACTATAACCTTTTTTATGCTAATCAAATTTGTTTTAAAATAATGTGATATTTTCGAAGGTGTTTTTATAAACATAATATTAATCCTTATCCAAATAAATGAGTTATTCATCACAAGTATTTAATTTAAAACAAAATTGCTCTTTTCATTATTTGATTTCAATGAATATCTTAGGAAATATCGCAGTTTAAAAATAACATCGCAGCAAAATAATGATCAAGTACTGGGCGCGCATTTACGATAAAAATACTGGATCTTATAATCTTATATTAAAAAAAACTCAAACTAATGTTATTTCAAAGTACTTCTGCACACACTACATTTTTAGTTTTGTTTTCTTCTCATGACCTTCCGTCGGCTTTACACATCCTAAATAATAATAATAAGTATAGGAAGTATTAGTGCCTGCCCTCATGTATGGCAGTGAAAGTTAGATTTGGCGGGAAAACATGAAAATAGAATAAATGCTGTAGAGCTGACAGCTCTTCGTAAGCTGTGTGTGATGTAAGTATGAAAGATAAAATTAGGTATAATGTTATAAAAGAGCGCTGCTATGCTGAGGTGGGTTGGACACGAAGTGGAAGAAATAATGAGTGGGCAGAGGTTGACGAAGCAAACATATAAAGCAATCGTGAAGGGGACGAATACAAGGGGAAGACCTTTTCTGGACCAAATTGGCGATTTGTTCACGAGAGGTCATCATCATCATCATTCTCCTACTCTTATCCCAATTACTTGGGGTCGATACAATAAGTACTCTTCATTCATAGTACATATTATAAAAGTTATTGGCAATAGTTTTATGACCGGCCGCCTGCCAGACGTCAACCCTAATTGGGAATGTAATTGTTGACCAAACGGCATCAGATGGAGTTGGCCCAAGTCGTTATAAGGCTCTTAGTCGTCTTTTACGACATCCACAAGCAAAGTGAGGATTGGTAGTATTCATAGCCGCTACCACACAGCGATTTCATACACATTAAAAGTATGTGTAATCGTAAATAGGCGTAAGTGTATGTATGTATGTATAATATACATACATTGAATATATCTATAGAAAGTATAGATAAGACCCAATACTTTTACTTGCATTACTTTATATGGTACTACATTGCATTATATGGATTACGTCAAACTTGAATCACTTTTAAATACTTATTTCGCGTAACTACAAATACATACAAAAAAAAAGAAACACATACATGCACGCACACTACATCACAAACACACGCACACCATACACACACACACACACATACACACAAACACACACGCACACACACACACACACACACACACACACACACACACACACACACACACACACACACACACACACACACACACACACACACACACACACACACACACACACACACACACACACACACACACACACACAACGTGTGAGCGCGCTCACTAACACGTTCATTCTCACTCATTCATTTATTATAGATTTCTTTATCATTAGTCTTTATTACGTAAGATATATATATTCATTATTTATAATGTATGTTACTGTAAAATAATTTGATGTTCAAGATTTATGTATTTCGGGAAGGAACTGTCTCTTGAAACACAGGTATTACCTAATTCAAGAGGCAAAGACATCTATGTCAACTGTCATATGTATTTAGTTTTCAATAAAGATTATTATTATTATTATTTTACTTAAGGTTAAATGTTCCACTCTTACTAATAAAAGGGTCATGTAGGTACCTAAAACAGCTTTAACGTATGTATTATTTAAAAATATTTCCACCTTTTACGTAAACGAATTCGCGAGTTGAAGTTAACGTTAGCCCAAAGTAACCATTCCACGCGGACGAAGTCGCGGGCAGACGCTAGTCTATAATACAGTGCATTTTTAGGAATTTATGTGAACATAGTCATTGCCACAAATTGAATAAGTTATGAGTTACTTTATTTCAATAATGTAACGATGTATACATATATTTTTTTATTCATTTAACTGCAAAATTACCACGACTGTTTACAATAAAACCGTTTAACTTATTATAAAAACTATCTTTTTTTATAAAAATTAAAAAAAAATAATAATAATAATAATTTAAAAAAAAAATAGTTTTTTAAATATTTATGCAGTCTAGAAAAATTTGCATTGGAACTCGAACTTTTGGCAAAATATAAATACCTCATTAACTTGATCGGCGAAATCACTGAATATATCCGCCCCGTCGTCCTCTAGAGTGTTGCCGAACAGTTCCTCGGTGACGTCCTGTCTCGTGTACGGCTGTTGATAGGGCTGCTGGCGGTGCAGATCCGCGAAGATGTCCGTGTCAGAGTCCGTCTGCTCGTCCAGTGGGGGGGGCTCATCAGGGAATATTGTACCTGAGTATATAAATAAATCATTGTACACGAGGATAGTAGTAATAGAGATGTATTTTTTCATCTCAGCTCATATATGTCCCACTATTGTGCTCAAGCCTCCTCTATAATGGGAGGGAAATTGATGTACTACCGCGCCGGTCAAACGTGTTGTTATAGGGATTTTTTTTTCGACTTTTACTTCTTTTGCATAGATGTTATATGCATTTTATATCCCTTAGTCGTCTCGTACGATCACCCACGGGTTAGATAGGGGGTGGTGAAATGTATCCTTACTCCGTCACCATACGGATAAGTGATGTATTATATAAGACCATTTCCGCGTGATGTAGAAGGCTCACGTTCAATAGTGAGAAGCCATTAAAAATGTTAAAATTCCACAGCACTCACTGGCGACAGGCTCCTGTGGTTTATATATCTTCCTGACGGTGGTTTTCGTTGGTTCATCGTATTCGGGTTCTGGTTGGACCACCTGTAAAGTAAAACTATATTAGATTCGTTTATTGCTGAAAAAACAGAAAAACAAAACTAAAAAAGGTACCTTGGGAGGCAGATGTACAGCGCCAAGTCTACGTGCGAGCTCGCTGGCCACGTCCGCCGGGGTCGGCTTCTGAGCTGGAGTAGCTACCGACACCAACTCTGAACTGCTTTCTGATAACTGGAATCACACAGTCGTGACAATTATAGCGATGTGGGGTGTGGGGTAACCAAATTGTAACTCGCGTTATCGTCTTTATGTCAGATGTTTAGCGCGCCATCTATTAGTAAATGTTAACACATTGTTCTCACTTAAAATTAACATTTCAACTAATATCGTCTAAGAGATGAAGTATTTTGCATCAGTTTAGGTGCATTCAAGAGTGGTTTAGATTAATACTTAAACTCTATAGATGGCGCTGCGATCGTTTACAAGTCAATTATTTTTTAAAGATTTGCAGAACAGTGTCTGTTGTGTTAGATAGTACAGTACACGGTAAATGTAACGTGTGTGTGTGTGTGTGTGCGCGCTCTTACGTTTCTGCCACGTGTCGCAGGTGTAGTATCGCGTGGCTCGGTGGGAGCTACGGGTGGGAATTCCTCGGGCTCCGACTGCGAGTACTGCTCCGAGTCCCTCTCGACCTTCGACGTGGTGCTCTCCGTGTCGCTGTCCTCTACCACCAAACCTTCAAGGATACAACATCTTTGAAACAAGTAAAGCATTCCATTCAAGTCTGCACACCGTCACACTCAAGTGGCATATGGCATAGCCCATCCCATAAAAAAGGTGTTAGAATCTCTAGAGACTCGCTAACATTAGTCGAACTACCTCAGTCTGTTGAACATACGTCTACTCATGTGTTAATGAGATAATACAACGCATGCCAGCAGGTTATTCCTATTAGTCCCCCAGTCGAATTTCTGGACTTATCAATCTATTACAGGAGACATAAAAGTAATATGCCGGTATTCTCATACCGGCATATTATTATTGGCCTTCGACATTTATTAGAAAAACATGTTAAATAAACATAAAAATGTATTTACCGGCATGCCATTTGTTCTTCCATGGTTCAGAGCCGATGATGTACGGTAGCGGTCGATCTGTATACATATCCTTGGCCTTCATCACCTGTCTGAATAAAACATATTTATAAAAAAAATTGTTTCAATATTACCTAATTACCTATAAACTTTGTCCTAAAAATAGTTTAAGATCACCAAAAGAATGACCAGCATCATTCACTTGGCAATTTTTTTCCAGCCTGTATAATTATGTCCCACTGTTGGGCTCGAGCTATAGATGTTATATGCATTTGATATCCTTTAGTCATCTTTTACGATCACTCACGGTTAAGATTGAGAGGTAATGAATTGTATTCTTACACCATCACCACATGGACAGAGTTTTTTTTTTTTTTTTTTTGGTAACGCAGTGGTTCAAGAATGCATTTTTCGCACTTACCCCCGCCTGTCGGAAAAACAGACGAGGAGTGTGGGACTCGCTAGCCCCGTGGCTTGAATACCCACTAAACTCTTTCCACTGCGATCGCTGTTAGCCGAGAGGGCTTTGACAGCTTAACCGGACTATGGGTGAGCGCTGAGGGCTCTCAACCCGGGGGTGGACAGAGTAAGAATACAATTCTTATATTGTTGTGTGGTAGCGGCTATGATTACTATCAACCCTTACTTTGCTTGTGAATGTCGTAAAAACGACTAAGAGCTTTATATTAACCTGGGGCAACTCCAGCTAATGCCGTTTGATCAATAATTACATTACCAAGTTGTGTTGACATCAGGCAGACGGTCGATCATAAAACTATTGTCGAAAACTTTTTCCAATACGTACATGGAACTGGAAAAGAAGTACATATTGCTTCGACCACAAGTAATTGGGACATATTTTTTCTTATATTTTCGTTATAATATGCTTTTTCGTTATCAGGTCGATCCCTAACACTATCCCACAACCTGAGCATTTTTGTGGTACACCTTACTGAAAAACTATCACGCTTATAGATTTATGCTTTAACATAGTATTTTAACTTCATATCTAGATGTGTTATCTGCCAAAAAAAATAATTTATAACCATTAAAAAATTAACATTAACAATATTGTATTCATTGGATAGAATGGTATTGTACTACTAACGCCATCTGTTAGAAAACCAAAAATAACCGCGCTGCAATAAAACTAAATTAAAAAAAAACTGTCTTCAAAATTATTACCCGTTTGAAAAACTACGTGAGTCGACGATAAAGGTCGGCTTTTTTTCTAGTTATCTAAATGACTAAATATTTTAAAGACGAAGCTTCATAGCCAATCTTATGTCTGCATGCATTTGTTCAAAGACCAGTACCGATGATAGCTATCTCCATTCCGACCTTAAACATTCACTCTCAAATTGCGCAGTACAACAGTAGGTTACTCCTCTGTGACGATGTAGACTCACCTGTCTGATATTTCATCGTCGCTATCGGAGGTGTCGCTGTCGTTCACAATTGTGATCACTTCGTGTTTGCTCTCGAGCATCGCTATACTGCGCTTCAATACAGACAGCTCGTCCGGCGGTGATGGTTTTGACACTTCCTGATGATAAAAAAGATCGATTAAGATGCGACGAAATGGTCTTATCATCTGCTTTCCTTAATCAATTCGGATACCCGCGAAAAAAAAGTTATTAACGTGATATTTTATTGAGTCTGTCTAAATACGCAGGTACTCCGTAGTATACAAACTCACGTTGGCAGAGTGTGGTTCCGTGACTCCATCCGCGTCGTCCTCGTACACGCGGCTCTCGATGAACTGACTGCTGCTCAGCGCCGTGAATCTGCAAATAAAAATATTAATTTTAAAATATTATTCTTATTCTTTTTGTTGACCTGATGCTAAAACTTTTACCTGCCGCTGGACCTTTGCTATACCAGGACCTTAGCCAGGTCTCTGCCAACCGTAAAGTGGAATTCGTACGTTTGGCTCTCTTGCTCAAAGAACAAAGTGTCATCAGTCATGATCCAACTCAGACAGCAACAGTCTCGCGTCTTGCAATTAAATCAAATGATATTTAGGATATCCACTCATTAGCTTATCTATGTCGAATGTTGGACTTAAGTTCTCCAAAGAGTGATATCCTGAGTTAATAAACATATTGTTTCACATTCTCCTATTTATTTCCCAATTGGTTTTCTACTATGAGCCAGTGCCACTGTGTACTTAACCTATGACAACATGGGGTAGTTTTCTACTATGGGCCAGTGCCACTGTGTACTTAACCTATGACAACATGGGGTAGTTTACAATAGATACTCTAACTAGGTTTCAAATAAAAAAAAGTCATTAAAATCGGTTCACCTAGAAAAAAATTCAGTTAAGACACAAAAAGATCTACCATCGTTCTGGCGTGTTGTTGTTTTCTTAAATATTGTCTCCCGCACTAAACATTCTATGCACTTTAGTTATTAATTAATTTTGTTAGTTGTGTGAGTGTGTGTCGGACGGCACGCTGACCCCTCAGTGTGTGCCAGTTGGAGCGCCCGAGTGAAAGTCCAAGCCGCACTCGATGCTCTAGGACATATATTCGCGCATTACATTTTCAAATGAATCTTTATATGGAAGCGCTTTGATATTATGACCTACAAGTTTTTGGATGACGAAAATATTATAAGAAAATGGGCTTAAGCGACGTTTTCGTCGTGTACTTATTCGTTATATACTTTGAAGTGAAACGTGTGTACGTGTAGATGGCGCTCTTCTCCTGTAAATACGACAAAATAATACGAGCCACTAATTGATTGTCATACAACAGCTCACACTTGGCTAAGTGATAGAACGAGTCCGGCGTGTGATAATCATTTTTCTTTCATAAACAAGTTTCTATCTGTGTCACAATGTTTAGTTCTTTTTATTGTCTTTGTTGTCACCTGATGGTAAGTAATGTTAGAGTTACAGACGGATGGTCGTGTCTGTGTGACGTCACACGACATCAGATGTAGTTGGTACAGGCCATATGTACAGCTCTCAGCGGTCTCCTACGACACACACGAGCAATGTCAGAGGTCTCGGTACTCGTATCCGCGGCCACTACATAGCGACTGGCCATGTTGACAACAACGAACACCTACGTTTTAGGTAACCTCTAACGCGATATAAATGACACACAACATGTTAAAAAAATAGTTTTAAGTAACACTAAAGAGTACAATACATTTGTGTCTTTAAAATTTCGTTAGGTGGTATCTAAAATTTAGGGGTCTTCGGTGAAAATGTATATTATAACATCAAATCCCTTGCAACATTACGCGTGACGAGTACTATCTCTACTTGGAGAGACCTATATCTAAGTGTAAGGTATGTTGTAATAACTCACTGGTTGTTGACGTTCTGCAGACGTACGCTCGCGTCGTCCAGCGCTGTCGCCATGTGCTCCAGGCGGGTGTTCGCCTCCTGACACCTCGCCAACAACCTCTGCACACAACCAACAATCATTATTACAAAAATATAGTTATCACTATTTGGATGTATTTTTAAGTCGCGATGCCAAAATAGGAATGTTATGTTACTCCCTACTGGTGTTGAACCCACAACACTCGATAGTTGAAATTTTCTTTTTTTTCTTTTTTTCTTTTTTTTAAAAACACCACCCTGCACTAAGGAAATAATCCTTGTATTGCGGGGGACTTTACAAACATGCAATTAACGCAGACAAATTACACCCAGACTCAGAACAACACTTTGTGGATCACAAAAAGTAATGTCCTGCGTGGGAATCGAACCCACGGCACTGGCACGGGAGGTCGGTATCTTAACCACTACGCCATCTGTGCAGTCGATTCATTCACACAATCCAGACAGTCACAATTAATCTCTTGAACCTCCAAGGTCGATGATCACCTGATGGGTATTCTGCAGTATGGTGAGGAGTCTCTCGTCACCCGCCAGACTCCAGCATGGCGCTAACTTCCTCAATGTGTCTGTACCTAGTTCCTCCATGTTCTGATGTTGTCTGAAAAAGAGAATTATTATTAAAATAGGTACTACTATTAACGCGTGCTTAAGGTACGTACCTAAACTACGTGAACTGTTTATTGGTCTTCAAAAAGACAACGATTGGTTACTTTTATTGCTTATGGTGGCCAAAAAACTACTGATCAGAACTAGATCTTAAATCGGTCTACATGGGAAGTACAAACTTACAAATAAATAAAAAGAATAAACAAAATCGGTTCATCGAGAAAAGTGTTTTGAAGGAACATACATAAAATAATTCAGACGAATTGAATACCTCGTCTTTTTTGTTAAATCTTTTAATAAAACAAAGAAATCTTCCAAAAGCTATATGTATATGTAAAAGTTTATTCGTTGTCAACACTCATAAACTTGTTGCTTGCTTTACAATGTACATACACATTGTATATTTCCTTAAATATATACACAATACGGGGAGTCCCTCGTTATTAGTGTCAGTGTTGCCAAATGAATGAGATCTTAAAATATTTTTAACGATATGCGAATATGCAATAAAACATATTTTTACAAATTCCTTTATTTGAAAATGTTAAAGTAAATTGTGTAAAACAGGTACAGTGTAAATAGGGCAACAAATATATGCTCAAAGTCAACCCCTTGGAGGATATATATGTTTCTAAAGGTGCAACATAGAGATGAATTTCGCTTTGATATTCTTGACCTTATAATATAAATAATAAAAATCTATTTAAAGTGAACGTGACACAATTTCCATACAGACAAAGGCGGGCAAAACTAATTATATTTATGACGGCCAGAAATAACCGCTAAGCCAAAGTAACATCCAGTTAATCTTCAACTCGACAAGATACTCAATTTCTAAATTCACTGTAAAAAAAAAATAAGAATTTCATATTTTTTGGCACAAAGTAAATTACTACGTAATACTTTTTTTTGAGGCGGCCATTTAAAAAAAAACCGCTGCGATCCGTAAACTATAATTGAAAAGTATAAGAATTGTGTTTGTGCGCGCGCTCGCAAAAAATAAGATGCATATCTAACACACAACGGTTTTTTATAACTCGTCTGAAAATTTTGCACGTAGACTTACATATAAATATCTCTGAACATCTTATGTACGTTAATTAGTTTTAAAATTATAATTAACGTTTTTAGTAAGTAACATGGCCGTATGCACTGAATATTTTGGCGGGATATTTTTCTGTCATGGCGGTTATCGCTATGTAGATATGACTTTTTATTTCGAAAGATTCCCGGTCGATCGGATGAGATCACGTCATACGCACTTATCATACCATAACCACGCTATACTGTGCAGGCGCGGCAATTGTTGATATTAAATTATTCAGGCAATACTATAAATTTCCCTGGAGTATACAAATGCTGCACTTAACTGGCAACTAGACCTTTAGCCAATATTTACGGCTCCCACAGGTAAATAGATATGGGTTACACATATTTTAAACTATTGTATAACACATGGTACTTCTTCGTCTTGCTGGCACGTTATTAAAATACTTAATTTTTAAATTTATATAGTATTCATATTTATTAGCATAATAAAAAAAATAACTTAATAATTTTGAATTAATCGAAATCTGTTCATTCATTAACTGTTAGGCGGAATGAAGTATTCCGGGTCAGCTAGTATAGTAATAAAATAAATGATACTAATAGTCAACAACATAGATACAATAAAATCTTCCATACATCCACCAGTCCGTAAACGTTGACAGAGTGATGGATGGATTGAAGGCTGGCTTTGGAAAATTGCTTTCCATAAGAATGCCAATCAAAACGGTCCTGTGCCACCAGCATCCAACTGTTAGCTGCAACCTTTATAATGTCGTTAGTCCAGCAAGTGGGGGGTCGTACTGCTCTGCGTCGGCTGATTCGTGGTCACCACTCGAGAACCTTTTTTACCGAAGGTTGTGGATTCGACTAGTGATATGGCCTGCCCGTTGCTACTTCAACAGTTCTCCTTCTCTTACATAGATGTTATATCATATCTCTTAGTTGTTCTTACAACAACCACAGACAAGAACAATGGTGGTGAATTGTATTCTAACGTCATCACCACACAGATAATCGTTATTAGTAATCAATTGATCATCATCTCAGCCCTTATATGTCCCACTGTTGGGCTCAGGCCTCCTCCATAATGGAAGGGTAATGACCTACAATATCACGCTGGTCACACGTGTTGGTATAGGGTTTTGTTTTGAGTTTTCCTTCTGTTGCATAGATGTTATATGCGTTTTATATCCCTTAGTCGTCTCATACAATCACCCACCGGTAAGATAGGGGGTGGTGAATTGTATTCTTACTCCATCACCACACAGAAAGTAATCAATTAAAAAAATACAATTATTTTTCTTCAGTTCTAAAAACCTCACAGGCATTCTAGTTATTTAATTTTGAAACACATATACAATTCAACATTTAAAGTATTTTGTATTAGTTACAGCAATGAAAGATTCAGTTTTTATTGTGCCAAATTCAAGTACACTAAAACTTATTTCCGTTGATTATTTTTTTTATTATTATAAATGTATTGATAGTTTGTGGCTATTGGAACGAAGTTCCTTATCGCGCGTTGTGAAAGGGGGCTAGACGGAAAAAATTCTTACGAAAAGTTGTCACGACACTTTTTGCTATAGTAAGCTATTGTAAGCTGTGCGGCGTCGCTCGTCGGCTCTCTTATAGAAAGCAAGCCAGATATTTTCATTTCTATTTCGCATTGAACAGTGTGGTGTCGCGACGATTTTTTTTATAGATAGAGTGATTCAAGAGGAAGGTTTATATGTATAATATATGCATAATGTACTAGAGAAACACTGATAATTTTAGAGGTTTCTAATGTGATGTCGTAAATAAACACATTATTTTGCGCTTACATTGCAAACGCTGGCTGAACCCTACGAAATAGATCAAAATAAAGTACTACAGTATTATACAGCTTAAAAAGGCCTACAAAAAAGTCCGCGATGGTATATATCTATCTCTTAAGGATAACATACTATATCCATTTTAATACTTTAAAAAATGTTCTATTATAAAACGGTAATTGAAAAGCTATTTACACAAATACTGTATTAATCCTTATCATTTTAAATACATTAGTTGGCTTGAGCATTTCATGAAGATATTTTTTTTCCTTCAGACCATGCAAATTAAATCAATACCTTAAGAGATATAGCAAAATCAAAATAATGCGCAACGAAATTATTTTCGCCCGTGACCGGGCCGCGTGGCCGGCTCGCGTTCGAGCTCGGGGCCGAAAAGTTTTGGTAGTCTAGTGGAATTGTATATCCTATTATTAATATTATAAACGTGAAAGTTTGTAATAATGTATGGATGTGAACATGTTTGTTGCTCTTTCACGTAAAAGCTACTGAACTGAATGAATTTTGATGAAATTTATAGTAGGTAATATAGCTTGCACATCAGAATAACACATAGGCTATAATTTATAAAGATATTATGCAAATTGGCTAAAATATAACGATAAAAATCGCTTAAGGCAGAAAAAAATATATAATTAAAATAGAACTTCGTTCCATCCGGGTGTCCCTTGACACCTCCGGTTTTTATTTTTATATGCATTTTGTTTGTGCTACTGTGGTTGATAAATTTGTGATGTTTATTTTAGTATTTACAGATATATATGAATTAAATCTATTTTTATGGTCATGAGTGGATTTCAATTCATAGTCAATTTTTTCTTGCTTTAAAGTTAAAGATATTGATTGTATCTAAATGTCACCTCCTATGATGGTAGGTGAAGAACTGGACATATTATATGTCACAATTGCTTATTTTTCCAAGAAGAAAAATTAACTCAGTTATCAGATATGGATATAGCCTGCAGTACTCTCATGAGAAACTGTTAATACCGCTAGTAATCACCAACCTACTTGTAAAGCATGATGACTTTGGCAATATCGGCCTTTATACAAACGGGGCATGCCCAACAGTTGACGTTGTGAATGTGGCAGATGACCAAAAGTTTCATGTTAAATTCTTACCTGTAGTAATTTAATCAGTCTCACAATCAAAAATAATGTATAATTCTTAATTGCATTAAAAAATATAAAATAATTTAAAACTTTGGATAAATTATATTTCATAAAAAAATATAAAACCCGATTAAGCATATTAAATGTTAAATTTCAGTAATTTTCATAAAAATATTTAATTTTAATCTTCCGACCAAACCGCTAGTTATAATTATATTATGAAACAAAGCTATTAATTAAAAAAATGCAATTGATTATAATTAATTAATTGCAAAACAAATAAACTCAAAGACTAATTATTTAAAAGCAATTTCAGCAACAGCCAAATATAAACACAACCGGCACCGTATATCGTGATTGTTTCTTTTTGACTTTACTAGAAATAATGAATAATTAACTAATGTGATACTTTTGAATCGGCCCAATGTAAGTAATTACACAATATAGTTAACATAACATGTTTATAACGCGATTTCATATCAATTAAACGTAGGTGGAACATCGGACGTCAATTCAAGATAATACAATAAGCGGCAACAAACTAATAACACGAATAAATTTAATAAATTATAGATGACATTGAAATTATGATATTGTTTACATACATACAATCCAGTTCTCACCGTTTTAAATTAGATTAATGATCTCACATCACTGTTACAGAGTATATTAGTATCACTACGGTCTAAAAACCTTTCTTTTGTTACAATAAACTATGCTTTTACACTTATTTTAAACAAGATTAACTCGTCTACTGCTGTTATTCGATGCGAATCAACAAGATATTATGACAACTTTGACAGTGACAGTTCAACACAGTTGCCATATGTAATTTAAAATTAACTACTAGTCTTACTATCAATGTTACAGTTTAACCCAGACTTACTTGTGACCAAAGCAATTTATTTAATCTATTAGTTAAAGTAAGTATTAGTTCGATTTATATATTAAATATACAATGGTACTTTATAATTTGCACACCGATGACGGTTATATATGGCATTGAACTTATTGTATGTATGTATGTATATATATATATATATATATATATATATATATACATACATACATACATATCATCACGCCATATCCCTTGCAGGGTAGGCAGAGAGAACAGAGTGCCAGAGAACTCTATCTCTGCATACTTCACTCGCTTCCTCAACATTCATAATTCTCTTCATACACGCTCGCCGGTCTCGGAGACTCTTGACTCCACCTTCCTTCAGTACATGACCGATCTGGTCTAGGTAGGTTAGTCTCGGTCTCCCTCGGTACCTACATCCTTCCACTTTCGCATTGTATATCTTCTTAACCAGGCGTTCGTTCGGCATTCTTTCCACATGTCCGAACCATCGGAGCATTCCCTTTCGCATCTTTACACCAATACTCTCTTTCATACCTACTCGCTCTCTTACGTCGTCGTTACGAATGCGGTCGGTCAGCCTAACTCCACAGATTTTCCGCAGAGATCGCATTTCGACCGCATTAATTTTACTATCATACTCTTTTCTGCATACCCAACTCTCGCTTCCATACAGTAATGTTGGGACAAGCACTGCGTTATGTATTGCTACACGTACCTTCTGGCTGAGGTGGTGGCTGCCGAGAAGTTGCCCCAACGCTCCGTTCACTCTATTTCCCGCATTTACTCTTCGCTCTATATCAGTGGTGTACCTTCCATCTCGGCTAAATCCACATCCAAGATATACAAATTCATCCACTTGCTCTAGTACATCATTACCTATTGTTACTCTTACATCTGTTCTAGTTTTATCTCTTTCAAAGACCATTATTTTGGTTTTGCTCACATTCACACGTAGACCCCTTTTCTTACAATCTTCTGTCATTGTGTCGACTAGGGTCTGCAGGTCAGTCGCTGACTGTGCCAGCAAGACTGCATCATCTGCATAAAGCAGAGCAGTGACCACTGAGTCGCCCATCTGGACTCCCACATTCATATCGTTCAACCTTTGGAGACATTTATCCAGATATATGATAAACAGCCTGGCTGACAGAACGCACCCCTGCTTAACGCCGATATTGACGTCAAACCAAGGCGACATTCCATTATCCAGCCGCACACAGGCTCTACAGCCCATGTAACTGGACTGCACAGCCTGTAGCAGTTTACCGCTAATACCATACTCCGGTAAGATGTCCCAAAGTTCCTTTCGTACAACCGTGTCAAATGCTCTCTCCAGATCCACAAAACTGCAGAAAACCCTCTGACCTGGAGCCAGATGCTTCTCCACAATGTTGCGCAGAGAGAACACTTGATCCATGCATCCCCTTCCACTCCTGAAACCTCCTTGTTACAATATATATATATATATATATATATATATATATATATTATATAGCGGCGATGGGGGCCGCCACCCATCACGCCTTACCCAGTCAGGCGAGTCGAGGAGAGCAGAGTGCCGGGTGGGCACGTGGAATGTAAGAGGTTGTGTGGAAGGTAAGTTGCACGAGCTGATATCCGTCATGGCGGACAAACAGCTAGACGTTCTCTGTGTAACAGAGACCAAGCGAAGGGGCAGCGACACCTGCGATTTTCCTAGTGGCGGGATGGCTCTGTGGTCTGGTGTACCACAGAGCGATCGAGCCAGCATGGGGGTAGGAGTGCTGTTGTCCTCTCGCTTGGCCTCAGGTGTGAAGGATTACGGAATGTATGATCCCAGACTTCTCTGGGTCCGTATAAAACTAGGTGTCACCAAGGTATTCATGGTTGTAGCATATGCTCCCGTAGGATCCTCGGTGGCATCAGACCTAGAGAAGTTTTGGGACAATGTTAGGGAAGTTCTGGATATGGCAGAAACCAGTGAACGCGTGATTGTATGCGGAGATTTGAACGGATAGGTGGGGACCACGCGTCCCGACTATGAGGACGTACTTGGTCCATTTGGTGATAAGAGAGTGAACGACGCAGGTAGGCTCATAGCGGATGTATGCATGGAGAGAAACCTTATTGTGTCAAACACATTTTTCCAACATAAGGACATCCATATGTATACATGGAGAAGGAATGAACAGAAAAGCATAATAGATTTAATTTTGGTAGACAGTCGCCTCCAAAGCAAAATATTGGACGCAAGAGCCTACAGGGGCCCCACATTCGATACGGACCACTATCTCGTTATTGCGAGATTTAGTGGTCTGTTCAGAAAGTGGAGGCACTGGCGAGAGCGTGTCCACTTCGGAGGGCTTGAAAGAATAAAGGTTGAAAGGTTGCAAGAAGAGTGTGTAAGAGAAAAGTATGCAGAGGGTGTCCGAGAACGCCTGACGATGGCAAGCCAGCCGCAATCGGACATTGAAGAATTGCTGGAGAGTATTGAAAGAGAGTATGGTAGATACAGCGAAAGAAGTATGTGGAAGTTCAAAGAAGCATAGAAAAACAAATGGTGATGCATGGTGGGATGCGGAAGTGGCAGCTTCCGTAGAGCAAAAGAAGAAAGCGTGGCTGGACTATGTCTCTTCTTTGAATCTGAATGACAGTATGACTAAACAGAAGAAAGAAATATATCGGCAATGTAAGAATGACACCAAGGCCTTAGTGAAAGAGAAACGTGATAGAGCAAGTGTGAGTGCAGAAGATAGGCTGACTAAAAACTTCGAGGGTAACACCAAACTCTTTTGGAGGGAGGTGAAGAAGTCTCGGGGTGGTTGGTCAGCCTTCAGAATCAATAAAATAAGGTCTAAAGGTGGAGACATTCTTACACAAACCCAAGACGTGTTAAGCCGATGGAGTGAATATTTTGGCGATAT
Organism: Lymantria monacha; assembly: GCA_905163515.2. Taxonomy (NCBI): domain Eukaryota; kingdom Metazoa; phylum Arthropoda; class Insecta; order Lepidoptera; family Erebidae; genus Lymantria; species Lymantria monacha. The sequence goes on along the minus strand of LR991104.1, from coordinate 24,356,510 downwards.
GTATGCGGATGCTACGGTTGGCGCCGGTGTTGGATGTGGTTTAGTAGATCAACATTCGACAACGGTGTCCTCCGATGGCATCAGTATGGATGAAGTTGAATGGGCGATAAGAAGTTTGAAAAATGGTAAGGCAGCGCAGCATAATGTTATTTATTTATGCGAAAGTGAAAGGATGTAGGTACCGGGGGAGACCGAGACTAACCTACCTAGACCAGATCGGTCATGTACTGAAGGAAGGTGGAGTCAAGAGTCTCTGAAACCGGCGAGCGTGTATGAAGAGAACTATGAATGTTGAGGAAGCGAGTGAAGTATGCAGAGATAGAGTTCTCTGGCACTCTGTTCTCTCTGCCTACCCTGCAAGGGATATGGCGTGATGCTTGCCTGCACGTTAGACACATATAGTGGTGATGTGTTACAAATACAATGTATGACCATCTCTCACCATCACGATAGCTTGTTGCATCTCAGACAATGAATAATGCAGTTTAAATCATGTTATAACTAACATAATGATGCTGTGTGGTGGCGGGTGTGGCGGGTGTGGCGGCCACGAGTACCCACCGCCAACACTTGCTCGTGGATGTCTTAAAAGACGACTAAGAGCTTTAGGTATATCGCTCTGGGCCAAATCCACCTGATACCGTCTGATCAACAATTATATTCCCAAGCACAGCTGATGTCAGATAGACAGCCAGTCATGAAACTATTGCAATATGTACTATGGAAAAGGAGAATAAGAATATGATTGTAATTGGAAAAAAAGCTCAAGAGCAAAACAGCCCTCATCTCTCATCCACAATCCGGGTAAAGTTGTCATAGCCATCTGCGACTAACAACTAAATCATAAACACAAAAATAAACTCCCAATGAAGCGATATGTTGTCAGTTGATACTCGTAAGTATTTAATGTTATTTGATACAAAATCAAATTACAGAAAATGTAACGCAATGAATAATGTTTTACCAAATAATGTCGGTTTCTTTATCTAAAATTATAATCATCAGTTTATCTGTGTAATAGCTGAAGTTATACAAAGGTACGCAACTTATATAATTTCACTCTTATAGCAACAGACAGAGGTAAATTTATATTACCAAAAGGAAACAGGTAATAAATAAGAGATAATTGGCTGTATGTATTTATGCTTGAGCCGCCGCCGCCGCTCGAGTTTATGTGAAAGTGGAAAAAGTTTAACTGTAAATTTTGAATGTTGCAGGCATCAATAAATAATGTCTTAATTGTAGTAATTTTATGTTTAAAGAAATTATTTCTTTATTTATTATTTACTTATTTTAACGGCTATAAACCAGTTCATATTTTAATTACTTATAGTATTAAATGAATATATTTTACCAATATTGTATTGGATTTATTAATTTTCATTTCAGAGAAACTTTATGGGTGTCGCTGGCGATAATTATAAGACGTGATAACTGGACGAGGTAAAGACAATTACTCAAAAAACAGTTATAGATACAAGCCTTATGAAATTTAATTTGTTTTTTCAAGATATCGCTAGCATCGCTTATAAATATACACACAAAATATTTTAACTGTATTTAAGGCTCAAAAATCTTACATCATCATCATCTCAGCTCATATATATTCCACTGTTGGGTTCAAGCTTCCTCCATTACGGGAGGCTAATTGACCTACTATACCTCGCTTGCCAGACGTTTTGGTATAGGGTTTAGTTTCGAGTTTTCCTTCTCTTGCACAGATGTTATATGCCTTTTATTTCCCTTAGTCATCTCTTACGATCACCCATGGGTAAGATAGGGCGTGGCGAATTGTATTCTTATTCCGTCAAAAAAACTTTCATTTTATAATAAAGTTTGAAATATTTTTCTGTTTATTGAAATAAAGAGAACTAGTGGATCATTCCCATCTTCATATGGAATAAGAACAATATGGTAGTTACTTAAATTCTTATAATTGCTTGATATATAACAATAATATAAAACTCTCTTTAGAAACACTTTATTCTAATCACATATATTCCATATTATTAGCCATTTTAATTGGCTGGAGCTGTTACAGACAAAGACAAAGAACAGCTTTTGACTTTAGGTAATTGCTATAGGTAGAATCATATTAATAATTATTTTAATTTAATGTTATTTATTAATGTTGTTTAATGTTATTTATTTATGCGAAAGTGAAAGGATGTAGGTACCGGGGGAGACCGAGACTAACCTACCTAGACCACATCGGTCATGTACTGAAGGAAGGTGGAGTCAAGAGTCTCCGAAACCGGCGAGCGTGTATGAAGAGAATTATGAATGTTGAGGAAGCGAGTGAAGTATGCAAGGATAGAGTTCTCTGGCACTCTGTTCTCTCTGCCTACCCTGCAAGGGACATGGCGTGATGGTATGTATGTTATTTATTAATACGCATATTTTCTATAAAACTTATTAATAGTCGTATCTAATGTTTACGCGAGTATTAAACATTTGAAATAAAACTAGTTTTACGGATTCTATAGCGTTTGTATTTGATTTTTAATTGCCCAACGTTTCGAATACTTTACAGCATTCATGATCATGGGAGGACTCTTATGTATTAGCATCATGTCAGAATTAGTGAATAAATTTTAAGTTATTTACATTCAAAACAATGTTTATTACCACAATGTGACCTTTATAGGGTGTGAAACATCTTAAAAATAGGACAAGCCATTGAATTTCTCCACTGAATCTTTTCAGTGGAAGCCACATATCAATCTGACGGTAGATTATATGATAAAATAAGAATATCATGTTAAATGACAACATATATGTATGTGTCTCATATTTTTTCATTACTTTTTGAATGATCTTTCGTTCTCTCGAACCTCAATTGATAAAGTTGATAATTTGTTTGCAGAATATGGGTTAACAATAAAGATAATAAAGTCAATAATACAATAAGTTACATACATACATACATATCATCACGCCATATCCCTTGCAGGGTAGGCAGAGAGAACAGAGTGCCAGAGAACTCTATCTCTGCATACTTCACTCGCTTCCTCAACATTCATAGTTCTCTTCATACACGCTCGCCGGTTTCAGAGACTCTTGACTCCACCTTCCTTCAGTACATGACCGATCTGGTCTAGGTAGGTTAGTCTCGGTCTCCCCCGGTACCTACATCCTTTCACTTTCGCATAAATAAATAACATTAAACAACATTAATAAATAACATTAAATTAAAATAATTATTAATATGATTCTACCTATAGCAATTACCTAAAGTCAAAAGCTGTTCTTTGTCTTTGTCTGTAACAGCTCCAGCCAATTAAAATGGCTAATAATATGGAATATATGTGATTAGAATAAAGTGTTTCTAAAGAGAGTTTTATATTATTGTTATATATCAAGCAATTATAAGAATTTAAGTAACTACCATATTGTTCTTATTCCATATGAAGATGGGAATGATCCACTAGTTCTCTTTATTTCAATAAACAGAAAAATATTTCAAACTTTATTATAAAATGAAAGTTTTTTTGACGGAATAAGAATACAATTCGCCACGCCCTATCTTACCCATGGGTGATCGTAAGAGATGACTAAGGGAAATAAAAGGCATATAACATCTGTGCAAGAGAAGGAAAACTCGAAACTAAACCCTATACCAAAACGTCTGGCAAGCGAGGTATAGTAGGTCAATTAGCCTCCCGTAATGGAGGAAGCTTGAACCCAACAGTGGAATATATATGAGCTGAGATGATGATGATGTAAGATTTTTGAGCCTTAAATACAGTTAAAATATTTTGTGTGTATATTTATAAGCGATGCTAGCGATATCTTGAAAAAACAAATTAAATTTCATAAGGCTTGTATCTATAACTGTTTTTTGAGTAATTGTCTTTACCTCGTCCAGTTATCACGTCTTATAATTATCGCCAGCGACACCCATAAAGTTTCTCTGAAATGAAAATTAATAAATCCAATACAATATTGGTAAAATATATTCATTTAATACTATAAGTAATTAAAATATGAACTGGTTTATAGCCGTTAAAATAAGTAAATAATAAATAAAGAAATAATTTCTTTAAACATAAAATTACTACAATTAAGACATTATTTATTGATGCCTGCAACATTCAAAATTTACAGTTAAACTTTTTCCACTTTCACATAAACTCGAGCGGCGGCGGCGGCTCAAGCATAAATACATACAGCCAATTATCTCTTATTTATTACCTGTTTCCTTTTGGTAATATAAATTTACCTCTGTCTGTTGCTATAAGAGTGAAATTATATAAGTTGCGTACCTTTGTATAACTTCAGCTATTACACAGATAAACTGATGATTATAATTTTAGATAAAGAAACCGACATTATTTGGTAAAACATTATTCATTGCGTTACATTTTCTGTAATTTGATTTTGTATCAAATAACATTAAATACTTACGAGTATCAACTGACAACATATCGCTTCATTGGGAGTTTATTTTTGTGTTTATGATTTAGTTGTTAGTCGCAGATGGCTATGACAACTTTACCCGGATTGTGGATGAGAGATGAGGGCTGTTTTGCTCTTGAGCTTTTTTTCCAATTACAATCATATTCTTATTCTCCTTTTCCATAGTACATATTGCAATAGTTTCATGACTGGCTGTCTATCTGACATCAGCTGTGCTTGGGAATATAATTGTTGATCAGACGGTATCAGGTGGATTTGGCCCAGAGCGATATACCTAAAGCTCTTAGTCGTCTTTTAAGACATCCACGAGCAAGTGTTGGCGGTGGGTACTCGTGGCCGCCACACCCGCCACACCCGCCACCACACAGCATCATTATGTTAGTTATAACATGATTTAAACTGCATTATTCATTGTCTGAGATGCAACAAGCTATCGTGATGGTGAGAGATGGTCATACATTGTATTTGTAACACATCACCACTATATGTGTCTAACGTGCAGGCAAGCTTAACATTTGCAATTAAAATAACTTAAATCTTCGGTACGTTGCGCCGTTCACTTATAGTTAGCACACAACAAAACAGTCATGATAATTAAAATCTACGACGAATCTACTTAAACGTTAGATACCAAAAGCATCATTACTTAAAAACTGACAGTCTCTCGCGCTTTGCGTGTGACGGCAGTGCGACAGAAACCTGTAAAACGTGTAGTGAAGCCTACTACGTGTCATTTTGTACTACGTACTAGCCATTCTGGAGCTAGTTATTCTCGGAAGTATCTAGTGGACTATGCTTATCAGGTAGTAATCTATAACGTGGTAGTGAATGTCCACCACGCTGCCATCTTCATTCCTAAAGATAAACAAGATGAACAATTATCATAATATTTGAAGCTGGTTCATCGACCTGTGCCAACTATATATGACGCTGTCTGATCAAAAATTACATTCAATAGAGGAGTTGATGTCAGCTCGCTTATACGAGTAAAACTATTGTAAAAGCTTTTGGAATATTAACGATAGTGTACTCCGTAAAAAGAGTATATACATATTTCGTCGGTCCCATGTAATTGAGATAAGAGCGGGATGATTATGATGAAGCGAATGGAAAAATCAGTACTTGACTACATTCCAACTCATTGAATTCAATTTTAGTTTTAAGTGATATAGGTAATATCTGTACCAAATCTTATTCACATCTACACCTTTTTTTAACAGGTCTTTCCACATCTCACCCAAACTATCCAGGTCAAGAGAAGAGTTGCTTGGGACCCCAAAAACTCTCGCTTTACCCCTTCCCACCAATTGAGGAAATCACCAGAAGTAATTTTTGTCGTCAGTATTCGCTTTCACTTTTATTCCTTTCCTTTTTTTTCTAGTGTAACATTAAAAAAAAATCATTTGAATATGGTTAATTTATTCGTATGGTGCCAAATAAAAAGCAAACTTTTTAAAATGATTTTTTTACCAAGATATACGATCAGTTTTTATTATGAATAAATAAAGAAATTTACGTACAATAGATGCTTCGCAAATATTACAATAGGTAAGTTGGTACGATATCGAGGTGTTTGAAAGACTCCGCTTAGAATTGTATAAAAAATAGCGGGAGGCTCGAGTACGACCAATAAATAACTACTTTCTCCATTACCAGCCACTTATTGCAGCCGACTCTAAGTTATGAAATATTGCGACTAAAGAAATATTATTATTTTTTAAAGTAAAACACTTTTAGTGATAGACAAGTATTGAGAGTAAAAGCAAGGTCAAAAATTATTACAGTGAGAGAGAAGAAAGATATAATGTAAATGAATGAGCGAGAAAGCTAAGTATATATTTAAATTCTAATATGAATTATTTATTTTTAACTTAATCGTGACAATGTCAACGGAGTTTTATTTTAAACGCATGTGAACAAGTACTTCATTTTTTTTAATGAATAAAACAGTATATTAATTTAGAATTTAAGTAGAGAACATACACGCGGACTATAAACATATTTCTTCTGCTCATTCAACAGATTTTGAACTTTTTATATGATAGGATTTGAAATATGTAGATCAGTCGCAACCTTTTAATGTGACGTTAAGTGGTGGGAGTAGACACTGTGTCGGGTAACGTACGAACAGTGTCTCGCTTGTCTTCGGGTATCGGAAAATCAAATCATTTATTTTGTATAAGCCCCATAGGGGCCTTAGGGGACTTACATATTGTCAATTTTACATTGTTTTTTTTTTTAATTTAATTTAATTAATCTACCACCGGATCGGAAAGCAGCCACATACTGAGAAGATCCGGCAAGAAACTCAGTGGGCTCGTCATTTTTTTTTATTATATTTTTTCACAAAAGAGTTTGGTTACATGTTTAATTTATGTTAGCTCCAGTGATATGCCCTTCGAGTAAAGATTCATTTTTAAAATTTTGTATATAATACAAAATTAAACTAAGAAAAGCGCGAGATATACGCTTTTCACACCCATCATCATAGGTATGTAAAAAAAGCGATCTCTGCTATTCAATTTCCGTGTGGTGACGGGGTTAGAATACAATTTACTACCCCCTATCTTATCCGTGGGTGATCGTAAGAGACGACTAAGGGATATAAAATACCTATAACATCTATGCGAGAGAAGGAAACTCGAAACAAAACCCTATACCAACACGTCTGACTAGCATGATATAGTAGGTCAATATCCCTCTCATTATGGAGGAAGCTCGAACCCAGCATTGGGACATACATGAGCTGAAATTATGTTGATGAAGCTTATCGTCTTGAGTATACACCAATTTTTGTGCCTTTTTTACTGCCTTTTAGTGATCTTCTGCAATATACACCAAGATATTTACCCCTCTAATTGCCCACGTGGTAAGTCATTAATCAGTTCTAAATTAGTTTTTTAAAGCAGAATGTTGAAAAGCTTACTGGTGATTGAATGGAGCTCGACTAAGTGACGAAGACGTAACCCTCAACCCGACCCTTGTGACCAAGCCTGGTATTTTTAAAGACCTGATAAATATCAGCCCTCCTCTCTAAATAGGTCAAATAATTTGGACAATATATAGTGTGCAGATAAATAAACAATAACCGCCCTTGTCTATTGACATGTACCATACACAAAACACGTACGAATCGTTCGGGGTTTACGTTGTGGAGCAATTGTAATGTGCACGGCGACGGCGGCACCGTGGGAGATCACCAGATTGCACGTTCTCTCTTATAAATAAAATGATCAATGATCGGATATTGTAACGTGTTATAGTTCACGGGACTGGCGTTTGAAGCGTCAGGATTGCGAAAGGTGATTTTCTAACGTCATATATTATATAATATATTATTTTGCTTTAATAAATAATGACATTAGTTCCAATGGTCCTGCAGTATGGCAGCGGTTACGTGTGTTACGTGTGTTACCAACCCTTACCTTGCACGTGGATCTTGTAACAGGTGACTGAGAGCTTCATATCGTCTGATATCGTTTGGTTAACGAAGATTGACGTCAGTCAGGCGGGCGATTATAAAACTATTGCCAATAACTTTTGCAAAATGTACGATGGAAAACGAAAGACGAGATATACAATATATTACGTCAATCACAAGTAATTGGAATAAAATTACTACGACGGTAGCTTTAAGATTATTTATAAATTAATTATAGATTATTAATTTGATAAAGTAGCTTATTTGTTTTTAGTAAATTGAAGATCGCAAAGTTGCCTTGTCTGAGAGCATTCGACAACAAACGGCGCGCGGCGGCTCGGTCTGACTTTTATTAAAGTTCGCATCTTTTTTAAGATTTATTAATATACATATAAAACAGTTAAAAAAAAATTGGTTAGTACAAATTATAGTATTTTCTGTGTGTTGACGGGGTAAGAATATAATTCACTACCCATTTTCTTAGCCGTGTGTGATCGTACGAGACGACTAAGGAATATAAAATGCATATAACATCTGTGCGAGAGAAGGAAAACTCAAAACAAACCCAACCCAACACGTCTGACCAGCGTGGTATAGTAGGTCAATTACCATTTCATTATGGAGGAGACCCGAGCCCAACAGTGGGGCATAGGTATATGGGCTGAGATGATGATGACGATGATGACAAATTATGTGTCAATTTATTTCACATAACGCCCTTCGAACAGGATCATATATGTATAAAGATAATTCTGACTGGACCAGTCCAGCCGATATAAGACACTGAATATAATTTATGTCCGCTAATTGTATGTTTATAGATTTCCCTACAATGCAATAAACTGGAGACTTTCTTTAGTAAGGCGTGCGGCAGGTATTTGAAAGAAAATGTTATAATGTAGGTACACCATTACGTAAGAAAAACTTTATATAAAAAATGCTTAGAAGCAAATCATTGATTACTGATTCAGAGAAATCACGTTTCATTTCAATTCACAGATGTCATGTAGGAGAGACTGGGTACGATTGTGACAATTTCGGTTTGACCGCCAATAATTTTGTTAATTTACTAGTTAGTAGAGACAAAAATTACTTAAATCGTAGTTTGTACATTTGTCTTCTCAAAAACACTGAAATTTTGTCTCAAAATACGCTGTATGAAAATGTCACAACCGACCACACCCCAAGGGCGGTTGTGACAGTGGTTGGGGTCAGTAGTGACAGACGTAAATATTCTCAGAAATGGTTTATAATGACTTTTATTGCTAGAAATGTTAAACATAACACAAAATACTTTTCTTCTATATAAAGTTTAAATTTATATATCAAATTAAATTAAATCTACGATCACTTCTACTCTTACAATTAATAAGGCACTGCAACATCTGATGTTATTTTAACCATCTTTAAAATCATAAAATCAATCAAAGTGTCAAATCTAAATTTAAATTACCGTAACTATAAAGTTACTAAACTATTAAACGTTATTATTATTATAATAACAGCCATCTTAGAATCAGTCAATACTTTAAATAAATTTAAATAACCGTAACTATGACAACATGCTTAAAAAATATTCATAAACTGTAACATCTAACGTTATTGTAACACAACCTTTTTAGATTAACTCAAAATATTAACTAGACTTAAATTTACGGTAGGTAACTAAAAAAAGTTTTGCTATAATTGTAACAAAAACTTCCAAAAATAAACGTTAATGAATATATGAGCATACTGAGATCTAGTCAGATTTATCACATATATGACAAAGATAATAGTGATTATCATCTACGCATTCTATGTGGGACCAGAATCCACATGTCCCTTGGCATTTGATCCATTTTTCGTCAGTCTTACTTTCAGAATATGCGCCTACACAAGCCAAAAATATATGTCATAACTGTACCCACTACATTTGTCACAACCGTACCCAGCGCATGCTTCTGAAAACAATAAAACACCATGACTAACCTAAATTATCTACATAAAAAGTAATCATTTGTTATTAAATACTAATATTCAATTCATAACAAAAAAATATTTGCAATAGTATATCTGTATAGCAATAAGAGTAAATATTAAAAGAATCTGAACAAAAAAACTTACTTTTGGCTGTTAAAAAGCAATGTGGCCTCCTGCTTTTGTTTACGTCGCGCACCGGCTATCGCAATACTGGGCAACATGTGTAGACATGCATCTCGCTTCTTTTTCCCCTTACATTCTTCCCCGTATTCCGTATAGTTTCGCTATTATAACGACTGTCACTACTGTACCCTGGCACAACCGTACCCAGTCTCCCCTACCTTTTTGTCGTTGAAGTCCATTTCCGTTGTCGACCATCTCCTCAACAGATGAGTTATCGGTTTTTGTTAGAAAGTTTGTCAAATGATTGCTCGATTAGCAATTTGTGCTTTTGTTATAGGTAATGAGATATACAAATGCCTGTCACTTGTAGATATGATTGTTTTAAATTTAAAATATTTAAATCCGCGTGTCGTCCTGTTATGTGTTATTAACCCTTTTCAGGTAATACCTAGGTATATACAGTCAAACCTGGATAAGCGAGAGTTCAAGGGAGCACAATCTCATTCTCGCTTATAGAGGTTTCTCACTAACCTGAGTTTCTCGCTAATGCAGGTACATTGGTAGTGTTTCTCTCTTATAGAGGTACGCAGCAATAACATGTCACAACAAGTATGAATATAGTAATTTTCGCACGCATTTTTGAACGAATTTCACGCACGAAATGCATTTTTCGCCTTTAAACGTAAATGTTTTATCCGGAAGGCACTTGAAAAACAAAGCAGTTTCATCCGCGTTGTAAATATCGCCTGGTTGTTACCCTTCTAAAATATTTGGCAAATCTTCAGTCCAGTGGTTGCACACACCTAGGTCCACAGATTTACTTTCCTCAGCTGCTTTTTTGAAAACTATATCATGACGCCTTTTAAAACCCTCTAACCAGCCGTTACTAGCAGAAAAGTTCTGGATTCCCAGTTTTGTAGCAAACTCTCTTTTGATTTTCCTTTCAACAAAGGTCCATCCATGGGAATGTTCTTACCTAGAGTTTGTTTTATCCATTACAAAAGGCACTTTCCGATATTGGATAATTCAGAAACTCTAGTCCTCTAATATTTCCATGTCCATCAGAGCACTCAGACTTTATAGAGTCTTCTGATTTTATAATAGGTGGATTCTGGTAAATTAAACTCCCTCCGAATTTCATTTCGCGATTTCCGGATTTAAACGCATTCACCATTTTAAGTTTATCACTTAATGACAGTACTTTAATTTTCCGTTTTGACATGATGCAGAACAGAACTTTCCTTCGCAATTGATTAACTATAAACTGGGTAAGTCTGACAAACAGGACGGTATACAGGCAGGCACACGTGTCCATTCGAAAAGAATGCGATAAAATAACAACGTTATTTAGTTCCACGAAATAGAATAGTAGGCACAATATCGACGAGAAAACAATAGAAAAACAATGGTAGGAAGTGCCACAAAAGTTAAGAATGAGTCATAAAATAGCAGATGTTAAATTTGAAATTTGTTTTGTCATTTGCTATAGTTCCTCCTAAATAATATAAGTAAATAAAGCTCGACTGTCACTTATAGAGGTATAGATAAGCAGCAGTCTCGCTTATGGAGGTTCACGAGGGAAAAACGACTCTCTCTTACAGAGGTTTCGGTTTCTCGCTAATAGAGGTTTTGGGAGCTTAAAATGACGGGTCCTGGCTTTTACTCTCACTTATAGAGTTTTCTCGCTTATCCAGTTCTCACTTATCCAGGTTTGACTGTACATACATTTTTCAAGTTGCATTTCGCTGTCAAAAAAAATAAAACTTTCTTGCTCTTTAGTAAATAAAAATCGGCCAAGTGCGAGCTGTAATTGCGCATGAAGGGTTCCGTAAAACTAAAAAAAATCAAGTTTGTTTTATGGGAGCCCCCCTTAAATATTCATTTTATTTTTAGTATTTATTGTTATAGCGGCAATAGAAATACATCATCTGTGAACATTTCAACTGTCTAGCTATCACCGTTCTTGAGATACAGCCTGGTGACAGACGGACGGACGGACACCGAAGTCTCAGTAATAGGATTCCGTTTTTACCCTTTGGGTACGGAACCCTAAAAGACTATAACGGATTAAACTTATGTTAACGGATTAAACTTATGTGTAATTTAATTTTCTGAAATGCACAAATATTGAACGCATTAAGAAAATATATACACATTTTGAACTTGCTTGTTACTACTACTACACAATAGATGGCGCGATTATTTAGCTCATAATTATTAAAAAGTTAGATCTACAAACAACTCTTCACCAACCACGATGTTCTTTTACACTCATTTAAAAAAATACATCTGATTGCAAAAGTTTGTTTTTAATTTGTTTAATAAGAGAGCTTTGATTCCTTGAAAAGTGGCACTTCATTAATATTTTTTTATATTTCATAGAGTGCCGTGACGTGTAAAGCCGTTCCAGCTAACTAATATTGATGGGGAAAATTACCATGAAGTTCATATCATCTAGTCTATCATATGAATATAGAAAGTAGTTTAACAAAATAATAATAGCACAGCTTGGGTAAGTAATAAGAATTTACTCTAGTACCTACCAGACTTAAAACAAAGCTATATAAAAACGTGATATTTCCAGTTCCACAAGTCTATAAAAAAATTAAGTTTAGGTAAGAAAACTCTTCATCAACTACACGGAGGCATCCATCATGTTTTGATCTAATTACCATACGCCCAAAGAGTAAAATTATATTAACTGAAAAAGAGTGGCAACTCGATGGTAAAATATGCATGTATGGAAAGTGCTGCTACCTAGACCTAAGGCGGTGAACTAAAGTTGAAGTAATATACATATATACCGACGTATCTACATATTGTGTGTATGTTTGTGTAATTATATAGTATTTTTCTTTACTATGAAACCTACCCTGAAATATAAAAATAACATATCAGCTGTTAACGAAACGGCAATAGTATAAACTTAATAATGAAAATTGAGATAATTTCCAGAAAGAACATTAATAACCGAAAATAGATTATTGACAATAAGTACATACGCTAGGAACAAAAAATAACAATTCTCAGTTGTCAAACTTTTGACAATTACAACAAAATGGCAGCTATGTTTGTACAAACAATCTGTAGGCGGCGCGACGATCAGTAAAAATAAGTAATGTTTTAACTGTGCCCCCCCAGCATACGCCTCTGTCCGTTAAGGGCAGATATCGAGTTCGAATAAAGTGAATTGTATTATTTTGTATTTAGCTTATAATTTTAAACGATAGATGGCAGTGTTCAAGGCACATTCTGTTTATGAATACAATCTTTGGGACTTTGTGTACATGTTCGAGGATAAAAACATGTTTTCCACTCTCATATAATTTCTTTTTCTCTGTCTTTCTTAATATTTACACTCAATTACTGGGCATTTATTATTTTATGTATTGTGTGTTACTTTTATTTACTTTAATAAAGAACATTTTAAAATCAAAAATCAAATTGCTGGACATGAGGTTTTAGTTTAGAGAGTAACGAAATACCCAGAACACATCATTAACAGTGTGGACATAAAACTGTTGAACAAGACGAATTGCTTTACTGACAGTCGACAGACAATGACCAAAATTAAAAAAACTATAGAAACTGATAATGTGTGAAGAAAATTGTAACTCGTCGCTGGCAACAAAGAACTAGTAATAGTAGGTAGTTGATTGCGAATAATAAATAAGAAGATAAAAACATATTTTGGTATTAACTAAAATATGTTTAAAAAAATAATAAATATAGGTATGGGCGTCTTACGAAAGTATTGACTGCTGGTATTTTTTTACTAAATTTCACTTCCGTCGAAAAGCGTTTCCGTTCCAAAGCATTCAGTCACCCCCCTAGTCACACCTAAATAAGTTTTACTTCAAAAGGACAATTACTGTATTGTTAATTGCCGAAGACACAACACAAATAAATAATAAATATCACTTAAAACAATAAAAAAAAAATATTTCGTTATTGTTGAATAGTCCCGTCAAGATACGTTTTTGTGCTTGCAAAAGGTCGTGTAGTCGCGAATTTTTGATATGTTATTAGGACCCAAATGAACATAAAAATACACAATTTGCAACTTCCAAAGTGCTGTGCTAACGGTAGGGTGACCATAAAACCATAAAATTTTTGGACATTTTTCAGATTTTGTTAAATATCTTAGTGGAGGAAGGGTCTGACATGTTTGGTTGCTATAAAACATTTAAAGTACACTAAATAAGATACAATTTGAGACTAAAACCACTTCTATACCGCTATTGGTTCTTGCGATATAGTCCTTCAAACATAGCCAACTTTTTCAAAAAAGTGGATATTTTTCAAAATAGTCACCTATTTTGTGTAATATCTTCTATAATACGCATTTTACACCAAAACTTACTATAACGAAATTGAAGAACATTTAAATAGCTTTTATTTGAGATCAAATTGGTACCTGTGGGACCAGGAGTTCCGTCAAAAACGGCAGATAACCAAAACCAGGGCAAATAACTAATAAGTGGGTTTTGAGGGGTAATACAAATAAACTGCTTTCACGTCTGTCTAACCGACTTCAAAAAACCAAAAGAGGAGTTTATCGATTCTACCTGTGTTTTAAAGATGAAAATCAAATCCCTCATCCGAGGGAGGATACTGACTAGTATCATACACTTGTGTGCGAATATCTTCTACGATGATTTCTGCTGCTGTCTTCACAATTCTCAACCGCTCTTCTTAAACATTGGCTTTTTGTTCTTTGTACCAATTATCATAAAAAAATTTCTGGCCACTATTTTTGAAACAGACGATAGAGTCTTTGTTGGAACCCATCTCCACTATGATTATGTCATCACCAAAACGTTTTTGGAGGTGTTTTTTTGATGTTCTGATATCAGGGATACAATCACACTCAATCTGCTGTATAAGGTTTGTTAAAGAAAACTGGCATTCGTCACGGTTTTCCAATAAGTAATCGTAAACACACTTCATTGCTTCTTCAATATTACTGGCTGGACGATACCCTCTCTTTTTTCCAGAAGCAGTTGCAACTGTTAAAAACAAGATATCGTAGCACAATTTGTGGTACGCCCCATCTGTAGCAACCAGGTCGTCAAATGTGGGGAGGCGCTCCTCAATAGCCCTTCCCCAATCGTCATTTCGGTGTTTAGCAGCATCTAGAATAGTCTGCCTACTTCCTTCTCAATTGTATGGATCGCATTTCTTCTTGCCAAGGGCAGTTTGTTTTGCTGCTGGAGAAATTCTTCAGTGATGGCATTACTACACAAAAAGCAAATTCCTTTCAGAGTAGGAGCCTCCTTAGTTGATGATCTGGTCGATGACGGTTGGAAGCCAGAATCCCTTTCTCGGCGAACTGAAGCTTCAACATTATGCAAAGCTGTATATCCCTTTCTGCATGCATCATGAACGCTGATTTCACTGCAATTGTTGAGGAATTTTGTATTATCTTCGAGACCACGTTTTTGGCTCACCTCAACTAATGTTTTTATTCGTCGATCTTTGACAATTATGACAGGATCTGTGTCGAGGTCCTCACGACACACGAAACACACGCCTGGACGGATAGACATCACGCTGCAAATTTCTTAATCTGCTCTAGATAAACACTTTTACAATACAATTCACTCGTTTGGTGGCTGCTCCCTTGCGTTACCGGATACACAGCCACATATACACCGCATCAATATAGACAATTACAACATAAGCCCGAAGGCATGTTAATTTAGCACTGTGGTTAAATTATTTGTTAGTCGGGAGTTTTAGCCAATCTAATATTTAATAGTATATTGTTACCGCCTTCACCGCGTGGAGGTACGCAGCTTATGTTTCTTTCTTTTTTAATTGTCGTCTTTGTTTACATTTTTTTGCATATTTTATTATTTAGAAGAAAAAAAAATATTTGTGGCCGTTACGAAAAATATCCACTTTTCGGCATATTTTCGAAGATTTGTATGTTATTTGTCAAATCATCATCATCATCATCACAGCCCATAAACGTCCCACTGTTGGGCTCGCACCTCCTCCGTAATGGGAGGGAAATTAACCTACTATACCGCGCTGGTCAGACGTGTTGGTATAGGGTTTTGTTTCGAGTTTTCCTTCTCTCGCATAGATATAACATCATCATGCATTTTATATCCCTTAGTCGTCTCGTACGATCACCCACGGTTAAGATATGGGGTGGTGAATAGTATTCTTACTCCGTCACCACACGGAAAATCATCATCATCATCTTTAAAAAGACGTGAAAACAGTTTTTACATTGCCTCGTTATCTGCGTTTTACAAGTACCAATTTGATCTTAAATGAAAGCTGTTTGAATGGACTACATCTTTGTTAAAGTAAGTTTTGGTGTGAAATGCGTATTATAGAAGATATTACACAAAATAGGTGACTACTTTGAAAAATATCCACTTTTTTGAAAAAATCGGCTATGTTTGAAGAACTGTATCTCAGGAACTAATAACGGTATAGAGCTGGTTTTAGTCTCGAATTGTAGCTCATTTAGTGTACTTTTAATGTTTTATAACAACTAAACATGTCAGACCCTTCCTCCACTAAGATATTCAACAAAATCTGAAAAATGTCCAAAAAATTTATGGTTTTATGGTCACCCTACCGTTAGCACAGCACTTTGGAAGTTGCAAATTGTGTATTTTTATGTTCATTTGGGTCCTAACAACATATCAAAAATTCGTGACTACACGACCTTTTGCAAGCACGAAGGTGTTTTTGGGCCTATCTTGACGGGACTAGAAGTGATTCCTTCTTATTGGAGGGCAAACCACTTGGTTACGTAACACGTAACGGCACCAGACTGTCTGGCTGCTTTATACGATTAAATAATGTACATACACAACATTCTAATGTACATACATATTTAAGAATTGTAACTAACAATAAAATATATTTTATAATCAATAAAAGTTTTTATTAATAAATAACCTTACCTTACATTATCATATTAATATAAGTAATAACCTAAGCTGTTCTCAAGTTAAACAATATCAATAATAGTTCAAGTTAGATTAGTTTAAGTTATCACCTCTGTCGGCCGTACCGAGACACGCACATGTTTTTGTTCTAAAATACTGTTTATTTTCGTGATTCTAAAATATTATTCATGTTTTTCTAAATTCAATAATTATATATTTTTATTCTAGTACATAAAGGTGGCAGTGGCACTATCTAACTGCAGTAGAATGAATCTAACGGTAGCAGGTATGGACGCTTGCTCCCGACTGACACTCGTTTACCACCAAACAGTTTGATGGATGATAATGGATGTTGATATACGAGGCAATATCTAGGCAATAGGCAAACCACTATTAATATAGTTACAATCTTTTATTTTTTTTTGTGTGTGTTTTTAGCTGTTAGCCGCAGATGGCCTTGACAGCTTTACGCGGACTATGGGTGAGCGCTGAGGGCTCTCAACCTGATTGAGGTAAGCTAAGCGACATCGCCCAAGGGCTCCTCCTATGAGGAACGGACCTCGGCTTGGGGCGTCAGTGGTGGCAAAGTGGGTGTGCCCACGTTTGGATTTATGATTTTTGCGCGTCGCGATTTCGCACCTCGACGGCGAGGACGAAACCGCGGATATTTATGTATACCTACTAGCCGCGCGGGCCGTGTAAGCTCTTAATTGAGCGAGTGTGATATCGTCGTCGTCATCGTCGATGAAGTGCCGCGGACGTCGGATTTTTGAATTACGAGAGGGCGTGTAGGAAGCCGGCCCAACCGCTAGTGGTTTGAGGTGTGTCATGGCTGAGTCAAAGTAGCTCCGGGAGCACAGTTTCATAAATTGCCTAATGGTCGGTAGTTCGAGATCGACATGACGATCAACGTTTCGTATGAACCACGGTGCTCCCGTAGCTCGGCGCATGAACCTATTTTGAAGTGTCTGTAGTCTATGGATCCTGTGTGCCTTAACATGCGCGAACACTACGCTAGCATAGGTCATGATTGGCCGTATGCCAGCGGTGTATAATCGGACCTTGCTGCTCAAGGTTAATTTAAACCTAGCATTTATTAAACTATGGAGGCGTTCCATCACGAAAGCCGCACGCGCGTGGACTTGCGTTATGTGAGGGGTGAAGCTGAGTTGGTCGTCAAGGGTTACACCTTTTTTTTTTTTTTTTTTTTTATTGGTGGGCTATGGGTGCGTCTCGCCCCGCTGAATCGGTCCGGGGTGACGGAAAGGCGGCGCGTGACCCCATAGACCCACTGTAAAACCTTCTCTCTTCGCCGTGCGAGCGGACCACCGGTACTCGATTTTAACTTCGGTGGCCCGCCCGGCGGTTTACCCTCGCGTCAAGGGTTATACCTAGATATTTGGCTCGCCTGCTCCAAGTAACAGGCTTGATAAACATTTTAAGGGGCGGAATGTTATCGATAGAGTAGGTACGGGCATTTCGACGTGTGAACATGACCGCCTGACTCTTATCGGTGTTGATTTCTATTCTCCACTTCCTAAACCAATTGGCTAGGGCGGTAACCGCTGTTTAGAGAGTCTTTGCTAATGTTGTCGGGATCTTACCTGCACAGAAAAGTGCGGTGTCGTCAGCGTAAAGCGCTTTATGAACTCTATTAAATTTGGGCATATCGCTAGCGTATAGCGTAAATAGAAAAGGGGAGAGGACCAAGCCTGGTGGAACACCGGCCTTGATTGGGTGGGAGGTAGATAACGTCCCTTCCACCCTGTAGCGAAAGCTGCGATAACTTAAGCAGTCATGTATGATTTAAATTAGATAGTCGGGGATCTTAAGACGATAAAGTTTGTAAATCAGGCCCTCGTGCCACACTTTATCGAATGCCTTCGCTACATCTAGGAAAATTACAGCCGTGGATCTGTTCATAATGGACTGATCACTTATGTATTCTACTACTCTGTGAACTTGCTGCACACAACTGTGCCCAGCACGAAAACCAAATTGCGCGTCTGGGATGAGGTTGTTAGCCTCGGCGAATGTTCTTAGTCTACTGAGGACTATACGTTCGTAAATTTTGCCTAACCCTCTGAGTAGACTTATCGGGCGGTAACTACTTGGTTCGGTACGTCGCTTCCGGGTTTGTGGATTCCGATTACCACGGCCTCTTTCCATTGCGAGGGAAAGATGTTATTGTTGAGTGCTGCATTGTAAATGCAGCACAGTATAGTAATGAGGTGCGCGGGGAACAATTTAATAACTCTATTAGAGATACCGTCCGAACCAAGAGCTTTCCTAGCGTGTAGACCCTTGACTAGCGATACGACCTCGTCGGTGGTCACTGTTGGGATAGGCTCGTCTGGGTTGTCGTTTACTTTAGATCCCAAAATAGTGGTACGACGTTCCACTTCGTCTTTGATGAATCGGTGATTTATGTCGTCGGGGTATAGTGTACTCGGCGCACACTGAAGCTCTAGGCAGTCGGCTAGGCATTCAGTCTTTTCGTCGTCCATGAACGCCTGTGACTGGTTTGGTCGGTTTAGATAGTTACAATCATTCTGCTTAGTTCCAGTATATAAGAAGTAGGCGATTTTTTTTTGCTTATGGTGACAAACGAGCAAGCAACACACCTGGTATGGATGGTAAGTGTTACTGACGCCCATGGGTCTTAGCAATACGGGTTATAGCTAGGCCGCTGCCTACCAATACCAACCCCAAATCCACCCAGTTGGGCCTCCGGCTCTTTCGCTTACTAAACGAAGCGCAATACTACATTGTCTTTGATCTTCTACGTGAGTGTGGTACTAACCCGGACGGATCGATCCCCGGTTGTAGACAGAAAACTGTCAACAACTTTAGTGGTAGGAGCAACCACTATAGTAGTTTATTCTAAATAAAGTTGGAAGAAGAACGATATGAACGACTAGGCTTTTTTTCATACCGCCCATCCACCCGACGTCAATCCTCCTTGGAAATGTTGTTAATGGTGGTTAAGTTCTAACCTAAATTAAATTAATATCAAGGAATAGTTAAAAAAATCTTTCTAGTAATAAAAAAAATAACTTTTATTTTCTTCTTTTGAAGTGACCGTTGGAGCCATGAACCGTAAAGTCGATCGTGGCCGAAGATCACCGAGCGTAGCCGAGTGGGCGATGAAAGTTGTTTTATAGAGTTGCCAGCGTGTAAATTTATTTATGCTTTATCCTTGGTTAATATAATAGAATGTACTTCAGCAGGTACTACTTTTTAAAAAAATGTGTAAATAACAATATGTACAAATGGTGGTCTTATAGCAACTATTTTAGTTAACCTAAGCACTTAAGCTGTATCACAGCTTGAATATTTTAGATTTCATATAAGGCAATTTTTTTGTATTTGACACATCATTTTAAACGTGCGAGTGATATAAAATTTTGTTTTGCTAATTTAACTTATAGTTCTAACTTTTCGACAAAAAAGATCTTTGGAAAGGAATATCTTTGGGTAAAAAATGTTTTCTTCTTCTGAATTATAATTATGTAAAAATGTGATATATCATACATTAAAGCAAGTAAATTGTTTTTAATATAAAAAAATATGTACTGTTTTTAATGTTATTTAAATACGAACAAAAGTTTATACTGTAAAAGAGAAGGATTATAAGAGAGAGAGAGAGAAGGATAATTATGAACGAAAATTATGATCATACAAATTATTAATGTTTCAAATCTTCACAGAGTGCTTTTTCACCATTAGTAAATGCTAATATGAATTAAATAATTCGTGCGCCCTAAAAATATTCAATTCGGATTATTTGTAACTCTACTTACAAATAAATATATTATATTTTAATTCATCATAAATACAATTCTTGTCTGTGTCTGAGTTCAAATATGGAATATTAAATTCAATCACATTATTAATATACTTATTAGTGTAATACATTACATTACATTTAACATTTCGGATTTAAAATGTAACTTATTATTTTTCTTTTGAAATGACGATAAATTGCCAAAACGGATTATTTCCCAACATTACTTTTTGAAGCACAATGCTGGCAGCACTACATTTATTTTTTTTCGACGTTCGTGATTCAGTCCATGCTATGGTAACTCTGAAGACGTCTACTTTTCGATTTTTTTATATAAAGTAGCTCCATCTATCGGGCAGCTAATAGAGCTAATGTCAATTTAAACTTAGGTACTCGTTTTTTTCCTTCGAATTTATGGCTTGGCTACTAAAACCTTTAAGTCAAATGTTTGTTTATAAATTAACTTAATTTAAATTCATCATCCGTTAGTAAATCAAATCGTCGCCTTCAACAGTGCGATGGCCGCACTGTGAAAGGTATCTTTTGGGAATTTTAGTGGAAAAGACATACATTCCGTATGTTGGGCGCTATTATATCATATTCACTGCACCTCAGTACTTCCTGCGCATCAAATTACATAAAATGCCACCAAAATTACTTAATGTAATACGTTAATACAGTAAGATATTGAATATTATACAAGAGCATCACATGACACTTCCTTTCCCGCTAAAACTTCTCAGGTGCTTGCATGAACAATAAAAACAGGTAATCTAAAAATAACTATTTAAAACATAATATAAATATAATACGATAAAATAAAAAAAATACTAATAAAATTATAGAATAAAAATATGATTATTGTCATCGTAATCTGATGATTATTCACAAATCACTTAAAATAGAAATATTATTAATATAAATATTATGTTAAAAAATTTCATAGAAAATTTTATTTTGTTTTTTTAATCGACAACACTCATTTTGCATTTGCAAATGGCTGCGCTGGAGTTGTTTTTTTCCGTACCGGTCTAATTTTGCAAATTTAATTTTTACATATATTAATTTGCTATTCACGTCGAGTTGATCTTCCTCCGTGTCGCTGTGTTTTATTGCAATTATTTTATCGTACTTTCGCGTCGAGTTTGAGTTTGCTCCTCCGCGTCTGACGGCAACTCGTGTTATTGTGGGAATACAGCATATAGGCACTCTTCTTTAAGAGTTTGGAACCATAATTTCATATAGTGAAAGAGGAACTACAATTGCAGACATGTCACAGAACTCATGTTGTGTACCGGGTTGTCTGGTGACTAAGAAAGATGGTATGTATTCTCTTAGGATATCTTTGAAAACTATGATAACTATATCGTATAGCAGTTGGAAACTATCATCTTCCGTGTGGTGACGGTGTAAGAATACAATTTACCACCCCCTATTTTAACCGTGGGTGATCGTAAAAGACGACTAAGGGATAAAATATGCATATAACATCTATCCAAGAGAAATAAAACTCGAATAAAACCCTATACCAACGTGTCTGACTAACGTGGTGTAGTAGGTCAATTTCCCTTACAGTGTGATGGAGGCTCGAGCCCAACAGTGGGACATATATGAGCTGAGATGATTGATTATCCGACTGTTGGGTTGAGGCTTTTCATACAGGGAAGGAATGTGCATGCATCACTAAGATTTCAAACATTTTTATCCAGTCATTCTAACTATATTTTCCTTAACGTAAGTGCTACAGAACACTTGATAAATGAATAGTGGGTTAATTTTATACCCTAATTAGTAAATACCTACTCATATAAACATAATCATACTCAAATTAACTGTAAATATGTTTAAAATATTAGCTGTTGACAGATACAAAATTTTGTGTTTTATTATGATTCATATTTGTATCATTACTGTTGTACAAAGGGTATCCATAATGATAAATGTAATTTTATAATATGAGCTCCAATTTCACTATACATTTTAATAAAATTAAATATTTTAATACTATACAATTTTTAATCTTTTAATAAAGAAATATATAGTCAATTTTGAGATGGCAATATATTTGGTGTAAGTTCCTCTTTTTTTATTTCACAGGTGAAGTTCTCCATAGATTTCCCAATCCGGAAACAAATGCAGAGAGATTCAACAGTTGGGTTGCAAATATCGGTGGTGAATTACCTAATTTGCTTATAAATATTGTGTATGGTAACCGACGAGTCTGTAGTAGACATTTTGAAGAGATCCATAAGTACCCAAATAATAGACTATGCAGAATTGCTATTCCTGTGCTACATATACCAGGTAAAGTATAGTGTAATATTCTTTTGCTTTTGTAAAATATAGAATATGTACTTTCGTAGTAAAAAAAAAAACAATTGAAAGTAAATATTGATAACTTAAGCATGATGATGATGCATGAAATATTATTAAATAAGTTATGGTACAGAAAAAGAGTTGTAATGAGCCCAACTTTTACTAGTCTTTTTTGTTTGTTGTTGTTGTTTTGTCTTTTCTGTTCCATAATTTATATTTTAAACTACTAACTATTTGTGGGGTAGTGGATACGAATACTACCAACCCTTACTTTGCTTGTGGATATTGTAAAAGACAACTAAGAGCCTTATATCGACCTGGGGCAACTCCATCTGATGCCGTTTGGCCGACAATTATATTCCCAAGGAGGGTTGATGTCTGGCAGGCGGCCAGTCATAAAAGTATTACCAATAACTTTTATAATATGTACTATGAAAGAAGAGTACAAATTGTATCGCCCCAAGCAATTGGGATAAGAGTAGGAGAATGATGAATTTATATTTTAAACATCAATGTAATATCGATCAATAAAATATAATATCAATCATAATCACACCCCATATATGTCCCACTGTTGGGCTCGGGCCTCCTCTGTAATGGGAGGGAAATTAGCCTACTATACCGTGCTGGTCAGACGTATTGGTATAGGGTTTTGTTTCAATTTTTTCTTCTCTCACATAGATATTATATGCATTTTATATCCCTTAGTCGTCTCGTACGATCACCCACGGGTAAGATATGGAGTGGTGAATAGTATTCTTACTCCGTCACCCCATGGAGAATATCAATACATTATTTATGAGGGATATAAAGTAAATTTTAAAGTTCTGACCTCATTTATCTGACTGTCTATGCTACCACAATCCTTATATGAGTGATTGGCTTTTGATGTTCCTTTGTTACATATGAAAGCTGGCTTTAATAGGCTTGGTCTTAGCTATATTTTTGAAGATCAAGTTAGGCAGTTTCAAGATATATGTAAAAATCATAATATAGTACAAGGTGATTATAATGTGGTGATAAAAATTATAATATAGTGACATGTTATTTATCACTTAATTAATTTTGTAGGTCTTGAAGCTAATCTGTGTGGAGCTGAGGAAATTGGTGTGCCAGTTTCCTTGCCAGAATTAGGCAATCTGCAAACAGTTGAAGAGTCAGTTTCAAGAACAATTAATTTGTTGCCTAGTATGTATATTCAGATAAAAGCTAATATTTATATTGTGTTATGTGTGTTAGAAATTATATATTTCTAGTGAGATCCTTCTGCTGGCTCCAGACTGGTTAGTGAATTTCAGACTTGCTCCAGGTTTCCTCACAATATTTTTCTTCACTGTTAGTAATTTGCCTAAAATACACTTAGAAAGTACACATAACTTGATAAAGTCACATTAGTACATACTTGCCAAGTTTCTAACCCTCTTGCTCATACACGAAATGCAGGTGTTTTAACCACTATGCTGCCACGATAGTTAACTGAGGCACTATGGTAGTCAGTCTGGGCATGCTCACAATTTAATAGTGAGGTGGTCATGCATAGTCCGTTTACAGAGGACTTTTCTATATGATCTGTGTTGGTTTTTCTAGAGTGCTACAGAATGAGATTCTTTAAGTTCTTATAAACAATGATTTATAAACGGTCAGCAACACACGTGTGGTGTTCCTGGTGTTGCAGGCGTTTGTAGGTTATGGTAGCTGCTTACCATCAGGTATGCCATGTGCCTGTTTACCACTCGTAGTATTAAAAAATAATTTAAAAAAATATGGTTTACGTTTCAGGACAAGCTGTGCAAACAGAGGCTCATGTTGTACAACGAAGTAAGAAAAGAAGTAAACCTGCAAAATTTACAGGTAATTCACACCAATTTAGTTCAGAAATACATATAAGTAACTTTAGATGAATAAAACTGCCATAGAGGCAGGTGTTGGGCAAAGTGTAATTGGATTTTTCCTAAGAGTCAGTAGTAGCCCAGAATTTGGAAATGTGCCCATTAGAAGTCAATAAGCTTGCCTCCTATTTTACGAGACTTAAACATAGTTGGCGACCGTAGGTGAAAATATACCTAGCCTACAATTTTGGTGGTAAAGGCGTGAAAATATGTTATCTAATATCGTTATATATCTATTCTAATATCTTTAAACGAACAATTATGGTATATATATATATATATATTCTGAATCTCGGAAACGGCACCAACAATTTTCTTGAAATTTAGCTTGCAGGGAGTTCCTGGGACGACTAATCGATCTAGCTAAGTTTCATTTGTATAAAATATTGTTTTGTCAATATTTTCAGCCAAGGAAAAATGAAAAAATATAATTTTACGTTGGCTGACAACTATTAAAAAATGAAGGCAAATTTTGACGTTGTCATTAAGACATCTCTTTTGGATAATCGAGGCTGGTTCGCATCCTGTTGCTCTGTTTTATTACTTTTTGACTTTTTAATTTTTTTATTATTATTTAATTAATTATTTTTATTATATTTAAATATATATTCAAAACACACAAAAACGAAAATACCTATTGTAGATATTTAAATGAGAAACTACAGTCTGCATTTCATATTATTTATATAGAAAACAGGTGGTGCGTCTTACAAAGGAATTAATGAACTGTATTATTAGTCATTCACTAGTCAGTAATTCACCCTGCTTCATAATTAAATTAAAATTTATTATCGGATTAATATCAATCACTATAGTAGTTAACTTGTAGTTGGGTCCCGCAAGTCTAGGAAATCTGGTTTAGCCATAATCTTTTAATTGTATATTTTTGAATATTATATTATATCGTGGTTCGAAGGATGTTATATTGAGCTATTTTTTACTTATACATGTTATACCATTTTTTTTTATAAAATAGTCAATAAAGCCGTGTTTTCCGTGTGGTGACGGAGTAAGAATACAATTCACCACCCTATCTTACCCATCCTACTCGTGGGTGATCGTACGAGACGACTAAGGGATATAAAACCCATATAACATCTATGTAGGAGAAGGAAAACTCAAAACAAAACCCTATACCAACGTGTCTGACCAGCGCCGTATAGTATGTTAATTTCCCTCTAGTTTTTTTACTTTGACTGCACACACTACGCCATCTGTCGTAGTGGTTAAGATACCGACCTTCCATGTCAGTGCTGTGGGTTTGATTCCCACGCAGGACAATACTTTGTGCGATCCACAAAGTGTTGTTCTGAGTCTGGGTGTAATTTGTCTGCGTTAATTGTATGTTTGTAAAGTCACCCGCAATACAAGGATTATTTCCTTAGTGCAGGGAGGTATATATAAAAAAAAACCTTACGGAGGAGGCCCAAGCCCAACAGCGGGACATGTATGGGCTGTGATGATGATGATGATGAGTCAATAAAGCAATAATAATAATAGACATACTCGCTAAGCTTCTTGCTGAATCTTCTCTGTAGCAGTTACGTGCTGATCCGGTAATAGCTTATTGGTTTAATTTAAAAGATTAAATTGGACAATATGTGAGTGTCCTCGCAGGGTTTTTATACATTGGGGTACGACGCCAGAAACCTCCGCGTGGTGTACCCTGGGTGCGGGCGACAGTCCCCCAGATCCCTCTGTCGAATTGTCGCCCGTAGCGAATCTCTGGCGCGAGGGGGGGTTCCCCAGCGATGGGTTGAGCCCCAATTCGCTCCTGACCCTCTATTTGTAGAGGGTACAGGAGGCGAAATTTCGGACGGGCCCGGTCACTCATTGATTTGAGGGCTGGGCAGGCTTATGCCACCGCCGACATATCGTAAACCTGATATCTTGCTTCAAGACAAGTTGTCGTGAGGCGTAGTATCAGGAGCGAGGGTCTTGGCTTAACCGCCCGGACCGCGAGGAAGACAACCTCTATAAAGAGTTCGAATCAACATTCGAATTCGGAAATCACCCAGAATCTTAAGTTCTGGCGTGCGGCGAGAAGATGCATGGCAGATGGGTTGTTCTGTCGTTAGCACGCTCCAGCCAGGGTACCGGCCGACCCCCTGGTTGGTAAATGTAGGCTTGCCCGGGTACAGGGATCTCTGCCCGGGTCGACGGTTTTTCTCCCATGCTCGTGGGAATTGATATGGATTTGCCTATTTTACTCTCAAAAGACGGGGATCCTACGGATTCCCACTCTACGGCCTTGCTAAGCCAACAGAAAACTGGCACAAACGACGCCTCGTCCTCAGGACTCGAGGCGTCCGCCGAGGGCCCGGCACCATCACAGGAGGCCCCAAAGACGAAGAGGCGTGGGAGACCCCCGAATAGGGGGAAGGCTTCCGGCGCCAAAAAGCGACAGGCGGAGCGGGAGGAGCGGCGGGCTCTCAGGGAGGCTGCCACCGCTGGACCCCAAGATGATGGCGGCGGATCTACTGCAGGGCCGTCAATGGACGAGGGCGACAGTAGTGTCGCAGAGCCGTCCAAAGATGAGGGCAGTGGATCTGCCGATAAAATGGACGAGTGCGGTAATTCCGCGGAGCCGTCCAAGGAGGTCGGTGCGATACTGACGGCAAGGGAGGAGGCCCTCCCCTCGAAGGTGCGAAAGCGCCCCCTGAACAGGGATGGCAGCTCGGGCGCCGATTCCGAGGGGAGTGTTGTCATCATGCCTCCTCCCAAGGTTCCGGCCTCTCGCAGAGGGCGAGGGGCCGTGGCGTCGGGTCGGGCGACCCACTCCCCAGCCGGCAGAGCAAGTGGAGGGGCGGAGGCTCGTAAGCGGGCCGACGACGAGGCGGCCGCCGCGAGGGTGCTGGAGGTGTTGTCCGGCATCCCTCCCACAGAAGTGGCGACCGCTGGCGCCCGCGCGAGCGGTGACGCCCTGGACATGGAGGCCCTGCAGGCCGAAAACGCCCGCCTAGGTGGCGAGGTGTCAGGCCTGCGGGCCCAGAACCGCCGCCTAGAATCGGAGCTGGGCGCGGTGAGGAGGGAAAACCGGATCCTCACCAAGGACGTGGCCGACCTAAAGGCGCAAATGGCGCGGCTTATGCCGCCTGCGCCACCTGCGTCGTCGGCCAATGCCGGCCGCCGAGACGTCGCCGCAGCCAAGCCGCCCCGAGGAGCTGGCAGGCCAGTGGTTCCCACCGCGCCGAAGAAGCCTCCGACCGCGGAGCGTGCGCCGCCGACCAACACCAGTGCCAGCACGCCAAATGTCGCCGTCGTGGAGCAGGCCCCGGCAGAGGTCCAGCCGGCAACACCGATCCCACTGCCTGCGGTGGGGGGCGTGTCGGACGAGGCCTTGCGCGCCATTATCGACACCGTCGGTAATATGGTCAATGCGCGCTTGGCCGTTCTGGAGGCAAGGCTGCCTCCGGAACCACGTGTTCGGCCGCCTCTCGCCGCGGACAAGCGGCCATATGCGGCACCAACCCCCGCCCCGCTACCCTGTCAGGGTGGCCGCGTGGGGGGGAGCTACGCCGCAGCCGCGGCTGGGCCCAAGCCCAAGGGGCCCGCTCCAAAGAGAAAGACGGCACCGGCTCCTGCCGGACCGCAGTCGTCGCCCGCACCGACACCGCCGGCGACGACCCGCGCACCCGCGACTGCGCCTTCCGCGCCTGGCACGCCCGCTGCGCCCGAACAGGGTTGGCAGGTGGCCGAGCGCAGCAGAAAGAGTCGCGGGCAGAGGAGGAGAGCGGCGGCCAAGCGCGCCGCTGAGGTCGTCGCCCCCCAGGCAGGAGCCGGAGGAGACAGCAGCAGGTCGAAGAGGAAGAGGCCGCGCAAGGGGCTCCGGCCGCCGAAGACAGCCGCAGTGGTGATCACTGTGCTGCCTGAGGCGGCAGAAAGGGGCCTCAGCTATGAGGCCGTTCTGAGGAAAGCCCGGCAGGAGCTCGACGTCTCCGACATAGGAGGCGTCGAAGCCCGGACCCGCAAGGCCCGGACAGGGGCTCGGATTTTGGAGTTCCCTGGGGCCGAGGGCACCAGAACGGCCGATAGCGTGGCGTCGAAGCTGCGAGGTCTGTTCGCCGAGGAGGGTGGCGTCAAAATCGCCAGACCCGTAAAGTGCGCCGAAATGCGCATCGCGGGTTTGGATGACTCCGTGACGGTGGAAGACATCCGGGAGGCCATTGCCTCGAAAACCGGGTGTCCCATGGACACCGTCCGGGTTGGCGCCATCCGGCCCGGTCCGGGCGGCGTAGGTGCCGCCTGGGTGCAGTGCCCAGTGGAGTCGGTCAGGCAACTGGCCGACTCAGGCAGGCTCCTCGTGGGCTGGAGCTCAGCGCGAGTCACCGTGCTGGAGCACCGGCCTGCGAGGTGTTTCAAGTGCATGGCGGTCGGGCACACCCGGCCAACATGCACTAATTGCTTTGACTGCGGCGGACTCTGTTTCCGCTGCGGTCAGACTGGGCATATGGCGGCATCTTGCGCCGCCCCGCCCCACTGCCCCGCGTGTGCGGCGGGCAATAAGCCTGCCAAGCACCGCATGGGCTCTGGGGCGTGCAGACCTCCGGCTTCGGCTCCAAAGGGGCGGAGCGGCCCTTCGACTCCGGCCGCTCCCGCTCCTAGCGCGGCCCGATCGCCCGCCGCAAGCCAGGAGGTGATAATGGACACAGCCCATTAATGGCTGCCCAGTCCACTCACCTCCTGCAGGCCAACACCAACCACTCCGCCGGTGCGCAGGATCTCCTCCTGCAATCCATGGCGGAGTGGTCGATCGGTGCAGCCGTAGTCGCGGAACCGTACGTCGTGCCTGATCGCCCCAATTGGGTGGTCAGCCGGAACGGAACCGCGGCAATCGTCACCTCCACGCAGCGGCACTTCCCGTCCTTATCCCTCTTGGATAGGGGCGAGGAATTTGTCGCGGCGGATTGGGGAGGGGTCACACTGTACAGCGTTTACCTCTCCCCTAACAGGAGAATGGACGATTTCGGGGCCTCCCTCACCACCTTGGAGGCTTCGATACGGCGACTGGCACCGGGCCTCGTCCTGGTCCTGGGGGACTTCAACGCCAAATCCACGGCGTGGGGGTCCCCGATGACGGACGATCGCGGGCGGGCGATCGTGGAGTGGGCGGCGTCACTGGGCCTCTGTGTCCTAAACAGAGGCTCAGTGAACACGTGTGTGCGACAGCAGGGTGGGTCGATAGTGGACTTGTCGTTCGCTAGCCCCGCTGTCGCACCACGAGTGAGGAACTGGCGTGTCCTGGAGGAGGCGGAGACCCTGTCGGATCACCGTTACATCCGGATGGAGGTCTCCCCTCTCCGGGACCCCAGCAGGGGTCACAGGGCGGACCGAGCTCCCGCATTTCCGCGGTGGGCTGTGGGGCGGCTGGATAGGGACCTACTGGCGGAGGCGGCCATCGTGAACACGTGGCTGTCCTCACCACCCCTAGCGGACGGAGTGGACGTTGAGGCTGTCCGCATCCGCAGTGCGTTAACGCAGGTCTGCGATGCGGCCATGCCCAGGGTGCGGCGTCTACCTCCGAGGCAGGGGGTCTACTGGTGGTCCCCAAGACTGGCGGACCTTCGTGCGGCGTGCATTAGTGCCCGAAGGTCCTACACCCGCAGTCGGCGGCGTCGCCGCGATGTTGAGCGGGAGGGCCAGCTGTACGAGGCGTACCGCAGTGCGCGTACCGCCTTTCGGCTGGCCATCCGGTCCGCCAAGGACGCGAGTTGGCAGGAGATGCTGGACGGTCTTGACCGTGACCCCTGGGGTCGCCCGTATCGCGCGTCGCTGAATAAGCTTCGCGCGCAGGGCCCCCCCCTCACCGAGACCCTCCAGCCCGACCTCCTTCGTAGAGTGGTCGAGGAGCTGTTCCCGCGGCAGTCGGAGCACACGCCCCCGGTCATGGCTTCGCCAGATCACGACCGGGAGGCCGTCGAGAGTGTTCCGCCCGTGACGGAGTCGGAAGTGGGGGCAGCCGTGGCGAAGATTCGTTCCGCCACCACGGCCCCCGGCCCGGACGGAATCCCAGTCCGGGTGTTGACGTTGCTCCTCGAGCATCTCGAACCTCGCCTCAGGCGACTGTTCAACGCCTGTCTGACGTCTGGACAGTTCCCTGAGTGCTGGAAGGAAGGGAGGTTGGTTCTCCTGCCAAAGCCGGGACGGCCCCCGGATTCGCCGTCGGCCTACAGGCCCATTGTGCTTCTGGACGATGTGGGTAAGCTGCTGGAGCGTGTCCTCGCTGCCCGCATCGTCCAGCACCTGGAAGAGGTGGGGCCCGGTCTGTCGGACGCTCAATTTGGGTTTCGAAGGGGGCGTTCGACCATCGGGGCCTTGCTACGCCTGAGGCAGACGGCCGCGGAGGCTGTCGCCGGCAAAGGAGTGCTGTTGGCGGTGTCGTTGGACATCGCCAACGCCTTCAATAGTCTGCCATTCAGCTGCATCAGGGAGGCGCTCCGGTTCCACGGAGTGCCCCTGTACCTCAGGCGGCTGGTGGCAGACTATTTGGAGGGGCGCAGTGTTCTCTACGCGAGCCCCGCAGGGGACATTGTGCGGACGCCCATGTCGTGCGGTGTTCCGCAGGGGTCGGTTCTGGGGCCGACTCTGTGGGACATCGGTTACGACTGGGCGTTGAGAGGGAGTCTCCCCCCCGGGCTGAGCGTTATTTGCTATGCTGACGACACGCTCGTCACAGCCCGGGGAAGGACATTCGAAGAGGCGGCGAGCCTGGCCACTCTCGGCACCGAGGAGATGGTCAGGCGAATCGAGGCGCTGGGGCTCAGGGTGGCCCTAAACAAGACGGAGGCCCTTTTATTCCATGGGCCCCGTGTAAGGCTGCCCATCGGCGCCTCGTTAGTCGTCAACTCCATCCACATCAGTATCCAGGCCCATATGAGGTACTTGGGTCTGGTGCTCGACGGGCGATGGTGGTTCCGGGAGCATTTTCGTCAAATTGCTCCCCGGCTGGTCGGCGTGGCGTCCGCCCTTTCTCGGCTCATGCCGAACGTGGGCGGACCCAGTTTTCAGGGCCGACGGCTGTATGCGGGGGTGATCCGCTCAATGGCCATGTACGGCGCACCCGTGTGGGCGAGGGCTCTGAACGCCCAACTCAGGGCGGTTCTGTGGAGGCCACAGAGAGTCATGGCGGTCAGAGCCATTCGCGGGTACCGCACGGTGTCGACAGAGGCGGCGTGCCTACTGGCCGGGACACCCCCGTGGGACCTAGAGGCGGAGATGCTCTCCGACCTCTACCGGCGGGTTACCTCAATGCGCGAAGAGGGTGGCTCCCCATCGTTCAACGAGATAGCCACCTGGCGCGAGGACGCCCGCCGAGAAGTCATCGCCCGTTGGGCTACGCGGCTGGAGAGGCCTAGATACGGTGTTATTACCGTTGAGGCCCTCCGGCCCGTACTGATGGAGTGGATGGAGCGGCAGCACGGAGTCCTCTCTTTCCGGTTGGTGCAGGTCTTGTCGGGGCATGGTTGCTTCGGCAAGTACCTGCACACGGTCGTGCGGAGGGAGTGGACTCCGTCCTGCCACCATTGCAGTAGCGACGAGGACACGGCGCAACATACGCTCGAGGTATGTTCGGGCTGGGACGGGCAGCGCCGTGACCTCGTCGCTGTCATCGGTGCCGACCTGACGCTGCCGGCTGTTGCGCGAGCGATGATCGACAGCGTCAGGAATTGGGACGCGGTCGCCGCCTTCTGCGAGGCTGTCATCTCGCAGAAGGAGGCGGCGGAACGGGCCCGGGAGGATTCCCGTGACCCGGACCGCCGCCCGCGGCCGGGACGGCGCAGGCGCGAGTACCTGCGCCTGATGCCGCCCTAACCGAGGCTTCGGGTGATCGGACCGGGGAATTGTCCGGTTACCCGACGTGAGGCCACCGCGTGAGGACGACGCCTCGACGGCGAAAGCTGTCGGGGCGTCGACAGGAGAGGAGCCCAAGAGGGCATACCGCCAAGCGGGCCACCGAAGACAAAGATCGGGTACCGGTGGCCCGCTCGTACGGCGAAGAAGAGGTGCTTGCAGGGTGGGTCAATGGGGTTGCGCGCCGCCTCTTCCGTCACCCCGGACCGATTTGGCGGGGTGCGACGTCCATAGCCCACCGCAAAAAAAAAAAAAAAAAAAAAAAAAAAAAAAAAAAAAAAAAAAAAAAAAAAAAAAAAAAGGGTTTTTATACATTATGTTAACTGTGAATATTCAGTCAATATATTTGAAATCTCTCACAGCCTTCTATCTCATACTCTCTCCCTTAACATATTTTGAGAATTTTTAATATGTGCTAGATTTTTTAAATTTTCTTTTATACAAACAAACCTTGCCCTGAGAATAACGAGCACAATAAAAAAATATTTATCCAATTTGGTGTACTGTTTATTTTTTTCAAACACTATTGTTTATAGAATATAATTTTGTTCCAGTGCCTCGTGCAACATTTGCCCAGCAAAACAAATTCAAAAGACTTTTAAAGCAGCTTCAAAAATGTGAGGCTGAAAAGAGAAATTTCAAAAGAAAATACCTTTTAGCTAAACAAATATCGAAAACAGCTGCATTTGAAATTGTTTGTAAACATATGTCAAAAACAGCAAAAATATTTTGCCATATGCAAGCTTCCCAGAGTGGCAAAAAGAAGCAAGGGCATAGGTTTACTCTTAATCAAAAGATTTTGGCGTTGTCACTATACAAACCATCTCCTAAGGCGTATAGGTTGTTGAGAAAAATGTGTGTTCTACCAAGCAGAAGAACACTGCAAAATTTATTGAAAAAAGTTAATTTGAGGCCAGGTATTAATGAACTCATATTTGGTCATATAAAAAAAAGAGTCCGCCAAATGCCTGAGAATCACAAGTTCTGCAGCCTAATATTTGACGAAATGGCTATTGGACTTGGCGTATCATATGATGCAAAAAATGATAAAATAATTGGATTAGTAAACAATGGGGAAACAACTATAAATGAATTCTGTGATCATGTACTAGTTTTTATGATAAGAGGCGTAGTAAAAAAGTACAAGCAGCCTTTGGCGTACTATTTTTGCTCTCGAACCACAAAAGCCATTGAACTAAAGGCACATATAAAAAACATAATTACAAATTTACAAAAAACAGGCCTAAAAATTATCGCAACAGTTTGCGATCAAGGAGCGTCTAATGTGGCAGCTGTAAATTTGTTAATAAAGGAAACAAGAGAGCAGCTTTTACGGGAGAGTAAAAATTACACAGGCGGCTTTTTTGAAATTGGAAAACAAAAAATATTTCCTTTGTATGATCCCTCTCACCTCATTAAGGGAATACGCAATAATTTACTTACAAAAAATTTAAAATATACAATGAAGGGAAGGCTATGTATGGCCAAATGGGATCACATTGTTGCCTTGTACAAAAGACGCCCAGGCTATAGTGGTGTAAATCTATTACCTAAATTAACCGCGCATCATGTGATACCTGATTTAATACCGAAGATGCGAGTGAAGCATTGTACGCAAGTCTTCAGTCAATCAGTTGGAGTAGCAATGGGATATATGGCAGGTATTGACCTTAATTAATTAATATATTATACTCATTTACTTCTTAAAATCATATCTCTAGGCATAAGTAATCTCTTATAATATACATATTATCACAATTTAGTAAATAAGCTAGGAATAGACAGAGAGGTCTACTCTATATCCATTATGCTGACAGTTCATGGGATGTAAATAAAAGCAATAGTGATAGATCCTATTTTAGTTGCTTGTAACTTTAATTGTAGTTTTCTATAAATAAAATGAAAGAATCCTCATATGCTTGTTTAATGCAAACGTAAATATTTGTCGGAAGAGGTAGCTGCTACTAGAAATTTCAAAACATTTGAATAATACTCCTCATTCTTGTAATTGAACTAACTAGTTGTCATACCAGTATTATTGAAAAAGTAATCATTTCCACTGACTAGTTTCCTACATAATCTTAAATTTGTAGTAAAATTGATGTTAAGAATTAATATAATAATATTTATTTTCTCTTCTTAAATTTGTATATTATCTATACACTACAGACAGAGTACAGTGCTTCGTATCAGACTATTCACAATATGAAGTGCGCACAGAATTAATATACATATTTTTATTTTTTTTACAGAGTTAGGCGTACTAGAAAAAGAAAGTACAGAGACTGCGGATTTATTGATACTTTTTGACAAGTTATTCGATAGTGTTAATGGCAGTTACAGTCAAGTCCAAAATCATAAAATATATCGAGGTGCAGTAACTCCATCGTCGCCACACATTAAATTATGGGATAACAGTATACCTATTTTAAAATCAATGAAATTTGTAAATGCCAGAAATAATGGAGTAGTGCCATCTCTATCGAGCTGGATAAAGACCATTGAGAATTTCAAAAAAATAGTAAATCACTTAAATGCCAAAGGTGTTAACTCGTTATTGCTGCGCCACTTAAATCAAGATCCAATAGAAAACTTTTTTGGAGCAATTAGGGCTCACGGTTGTAGCAATGTAATGCCTTCTGCATTGGCGTTTGAAGGAAGCTACAAAACTTTAATAATGAATAATATAACATCTTCACATTCAGTAGGTTCAAACTGCGAGAAAGATGATAGTGTTTGTCTCCAGTCATTAAAGGATTTTTTAATTCAACAAGGAGACAACATACAGCCTACTGAATGTGAACATGAAATATACAGTATTCACTTAAATATGGATTTATTAAATACTGAAAATTTAATAACTAATCCTATGGAGATTGAAAAGTGCGCAGCAATAGGATATTGCAGTAGGTGGATAGCACACTTAGCTAAAAAAAATATATACAAAAACTGTGCAGTTTGTAAAAAGGATTTAGAGTCTGAAGAACTGCATAATTTTCATAAATACATCAGTTGTAAGGAATATGGCAATAAAAAATGGTTGTGCTATCCTACCAGACCCCTTTTTGACTTCTTTGCCCAAGTAGAAAATATTTGTATAGAAATTTTAAAAAATATGCTAATAAAAATAATATATTAAATTATATTAAGTTAATATTAACTATTAATCTAAATATTTCATTTGTAACATGTACTGAACATAAAGAAGATTTATGTAATTATTTGTTGAATAAAAGCTCAATCTTTTTTATAAAAAATTGGTGCAAAGAAATTAGTAATATCCTCACGGGAAAATCGATGCCGCGGGATTTAAATGACATCATGCAACTAAAAGCTCATAGACACTACTCCAAAAGTAAAGGCAGAAAAAGGAAAAGGTCTTCTTAACCTTGATATTTGACTTTTTAATAAATTATTTGAGAAAAAATATTGTTTTATTCGTGATCGCCAACAATCTATCTGACATCCTGTAACTTTTTTTCTATTCTGTACAATTTTGTACAAATATGTTTCAAATTA
The DNA here is from genome assembly GCA_905163515.2 of Lymantria monacha. Lineage (NCBI taxonomy): Eukaryota > Metazoa > Arthropoda > Insecta > Lepidoptera > Erebidae > Lymantria > Lymantria monacha. Next base: position 24,320,309 of record LR991104.1, on the reverse strand, counting down.
TACAAAACAGAGGAAAAGTTGTAATATATGTGAATATACATATGCATACATAAATATATATATATACACACACACACATGTATGTATATATATACATATCTATACACTACGTATACATATATATATCGTGGAAAAGGTACCTACTCGCCCATTAGATGGCGCTGACTATAAATCATTGACAGATGTTTGAGTTGCCTATCTATATCCAGTATAATATTATAATCTATGATTCAGTCTCGCTGTGTCGGCCGTGTAGTGTGTACTACGTATCGCTCAGCGTTCGAGCGGTGTGATTACTTTTACGTGCTTACATACAAAACCGGTTCGAAAGTGCCTGAGGTGTGGCGTGGGCGTTTAGTGCGTCGTTCAACCATAAAATACTTTTGATACAGTTTAATAACTATTATATTTGTGTTTAAAATTACTTTTGCTGTGTTTTGTGAGCAATCGGATCCCTTCACTATCAATCGAGGTAATCAACATACAGATAAACTCTTTTGTTATCATATTGTTTCTTAGTAACGTACTTCTTCGCTGAACATATTATTCTCATGTGGCAAAAAGCCGGACGTGCATTTATATTTATTTTCTGAGAAAAAAAAGTAGGTTTAAAATGCAAACTAGCAACGGCTTTTGTGGTATCTCTCGATTTAAAACGTGAGCTTTAGTCATACAATTGGAATGTCTTTGTTTATTATGTGGTTATATATATTTAAACATATATTAACACATCATATTTTTATATCATTACAATTTGTAATAGCATATGTGGGTATTAGAATTGCGAGAGTATCATAAACGTAATGGACAGGCAATTCTTGTTAGACTAAAACCCGAATATCCGTTAATCTTAGTTTATGTAGCTTTAAGAATTATTTCAGGGTGTGTCATAGCAGTATTTATATAAAATAAGACTGTGAGTTCTAAACATGTATCTAGTTACAAACTAAACAATTATAACCTGTATTTAGAAAGGCTATTTACTTAGTTACCTGCTCGTATCACTTTCAGGGAACTAAGTGGAACTAGCGGTGTTTTTTAATGATACATTTATATGTGGGATTAATGTCTTAGCAGTGTGGGTAAGAAAATCTAATGGCTTAACGGCCACATTCAAGTTCACGATATAATATTTGTCTTGTATGTAGGTACTTATAGTTTGTATTACCACGTCGATTGAGGTCTCTATGTCTGCGATGGGCCGTTGACTTCGAAATAATAGCCTGCACATACATAGATGGCGGTCTAAGTATGAACGTTTCATGCCAAGTGACTTGTATTTGATTTCCACGTAAGACAATTTTTCTTTGATTACAATTATTTGTTCTTAGTCTATATGCTTTTTTTTTAAATTGATTGTATGTTTGCAAAGTTTTACGCGACACGAAAATCTATTCTTTTGTGCACATCGCACTTTACACTACGCTATTAAAAAAAAACCGAATACAAAGCTTATTTTTCATTACAATGGCATTCGTTCTAAATGGAACCAAATAGATTAAGGTTTTGGCGTATAATGAAGGTGTATGGAAGCAAATAATATCAAGGAAACTCAAAAATTCAAAATGTTATAGGTACCAAAGCTGACTAAGCAGCGTAATATACTTGATAAATTTGCCTCCGCAAATTGGTAGAGAGCCAAGCTGAAATAAAGTAAGGTAAAAAGAATGCATCGAATTATCCCATTTGTGATGAAGAATTATTCATAAAACCACATCGTTTTGGTTCAAATGTAAAGACTGGCCGTTCTCTATATGGTCACCAAGGACGAGGACTGACTGATGACAATGAGTTTCAGTACCTACGGCAGGTTATGAGGTTACACGCTATGTTTTTTAAACGGGATGTGTCCGGAATCCGGTCCATAGCATGTCCACAAAAAAAAAAGATATCTATATAGTCTATGCCTCAGAGAAATAATTGTTTGCTTTTTTTCCTCCCACAGATACGAAACACTAAATTTGTGTCAGTATTATTTCATTATTAAAACCAATTGTCACTATTATTAACCATGTTTAAATTATTATAATGTATTCTTTTTACGTAATGTGCTTGCAAATTATGTGGCAGGCGTATGTTTTTTCCTTTGTCTGTTTTATGCTAAACAGGTTGCTGCTAATATTCGATGATTGAAATAATGTGTTTGACAGTTAGATTATATAAATTTGAAACTTGACTGCTGACAGCCAATACGTCTAAGTATTGATCATAGATAATATATTATTAAAAAGATAGCATAGATATTGTGTTGTAATTGTTAATGTCGTGGGGTTAATATCTAAGCAGGACCATTCTGAATGAGATTCACGTGTTCGTACTGTGGAATTAATTTGTGTTGCTTAAAATAATTATATAATTAGATTCCTTTGTGCCGAGTTGATGTTTAAACATTTCTTTTCTGTATTACTTATAATGGTATATAAAACTAATCATTTTGATTGCAATTGAATATTTCTATATTTTATACTAACGCTCATATATTGTAAGTGTTCGACCGTTAGGAAAAAATCAAAAATATTAGCGTCATGAAATGAAAAATGTATTTGTTTTTATTGCGAATATTCATAGCCTGGGTAACGGTCTACCTGGTGCTAGGTAAGTGGAACGCCACTGGTGGACCTGGCAATGTCACTGTTGACTCTATCTGGTGTATCTATAGCTACGTTCGAGAAATTGTTAATTATATTATAAAGGGAACGAGAGTAATTTTTTTTTGGCTTCACGCACTACTGCTCAATCGTTGAACATATAATTTTGCATACACGTGGTCAGGATAAAAGAAGGACATATGCTGCTTATATAGACGGAAATTTCCTTCACCAGAAAGATAGATAGGTAATATTTAAGTGGTATCTAGCTTTTAAAGATAGTTAACAATAAAATAATTTAAATTACTGAAATTTAGCATTTAATATGCTTAATTATTTATAAAATCCGATTACGAAATGAAAAATGATGTCGCAAGCGGGATTCGAACCCGCGCCTATTGGGATTCCGGCCCAATCGTAACTAAATATTTATGTATATAAAGAAGCTACGTTGTCTGACTCCTACTGGACTATTTACACTAGAAACATAAAATTTTGAATAACATTAGTTTCTATTTGTCACGTTGAGACTCGGACTAGATTTGACGAAATTCAACACCGAAGGTGGTGAAACGCAATGACGAAGTTTATGAGAAGATAAATAAATCTATTCATTGTCTTCAAATTAGATATGTACAAATACTCTTCAGTAAACATAAACAACACGTGTTTCGTCATTTGTCAATTTTTATCCCCTAAAGTTGGAAAATAGGGGATTAAATAGAGATAAGTACAAGATAATATTTTATTCTTAATGAGTAAAATATTAAATAATTGTATTTTCGCCAATACTCACGAGTCACGCGTTAGGGTTGATTATGTCGACCCGGGTTTTGACCATATCCTGAGCTCATCATCAGATGATGACATCGATAATATGTGTCAAACTCACGATAATTTCAACAATTTGAGTATAATATTGTCTATATAAAGGAATATTCTGAATACGAGATTCTCAAGAGTATTTATTTCTCTGTAGTGTAAAATAGGGGGTGAATATTGTAATTATCTGTTTCCCTCTACCACACAAATATTTAACTGTGACGTCACACATGATTTCTATGAAAAAGCAATCACAGACAAAAGTTGTCAGTCAACATGTTTAAATCTCTACGTGTATACTAATATTACAAAGCTGAAGAGTTTGGTTCTACTCTCTAATCTCAAGAACTACTGGTACGAATTGAAAAACTCTTTCAGTGTTTCATATTTTATTTATCTAGGAAGGCTATAGGCTATGTAACAACACACTAAGACCGATAGGAACGTAGCATTAACGAAAAATGTATCAAAAATGCAGGAAAAATATTCGTTTTGCATTGTTTTACACTCTTCGTTCTCTCTTGTAAGTGATACGGATGAACTTGCGTGGGTCAGCTAGACATCATCATTACCCTGCTCTTATCCCAGTTACTTGGTCGACCCAATATTTACTTTTCTTCCACACGATCCTATATATATATATATATATATATATATATATATATATATATATTTTATTGCTTATGGTGGCAAACGAGCTAGCAGCATACCTGATGGTAAGTGTCACTGATGCCCATGGACCTTTGCAATACCAAGGGTATAGCTAGGCCGCTGCCTATCAATACAAACCCAAACCCACCCAGTTAGGCTTCCGGCTCTCTCGCTCACCAAATGAAGCACATTGCCATTACTCATACGTCAATCTTCTGCTCAGTGTGGTACTACTACCTCGGACGGACCGGCCCGCGGCTGTAGACAGAGAACTGACAACAGCGTAGTCCTATCACTCCTAAATAGCTGATGTCATCTCTGTGTTCACTCCTATTCAATCCATTCATGCTTCACGCAATCCGTCCATCTTTTCTTCGGTCTAGCTAGTATAAAATAATTATTAGATACAAGCAGGTATCTACACCTACCTCAGGAACTTTTCTCGGCAAGGAACTTTAATACCGCCATTAAAATCGTGATAGCTTTGTATATTTATTTTCTCGTTTAAATGTTTAAATGATTGTAGACTTATAAATAATGCTTTATTTTACAAACAATAATAACTATTTAGCTGTTAACGTCGTTGTGGGTAACCACATTCTCAACTTATAACTGTATAACTAAATATGTTACGATTTTCCTTGTATCCTAAATATAAAAGGCCTTACTATATAGGCTTTATCAACGGGTTTATTATTTACACGGCAAGGTTAATAGGTATTTAATGTTTCTTATGTTTTTATAAATTAACGAAGGCACCGTGCCTTCGTTAATTATGTGAGGCGTTTTTGAGTAATTTTTAATCCCCTCTTTCTCCCTGGTGAAGTGGTGAGATTGGTGTCAACCTCTTCACCCCTCATCTTACGTAAGATCTTTCAATTTTCATTTGTATTTTAATTTGGGTTGGGTTTATTAACAAAAACACACTTCATTTTTCATTATTAGTATTTCAAATTTACACATTATTACATTATTTTTCGGTGTGCCCCCTGCCCCCTTGATCCCTCACAAAAGTTATAGACGCCCGTTAGGTATTTTTGGTAATTTTATTATCTGACTATAGAGCTATATCAGTGGCTCCATTTTTTACTGAAGGTTGTGTTAATTAATTCGGTTTTCCCTTCTTCTTCTTCTTCTTTTTATGTATTGGGAATCAGCTACTTATACGAGCCATTTTTGCCAGTGTCGAGTTATAATTATCTTCACGTTCTTAATCTCTTCAGGTTAGTCATTGTCTGTCAGTCAGTCGAATTGTCGCCATCAACACTGCTATGGTGACACTGTTAATGGTATGTTGTAGGAATTTTGATGGAAAACGAAAACGTTGTAAAGCACTTTTATATGATATTCACTACATCCCAGCTGTTCTGTCACATCATATTACATAAAATACCATAAAAATTATCTAATATAGCACGTTAAAACACTAAGATATCGAATATAATACAAGAGCACCACATGACGTTTTAGATTCCCGCCAAAAGTCCAGGTTTTCCCTTTTAAGCAGTGTTTTATTTTACCACCTAAATGAAATTGTATCTTTTCTCTCTATATCTGACAACATGTCTGTGGAATTACAAAAATGATCAGTTGTGTAGTTAAGACGTGAACACGTAACAAACAAACCTTTGCACTCATACTGTTAGTTAGGATATAGGCACGTATCTTGGTTCAACTGGAGCCTCCTGTGCAATGAGAAACACGTCTTAATACACGAAGGAAGTGGGTTGATGACTCATTTATATTTTACTAACATTTAATTGACATAGGACGTCACTTTAACGGTCCACGGAGCACAATCCCAGTCTTCAAGTGTAAATATAAAGCGCTAAAAACCCTAATAACTTTTTTTACAGGACTTAGAAGTCCAACTTTCAAAGTTATGTCACTGGAAAAGAAGACGTGTGTGTGTGTATATATAATTGAACTAAGTCAGTAAAATATTTGACTGAAATAACAAAGGCATTGAACAAACTTCATCAATTAAAACAAAGTAACCCGATCTATACATATTTTAAAAATAAAACTATTCACCGAAAAATATCCGAACAGGTGTATTAGGCAGTATGATCGAAATACCTTTGCTTGCTCAGATAATTTTTCATGAAACTATGAAGAGGGCGCGGCAGGTAATTTTGCGAAACAGTTACAATATTATGCCTTCGGTTTTTTATTGGTATATATTTATTTTTGTGAGTTAATCTTAATACTGTTTATTGATTTAGTGGATTAATAAGTTGAGCTTGAGTCTCTGGGATCGATTCACGAGACTCTTGTTCACGGTGGGACCATCAAAGACTTCAGAGGTCGCAGGGACTATGGGCGCTCACCCCCGACTTGTACACTTGACGCTAAACAAGACTGTGCTTATCGTAAAGTCACACTATAGGTACAAGTGATTCTTTTGTATGTGGAAGTAAACATATGTAATTATGTACATCAAACACATTTGTATAGACATACGAACTGGGTTTGTACATACACGAGAAAAGCGTATGTTTCACTTTTTTACAATACACGAAGCCAAGTGAGATACTGCTCAAAATTTACGTCAAGTTTTCCAAGAAAGTTCTAGTGCTTCGGTTTTCACAACTCCTATGTTATAATAAGGGCTATTACGAAGTATACAATTATTATTTAGTGAAAGTAAGAAATATAACGGTTTAATTTTAATATTTATATATTACAATATTGCGTACCACATTTTGATGTCAAAACGGATTAATACCTTTGTGTAACTAATTTAATTAAAACAATTCATATGTTAATTAAGACATTTTTATTTATAAACTAGCGTGGTAATACTTTGTTAGTCTTATGTAATCTACACTAAAAGATTGCTATCTGGTAGTTATTTTAAATTTTGCTCTATTTTTTTATTATTATGGTCACTGCTCCGTGTATTAGGATTGTAGAGTTGTGTTAAATGTATCTTTGGGTAGAATTTGTAACACAGTTTTCTCTCCATTATTTTTATTGTTGAGAAATTGAATACTTCGGTTACTGAAACCTTTATGCGAAGTCTTTATTTTTAAATTATTATTTCGTTTAGTCATTATCCAACAGTAAGTCAAATCGTAACACTCAACAGTGCCATGGTCACACTGTTAATAGTATCTTCTAGAATTGGTGGTAAACTAAAATGTATGTAAAACACTTTTATATCATATTCACCACATTCGAGCAGTTCCTCCGCATCACATTACATATTAATAAATTGTCATCTAAATTATTTAATATAACGCATTAAAACAATAAAATATTGCATATAATACAAAGACAATTTTATATTCCCGCCAAATGTCCTATATTTTTTGGCTATATTAGCACATGGCAGTAGGTAACTGCCAATGTCCGTTATTTACTAAGAATATAATCTGTGTATGATATACAGATTGAATGGATTTTTTATATATTAGTTGTAATTATGACACAAGTTACGTCAAGTTACGGCCTGTCTATATTCTACGTAACATAGCGGTGCCGCGATATTCACACTAGAATAACGACTTGATTACATATACTTAATAATGCGGTGTTTTAATTTAATAATTAAGTTTTACATCATTATTAAATGTTTCCGAAATTATATTTTTTATTATCGCGTTTGTATTTGATTTTTACTTTCACGATATTTCAAATACTTTACCTATCCGTTTATGGTCATGACACGACCAAAGCGTTTCTAGTCCATCCATACTAACGTGAAATCCATACAAATAGATTTATTTCATATCAATAATATAGATAACTAGAAATGATATCTTTAATTTATTTTGTTTCAGCCCCCTTATACAAAGTCTGTCAGTGTATCCTTCTGATGTTACATAACTATGTAAACAGTCTTTCATCTTTCTTTAACTATCAAACCGATTGAAAATAGTCTTTATATATATAGGTGTTTATACATTTGCGGTTTGTCGGAAGTTCAGATGTGAAACATTTCGAATCGACAGTTAAAAAGCTGCTTAGCTAACTGGGTTGAGAGCCATCAGTGCTCATCCATAGTCCGGGTCAAGTTATAAAAAAATATGTGTAGTTAACAACGTGCACACACTAAACAGAGTTTTAGCGGGAAAGGAAAAGTGTCATGTGGTACTCTTGTATTATATACAATATCTTAGTGTTTTAACGTGTTATATTAAATAGTTTGGATAGCATTTTATATATTGTGATGCGCAGGAAGTACTGAGGTGTAGTGAATATAATATAACAGTGCCTTACGTACGTTTTCGTTTTCCACCGAAATTACCAAAAGATACCTTTAACAGTGTGGCCATGGCACTGTTGAAGGCGACGATTTGACTTACTGACGGACAATGACTTAAATGAAGTAAATTTATAAACAAATATTTGGCTTAAAAGTCTTCGTAACTAAGCCACAAACTCAAAAAAAAACACACAACACTAAGACGGTTTAAAATGTTCAGGATACGTCACGTCTTGTCATTCGTGTCTTGACGAATCATTTTCCGTCTGCGTTTCATTCTACAATGGGAGGGATATTGACCTACTATACCACGCTGGTGAGACTGGTTAGTTTTTATTACGAGTTTGCCGTCTTTTGCACCCACGTGTAGAATAGCTGGTGGTGAATAGCACATTTAATCCGTCACCACACGAATAATTAATATATTAAATATATATTGTTTAAATCTTTTTACATTGTAAATAGGTACGATACAAAAAAGAAGTGACGATTATAAAGATTTTTTGTTTTAAATTTATTTCAGTATAATGCATTAGCGGAACCGGTGTAAAAAAAGGTATCTTCATAGATCAACGACCTTGGGTTTAAAAAAATCAAATTATACGAATGAGCGTATTCCTTTACTTCTAAGCCACAATCCAATGAGAAGGACCACATTATAAGTGAGAGTGAGATGTACGCATAGAATTTAAAAATAATACCGGAAACCAGTTTCGAGATGTTATAGATCGAGGTTCGTAGATGAAACTCGAGGTTCGTTGCCTATGATGTTGAAGAAAAAGAAAGAAAAGTAAAACAAAAAAAAAAGTCGTAAGCGCGCGCTGGGATTCGTTGCGATTGTCATGTTCACGTAAATATTTATTAGTTAATGTGTTACTTGGACGTTATATTAATTTACGAGTATTTGTTATTGGTTGAATACATCTAATAATGTTAAGAGTTTAATCAAAATAGTACATGGAATTAAACATAATTAATAATATATTTAACGCCATCTGTTACCTAATGTCGGGTACTAATATTTTGACTTTTATATTGTGATTTCTGAACTTTATCTGAATATTAGATATGTAAATGAATATTATATTTAAAACATCAACACCTATTTGTAATAACAAAAGTTCTAAATAAATATAAATGCAAAGCCAAGAATTACTTCATTTTGAAATTAAATTAATATATTTATAGACTTTATATATATAATGTTTAATTTTATTATCTTGCCAAAAAGATGCAAATATATAAGTACGTACCCAATAGGACTTTTGTTTTGGATTCCGAAAACGTCACGTGGTGCTCTTATATTATATTTGAAATTTTAATTAGTATATTTATATTTAATTAGATATAGTTATATTTGATTAGTGTTATATTAAATAATTTTGATGGCATTTTATATAATGTGATGCGACGAAACTGCTAGAATGTAGTGAATATGATATAAAAGTGCTTTTTTACCCAACAGTGAGCCTTATATGTACTGAAATAATGATACAATCATTTTAAATATAAGACATATTAAGTAGACATGCGCGAAACAGTACTTCGCGAAGTGATGTGATATGGCATTACATTTCGTGCCGAGTAATACTACATTTTATCATCACTTCAAACATCACCCATGACATTTCATGTCATGGGTGATGCGTAATGCGATAGCGCTCTATATATACGGCGGGCGGCGTCAAGAAATATAAGCCGTAACATTCTGAAAATAAAGCTCAAAATAAATATTGAATTGCCAGATACCGAACATTGCAGAAATGCAGAACAGTAGACGGGTATTCGCGTCATGTTTAATGTGATGTGATGTTTAGTCGCGTAATGTGTAATATGGGCAGTACGCGGTCGGGTAATATTACGTGTGATACATCACTCGCATTACTTACACATGTCTAATATTAAGGGCAGTAGCAGATAACACCACATTTTACCTACCATTTGTTAAGAAGGCTAGCCAAACAGTATGAGGTATATTAGTGGAGAGCAATATATGATATATTAACGTGGTAACCATTACATATAATATTCCATTGCGATATACATAGATCAAGCTAAGTGCCTCATCGACATCAAATATAAGTCTAACTTGGCTAACATCTATCTCAACATTTCCCCAGAGCGCTGTGGAACGTACAGATTATATCGGGAATGTATTACATTGTAGTTGGCAACACTCAACTACTCTAGTTGGTAGTTTTAATAGCTGCTACCACAAAATACTACCAACTATTATTATTATGTATGATATTTTATTAAAAAGAAAATAAAATTAGGCTCATTGTGATTAGGTACCTGCTTTAGGTGACCATGTTCCCAATTTCGTGAATACTTTCGCCGCAAGCAAGATAATTATTGATTTTTATAGCCTCAGGACTTATCCCTGCAGACATAATTGGGGGCTAACTAGATACTTATTGTCGTACTAACGAGTCTGCATAAATCTAGTTTCCGCTAGTGTCTAGCCATGGATAGATATAAACAAATAACCAATCACACAGTTAAATCATATCTAATTAAAAAAACAACAATTTTACAAATCACAACCACTTTTCTTTTCATAAAATTCGTGTCCGAGATGAATACGTTTATTTTCTTAGAAAAATGTAAAGCCGAGTTTGTCGAGCCTTTGAATATAATTAAAGACGTCGTGTTGCTTAAATATTAACTAAAATACCTTGCTCTCATTATTTCACTCAACAGAATTTAAAAATACGCAACCAAAAATGACTGGTTTCATTCAACATAATAGCAAAAAAAAGCATCACCGTACGGTTTCAAAGTAAAAAAAAAGATGTTTATTTTTCTCAACCTCTGTTATCTTTAGCTACCGGCCACTCGTAAAAAAAGGTTCAAGGGAAAATGTACAAAATGGCGTCGAGACTTACGATGATGTGGGGAGTCAGTATATAATTTGATTTAATATATAATTCAGAATTTTGTAATTAGGTACATAATAGTTATAATGACTCATAATTTTATTGACAAAATTTTTACATAACTTTTTTAATAATTTCCCTGGGGTTTAATTAAGGAACTAATAAGTAATACGAGCACTTTTGTTTGTTTTTGTAGTTTGTTTTCTGTGTGGTCACGAAATAAAAATAACATGGTCACCATCCCATCTTTTCCCGTGGGTATAAAAATCAACTAACCATCACTGCGAAAGAAGGAAAACTCGTAATAAAACTCTAAATTAACACGACGGTACAGTAGATCAATTTCCCTCCTATTGTGGAGGAGGTTCGAACCGAGATAATATTATAAAATTTGTAATAATGAAAATTAAAGTAAATTTTTGTAATGTTTTAAATTAAATCGTTAATAAAAATAAAATTTCTTCAGTACGTGTATCTCTCTTATATTTAAGCCATTTACTCTCGTATTTTTTTTTATACAGAAACCCACATAAATATTCATACCAATAAAATAGTCTGCGTCAAAGATAAAATAAAAATAACGTGTACTCCATTCATATTACATTAGAACCGATAAAATACTCATGTATGTGTTCATAGATAAATAATAATGTCGACTTTTAATATCACATAAATGTTAATACACCTTTAATATCACAGATATATTAATATTTCTATTCAGAGACCAATCTTAAAAGAATCCAATCATTTTTGATAATTCATTTTGTGCTACTCTCTAAAGCCGAGAAGCGTTGACGACGTGCGCTTATTTATACAAACATTATCGGCTAAACGCGTAACCATAAAACAAAAACTATTATTACATACTTTTGAAGCCACTTCGTGTACGTTTTTAAAAAGCAGATGTGCGAACTCGCTGCAAATCGGTCTTTAATTAAAAAGGGACAATTACCACTTTCCATTACGATGGTGGTTGTCACACTTGCTATTTTTCTATACAACAATTCATACTAAAGATTGTTTTTTTTTTTATTACAATATAAAGCAAAATATATAAAAAGCATTTTAATACAGTGTCACTTGTTAAGTGTCTCTTATAAATCTTAGAAATAAAAAAAATCGAAACAGAATCTGAATCGAAACAGAACCGAAACTCACGAGGCTGGTCGGTACATGGACCACTCGGCTATTTGTGTAGTTATAGTATTAGTAGGACATAGGTGATGGTTGTTCTAGCAGTTAACTCGTAATCGGGCGCCGCTTGTGGCATCTGTTCCAACCATATTTTTCCTTTCCTTTTTTCGTGTTTTGTTTAAAAAAAAAAAATGTGTCCTAGTTCGAAGGCATCTCACTGGAGCTAATACTTGCTAAATCTATAATATATAGTACTAGCTTCTGCCCGTGGCTTCGCCCGCGTAAAAGGTTACTTTCCTAAAGCTTTTTATCCCCTATTTTTATTTTTCCCCTTAAGGGTAAATTTTTACATGTTTATGTCATATTTATTTATATCTAATCAATAGCCTAAAAATAAGTTTCAAGCTGCTGGCTTTAAAAATGACGATAATTCCTTACAACTTTTCATTCCCCTTTACAACCCTTTTTTGTATTAAAAAGTAGCCTATGTCCTTTATCAGGCTCTAGACTATCTGTGTACCATATTCCATTTAGATCGGTTCAGTAGTTTTGGCGTGAAAGAGCGACAGACAGACAGAGTTACTTTTGCATTTATAATATTAGTAAGGATTAGGAAATATTTAATTATTTAATGTCACATTTATGTTAGACAGCTACCCCTGTCATACGCGCGCACACACAAATGAATAGAGAATAGCGGCGTAGTAGGTATCACGGCATGACCACATTTGCCTTAGTACCTACCCAATCTATCATTTCCAGTAGTCACACAATTTTACTGCCAAGGCGCGCAAAAAGATGTTTCATATCACAAACTTTCAATACCTATCTATTATAGGTATAGTATGTTATTTACAAATCGATAGTGCTGTCAAGAATACAACAATCATCAACGATGACTGCTCTCACGTCTTTACTTGAGTTCGGGTCGCACAATCGGCGATCTTCTCTCTTGCTATATTTCTGTAGTGCGCCCGGTTGCTGCCTGACCACAGCACTGCGCACTCTTATTGTCCTAACTTTTGAAATACTGTACCAAACGACACACGGTAAAAGGCAAAAAATATGTACTTTAAATATCGAAAGCAATAAAAGCATTTGTTTGCATAAGAATCAATTCGTTACTATAAAATGTGCATCGGCAATAAATACCAAATTATTTTGAATTTTTAATTTACTATTTTAACGATAAATGCTTACATATTAAAAATAGATATATGCTGTCGCGGACTTTTTTGTAGAACTATTTAAGAGGTACATTTCCACAATACATAACATTCGTCTGAGTTTCAAGATTTTTGCAGCGTATGCAAAAATAGCTCGCAGATGGGCGTTTTTTTCTGACTTAAGCAATTTTTGTCGTTATATTTTAGCCTATTTACAAAATATCTCTATAAATTATAGCCTATGTGTTATTCTGATGTGTAAACTATATTACTATAAAGTTTCGTCAAAATCTATTCTCTAGTTTTTGCGTGAAAGAGCAACAAAGATGTTCACATCCATACATTACTACAAACTTTCGCGTTTATAATATTAGTAGGATTAAAATATTAGTTCTTCATATCGGTCTTTTTAAATAATAAAATAATAGCCACCTCAAATATAAAAGTTATAAAAATCAAATAAACGAAAATTTATTTCATTATGTCCCCACATTTATACCCTTCGGTTTGACATCCTTTCAAGTTTTAACCACGTTTCTCAACAAGGAAATAAAACAGAAAACTTGTTATATAAATCATCTGTAGCCTTACAAATGTATACTCTAGAGTATTTCGCGAGACCCCTGAAAAGTTTTGGCATAAAAACGTGCCACTTGAATGGCAACAGGTTGAATTATAACCAGAGTTTTATGTTTCAAAGTAGCCAGCCTCGACATCGTCTATAAATTTAATCATGCAACTCATTATTGTCATAAGCTATCTGTGCTGTGTATAGAGTAGCTAGGAGTTTTGGGCGGGAACGTGTAAATATCATGTGGCGGTTTTATTATTCCATATTATAGTGTTTTAATGGATTATATTAATTTTATACGGGTTGAGAGCCCTCAGCGCTCACCCACAGTCCGGGTAAAGTTGTCATAGCCATCTGAGGCTAACAACTAAGACACACACAAAAAAAAAAAAAAATTATAATAATTAATACAGAGAAAGTGCTGAAGTGTAGTGAGTGTGACGTAACAGTGTTTTACATATACTTTAAATAAACCTTGTATTACGGTATGACTTTACAAACATACAATTAACCGACTGAAATACACTCAAGACTCAGAATAAGGATCTTGTTCGCACAAAGTATTGTTCTGCATGGGGATCGAATCAATGTCACTTGGCGCGGTAGATCGGTATCTTAACCACTACGTCATCTGTGCAGTAGTTAATCTTGAGTGCCTATTAAATTCTTACAATTTTAGTTAATTGATTGTATAGAGATGAGATCAGCATGTATTTAGTTTTATTCATATTAACAAAAATGTCGTTATCATCTTAACATTTGACCACGTTATCTAAAAATATATTTTCATATTCCACAAAAAAGCCCAGATGATGGCATTGACGACGATTTGGCTTACTGACTATCAAGTACGTTAATTGAAGTGGTAATTGATAAATAAAGTCTTGTTAATAAAGGTCTTTGTAACCATACCATAAAATTCTTTTAAAAAAAGAACTCCATGAAGGTAGTTTCGCGCCAAAAGTCATGGCCAATTGTTTACAATCTATTTATTTCTGGAAAATTCGTTACACCGTGACCTAATAACGAGTCATTTTATAAAAACCAATGGCAATTTCAATAAACCATGGATACACTTTTCGCGTGATAAGTTTTGTTTTTATTAACAAAATATGCATGCGTTATATAGTTGCATTCATTACCCTTACTTTGCTCGTGGATGTCGTAAAAGACGACCAAGAGCCTTATAGCGACCTGGGTCAACACCATCTGATGCCGTTTGGTCAACAATTACATTCCCAAGGAGTGTTAACGTCTGGCAGGCGGCTCGTCATAAAACTATTGCCAGTAACTTTTACAATATGTACTATGAAAGAAGAGTACATATTGTATCGACTCCAAGTAATTGAGATAAGACTAGAAGAAAGATGAGTTGCATTCATTACCGTCATCTCAGCTCATATACCACTGCTGGGCTCGAGCCTCCCACAGAATAGGACGGCAATTAACATAGGTTAGTACCTACTGCTAGTGTTGATATATGATTTTATTTAGAAGTTTATTTTCTCTTGTATCACTTAGACGTCGTTTACTACACTCGTGTACAAAATATGTGGTGGTGTATTGTATTCTTACTCCGTCACAGAGAAGGTAGACTCGACACAAAACCCTATAGGCTCTAGCCTAACAGTGGCACGTTGATATTAGATCAGTCGAGATAAGCTTAGAGATGTCTCATCACACTAGCACTAGTAACACTTCTGTTATTGCCTAAGTCCCCATAGTCATAGAAATGCCTTAAACTCTAAAACAATTGTGTCATAATTCTCTATTAAAAGCTCGAGTGTCAGTTTCAAGGGCCGAAATTGAAGTTCCAAGTTTATTAACCACTCAAGGTTTGATTCTGTAACAATATTGTAATTTCGAATATCTATATCTTTTAAAGTACTTATATGCTATACAATATTATTCAGTTCGCATATAAAAGAAGCCGCAAAAAGTATTTCAATAAACTAAAAAGTTATTGTTTTAACTTAACCCATCAAATCCCCACACTAAATTTCCATTCGCGCCAATAATAATGTTGTCAGAACAATAAAATTTCCCACGTCGGACGGGTAAAATAAAAACACAGGTGACATGGAAAGTGATTGTCTATGGCCCCCAGACGGGTGTCGTTCCGCGCTATTGTACTCGCTGTAACGTGCTTATGTAATTATACGTTCCTTTCCAAGTGAGATTTTATCTTTACGCTCAGCGGTTATTGAGGTTCACAGCTAAAATGTATCTACTTTTAGTTTCGTGGGTTTGTAAATAATATATGTTACGTTAGTAGACCTTTCGGGCCCTAAGTGGGTTTGATAGAATAATTAATTTATCCTTCATGTCTCTAAGAACTTATCTGAAAGATGAAACTTTGAAGATACATTCGATTACTTGTAAAGGATTTGTGAAAGGTTTTTGGTATTATGGCCGTCCTGGGACTGTGCATTATCAATGTTAAAGTTTGCTTCGTATGGTTATGGAATAATATTATCAACAAATCTTCATATTTATGTTAACTTTGAAATTATTGTTTGGGTTATGATGTAATATTGTAAACGTGGCCCTATAATGTAGTAGTAAGGTTTTCCATCGGATTAGTTTTATACGTGTTCTATAAACGTCAATAATATTTTCAAACAAATCAATTTAGATTAACAAATCTAAATTGATTTTTGTCAAAATGTTGTTAAAGGACATTTAAAAATAAAATTCCATGCATCATCCCTTTCTGCTTCTCCATGTGTGTAGAGGAGGAAGGCGTACAGTATCGGCGACATATACCTATACAATTTATGTCAGTGTTTGTCTGTAGAGGTTAATCCTCATATACTCTTATGTGCTTATCGACAACACATTACGGACAAATTCATGTCAATTTTATGTGAAGTGTACAAAAAATTGTCATACTTAGGAATCGAATCTAAGGCCTTAGGCATAGAAGTTCACTTTTATCACTGTACTGTGTAGTGTTATTTTTTAAATTTCTTTGTTACACTCGTAGAGATATTGTTAATTTTGATTCACTAGAAATAATAGTCATCCAATTTATTTTCAAAGACAACTCCCTGAACTAGGAAACACATCCTTGTAACGCGGGGGACTTTATAAACATAGAGCTTATCAGCATCATCATTGTCACAGCTCATAAACATCCCACTGCTAAGCTTAATCTTCCTGCACAATAGATACTAAATTGACATATTACACCACGCTTGTCAGACAAATTGGTACAGGGTTTCATTTCGTGTTTTCCTTCTGCTATGTACATATTACATGCATATTATATCTGTTAGTGATATTTACTACACCCACGTGTATTATAGAAGATGGCGAATTGTATTCGTATTCCGTCATCATACGGAAAACAAACAATTAAAGGACACAAATTACGACCAGACTGGGAAGAAAAAATGTGAATCCGCGACATTTGGTACGATATCTGCGACAAATTATTACTTATGAATGTATTTATACACCATATGTTCTCAAATAATTCAGTAAAAGAGATAATATATCATTTGAAAGCAGTGTAGAGGAAAATGTCAAAGATTGTATGAAGTTGTATGAATAGAGGTTCAGCGAAGTTCGACTTCGGTGAGTTACTCCGCAAAGCGTCAGCGTGGATCTACTGTGAACAAAGTTTAGTTGTAATTAGTGAGACAAGACTTCAGCCATCTTGCAAACGAGCGTAGGGTTGCTACAGATAATAAAGAAATATTGTCATTTTATTATTAATATTTCTATTGCTTATAATGTTAAATGAGCAAGCAGTTTACCTGATGGTACCTAAATGGTGTTGCCTCTCAATAACCGTTTCAATACCAGAAACGCAGCTAGGCTAGGTTACCTAATAGTTTTTAAACATTTAGATATAAACCAAAATTGATTTATTCATATATTCGTCAATAGTTCATCTATTTACATATAGTAGTTTATATTTTATGCTGTATAGTCGTCTACGAATACTACCAACGCTTACGTTGCGCGTGGATGTCGTAAAACACGGCTAACTTTATATCGATGAGGGCCAACTCCACCTGATGCCAATTGGTCTTTATAACTTTTGCAATATATAAGATGGAGGAGGAATACATACAATGTCAATCACAAGTAAATGGGATACAAGCGAGAATGATAAATAGTTTGTACGTTAATAGATTCAGTATTGCTTAGTGATCGCCACACAACATTGCACCATATAACGATTATACGGTAACGACCTGCACATAAAAAAATAATTTTACAGTTGATATACGTCCTTCTGTTGGGCACGGGCCTCATCCAATATGGGAGAGAAATTGATCTGCTAAATGACTGTTCAGACGGGTTGACATAGACTTTTACGTTGTGATTTTTATTTTTTGCCTTTAAAAAAAAATACACTAAAGAAAAAGTTTTCAATTGAACGGTAGATGTTGCTACTTATCTTTTTCTATTATCGATTACTTTATCTAAACGGCCCTGACTCTGTTTCATATAAATCATCAACATCTTAAACCGAACTAAATACGATATAAAAAATCGCCACTTGTCAAGGGCCACCAAGCTCTTTTAGCAAAAAAATAATTACATATCCTGTCCTCGCAAAATTTTCAAGTGGCAACCCTGTTATGATGAATGGCGGCTGAAAACTATTCCCGCCTTATTCTGTACTCTCTTTGAGCTGCAGTCTATTTCGTGTAATATGTTGGACTTCGTATTAAACATAATTAGAACTGGTGGAATTAGTCTTTTGGGGAGAGCGAGTTATATAAATTATATTTTTGGTTATGCTTATACATATATACACGACGTCTCAAGTAGACAATATTTAGATTTGTTAAAGAACCCATTAAAGATCTTATTAAAGAACTGGCAAACTAAATAAAAAGAAAATATATAATGGGTAAGTGTTTCAGACTACGCAACAGATGTAAAAACACCATCAAGACCATTTTTATTCTATATTCATAAAATAATAACATTTACAATATCATCTCATACACTGTCCCACTGCTGGGCTAACCTTCCCTACGATAAGAGGAAATTTGACCTACTATACCACGCTAGTCAGACGTATTCATTTTGAGTTTTACAATATATATAATTGTGTATAAGTTACATTGATAAATTTTGTTCTAACTGATTGTTTGTATCGTACTTTAAAAATATTCCCTTACCCTACGAGAGATGAATTTACTCGATCGAGCTTTATATAGCGGAACGCATCTCAATTAATATACACAAAATAAAGTTCACGACGCGTCTTAAGAAGATCCATTTCAAATTTTAAAGAATATTTACCTAGGATGGGAGCAATAGCTTTCCCTAGCAAACGAATAACGTTCTTTTTAGTGTAGTGTTAATATACGTAGTGGCACACATTGTTGACAATGTTCTGTCTACAACCTCGGGCTGGTCCGTCCGGAGTAGTACCACACTCGCAGAAATTCGACGTCTGAGCAGTGGCAATGTGCTGTTTCACTTCTTAGAGTGAAAGAGAGAGCCGGCAACAGAAATTACTGGGTGGGTTCTGGTTGGTAGGCAGCGATCTAGCTGTGCCCCTAGTATTGCAAAGGTCCATGAGCGACAGTAACACTGACATCACGATATGCTGCTTGCTCGTTCGTCACTATAAGCAATAAAGAAAAATCAATTGCAATCACCAATGCGCCTGTTAAGTGTGACAGCTATGTCATTATTTGCTATTTGTGGAAACGCCTACGCGCCACAGTGTGTCTGATAGTTAGATACACAGTTTATTTAAATCACAAAACTTGCAAAAATATGATATTTTAAAATAAAATTTCTTAAGGGAGTTTTGATATTCTGATAGCCACACTTTTCATGTGTGAAGAATACGCATTACTATACGATCTAACACTATCGCTTAGGTTCTTTTTTTCGCGAACTTGAGGAGAATAAGACGTGTTCTCTTCTTCTGTCCATATTTTATTTATATATTTGTATATAAATAAATGTATGTACAAACTCAGTGCGTATGTCTATACGAAAGTGTTTCATGTATATAATTACATATGTTTACCTCTAGTTACAATAAGTTTCAGTCTCATTTTGTGTCTTAACGATGTCTAATTTTTGTATTACCCGTAAATAAATGTATACACATATTTAAAATATTAATCTTTAAACCTATTAACAGGTGTAGCGTCTTTTAAACACTTCACATACCTATGTTATATAGACTCAAAACTTTTTTGAGATGTGTTTTACCGCCAAATTGTGGCCATACTGATTTATAC
Source organism: Lymantria monacha (assembly GCA_905163515.2). Lineage (NCBI taxonomy): Eukaryota > Metazoa > Arthropoda > Insecta > Lepidoptera > Erebidae > Lymantria > Lymantria monacha. Next base: position 24,300,061 of record LR991104.1, on the reverse strand, counting down.
TCTGTGGCGCAAGGGAAGTGCCATGACTAGCACAATCGACTAATTACTAAACGATTTACCGACTACGCACTATTAATGAGGATAGTTCTAACGTCGCTTCGACCATTGTGCATCAGTTTAATTATAAATTTAATGTAGCAGAAGTAATTTATTTGTGAAGTTTTGATCGTTAGTATTATACTTTGTTCGCTCACAAATTGTTTCGCTGTGAGATTTGTCGCAGAACTTACAGAAATATATGTAGTTGTTACGATAATTTGAAATTGAATGTAGCTAACTTTTAATTACTGATTTAACTATATTGTAAGACAGCCATGGAAAAGTATGCCTTAATTATCATGGTATTCTTGTCGTCCGGTCAAAAATGGCACCAGTGCGTCGTGCGGTGGAGACATTGGTATAATTAACGATTAGTAACGAAATCCAATACGGCCCGGTTTACAGTGTTTGTGTCACAATATTGACAAGTTTCTACCAGCAGCCATAAATCTACTGCACAGATGACGCAATGATTAAGATAACTAGTTTTTCTTCGGTATGGTAGAGTTGAATACTACTGTATTAGTATATCGCTGCCGCTATTTGAACGGACCACCGGAATGTAGTCCTTGTCTTCGATAGCTAGATACTGACCTATTATTCTTAGACAATATTTTGTGCGATCTTTAAATTGTTGTTCTGTGTCTGGATGTAATAATAAAGTCTCGTGATTTATTAAAAAATATGTCTGTCCGTGTCACGGTAGTGTTACAGTCACTCAGTAATTCCACGTGTGGGTAGTAGTGCACTAATACTGTGATACGTGAGGTGAACGTGTGTGATATGGAGTCTGATACATACCGAACTAGAACGTGGTATATAGAATCAGATCCCGAGTAAGATCATAATTTCTCATCAATATGCGTGCCTGTCATACAAAGGCCAGTTGATAAAAAGATACCTTTTAATTTCATTTGTAATAAACTGCGAACGTTAAATTCGTTACACTCCCTCAATTACCTTAATTACCGGTTTTTTCGTACCTATTTCTTTAAAAAAAAAAAGTTCCTTTGTCCGTCTTTCAAACAATTAGTGGCGGCGTGTTAATGAAATTAGATGGTTTTACCAAAGAACAGAGCTTTTTAGTCTTGAGGTATGTGGGCCGTGGTATATACGAGTATGTATATACCTTTCTTTTGTATTTAAACAATTGCGTTATGAGATGTTAAACTTGAAAGGTCCGAAGCCGAGTTTTGTATTATTATAATAATACTTTGTACTCTAATGATGTTTAATAAAAAAATATTTCTTTACCTGTTTTAAATACATAAATGGTGGCGTGTTTATGTAACGACTGCTCTAGTGTTACGGATTAGATTCCTACACGAAAAAATATTCGAGCAATCCATACATGAGTGTGTAATTTTATATTTTTGTAAAGTACCCTATCATATAAAGATTGATATTTTCTTTTATTGAAAGTTTGGCAACGGCTTCCGTTGCCAAACTAGTAAGTAGTAAGTAGTTAAAAACAAATTATAAAAATCAAAAGACTTACAACAGTTTTCTTCAGAACTTGTAGAACGTTGTATGAATATTTCATATTGCGTAGCGTATTCGGATATTGCGGATCAGTGTAAACTTTGACTGCACAGAGTGGTTAAGACACCAACCTTCCGTGCCAGTGCCGTGGCTTCGATCCTATGCAGGACAATACTTTGTGCGGACCCACAAAGTGTCAATCACTCAGTCTGGGTGCAATTTGTCTGCATTAATTATATGTTTGTAAAGTCCCCCGCAATACAAGGACTATTTACTTAACGCAAGGTGGCCTCTTTAAAAAAAAAACGACTGTTATGTTATATTCGCTTTAGCACCTTCTGTGTATTACATTATCCAACTTATCAACAAAATTATTATTAAATATAACGCTATAAAACACTAAAATATTGAATAAAATTTAAGTGAGATATTATGATAAGATTTTCACTTGGCCGCCGATACCAAAGGAATTATTCCTTAGTCAATAGCGTTTTTAAAAAAATGATCATCATTCTCCTACTCTTATCCCAATTACTTATGGTCGATACAATATGTTCTCCTCTTTCAAAGTACATACTGTAAAAGTTATTGGCAATGATTTTATGACCGGCCGCCTGCCAGACGTCAACCCTCCTTGGGAATGTAATTGTTGACCAAACGGCATCAGATGGAGTTGGCCCAGGTCGTTATAAGGCTCTTAGTCATCTCTTACGACGTCCACGAGCAAAGTAAGGGTTGGTACTACCAAAGTATTCGTAGCTAACACACAGCTTTTTCAAAAAAATGATATGGTATATATATATAACAACGGAGTTTCAATATTCCATTTCTTTTTTTAGTATTTACAGGAATATACTTATAAAATGTTTAAATGCAAGCTTAGGGATTTCAATCAATCACCAATACTTATTTTATTTGTTTTTTATTCTAGAAGTATAATATATAAGAAGTATAAATAATAAGAAGTTTGCGGAGGGCAAGAACATGTGCCGACTCCACTTAGTGTGGGATGAGGACAAGCAAATGATGATTCTAGAAATATGATAAATTAAGAAATTAAAACGCGATGAATTCCATAAACATGATTTTTATTTTATCAACACTGCAACGGACAGTTGCGTTTTAAAGTGCAAATATTTAATTATGTAGCATAATGTAGATATAACTGTCACAAACTGAACGTGTGTTATCTGTAATTATAAATGACGAATTCCCTTAACCTTGTAGGTAAATTGTCACTCGTTACCGGCCATTCATTTATAATTTGGTAACAAAATGGCGACGCTGATTAGTTTTATTGATTTCAATTAATTACATATCAGTTGAAGTTAACAATTTGCAATCGAAACTATTGTCAAGGTGACGTGATATCTATGAGATCTAACTATCTGGCTTTTTATTTGTGAATATGAATATTGGACTCCACCAGGCTGTGCTAGACACAGACGCTTCCAAACACTAGGATTTGTTAACTTAGATTAAGGTATTCCTTAAAAAAATATACATATTTCTGCGTATAGCGACTTGACTGTCACGTCCGTAAGAATGCCTTACGTCCCGTAAGAATGTTAAAAACCTGCTGAGGAATCATCAGAAGAATAGACAGAGCACTTAACAGGCATTTTTGTAACTTCAAAAGTGACCACCAACCCACCTGCCAAGCCTGGCATGGCATCCCGTTTAGGGTCTACGGATGGCAAGGAAGCGGTACCAGTGGCCAGCCCAATGGCGATGGGGAGGGAATACGGTGGGTAATGGGGCCATGCGCTGCCCTTCGTCGTCCCGGACGGAACGAGCGGCGTGTGCCCACCATAGCCTACCCAAGAAAAAACTCTTGCGATTGAACATAATTAGGTTAACGGCACATTATATTTCTACAACAACCATAGAAAAAATGGTATTATTACTTTTATAACGAGACGGAGGATCAAACTGGATACCTTAGTATTGGCAGTCCTCAAACTACTTCTTTGATTAGATGTATGTTTTTGTTTCAAGTTAATTTTGTTCGCAAGTAATATTTGATATTCCACTGGAGACTTGACCGAGAAATAAGTTCCGTTAACATATTTAGGCCAAGCGCCGGGTCTTTTTTTTTTGCAACGTACGGGACCTGGTATTTTTTTTTGGGAATATGTTCAAGGTCGTCCCCTGAATGTAAATCCAAGTGGGCGCGGCGAGGGAGGATTCACTTCAGCCGCAATCTTGGAAAACACGTTTTATTGAATATCTCGCGAACTGCGCATCGTACGACAAAAATTGCAGATACCATTATTGTAGATAATAATAATAATAATTTATTTATTTATAACTTCAGAATACATTTTTATATAATCCCTGTCTCTTGAATTAGGTAAAAAACAACCTGTGTCTCAAGAGACAGTGTCTTCCCAGTTTACACAAAACATTCATTTTACATTAGCAGGTTATACAGTATTAGTTAGGTATCCAGTTATGTTAATATACAGAGTGGAGACGTCAATACGACAATAAATGAAAACACCGTCAATACTAGTGTATAGGATATAGGTGTATAGGATAGGAGTATTTTGAAACTATTAAAAAAGTCCTCGCATGCATATTTAAAAAACAATTTTTTCAAACAAACTTTTTATCATAAATATTGAAACAAAATAGAACACCGTTTGTAAATATTAGTTCACTAACCTGTGGTCGGCACGCGAGTGACCTTGTGGTATCATATGTTACAACTTCGAAACGTAGGTAAATACATACACTTAATGTTTGGGCGCTATTCATTCTTACTCGATTATTTTATTAAAATAATCACGATAACTTTAATAATTCACTTGGTCGTTAAACTTTTAAATTTTCGATATGTGCGCCATGGACCCGAACGCACAAATTATATCGTTTTAAAATATTATTTCGAACTCTTGTTAACAGGTCGCCATTGACGGCGATGTATTTTAACTTGTCGAAAGATCGTACAATTCCTTTTTTTAAGTTCTCCACATTATCAACCTCTGTCAAATTTGCGAGAAAATAATTTAAAATTTGTTCATCTAGGGTGACTCTTACACGCGAAGGAGCACTATCCATATGAGGCAGTAAGGATTGATTATCCCGTAACCTCTGGACAGCTTGCACAAGCACAATAGTCCGGCCATTGGTAGTACAAACACGTGTGTTTCCATATCTCTTTCGGTACGTACGTATGGTTAAAGCTGCATTTCCGTGATATTCTCCATAAATTAAAATCATATCTGTATACCATAGGTATGCGTCCGATATATCAAAACGAATCTGAAATCGGATTTCAGTCAGAAATCGTATCGTATCGATATTCAACACTATACAAACTGATTTTAGAAAACGTATTTCGGCAGAAACTAAATCAACACATATCAAAACAAAACTACGAAAACGCAAACTAATAATAAATCTAATCATCGCGCAATCGTTTTCTATTGCTAGTTTTGCAAACCAAACCACTATTTGAAAACTTACTAACTATCTCTTTCACTCCGCTAAGCGATCGCTTAGTCAGAATGAGAGAAAGCGAATTTCATTAAAATTCGCCTCCTTTCATTCTAACTAAGCGATCGTTTAGTGCATTGAAAGAGATGAAGCGAATTGTCATCTGTTTTGGAATTTGGCGGTTTCTAAGAAACTCAGAATGGCAGATGGAAACGAAACAGAATTACAAGAGTCAGGGAATAAGATTTATATTAGAATGCAACTACTTCCATGATAATATTACACAATACTTAATGATAGTAGTTTAAGTTTTGTGTTTGTTAAATAGATTTTTGAATTATGGGAGAGTTTTTGCACATTTGACCTTGGTGACACGTGCGGTGTGCGCGTAATGTTATTTTTGTGATCTCGTGAACTATATAATTAGATAGGTATTTTACGATTCAATACTATACTAACGTATGTTAGTATCATACATACGATTTGATGAAAAATAAGAAATAACTATTTAATGTAAAAAGGTAAGATTTTCGCTTCGTAATCGGGATTAATAAAAAAAAACCATACAAAAAAAAATGTACATTATATAATATAATCATGAAATCATTGTAAATATGACGATTTTTAAATACGCAAGAAAGTTTTGTATCATATCCAAAACAAAACATTTTTGCTAGTCTAGTAGGTACTCTAGTTAAGCCTAGATAAAGCATGAAGGAAAATCGTACACCTAAATCCATTCAACAAAGAAATTATAGAAAAATTATTTGAATGCGTTCGTTCGATTGCGTTTTTCGTTTGCTACGCTAAAATAACTAAAAACATCGAATATCGATCGAAACTAAAGTAAACCCGCTCCGTCAACCGCTCTGGAAATCGATTTCTGAAATCGGTTTTTAAAATCGATTTAAATATCAGAAATCGAATTTGTATCGGTTTGCGTAAAAATCTGAAAACGCCCATCTCTAGTATACCAGAAGCTGTGTAATTATAACGAGGCATTGTAAATGAGAAAGAAATACTATTCTAACACAAAGTAAGCGTCTAATTACGCACATTCACGTCACAGGATCACGGTGGCACACTGACCTACAGACCTATTATAATAGTTTTGAACGTGAGACCGTGGTCTTCTTCCATTAAGCCGCATTAGGTAGTTTTAAATTTCTCATCTAAGTCTGATGACACGGTTTATATGTATCTTAAGACTTAGGAATAAGGTATAATATGCATTGATTTGTATTACGTTTGGGGAAGACTTGAACTGGTAAACATGGCGATATGTAGGTACTAGTTTCATATTAGTTTATACCGATACGGCGCGGGAGCTCATTGATAGGCGAATAATTTTAATTTTTATACAGAGTGTGGAAATTGTTAATAATACAAAGTAATGTGCTGCGGCTAAACTATACGACATATTGTATTCAAAGTTTGTATACAGGCTGGGCAAGTCATCAGATACACTAGATTAAAATTATTGTCGTATGGTCGTCTCCACCTTGTATATATATAGGTATATATGCGTATATATGTGTGCGTTTGTGTGTGTGTGTGTGTGTGTGTGTGTGTTTGTGTGTATGTGTGTGTGTATGTGCGTATGTGTGTGTGTGCCTACATGTGTATGTCAGTGTGCATGTGTGCGTGTGTCAATGTGCATGTGGTGTGTGTGTGTGTCAGTGTACATGTGCGTGTCGTTGCGTCTGCCTATGATGATTAATGATTACCAATTAGCGATTCAGTTCTGTTATAGTCTAGATTACGGATTAGCTTATATATATGTTTTTTAAAATTATATTTATTGGCGTTCCTCATACCAATAGAATATAGTTGATTGTATATTCGCGGCGCTCTATAGTCGTAGTGTCGTTGCGCAAAACTAGATTTAACACGTGGCACTGGGCATCTAAAACGTCGTTTAGCCAGTATCGGCAGTTGTGGGACAGTGATCTTATGATATCTACGTAGAATCTGATATAAATATAGCTGGCGTATTGTAAATACACTAGTGCGTTTGTATACATCACTTGTCTGTACGGCAAATACATAAGAACTTTTAGTACGGCGCGCTGTGCGCGTTCGAGCTCTATTAATATTGTTTTTGATGCACCACCCCATGAGCAGACACAGTAGTTTACTATACATTCACATAGGGCCTTGTAGGTTTGTAATAATCATTTCTTAGATGCTATCGACCGTAAATGTTTGAATATATAAATCATCTTTCTCAAACGTGTACACAGACCAAATATATGTTTGTCCCATCGTAATTGATTATCCATAGTAATGCCCAAATATCTAATACTACTTTCTTTCGCTAAAACATCACATGTACACGATTTTTTATCGTACTGAAATTGTTTATTGCATGGATAGGTATGAATTTTAATTTGTAAGTCTATATGTGGTTGCGATACTTTAGTCTTTGTGAAACACAGATATTTAGATTTCGCTGCGTTTAATGTTAGAAGATTGTACTCGAGCCATTTCGTTATATTGGCGATGCCAATTTCAGTGGCTTTCTTTGCAAGCTCCCAAGTACGACCGTGAAAAACAATGACAGTGTCGTCTGCAAACATTATGATCTCAGCACTACGTAAGACAGTTTCAGCAAGATCATTTATATATGCTAAAAAGAGTGTTGGGCCAAGAGTACTGCCCTGAATTTACCATATGTAACGTAACCACGTCGCTCATGTATTTCTCCACTCTAACGCGCTGTTGTCTACCCGTCAAATAATCGCGAAACCACTCGAGAGCGTGTCCTCTAACACCCATGATAATATCGAGCTTAGATATTAATATGGGAATTGATACAGTATCGAAAGCTTTTTGCAGGTCTATGAAAACAGCGATAACCTTATCTCCAGCATCCACATGTTTGGTAATTAACGAACTTAATTTTAAAACAGCATCATTAGTTCAATGTTTCTTACGAAAACCAAATTGGCAGTTCGAAAGTAGTTTATTATTATCCAAATAGCTTAATAGTCTTTTATTAACAATTTTTTTCCAAAATCTTTGATAGACATGAGAGCAACGATATAGGTCTGTAATTGGAGACAACATGTTTGTCGTTAGTTTTATGGATGGGAGAAATAATTGCCGTTTTAAACGCGGATGGAAAAATTGCCTGTTCAAGGCTCAGATAATAATAGATAATAATATTTGCCATCTTTTTTATTTGAAACTTTTTTTTGTATAACGCATAGGTTTTTAATTATAGCGAATCAAACTTTTTACAATATGGTTTTTATTAAATATTTATTTAATGGTCAATGATAAATTAAAAATAATGGTAACTGAATTATAGAGCATAAAATTACCTATAAATTTTATAAGAAACTTTTTCTCGTAGCATTTATAGTCTAAAAGCTGCAGCTTAGTAAAACTTGCACCTCGTACATTATCAGTGGCAATATTGCTCGCTGTATACGAAAACCATTTCATAACGCATAAAACGGCATAAAGTGTTCAAAAAAATGTCAAAACAGCTGTGCAGCAAATCAATTAAAATTATAAATAATGTGGAGAACAACTAATAATTTGTCGATCTTTATTGTTACTTAAAACGGTATCATCATAAAAGATTGTCTATGTAGCAAAAAACAATAGTACATCCCGCTACATCGTAAGAATTGTAATAGTTATTATTTTTATTATTATGTATCTCCAATTGTTATCGAAATCACTAAAATGAAAAGAATTTTACGAATGTTACTTCAAAAAAACGGAAAAACATTTGTTTACACAAACAAAAAGTGGCGCATTATTTTACGGGGGCGAGTCTTATTTTTTTCAATGTCGAGGGAAGACACTTATCGTCTTGTGGATCTATCTCTTCTGCCTCCGTCATATCCGAAGGAGACGAATCAAAGGTTGGGTCTTCGGTTGGGATGGCATCTAATATGTCTGGCACGTTGTCGCATGTTTGGCCGCTGCAATTGGAGCAAATAATCGAACATTTGAGAACAGCTTTTCGGCATCCGCAGGCAGCTCCGCAATTTTTGGTGCATTTGCACGATATTATTTGCAACAAACTCGACGGTGCAGGAGCCATAGCAGTTCGAATTGGTTCAAGCCCTTGTGCAGTTCGCTTCCAACCCCATTTTTCAGCGTCGTGATAAAATCCAAGCCAAGTTTGAACCTGGTGGTACACTCTGAAAGAATGGTAGCGTGCCGTATCTTGTGTTGGAGGTAGAAGTGATAAATTCAACCTTTTCTTACTCGCCAATTTCCCGAAGCATTTGTAGCGAAGCGAGTTAATAGAGACTGCCGATTTGGTAAAACGGTTGGAATTTATACCTGAATACTGTTGGAATGTTAAGAGGGAGAAATTCCGAATGACCCGAAATATAGGTATACTACAACTTATAGGGACATAATTGAATATACAGCATTATAATCTCATTTACAGCGTTATAGCTTTTAAACTATAAATGCTACGAGAAAAAGTTTCTTATAAAATTTATAGGTAATTTCATGCTCTACAATTCAGTTACCATTATTTTTAATTTATCATTGACCATTAAATAAATATTTAGTAAAAACCATATTGTAAAAAGTTTGATTCGCTATAATTAAAAACCTATGTATTATACTTATTATTATTATAAATAAATAAATTATTATTATTATTATCTACAATAATGATCTCTACAATTTTTGTCGTACGATGCGCGGTTCGCGAGATATTCAATAAAACGTGTTTTCCAAGATGGCGGCTGAAGTGAACCACCCCCCGCCGCGCCCACTTGGATTTACAATCAACATATTCCAAAAAAAAAAATACCAGGTCCCGTACGTTGCATTACAAACCTACTTTTTTTGCTACGGCGCTTGGATTAATTCGCCATTTTTATTTTACCACGTGTTAATAAAACGACCCTGGCTTCTTTCATGTACCCAAAGGGTACTTACATTTATAATTAGATAATTTACAGTTTTATGTGTTATTTGCACTATAAACAATTAAATTATACGCTTCACGCGACGTAATATTCACTCCCATTAACCCGATGGTTGTGTAAATTAAACGGATATAACTACATTAAAACATCCTTGATATTTCACAGTAAACCGTGATGTCGTAACGAATTAATTAAATAATATTTCACATTAATTACTCGACTCGAATGAATACAGATATGAAAAAGAAATATATGTGTATAGAGGAACATTTTTTTATAAAAAGAACTAACAAGGCTGAATGGAGGACGGTTGTATGATGATTTAAAATTAAAAAATATGTTTCAAATGGAGTTTCCAGTTGGAAAAATAATGAGGCGAATATTGTACTTCAACAGTCTGACGACATGGTTTTTTTGAATTGAAATATAAAATGTTATCACATAAATTGTATTTAAGAAGCAACAATTTTTTAAAATGTTTATATTGTGGATGAATATGAACTGGTGGTTCATACATTCATTTATTTGATAATGACATTAAAATTAGTCAGATTGAAATGTTTTTGAACGTAATTCGACTGTCAAAATGGCGTAGTTTTAAAATATATGTATATACAAGGGTCGCTGATTCAAATTTCACGCAGTACAATACTTTGTGCGGGCCACAAATAGTTGTTCTCAGCGTGTGTATGTTTGTGTGTAATTTGTGTTAGTTAATTGTCATCATCATTACCCTGCTCTTATCCCAATTACTTGGGGTCGACGCAATATGTCCTTTTCTTCCACTCAATCCTATCCGATGTCATCTCTGCGTTCACTCCCTTTCTATTCATATCATGCTTCACGCAATCCATCCATCTTTTCTTCGGTCTTCCCTTACCCCTAAAGCCTTCAACATTCATACTTAAAACTCTTCTCCCAACATTACATTCATCCCGTCTCATCACATGTCCATACCAAGTCAGGCGTTCACTTTTCAACTTTTCCGTCACTGGCGCCACTTTCAAACTTCCTCTTATATACTCATTTCTTACCTTATCCATTCTCGTCAGGCCACACATCCATCTTAACATTCGCATCTCTGCTACATGCAGCCGTCTCTCATCCGTCGCTTTTGTAGCCCAACATGCTGACCCATACAATACGGCAGGCCTTATTAAGGTTTTGTATATTTTACTTTTTAATTTTAAGGGTACTTGAGTGTCACATATGGTACCTGTGACCTGCCGCCATTTCATCCATCCCGCGTCAATTCTGTGCTTCACCGCACGATCCAAGTCGCCATTGCTTTGGATAAGCGAACCGAGGTATCGAAAGTTGGAGCATACTGGTATAGGTACTCCATCTAGAGATATGGGTGTAAAATTGGAGAGACCGCCGAAATCGCAGAACATGCACTCTGTTTTTGTTCTGCTGATTTTCAAGCCAACGTTCTCCAATCTACAGCGCCATTTTTCCAGCATGCTCTGTACCTCAAGCCCATCTTCTCCGATAAGAACAACGTCGTCAGCGAAAAGCATGCACCAGGGTGCCTCTTCCTGTATCTCCGATGTTAAGGCATCCATTATCAACAGGAAGAGGTAAGGACTTAACGCCGACCCTTGATGCAGGCCCACCCCAACACTGAACTCATCGGAGTTTCCAACAGCTGATCTTATGTACGACCTACATCGCCGGTACATAGCACAGACTAACCTTATATACTTCACAGGTACACTTTTCTCTTTCAGTGCCCACCACAAAACTGTTCTTGGTATTCTGTCGTATGCCTTCTCGAGGTCAACGAATACCATATGCAAGTTTTTGTGTGCACTATGAAATTTTTCACATAGTTGACGCAGTGCAAATATGGCATCCGTTGTCCCACGACCCGGCATAAAACCGAACTGGTTTTGGGTGACCTCACTTTCCTCTCGCAGTCTCTTCTCGATTACTTTTTCCCACACTTTCATACTATGTGACATGAGCTTTATTCCCCTATAATTGCCACAGTCTTGAACATCCCCTTTATTTTTAAAAATGGGCACTAACGTGCTATTGCACCACTCGTCGGGGATTTCTTCTTCCTGCAGCAACTTATTGAAGAACAAAGTCAGCCACTCATAACCACGTTCTCCTAAAATCTTCCACACTTCGACTGGTATACCATCCGGCCCTACAGATTTACCATTTTTCATACTAATCACTGCCTTTTTTACTTCATCTAATGTAATTTCATTCACTAGGCCGGAGTTTTCTGATTTATCTTTCAAATCTCCACTCCATGCATTCTCTTCGTTCATTAGTCTTTCAAAATACACCTTCCAACGCTCTTGTATTTCCTCATCTTTCATCAGAACCTTGCCTGCTTCATCTTTTATACACTTTACATGCTTAATATCTCTCGCTCGTTCTTCCCGTGCTTTTGTAATGCGATACAGCGCTTTTTGCCCTTGAGGCCCATTTAAGGAGTTATATATCCTTTCTTGGGCCTGAGCCCTCGCCGTAGCTATCACCCTTTTAGCCTTTTTCTTGCATTCTTTGTATTCCCTCTTTATCCCTTTCTTCACACTTTCATTATCCTCTTTCTGCCACTTCTTAAATATATTTTTCTTTTCTTTCAATACCTGTTGCACATCTTGATTCCACCACCACGTATCCCTATCAATTACACCTTTTCCTTTCGTTTTTCCTAAAATTACTCTAGCTATATTTCTAATACAGCTAGCCATTTCATTCCAACATACATTCACAGATTTGCTCTTCATATCATTCATTCCACTCATTTGTTCTATCACACCTTGTATAAATCTACTTGCATACTCTTTCCTCTCAAGCATGCCCCATTTTAACCTAGGAGGGGGCCGGTTTTTGGTCTTAAGTGAGCGTATTTTTATCTCAGTATCTAACACTAACAGTCTGTGCTGCGATACAAGTGCTTCACCCGGCACCACCTTACAGTTCCTCACACAGCCCAACTTACTTCTCTTAACAAGAAAGTAATCAAGCTGTGTGGAGTAGTTGCCACTTTTATAAGTGATGAGATGTTCATCACTTTTCTGAAACCATGTATTAGCAATGGCCAGGTCAAGTGATGAAGCTACTTGGAGCAACGCCTCACCACCAGCATTACAATTGCCGTACCCCCAACCTCCATGCACTCTTTCATAGTTATCATTTGCAGCTCCTACATGTCCATTAAAATCACCTCCTATACATATCTCTTCACTATCTGGAATCCCTATCATAACTGCATCAAAATCCTCCCAAAACTTTTCTTTCTCCTCATCCTTACATCCGGCTTGGGGTGCATACGCGCTAATAACATTCAGAATCATACTCTCCCAAACTATTTTCACAACTATTAATCTATCATTTCTCCTTGTTACGTTCGTCACACATTCTTTCAAATTCCTATCTAATACTACACCTACACCATTTCTTTTTCCATCACTACCACTGTAGTAAAACTTGTATCCTTCACCAATTTCTCTAGCTCTAGTTCCCTTCCATTTCGTTTCTTGCAAACATGCAACATTTATTCTTCTCCTTTTTAACAAATCCGCCAACTCCCTTCCCCTTCCAGTCATCGTTCCAACATTCCAACTCGCATACCGCAATCTTACCTCTTTCGTACTGAGGGCTTGCTTCTTACGTCGCATCCGCCCGTGATGCAACAACCCTTGTCCATTTCCCGCAGAAACCGGGTGCTGTCCCTGCGCGTCGCCTGCGGGGTACGCCCTAGCCCTGTCATTATCTTTCATAACATGGTACATATTGCAAAAGGTTTCGGCAATAATTTTTATGACCGGCCGCCTGCCTGACGTCAACCCTCCTTGGGAATGTAGTCGCTGACCTGACGGCATCAGATGATGTTGGCCCAGGTCAAAGTAAGCTTTTAGTCGTCTTTTACGACACCCACAAGCAAAGCTAGGGTTGGTAGTATTCGAAGCCGCTTGTATGTTTGTAAAATAACATCACAATATAAGGATTAGTTCTATAGTGTCGGGCGTGAAAAAAAATATCTTATAGAAGTTTCTATTTTTTATTTTTATGTTTCGAACTTTTATTTTCTGTAATTTATCAGTCTTTTTTTTTCAAATCCACTTCTCTAGCAAAAATCCTTTATACTTGTATAACCGTGGATCGGATAAAGAATACTATCAAGATTTTTTGCGGCCTTTATCAAACGCAAGCACGAACCCTAACACTGTAATCTGATTACTGATTGCACTACAATTTACATGCCGAAATTTGGGTTTTTTTATAAACTTTGTTTAAAGGAATAACACAATACAAAAATAACAAGCAACTGAAGAAAATAATCGGCAATATTCTTTATGAAGGTTCGCGATATGTAAAAGGCCGGTCGTAAAACTTAATCGGAAAACTTATTATATGCGACTTTGTTTCTTTTAGCTGTGGGTAGAGGGAAAAGAAAATTCTAGAACGAGTTTATACAGTGAAATATTCTGTGAAACTTATCTTGTGTAGTGAGTAGCGCTGCTTATAGTATCGGAGCAACACTACCGTGAGTGTCCTAGAACTAGAAGGTAATTAAGAGCCTTCTCCATTCCTGGTCCTATTTCATCTGAAAAGTTGTTGTGTCTAAGGAACTGGCCGTTCCTGAAACTTAGTTATGATATGTATGTATATGGTAAGGCGATTAATTTAAATTGGGATTAAAGGGCAGGAATGAAGAATTAGAATTATTTCAAAAGCGAAACGTACCTACGGTAATATATTAGCAGTTGAAATTAGGAATACCTATGGCGACTATGACATTTCGTATCCGAATTTGAATATTAAGATTAACATTATATCGATTTCATTAGCACTGATCAAATTATGTCGCAATATCCGATAGTTTCATCATCATCGTAGCTCACATACGCACTGCTCAATGCGAATCTCCTACAAAATAGAAGGAGAAATTGATTTATTATACCACGCTGGTCGGACGTGTTGGCATAGAGTTTTATTTCGAGTTTTCCTTCTCTTCCATAGATGTTATATGCATATTATATTCCTTAATCGTCTCCACACAGAAAATTTCGGTTACGGTTATTAAATTTTTAATGGAATTGTAAAAGGAAATTACAGAGTAACGACTTGTCTTTATTTTTAGGCCAACATTTTATATATGTATGTATATTACAACGTAACATGTTCATTTTTCAGACTGTAAAAAAAGAGGTGGTTCTTAATTCGACTGTATTTTTTTATGTTAGTCACCTCAGAACTTTCGACTGGGTGAACCGATTTTGAAGATTATTTTTTTATATAAGGAAATCTTACTCCTCCTCCGCAGAATCTGCGGAAAATGGCAAGTTTGCAAGTTGAAGTTCTGGAGGGTGCTCATCACAGGAGTAAGATTTCCTTATATCCTATTCCACCTTGAGCCCATCCCGTATTCCTGCCTTCCTTTCTTTCTTGAGGTGTACGGTATATTGATTAACCGTGGGAAAGTGGTGGGTCTTCCTTCCTTTCCTCCATTTTAAGATAATAATGGATTTCCGCCATGTATTGCCTAATTCAATCAATTGAATATGTTTTTCATTATTAGTGGCGTAAAAATATTAAAGTATTTACTTAATATTTTTCAGTCTCAGAGAGGAATATATCCTTTGAGGGGCTGATAGATGTAATTTTTTTTATTCTAGTATTAAGTATAAAGCTACATAGAGCCAGGTTTTAGTTTTGTTATGATATTACGTTGATAGAAAGGTCTTCATATTCTGACATCAGTATAAAACTTTTATGGAAGATAGTAAATTTTCTGCTTTATCCAGATTTTCTTCACATCAAATATCGCATCTCATGTTATTTGCTATTTTTTTAGAATATCGTTTACGAGACAACAGGTCCAAGAGCAAAATTAATTTTAAGGAAATACTAACCAATTTACCCCTTATACTTAAAAAACAGTAGGTACGTCTGTTACACGCAATAAATCGTTGAATATTTATCACTGGCAACACCACCGTCGGCCATTTTAGACGCATCTGTCAATGACAAGCTGAAAATTTTCGTGGCGTTCGTTTTTTAAATTCCTCCTTCCTGTTCAGTCATGTGCATTTGAGCGCGTGACGTCAGCTGCTCGGACTCTCTGTGAAAGTGTGAACCCTTTGAGAGAAGTTTTGTTGTTCACTTTTAAGAAAATGCTTTAGTTTATTAAAGTTTTGGACTCTATTAAGTTTATAATGTATAATTTTTATGATGAGGGTAAAACTGTTCCCAAACTGTTCCATGATATCAGAGGATTTGTTTTGCTTATCAGAGGATTTTACCCATCCGTCCAACAGAATATCACTGTTGGTCATGTTTAATGGCCTTTCCACGAAGGGAGAACGGCCACTAAGCTTAGTGGCCGCTATTGAGTTTCCAAAAGAACGCTGCTATTCGCTTACTAGGTCCTCCCTTAGCCGGTTTCTTCGACTCACGTGAAAGCAAGAAGTGCCAATACATTCTATATTTAACTCGCCATTACTCACTCGAGTGGTTTTACGTTTTATACTTACTATATAAACCGAAAATTAATTAAAGTTATAAATCTTTTTAAGGATGAATATCCATTGCATGTTTTTATACTGATAGAATACCTACATGAACACTTTATTTTTTGTAAATCTTTCTTGATATGAAGAGAGTCTATAGAAGTCTATCAATTTCACTGGAATGCATAACTCACCAAAAATATTAAATAGTTCATCCAAAAGTGCACGCCTCATAATTTCTTTATTATTTATCAATGTCATAAATGAAAGATAAAAAAAACTTGAAATTTCGCGCCATTCTCGACGTAGCGCAAAACAAGCTTTGTAAACGTACCCAATTTTCATAGGATATACATACACTAAAGACTAAGCAGTTTAGTTTTTAATTTATTGCAATTAAACGACAAAGAATTGCCAAGCTTTTTTCGAAAGGAAACAGCGTGTTGCGATTATGAAGTTTTAAAAAAAAATCGATACATTAATTTTTACGGTCATGAGAGTACCAGATCCCTAGCGATAGACATCCGGACGTCCTCGAATATTTTTTTAATCAAATTTTTTCTTACTTTAAACAAAATAATTGCTTTTTAAAATATCAAATACGTTTTTACTTATATTTGATACCCGAATTAAAAGTTTTTTTTTTTAATGCAAGACACATCTGTTGTGGTAATTACGTGAGGATATTGAAGTAATGTTAAGACAATGACACTTAAGTTACCCAAATCTTTTAATGACGTTGAAGTTATCCTTAAGGGTGTGGATATGCAGACGTGTGTAGGGATGTGTGCGCGCGCCTTTGTTTAAGGAAGCGTTCGTCCATATCATTAATTCAATTTCCTTACAAAACTAATATATCAAACTATCTATAAAGGTTTCTTTTGAGTTTGGATATGGACCTGATGGTAGGCGTTATGGACAGCTAGACTGCTGCCTACCAATGAAAACCCCAAACCTACCCAAAAATTTGAACTGTCGGCTCTCTCGTTCAAAGAACCAAGCGCATCAGCATATTGCCACTGTTCAGACGTCGATTTTCTGCGAAGTGTAGTACTACCCCGAACGGCCGGCCCGCAGCTGTAGACAGGAAACTGTCCAACCAGTGTGCTCCTGCCACTATTTGTTTTGGTTTTTCTTACTTTCTCGTGGAAGTAAAGTAGTACCAAGAGAATGGACTGGCGCTCTTTTGAAAATTTATTGAACCGCCTGCGCTCGCTCACCTGCTAGGCAAGAGTGGCGATTATGGAGGTATCGATTTAATTGTTGTGAGGTCTGTGTGTAACAGTGGATATAAATAAGACGACGGATGGATGTATTTTACATTTTACTTACTTCACATAAAACCATCGGTTCAATAACAAAAGATCGATGACTTCTGCCCATCGGTTGAGGAAGAAGACGTATTACACCGACCGCAAGTAATTAAGGTAAATATAATGATTACACAATATATTTACACAAACTAATTAATTTAATAAATAATTAAGATCGGTCCACTCAATTAATCATGTCGTCACTGTCAATCCCCTAGTCGTCCGCCATCTTAATTGATAATCAATAAAATGGCGGGCGTTAAGATAGCGCGGGAAATATAACTTTTACTTAGAAGATTATCTTTCATAGAGTTAAAATGGAGTTGGTTGATTAAAACAAGCTTGGATTATTGATTAAGTTTGAGCAGTACTTGGCATGTGTCGACTTCGGGTATCTGATGACGATTTCTTAGTAGGATTAAAGACTATTTCATTTACTGGACATAATACTAATTATTCATTCAACTTATTGAAAGTAAACGTCGCATTTCTTTTTCTACAGGCAGGCAAACTCTATAATGATAGAAAAACTGGTGTCCTTTACCACCCTTTTTTTTTTTTTTTTTTTTTTGCGGTGGGTTATGGACGTCGCACCCCGCCAAATCGGTCCGGGGTGACGGAAGAGGCGGCGCACAACCCCATTGACCCACCCTGCAAGCACCTCTTCTTCGCCGTGCGAGCGGGCCACCGGTACCCGATCTTTGTCTTCGGTGGCCCGCTCGGCGGTATGCCCTCTCGGGCTCCTCTCTTGTCGACGCCCCGACAGCTTTCGCCGTCGAGGCGTCGTCCTCACGCGGTGGCCTCACGTCGGGTGACCGGACAATTCCCCGGTCCGATCACCCGAAGCCTCGGTTAGGGCGGCATCAGGCGCAGGTACTCGCGCCTGCGCCGCCCCGGCCGCGGGCGGCGGCCCGCGTCACGGGAATCCTCCCGGGCCCGTTCCGCCGCCTCCTTCTGCGAGATGACAGCCTCGCAGAAGGCGGCGACCGCGTCCCAATTCCTGACGCTGTCGACCATCGCTCGCGCAACAGTCGGCAGCGTCAGGTCGGCACCGATGACAGCGACGAGGTCACGGCGCTGCCCGTCCCAGCCCGTACATACCTCGAGCGTATGTTGCGCCGTGTCCTCGTCGCTACTGCAATGGTGGCAGGACGGAGTCCACTCCCTCCGCACGACCGTGTGCAGGTACTTGCCGAAGCAACCATGCCCCGACAAGACCTGCACCAACCGGAAAGAGAGGACTCCGTGCCGCCGCTCCATCCACTCCATCAGTACGGGCCGGAGGGCCTCAACGGTAAAAACACCGTGTCTAGGCCTCTCCAGCCGCGTAGCCCAACGGGCGATGACTTCTCGGCGGGCGTCCTCGCGCCAGGTGGCTATCTCGTTGAACGATGCGGAGCCACCCTCTTCGCGCATTGAGGTAACCCGCCGGTAGAGGCCGGAGAGCATCTCCGCCTCTAGGTCCCACGGGGGTGTCCCGGCCAATAGACATGCCGCCTCGGTAGACACCGTGCGGTACCCGCGAATGGCTCTGACCGCCATGGCTCGCTGTGGCCTCCACAGCACCGCCCTGAGCTGGGCGTTCAGAGCCCGTCCTTTACCACCCTAGAAGGGTTTAATTTCGAAATTGCCATTTGTTGCAGATATGTTACCTGCTAATACGCTTTTGACTTCAGTAGCCTGTCGGACGTGTTACCCTTTCGGGTCACTTACTCCCGTTCTGATTCCCTGCAGCGCTTGGTATAACGGCATCAAGCGCAATGTTCTCTCCATCCGCCTACACCCTTAAATTTCATTTAATTTTACAGTAATTATTAAATGATGTTTTTAAATGGCGCTCATCTGTCAAGAAATTATATTTAATTTCTAGTTTAATTAAAAACACTTGTAGCCGTTGTTACAATATTGTAGAGTATTAAATAACCATAAATAATTTTAATATAAGCCTCCCAAAGACAAAAGAGTTTCCTTAATAGCATAAAATTTATAATTAATCATGATCGCGGGGAGGGCCGGGAGAAAAATGGCTTCAATAAAATTGTTCCCGGGGAAGATATCATCTGTTTTAATTTTACGAGCTCAATGAAAATGTAGGGAATATTGGCTGCGTTGATTCTGTTTGATCAAGTACTCGTGAATTAAAAATAAATATCTGGATTAAATGAAAACATTATTCTATTTTCGCGTATCGCGGTGCAAACAAAATATTAACTCTTGTTACATTCTTAAGGCGGAATGACGTCACGTAAGCTGTTGCAAAACTTAGTCAAAACCGTACTATATTGTGGTCTTTTATCCGTATCCCTAGAAAGAATTTGGGTTTGGGATTACAAAAAAATAACTGTAACACTGCGCTGAAGAAAAATTGCCTTGATATTTTAAGAAATTTGTTAAAAAAATAAAACATAATTTAAAAAACCCGGGAATACTTCCACATCCAACATACCTGCAGTGAAGTACTATTGCAAGACGCTCGTGGCGATTACCCGGAGTCGAACGTACCTGTATATAGAAATGAAACGTAGTAATTGTCACGAGCGTCTTGTGACAGTACGCACTTGGTTGCTGGTCGTTGTTTTTACAAAACATCATTTTTGTCGTAATGCGTTTTCGTTTTTAATTATTCAGGTATCCCTTCGTCAAGACTAAATCAGTTTTAATTACAAAATATATTACTTGTGGTCTCTTATTATTAAATATTTATATATGGCAATTTATTAAATTAAATTTGCTTTCTTTATTCCCTTAAGTTACAAATATTGAATACGCGCAATGGTTCCCAATGATTTTACATTAGGTAAACTCCCACCTCGCGTGTTCGACACTCGTAAAGTGTGCAGTTTATCAGCTAACGGCATCTAACCCATATCGATACTACTTGCAATTATGTTGAGTTAAAACACACACACAATATGTTTACCTACATATATACTATATAGTTTTTGGAACATAGATTCTGTACATGCCATTTGTTTATTTTTTAAACTAGCTAATTTGAAATCGACTACAGTGCCATCTACCCGCGTTTTAATAGTTAAGGTTTAGTAGTTTAAAATAATGTTAGCATTATTGTATTTTTAATGAAACAGTTTTGTGACACATTTGAATGGAAAAAAGACTACAAGTCTTTTTTTCTGTTTTATATACATAGGTAGCTTTATTGATTTGTCCGCATGGACTAAGCAAACCATATACGCATCTACTTGAAAGGGTGGTTTCAAGAATTTAATTGATTTTACCCAAGTATCAGTGCACTTCTACCGGCCACTGCTCTTAATATCGTATTTTTTCTCTTTACAATCCATCATGTACCAATTGCTGGGTTCGGCTATCCTCCACAGTGGCAGGGAGATTGACACACTATACCACGTCAGTCACCTTTCTCTTACATAGTAGATGTTATCTACATATTATCTGTCTTAGTCTTTTACAACAAACACTGGCAGGAAAGCCGGGTGTTGTATTATATTCCTCTTCCGTCATAACACGGATGAATTTCGTCTACATTTATAAAACCCGATTACGAAGCGAAAAATGATGTCACAAGCGGGATTCGAACCCGCGCCTATTGGGATTCCGGCCCAATCGTATTGATTGGAATCGTAACGATTGGGCCGAAATCCCAATAGCCGCGGGTTCGAATCCCGCTTGTGACATCATTTTTCGCTTCGTAATCGGATTTTATAAATAATTAAGCATATTAAATGCTAAATTTCAGTAATTCGTCTACATTATTAAGATTTTCTACAAGAGACATTTGTAAAGTGGAGGGGAATGATGATGAATGTAACGTAGTTGGTAATAAGATTGTTCTGTAAATATAAATAACAATTACAATGTTTGTATTATTTATGGAATTACATTGTTTCTCGATATACAGGGTGAACTTTATGTATGGGAACACCTGAAAATCTCGAGAACTATTGGATATATCGGGAAATGACCTGGACAAAAGTTTCATGAGAAGGAACGGGAAACTCAAATTAAAGCTCAAATTTGACCTTGGGCATGGCCTTCACCCAAATTCGAAGGTCAACTTTGTTTTTTTAAATGGAAACCTCTATTTATGACCTTGGATTCGGAATGAACGAAAAATTTTACGTTCAAAACCATATTCATACTTCATTTTTGAAGGTGTCGCTGGAAACGAAATTATAAAAAAGGACCTCATATCAACTGATTTTCACACTGGAACACCAGGATATCTCGGTAAATGCCGATTTTTCAAAAAAATGTTTCAGGCAAAAGTTTCATGGGAAGGAACAGGGAACTCGATTCCAAATTCCTAACACATTTTTTCAAAAAATCGCTATTTACTGAGATATTCAGGTGTTCCAGTGTGAAAATCAGTTGATGTGAGGTCTTTTTGTAAGCGACCTTCCTACGACCTTAAAATAAAAGTATGAATATGGTTTTGAACGTATAATTTCCCGCTCTTTCCAAATCCGAGGTCAAAAATAGAGGTTCCTATTCAAAAAAACAAAGTTGACCTTCGAATTTGGGTGAAGGTCACGGCCAAGGTCAAATTTGAGCTTTGATTCGAGTTTCCCGTTCCTTCTCACGAAACTTTTGTCCGGGTCATTTCCCGATATATCCAATAGTTCTCGAGATTTTCAGGTGTTCCCATACATAAAGTTCACGTAGTATGTGTGTTCGACTGTAGTGTAGGTACAGATGGCGTACAGTGGTTAAAACACCAACCAGATAACGTGTCGTGATTCGATCCCCACGATTTTTTTTATTATTATTTCTAATGGTGGCAAACCAGCAAGCAGCACACTTGATGATCACTACCGCCCATGGACCTTTGCAATACCAAGGGTATAACTAGGCCGCTGCCACCAATATAAACCCCAAACCCACCCAATTGGGCTTCCGGCTCTCTCGCTCACCGAACGAAGCGCAATAACACATTCCTACGTCGACCTTCTGATCAGTGCGGTACTACCGCGGACGGACCGGCCCGCGGCTGCAGACAGACAACTGTCAACAGCGTGCTCCTATCACTATTTGTATTACGTAGAACAATACTTTGTGCAGATCAACAAATTGTTCTCTCTGTTTGTAATTTGTGTCTATTAAATTGAATGTCTGTAAAGTCTACAGCAATACAAGGATTATTTCTTTAGTGCCGGGTGTCGTTTTTATAATAAAAAACAAAAAATGTGAGAGGCGATTTTTTAATATTAAATTGTTAATTAATTTAATTTGTATAGTAATAACAGAAACTGAGATGGTTAACCCACTTGCGAAGCGCAACCATTATGATATAATCCGCTTCCGCTGCATTACGTTACATATAATGTCATCAAAATTATTTAACATAACACGCTAATATAAAAAAGTATTCAATATAATAGAAGATCACCACATGACGCTTTCACGTTCCCGCTAAAACCCAGCTAGATATTTAAAAAAAAACCACAGATAGATAATATTACAGTAAAATTGTAAGCACACGCGGCGATCAAGTCGAGCGAGTCGGATTGCGGTTCACGAAAGGCCACATTAGGCCATGGACTATTGTTGCCCAACAATGACCATAATGCGTCACGCTTTTTTTTTATTTTACTGACACATTGAACTGGGCATCGTGGTATAATGAATCACGCAGGTAATATTAGCTCAAATAATATGGAAGTGAAAATTCTGATGTGAGCGCTTTCAAATTCTGATCCGCACTCCTTGTGTGTGTAGCAAGTGTTGGTGGGTTGCTTGACAATGAATGAAACATCACCTCATCTCGTGCACATAATATGTATATAAATAAATCTATGTATAAACTCAGATCTATGTCTACACAAAAATGTTTGGTGTATATAATTTTAAATGTTTACCTCTACATACAATAAGTTTTGTCGTGTCTTTAAGACACACCTGTCTAATTTTTTTTTTAAATTTTAATGCAAATGTATATTCATGGACGTCTTTTTTTCAGCCTGATAGTAATCATTTACTCTTCCGTGGATGTTGGTAAAATTAAATGAGCAGTTTAAGCAATTCTTCCGGTTAGAATAGGATAATGGACCACTTTTTCACTGGAGTAGGGCTCTGGTCAATATTGGAACGTATTATGGACTGAAAAAATAAATATATACATCAGCTTAGCCATTTGAGAAATAAAACCGTGAGATATTATAGTTGTTTCTTCAGTACGTTAATCACAAGATTTAGAATTTATTGTGGAATTTATGCCAATTAAAACTACTTTCTCTTACTCGTCCTAGTATGACGGCTTTTCGAAGACGTAGCGGAGTATGCCGTGGATATATAAATAAAGGTCTATTCAGATCTTGCCGAACGTGCTGGAACTTCTACTCTATGTTACAGTTTATTGGTCTTTTAATTTTATGATTGTGGGGCAACTTTATAATGGGTCGATTGAAAAATTACGCATTTGCTGCTGAATACATTATATTATAATTTGATGTATTCATGTATAGATGAGTGACCACATATAATAAAAGGGTATGAATACTATTGGTCATAAAGGGTAATCTTTTGCCCGTAGTGTCGTTAAAGATGACTAAGCGATGTGGGCAGCAGGCAACATCAATGTTTAAGAAGGGAAATTCGTCAAAAAACTATATGCCAATACATAAATTAATTTTCTACTCAGTGTCGGAGACTGAGCGCAATATTAGGATGTCTATAGGCTGTGATGATGACATATGAAGTATTCGAGCGTCTGTCAGAACTGAGAGTAATATATATCGCACCGACCAGATATGAATCGACCCTTATCATCGCGCATCACTTCAATGTGTATAAATATTTCGTACATTTAAAACATTAATGACAGATATGAAGACTTATGTGACCTTAAAAAACCTAATTAAGAAATACCACTTATTAGATTTTAGTATCATCTCATCTCAGCTCATATATGTTCTACTGTTGGGCTCGAGCCTCCTCCATAATGTGGTGGCAATTTACCTCCTATACCATGCTGGTCAGACGCGATGGTTTTTTTTTTGGCGGCGTGCTATGGAATGTTCACACCCCGCTAAATGGTATCTTCGGTGGCCAAGATGCGTTGGTATAGGGTTTTGTTTAGAGTTTTCCGTCTCTTGCATAGATGTTATATGCGTTTTGTATCCCTTAGTCGTCTCTTACGATCACCCACGGGTAAGATAGTGAGTGGTGAGTTGTATACTTACTCCGTCACCACACGGAGAGATTTTAGTATACCTTTATGTTAATTTACTCAAGTTGTGTTTAGGACCTTTATACAAGTTTTAGAGATCTAGTTTGTCATTTATTCATTAACCTTTAAGAAAAAATATTGACAAAGCTGTAAATCATCATCATCATCCTGTTTTTCAAGATCTATGTAATAAAATACGAATAATTATTTCTATGTCCGTTATAGATTTTGAAGTAATGCAACCGTTGTGTACCAACTTTTTCATTTGGAAAGAAAATTAATGCAAATATGATCTCGTGGCGCTGCGATCGATTTTCTGTTTTTTACAAAATATCATCTTTTGGGTCAGCTATAATGTTAATAAAATAAAAAAATATTGAATTAATTATAATTATTATCACGTTGTTTGCTCTATATCTACTTAACGTTCTTTGAACTTTTCTAAAGCGTTATGTAGCAATAGTTTATTATAATACAAGGTTATTCGTTACAAATGAGAACGATTGAAGTAGTGACTTCGAAGCTAACAGTTATTTTAATTATTTTTCGTATTGCTTCAACTTTTTCTAATGGCGTGATGAAACTGTTAACATTTTTTTTTGTCGTCTGCCTACTTATTTCTTAAATTGCAATGCTGATCGATAGCCGTCAAAAAAAGCGCGAAATATGATTTCGTCTGTGAAACCTCATAAATTAATGAAAATAATATTTTCGAACGTAAAAAAACAATGTATATTACAGCTATTAATTATACACATTTTGTTTACAAAACTGTATATTTTTAATTTTATTGCGAAACTCATTAACTGGTCTAGGAAGCATTTTCATAAGTAATTAATACTTTACAGAGAGTGCACTTTTATAATAACGGTTGTATAATACAATAATAATATTTTAATTAAAACATATTTATTGAAATAACAAAAAATTCACATTCATAACACGTTTTCTTCGACTAACCTACAAAATCATTTCGCAAAGAGAGGTTAAACAATACACAATTATTAGACAATTGAAATTGAACTGTGTTTAGTAATGTATAAAGTAGGAAATGTAAATATAGTAACTGTTGAGGTCTTTAACCTACACTAACGGAGAACACCGTTAGTTCCCGCGCAAACAGTATGGCCGCGCGCGAACGATGCAAAGGCTTGTGGCGCAAGTCCTATATTTTTTATTGTGCAACTTTTAAGGTAAATTAGGTGCAATATTGTAATGTTTATTGAGCCATTGGATTCGTAAAACAGATGTTTTCTGTTTTATTTCAGAATTATATATTCAGGTCACGTTGCCACAGTGAAAAAAGATTTAAATTTATTTTATTAATATTTCAGTTTTTTTCGTTCAGTTGAGTTCGGATTCGTCATATTTATTAATTTTTAAAAGGTCTTCTCTCAA
The DNA here is from genome assembly GCA_905163515.2 of Lymantria monacha. Taxonomy (NCBI): domain Eukaryota; kingdom Metazoa; phylum Arthropoda; class Insecta; order Lepidoptera; family Erebidae; genus Lymantria; species Lymantria monacha. The sequence goes on along the minus strand of LR991104.1, from coordinate 24,273,855 downwards.
AGTGAAATAAAGAGTTTTCGTCAATCCGTTTTAAATGAGAAATGTCTGTGCTTGCAATGAAATAACAAAAATATTTTATTACAAGCGGCATACTGAGTCTTCTGTTTACACAGGAAGTCGTAAGGAAGGCAAAAATATTATTATTTTAATTAATCAACTTGTTTTTGTAAATGGGAACACTAATACATGTATTAAAGTGGTAATTAATATTATTAGCAAGTGACCGACTTTGTTCTAGCCTTATATTCAACAGTGTTTTAGCGCATATCTTATGTAATTTTGATTTTAATATCGTAATGTAAAGCAAAGAAAGTGTTAGAGAGGGGTGAATATGAAATAACAGTGTGAATTAACAATGCTTTAGGCGTGTTTTCCGATTCTGTCAATAGAGAAAATTTTCAGTAACGTGACATCATTTTACTAATGTCGATTAAGTTATTGTAAGTAAATACATCACACAGACAGTGATTTTAAAATTAAGTGCAAAATAAACTTAAGAAATAAATTCACTATAGCTGCTGTTTGCTGCTATTTTCGTATTAGTAACTACGTAATTGGAAAAAAATCAAAAGAAATAATTGACCAAAAAGCCTATTACTTCTAAATAGAATATTTTATAATGTCAATTTATATGGCTGAATGTGAAATTAACTGCACAGATTGCGTGGTGGTCAACATACTGAGATATCATGCCAAGTTGTAGCAGGTTCAATTCCTTATACGTCTAAATAAGTCTTTTTTGATGAATTCCTTATTTGAGTCCATTAATTGCATCTTCGTTAAGTCCCCAGCATAACAAGGATTAATTCCTTAGTGCAGGTTGTCTAAAAAAAAACAAATATTATATCAAGGTCAAAATGAACGCGCATGGGGTGGCGCAGGCGCGAATATCTGCCTAATGCCGCCCTAACCGAGGCCGCAGATGACTGGATCGGGGAATAGTCCGTCACTCGCATAAAGGCTGGCTGCCTAAAAGTGATGCCTCGGCAGCAAGCTAAGGCGACTTCGACGAAAGATGGTACCCGAAAGAGTATCCGCTGGACTAGCCACGGACGTCAAGGAAGATGATGATGATGATTTTTTTACTCCAGACGGAACGTCCGGCGTCGGCCCAGACCATAGACAGACAAAAGAAGGTCAAAATGAAAGTTTATACTACAGTGCCAGTGGGTAGATAAAAAAAATCATTGTAATAAACATTGAAAGTCAACTTGGCTTTAACACAACAACAACCTTAGCTTTGCCGTTTCCATAAATACTAAACGGCATTAAAAAAAAGTTGTATAGAATGACAGTTGAACATCTGTCTAACAATTATTCCAAACAATATGGCGGTTTAATTAGGTGTAAAATGTTATTGTTCCAAACTCGTTTAATGCATATTACGTGGTTCTTGACAATCGTAAAAATAAATTTTCCAAAGAAATACGTTCTCATTCGTTGCGTTAGGATATTAACCGCTTATAGTTACGACGATTTAGCAATTACGCCATTTTAATACAGTAAATTAATAATTTCCCATACGTTGGGTTTTTTTATTGCTTATGGTGGCAAACCAGCAAGCAGCACACCTGATGGTAAGTGTCACTGCTGCCCATGAACCTTTGCAATACCAAAGGTATAGCTAGGCCACTGCCTACCAATATAAACCCCAAACCCATTCAGTTGGGTTTCTGGCTCTCTCGCTCACCGAAAGAAGCGCAACAGCATATTGCCATTACTCAGACGTCGATCTTCTGCTCAGTGTGGTACTACCCTGTATGGACCGTCCCGCTGCTGTAGACAGAAAACTTTCAACTGCGTGGTCCTACCACTAACAAACTGGTTTTACCTTTCGTAACAGTCGGAATAAGCGATAATTAATGAAACACCAGAACTTTCGATAATAGCGCTCTTCTGGAAGAATTATAATACTAGTGTTATTCTACGTAAAGTAAAGAGAATGAATGGAGTTTCTTTTTCATCCATAACAAACATTTTCATTGCGTTTCACCCTGGTAGTGGTTGAATTTCGATTATCCAGTATCAGTAACCTCGCTTTGTAGTTGATGAGTAGGTTAACTAGTTTCATTATATTATTCGTTGATGTGTTGTTGTGAACAACAGTTGTTTTAGTAACAAGTTGTGATAGATGGTACCCCAATACCTAATTACCACACGGAAATGCATTAAGTTGATACAACACTCGTCCGCTGAATGTGAAAGTAATCGGTTCCGCTTGTACTCGAACTGTTGAAAGTTAATTATAACTTCTCGCTAATATATATGTTTTAAAAGCATACATAAACTAACCGTGTGACGGAGTAAGAATACAATTCACGACCACGAGGATGCCAAAAGTCTTGCCGTAATTATCAGTGGTAACGGCGATGTTAATACCACCGTGTCTCTTAAAACAAGTAGTCGTGTTTAATCTCCAATGAGCCTTTATAGAACTTTATTATAGAAATATATTTTGGATATTTTTTCTGTGTCGATGGAGTAAGAATGCAATCCACTACCCTCTGTCTTGCACGGGGGTGTCGTAAAGGATGACTAAGTTATATGGAGATGCAACTCTGTGGAAGAAGTGTCTGTATAGAGTGTATAGTTATCAAAACAGGCAGAGTATTATAGCAACTGCACAGTCATCGTTGTTATGACAACTGTCGTCACAACAACGATGGTCATTTGGTATATTGTGGTTATTATTAATATTGATACTATTATTAAAGTCGCGGGACGACGTGTAATCACAAATGTGGTAATAATATTAATAGGTCCACCACGAAAGCGAAGCTGCTGAAACGATCTATTACATAATAAAGCCAAGGTCGTATCCTCCCACAGGGTATTGTGAAGATAGACGTGCGAGGTCAAGGAGCCAGTCCTTTTGTCTGTGAACACACCTGAGTATAATGCAAATGGGACGTGACTTATTGTATTATTTTTCTAAGATAACCTTTACAACTCATGGACCTTATCGAGGTATTTGTTAATTAATTTTATTTTTGTTTCATTCCAGGTACTTATCGGCAGATACAGGACACTTCAATCTTCAATAGAGACAAGGCCATGCAACATAAAATTGTCGAAGGTACCAACGTTTCGAACACATCAGACCGTTCACGATCACAGGAGGACTAAGGTGTCCACTTTGGTGTGTCTCGTCATACCATACACATAAAGTGACACTTGTCTCGCGACACTAGCCGTCGGAGATGGCGCTAGGGCGCAACATTTTTATATAGTTTTAAATCTGTGACAAATGAACCGGCTGAGGGATCACCGAAAGAAAAAACTAATCGCTCCATTACTTTAGTAGCTTCGATGGCCGAGGCCGACCCACGTCAAATTTATTACACCCCTCTATTTGCATCTGAAGTAAATAATGGGTCAAAATTAATAACTAATACTGCATTGGGTAGACGACAATCCTTTCTTTTTTTATAGTGGCGATAGAGCAAGTAGCACACCTGGTGGTAAGTCATACTGCCGTTCATGGTTCTTTGCAATATCAAGGGTATAAGCTAGGCCGCTGCCTACCAGTACAGATCCCAAACCCACCCAGTCGGGCTTCCTTTCTTTGTCCCTTTAGTTGATTTGTGAAGCTTCTAATATGGTGATTTTTCTATTACTATGAAGATTGAGATTTATTTGAAACGTCTGAATAATAAAAACAAAATTAAACCCGATAATATTAATTAAATCTCACAAGGCATTAGAAGTTTGCACATCAAAGAAAATAACCTAAAAGAGCCCAAAATTGTTGTATAATAATCCTTTGTCCATGAAATATATTCATGGATAGCCATTAATATTCATACGAATAGCAGGAAAAATAAAAAAAAACGGACCATTACAATATTATTAATAAATATAATCCCGGGCAAGCAAAATGGTTAACAAAAACCATTATTTCGTAAGCTTTAGAGAGGAATAATACATTTTGTAACTGATCTCTCTATAGTTATAGTATCTACAGGCAGGCGGCTTAGCGGTATTTTTTTTTTTTTTTTTTTATTATTTATTATACAATATTTTATGTACAAAACAAATTTGTACAGTCAATAATTTGTGTATTTCATAAAATATTTTATTATACAATATTTTATGAAATACACAAATTATTGACTGTACAAATTGCGTACGGACCTTTGGTGCCAGTGTCGTGGATTCGATTCCTACGCAAGACAAAACTTTGTGCGCCCCACAAGCTGTTGTTCTGAGTCTGGGTGTAATTTGTTTGTAAAGTCCCTCGCAATACAAAGATTATTTCCTTGGAACAAGATGGTGTCTTTTTAATATTAAAATAATAATGATATTCTGAATATGAATGTAATTTGTCTCTGGTAATTGTACATTTGTAGAGTTCCACGAAACTATTTTTTTTTTGAAGTTCTTGCGGCGTTATTAAAAAGAATAATGAAAAAAAAATATGATTCTCATTGTCCAAGACTTTATTTCCACTTGTTTTGTGATTAATTTATCAGTATTCTGGCAGAAACGTCTGCATGAGTTCGTTTTGTTATGAAGCAACTGTCATCTAACGTGCACAGTACAAAGCGTTAAAGGCTAGATATTGTGGGGCTCTACTTGTGGGGTCTGCTCTAGACATGATCTTTTGTATTATGTGAAAGTAAAGGGTTGGTGAGATGTATTTTTATTTCGTCACAAGCTATTGCTGCTCAAAAATATACACAAGAATGAGACCACCTTCATAAACCTTTTTGACTAAAAATATAAAGCAGGCCCCGCTCCCTTCCATAGATCATTAAAACATAGTGTAGGTTGTATATTTAAACATTAAGCAATGGTGACAAGGGTTTTTACTCCAGCTTTATGGCGACGTAAAACAAATATCACTTAAAGCTTATGGCATTTTAGTGCGAAAAATGAGGGTGCTATTGTTTTTTTTTTTATGATATCTGCAGTAAGTTAGTTTTGTAGTCCGGGGGAGCTAACACTATTGTTATATAAGTTTTATTTCTATATTACAATGAATTTTGTACTGTGAGGTGACTAAAGTAGGATTACTTAAAGATCGAAACGGCTTAGCGGCTTTGGTGATGTCACTTGAAATTGTTCACTTTTCAGCGAACGAAACATAGCTACAATGATATCACATAATTTTAATTCTTTTCATTTTTTTTAACTTTGGCAACGGAGCCATGTATTTAAAAGAAATTAAAAAATTCACAGATCTTGTACAATAATTTTCTTCTTAACTTATAGAACAATATTGCATTTGTTTATATACATATATATTAACTTATTCTTGATTATGAAATACGTCATTTAGGATTTTTTTGCAGAACATAAAGGTACACGAAACCACGTATATTCACTTTAGTATTTTCTCTATAGTAGTAAGTACGTTACATAAAATACTAGCAAAATTATTCAATATAACACTGTGGAACACTAAAATTTTGAATAAAATTTAATTGGCACAAGACATTTTCATATTCCTGCTAAAATACTGCCTCATTCTTTCATATGCCAGAAATATAATTAATCACTGACAGTAAAACAATATTATTTTTAAAGGTAATTTTTCGAAACTAAATAATATTATTTTAAGGTTAACAAAACTTTGTAGAAGTTGGGCTTTTAAAAACGCATCTTAAAATAGTTTAATTGGCTAAATAGTTAAGTTAATGTCATGATAAATATATGAAAAAACAAATCCCAAAGACTAATTAACCAGTGACATAACAGCTAAACTGAAACTGGCAACACTGACTTTTTATTTTACTTTCTTTATTACAAGCTCGTAACGATGCCGTAAATGATCTGCTTTAAAAATAAATAAACGACAACCATACTCAAGTTTTCCATTATATAACACATAGGAAACTGTTATAAAAGTCACTCGTTAAATCCACATGCCCGTATTTCAAAGCCCTTGACACCATAAAGGAATCGTAAATGTACACACAACTAAATCATAATCTAGTTTTATTAAGAATAATGGCCGCCGCATCCACGTACCAAGTATGTGGGCCAAGATGGGATTAATAACAACGGAACGTTTTCTAATCCGTTTGAGCAGAATGAGAAAACCTTGGTCTGTTTCAAAGTAGATTAGAAAAATATAAATGTCAATTTGACAATTCGATACTATTGGCGGGATACAATTTTATTGCGCGTTTAATTTCGTAGAGTTTTCTAAATACAGAATTGTTTCTATTAGTTGTGTGTGGGTTTAAACTTATTGTTATTTGCTAAAAGCCTTTGTTTGGAAATGGTACAAAATTTCATGTAAATAAGAAAAACTAGAAACAAAAAACCTATATCAGCCCGTGCTAATAGACGAATTAAAAATACAAGTGAGAAAGAAGACTGTGGTACTGTGGGTACAAAAGTGTTCCGTAGTGAGCCATAAGAATAAATATATTAGATGAAATCTACTAACGATGGACAAAGCCTTAGTTTATGTAAAACATGTGTCGCTAAATAGTTTTTAGATGAGATACTTAGAAAAATAATATATGTGTTATTATTCTAATCTTAGATAATTAACAATACTTTTTATATGTTGTGCATTTCAACTGATGCATGAGTGACATCTACGACCTATTTGTCTTAACTATTTGGTCTGGAACACATTATGCATTGTAAAAATGCAGCAATAATTTGTACAATTAAATATCGCATTGCCAACCATCATTCTGCTGTTATCACCAATTAATTGTGATCGACGCAACATGTAACTACTCTTCTTACATCGTACATATATATTGCAAAAGTTTTGAGAGTATGTATACTTTTGTCTAGCCGCCTACCTGGCAAGTCAACCCTTCTTGGGAATGTAATTATTGAGCAAACAGCATCAGATATGGTGCACCTAGGTCGTGTAAGACTCTATTCTTTACGACATCCACGAGATACGTAAGGGTCGGTAGTATTCGTAGCCCCCGCCCCCACACAGCAAATACTTCAGTACAATTGTATAAATTGCAAATATGTAAGTAAAATTTTCTAAATAAACGTGTTATCTATAACTGTTTGTTATCAATGTTATACATGTGTATAGCATCACAGATAATAACAATTATCGATGACCTACAAACATGGCGGTAATATTACGTTCATTGATAACTATTTAGCGCGATCACAATTACATCGAATGCATATATTATTTATTAGCTTCTGCCCGCGGCTTCGCCCGCATAAAAGGTTCCTTCCTAAAGTTTTGCATCCCCTATTTTTATTTTTCCCCTTAAGGGTAAATTTTTACATGTTTATGTCATATTTATTTATATCTAATCAATAGCCTAAAAATAAGTATTAAGCTTCTGGCTTTAAAAATGAAGATAATTCTTTACAACTTTTCATCCCCCTTTACAACCCCTTTTTTGTATTAAAAAGTAGCCTATGTCCTTTATCAGGCTGTAGACTATCTGTGTACCATATTTCATTTAGATCGGTTCAGTAGTTTTGGCGTGAAAGAGCGACAGACAGACAGAGTTACTTTTGCATTTATAATATTAGTAAGGATTAGGAAATATTTAATTATTTAATGTCACATTTATGTTAGACAGCTACCCCTGTCATACGCGCGCACACACAAATTAATGGAGAATAGCGGCGTAGTAGGTATCACGGCATGACCACATTTGCCTTAGTACCTACCCAATCTATCATTTCCAGTAGTCGATACAATTTTACTGCCAAGGCGCGCAATAAGATGTTTCATATCACAAACTTTCAATACCTATCTATTATATACAGGTATAGTATGTTATTAACAAATCAATAGTGCTGTCAAAAATACAACAATCATCAACGATGACTGCTCTCACGTCTTTACTTGTGTTCGGGTCGCACAATCGGCGATCTTCTTTCTTGCCATATTTCTGTAGTGCGCTCGGTTGCTGCCTGACCACAGCACTGCGCACTCTTATTGTCCTAACTTTTGAAATACTCTACCAAACGACACACGGTAAAAGGCAAAAAATATGTACTTTAAATATCGAAAGCAATAAAAGCATTTGCTTGTGTAAGAATCAATTCGTTACTATAAAATGTGCATCGGCAATAAATACCAAATTATTATGAATTTTTAATTTACTATTTTAACGATAAATGCTTACATATTAAAAATAGATATATGCTGTCGCGGACTTTTTTGTAGAACTATTTAAGAGGTACATTTCCACAATACATAACATTCATCTGAGTTTCAAGATTTTTGCAGCGTATGCAAAAATAGATCGCAGATGGGCGTTTTTTTCTGACTTAAGCAATTTTTATCGTTATATTTTAGCCTATTTACAAAATATCTCTATAAATTATAGCCCATGTGTTATTCTGATGTGTAAGCTATATTACTATAAAGTTTCATCAAAATCTATTCGGTAGTTTTTGCGTGAAAGAGCAACAAAGATGTTCACACCCATACATTATTACAAACTTTCGCGTTTATAATATTAGTAGGAAGTAGGATATAGTATTTAATTATATAGAAAGGAACATGTTAGGTTGAAAACTAATATCTTCTTTCTCTTCTATATTCTTCTTAGTTCACATAATGAAATTTAAATACATATCAATATTCACTAATATTGTTAGCTTTTCCGTGCGGTGACGGAGTAAGAATAAAATTCAAATATCTTAGGGGCGTCCATTAATCACGTGATCTTCCCCCCTCCCCCTTGGTGATCCTATACGACTAGACTAATCTCACATACCTATAGAAAATATAAATAAAACGAATCTCAGAAATATTGAAATGGTTATTTGATACACAATTGTATTCGTATTTACATTATTTTTATATAAATTTATATTATGTAGATATTCTATCACGTTTGTATTTGATTTTTAATGTCTCGATGTTTCAAACACTACAGCGTTCATGGTCTGAACACACCATGAGCGGGAGACCTCCCGTAACCATGAATGCTGTAAATTGTTTGAAACGTCGACAAATTAAAAAGTCAAATACAAATGGTACAGAATACGTTAAAATAGTTTTATTTCAAATGTTGTAATAGTCGCGTAAACATCATCATTATTTGTACATAGTTCGTAAAATTTTGTCAACAGTTAATTAAAACATATATAATAAGTATTTCTTAGATGAAAACTAATTTGATAATCAAATAATTTGTTATAAAGAAAGTATTGTCTGTGAGTAGGTAGGTACATGACCGATGGAGCGATGGGAGCCGCACACAGTGCTGGACTCATTATCGGTGTAACGTGAAAGTGGTCAGTTACACGAACCGTCAGTAGGTTATTAGTTCCCGGTAATGGTGGATGGTATGTACCACTTATTGTGCACCTACCTACATTGTATATCGTGAGTAACTACTTTCGCTACCAATTATAATTGACTAACAATATAATAATTGTTAGAAAAAAACTTATCTGTTTATTCAGGATATTGATGCGTAGTTGTATTATACCCACTTTCACTAACGACTACCTAAATTATACGTAATACCTAAATCAATATGACACATAATATGATTTTAATTTTTGAATTTCATGTAACAAGCCTTAGATATTGTCTAACATGCCGGGCCGGCCACCGAAGATAAAGATCGGGTACCAGTGGCCCGCTCGCACGGTGGAGTGAGGTGCTTACAGGGTGGGTCCATGGGGTTGCGCGTCGCCCCGGGCCGATTTGCCGGGGCGCGACCACATCCATGGTCCCACCTTGCGAAGAAAAAAAAAAGTGTTGCCTAACATTTAGAAACATGATGAAAATTAGTATCGGTAATAATTTTCTTTATATTCGTTATTTCACCGGTATGGTAATATTGTATGAATGATGATAAGCGAAGAATCTTCTCAGCTCATGTACGTCCCACTGCTGGGCTTGAGCCATCTACACGGTGGGAGGGAAATTGACCCGATATATCACGCTGGTCAAACGTACGGTTTTTATCGAGTTTAGCTTCTCTTACATAGATGTTGTTTCGTTTTATGTTCCTTGGTCATGCGACACTCACGTGTAAGGTACACGATAGTGAGTTACATTCTTACTCCGTCACTACACGAGAATAACAAAACTAATAGTGAATATAAAAATAATTATAATAATAAAAAAAAAATATTTCCAATAGACACAGAGTGATGATAATTTTTCAACTATTGTCAGCACAACCGTTCAGGAATTCAATCACATAAACTCGTACAGAATTATATATAAAATACCGTAAGAAAATCAAAAAGTGAATGAAATGCAATAAATCTTAAAATATTTATAAGTTAATTTTATTGGAGTTAACACTCCTTAAGAATCGATTTTCATATAAGGCGCCCGGTATGAGAAAGATTTGGGGAGTAAAATCTAGTGATTGAATGACCTCGTTACGTTTTTGGTGCGCAACCTATTCTGCGCACCTTTCACTTTCTGACGTGAGATTCTTCACTGAACAGTTTTAATAAATGTAAATAATAATCGTACTTAAGGAGTAAATTCCAGTCGCGCGTCGGAGCTCACACACACACTTTTTTTTATTTTCATCAGGTATTTTATCTTTGAGAGATTAAATACCTGATTAAGATTCTTCCTCTGTAATTACAAAGAAAAATGTTTGTATTTACAGAAAAAAAAAGACATTTATAAAATCCGATTACGAAATGAAAAATGATGTCGCAAGCGGGATTCGAACCCGCGCCTATTGGGATTCCGGCCCAATCGTGCTGCCACTACACTACCGCGACTAATTGTAGGACATGCAAATTTCATTTTCGTATTGTATTTACGTCTTAAGGTGACGGTGTGCTATCTACCCGACAATGTTTACACATTGTCATATACAATTCTAACTGTAAAGTTTGAAGTATTAAGCCTATAACAATGTGTAAACATTGTCGGGTAGATAGCACACCGTCACCTTAAGACGTAAATACAATACGAAAATGAGATTTGCATGTCCTACAATTAGTCGCGGTAGTGTAGTGGCAGCACGATTGGGCCGGAATCCCAATAGGCGCGGGTTCGAATCCCGCTTGCGACATCATTTTTCATTTCGTAATCGGATTTTATAAATAATTAAGCATATTAAATGCTAAATTTCAGTAATTTAAAAAAAAGACATTTATCAGGAATATGAATCTTTGTGTAGAGTTATCTATGTAGTTAGTAAAGTATTCTCTTGGCTAGGACACGGAGCGGTTACGCCCTTGTCGAGTGAAAGGCGGTCATCGTAACGGCTCACAGTACGTTTTCTCCCCCACCACTGAAGGCACATACTCTGCGCTTACACCGACGGCTCAGTGACGATAATGTTTTCCTTTATAATAACTGGAAACATATTTTAAATTTGTTTTTTAATAAGCTATGGTGTGGACTCACCCTGCCAGAACTACGGGATGCAGTTCCATATTCTTCTGTTATTCCTGCTAACATCGTTATTTAGACTGTAGCTGTGCCTTCACCAGTATTTGTTTTTTAATTTTGTGATGACTGATCCCAAGTTTAAGACGCTTGAAATCAATTGTCGATGTATTTGTAATGTCGACGTTCTTATCTACGAAGGATAATTTCAGTTATTAATTGATCAGACCCTTTGTATATATGGAGATTTTAGGAACATTTAAATCCATCCATCCATCAGCCCGTGCACGTCCGCTGTTGGACATAGGCCTCCCCACGTGAATGCCATTTGCAACGGTCTTGTACCACCTGCATCCAACGGTTTCCTGCGACCTTGATAATGTCATCGGTCCACCAACACATAAATACTGGACACAAATTACAGAACAATAATTTATGGGTCACACAAAGTATTGTTCTGTGTGGGAATCGAATCTATGACACTGGGACTGTAGATCGATACATTAAAGACTACGCCACCTGTGCATTCAACCTTATTTAACATTGCAAATGTATAAAAAAATATCTTAATAAGACAACCGCTTCGAAACTCGTTCGTTCTGAGCGCAATCACCAAAAAACTAGTCTCCCTAAACATTTTAATCTCTATATGCGTTTATACTAACATTAATATTGATTGTAGGCCCTCATCAAGGTCACGGCATGTACTTCCAAAAGTATTTCGTAAATATAATTACGACCTTCACCTAAATAACTAAATACACTGAACTAATTTGATACGTTAACTTTTAAAAAGCTTTAAATATAAATTATAACTGATTAGCATTTATTATTGCGCTCGCACGTTAACTTAATGAGAGATTCAACTTATATATATATATATATATATATATATATATATAACTAGCTTATTTTTGCTTACGCCTACTTAAATATTATTTCTATTATTCTAATATAGATCATAGGTACATAGGTACCTGGACCAATTTGAAAATTTATTGACGAGAGGTCATAGTATGCGTAATCTTAGAGCATGCATGAAGACTGTAATAAGTGTGAAAGATCGTGATTTATGGCAATCTGTGATCTCTGTCTACTCCTCTGGGAAACAGGCGTGAGGCTACATGTATGTCCACGGTCGATATAAATTTTACTTGAAAAGTAATTGTGTTAATTTGAACACATAAAGGGTCTCGTCCCATTCAAATACTGCCATTTCTTTCCATATCCTTTGGGGATGAATTTCGTAAAAACCTTTCTTAGTGAGCCTCAAAATTACAATAAGAAACTACTGTCAAAAGTTCGTTTCTAGTGCCAGTATTTTAGCTCGTCGTTCATGATGATTTTTGTCTATATGAAGTATTTCCCACAATAATCTAAGAAAGTATTTGCAAAACACCACATTTCAGTTCACATACTGCCCACTACTGGGCTCGTGCCTTCTCCACAATAGCAGTGAAATTAACCTACCTGGTCTGCCCAGCAGACTGGTTGGTATAGAAATTTATTACAAGTTTTCCTTCTCTTGCATAGATGTTATATGCATATTATATCCCTTAGTCATCTTTTAGGACACCCACAGGTAAGGGTGTGATGAATTGTATCTAATTCCATCAACACACGGTAAATATTCCAAAATATATTTCTATAATAAAATTCTATGGAGATCAAACTAGTGTCCCTGTCTTAAGAAACACGATGGAATTAACATTGTCGTTACCACTAATAATTACGTAAGCCTTTTGGCATCCTTGTGTTTTATTCCATGTAGTACAATAGTTATGTTGCTAATACTTAGCTAAGAAACGTTTAAAGTTACGCGCCACGAATACCAAATGAAGAGTAGTAAACTGTTAGCATTTATCAACATCAACGCGTACCACCGCGACTCACGTGCCACTGATAGCGGTAAGCGATTTCTTTAGTGATAGGACCACATTGTATAGCCGCAGGCCGGTCCGTCCGAGGTAGTACCACACTCTCGCAGAAAATCAACGTTTGAGCAGCGGCTATGTGCTGTTGCGCTTCGTTCAGCGAGTGATATAACCGGCAATCTAATGTGAGTGATATTGCAAAGGTGTGCTTCTTGCTTGTTTGCCACACACACATTATTGGATTGGTATTTGGAGTTGTAATATGTACTTTTCTCCATCGTACATATTGCAATAGTTTTATGACCTGTTGACTGTTTAAAAGAAAGAGAGAAAACACGTTTATGTATTTCGATCTCAGAATAATAAATCTATACAAATTTTACATAAATCTGTGTAATATATAAGGTCTATGACTATATATAAGGTCTATGACTAGATTAAGGTATACACTTATAAAATAAGATAAGAGATATCAGATTAACATTTCATAGAGAGACCGAAAGAGATCCTGCCTCATAGGCTGCACCGAAACAGTATAGCGTTAGTTTTCAGACAGAACCATGATGGTGAGATTACGGGTAGCCACGTCATACTGTTTGACATCAATACTCCTTTGGAATGTAATTCTTAATTAGACGACCTCAAATGGAATGAGTGAGGTTAAACTTTTAGTTATCTTCTATCATACTCGTGAACAATGTAATTTTTGTTAGTACTCGTAATCGCCATTAAATCGCTCATTGCTCGCAGACGCACGTAGCCCTACACCTCTGTATTTATGTATTGTAAAGCAAAATGACTACTTCCTTTCTAGGTCACGTTACCGCCATTTCTTGTAATATTGTGCTTTGAATATGTTTAGAAAGTTTTGTACTGATTGACCGAATGACTCATAAAGTTGTAATACGCACTACAAATAAGCAATATAGACTAATGTTTCCCTAATAATGATGGAATTCAACTATTATATTGTGTTTGCTCTAACTTGTGACTGTGATGTCAAACACAACGCCAAGTTCATTAACAAAACGATAAATTTTGTAATAATTATTTTATTAAGAAACAGATGTTTGTCTGTATTATTTATGATTTTACGGTTTATGATTTTACGTAATAACGTCATAAGAAAACATTGATAAAAAATTGCATACTTTTATGAATTGAACAAACAAATAATGGGAACCACGTTAACTGTTCACTTCATTTTAATTTTTTTTTAAATGCAAGAACGCGTAGGCGGATTGTGTCTCTTTATCGCTTGTTCTGCGCTCTCGCTTGCATGCTTGGCTCAGGCGGCACGTGACACTTTTTCGCGCTTGCAGCCCGCGTTCATAGATGCATTTTGACGTTATCACGTCAAAATGCATTAACAATTTTTACGTAATCTATAAACAAAGTCGTCGCCGTCGTCTGAACGCTTAGGTCATTTAAACTACGCAATGAATGTTAATGCTGTTTCCGTCAATAGATGCAGTGATTCAAGAGGAAAGTTTATATGTACATATAATACATGAACATTATAGTAGAGAAAAACCGAAAATTTGAATGACTTGTAATGTGATGTCGTAGAAAACATATTTTTCTACTCTTAGATCGCTAAATGCTAACACTGTAAGTGTAGATAGATCAAAATAACATTATTACGAAAATGTATATCTTATAATGATCTGCAAAAACGTGTTATTTAAGAAACAATTTTTAACAATACAGTATTTGTTTAAACAAATCATAAAATAAAACGTCACAGACATCATTATCATCATCACAACATCACAGAGGACAGAAACATCTACAAGTAGAAGGGTTTCACCAACAACAAGACCACCAGCGCCAAGAAGAAACCCCAAAAGACATGTTGTCGCTCAACATCTATGACACATGAATTGCGCTCTTCAAGCTTTATCCAAATGAAATAAAGCCACTTCAAGAACATTAATTTTATAAACAAACCACCATAACAATTAAATTAAACATAAAAAGAGCACGGACAAAAAGCTGTGGAATAACATACTCATAATAAAAAATAAAAAAAACTATACAGTATTAAATTACTGAAATTTAGCATTTAATATGCTTAATTATTTATAAAACCGATTACGAAATGAAAAATGATGTCACAAGCGGGATTCGAACCCGCGCCTATTGGGATTCCGGCCCAATCGTGCTGCCACTACACCACCGTGAGTAATTGTAGGACATGCAAATTTCACTTCGTATTATATTTACGTCTTAAGGTGACGGTATGCTATCTACCCGACAATGTTTACACATTGTTATAGGCTTAATACTTAAAACTTTACGGTGGTGTAGTGGCAGCACGATTGGGCCGGAATCCCAATAGGCGTGGGTTCGAATCCCGCTTGTGACATCATTTTTCATTTCGTAATCGGTTTTATACAGTATTACTTCTTATACAATAAAATAATTAGGTGCTTTGTGCATTTAATGTACTTGATGGTAAGTGTTACTGCCACCCATGGAACTTTGCAATACCAGGGGTACAGCAAGGCCGTTGCCTACCAATACATACTCCAGACCCACTCCGTTGCGCTTCCGGCTCTCTCGCTCACCGAACGAAGTGTAATAGCACATTGCTATTACTCAAACATCGATCTTCAGCGAAAGTGTGGTAATACATCGGACGGACCAGCGCATGGTGGTAGACAGAAAACTGTAAAGAAGTTATCAGACATTTCAAATTCGGGGATAGCGTAACCAAATACAGAAGCGAGGGCTGCTAGGGTCCCTAGTACGAGTATATGATAAATAACTGTTTATACAACCAATTTAAAAAAATATGCAAATAAAATGATTTGTACTAAGTAATATAAGTTCTACTCAGTGACTATAAATATCTGAAGTGTCTGTATTAAGATAACTGTAACGACTTCATCGCTAATTAATTATAAGGCGTGATTTATTTTTGAATTTGAGTACCCATCGTTATCTTAGTAGTATGGCGATACTACCGCTAAGAATATTATATCTTTGCTTCTCAGTCCAGTCTATTTGAAGAAACTTTTTTATAAGAAGGAAAGTATTTGCATGTCTCTTGCGAGACAATTTGGTATAACGCATTTATTTCTAATTTACCTTCTTTATATGCCAACAGGCTATAAATTCTTGAATTGCAATTTCTTTGTGGTAACGAAGTAAGATTACAATAGTCAATATTCTTTATTTTTGTAATTAGTATCATAAAAATCAATCAAGAGACAAAGAGCTAGCATTAAAACTATGGCATTCGGTCTTACCAGCCTGGTATAGTAGTACCAAGGCAAGGCTACTATACTAGTCCAACTGCCGGACCTTCGCAGTCTCATGTCCGAAAGACGAATGTCTACTGTCTTATAAATAGCAGGGATTTGGAGCTGTTGTTGTTGGATTTTTTGTGGATATACTGGCGCAGCGGTCATTTTGCCTATGATTATGGAGTAGGAATATAATTTACCACCCACTTCGCCTTCCACGTCATCATCAACTTGCTCTTATCCTAATTTATTTGTTTTCTCCTTCAATACAACCCTATCAGACGTCACATCTGCGGTCACTCCCTGTCTATCCATGTCATATTTCACGCACTTCATCCATCTTTTCTTCGGTCTTCCTTTACCCTTAAAGCCTTCAACATTCATACTTAAAATTTTCCTCACAACATTACTTTCGTCCCGTCTCATCACATGTCCATGGCATGTCAACCTTGTACTCCTTAACTTCTCCGAAACTGGCGCAACTTTTTTCCACGCGGGCGCCACTCACTGTCTTCCTCGTGAGCGTCGTAAAAAAAAAACGACTAAAGATTACAGTACGAAAACAATATCTATGCAAGACTTTACCAACCCGTCTGATCAACGTGGTTTAGTAGGTCTATTTCCCTTTCATTGTGGAGGAGGCTCGAGCTCGGTAATTGATTATGTATGAGCCAAGATGGTGATGATATTGTGCTGTTCCTCATCTGGTAGAAAGTTCATGCCGAGTGAACAATGAGAAGTATTTCTTCAATAAAAAACAAGACTGCACAGAAGGTGTAATGGCTAAGATATCAACTTACCGTGCCAGTCCTGTGGGTTCAATTCCGCAGGCAGTTCAATACTTTGTGTAATCCATAATTTTTTGCTTTGAGTCTGGGTGTAATTTTTGTCCGTTAAATTAGACGTTTGTAAAGTCCTCCGCAATACAAGAATTATTTTCTTAATGCCGGGTGCTGTATTTCTTCAATAAACCTCAATGTAGTAAATATGTGTGCAGCTTCGCCAGTGAACTAGGTCACGATAACTTTAATGGTTCTGTCGTGCGCCTGCTAGTTGTAAGCGTGAAGATAATGTTAATTGAAAGCCTATAGGTACTTGCCCTAGTTTTGTAAAATATTACAAGTTATTGTTGTAACAACATATTTCATTAACGCTGATAATATTTTGTCATATATTTACTCTCTTTACCTTTTTTTGACGGTTTTAGAATACAATTCACCACCCGTACACGTGTTGCCCGTGGGTGTCGTACAAACGACTACCAAAACGTATAATATGCTATGTGCATCATCTTTGCAAGAGGAAGGTAAACGGAAATAATACCATATACTAACACGTCTGGTCAGCGAAGTGTAGGTCAATATTAATTTTATTGTTTAGAAGCCTCAAACCCAGCGGTATAATGGTCATTCCTCGTAACTAGATCATTTTTATTGCCTTTTTGGCTATTGATAGTAATTGCCGTTCATAGATCGCTATAATACTAGGGATGTGGTCAAGTTACCTACAGTAAACTTTCTGATTCATCGAACTGTTACATCCCAAGGTTGTATGAATAAGAGGCTAACTATCACTGAGTCACCAATCTCCCCCATCATTAGTCATCTGAGACGATCACGTTGAGTTTCTCAGTTCGAATCAAACAGTCATAACATTGGAGCGTGTAATTTTCCCTATTTCACGGGAAAAACTTTTGTATTTTAGGGAGTTAAATGTTTATTTTTTTTTTTAAAGAATATTTTATCCTCAATTCTAGCAAAACGTATCACAGTATCAGTACACAGTACTACACAGGCGTGATATCACTGCATAAGTGTGACACCACCACGCGCGAGATAGGACATGGCTAGAAACAGAATATTGCAAACTAACAGCAGTGTGAATAATATTGCTGCCGGGCTGGCCACGGATGTTAAGGATGCGGTACCAGTGGCCGGCCCCATGGCGATGGGGAGGGGCTACGGTAGGTTATGGGGCCACGCGCCGCCCTTCTGTCGCCCCGGACGGAGTGGACGGCGTGCGTCCAGACAATAGCCTGCCAAAATAAAAGCGTGACTAATATAAATTTTTGCAATACCTTTGGTCTGCTCTGATAAAACTTTCCAAATAAACAAATCCTAATAAAATATAACACAAAATAATGTTTAAAAACAAATTGTAGTCACGTAATTTGTACAATCTAATTACAAAGAGGGAAAAACTTTAATGACTTTACTTCACAAACTAATTTTGTACGAATCAAAATATACGAGTATTTAAGTGCTTCCGTCTCTAGTCGCTTGCGGTAGATGATTGTGAGGTCCCTGGTTCAAATACTAGTTCTTCTTTTCAGCAGGTATATTCGCCCCAATGTTCTGTATGTTTGCAAGTTCACTGCCTTGTCTAAGTTATTGATATGTGTGCACCCCTCAAAGGGTTGAAGTTAGCTATAAAAAAACAATATAAAAAAAATAATAGTTGCTTTATTGCTCTGTTCTCGCTTTTTATTGTCTGTAGTTTTAATATTAGATCATAATAAGTCTTTGTAGGGTGGTGACTGAGTTAGACTATATTTCAGCACCCCCTACCTTGGTCATAGATGTTGTAAAAGCGGCTTAAGGAATATAATATGCAGATAATATATATGCAAAAGAATGAAAATTAGAAAACTATACTAATAGGTCTGATCAGTGTGGTATAGTAGTTCAATTTGTCTCCTATTGTATAGGTAGCTCGAGCCCAACAGTGGGACGGATATGAGCTGAGATGATCAGTAAAAGGCTTCAGAATACAATGCGTCTCCTTGCACTTTTGTGGGGGTAATTTAATTCATTTCGTCACGTAATATTTCATTCCATTAACTATGGTGCGAGTCTATTACCTCCGGACATAGTTATAAACTTTGAACTTTTGCTAAAAAATGCCCGAGAGACTCATAAATTATCATGGAAATGTACAGAAAATTTCAACAACACTTTTGTATGGAATTAAAACTCGAATCTAAGATCAAAGGTTTGCAGTAACATGCCACTCACCCTAATCCCATAGTGGTTAGGGCGTCTAGTTATACCCCATCTAAAATATCCGCGATCCGCCAACCGCGATTAATACTCGACGAACCTGACGACCTTATCACGCTCGCCCAAACGGAGGCATACACAGCCCGCGCGGCCCTGACAAAGAATTATCCACGATTCCGCCCTCAACGTCGAGGTCGGAATACGTGTCGCGTTCAAATCATAAACGTGGGAGAACCCACTTTGCCAGCGACCCCCCGAGCCGAGGTCCGTACCCCACAGGGGGTGCCCTCGGGAACGGTCGCTTAACTTTTACGGGTTGAGAGCCCTCAGCGCTCACCCACAGTCCGGGTAAAGTTGTCATAGCCATCTGAGGCTAACAACTAAGACACACAAAAAAAAAAAAAAAAAAAAATTCATTCTACAAATTATATTGCCATTAATATACTATTTACGGTATGACCATGGGATAAAAATATAATTATCGCCACCCTTTATTTGACTGTTTTGTTTCACCAGCAGAGTTGCGACCTCGTTAGATATGATTTATTATTTGAGTTTTTGAACATTTTTGAAGCTAAACTTAACCTGTATCTTAAACCATTAGGCAAGAACCTAGTGCCGCCCACTATGTGTATCGTGTGAGCTCTCACGCCGGCACTGGTCACCATAAAGGCACTGGTGCGGGGTTGATGGAGAGGGTAGAGAAACACGTGTTTATTTATTTTTACCGAAGAATATTTGTACGTAATTTGAAAAGAATCGATAAGGAAATTTTCTCCTCATACACACTTTACTGCTTTGTTATACCCCCTTAGGGGCGGAATTAATAAAGTCATTTCATATCGAATCTCTATGTCATAAATAAAAACGTGCTTCAAAATTATTGTTTCTAGCTTTAATAGTTTCGGCTTGGCGGTTATGAGTCGATCAACCCGTTTCACAGGCCTAATTTACACAACCAGATGGTGAGAATTGACAAATGCCGGATATTACCCTAGAATATTTGATTTGACTCATAATTTGAAAAGAACCAACAAAGATTTTTCTCCCCATACAAACTTTGCCACTCTGCTCGATCCCGTTAGGGGTATAATTTCGTAAAATCCTTTCTTAGTAAATCTCTACATCATATAAAGAAACCACTGTCAACATTTCAAGTTGTCAGCTTCAATAATACCGGCTTGGTGCTAATGATTTAATGAGTGGTCCAACCCGCTTTGCAGGCCTAATTTACACCCCCAGAGGGTGAAAATCAATAAATGCTGAAACACGTGTTTTTTTTTTTGAAAACAATCGATAAACATTTTTTTCTCCAAACATTTTTTAAATTGATATAACTTTTTTATTTATAAACCAATTGACATAAAATAAAGCCTAAAAATGTTAAGTGAAGCTTACCAGAATATATTAGTGAAAACCGCGTCTAAATCGGATAAGCCGTTTCTGAGATTAGCGTGCACAAACGCACAGACAAACAGATGAACAGGCAAAAGTTTTAAAAATCATTGTTTTGGGTTCTATTAGTGTTGATAAAGGTCCCAGTAATATTTTTTCTCATATATCTTCCATGTACAGACAGCGATCCGTTACATTTTTATTATATGTATAGATAATTTACTAGTGATACCATCTATTTTATTTCAAAAAGGATAAAAGAAAGAGACCCACCTCTACCCACGGTTAATT
Organism: Lymantria monacha; assembly: GCA_905163515.2. Lineage (NCBI taxonomy): Eukaryota > Metazoa > Arthropoda > Insecta > Lepidoptera > Erebidae > Lymantria > Lymantria monacha. The sequence goes on along the minus strand of LR991104.1, from coordinate 24,252,767 downwards.
TACACGAGATAGGATCAAAATGATATATGACACAAGGATATCTTCCAACTTCTATGTAATGATTTCCCAAGATTTCTGTTTTAGAGCAGAATTTTGAAAATTTAAACACGTTTCTGAACGAGGCAGCCTTGGGACGTTTCGCCTTCAAATGCGAGAATGTTATATGTTTGCTTAATTCACGAGAAAATTCTCCAAAATCTACAAAAATCGTAGCGATACTCTTGACACCAGAATTTCAAAACCACTAGTATACTATACCATCACCGACGACAAGGAATCAATACTGATGGTTCGCCTAAATGGGGAACGAGAAATTAAATGCAGAGGCTGTGAGTAGACCATAGCCTGTCCTTAAAAAGATATATACCAACGAGCCATGTATATATTGACAGTTTTGTCCGCACAAGATACATATATGACAAAACGCCGGTCAAAGTTAACCCCCAGTATTATTGTATAACAGTATTATTATTATATAAAGGTGGATTACCCCGAATCAATGGTTGCCTGGTGACGGCACCACAACAGTCACGTCACACCACAGTCGCGACGGTTTGTCTAACTTCCGTAAACACACCTTACTAGAATTGTACCTTATGATATAAAAAATATTTTCTATTTTTTATTGGATTTTATTCTTGTTCTCGCTATTTCGATGTTAATACTTTACAAGCATTCATTGTCAAGGGGATTTTAAGTTATTTGAAGTGCAGCAAGTCGCAATTTATAAATGATAGAAATAAAATGTATTTAACAAACATCCTACTTGAAATACTCCTCCATCCTCCACCTGAGCCCCGTACTACATAAAAATAAGACACCAGACCCACGCTTGACTATATCACGTTGGTTCAACAAATTGGTATAGTTTTATTTTCTTTCTCTTGCATAGATCTTATATGCACTTAGTTGTATTTTACGAATAACACAGAGGCCATAGATTAGTGGTGACATATATTATCACTCCGTCACCACACAAAATATTGAAATACTAATCATTACCAATATTATAAATGCGAATGTAAGATTGTTTGTTTCACCTTAACTACTTATAGAATAATTTTGTAATTTGCAATACACGTCTATACGTATACGGAAGGATTATATCTATGAAGAAGTCTTTCTGAACAATTAAATAAAAAAATCACACAAGTTGATTGAAACCGCAACCGTAGTTAGGGAATTGTAATCAAATTTAAATTAAAATAACTCTCAATATTTTTATTCGATTAGATTACATTTTTTTACACAACACTGAAACACTTATTCTTGTGTCTTGTTTTATTAAAAATAAAATTATCGTTTAAAAAATTGACAACAATGATCATTTTAACATTGTACAATAAGTTATTTTGTGTCCAATCGAATCCACGTCATATTAAAAAGGTTATTACTTAAACCATTGCGCTATCCATGCAGACAATTCTTAAAAAAAAAACTATGCAATTTATATATGTATAATGTACCTACTATTTTTTAGTTTGCCTAGAAACTTTTGGTGCCAGATGGGGAGCTAATAATTTTTGTAAAAGCACGTAGCGGCAATATTTATAATAAAATTGCTATTTAGAAATTTATTACGTGTCTATGGTATTTGAAATATACGAGACATTGTTTTGAACGGCAACGACTGAAAGCTACTCTTCGTTCACAATAATGTTTTCTGACGATGCTAGACGACTTATTTAATACGTAATATTCGTTGACTCAATTTATGTTGTGTGGTAGCGGCTGCGAATACTATCAACTCTTACTTTGCTCGTGCATGTCGTAAAAAACAACTAGATGTTTTGTATCGACCTGGGTCAACTCCAACTGATGCCTGCCTGGTTAACAATTACATTCCTAAGGAGGGTTAACATCAATTAGGCGGCCGGTCATAAAACGATCGCCAATAACTTTTGCAATACTATCGAAGAGGAGTACATATTGCGTCGACCATAAATAAATGATGATGATTCGTTGACAGTCTCTTCTAATCTTCTATGCAATACCTCATCTCATATAAGGGTGACCTAAGAAAAAGTGTGAACAAGTTTCAGTTAAGTTTAGAACCAGCTGTCTAATGTCTTTGACCTGAATCATTGTCCCTTTTTATACTATGTATATAATTTACCGCTTGTCTGTAACCTACGTAAAGCTAAATGCCGATATAATCTGAAATGGTTGAGGCGTATTAGTTTATTAAAGAATCTATTGTCTGTTTTAATGCATTTAACGGCTCTTGAAAGATTATAATCTATAAGGTAACATCATTGCAAAATGGAATTGTCGAGATTTAGAGTATTGGAATTACCAGTGGTAATAATGTGCCACTGGTCAGATTTTGATTACGGTGTCTTTTAAAGTGGTTGTTTTTTCTTTTCAATTCATTCACATTACGGTATTTGTCACTGATCTAGTTCACAGTAACTGGAATACTGCATACTATTCTACGCAAGCTAGATCTTGCTGTGCCGCTGGTATAGCTGTCCGTGAGCGGTGAATAAATTAGATTATTTACTCGTTTGCTACCAAAAAGCAATAAAAAAAAAATTAAAGATATATTATCTTTGATACGAGTACCTTATAATTAATATTTTATTTAAACAATATCTTGCACAAAGGCATTCATACACTTCTTGTATTTTAGGGGACTTTACAAACACAATTAATGGACAGAAATTACATCCAGACCGGCAACAAAAAATTATGAATCGCACTAATTATAATGTGAATGGTCGATATCTTAACCACTGCCCCATCTGTGTATGAATAGACATTCATACCAAGCGTTTCAGCCGCAACTATAAATTATACCGCGCGCACGACCGCTCACAAGTTATCACGCCGTATGTTTACAAAATATTTCCATGGGCCGCTCCGTTGAACATAAATTGCAACACTTTAGTACACTTTTACTTATAATGCAAGATGGAAAAAATAAACAACATTACATTATGTTATAATATATATAAATAACTGTCTCGCCGCCGGTACGATATTTTTATTATAACTTATATTTTACGCGCACTCACTCTTTAGGGTATATACATTGCATTAATAAAAACTAGACAGGACCTGTTTATTATAAATATACATAATACAACTGAAACTTATTGTATGTAGGAGGTAAACATATGTAATTATATACATGAAACACATTTGTATAGACATACGAACTGGGTTTGTACATACATTTAGTAGTGGTAGAATAACGCTGTTGACAGTTTGCGGGCCGGTCCGTCCGGGGTAGTACCACACTCTCGTAGAAGATCGACGTCTGAGTAATGACAATTTGCTATTGCGCTTCGTTTGATGAGCGAGAGAGCCGGATGCCTAATTTTCTGCGTGGGTTTGGAGTTTTCATTGATTGGCAGCGGCCTAGCTATACCCACGGTATGCCAAAGATAACGGCAGCAGTAACACTTACCATCAGTTGTGCTGCTTGCTCCTTTGCCACTATAAGCAAAATAAAAAAAGATTTTGTAATTTTTGTACGTAAATTGTATTGATTGTAAAATCCCCTGGGACAAAAGTGTTTTATGCTTTTTTAAAAGAAAAGAATATGCTTAATAACCGGCCTTACAGTATTTATGTTAAATCCATTGAAACATATTTGATATATTAATTATATAAGAGCTCAGAGCTTACAAAATCCATTAAGTTAAATTAAACATTCAAGTTAAATGGGGCACTCTAACTTAACTGTAAATCTGTTTGACTTATTAATTAACTTGGTTGATTTGAACCTTAGACATCCGCCACTGTTACACGTTAATAGATAAAACATTTCATTATAGATGAACTATTCGTAATAATAATGGAGGCAAAATACTATATGTAATACATTTATTTTCCTATAATTATCATCATCATCCAGCTTTGACTATGATAATCCCATCCCATCCACTGACGTCAAGGATTCGGTACCAGTAGCTGGCCCAATGGCAATTGGAAGGAAATACGGTGAGTTATGAGGCCACCCGTTGCTCTTTCGTCGCGTCCAGACCCATAGCCTACCACAAAAAAAGCCCTTATCACAATTCCATGTATTCGTCACAATATGCACTTATCTTACGTCGTACATATTATAAATAGTATTTTTTTCTTTTTATGTAAAATTGGAGACGTGAAGCAAAATTGAATAATAAGATAATATGGCTTTGATAACTGCAATAGTGCAGCATGAAGCATATTACAGAGCTTGTGGAGCCTTTATATGTTAACTTCAAGATTGATTGCAATACTTTGTACAAAGACGGCTGAACCGCACCGAAATTTTCTGGAGTAACATATATACACCAAACTTGACGTTATCGGAATCAACCCGCCTGTCAAGTGTAGCGATTTCTATGTTTATCTCTAACATCGAACGTCAGTTGACTGATGGAGGGGAAGTGCCACGCGATATAAAGATTATTTAATATTGTTGAGTTTAGTCCTTTTAAAAAAATTAAATGACTGCTAACTTCATATGTCCACCAATGATTCCTAAATATTAGGTAACACCTAAGGCACATTTCTGTGTGGTGGCGGTTTAAGAATGCAGTTCACTATCCCACATCTTGCTCGAGGTAGTCGTAAAAGACAATTATGGAATGTTATATGTATCTGTAAAAAAGAAGGAAAACTTGAAATAAAACCCTATACCAACACGTATGATTAACGTGGTATGGTAAGTCAATATACCTTCCAGGGTGGAAGAGGCTCAGTGCATACGTGTGTGTAAGTGAAACGACTGGTTTGATGGTATTTTCAATCAATTTTCAACATATAAGATTATTTGTATATTTAGATGTGTCATCATGAAGCAGCCTCTAATTTGTGACAGTTTTATCATGTACTACATTCTGTACACAGCACGGTACAGCTTCATGTCTGTTCGGTCACATAGTTATTTGTTTGGTTTGTGCGCGCGGCCGCGGGGCGGCGCTGTTCACACGAGCACATGGCGCATCAGACGCACCGACAGCAAAACAGACGACATAACAATTGTTAATTATAAACAATTATTATTCATAATTATAATAAGAGGCACACTTGATACGACTTTACACACACGTCTCACCCTAATGGTACAAGTTTTACATTTAAATAACATCACCTAGTGACAATGGCCTGACATTAAACTATTAAAAATAAAACCGTTTGTAATATAATGAAGACAATTGAGTAATGTGGAAAAAACCTTAGAAAATTAGAACAATTTTTAAATAAAATTATCTTAAAACAATATCATCGAATGAGGATACGAAATAGTCACGCCATCTACACTCGAAGGTTCCTACAAGAAGTGGTAGGGGTTTAGTAGTGGTAGTGGCAGTTGCTGTCTACAGTCGCGGGCCACTTCGTCCGGGGTAATACCACACTCTAGCTAAAAATGAACGTCTGAGCAGTGGTCATATGCTGTTGCACTTCATTCGGTACGCGAGAGAGACGGAAGTACATCTTATCTCTGGGTGGGTTTTCGTCGTCAGAAATCGGCCTAGTTGTAATGTTGATATTGCAAAGATCTATAAGTGACAGAAACATTTATCATCAGGAGTGCTGCTCGCTCGTTTGCCACCGTAAGCAATAAATAAAAAGAAGTTACAATAACAATAAACTTTATTTGTGGACCGTACATACACGAAAAGGATATTTATTGTTTTGTTTTCATGTTTAAATATAATGGCAACGTGCATGTGTCGCTATATACGCAACATATACACAATTAACTTTATGTACCAGTTAGAAAGTCCATCCATCCCATCAGTCTATCAACATACCTTGTTGAACACAGAAGATAATGGTGTCCACATGTGTGGTAGCTGGCTACGAATACTGTCAACATTTAGTTTTCTCGCAGACGTCGTTAAAGACGAGTAAGAGTTTAACATATACCCTGTACCAACAACATCTGATGTCGCCTGATCAACAATTACATTGACAGGTAGTGGTGGTGTGTGTGTGTGTGTGTGTGTGTGTGTGTGTGTGTGTGTGTGTGTGTGTGTGTGTGTGTGTGTGTGGGTGTGTGGGTGTGTGGGTGTGTGTGGGTGTGTGTGGGTGTGTGTGGGTGTGTGTGGGTGTGTGTGGGTGTGTGTGGGTGTGTGTGGGTGTGTGTGGGTGTGTGTGGGTGTGTGTGGGTGTGTGTGGGTGTGTGTGGGTGTGTGTGGGTGTGTGTGGGTGTGTGTGGGTGTGTGTGGGTGTGTGTGGGTGTGTGTGGGTGTGTGTGGGTGTGTGTGGGTGTGTGTGGGTGTGTGTGGGTGTGTGTGGGTGTGTGTGGGTGTGTGTGGGTGTGTGTGGGTGTGTGTGGGTGTGTGTGGGTGTGTGTGGGTGTGTGGGTGTGTGTGTGTGTGTGTGTGTGTGTGTGTGTGTGTGTGTGTGTGACGTCACACAGACAGCGGCCGCGGACATAACAACTATTGTGACAACAACTATTGCGATATCTACTACTCCAGATATTGAGCCAGTAGATAGAATATCAGTCATAGAATTCATAAAAATAATTTTATTTCAAATAAATAAAATTAGTTTTCTTTTTTGGACTTTACGACTTAAAAATCTCGTCTTCTTCAAAAGAAGCTAGAAAAATAATACATTATTTTTCTATCTTCTATACTATATTATTACAAATAAAGGAAGAAAAAAAAGGTTATTGATGTAAATACATTATGTCCATAATAACCAGGTGCGTTGTAAAAACAAAATTGCCAGCCTTAAAATTTTCTACGAGCGCGTTGTCGCTAAATGGACCAGTATATGTTGATCTTTCTCTCTCTTAGTTATAAATTTAGTCGCCATCTTAAAGGTATCCTACCATGTCGTTACATACTGACCGAGTTAGTCACAGAAAGTTAACCAGGAACACGCATAATGAAATACTTGACACGAGCTCCTCCATAATGAGAGAGAAATTAACCTACTGTATTACGCTGATCAGACGTGTTGGGTTATCCTGACTTTTATCTGGTCTTTACTACACGTTTTAGTAGATACATCAGCAGGAAATCGACGTCTGAGCAGTGGCAATATGTTGCTGTGCTTCGTTCGGTGAGTGCATCACAAAAAAAACGGTGAGCGGAAGAGCCGGTAGCCCAACTTTCTGGGTGGTATTGGAGTTTTAATTTGTAGTCAGCGGTCTAGCTGTACCCCTGGTATTGCAAAGGTCCATGGGTGGCAGTGACACTTACCATCAGGTGTGTTGCTTGCTCGTTTGCCACCACGGTCAATAAAAAAAAACGTCTTTCACTATACTACCGGTAAACAATGAGATAATGATTTATATTGTTCTGCCATCACTACACGAATGATACATTCCTAATCTGTTAATACACGAACGCTGTAATGGGTAGACACCATTAATCCTTACTAATATTATAAATGCGAAAGTAACTCTGTCTGTCTGTCGCTCTTTCACGCCAAAACTACTGAACCGATCTAAATGAAATTTGGTACACAGATAGTCTAGAGCCTGATAAAGGACATAGGCTACTTTTTAATGCAAAAAAGAGTTGTAAAGGGGTATGAAAAGTTGTAAGGAAGTATTGTCATTTTTAAAGCCAGAAGCTTGAAACTTATTTTTAGGCTATTAATTAGATAAAAATAAATTTGACATTAAAATTTTGTAAAAAATTTACCCTTAGGGGAAGAAAAACTTCAGGAAAGTAAACTATTACGCGGGCGAAGCCGCGGGCAGAAGAGAGTTATATATTTTAATAAAACACGTACAATGTCGACATTTAATAGCGATCGTTATACAACCGACATGTCGTTAACATACCATAATATTATGGTAATACATAACAATTTCTACTTTCACATCTTGATAATTATCGTTATTTTCATTATAAACTATTGCGTGTGATGACCCCCCCCCCCCCACCTTGTACGTGGATGTCGTAAAAGACGACTAAAAGATATAACATCTATGCAAGGGAAGGAAAACACAAAAATAAAATCATATACCAACACGCTCCGAGATATATCCACCGGCCTTTCGATTTCGATTAATGATATGGCTTACTTATCAAGTCATCATCATTCAGCTCTTATCACCAATTACGTGTTCGTCACAATATGTACGTATCTTACATATTGTAAATATAGTAGATAATAATGAATCCCAGCTAGTGGTATAAACTATCTAGGAGCGTGTTGGTGCTGGTATGGTGACAATATAATCTTAAACCGTCGCCACAGAACCTTCAAACTCTGTCTTGTGTGCTGTAGGTACTGCTGCACTTTCAGTAGTTGTACCGTCGCTTTTGATCTGTCTTAATGGAATTCTTCCAACCTGTTTTGCTATTCTGATTCAATTTGTTGAAGGCCCCAAAAGAATCACGTGATTTCCTGATGTTCATACCTCAGTGTAGTATGGAGATCATTATTGGCTTACCAGGTGTTGCAGTGCATGTGTGGTTCGAATTAATCTCAATAAATAAATCCTAACTTTATTTTAAATTCGTTCTGAAATTTGGTAAATTTCCCTCATTTATACCCTTTACTTTCTTTATGGCATTTGTTGGTAAAAATACAACGACAGTAAAGTTTTGTTTTTAAAAATGAAGCGTGTTTAGAACAGGCAGCGCTGGCAATAGTTTGTGAGCCATTACACAGCATCCCTAAAACCTGCTTACGTACAGAATATCCCAAAAAAATAAACAAACAAAATCTTTATAATCCTCATTCACCCTTATTAAACCTATCTTACGTGGCCCGGTCAAATTACGTAACACAAATCCTGCGCCTCCACTATAAAAAGAATATCTTTTTGTTACAGAGTGAAAGAGACAACGATACGAGAACACACGCGTGCGAGTGACACGAACGGTCTGGACGAAACCGGTTCAAACGTTGTCCGTTGAGAGAACGCATCGCCTAGTATGCTCGAGTTTGAATTTCGAATCTAAAAGTGTTTAGTGATTGGTTGATATTTTGAAAGTGTTCCATTCAATATGGCTGCGTTTCCCGCTCTTTTTGGATTGCTAATGGCCGCTGTTGTCACAGGTAAGATATTTTAACTATTTTTAAATATACTTAAAAATACCTTAAGCCGAATGTTTAAGATGTTTCTTGCTACAAGATGTACAGCCAGTTGGCGTGGGATCATTATCATCACAGCCCATATATGTCCCACTGTTAGGGTCGGGCCTCCTCCGTAATGGGAGGGCAATTAACGTACTATACCGCGCTGGTCAGACGTGTTGGTATAGGGTTTTGTTTTGAGTTTTCCTTCTCTTGCATAGATGTTATATGCGTTTTATATCACTTAGTCGTCTCATACGATCACCCACGGGCAAGATAGGGGGTGGTGAATTGTATTTTTACTCCTTCACCACACGGATAAATCCTGGCGTGGGAGTACTTTAATAATAACCATCTTTCAATTCCATGCATCCATCAACCTAAATATATCACAATCTAAGAACAGAGGTCTCTCCTGGTAAAGGACGAACAATACCACAACCTCTATTCTTGACACACGGGTTGAAGATCGCACTTGATGTTGTCCTCATCTCCCAAAAGAATGCTGAATTAATGAAAATATTACTTCACTTACAAACACTTAAAATATCATTCTTACATAATAATATTCAAGGTTAATATCATACGAAATTGTTATGACAGTAGTTCCGATTATGTAAGACAACGGCCATCAATAATATCGTAATAGAAATTTTATTCAATTACACTTAATATTGTAATTAATTTGCATAAAATCTTTACATTTTTATTGGTTATTTGTTATTCTGACATTATTCGGAATGTCTCATTAAGCCGTTCAATATTCTGCTGTGAACAGTAGAGTCGTATAAAAATGCATTGTTGCATTGTTGTTTCAAAGATTAACTAAGGAAACATTGCTATCTCACCATGTTTCTATAAACAGTTTCAAGTCCTTAATAAGCCAACAGCTCTAACGAGGTTTATCTGTTCGTGGCCAATTTAAGTCGACGTTGAGAACTTGCCGGACTTATCTGTCCTCCGCCTTATCTCCTAATAAAGAACGCCACTTATGAGACTATTTTCGTACGTCTAAAAGCAGTAGATTTATTATCGTCGGATTCACGCATTGCGCAGTGACAATATTAAGAGGGTTATCCTGTATATTAGATAAATCGTGATTGGAATTGAATTCATAGTTTTGAGAGTTTCCTTGTCTATATTTATTTTACGACAGACTATGTCCCGGTCACACCTTACCCAAGTCGCCTGGGGCGGAGGAAAGAATGGTGTGTAACCATATAACTTTTCTCTAATGCTATCAAGGCGGCATACCAGTACCGAGTCCTTTCGGTGTTCCGTTCAGCTTCAAGACAACATTAGATCATTATTGGAAGGAATTTCAAATCATTTAAGTTTAAAAATTACTGAAATTGATTTTAAGAGTACCAAGAATAACTCTCCAGATCTTGGTATAGTGGTGATAATTGTGTGAATATATAACATACCAAAAATGTCATCGATTCTATGGATACTATTTATATAAGATCACTAAATAAACGAATCCTTGGTAGTTTATGTAAACAGTGAACTTCAGAGTAAACTGTCAAACTACACGTGAAATGTAATTAAATCTATTAAATTATACAATTGTTTGTTGAAAATATATATACAGAGGTAATATTATTGATCCGGAGATACATATTTATTTAAAATATGTTTCCGCTTTATAGTTTGAAGCTATTTTATTGTCTTTTAACAGATCATTTACGAAGTCCGTTAGCTTACATAATACAAAAGTTGATCAATGCATACGTATTTTGGCAGTATTTGGCGACGGCTGCTGCCGCAGATGTTTTTATAACCAACTAATGGTTGGACACCAAATATAGCAGGAAGTGCAAAAACCTTAGTATTCTTTACTATTTAATGTCATTAAGATTTACGTGTAGATAATTTCAAGAATGAGATAACTAGTGTGGTATATATTTAGCAGGTTACCACATACTATATAAGAAACTTTAGACCGACATAATGACGTATAACTTAGAAGATACAGGGCTCCCTGAAAAATTAGACTGCTAGGCGGGCCACGGTACTAAGGTCCCACTTAAAAGGCAGAAATGTTTCACGGTGGGTTATGAGGCTTCATTCTTACTTACTATAAGCATGGACTGAAGCAATCAGATTTTAACTTATCAAAATATAGCCCGTCAAAAAAAAGATTGCAACATTATTCATTTTTCTCAAGAAAGTCTTGATTCTAAGTTAATTCTGTAATAATGATGTTTATCCGTTTCGCAATGTTTACAATCGGTCATCAATGTACACACAAATAAAAATTAAAGAAAATAGTACAATAAAAAAAATCTTACCTAGCTAAAAACGTCAATTCTCCATTTTTCATCTTCTTTTTCTTCTCTTGTATTGATAATAATCGGCTCCTTATACGAGCCATTGTTGCAAGTGTATGTTGTGTTACAATTTTCTTCACGGTTTTAGACTGTTCATGTCAATTATTGTCCATCAGTAAGGCAAATCGTTGTCAAATCAGCACTGCTATGGCCACGCTGTTAATAGTATCTTCAGGGAAATTTAATGGAAAACAAAAACGTTGTAGAGCACTTCTATATCATATTCACTACATTCCAACAGTTCCTTTGCATCACATTACATAAAATGCCATCAAAATTATCTAATATAATACGTTTAAAACACTAAGATATTAAATATAATACAAGACCACCACACGTCGTTTTCATATACCCGCCATCTTTTTATTGGAATTTTTTTCATATTAGGCTTTACTCAAAAATATCGTCACGAAAAGCCAAATAACGTTAATATACTCACATAATTTAGATAATCTCAGCCTCAAGATTTACACTTGATATATGATTTAATATGAGTAGGTAATATACCCACTATACATTAAAATTCAAGGAGAGCACAACGCACGCTTCTACTTAAGTGAAATTATATTATTTATTCTCAAACACATTCGTATTCAACAGGCAACGGTACAAAATGACACAGCCTATTGTAAATTTTCGTCAATTCTGAAGCTTTATGTTTTTTTGATATCTCGTACGGTACGTGAGAAAAACTTTCGCGGTCATTTTTGTTCTGTGAACGAGATATTTTTTTTCCTTAACGGAATTAGTTTTGGAACAAGACCATTTTCCCTTAATCTACAAAAATTCGTTGTAAGCTGAGGAAAATAAACATTGTTTTGTGCCAATTCCATTTTTATTATGGATTTTGGAAATTAATTTATTGTACGTTTTTATTAACAAGTGATTACGTCTCACCCCGTGACGTTTTATGACACAAAATTAAATGGTAAATCTTAGTACAGGCAAATCTAATTATTCAATGTTGGCCGAAAATGCTTTAAAGACACCCTACTCAGATTGTATATGGACGGGAATGCCGACGCAGACAAATTGCTTCATTCTCTTGCAATATTATGAAGAATAATGCAAAGCGTTTAGTTCGGGTTTATGGTTGTGCCTACGCGTAATGAAGAGAAAAATAAGAGAAAATGTCACCACAGATGCTTGTAAATCTGTGATGACTCTACAAGGATAGTTATTTAAACAAAAAAGGATCTCTAGTTTGCTTGGATTTTACTGTGATAAATATTTATAATTGTATTTGAAGGGCATTAAGATATAACTATCCAATAGTCTGTGGTCGTGCAGCGATTTTTGGCGGGAACGCAAGTGCCAAATTCTGCTCTTAAATTATCTTCAATATTTTATTGTTTTAGTGTTTTTCATAAAACAATTTTGTTAATATTTATCGAATGTAAGAGAGCGAAAGTGCAATTCCAAGTTTCCAACAGAACTAGTCCGTAGAGTAGCTAGTACACTCCGTTTGAAGTTAACGACCAGACATTATAACGAACAACAACTTTTAACAAGCTAAGCTGTATTAAACTGGAGTACTCTATTATAATTTGTTAAAACATGTATAAGACCTGGTTGTATGTACTTTGTGCCCGTTGCCTGTCTGGACGCATAAATCTATACAAAGAAAAAAATAAATTGACTGTAACTGTTAGTCTACACTCTACGCTATCTATAATGTTGATCAGACAGTGGGAAGACAGATATAGTTGGCTAAAGTTTATGTAAAGCTCTTAGTCGTCTTTTACGACACCCACGTGCTATGTAAGGGTTGGTAGTATTTGAAGCCGCCACAACAAAGCACTATCTTCAACGGGCGCTTTGGGCAATTATTTTCTCAAACGTATGTAGGTACTGCTTTATGGTTTATTTTTAACCGACTTCAAAAAGGAGGAGGTTCTATGTTTCATTGTATGTATATATTTTTTTTTTTATGTATGTTCAGCGATATTTTTGTCTATCGTGGGCCGATTTTCAAAATTCTTTTTTCTTTCTAAAGGGTATACTCCATAGGTGGTCCCATTGTCACCAAGTCATGATCTGATCATGGGAAGTCATGGAAATCGAGGGCAACTCTCAAATTTTATAGGCACATATTACGTGTCTCATATATTTTCAAAAGCTCTTCAAGTATTTGCATCTGACAGTGATAAACTCATTTAGGTGAGCTGATGATGGAAGGTACATCTCCTTAACGGTTAGGACTTGGAGGATATTTTTTTCAATATCATACGCACGCATAGACCTTTAGCTGTATTCTTTCAAGTTAACTCCCGAGGTGGTCCCATTGTCACCAAATCATGATCTGATGATGGGAATTCTTGGAAATAAAGGGCAACCCTTAAATTTTATAGGCGCATATTACATGTCTCATGTATTTTTCAAAGCTATTCAAATATTTGCATCTGGCAGTGATCATTTCATTTAGGTGAGCTGGTGATGGAAGGTACATCTCCTGAACGGTTAGGAGTTGAAGGATAATTCTTTTAATATCATACGCACGCATAGACCTTTAGCTGTATTCTTTCAAGTTAACTCCCGAGGTTGCCCCATTGTCACCAAATCATGATCTGATGATGGAAATTCCCGGAAATCGAGGGCAACCTTCAAATTTTATAGGCACATATTACGTGTCTCATATATTTTCAAAAGCTCTTCAAGTATTTGCATCTGACAGTGATAAACTCATTTAGGTAAGCTGATGATGGAAAGTACATCTCCTTAACAATTAGGAGTTGGAGGATAATTCTTTCAATATCATATGCGCGCATAGACCTTTAACTGTATTCTTTCAAGTTAATCACGTAAGCTGATAATGTAAGGTACTACTCCATAATGATTAGGAGTTAGGTAATTATTTATGTTGCCGATATATAATCTTTGTTACGAGACCCATATTTAGGGACCACATTTTCATGTCATTAATCATCACTGTTTATAGACTTGTGTCGTCAGACACTGAGATATATTAGGTGAGATGATCAGATTCAGCCGTATTGGATAATTGTATCGTACCTATTTAGAACCGTCTTATTCTTTGGCTTACGTATATATGTCTGGTATAGTATATATGTCCTGGTATAGTCTTTTGATTTGAGTAGTTTATTAGACCCTAAGTCGCAAAAAGCTGTCCCTCTAAAGTCTTTACATAACTCAGTGCAATATAAAACTGATCATTGCCAATTTATTTTTGCCTAAATCAATGACAGCTTTGTTTAAGGCTTTGTAAAGTACCCTAGAGTTTATATACCGTAACCGCCCAACAGAGGATTAGCGGAAGCATTTTCCGTTCATTATCCCGTAACCTTTCGTTCTGATATATGGTTGACACAGGCGCTATGGCAACTAACCCGTCACTGTCTTTCTCTTTCGTGCCAATAGTGTCGTCATTAAATTTTATAATAACCAAATCAGGTAACTAGCCTGTTTCAATTTGGTCACAACGAAGGGGAAGCCTACAAGTTTGGATATTATCCCTATTGCCCGCTTACCAAGCCATTAATGACAGAGATATTGCATCTTACCATGACTCTGGAGCCTATGTCTAGTTTTAACAACAAGCTTAAATTAACAAAAAACAATAAGCTTAATAATATACGAAAAATTAACAAAAATCAAATTATTAAAGGAAATACGAATTAAAAGATGTATTCAGAGCACTATAACGCCACAAATTTAATACCATTCGACACAACCGTCAACGACGTCTGCCCGTATGGATCAAATCGCTTAACCGCTTGCACGTTCAGATCACTTCAGTCACAAGCGCGGCGTGGTTTGAATGCGATATAGTATACCTATTTGGCTTGGCACCGACTTCAAATCGTGTTAGTGGATTTCTAGCATACATTGTAATTATATTTTATAAAAATTAATAAATAATTAGAATTAGACAAGAATTAAATAGTTCATCTTATTTTTCGGTTTTTAGTGTTTTAAATAAGTACCTATGGTTTTTGGCTGCTCCTATTTTGAAGTCGGTTTACATTTTTTTTATAAAAAGTTTATTTTAGGCTATGGTCCTTCCCCACCCCACGCGATGTACTTTCACCACCTTCTGCCAAAGTAGCAATGACCCAAATATATTGTTTGAGTTAAATTTATAATTACTGCCCCACTCCTATTTCTCGTAGTATTATGTTTTATAGTCTACAACCTTTCTTCATAAAAAGCTACTTAACACTTAAGTTTTTTTTTAATCCGATTGCTAATTCGTGATATGATTGCGTTCAAACAGACGAACATACAAACTATTCTGTTGTTCCATAACACATAACGAATGCAATCTGAGATATTGATATATGTATTGAATTCTTTATCCCACTACGTGATACTCCGCGGATAAAATAGTTTTATACTTAGATATAAAATAGGCCGCGTCTGTTGTTGTCTGTCCGGGACAATTGCAGAGACTTCATGCGTATGAGAATTTTTCAATTCCTTTTTCTTCTTTTTCTGTATTAGCAACCAACTGCTACTATAAGCCGGTGGTTGCCAGTGACGAGTTATAATTTTCATCACATATTATCAAATCCATCGCACGTTTTTGTCTTCAATTTAATCATTGTCCATCATGAAGTCAAATTGACGTCATCAACAGTGCTATGTTCACAATTTTATCTTTTGGGAATTTCAATGGAAAATTAAAATTTATATGTAAAATATTCATTACAACTTAGCACTTCCTCCGCATCACATTTCATAAAATATCATCAAAGTTATTCTTGATATATCACGTCAAAACTAAACGACACTTTCACGTTCCCGCCAAAACTACTTCATTAATTTCTAGCATTTGAAGTTAAAACCTCATGATGGGCAGTTCTTCAGTCGATTATCTATGCCATTGAACCAAAGAGTTCTGTTTGTTTTGTCTTTAATAATTGTTCCTGTGAATATAATATCTGTCATCGACACACAGACACAAACATTGTCTTCCGTTTTAGAGAGCAACAAGTTTTTTTTCCAGTTAAGGGTTGTTAAAAATTTATAAATAAAAAAATATTAACATGCGGTGACGGAGTAAGAATACAATTTATCACCTTTTACGGTACCCGTGGGCGATCGTAAGAGACGATTTAGGAATATGAAACGCATATGACATCTATGCTAGAGATGGAAAACTCGAAACAAAACTATACCAACGCGTCTGACCGGCCTGTTATAGTAGGTCAATTACCTTCTCGTTATAGAGAAGGCTCGAGTCCAACAGTGGGACGTATATGAGCTGATATGTTGATAATACTGATTTTGGGTGACAAAGGATTTTATTTCAAAATTTCCTTTTCTTGCTGTGATATTATCAGCATTTCTTGTTATCATAGTACATTCGTCGGAAAGAATTTGAGCATCAGACCAATACATGGTTTACAATACAGCGTCCAATAACGTCACTGGAACTATGTATTATCAATCACAATTAAATACTTCCCATACGACACTTGCTTCTAATTTAATTAACTTGTGCCTTAACACGTAATTTATGATGGTATACTGTAAATTGATTTAAGGTCATTGATCTTTAGTTATATAGTGAGGGAGATAGCTAATAAGTTTTCAATTAACACTAAGTACCCAAGCTGGGCTGGAACTGAGTGATTGAGTAGTGCGCGAACAGATTAAGCAATTACGTTACTAAGTTTGTATTCGGATGATACCCGCATTGTAATAAACAGTAATGACCTTCTTGTTTATACTTTTTAAGTAAATTTAATTCACCAAATACATATATTTCAAATTTTTTCTTCTTGTATATCAGTAGTAATCTAAATTTATTTGCAAGCGGAAATTAATTTTCGACGTGGATCTTAAAGTCATGTCTTAAAAGGCGGTTTGTAAGGATTTCGAGTATCTATGTTTATCCTTTATTTTGACGGTGGGCTATGGTGTGCTCACATCCCGTTAATACCGTCCGTGGAGACAGAAAGAATGGCGCTCGACCCCATAGACCCGTCCTACATGTAGAACCCGGTCTTTGTCTTAAGATTTACCCTCACGGCTATCTTCTCGAATCGATGCTAAATCTCTGTCATTTATTTATTATCCGTCAGGAAACAGTTTGTTTTTAAATATACATATTATGTATTATATTTATCAACACTAGATACTTTAAAAATGTTTATGCGATTTTGACAATATATGAAAATATATAAAACTGATTTTTCACATTCACTTAATTTTTACCCTATCTCTGCATTATTTTACATAAAACCCATGTTTGTGTTTTTGACAACCCTAGCTATTTTTTTTATAACACCGCGGCACAGACAACTCAACTGGCCGTGGCTGTTTACGGAGTCAGTTTTAACTTATAAAGTAAACATTTACAACCAGCTACAGGTCGTCCGATGTTTGTTGTACAATATTAGTTTGTTTTTGTCTATGACTGGTCCGATATAATCTGTGGCCTTGTTTATTGTTCATAGACAATACAAGCAAGAGGAAATTGTGTAATGGATTATGCTTTATGATTTTTTTTGTTATTTTGTTGTTTAAAGTGATACTAATATAACAATAAAATTGATGAATCTTGGCATAATAATAATATAGTAAAAGTGTGCCTTGTATACCTAATGTTCGATTTCCACGTAGGGAAATTATTCATCCAACAAAATTTGTTGATCTAAATCAAATTTACGTGTTGTGTAATAGGGAACTTGGAAAACGAAGGCAATATTTATAAAAAAAAAAACAAATGAGTAGTGAAAGTTATAACACAATCACATTGGCCAGTAAGTTTTTAAACCCACGTTATATTTAGTGAAATTATTGTCTAACGTACATAATTCCAGACTTTGTGATGTACCTACTCTAAAAGTCTGACTGATTTAAACTCGATAACCCACAGAGCAAAAATCGCGTGCTTACACGATTAAATAAACAATAAATGTACCTATTTAATTTTTTTTATTTTAATAAACACAGTTTTTTTTTATATACAGTTAACAAACCCAAAATATACCGAAACTCAAGAACAATACTTCGTAAATCTCACAAAATATTGTCCTACGTGTGAATTGATTCACAGTTTGTATAAACTCGTGCTTCAATTTCACAACTGGCTGTATACAGAGAGGTAGTTATGGCATCTGCTCCTCGTCACGGGGACCCTGACAGTGAGGCAGGTCGCGCTATAAACTCACCTCGATGATAAACAGAACACGTTGTGGGCCACATCCGACAATATGTTCGCTTAACAAGTGCTACAGACACTCGGAATTGTACTGCTGACATCTTTCTTGTCTGTCTTCATTCTTTACCGGGCTATCGACGTTTATTAAATATAGATCTGCTTACTTGCTTATTTCATAGACCCGGTCAAGTATCACAGTCACATTGGAGGGAAGGGAGAGAAGAAAAAGTTGATTGCAATTTTATTTGAATTGTTATAACTGGTCAGTATGTAGTTGCATTATGTAAATCGCTGTGAATCACCGTGACTCATTGTTAATCATGTTGCACCCGGGGACCGCGCGGTTGTGTGGCGCAATATAACATTATGACTAATGAAGGTCATTTGAAATGATTACATTAAAACTATATTAACTACCATTACAAACAAATTGAAACCATGTTTTGTCAATAAATGTTTTTATTATTACCCTGCTCTTATCCCAATTACTTGGGGTCGACGTGATATGTGCTTTTCTTCCACTCAATGCTATCCGATGTCATCTCTGCGTTCACTCCCTTTCTATTCATATCATGCTTCACGCAATCCATCCATCTTTTCTCCGGTCTTCCCTTACCCCTAAAGCCTTCAACATTCACACTTAAAACTCTTCTCCCAACATTACATTCATTCCGTCTCATCATATGTCCATACCATGTTTTGTCAATAAATGTATATATTTAAAATATTTTCACGATTGTTTGTATAGCTATACGTACCACTGTTAGGCTCAAGTCTTGTCATCATCATCATTCTCCTACTCTTATCACAATTACATGTGGTCGACGCAGTATGTACTCCTCGTCCATCTTATATATTGCTAAAATTATTGGCAATAGTTTTACGACCGGCCGCCTGACTGACGTCAATTCTCCTCGGGATTGTAATTGTTGATCAAACGGCATCAGATGGAGTTGGGTTTCTCCACAATACAAAGGAAATTGTACTAAAATCCTACGCTGATTAGACATATTAGTATATGGTTTTATTTCGAGTTTACCTTCTGTTGCATTATAAATACTGATGATAATATAGAGGAGGTCTTTATTTGAGCAATCAAAGATGGAAAAACAATTTTTGGAATTATAGTTTCAAATATCACACAAAACTTACGCCATATTTTTCAATATAAATGTATTGTTAGAGAACAAACTTATAATATGGCATTGAGGATAAATAATGATAATAGTCATGGATGAGAGACTACTGCACGTAGCGAAGATGCGGATGTTGAGATGTATGTGCGCCGTGATAGGAATTTGATAAAATAAGGAATGAACGTAAGAAAGTATGAAAGTGGCGCCAGTGACGAAGAAGTTGAAGAGTGAACGCTTGACTGGATGGATGTGATGAGACTGGATGAAAGTAATGTTGGAAAGAAAGTTTTATGTATGACTGTTGAAAGGTTTAGGGGTAAAGATTGTAATGAATGCGCTCCCATAACCCACCGGGTTCCCTCCCGAACGCCATAGGACCGACCACTGGTACCGATTCCTTGAAATCTCTGGACACAAAATATATTTTTTTATATAATTTCTGATGTTAACTCGAATATTACAACTTTGAAATAAAATCTTTTTTACAGATTTTATCTCATTAGTATTTGCTTTTTAAGGGAAGGAACCGTGACCATGAATGATGAATAGTTTCCAAAGGGTTGGGAAATTCAAAAACAAACACGATAAAATCCGCGGAAACATTTTTAATTTTCAAATATTTAGTTTTGTATAGATCGTTACTTCCGTTTTAAAACGTTACAACCATTCGAAATTGTAAAAACGTCGTCGTAACGTTTCCGTTGCACTGTCGTCGTACAAAACGTTCAGTAACACCGCAAGTCGCGCATAAACAAGTTTTATTAAAAATAAAACAACAGTTTAAAAATGGATTAGCGTTTCTATGTCCGTTATTGTGTAATAGATTTGATTATTATGACATCCAACCTCATAGCAAAGTTGACGTCATAATCGCCACGCTTGACAGACGTGTTGGCGATCGCTGTTGATGTTATATTATTCACTACTTGTTGTTCGGACAAAGAATTGTGTGGCATCGAGCACGAGTCATTGATATTCAGACTATTAGACTTATTATTTCTGATGTTCGGTGAAAAATATTAGAAAAAAAACACAAAGCAGCCATGAGGACTGCCGACAGAAGTGAAAACTTGAACTTGTAAAAAAAAACAAATACAAAAAAATAAAGTGCCCCAAGGATGTATGGGTGTGACCATACAATAAATACACATATTAAATATATTATATTATCACTTCCTCTTCTACGGTCTACTCTCCCGCCATCTTACGAATTTTCGATCAGGTCACGTGTCCTGACGTGAGTTTAAGATTTTTTACCCATCCCAAAAAAGTGCAACAACGCCGCTAAAGAAGTTTTCACTTAAAAAATGACACTATTTCCTGCGGGTGCCCTTAGGGAGGTATATCCTGGGCCTGATTTTCAGTATATTCCTATTTAGAGAGTTTCGTACATCACAAAAGTAAGACACTATCAAATACAAATTTCTGTATTCCATAACTTTTTGTTCAATTAGTTCATCCCAATCCAGTTTATGTAAACTTTAATCTCCTATTTGACACAATTAGAAGTTAAAATTAATAAATGCTTAAAACACGTGATTGTTTTAATTTTTACCGAAGAGTGTTCGCGCTGAATTTAAAGAGAATGTATAAAGTTTTTTTTCCTCATAAAAAACTGTTATTGCGTTTCATTCCCTTTGGGATTGAATTTCATAAAATCCTTTCTTAGTGAGATTTTACATCACAAAAAAATGCTGTTGTTTTGTTTCTAATTTATCGGCTCACCATTAATGAATGAGTCAGCCAGGTTTCTTTATTAATATATAAATTGAATATCCACAACAAAAGGAAATATAAACATTGCCTTTAAAATGATTTCCGTCAAAAACATTATGAATAACGTTCACCCCATTTCCCTCTCTCTCATCTGATATTTCTGAACGTATCACTGCCATACGTCACTTCCGACAGAAATGACGTCATATCTTATGTCTCACGACTGAAATAAAAACATTAGATTTATATATTGGAGGGAATAAATGAAAAAAGTGTTACCATATGTTACGGGGCCATGTAATGTGTGTGGAATATTTTTCATTGGTAAGGATTTTTTTTCTTTTAAATGTACTGGTGCTTGAGAACGTCACATTCTTCTGGGCTCATGTCATATCATCATATCAATAGATGGTAAGTGGCATGCAGTCTTTGAAAAGTCATTTTAAAATTTGGCGCAAACTACTGCATAGGTGGCTAAATGGTCTGAGTATCGATCTTTAATGTCGAGTGTCATGATTTATGAGTGTAATTTGTATGTAATTATATTTATGAAGTTTAAAATATATATTCCTTGTGTGTGTTGCATTAAAAAAGAAATTAAAAACTTAACACTGATTGAAAATTGTAGTGCTTTATAGTGGTACATTAATGGTATTTGATTTACCGCAGAGAAAGTGCTAAAGTGTAATAAATATAAAAATAAAGTAAATGACCGTGCCATAGGTGTATTAATTCTACCAAAAACCTTTTAGTTGCATAATTAACTCATAAAATCGTGTATAACTAAATTAAAGTTAAGCGCAAAAACAGTTTCAAAAGCTGAGACGGATTAATATATAAACAATATGAGCTTTATTTTAAATTCTTCTCCTTTTTAATTAACATCAGGCTGTTAGGTAGTAATCTGTTCTCTCGCCTACGGTAAAGTCATCATCTCAGTTCATATTGGTCCCTTTGCTGAGCTCAAGTCTCTTCCACAAACAGAAGGAAATTACGCTGGTCAGACTAATTGGCGTTGGAATATCGTTAAGATAATGAATTATATTTTCTGTGTGGTGACGGAATAAGAATACAATTCACCAAACAGAAGATTGTAAGAAAAGGGGTCTACGCGTGAATGTGAGCAAAACCAAAATAATGGTCTTTGAAAGAGATAAAACCAGAACAGATGTAAGAGTAACAATAGGTAATGATGTACTAGAGCAAGTGGATGAATTTGTATATCTTGGATGTGGATTTAGTCGAGATGGAAGGTACACCACTGATATAGAGCGAAGAGTGAATGCGGGAAATAGAGTGAACGGAGCGTTGGGGCAACTTCTCGGCCGCCACCACCTCAGCCAGAAGGCACGTGTAGCAATACATAACGCAGTGCTTGTCCCAACATTACTGTATGGAAGCGAGAGTTGGGTATGCAGAAAAGAGTATGATAGTAAAATTAATGCGGTCGAAATGCGATCTCTGCGGAAAATCTGTGGACTTAGGCTGACCGACCGCATTCGTAACGACGACGTAAGAGAGCGAGTAGGTATGAAAGAGAGTATTGGTGTAAAGATGCGAAAGGGAATGCTCCGATGGTTCGGACATGTGGAAAGAATGCCGAACGAACGTCTGGTTAAGAAGATATACAATGCGAAAGTGGAAGGATGTAGGTACCGAGGGAGACCGAGACTAACCTACCTAGACCAGATCGGTCATGTACTGAAGGAAGGTGGAGTCAAGAGTCTCCGAAACCGGCGAGCGTGTATGAAGAGAATTATGAATGTTGAGGAAGCGAGTGAAGTATGCAGAGATAGAGTTCTCTGGCACTCTGTTCTCTCTGCCTACCCTGCAAGGGATATGGCGTGATGATATGTATGTGTGTAAACCAAACCTCACCCGTGGGTGATCGTAAGAGACGGCTAAGGTATTTAAACCAACACGTCTGAGCAGCGTGGTATAGTAGGTCAATTTCCCTCTACGGAGGAGGCTTTGGGACAATATATGAACTGAGATGATGAATTATATTAATATTCTGTTAACAAAGAAGTTATTTTACATTAAATAAGAATTAGAATAATTTCATGAGATAGGTGATAATTGTTATAATATGTCTTATATATTTTAGGTAAAAGCTTTAACAAATTCCGTGTTGGCCCGCGAGAACACTTCGTGCCGTTATCTGTCTTCTTGTTTTTAATTTAAAAAGTGTACGAAGTACATCAATTATTTGTTCGGTGTGGTGCGAGCGAGACAGACGACGGCCGTGTAATGAGGACGCGAGTCGACACGTACACGCGTGTTCACATTGTCGTACGACACGGGAATAATGACGTACTATTGTGATCTATTTATACTTTTGGTCTATTTGGCAGACGAAGTAAAAGTTTACAACAAATTCGAAGTTTAGTGGACAATCATATTTATCAACTCTCTCTTTCTTCCTGTACTCTAAAATTACATTTCTTACGTGATCCTATGCCGAAATGGGGAATTGTCTTGTGGGTTGTGAAACGTATCTATAACATAGTCAACAGTCAAGATTAGTAGTATTAGTAGTGGACTTTAGCC
Source organism: Lymantria monacha (assembly GCA_905163515.2). Classification (NCBI taxonomy): domain Eukaryota; kingdom Metazoa; phylum Arthropoda; class Insecta; order Lepidoptera; family Erebidae; genus Lymantria; species Lymantria monacha. The sequence goes on along the minus strand of LR991104.1, from coordinate 24,228,915 downwards.
ACTGAAGAAAAGAACGCGTACCAGTGGCCCACCCGCAAGGCGTCGAGAGGTATATTGTAGGGCGGGTCTACGGAGTCGTGCGCCGCTTCTCCCGTCGCCCCGGACGGATTAGCGGGGTGTGACCGTAGCGTAGCCTGCCGCCAAAAAAAAAAAGGTGGACTTTAAGAAGAGTCGTCACAAAATCCGCTTGTTATTCTGTTTCATTTAAATCTAATCATATGATTGCAGACACCATCAGGTGACATGACAATGTGACAGTGCGAAGTAGATACACTCGCTAGCCAACATAAACCACTATTAAATTTTAATGATTACACTAAATGGTTAAATAATGCGTTTCACATAAATATTTCAAATGTTTTCGCATCCCTCTATTTCTCTCTTTCCTTCTCTTGTAGTAATATTATCATGTTATATGCCTAAATCGTCTTTTACGATATTCTTACTCCCCCATCATACAGATGTGAACGAAAAAATAAACTTTTGTATGTAAAAGTAGAGCACAAACATCCATCGTTTATCAAGTTCAGATACAGACTCCTTTCCACCAAGAATTTCATAATGTTTGACGCAATGACTTTCATGAAAAACCTTCCGAAGTAATTCTTGTTGTCAGTAAACGTTTGCTTAAACTAGTACTTCCAAAAAGTCCATTTAGCTGTCCATTCCAACTGTCCCGTGCGACAATGCGAACCAGCATTCAAAATATATTAAACAACAGTGTATTCCTTATTTCCTTTAGCGGTAATTCCAGTATCTTCTCGTTTATATTTTAAAATGTCTATTGCACAATTTAAGTAAAACATTACAGCGGAAAATCGTTATTTCGTAAACAATTAAATGTTGTTATAATATTTGAAGGAAATGACAGTTTAGTTGATGTAAGCAAAAAAATTTTTGCTTAATATAACAACTCGAATGTGTATATTATTTTAAATTCTTAGTAAGCACGTGATTTTTATGCTAAATAAGCAATTATGGCCGTTTAATTGTGCCAGTACACAGCATGGAGTACGAATACAAGTCACCAATCCATTTCTCGCACCTAGACATATGATATGCACGTAACATCTATGTAATAGAAGGTACGAAGTACTCACCAGCTTGGTATAGTGGGTCAATTTCTCTGCCACTGTGGAGACGGCCCGAGCCCAGCCGTGGGCTGTATATGAGCTGAGATGATGAGAACTAAATCCAATGTATTATATTGAGTGCTTGAATGCTGCGTCAGATCATCTCAAGCAATGTTGTGGTTATCAGCATGATATCTATATTTTGGCGAATTTATTAATTGTTATGGTCACTTCGCTACTACTCGTATGGCGTGGCATTATATTTTAATAACTTTATAATAAACATCGTAATTTTTGAAGTGAAACCTATTTGCGCACATGAGGGTAAAATTTTTACAGATGAAACGCAATAAAGTGACATGAAAATGTAGGACGTTTTTGTTCAAGAAGAGGGAGAAACTGGTTGAGAGAGAGTGAGAAAGGGCGAACCTAGCATGAAGCACATAGCCATGGAGCGAGAGTAGCAAGCGAGTGAGAAAGATCGAGGGAGAGAGTGAGAAAGAACGAACGTCGCATCACGCGCAGTGTCATGGAACGAAAGGTTGGAGGGAGCTAGCGAGAAAGATTGAGAGAGAGTAAGATAGGGCGAACGTCGCATAACACACATAGCCATAGAGCGAGAGGAGAAAGACAGGGAGAGAGCGAGAGAGAATGGGGGATCGAGAAAAATACACGCTACTGGTTGATGTATGTAAACGAGATTTAAAAAATAGTTTGCCAAAGTTTCACTTCTGACATGTGTACTGTACGCACGCACTTTTAATTTTTTTTGTAATTCTTTAAAAGATAACAGTGGGCACTAAGGGACTAATCCTTGTATTGCGGGCTTTACGAGCTTTTACAAACATACAATTAATTAACACAAATAACACACACACTGAGAACAATAATTTTCGCATTCAAAAAGTTTTGCCCTGTGTGGGATTCGATCTCAATCCTTAGCATCGTAGTTATATTAACCATTTGATTTAGAATAGGTTGATATTTTGGAGTCCTTTTCCAATTTTTCCAGCTCACTGCTCTCTACTTGCAATCAATATGTATCGTACTACCGACACAAAATATAGTGACCGAATGTCCCTTCAAATATTCTGAAGACTGATACGTGTCACCAGTTCATTGGGTTGTGAACTCTTGACACTATTCAAATTACTGAAATTTTTAGCATTTAATATGCTTAATTATTTATAAATACCCGATACGAAACGAAACTCTTCTCTTGATCTTGACACTATATCGATTTAATTTATTTGATAACTAGCTGATTCCAATAGACGCTGTCCGTACAAATAAAATAGTTTGGAAAATCCAACAGTGCATGCCTCATAATTTTTACATTATTTACCATTTATTAGTCAATGCCATAAATGAAAGAAAAAAATACTTTCGAAATTTTGCGCCATTCTCCACGTAGCGCAAAACGTAGTTTGCAAGCAATGTAAACGAACCCATGGCTGTATGGGATTTATTCCCTTTGCCTGTCCGAATGGACAAACAAAACAATGTAATCGAACCTAATTTTCATAAGGTATACATACACTAAAGACTAAGTTTAGTTACAGTTTAGTTTTTTATTAATTGCAATTAAACGACAAACAATTACCAAGCCATTTTCGAAAGGAAACAGCGCGTTGTGATTATGAAACTTTTTAAAAAATAAATATTTTGATATATTAATTGTTAAGGTCGTGAGAGTGCCAGATCGGATACGGATAGACATCCGGACGTCCGCGAATATTTTTTTAATTTCCTTTTTTTTAATTTAAACAAAATAATTGCTTATTAAAAATATCAAATACGTTTAAACAAATATTTTTTCTTGACAACTGTATGATAATATTATCCTATAAGTGCAGTGTGATAAAAATACATTCATTTTTAGTTTTGAAAAGTCCTTGATTTTCATATATCAAGAGTAGAGCATCACCTCAAAGCTACGCTTATGAGCCGTGCAAAATGTATTTACTGAAATAGATCGTAGCGTCACCTACTGGGTCCTAATGCATTGTTTTAGTTCTTTAAAACTGTCTTTGTAGTTGCCGTTCCCGTGGGAATAACATAAATAAATATAGTCCATGTTACTCGTTAAAAAAAAAAACAGATTTTAGCCGAGGTTTTCTGTGTGTAAACAATATAAATTAGCATATAAATATTAAAATATCTTAGTTACATATATAGCTTATTTTGCCTAATCATTCTCCTACTCTTATCCCAATTACTTGGGGTCGATACAATATGTACTCTTCTTTCATAGCACATATTGTAAAAGTTATTGGCAATAGGTTTTATGACGAGCCGCCTGCCAGACGTCAACTTTCCTTGGGAATGTAATTGCTGACCCAACAGCATCACGTGAAGTTGGCCCAGGTCGTTATAAGGCTCTTAGTCGTCTTTTACGACATCCACGAGTAAAGTAAGGGTTGGTAGTATTCGTAGCCACTACCACGTACATAAAAGCCCCACAATTACCGTATTCCCGCCAAAAACCTCCCTCCAAAGATTACATTTATATTGACAATTTGTTTTATCAACGTTATTGAAAAACTGAAATTTAGCATTTAATATGCTTGATTATTTATAAAAACCCGAAGCGTAAAATAATTGTCATAAATGGGATTCGAACCCACGCCTATTGGAAATCCGTTCCAATCGTGCTGCCACTTACACCAACGTGAACTATTGTAGGACATTCAATTCTCGCACCGTATTATATTTTTGTTTTTAAGGAGACGTGTTTTTTTTTTGGCGGCGGGCTACGGTTCTGTGCGGTAGAGCCGCCCTACTATATACCTCTCGACGCCGTGCGGGTGGGTCACTGGAACGCGTTCTTTTCTTCAGTGACCCATCCAGCGGTCCACCCTCGCGGGTATCCTCTCGAGTCAACGGTCAAAACTGTCGGGGCGTCGTCCTCACGCGGTGGCCTCGCTCCAAGTGCAACCAGACTAATCCCCGGTCCGGTCACCCGCTGCCTTGGCTAGAGCGGCATGAGGCGGAGATATTCACGCCTTCGCCGCTCCAGCTGCTGGCGGTGGCGCGAATCCTCGTAGAGGAGATCCTCCTGGATTCGCTCCGCCGCTTCCTTCTACGAGATAACGGTCTCGCAGAAGGCGGCGACCACGTCCCAAAGAGGCGTGTGCCATCTACCCTGCATTGTTTACACATTGTACAGACTTAATTACTGACACCCGTGAAAAGTGTAAGTGGCAGCACGATTGGAAAGGATTTCCAATAGGCGTGAGTTCGAATCCCACTTGTGACAATAATTATTTGCTCGTAATCGGGTTGGGAACTTGCGTTAGATTGTGTTTTGTTGATGTTGTTGATACATCATTTGTGTGTTTGTCTCGTGTGTAATCTCGTAGTCTCAGCTGATAATATTGTCTAGTACTCGCGGTCAACGCTAGCGGCAGACTTTACATATTGTCACGATCTGTTGGTAACGTAATGAGTCATTACAACAGATTGACATATATAGATATATATTGTATATATATATAATACTGCATTCATTCAGAATGGTATATATATATAGGTATATATTAAGGATAATAAATAACGTGTACTGAAGAACTAAACAACGGGTTGAGAGCCCTCAGCGCTCACCCACAGTCCGGGTAAAGTTGTCATAGCCATCTGAGGCTAACAACTAAGACACAAAAAAAAAAAAAAAAGAAGTAAACGTTGTATTGCGACCTTACGGCCACGCACGTACACAAGTTACATCCAAATTGAAACAAACAATTTGTGGAATTGATTATTGATGATTTTTTTATTTTATTTCAAATCTGGTATTTCCGATGACTATAATGTGTATTTAGTTGATCTTCACTGCATTGTTTTAGACACGGTTTGTGGTTTTTTGTTAAATTTTTTTATTGTGTTTATTTTCATTTTGAAATAGATGATTGAAAAGATACTCATCACAGGTTCGGACACAATTATTGTTCTTTTTTTTTATTTTTCTTACCGAAAAACGCCATGATATAAATTATTTAAAAAAAAAAACATTTTCAAATAAACATCGAAGTATTGAAAATCTAAATATTTAATTATTTACTATATCTTGTCCAAATTTATAATTCAAATTTATTTTAAAATTTCTTTCTTATTTTCCATATATTTTTGAAAGCGATGCCTTATATACTTTACTACCTAACTTAAGTGACCACATAATAAAACCTTAATTAATTACTAATTTAACCAAACAACTACAAGGTACAAGCTTATTATATGAACTTTCTATCTAAAACGACTGGATAATCTTTTTTGAAGTAGGTATATTAAAAATGACATCTATCACTAAGTAACAAGTAACCTAAAACTCTTTTTGTTTTTTCTATTTATACGAAAATTGAGTGTTATTGCGTTATTACAATGATAACTATAAGGGCATCTTGTCACTAAACATCAGCATAGATCCAGTGAAGCGCGTGTTAATATCAACAAAAGAAGGATTCCCTTCACATCCAATCTGCAGTACAAGGGTAACGAATTCCTTCACAGAAAGCGAGAATTCACACGGGCTATTTGAAAGATTTCACAAAAATGTCTCCTACCTTGTCGTGTTACAGTCTGCTTACACTTTAACTTGATCTTAGTATATAACTACGTATATCTTATTTATTATATTTACTTATACTTAACTTGGCTTATATAATTACAAGCTATCGCCCGCGACTTCGTCAGCTTAGAAAATTGTATTGTACGGTGAAAAATATCAAAACGACATTCATTCCCTGTTTTATACCGTTAGGACGGAATATATATTGAGGGGCTAATTTACAGAATATTCATTTTTATGGATAAAATCAAAAAATCATAAAATTTAGATTAATATTTAATTGCGTTAACTTTTAATTCAATAAGAAATCTAATAAAAGTATCACCCCAATATTTCATCCTCTATTTGACCCTTTTAGCATAAAAGTTGAGAAATGCGTACTTTATTCATTATTTTTAATGAATAATAATTTGTACTTTCCTAGTTTGAAAAAAATACGTTCCATTTCTCCGCACACAAACTCTTCACCCTTTGCGATTATTTTTTTATGAAGATTGATTTTTGGGCGGCGGACCCACTCATATCACTAGTAAAAAGTTTCGAACCGAGACCTCTTCATGCCTCCAATGTCTTCACTAAAGGAGTTCAGTTAGACAGTTCTTCACTGCTGATGTAAATCAAAGACACCCAAAAGAACAACCCGCAAGGCAGTCTGCCCTCACCGAAGTTAAAGTATCCGTGCCAGTGATCAGCCTAATTATGGATGGGGAGGTAATACGATTATTTAACCGGCCGCACGCTGCCTTTCCGTCGCTCCACATGGTTCAACCTGTAAAAAAAAACTGCTGTGTACAATAAATGGTTGAAACCAAAACCGTTGTCGGGCTGTTGACATGTAATAATGTACGCGGTACTGACGCGATATTTGGAGCATGAAATGACACGCCGCCCGCCGCCGCCGCACAGCTAGGGGTGACGACTTAAACAACATATTTAGAATAACTTTTTCTTCCCCTCAGCACACATTATCATTCTCCTCTTATCACTAATTAAATATGTTTGACACAATATATACACATCTTACATCGTACATATTGTATATAGTTTTGACAATAGTTGTTATGTCCGTGGTCGTGTCTATGTGACGTCACACACACACCACCTGTCAATGTAACTGTTGATCAGACGACATCAGATGCAGTTGGTACAGGGTATATGTAAAGTTCTTAGTTGTCGTACTATAGCCGCGAACAGTGTAAGGGTTGATAGCCTTCGAAGCCGCTACCAAACAGCATTTTCTCAATACATCACTGTCGGGCTTAGACTTACTCCACAATAGTAGAAAATTGCTTTACTATTCTGTACCGGTCAAACAAAGGTGGGTATAGGACCCTGTGTGGAATTTTCTTATCTTGTATCTATCTATATTATTTGCATATTAAATCCCTTAGTTCTCATTTACTAAAACCACTTTCATAATAGGGGGTGGTGCATGGTATTCCTACTCCGTCACCACACGGATAACTACTTTTAATTACTCTAATCTTTTGGTTTTATATTTTGGTATGAGTTTTGGCTGGCACGTAAAATTAATATTTGCCAACTGAAATTATATTCAATATTTAATTCTGCTACTCTGTCCTAATAAATACCTTTGATGACATTCTATGTAATGTAATGCAGAGATAGTGCTTAAAATATAGTGAAACCAAATAACAATGCTTTAAAAAGAAGGTAAACATAGCGGGACCTCTTGGGGTTAGCCGGCACCCGAAAGAATATTCTGAAACTAACTTAAATGGTCCCAACTAGGTCCAGAAGGCTAAGCATGTTTTCATGTTCCGTCAAAATTACTAAAAAAAAAACTTTCAGTGAGGTGCCGTGACTTTAATAAAGTCGACGACCTTTATTAACAGACAATGACTTTCAAACTAAATGCAAAATTAATTTGAGAACTAAGTTTATTTGACGCTGGCTTTAGTAGACTATATAGCCTGGGCCACTGAAGAAAAAGACCGCGTACCAGTGAACCACCCGCACGGCGTCGAGAGGTATATTGTAAGGCAGGTCTACGGGGTCTCGCGCCGCTTTTCCTGTCGCCCCGGACGGATTAGCGGGGTTTGATGTACCGTAGCCCGCCGCCAAAAAAAAAAAGTAGGCTATAGCCATCAGTCTAATGACGTCCAATGGACATTGGCGTCTCCATGGGACATCACCTCGGAATTTCATATCAACAACTGCAATCGCCAACGATCATGACATTACCCTCTTCAGGGAAGCTTATATATAACAGTGATGGGATAAGATAAGAACTTATGTTACCTTGTCCCATCGTCACCCTTGTATTAACTCGGTGAGTGGCAGCCCTGTATGCGGCGCATATAAATATGTATAGATTAACGCATTGTCCTGTCTCATGCGATGTTGATGGCTACCTAAACGTGTTATGGGCCGACTCTAACTACATCCGGTTAGTTTTTTTTTAAACTGACAATTTTTAGTTTTTTATGTCGTACATGGTATTGTCCCCTTTTCGCTTAAAAAAACTTATAGTCCGTGTAACCGTCACAAACGCTTGAAAAAAAAAGTTCTTTGACAGTTTCAAAGATGTGTGTACATTATATTGTGTACAATTAAGGTAAAAATATATATGTATAAGTATATGTTATATACTATGTATGAAGTATGCAAAGATAGAGTTCTCTGGCACTCTGTTCTCTCTGCCTACCCTGCAAGGGATATGGCGTAATGATATGTATGTATGTATATGTTATATTAGAAATGATTAAAATGTGTATTTTAATATAACAGCAGTAATATCTAATATACAGACATTGGCGAGGTATGCTTCGATGAATTCTGTGTATAACACTCACCAGCAGCCAAGTGTATACTGTCCTGATCAGCGCATCCCGATTTACATGTGGAAAATATTCAGTTTCAGTACTTTCCTCCATCCGACCATCCAAAGCGAAAAGAAACGAAATATATTTTAGTAAATTACTATGAGCGTCTGTTGACAGTATGCTCTTGTCTGTTGTTTTTTTTTTTATAAAACATAATTTTAAAGATCATCATCACAATCCATAAACATCCCACTGTTGGGCTCGGGCCTCCTCCGTAGTGGGAGGGAAATTAACCTACTATACCGCACTGGTCAGACGTGTTGGTGTAGGATTTTGTTTCGAGTTTTTCTCCTCTCGCATAGATGTTATATGCGTTTTATATCCCTTAGTCGTCTCGTACGATCACCCACGGGTAAAAAATGGGGTGGTGAATTGTATTCTTACTCCGTCACCACACGGAAAAATTTTAAAGGTACTAAAGAAATTTTACGTTAAATATACTTTTTAATGTAGACAAAATTTTTGTATCGTAGATAGCTTTAAACATACAAGATTAATTGTATTGTGTGTGCATCGAATATATGATACTCAGATCGGCAGATCTTTAACTATGTATTTGATTTGAGGACAGGAAGGGACTCGGAAGGGATCTGCGCCGCCGGTTCTCTCGCTAATAACAAATTGACGACTCAGTCGTGATATTACTGCGTGAGTGACACTACTGCGAGACGAGACCAGACACATTTATGAATTACACACAGAGTACTAGCAGCAGCGTGACTATAACGTAAAACATAGTAAGGGAATGGAAAGTCCCTCGCAAAACGAATATGTAATATTAGTATTTTCTTAATTAAATAAATTATTCCCTTTTTTTTTTTTTTTTTTTTTTTTTTTTTGCGGTGGGCTATGGACGTCGCACCCCGCCAAATCGGTCCGGGGTGACGGAAGAGGCGGCGCGCAACCCCATTGACCCACCCTGCAAGCACCTCTTCTTCGCCGTACGAGCGGGCCACCGGTACCCGATCTTTGTCTTCGGTGGCCCAATAATAAATTATTCCCTGTGCTGTTAGATAGAATAGATAAAAACATTATTTTTTTTAACAAACACTACACTAAAGAAATAACTCTTGTACTGTGATTTGACATTACAAACTAACAATTAACTACCTAATATAAGTTACACATTACGTAAGTCTGCTACGGGATACTCGTGGGAAAGGTAGAGAACGGAGCACGTTGTGCACCCAGTACTTCATCACATGGCCGTTTGTTTATGTATTAAGCGCCGCACAATGTTTGGCAGACAACCAACAACAATATTAATGTTTTACATTCATTACATTCTTAATTTATACATTATGATCACAATTATTGAAGTGAAAATTATAAAACGAAAACTAATGTATCCTAGGGTTATTCTAAAGGGAGACTAATGTGCCTCTACAAAAAAAATCGAACTATGATATTGATAGCTTTCGCGTCATATTTTCATATTTAATCTATGGAGGCTACGTCAATGCATGAAACATATAATAAGTATGTAAGAAAATAAATATCTACTGAGATTTTTAACGGGATCAGGTGGAGTTGACGCAGGCCGATATGAACTGCTTATTCGGCTTTAACAACACCCACGAGCAAAGTAAGGATTTGTAGTACTTTTAGCCGGCTACCACACAGCACAGCCCCAAAGAGACGTGTGCCTTTGAAGTATATAAAGTTAGTCTGTATTATGTATCGGCAATGGAGGTTGCACATATGATTAACTGTTGGAAACTACGATCAGTTCAATGTTGAGGTGGGACTGCAACTAGGGTCGGCATTAAATCCTCATCTCAACCTGTTGATAAAGGATGCCTTACAATCGGAGCTATAGCCGTAGTCACCCTGATGCAAGCTATTTGCTGATGACATTGTTCTCATCGAAAAAATGTAGTTGGTCTATAGCATGCTGGAAAAGTGGCGTTGTAAATTGGAGAATGTTGGCTTGAAAATCAGTAGACCAAAAACAGGGTATATGTTCTGCGGTCTTTGATAAAATAAAGAATGAACGTATAAGAGAAAGTTTGACAGTGACGCCAGTGACAGAGAAGTTAAGGAGTGAACGCTTGACGTGGTATGGACATGTGATGACACGGGATGAAAGTAATGCTGTGAGGAAAGTAAAGTATGAATGTTAAAAAAACTGTAGAAGTAAGGAAAGATCGAAGAAAAATTGTGTGAGGCATGATAGGCCAAGCGCCTATAAATGCTACGAGAAAAAGTTTTTATAAAATTTATAGGTAATTTCATGTTCTACAATTCAGTTACCATTATTTTTAATTTATCATTGACCATTAAATAAATATTTAGTAAAAACCATATTGTAAAAAGTTTGATTCGCTATAATTAAAAACCTATGCGTTATACAAAAAAAAGTTTCAAATAAAAAAGATGGCAAATATTATTATCTACAATAATGGTCTCTGCAATTTTTGTCGTACGATGCGCAGTTCGCGAGATATTCAATAAAACGTGTTTTCCAAGATGGCGGCTGAAGTGAACCGTCCCCCGCCGCGCCAACTTGGATTTACATTCAGGGGACGACCTTGAACATATTCCCAAAAAAAAATAGCAGGTCCCGTACGTTGCATTACAAACCTACTTTTTTTGCTACGGCGCTTGGAGTATGACATAGATAGACAATTAGACATGGAGTGAACGTAGAGATGACATCTGATTGGATTGTATGGAAATAAAGGATATATTACGTCGACTCCAAGTAATTGTGATAAGAGCAGGGTAACGATGACGATGATGATGAGTAAAGCCATTAGTTAAAGACCGACGACATAACTCCCCTACATAAAACAGTTATCCAATTGTTCGACATAAACCGTCACGGGAATCGAAGCGGCACAACTAATCGGTCGCTCATTGTCCATCGGTCACAGTACAAATACAATGATCTAATTTTTCATTTAAATTGTAACGGTCAAATCTACAATGTCAATGTCGAAAGTTCGTGCCCGCACTTGACTTTTAAACAGCGTTTTATAGAATAATGTAAGTCTACGATTGTAGCCAAAACAATCTCTGGTTCAGTTCTTAAGGCTTAGGCCGATACAAAGGTCTCAGTCATTGATAGTGTTCGCTGCCGCTAACACACGGCTAAAATGCTCGAACCTCCTCCACAATGGGAGGGAAATTGATCTATTATACTACGCTAGTCAGATATATTGGTATAGGGTTTTAGTGCGAGTCTTTCTTCTCTTGCATAGATGTTATATGTATATCACTTACACTCGCACGTACGACATATGGAGTGTTCCAATTGTATTGTTACTCCGTCACCACACGGCATAAGTTTAAAACTTAGTTTGTCTATTATTCTTTTTTTACTAATTGTGTGAACATTTTATACAGGCTGGAAGTGGAACGCTCCCGATAACAAAGACAGGTGACCCTAATAGTGCTACTTGTAATGATAGTCTAGAAAAAAAAACGATTGGGATGAAAAAATAAAATATTTTTAGTTTTTCTACAGTCCATCATATTAGGACAGTGCCGTGTAACGATAATTCCATAAAAATAGGTAATTTTACTCAGATGAGAGAAAACGCAATGTATTCAAAACTCAAAAACATGTTTGGCCAATGCCTACGCGCCTGCGGTGAGTGAGAGCTTTTTTTTCATCCGAATTGATTTTTTTCTAGCCTATCATTACAAGTAGGACTAGTAGGGTCACCTGTCTTTGTTACCGGGAGCGGTCCACTTCCACCATGTATAAAATGTTTACACAACACGTGTCAGTGAGTATTATCACCAGTGTGATGTACTTACAACTAATATATAAATTTTTTTTTATTGTTTCACTTGGTGTCAAACAAGCAAGCAGCACACCTGAGGGTAATTGTTACTGCCGCCCATGGACTACTGCAATACCAGTGGTACAGCTGGCTGCTGCCTATTGCCACACATTGCTACTGCTCAGACGTTGATTTTCTTCTCAGTGTGGTACTATCCCGGACGGACCGGCCCGCGCCTGTAGACAGAAAACTGCCAACAGTGTGGTCCTAAGATTATTAAAATAATAAAATTCAATAATATAACGGCAAAAGACTATGTCTGGATCAGAGTACTAGAGTAGCCATCAGTGATGTTACTGAATTAAACCAGTATTCTATCAGCATGGCATATCACAAAATGAAAGTTTAACATAATCGTTTGAGCTTATTACCCGTGCAAAACGTAACAAGCATAAATAATCAATATGTCATGCCATAAATAATAATTTGTCACGGTATTAAATGGCGAATTTGATAATCCGATTATATATATAAAACTAACATAGATCTTTTTTTTGGTTTTGTTCGCCCGTTCGGACAGGCAAAGGGAGCAAAGTCCATACAGTCAAGGTCTGTATAATCTATATATATATATAAATTTTCTTTATATATTATTTAACACTTCTTAATATTAATAGTTATCTACTGTCCTTTGGAAAGTGAAGTCCTTACCGTTAATTGTTCGCTTAAAACCAAATTAAATGAGAATTTTGGCAAAACCTGAAAATAGACGTAAACTATATAACTATACGTATTCAAGTGAATATAATATTTCAGTACTTTATCTGTATCATAAAATACCAACAAAATTATTCACTGTAACGCATTAAAGAAATATAATTCAAGGGTACGACATAACGTATCTATATTCGCGCCAAAAACTCACTAACATAGATTACAAAAACCTCTGTCTCGTAGATTATATTTGTTAAATACCGTACTGTGTTTAAAGAGTTTTGATATTGTAGGGTACGAAATGGCTGATCGACTAGCTAGTCGACCAGCCATTTCGTAGCCTACATTTTGCGTAATTCGTTGCGTAATTTTGTGTTTCTGTTGTAAACATAAATGATTCGGTCTCTAATATGCATGATATTGTAATGAAAATAAATGATTATGACGATAATGAAATAATTTTCACTATGTATATCCAAATTCAATCAATTTTCAACATTCAGTGATCAAAAGAGTATTCCTCCCTTCATCCCCAAACGTAATTTGTTTAAACGATTTAAATAAAACAATTCGCGTGACCTTCCATCGTCCATTGAATACGTTGAATTCATAAATAAATATCTATATTATCTTGAAATAGAAACAATTTGTAAACAAGTTGAGTAATTTCATTTTGTGTGGCAGCTATTTATATTAGATAGACGAGTTGGTTCAGACGAGCTTTGTACATAATGTATATATGTATGACCGTCTGGTCTGCGAGGTGAACGTTCTTGGAGACGATGCACCCAGACTGAAGTTATTTCATGAACGTTACAACTTACAGCTATATATATTTAATATTAACTGAAAGTTTAAGACATTTTCGTCTTCTAAATTCATATCTCATTATCAATTCGAGTGAAATTGATATACTATATTGCACAAAAAGCTCGGCATTTTATCTGGCGGCGGCCGATGGAGTATTTTCACACCGCAAAATTCGTCCGGAGCAACTGAAGAAGCGGCGCGCGACCCCATAGACCCGCCCTGCATGTACCTCTCTATCATCGTGCGAGTGGACCACCTGAACACAGTCCTTGTCTTTGCGGGCCCAACCCGCGGTCTACCCTCTGGAGTATCCTCTCGAGTCGATGCCCTTTTTAGCTTTCATCCTCACGCGGTGTGGCTCTCCGGGCGACCAAACCAAACCCCGTTCTGGTCACCCGTTGAAAGGGGTCCGTATAGAGTTTTATTTCGAGTTTACCTTCTATTGCAGTGATGTTATCTGTAAATAGCATTCCATTTACCTTAAATATCTGGATGAACGAACATAGCTCGAGTATTTTTAGGTATTCATCATTCTCCTGCTCTTATCCTAATTATCTGTGGTTGACGCAATATCTACTTCGCGCAAAGCCTGATCATAGTGACCACAAAAAAGGAGTAATTAAACGTACCCCTACTACCGAAAATCATTTTACGATGTCGGAACACCGCTCAAACGACGTAGAAACGTTGTATTGGTATATGTCAGCTAATTATAATGAGTTAGCAATTTGATAAAAAGGTTTATATTTATAACTTGCTAACCCAATAGATGCTGTTCTGTAAAATTTAAAAAAAAAAAAAGTCAGTATTTGTTTAAATCGATCGCAGCGCCACCTACTAGGTCATAATTCATTGTTTTGAAAAAAAAGGGGCACTTAGATTACATGATTTCAAAGTCTATAACGGTCATAGGTTCAAATTGTTTTTGTATTTTTTATATATATATAAAATTCTATTAATTTTTGGCGGGAATGTGAAAGTGTCATGTGCTGGTCTTGTATTATATTCGATATCTAGTGTTTTGACGTGTTATATTAAATAATTTTGATTGCATTTTATGTAATGTGATGCGAACGAACTGCTGGGATGTAGTGAATATTATATAAAAATAATTTACTACGTCTTAGTTTTCCATCAAATTTCAAAAAAATACCATTGACATTGTGGTCATAGATAGCACTATTGATAGCAACGATTTAATTTACAGACGGACAATGACTAACATGAAGAGACTACAGACGGTAAAGACATAAAGAAAATTGTAACTCGACACTGGCAACAATGGCTCGTATAAGTAACTGGTTGCCAATACAAAAAAAAAAAAGAAAAAGACTTATAGGCCAAAAATATTGTTATAAAATACCAGGAGCCAAATGTCTATATAAATTATATACATACGAGTAAATATACAAGATATATACGACACGGGTCTTCGTACGAACACAATGGCGGACTATCACGCGATTCTTATGCAAAACCGCAAACTTGTGCGGCCATACAGTATGCGATTACACGTAAGAGTTAGCGAATCGCTTCATCTGATACTGCGAGCAAGTTTTTGTATTGTTTTATCGATATCATCTTTATTATTATATAATTTTTCATCGTCCACTGTTACGTAGACGTAGGCTTCTATCACAAGTCAGGGGTTAGCTTGTTACGCGATTTGACGATCGCAGTGAGCATTTTTACGTTTATAAAGTAAGAGCTGATGCCCGCTCTGTTGAGAAACCATTAGTCTTTGCTTGTCTTGTGCAAGTAAGGGATGACGACAACTGTATATACAGGGTGGAAGTGGACCGCTCCCGAAAACAAAGACAGGTAACCGCAGGGTTGGGCTGATTAAAATCAAGTGATTAATTAAAATCATGATTTAAATCGCTTGATTTTTAAAATTAAAATCATGATTTAAATCATTTTTTTTTCCTTTTTATTCAGAACCAGATAACAACATAACATAAAAGTTTTCTCAAAAATCAAAAGAAATATCTGCTTTTAGCAAAAACAACAAAAAAGAAGTACATAATTCCAAATTCTTAAACTAAACGTAACACCTAAATTTTATTACCGTATATTTTCAGTCTATTCATTTTCGTTATACAATTTAAACAAAAACACGAGTTTTCCTCCTTTTTCTATGCCTAATCTGTTTCTAATATCCGAGTGTACAAGACCAAAAGAGCTAAATACGCGTTCTACTGAAGCTGAAGAAGCAGTTGCACACAGGAACTGTTTTATTATTGGCAACTGTTTCAAGATATCCGGCTCATCATTTTGTGATAACCACCATTGTAGTCCGTTTACATTTTTTATTACTTCGTCCGAAAACATAACTTGCTTAAATGGAGCACTGCGGGCATTTAACTTTATTACTAAAGGTATTGTTTTCATGTAACTCTTTAATTGTTTCTAAAGCTATATTCTTTTCTTCTGGAGTTAACTGGTATTTTGTTTTTTTGTGGATTCAACATATACGCTATAAAATGATATGGCGTTTTATATCGATTATTAAATTGTTGTGTTTTTTGTAATGGTAATTCCACATTCATTTTTTGTAATGGTAATTGAAAGAGATGAAGCCAGAACAGATGTAAGAGTAACAATAGGTAATGATGTACTAGAGCAAGTGGATGAATTTGTATATCTTGGATGTGGATTTAGCCGAGATGGACGGTACACCACTGATATAGAGCGAAGAGTGAATGCGGGAAATAGAGTGAACGGAGCGTTGGGGCAACTTCTCGGCAGCCACCACCTCAGCCAGAAGGCACGTGTAGCAATACATAACGCAGTGCTTGTCCCAACATTACTGTATGGAAGCGAGAGTTGGGTATGCAGAAAAGAGTATGAAAGTAAAATTAATGCTGTCGAAATGCGATCTCTTCGGAAAATCTGTGGAGTTAGGCTGACCGACCGCATTCGTAACAACGACGTAAGAGAGCGAGTAGGTATGAAAGAGAGTATTGGTGTAAAGATGCGAAAGGGAATGCTCCGATGGTTCGGACATGTGGAAAGAATGCCGAACGAACGTCTGGTTAAGAAGATATACAATGCGAAAGTGGAAGGATGTAGGTACCGAGGGAGACCGAGACTAACCTACCTAGACCAGATCGGTCATGTACTGAAGGAAGGTGGAGTCAAGAGTCTCCGAAACCGGCGAGCGTGTATGAAGAGAATTATGAATGTTGAGGAAGCGAGTGAAGTATGCAGAGATAGAGTTCTCTGGCACTCTGTTCTCTCTGCCTACCCTGCAAGGGATATGGCGTGATGATATGTATGTATGTAATTCCACAGATTCATCAAAGATATATTGTAAATGTTTCCACTGCTCTACAGTAACTGCGATAGTAGCATTTTTCCTCTGCACAGTATCAAGAGCAACTGATATAGGTTTTAAAATGTTGAAATAATCTTGCGCTGCATGTTTAATCGCAATATTTGAAACTTTTCGGTAAATAGTGGAATCAATCTCGTTTTTATTTTCTTCGCAGATTTTTAATATGATGTCCCACTGAGTGACATACATCTCTAAGCAGTTGCCAAGGCTATTCCATCTCACATCGCTTGGAAGGACTAAAGCGCTGCCTCCTGCTTGACTGAATTTAGCTGTAGCCAAATGGTTACTTCGAAAATATTTAACAATTTGGACCACATGTTCTATAACGTCTTTAACTTGAAAGTCCTTGCACAGTAAATTAAAAATATGTGCAGCATAAGTTATAGCAGAGCAGCCATAAGTTATAACTTTTGCGTTCGTTTTTTCTTCTAATGTTTTTCTCATAAGTGTCATATTTGCGGCATTGTCTGTCACAAAAGATTTTACGGTACACTTATATTTTAATTCACATGAAGCAATCAGGTCACAAAGTATTTGAGTTAAATATTCTGAAGTATGTGGATTTCCTGATATGTCTATAGTTTCGTATAGGAGGGCTTGTCCATCTTCAGTGGTTATCGTTGCGCATATCACTGGTTCGTTGTGCACGTTTGACCACCCATCAATTGACATATTTACGGACTGTCCTGAAAGGGAGGAGAAATATTTTTCTTTTTCCTCTTCATAGATTTCGTCCAAAAGACTTGTTGCTACCGTTTTTCTCGAGGGTGGTGTATAACCAGGCCTTAATAACTGAATGGCTTTTTTCACCTCTAAATTCTCAATACATCTGAAGCTCGAATTAGTAGCAAAAATAGCCTTTGCTATTTGTTTGTCAATTTTATGTTTTTCAGCAGTTGAAGTCCGCATTACAAAACTACTCATGGTAGGCTGAGTTTCGATTGCTTTCTTTTTTTGGACTGGCTCAAAAGTTGTTGGACTTGTTGGTGTTGGTACTTTCGTCATGAGTGAACTACAACTTGAGGCAGATGATGTGCTAGCAAAACTGTCAAGCGACATTCGACTCTCTGGAAAGTGAAAAAACATAACTGAAAATTGATATTGATTAATTATAATTGATGATATATTGATATAGTATTGAATTATTGATTTTAAAATAAAGTTAAAATGTTCAATAGAGATGTAAAAGCAAATTTATTTTTTTAAGTTGAAAAAAATTAAAAATTAAGTAAGTATAGAAGAGTAAAGATAATCTTTAATAATTAACCTGGGAAAGGTCGCGTTAAAAAAGTTACATTAAAGGCCACGCCACGTGTTAGATTTCACCTAACATTTAAAAACAAAAAACAATCATATATGCCTAAAATATAAATAAAATAAAATTAATAATTTAATTACCTGTATTCCTCACTTGATAATTACAAACATCGTGGTGTGCTTTAAGTCTTTGGACTAACCCTTGAATATCTTTCTTGCACTTTCTACAAATAGCCCTACACCCCAATTTATTTGGATTTGTTGTCTTAATATAGAACTGCCATATTGGGTCCTCTTTTCTTCCACTCATTTTACTTTATTTATATGTTTTCACTTCACTTAACTAACTTAACTAAACTAGCGAAATGCGCGAACGTCAATTTATAGGTTGAAAAGGAAAACAAGCCTCGACACGACACGACAGGAATATTCTTGCTAAAAGCACAACAAACGCGTTCGTGCCTCACTCGGCACTGTATAGTGAGTGAGTGTATAGGACAGAAGGAAAACAAACCGCGACAAGAATTTTCTTGCAAGAAGCAAGAAGCGCGACAAATGCGTTGTCACAAGTTGTTGAGGCGCAAATTGTATTATAATTTTTAGACTTATACATTAAAATAATTAACAATAATTTCAAAGAATCAAAATGTTCAAATTTTATGTTCAAATTTAAAAATCAAATAAATCATGATTTTTTTTAAAAAATCAATGGTTTTTGATTTTTTTAATAAAAATCAGATTTTGCCCAACCCTGGGTAACCGTACTATTCCTACTTGTAATGATAGGCTAGAAAAAAAATCGATTCGGACGAAAAAAAAATTTTTTTTCTTCACACGAGGTCATTGAACTCTTGAACATATGATCGTGAGTTTTGAATAGATTGCGTCTTTTCTCATCTGAGTATAGTTACGTATCTTTTAAGGAATCATCGTTACATGGCACTGTCCCAATACGATGGAATGTGAAAAAAACTTAAAATTCGTGGTGAAAAAAAAAATTTTTTTTTGTCGTCGGAATAGATTTTTTCTAGCCTATCATTACAAGTAGGACTAGTAGGGTCACCTGTCTTTGTTTTCGGGAGCGGTCCACTTCCACCCTGTATGTATGTATTTACTAGATCTATACGAATATTTCCACATCATTAGAGAATTTATTACGTATATAACTGTCACCGATATATTAAACTTAAGTAAATATACATTTTAAAGGTGCCGTGTGGTTTTTAAGGTGCCTGCAAACGAGGTAAGTGATTTTTTTATTGAATAAATCCATCCAAATTAATGTATTTATTTTTCGCCATAATAGTATAAATAATATTTAAAATATATTAAATATTAACATTGATCCAGTATTTGGAAAATATTTCCATACAGTCAAAAAAAGAAATATTTGAAAATATAGTATAGTAATGTTATAGGTAAAAGTTAATTGAAACGTTGGAGGTGGACACTGTATGATTTTATTTGTCATCAGTTTTCCGTGTGGTGAAGAAGTCAATACTAACACCACTCCCTTCCTTGCCCGTGGGTATCATAAAAGACTACTGAGGTATATCATATACATATAAACTTCTGGTTTGGGAAAAAATAATCCACGGTGACGTGGTATTTTTAATCTTGTCACACGAAAAATTCCGTTTATGATTAGAATTGTTTATTCAACACCCGTAATTATATGTATTCCTGGTATCTACCATTGTACCACTCGTTGTACGGTAGCTTTATATATTTTTATCGTGTGACTTATTGATATGCTGTTCTGGGCGCGTACTTCACAATAACTCGCTGCAAGCCATTGTTTTGTACGAGGCCATTAAACACGCGATTATATTTTAAAGTGAAAGAAAATATAATTATTTCGCTATTGTTCTACAATTTACTATAATTTAAATTATTTTAGGTAAAAATTACTATAAATACAAATAAAACTAAACAAAATAATTGTCGACATAAATACTGGTAAATCAACATATTTAAGTTAATTAAGTCAGATAAAAATGGTTATTGGCTCGGCTTGTTCTATTTCATACTTATGAAATAGTACTGATATTCTGCCAACACTTGGAAATATATACGATATGATCATCATTCCATGCTGCTGGACTTTAGAACATCACCTATAAATGCTACAGAAGGTAAACTCGAAATTTAAACCTTTGTCCAACATATTTGACAGCAGCCGACCAACTTCCCTACTAGTATGGAACGAACGACGATCCGTTGGGTACGAACCTCATGTTCGTACCCAACGGATGGGTACGTATATGGGCTAAAATGAAGATAAATTCAAACCTATATCGTATCTTATCAACAACATACTCGTAGGTATACCTTGGTAGGACCACGTCGTTGACAGTTACAGTCGCGGGCCGGGCCGTCCGGGGTAGTACCACACTCTCGCTGAAGATCGATGTCTGAGTAGTGGCAATGCTATTGCGCTCCGTTCGGTGAGCGAGAGAGACGGCAGCCCAACTGGGTGTGTTTGGGGTTTGTATTGGAGGGCAGCGGCCTAGCTTGGTATTGTCAAGGTCTATGGGCGGCAGTAACACTTACCATCAGGTGTGCTGTTTGATCGTTTGCCACTATAAGCAATAAAAAAGAAGATACTTTTAAATAATAGATATCGATATTATTTATCACATTTATATTTTCCATTTTGCTTCATTTCTCTATGACTTAAGACGACTCTGCACACAGCTGCGAAAAGGCATAGACGTGTGCCGCACAGGAATCGAACCCGAAAACTCAATGTATCAATCTTAATATATTAGTTCCGAAATTATTGCATGCGTTTAGACGCTTTGCTATACCTACAATTGCAATCAATCTTAATGCACTTATAGGGGGGGTCTCTTAAGAGATCTCTGTTATATCTGTGATCCCTACTACTCGCTGCGCTTGCAGTAGCTGTACCTACATCTTCTTTTCTATCGAGCAATTAGTAAATTGTGTTTCACGTTTGCCGCATTGCATGCGAGGGAAGTGGAACTCTTAACTCTTCCTGTTTTTTCTTTCGAAATTTAACTTGTTGTATGTGCTAAGACAATGAAAACTACTTCTAGAAACGGAGGTTCAATCCCAATAAAAGTATATTTCACTTTGAATTTTCGCTAGAAATTGATAGAATATAATTGTATAAGTATTCATATGAAAGCCACCCCCTTATTTCAACCCCTACCTATGTAGAACAGTGTTTGATCAATAGTTAACCAGTTGAGAGTCTATCGGTGTCAGTGATCGATAATAAGGGTGTCGTTATATATCCCAACTATATACCTACATATATTATAACATTGATTCATCTTTTTTTTCCCTCAAAGACTAAATAATTTAACCTCGTATGTATTGTGTGTCCGTGTGGTGACGGAGTAAGAATACAATTCGCCACCCCATCGACGTCTAAGGGACATAAAACGCATAATAACATCTATGCGAGAGAAGGAAAACTCGAAACAAAACCCTATACCAACACGTGTGATCAGCGCGGTGTAGTATATAGTGGGACATATATGAGCTGAGATGATGATGATGATGAATGGTGTGATTTTTTTTTTATATAGCTTATAGTGGCAAACGAGCAAGCAGCATACCTGATGGTAAGTGTCACTGCCGCCCATTGACCTTTGCAATACCAAGGGTACAGCTAGGCTGCCGCATACCAATACAAATCCCAAACCTACCCAGTTGGGCCCCGGTCCTCTCGCTCTACAAACATACAATTAACGAACACAGATGGTGTAGTGGTTAAGATACCAATTTACAGTGCCAGTGTCATTGGTTCGGTCTACACGCAGAACAATACATTATACAATCAACTATTGTTCTGAGTTTTGAATTTATCTTCGTTAAATATATGTTAGTAAAGTCCCATACAAGGATTCTTTAGTGTAATGGGTGTCTATAAAAAAAATCTTTATAAAATAAAAAAAAATAAACACATTACCTCTCTTTCACATCACGTAGTTGAGTATAAACAATATAATGTTTGCTAATTCCATATGTACATTATTGAATTCCGCTATCATGTGTACAACACAAGTATTGAAGTGCGTCTGCACATCATGAAGGCATCAAAAGCCTCCCTTTTGCGTCATCCATCGTCTACTGACGTGTGCCTCATACCCACTTATCGTTAGGGTTGCCAATAAATATTTGTAGAAGAAGTAATCAGACACGAGGAATATAAATGCGGATATAAAGCTGCGATTGACCGTACTGCAAGTAATCACGATTACCTTCACACCTATACACCAATCACAACTCACACCTTAAGTGAGCTCACAGGACAGACCCAGGCAATCGCCTTTGTACAAAGAACTATATGGTATGGATGGATGACACAGGATAGTCTTGCCCGTGCGACCACGGGACAAGACCACAACCAGCGCCACCCATTTACCTGCTCGTGGATTCCTCAGCCAAATCACCTAAGGGTTCATTAAGAGAACGAGCAACAGCTCTTCTCCGGAGAACGTACAGCATCTACCGCTACCGCCAGTCCACCTGCCAAGCGCAGCAACCATGACACCACTCTCTCACAAGTGACAACATGAGAGAGGTCCACCAAACTAACGTAAGTGGGTATACGATATGCGACTAGTGCACCGCGCCACTAGCGGGCTCAGACTGCCGAACGGAGGTCGGTCGTTTAGTTTTGTTCGTCTCTTAAACAAGCTTGCGCTAGGTGGCGCGATTAGTGAATACTTTGTTAACATGTTTCCGCTTAGCACGTACGATAAACGGAAGTACCGTCATATTTATTATAATCTTAGATGAGGAGTGACGTCAGATAGACTTTTGACTCTATAGATAGCGTCACTTGTAGCGGTTCCGATCACAGACACTGTTTTTGTAAGCTACACAATTTATTGTTCTGAATCTATGTTATTTGTGCCTGTTGTTTAATGTGGTCAAAAATTATATTCCCAATGAGGGTTGACGTCAGGCAGGTCCGCACATAAAAGTATTGCCAATAACTTTGTAATATGTACTGTCGAAAGGAAATATATATTACGTCGACCATAAGTAATTGGGATAAGAACAGGATGATGATAATTACAATAATAAAACTATTAAATGTAAATTAAGAATAAAATGAAAATAATAATATTAAATTTTATACAAAATCGAATTGTGGCAACCCTATAGACCAGTTACATTGGTCTGAGTGTACAGCGTACAGCGACCCTGCCCGTTCGGCTCTAAATATAGACAAACAAACATACAAATTAATTTTGTTATTGAAGTGCACTCGAGTGAATCGCCATTAGTGATACCAATAACATTTTACAAGTGAATCGTATTTACGTTACGTGTCAAGGTACTGATGCCATTTTGGTACCTATAACTAATTCTCTTGTATTGTTGGAAAAACAGTTAAAAGCAGTGTGTAGATGGCGCCACTGAAAGGTCTTCTTACAGTAGCTGCGCGGTAGTGTTACCCAAATACTGACTGACGAGTCTCGCAAGTCTTGCAACCCTCGTGTTAGAATAACACAGAGTCACTTGTTTAGATAGAAATGAAAAATCCAACTAAATTAATGAAATTCAATTCATCTAGTGTCACTAACTGTACAACTATCAATAATTAGGTACATACCACTCAACGGGAGTGGTGCTATAATCACACCTATCTATCATGAGACTGTTTAATGTAACATCAAATTATTTCCCCGTGTACTGGTATTAAAAATACGAATTGCTGACAATCCTTTATTTGCCAAAGTAATCCGTAAAATGTTGTGTAAGGGAGCGCTGCGAGACTCTTGCAGCGCGTCTTGGTCTTGCATTTGGGCAACACTACTGCGCGAAGCAGATCTCTCCTTTTCCCACGAAAATGATTGAGGGGAGGATAGCTGCTTTACTAGTTAACTCGTGATTGGGTAGCGCGGGACTACTGATGATAATAGTTTTTAAGTCCACTACAACATTACGATATATCTTTAGTCTTAACTATAAAACAAATATTACAATAAAATATTTAATTATTTTATTTATTTTTTCAGGTAAATATTGTTAATTTGAAATACGTCAACGTTGATAAGAAGATACTTACATAATTGTGGTAAGTTGTTATATAAATAAGTAAAAAATTGCATATTTAATTTATGTTCTAAAATATTATTAATTTATTGTATGGTTTTAACAAAATTTAAAAATATATACTTATTATGTCACAGTTATGTACGTAGTTAATTCTTAATTAATTATTACACAGTAATATTAAAAAAAATATAAGTAATCCCCGACATAAAAAAATAAACGAATACCTTACGTATTCGTTTACCTTACCGTACTTAAGGTGAATTTAATGAGTCTAAACTTGATGGGGTCCACTAATAAGCGATCCAGAAATTCGTCTTCTACATTCGAGTTTCAGCATCAGAGTAAGTTAGTGGTACCATCATAGATGGCTGTTTCTAATTGTAGTTGACAGATATGTTTGATAGTAAAACAAATACTCATTATACATTTAAAATTATTACGGCAGTTTAGCAGATAATTATGAATTGTAGCTAAGAAACCATCTCGATCACGTCAGCTTTCAAACAAAAAATCGCATCATAATCGATCCATTCTTTTAGGAGCTACGATACTACATACAGACACACACATACATCAAACTTATAACAGCCCTTCTTTTGCGTCGGGGATTAAAAATGAAAGTGTTCACATCTCAAGAATTGATTAAATGGTATCCTCCATAAATAACGTCTTTTACAGTTAAAATTTATTATTAACTGAATGTATTTCTTTGTATAGAATTTACGAGTCTGTTGTACTTAATAAATAATAACGCGATGGTTTATAGTTAACTTGTTAAATATATTATTTGATACTGGCAATAAATTGTTATTAGTTCATTTTTGACGTGTCTTAGTTACAAGTTGTTGTCTCATTGAAATATTTATAGTCTTTTAGCATTAATGCTGGTTTAATGGCTTTTAAACTAACATATAAAGATACGAGATTCGATTCCCACTGGGATAAACATAACTAAATACACGTATAAAAGCTGTATTCTTGGTTTTGTGCATAGTTGCAGGTTGAGGTTCTGGGAGTTTTTGTTTTTATTGGCGGCTTGCATTTACGTTATATTTCGCTGCCGACGTCATGTCTGACGGGTATTGTGGGCACCTGCGCGATCGGAATCTTCACTAAAATCACAGCGACTCCTTCCGTGCTTTGGCGGCGCGCTGTAGAGATTATCTAATGATATACAATTCTCACCACCCTAAATGACTCGTAGTCATAGGAGTAGAAAGTTTCCTTGCATCCATTCATTCATCATTTCAACCTATCGCCGTCCACTGCTGGACGTAGGCCTCCCTCATGCTACGCCACAAAGTGCGGTCTTGTGCCACCTGCATCCAACGACGCCCAGCGACTTTCACCAGGTCGTTTATCCACCTAGTGGGGCAGCGTCCTACACTGCGTCGTCCGATACGTGGTTGCCACTCGAGAACCTTTCTTCCTCAGCGGCTGTCGGTCCGTCGAGCGAGGTGGCCTGCGCATTGCCACTTTAGCGTGCTAATTGTTTGTGCTACGTCGGTTACACCCGTTCTTCTGCAGATTGCCGTTTTTCGGATTCTATTTCGCAGAGAAATCCCGATCATAGCCCGCTCCATAGCACTCTGAGCGACGTTGAGCCTGGTTATGAGGCCTACATTTAGGGACCACGTTTTCGTGCCGTAAGTCATCACTGGTAACACACACGGGTCATAGACCTGTGTTTTCAGACACTGGGACTCATATGGGACGAGAAGAGCCCTTTAAGTTGCCCGAAGGCTATCCAACCGAGTTAGATTATTATGTTATTTATTTGAATTTTTCTCGAAGAAATTTCAGTGGCGAATTAGAAATTAGCATATGTACAGAATTAACGTCTTTAGCTTCGTCCGATGTTACGTAGTACTAAGGATTTTTTTAGCAATTTTTATATCTATGCTTTTTACGTGATAAAGAAATTTTGAAATTGTATAAAATTTCATAATTGAGATTGCCTTCTTTTTTATTAATATTTATGCATTTACTGTGTACAATTTTCAATATTCAATATGCTCTTTTCATTTTTACCCGCCATCAGAATATAGTTTGATTCTTATTACAAAGTTTTTAAACGAAATATTCTTCAGGTAAAAAAAAAAACAAAACAAATCTAAATCTACTTGACTAAGCAATATTAAAATTCTTGTCCTTTAAAAAAAAGACCCTTACAGGTAGAGTATCAAATTCGCCATTCATCTCGTTCTACATTATACCTTATTGCGTACATAATAACGTACAATCTCGAATGCCAGAGGTACTTTCAACCCATATGCTGCGACAGGTGGTCAAATCGACCCTTTGTTATATATTTTTTGTTTTTTTTTTCGTTTTTATTTGTATGTGCCCGGTGGGGTGAGATGAGGAATGGCTCTTTAGTCTAAGAATATAGGCAGGTGCTATTAGGGGCCCGTAGTAAAATAATAAGTTTCATTTAAAAGTACGTACGTTTACCACTTTGTTAATGTTCCACATCTAATAGTCATTACCAACAGTGTACCACACACATCCTTTAGGAGCGAAATTCTTGGCGTATCAAGCACGATCTTATATTATACAGCCTTCTTGTCATATTTCACTGAACAAATTATCATTTTATATACAATTACAAACTAAAAAAAATAAACATCACAATTTGTCTACTTACAAAACATACTAAACACTCTTTGTCTACTTCTTCTTTTTCTGTTTTGACAATCAGTTCCTCATACAGTGTGCCTAAATTACAGCAACAGCACTATTGAAGGTGACAATTTATTTTTCTGACGGACAATGATTTTAAATGAAGTGATAATTTATAAATTGAGACTTGGCATAAAGGTCTTTGTAACCATGCTATAAAAGTTCATAAAAAAGAAACTCATTCGTGTATCATATGTTAATAGACAATTCAATATTTTAACTTTTTTTTGACTTCCGTGACGATGATCACTGTAAAGTTTTCGAAACATTGGCAATTTAAAAATCCAATACAAACTCGATAGAATCCGTAAAAAGAGTTTTATTTCGAATATTAACATTTTTAAATCTTTATCTACGTATTTCATTAATTTTACAACTTTTGATGTATAAAATTATTTTCAATTAAAACACGCGCCATGACGGTGCAATTTTGGCGGGATCTTGATGTGATGTTACTCTTCAATAGCTTTTGTAAGTCCTATATTTATACTAATAGTAAACAAAGGACTTTTGACGGGCATACGAAAGTATTACGTGGTGCCCTTGTATTATATTCAAAATCTTGGTGTTTTAACGTGTTATATTAAATCATTTTAATGGTACTTTATGTAATGTGATGCGAAGGAACTGATGGGGTACACCTCACTTTCATACCATATTCACTATAGCGTATATGGTATGAAAAAACTTTACGTTTTTGTTTGCCATCAAAATCCCCAAAAACAGTGTGGCCATAGCACTGTTGATGGCGAAGATTTGTCTTACTGACGGTCAGTGACTAACATGAAGAGACTAAAAACGTGAAGAAAATTGTAACTGGACACTGGACTGGACACAACAATGAATCGTATAAAATAATTGATTGCACATTCCAAAAAAGGAAGGAGAAATGTCATCGATTCTAAATTCCAAATTCAAATAATTATGTAAAACTTTTTAACCCCTATCACTCATGAACTGGGATTCATTTGATTTTTAGGATTTAATATGATAACAACAAAATAAAATACACGTATTTCTGGATTTTAAATTTTTTCTATTATTAGAAAAGAAAATTACAAAAATAGGGAGTGTTGCTTTTAGGCAACACTGAAGTAAGAGTTTACAATCTATTGTAATTAGTAGTGCTATGAAAGGTGGAAGTTTCTAATACAATGTTTAGTTTTTGTATAACATAGCGCAACGCCGCATTTCTCGCACACATTAGGTGTAAGCACACTTTGGAAACTTACACCTTATTTTTTTATCAGCAAGTAACATTCGAAAATCTCAACCGTCAGTTAACAAATCTCATTTTTTTGCATATATCGCCATTTAGTGGTTTTTATTGGTACCAGTTAGTAAGTTCGGAATATAGGCTATAGGCAACAGTGCATGTATAAGTAATAAAATCAATTTTAAGAAATCTGGAGTCGTTTGAACGGTTTGTTACAAGCTACACTACGCTACAGAGGGTTAATATTTTTTTTTTAATTAATGATGATACATTTGTTGATAATATACCCATGGAGAATTGAATTTGTTTATAATATAATACTTGTTAGAATATTATTATTCCAAGATATACTTTCATTATTATGCTATTTATTAAATTAAGTTGAACTCCCGTGTGTCGTGTATATGATCCCTACGTGGGACGGTATTTTCAACGATTCACAAATACAGTCAAACCTGGATAAGTGAGAACTGGATAAGCGAGAAAACTCTATAAGTGAGAGTAAAAGCCAGGACCCGTCATTTTAAGCTCCCAAAACCTCTATTAGCGAGAAACATAAACCTCTGTAAGAGAGAGTCGTTTTTCCCTCGTGAACCTCCATAAGCGAGACTGCTGCTTATCTATACCTCTATAAGCGACAGTCGAGCTTTGTTTACTTATATTATTTAGGAGGAACTATAGCAAATGACAAAACAAATTTCAAATTCAACATCTGCTATTTTATGACTCAAGACTTAACTTTTGTGGCACTTCCTACCATTGTTTTTCTATTGTTTTCTCGTCGATATTGTACCTATGTATTCTATTTCGTGGAACTAAATAACGTTGTTATTTTATCGCATTCTTTTCGAATGGACACGTGTGCCTGCCTGTATACCGTCCTGTTTGTTGGACTTAATCAGTTTATAGTTAATCAATTGCGAAGGAAAGTTCTGTTCTGCATCATGTCAAACAGAAAATTAAAGTACTGTCATTAAGTGATAAACTTAAAATGGTGAATGCGTTTAAATCCGGAAAATCGCGAAATGAAATTCAGAGGGAGTTTAATTTACCAAAATCCACCTATTATAAAATTATAAAATCAGAAGACTGTACAAAGTCTGAGTGCTCTGATGGACATGGAAATACCCTCCTAATCCTCTTAGGACTAGAGTTTCTGAATTTTCCAATGTCGAAAAGTGACTTTTGAAATGGATAAAACAAACTCTCGATAAGAACATTCCCATGGACGGACCTTTGTTGAAAGGAAAATCAAAAGAGTTTGCTATAAAACTGGGAATCCAGAACTTTTCTGCTAGTAACGGCCGGCTGGTTAGAGGGTTTTAAAAGGCGTCATGATATAGTTTTCAAAAAAGCAGCTGAGGAAAGTAAATCTGTTCAAAAATTACTATATTCATACTTGTTGTGACTTGTTATTGCTGCGTACCTCTATAAGAGAGAAACACTACCAATGTACCTGCATTAGCGAGAAACTCGGGTTAGTGAGAAACCTCTATAAGCGAGAATGAGATTGTGCTCCCTTGAACTCTCGCTTATCCAGGTTTGACTGTAATTGTTCTCTGTCTGAAACCAGCGTAAGGGCGTAAGGATTTATTATTTAGCGCGAGGTTTCTTTAGAGGTCTTTGGAAAAAAAAATGTCCTAATTCCTTTGAGGACAGTCTATACATATTGAATTATTTATTACCCGACTGCAAAGGAGTGGTATTGTGTTTTAACAATCTATGTATGTATGTATGTATGTTTGTATGTTCCTTTGAAGCACTATATATACCAAACGCCTGGGCCGATTGTTATGATTCGCACGTCAATCGATTCCTCTTAATCCGGCGAGTGTCACTAAAGATATGACGTTATTGAAAATTCAATATGGCGACTACTGGACGCCATATTGTGAAAATAAAAAAAAATAAAGTCATCAAACTATATCGAGTGGGGTATCGTTAAATAGGTATTTAAAAATCATTTTTAGTTTTCTCTCAACATTTTTCGATTTGACTGGCCGTTTAGGATCTATATCGATTTAAAGTTTCGTAACAACCTTTCTCACATATACGTTTTTTAGACTGTAGAAATTTACCATGAAAAGACGAAAAATTCATATAACTGGATGTGGATGGACATATACTGAAGTATCTAGTAGGTATATTGTCCAATATACCATAGGTAGTCCTACCTAAATTATCTAAGCTGACGCGGTCGCCCATCTCCAATTTCTAACGATCTAGTACTCAACTTCAGTCGAAAAACTATATATAGTTAGGTACTTATCTACTTATTAATAAATAAGATAACTATAGCTACCTAGGTATTTATAACTAAAAAGTATAAAATAAAAAAAATAATTAAAAAAATCAAAAAACCCGACTGCGTAAAAAGTCACCAAAACTACGTACATAATAAAAAAACTGAAAAGAAAAAAACAAGCACTTAGATGTCCGGTGGTCTAGAATTCCATAATATATTATTGAATAAATACTATTGCAGAAAATGAAATATATTTTAATAATAGAACATGACAACTGAACAGTCGGGATCCTTTATTTTTACCCGACTGCAAAGGAGTGGTATTGTGTTTAACAGTCTATGTATGTATGTATGTATGTATGTTTGTATGTTCCTTTGAAGCACTATATATACCAAACGCCTGGGCCGATTTTTATGATTCGCACGTCAATCGATTCCTCTTAATCCGGCGAGTGTCACTAAAGATATGACGTTATTGAAAATTTAATATGGCGACTACTGGACCCCATATTGTCAAAATTAAAAAAAATAAAGTAAACCAACTATATCGAGTGGGGTATCGTTAAATAGGTATTTAAAAATCATTTTTAGTTTTCTCTCAACATTTTTCGATTTGACTGGCCGTTTAGGATCTATATCGATTTAAAGTTTCGTAACAACCTTTCTCACAAATAGGTTTTTTAGACAGTAGAAATTTACGATGAAAAGACGAAAAATTCATATAACTGGATGTGGATGGACATATACTGAAGTATCTAGTAGGTATATTGTCCAATATACCATAGGTAGTCCTACCTAAAGTATCTAATGTCTGACGCGGCCGCCCATCTCCGATTTCTAACGATTTAGTACTCAACTTCAATCGAAAACTATATATAGTTAGGTACTTACCTACTTATTAATAAATAAGATAACTATAGCTACTTAGGTATTTATAACTAAAAAGTATAAAATAAAAAAAATGATTAAAAAAATCAAAAAACCCGACTGCGTAAAAAGTCACCAAAACTACATACATAATAAAAAACTGAAAAGAAAAAAACAAGCACTTAGATGTCCGGTGGTCTAGAATTCCATAATATATTATTGAATAAATACTATTGCAGAAAATGAAATATATTTTAATAATAGAATATGACAACTGAACAGTGGGGATCCATTGAAAAATTAGATTTGCTGTCGAATAAAGGATCCCGACTGTTCAGTTGTCATGTTCTATTATTAAAATATATTTCATTTTCTGCAATAGTATTTATTCAATAATATATTATGGAATTCTAGACCACCGGACATCTAAGTGCTTGTTTTTTTCTTTTCAGTTTTTTTATTATGTATGTAGTTTTGGTGACTTTTTACGCAGTCGGGTTTTTTGATTTTTTAATCATTTTTTTTTTACAATATCAAAGCGTTGAATGATGAGATAATGATGTTATAGATATCTCTCTCACTCGAATATAATTTACGTTAATGACATGTAAAAGCAATGTTGATAGAAAGACAAAATTAACATAATATGTAAATTTATTCTTTGTGATTTAACGTATAAAATACTTTTGTTAAATTTTGTTAAAATACATATTTCTGTTATATTACAGCTTATTAAACAAATTTTTACTTTGTAAATGTTACTCGTAGCAATTTGGTTGAATTTAAATATTAATACATTAGGGGCGTTCATTATTTACGTGAGGCATTTTTGTTTTTTTTTTTGAAGTCGGATGAGTACATATTTCGTCAACTACAAGTAATTGTGATAACAGTAGGAGAATGATGTGTATGTCATTGTAAAGGTTCGATATTGAAGTGATGGACAGTCGACCAATATTGGGTACAAGTGATTTTAAAAGATTTTTTTTACAACAAACGAAGGCGTTACTTTGTCATATGCAAGATTTATTATAGTACTAGTTAAAATTGAGGCTTTTCTTGTCATATCTTCTCAGTATTGGTCGTGTTTCGTTCTGTTGTTAGTTTATTGTATTAATTCAAGGTAAAATATTAAAATTGTCAGTATGTAATATGTAAGTGTGCCAGTAGGGCTTATACATATTTTTTTATTGCTTATAGTTGTAAAGGAGCAAGCAGCACACCTGATGGTGTTTTTGCCGCCCATAAGGACGTTTTCAATACCAAAGGTATATCTAAGTCACAGTCTACCAATGAAAACCCACCCAAATTGGGCTGTCTGGTCTGCAGTTGTAGACAGAGAACTGTCAGCAGTGTGGTCCTACCACTAAATAATTTTGAGTTTGAAATATACTAAAATAATTATATTAAAATATTTGCCCGTATTCCCTATAATTTCGCGCTATTGTTAATTTTATATTATATTATGTATAATAAAGAATATAAAAATTTCTAGGGTAAAATTTTATTACAACTTTACTGAAAAGGGTAAACGGTCAAGCGTGAGCGGACACGTCGTCGTCCGACCGTGAAATAAATAGGGACGTACTGATACAACGATAATTGTTTTGAATGTTTTAAAAGCTTCACGCTGACTTAAAGGGTGTTAGCAGTTTTAAACATTAAAGTTAATTATATATTATATAGATTATTCCATGATATCACACCTGAGATGATGGTAAGCAGTTATTTAAAATACCTACATATCAACATATATTTTTTTAAATAGAATTTGTTTATTAGCGATTTTGAATAGTGTTGACCAAATGCAAGACCAAGACTCGCTGCAAGAGTCTCGCAGTGCTCCCGTAGACAGCATTTCACGATTCTCTTGGCAAAGAAAGGATTGTGAGCAATTTGTATTCTTAATACCGGGCATTGTAATCTTTCTTTTGTATAAATAATTCGATGTTATATTAAATAGTCTCATGATAGATAGGTGTGATTATAGCACCACTCACGTTAAGTGGTATGTACCTAATTATTGGTACGTGTGTTGAATTTTGTTGCTATGGAGTATTTTTCGGTAAATATCAATAACATCTTAAGATGCGAAGCTGGGACATTACACGGCTCAGTTAAATCAGTGAGGCAACTAGTTGACTGCACAGATGGTGTAATGTTGTAATCTCACTGATGGCATCGCCACCAGTTCTATCTATCATCATCATCATCATCATTCTCCAGCTCTTATTCCAATTACTTGTAGTCGACGCAACATGACGCAACACGAAGGGTCCCTTGTGAATGTAATTGTTGACCAAACGGCATCAGGTGGCGTTGATCCAGGTCGATATAAAGCTCCTAGTCGTCTTTTACGACATTTTCCGTGTGGTGATGGAGTAAGAATACTATTCACCACCCCATATCTTACCCGTGGGTGACTAAGGGATATAAAACGCATATAACATTTATGCGAGAGAAGGTTTCGAGTTTTGAAACAAAACCCTATACCAACACGCCTGACCGGCGCGGTATAGTAGGTTGATTTCCTTTCCATTACGGAGGAGACCCGAGCCCAACAATGGGACATTTACGGGCTGTGATGATAATGATGATATTTAGCCAAAATATTTTCACCATAATGCAAATGGTTTGTACCTATATATAAAACAAAAAGTATAAGTGATTATAACGCCATTATTAGACAACGTCTGGTACAGGAAGTAGTGCCATTATAACGGACGCCACTTCCGGTTACGGTTCGACTAGCGTGAACTGTGGGAAGCATCAAGCCTGATACCGCCGAGGGGACATGGCAGAAATGTTTTTGTTTCTCGTTTTATGCGAACGAATTTTATGTGTGATGAGGGAGTAGAAATACAGCACGACATCTTGATCTTGGATGTCGTATAATACGACTAAGTGATATAATAAGCATATAACATCTATTTAAGTGAAGGAAAACTCGAAATAAAACTATCAACATGTTTAATCAGCAGCGTGGAATAGTAGGTCAATTTTGCTCCTATTGTGAAGGAGGCTCGTCCGCTGTTCTCTTCTGCAGGTCAGGGTTTCTTTGCTGATTCTAATTCTTCCAAGTTATATGAGCGATTTCAATGATTGTAATTTTTTTGTCAAAGAAAGTTTTTTGTAAGTTCTTCGTAACGGCAGAGATATGAGAGTGAAAGAATGTTCAACTAATTACAAAAAGTTCAACGACGGATTTAGGCTTAGACCCGGGTGGCTCGTTTCTAAAGCAGAAAATTTTTAGAGGTGCTAAATTTTTGAAAGTGGCGAAAATTTGAAAACAATATTTTTTAAATTAACTTACGGCCACTCGTTATACCTAAATATCATCTTTATTCTCCAGCTTTTATCACAATTACTTGTGATCTACGCAATATATTTCTACTCCTCCTACATATTGCAAAAGATATTAGCAATAGTTTTAGTACCGGCCGCCTACCTGACGTGAACCCTCCTTGGGAATGTAATTGTTGACGAAATGGCATCAGGTGGCGTTGATCCAGGTCGACTCTGCTATAAAGTTCTTGGTCACTTTTTACGGCATCAATGAGCCAAGTGTGAGCTGGTAGTATCTATTCGTAGCCGCTACCACACAGCAAAATAATTATAAATATATTAAATATTAAATTAATAATAAAATATTTTTGTTTTCCCAAAACGTTAACCTTATAATTATAGGAACGATGAAATTTCAAAGAAATACAATAAAAGGGTTGCGTATCAACTTTCATTCCGAGTAAAGGGACGAGGGGTTGGAAACTTTGTGAGTCACTGCGACCGCGTTTATGTGTTGGTAGCTCTAAAGAGGTGGCAACTACCACCAAAGAAATTAATATTTGATGAAAATATTATTTATGGATTTTGTCACGTTTTAATTTTATTTTGAAATGAATGTGTCTTTTATAAAAATCATGTTTACGAGCAAAAAGCTATTGTCACACATGGGATTCGAACCCACGCCTATTGGAATTCCATTCAAATTGTGCTACCACTTAGACAAGTGTGACTGTTGTACAATATTCAAGTTACGGCTCGTATTATTTTGTCGTCTTTATGGGAGACTTGCGCCATCTACCGGACAACGATTAAATATTGTACCGATTTAATGCTCTAATTTTTTTTTCGCTTGTGAGCAATTTTTATAAATAATCTCGTATGTTAAATACTAAATCTCGTGTGTTTAATACAATTCTAACTGAAAAAGTTAGGGTAAGTTCTTATATTTTAACGTATTGATTAATTTTGAGCGTTCACGGTCACGAGGGACACGTATAAGTTACGTAAAAATATTTTTATTTCGCATGTGTAATATTCGCCTAAACGTATAAAATGGTTGTCAATAACTCTGAACTTGTTGCATCTATCTAGTTTCCTAATCTATCGAGACTTAAAAAGATTAGTAAACAGATTAAAAACTAAATAAATATCATTAAGGATTGTTCTGTTTTCTTTACTTTTTAGAAAGTTTTTACCAAAATTGTGAAAGTTTGTCCGTAGTGTGGGCGACTGCGGAGGGCTCTCAATCCGGTATTTTCAAAATACTTTAATAAGTTTTATCCTGACTCAGGATTCGACTATAGAAACTTATTAACAAAGTGTTCATACTCGCCCAGCTACCCAGTCAGTCCGTCTGGCTTATATAACTGATGCTGAACGCGTGTGAAGCAACACAAGCTTCCTATAGCCATTTAGAAATACACAGTTTTAAATGACACGATGACTTTTAAAGATGGCGTCAATCATGTTGATGGTATTAATTTTGTCAATTGTTTGACTGTCACGCCACATCTGTGCCGTTTGCGACAAATAATTACATACCAATTATATGTTACTATGTTCTTATAAAAGTTTAGCTATCTATGTACTTCAAATGTCAGATGCGACAAAAATATTTTGTTAATAATTAATTTAACGAATATTATATACAACACTGTGCTGAAGAGACGCTGTTCTGTCATCATTATCCATCTCTTATCACAATTACACGTGGTCGACACAATATGTATCCTTCTTATATCGTACGTATATCTCTTAGTCTTAGGGGCCGTCCATTAATCACGTGAAATTTGAAAATCGTTTTGATAAAAATCACGAAATATCACAAGGAGAGGGGGAGTAGTAAGATATCACGTGTATTTATTTTTACGTCAAACGCTGAGATTTCTAAACTGAAAAGCCGTTGCTAGACAACGAACGAAGTCCTTTAAAGTAGATGATCAGTATAAAGACCATTTTGCGAATTATAAAATACAAAAAGCCGAGAATATAATAAGCTGTGGGCTACTTCTCTGTAGGTACTAAAATTCACGTGATGTTGGTGGCGGAGGGGGGTCATAGTCTTAAACCTCACCACGTATCACCAAGGGGGAGAGGGGTTAAAAATCCAAAAAAAAATAAGACCACGTGATTAATGGACGTCCTCTTAAGACCGTCCACAGGAATGGAAGGATTGGGTATTCTTAATTCGTAAATCAATTAGATTTAGCTTTAAGAATTTTTAGAAATGCAAATTTTATAATAATTATTTACAGTAATACAGCTAATAAAAGTTTGTAAATGTATAAATTTTCGTGAGTTGAGTTGTTCGGCCATTTTTCTTCGACATAATAAAGTTTACGTTTTAAATTTCAATTTAATTGAATTATAAGTTTTCATGTCAATATTATGTCCGATGTTTAGCGAACTGTTGATTCAATGAATTGTATATCTCGACAGAAGGTTATTTAATTGCATTAACGTTAACATTTTACAATTTCGTCTGAGTTACTATTTCCAATTTGTTACAAAATTCAACTTTGATTGTTATTGACATTTACGTGATAATTACATACATGATGATCGCAGCTCATATACCTCCTACTGCCCAGCAGTAGTGCAGCAGTATTGTGCGTCCAACGCGATAGGAGGGCAAATTGACCTTACTTTAATACACCGTCAGTCGTGTTGGTATAGGATTTTATTTCGAGTTACATCTATGAAAGAAGGTTCTCTCGCATAGATGTTATCTGAATAATGTACCATTACCCACCTTTTACAACACCCACGAGCATTTGCGGTTTAGAAAAATCTATTTAAAAAAAATTACCATTTATTTCTACATATACTTTTATTTCTACCAAAAAAAAAAACCCATCAATTGTCATAATAAAAACGAATTTGCCCCCATTTTTATAACATTTATAATAGGGTAACTATTTTTATAAATGACAGAAATCAAATGCTTTAACACCTTTCTATTTACCCCCTAGAGGGGGAAATAATAGACGTTAATTATATAACATCGTAGGGTGAGAATTGTTTGTCATTAATAACGATTCTAACTAATAGGGTTATTGTGTTAATAATATTGTATATGATAAAATATAAGATAGGTTTGACGAGACAATTAAAAATAGGGTATTTTTACCTTTTACTTTTTGCCTTGTATCAAATTGCTATGTACTAGTGTTTACGAATACTACCAAACCTTTAATTGCTGGAAGATTTTATGAAATACGATTAAGAATTTTCCATAGACTTGTGTCAACTACATTATTACTTGACTGATTTGGCCACATCCTGCACAAATCGTTTCGGGTGACAGCAATATGACGTGGGCCTCACATCCCGCTGGTATTTTCTTCATGAGTTATTATTCAACGATATCTTCTAATGACTGGAATTCATGTGATCCAGATCGGTAATTATGTCCAAATTCTGGTGGTATCTTCTGCTCTTCTTTTTGTCAATAGAATAAAAGTCTTCTACTATATAGATTGTGATAATGAAAAGAGGATTATGCGATGTAACTAATAAAAACAAAATGGATTCCCAATGTAATGATTAACCGCCTATTTTAGTAAAAAATCTCGTTATTGGGTCAATTATTAGGATTTTTTTTTCTCATTTTATATTAAGATAAAACCTCGTAGATATTTATGAAGCCTTCTATCGTGGGTGACTTTACAAACATACTAGTAACGACCGCAAGTCACACGCACTCGGCAGTCATGCGATTCACGTAAAAGTGTTATTAGAATTTTCTCTCTGAGGAGATTGTCCTCAGGAATTTCTCATTGCCGTTTGTGGGATCTACATCAGCCATAATGTTATTCCATTATATTATGGAATTATATGTATATATATTAGTTTGAAGTACATCATATTGGACATAATACTTACTGACACGTGTTGTGTGAACATTTTATATAATAATAGATAGACATTATAAATGACAAACCGCTGAGTTTCTGCCCAATTATTCTCTCTGTCGGTCGTATTCTGTACCGTCTGTTATTTTTAAGCGACTTCTTATTATATTAAATTAATGTAATATGATAAAATTAACTAATTACGACAATCAGCTGTATTACTTATTCGACTACAAATTCATTTAATCATCATTACCCAGTTCTTATCCCAATTACTTGAGGTTGACCCAATATGTATTCGTTCATATTGCAAAAATTATTGGCAATACTTTTATGACCGACCGCCTGCCAAACGTCTAATCTTCTTGGGAATATAATTGTTGACCAAAACGGCATCAGATGAAGCTGGTCTAGGTCTAAATAAACCTCTTATTTGTCTTTTCCGACGTCTAAGAGCAGAGTAAGGGTTAGTATGTAGTATTCGTAGCCGCTATCACACATACAAACATTTAATTAATATATCCCTAATTCACGTATTATATTCATATTATAATCAATCGATCATCTTGAAGTACAAAGTATCAAGTGAAAATACTTATACCGAGTATTAGAGTAATGATTCACAGTCTACCCACATATTTTATATTTCCCATCTAAAAAGGTACATCGTCCGGCTCGCCACAATTTAATCCGAACAAAGGTACAAAACAAATTGTAATTTACAAAATAACTTTCACTCGACTATCGTTCAATCCATCAGTTATTATAAATATAGCCTTTTACAACAATATTTTATAGAAAGTTGTTTGTAAAAGGCTTTTGCGTTCACAATGTGCAATTAACTTTGGTGTTTAGTGACAGCGGACTGACTCGTATTACATCTCTTGGGCTAACTGTGCGCCTGGTACCTGCTTTCTACTGTGACATACTTCATTTGTTATTTTTTTCTCTAATACCTCTTACTCCTTTGTCCTTAAAGAATGTAATAGTCCTCACTAAAGTTCTCAGATAAGTTCCTATGCTGCCCTTTTTCTTCCTAGACGGTCAGCCATGGGGAATCCACGCTCAACTATAACTTGACAAAAAGATCCTAAACAGAGATAGTTGCCAGCTTTCTTTAATATTTGGAGAAGACGAAAAAATAAAAATAGGTATAATAAAATCTTATTAATATCTACAAAATAAGTAAGAGTTTACTGCTTGGTACAATTCTAGACTTCGTGCTTGATTGCGACAAGTGCTTGAGAAATACAAAAATATTTGGTGTAATACTTGACCGGACATGAGATTCGAATTCAGTATTTTGCGGTGAAATGATCGCAACAGGTTTCTATCATCTCATCATCATCTTAACTCATGTGTGTCCCACTACTGGGCTGGAGCCTCCTTCATACTTGGAAGGCAATTTACCTACTACATCACGCTCGTCGTCGCAGACGTATTGGCATAGAGGTTTATTTCCAGTTTTCCTTCTCTTGCATAGATGTTGTATGCATATTTTATCACTTAGGCGTCTTTTATTCCCAGTCCCATGGGTTGTCTTACCCGTGGTGTGGGTAAGATAACCCGTGGTTTGTTTTTTGTTTTTCTTTTGTGTCTGTCTTTTAGCTGTTAGCCGCAGATGGCTGTCACAGCTTAACCCGGACTATGGGTGAGCGCTGAGGGCTCTCAACCCGGAGAAAAAGGTTTTAAACGACATCGCCCAAGGGCTCTTCCTGCTAAGAACGGACCTCGGCTTGGGACGTCGTTGATAACAAAGTGGCCGTGCCCACGTTTGATTTACTGACTTTTACGCGTTGCGTCTTTCTTCCCCGGCGGCGGAGGCGGAAGCGCGGATATTTGTGTTATGGCCGCGCGGGCCGTGTATGCTCTTTCTTGAGCGATCGTTATTGAATCGTCAGAGTCGGTCAGTATAACCCGTGGGTCCATTATATTCTTACTCCGTTACCGTAATATAAATGGAAGAATCCGTGAGTAAAAATTTTGTATACTTAGTCATAAAAGCGTTCCTTGCCAATTTAATACCGTATTTAAGCTAGCTGAAAACAGAATTAACAAATTTAAGCAATTATTCTAGAATAAACTAAAACATTGCCGGGACGAGATAATTATTCGTATTTTAATTGCAATCTTTTATACCAATACGGGCGGTAAAACAACCCAACAAATTATACGTATAATAACGCTCAAAGGACCTCAAAGGAGAAAATCCTCGCTTTAAACATGAAATTAACGCAGTCATACTCTGTTCTACAAAGTACGTCCCAGAGGCATAATGGTATTAATCCTTTGCCTTGCTAATGACGCCATGTCGGCCATTTGGCGTCGTTGACAGCTGTCAGCGTGCCCGCCATTCGAACTCGTTTGACGTTTATGACATAAAATCATTTTAATTATTTTCATAATTTTGTAGATCCACGCTTTTATCCATGACAGGATGGCCCATAAAGTAGTAGGAAAGGTCTATAAGCTAAAATTACTGCTCGCAATTAAGTGTATTGCAAATGGCTGCTACAGTTTTAAGCCTTTAACACTCCTAATTATAAGTGTGAATGGCATTTATTTATATACGAGTGCCTTTCACATAAAATCATAGTATTTTAGGCCAATGAATTTGTACATCGGAGTGGTACAATTTGGTTCACTAAAGCGTATTTACATATTATAAGTAGATAATGTTTGGAAATTTTGAAGTAATCCGTTAAACTGAACCTAATTTTCATATATTTTCACTATGAACTACAATATACCTGAGCGCTTATAGGTTCGGTCAGGGAACACTGGCAGACCAACGTGTGACCTCGTAATCATAAACCGTCATGCTCAGTGTTATCAATTTTTGAACGGACAATTGTCATCGTGTTTCAAAACTCCGTAGTAAACTTGGCTACAGTTAGTGTAGTTAATAAAAAGAGAAACTACTAATAATATGTGTCACTTTGTCCCCATTAGATGGCGTTGTTTTACACAACACTGTTTGAACAATATTATTGTGAGAACCCGTTATATAAATGATGAGTTTGCGGCTTTTGCTACATATCATCATCATCATTCCAGCTCGTGTATGTCGTACTGCTGAGCTCGAGCCTCCTACACATTAGGAGGGAAGTTTATTTACTATAAACACATTTTGCGCCTATTACTTGTACCTACACATGTTTTCTACATATTTGCTATATACGGCTACGATCACTACCAACTTTTGTTCGTGGGTGTCGTAATAGACAACTAAGAGCTTTATATCGACCAGAGTTAACTCCGTCTGATGCCGTTTGGTCAACACTTACATTCCCAACGGGGGTTGACGTCTGGCAGGCGGCCAGTCATAAAACTATTGCCAATAACTTTTGCAGTATGTACTTGTACATATTGCGTCGACCACTAATTGTGATAACAGCGAGAATAGTGTTTGTTACCTGCATATTTTATCTACTGGACGAAAAACGTGTTCGAGTCTAGAAGCTCTTCGTCATATTAGAGCAAAAATTTGCCATACATCCTGCACCACATTGATCTAATGTCTCTCTTTCTTTCTTGAAATATGTGGTATAATGATTAATTGCAGGAATGTAGTGACTTCCTTCCTATGCTCTATTTCAAAATAATATTACTATTCGCTATTTATCGCCTAAATTCAATCACTTTAGAAAAAAAATATTAAAACATAATATATAAGTATAAATACTTAATTCAATTTACAATACACATGTAATTAATGTCATTTCAGCTCATATACATTCCACTGTTGGGCTTAAACTCAGAAAACGCTAGGAAAATTGATCTGCTATACCATGCTGGTCAGACGGATTAATATAGCCTTATTTAGAGCTTCTATGGCATAGATAATATATGCATATTCTTCTTCTTATTAGTCGATTCGTTCTTGGCAGAACGGTCATGATCATCATGTAGCATGGGATGAGGCAGATGTTATTCGCTTCACGATATTTCGCCATGTTTCTCTATTCGAGGTGATCCTAGTGCACTCATTCAAAGGACCTATACAGCTGTTATTGCATATTATATAGCTCTTATTACATCCACTTGCAAGATAAGTGATGGTGCATTATATTGTTATTCCATCATCAAACTGATATACTAACATATGACAGTAACTATTAAATGACTTCACATCAAAAGAAATATTTCTGTTGTTTCTGGTATTTAATTAAATAAGTAACTGAACCGACAGGAATTTGTTTGTCAATTTTCCACTGGACGAATTTACTGTGTTTACCTCTTTACTTGTCCTTTACTTTTTTAATTTGGACTGCACATGTAGAGTAGTGGTTAAGATACAGACCTACCGTACTGTCATGAGTTCGATTCACACGCAATACATTACTCTGTGCCATATGTAAATTATTGTTCTGAGTCTGTGTGTAATTTATGTATGTTAATTAAAGTCAAAATAGCTGTGTGGTAGCGGCTACGAATACTAACAACCCTTACTTTGCTCGTGGATGTCGTAAAAGACGACTAAGAGCTTTATAACGACCTGAACCAACTCCATCTGATGCAGTTTGGTCAACAATTACATTACCAAGGAGGGTTGTCGTCTGGCAGGCGACCGGTCATAAAACTATAGCCAATAACTTCTACAATATATACTATGAAAGAAGAGTACATATTGTATCGACCCCAAGTAATTGGGATAAGAGTAGGAGAATGATGATGATGATGACCTCTCGTGAACAAATCTCCAATTTGGTCCAGAAAAGTATGACGTGGTCTTCCCCTTGTATTCGTCCCATTCACGATTGCTTTATATGTTTGCTTCGTCAACCTCTGCCCACTCATTATTTCTTCCACTTCGTGTCCAACCCACCTCAGCATATCAGCGCTCTTTTATAACATTATACCTAATTTTATCTTTCAGACTTACATCACACACGTTACGAAGAGCTGTCAGCTCTACAGCATTTATTCTATTTTCATGTCTTCTCCGCCAAATCTAACTTTCACTGCCATACATGAGGGCAGGCACTAATACTTCCTATACTTATTATTATTATTTAGGATGTGTAAAGCCGACGGAAGGTCATGAGAAGAAAACAAAACTAAAAATGTAGTGTGTGCAGAAGTACTTTGAAATAACATTAGTTTGAGTTTTTTTTTAATATAAGATTATAAGACCCAGTATTTTTATCGTAAATGCGCGCCCAGTACTTGATCATTATTTTGCTGCGATGTTATTTTTAAACTGCGATATTTCCTAAGATATTCATTGAAATCAAATAATGTAAAGAGCAATTTTGTTTTAAATTAAATACTTGTGATGAATAACTCATTTATTTGGATAAGGATTAATATTATGTTTATAAAAACACCTTCGAAAATATCATATTATTTTAAAACAAATTTGATTAGCATAAAAAAGGTTATAGTGAGCCAATCTTAAAAGATAGACATATGCTGTCGCGGACTTTTATTTAGAACTTTGAAAGGGGAACAATTATATAGTACATAATTTTTGCGTAACTTTAACCGTTTACGCAGCGGAAGCTCTCAAAAGGAAACAAAAACCCGATTTTTACACATTCATCATTGTTGCTCTGCTCCTATTGGTCGCAGCGTAATGTTGTATAGCCTAAAGCCTTCCTCTATAAATGGACTATCCAACAAAAAAAGAATTTTTCAAATCGAACCAGTAGTTCCTGAGATTAGCGCGTTTAAACAAACAAACAAACAAACTCTTCCGCTTTATAATATTAGTATAGATAATGTACGCATGGTAGAGAAAGTGCTGAAGGAAAAAGGTTATGAAATAAAGTGCTTTATCCAAAACTTTTGACACTGGCAACAATGACACCTATTAGTAGCTGACCGCTAAAATAAAAAGTTACAATTTATTTGTTTGTATTCTTATCTAAGTACCATTGTTTTCGACAACTAAATATTGGGTAACACCTAAGCCAATCTATATCAATTATAACTTCAATGAATAAATTATATATACTATTCAATATTATTACTTAATCTACATTAGATGTTGCCTATAATTTAGTTAACGATGTTGAAAGCAGGCATAACTTTATTAAAAGCTCGTCTGAGTACTGATACGTAATATTAGTCCCAACAGCCGTATTCTTCAAACAACTTTTAAAGTAGTACAATATAATGAAA
Source organism: Lymantria monacha (assembly GCA_905163515.2). Lineage (NCBI taxonomy): Eukaryota > Metazoa > Arthropoda > Insecta > Lepidoptera > Erebidae > Lymantria > Lymantria monacha. Next base: position 24,184,266 of record LR991104.1, on the reverse strand, counting down.
ACATGTGAAAGGTAATAAAATAAAAACAAATAATGTCAACTTTTGTCCCGTCCCCGTCCCCATGGTGGAGGACATTTTGTATAATTTAATCATTATGAAGCAGGTTAAGTACTTTTTAGTACGATAAGTATTTAAATATGACTAACATGTATTTATATTTTGTAAAAGATTATCATTCGTATACTTTATAATGTTTTTATATCCAATTACGGCAGTAATAATAATTTATATAAAAACATATGTATGCACGGCACCGGCTATGAATATTACAAACTCCAACATCGTTCGTGGATATAAAAGACGACTGAGCGTTTTACATATACCATTTTTTTTTGCGTAAGCTATGGCTCGGACGCACGTCGCCAGTTCCGTCCGGGGCGACGGAAGGGCACCACGTGGCCCCATAACCCACCGTATTCCCTCCCCATCGCCATCGGGTCGGCTACTAGTACCGCTTCCTTGCCATCCGTGGCCAGCCCGGCGGGTTAACCTTTCAGATACCATCCCCCGTCGACGTCCTGCCTTAGCGATGGTCGGCAGCGCCAAGTCAGCGCCAATGATTGCGACGAGTTCACGGCGCTGCTCTGGCCAGGCAACACAGACCTCGAGCGTGCGCTGCGCTGTGTCCTCGTCGCAATCGCAGTGGTGGCAGGACGGTGTCCTTTCTCTTTTTGTTATTGCTTTTGGTGGCAGACGAGCAAGCAGCGCACCTGATGGTAAGTGTCACTGCCGCCCATGGATCCTTGCAAATACCAAGGGTTCTATACCCTTGGTATTTGCAAAGAGAGAGAGAGAGCTAGATCGCTGCCTACCAATACAAACCCCAAAATCCTTTGGGCTGCCGGCTCTCTCGCCGACCGACGAAGCGTAATAGCTCATTACCATGACTCAGACGTCTATCTTCGAATATTCTAAGACTAGCCTAACTAAATTAAGAGACCTTACGAAATCCCAACGTATCTTATGATTTAAGGACCTTCTTAGACCGAAAAATTCTTGAATTAGTTGACTGGTCCTTACTAATATTACTTGTAATAAACACTAAAAGATAAAGACTATTTTAATTAACTTGCCAATTTAATATCTACAAATGGCCTTCTAGATTAATTAAAGCTCTTTTTGAAACGTATTAATTAGACTCGTTCGTTATTTAGTCTACGCTTGTAGAACTAATGAAGGAAACAAAAAGTGGACTAAAAACCATACGACAAAATTAAAATAATACAAAATAAATATGAAAACCGACGTAAAAATACAGGTATTGAACATAAATATCTATAGTATAGCGAATCTACTGAGGCCGTTCTTGATAACTTTACTGATAGATTCTACAGGATATTGTCGCGTACCTTCGAGGATTTTATTGTTATCTTCAATAAAATTTGCCTGCACATCATCACAGCTCGTATTCGTCCCACTGTTGGGCTCAAACCTCTCCAATAATGAGACTGAAAATTGACTACAACTCTGATCAGACGGATTGGCATAGGGTATTGTTTTGAGTTTTCTTTCGCTTGCATAGATGCTATTTATACAATATGTCTTTTAGTCATCTTTTACTACCGCGTGAGCCTCGATGGCGAAATATATCGAAGCCTGGACTGGAGAGGATACTCTAAAGGGTAACAGCGAAGACTTGGAGCGGGTGCCAGTGACCCGTTCGTGCGGTGTTGACAAGTATTTGTAGAGTGGGTTTACGGGGTCGTGCGCCGTGCCTTCTGTCATCCCGGACTGATCGAGAGGGGTGTAAACGTACCATAGCCCGTCGCTTAAAAAAGCTGGCTTTAATCGCATCCAACTGCACGATAGGGTGGCGATTTATATTATAACTCCGTCAACACACGGAATTTAAGTTTTAAGTATACAATGGTGCGTTAATATCCACTTCGAATCGACCATCATTGCATTGTGCCTTCATTCATTTGGACGCGCTATCTTATCCTATCTATCCCTGTGTATTTGGATAGATTGATGGATGGAATAATTTAACGCAAATTTGCTATCACAGCAGTTGTTGTGACAACGACGAGCTCGATTCGAGGTTTTCCATTATTACTAACCATTGCACGATTTGTCGCATTTGTTCTATCTCACAAAATTTTATGCAATACTCATATCTATTTTATTTTAAATAATATTGTGTGAATCTATGATTAATTAAAATACCTAAGGATATTTTTAATGGCATAGTCATCGCTCTAAGAGACCATTATTAGCAAGTTATCAGAGATAGAAAATCACTAAGTGAGGTTATAAGTGATAAAAAAAAAACATAAAGATCAGACCAGGCCGTATGTAAGTATATCTTATAATTTCTAAGAAAACATTATTTTGTACGGCGTTTTTCGTCTTAATTCAATATTCTTAAAAGCTTTCTACTTGGAAATATATATATATTTATAACATTAAAATAAATATTGTAATACTTTATGATGTATATTATAATTTAATGTAAACTGATACTATTCGATTATCAATGTTTATTCGCAGAGCTCCTGAGGGCAGGCGGCAAGCCAGTTTTAAAAGCCCTACAGAAGCTGTTTAATTCTGTCATTCTCGGGGGCGACGTTCCAGAGTCGTGGACTAGGAGTGTGGTGGTGCTGTTTTTCAAGAAGGCCGATAAAACGCTCTTAAAGAATTACAGACCCATCTCACTCCTGAGCCACGTGTACAAATTGTTTTCAAGAGTCATTACGAACCGACTCGCGCGCAAGCTAGACGACTTCCAGCCGCCCGAACAAGCCGGTTTCCGAAAAGGTAAAGGTATAGTACCATAGACCACATCCACACGCTACGCCAGATTATACAGAAGACCGAGGAGTATAATCGGCCTCTGTGTCTAGCGTTTGTGGACTATGAGAAAGCCTTTGATTCTGTCGAAACTTGGGCAGTGCTGCAGTCCCTTCAGAGGTGCCAAATTGACTATCGATATATTGAAGTGCTGAAGTGTTTGTATAAAGACGCTACTATGTCAGTCCGCATCCAGGATAAGAGTACGAAACCGATCCAGCTGCAGAAAGGCGTGAGACAGGGAGACGTTATCTCTCCGAAACTGTTCACCACTGCGCTGGAAGATGTCTTCAAGCTCTTAGACTGGACTGGACTTGGCATCAACATCAATGGCGAATACATCACTCACCTTCGATTCGCAGATGATATCGTAATCATGGCAGAATCCCTGGAGGACCTTGGCACCATGCTCAATGACCTCAGCAAGGTCTCCCAACTAGTAGGGCTGAAAATGAACATGGACAAGACGAAAATCATGTCTAATGCCCATGTCATTTCTGTACCGGTCCTGGTTGGGAATGCGATTCTCGAAGTTGTCGATCACTATGTTTACCTAGGACAAACAGTCCAATTAGGTAGATCCAATTTCGAGAAAGAGGTCAGCCGACGAATCCAACTCGGCTGGGCAGCGTTCGGGAAACTTAGGAGGATCTTCTCGTCTAATATTCCGCAGTGTCTGAAAACAAAGGTTTATAACCAGTGTGTGTTACCAGCGATGACTTACGGCACTGAAACGTGGTCTCTAAATGTCGGCCTCATAAAAAGGCTCAAAGTCGCTCAGCGTGCTATGGAGAGGGCTATGCTCGGTATTTCTCTACGTGATAAAATCCGAAATACGGAAATCCGTAGAAGAACGGGTGTAACCGACATAGCCCGAAGAATTAGCACGTTGAAGTGGCAATGGGCAGGCCACATCCCTCGACGAACCGACAACCGTTGGGGAAAAAGGTTCTCGAGTGGCGACCACGAATCGGACGACGCAGCGTAGGACGACCCCCCACTCGGTGGACTGATGACCTCATCAAGGTCGCAGGAAACCGTTGGATGCAGGTGGCACAGGACCGTTATAGACGGCATTCTCGTGGGGAGGCCTATGTCCAACAGCGGACGTTTACGGGCTGATGGATGGATGGATGGATTCGCATTCAATGAACATCTGATATTATACTGTATATTATCATCATTTGCCTGCCCTCTTCCCACGCTAAGTGGGGTCGGCACAACATGTTCTAGCCCTCCATACGATTCTATCAGCCGACATTGTATATTATATTAAAAATAATTATGACAATTGTTGTTCGTGGCTGTGGTAAATGACGACTAAGAGCTTTACATATACCCTGTACCAACTGTCTGATCAACAATTACATTAACATGTAGTGCAGTGTGTGTGTGTGACGTCACACAGACAGCGACCGCGGACATAACAACTATTGTGACAACAACTATATACAATATGTACGATGTACTTATTGTGACGAACATATGGAATTGGTGAAACAGATGGATGATGAAAGATGTCCGTATTATCGTTTTGTAAGAATCCAATTGTAATTTATGACAGTAGGGATGGAAACTATCCCTCACCGATATTGAGGCATCGGTAATGGTAGTCAGTACAACTGGCAATGAGTAGGTTATACCTTATACGGCTGGATAACGGTGTCGCACGCTACCTTTCCATCGCCCTGGATTTTTCCAATGTGATATGTCCGGACTCTAACCTATCAAAAAAGGCGTAGAGTTTTGGTGGAAACCTCAAAGCGTCATGTGTGATAATATTATATTCAATATCTTAGTGTTTTAACTAGTTATATTAAATAATTTTACATACATACATACATAGCAACACGCCATGTCCCTTGCAGGGTAGGCAGAGAGAACAGAGTGCCAGAGAACTCTATCCTTGCATACATCACTCGCTTCTTCAACATTCATAATTCTCTTCATATATGCTCGCCGGTTTCGGAGACTCTTGACTCCACCTTCCTTCAGTACATGACCGATCTGGTCTAGGTAGGTTAGTCTCGGTCTCCCCTGGTACCTACATCCTTTCACTTTCGCATTGTATATCTTCTTAACCAGACGTTCGTTCGGCATTCTTTCCACATGTCCGAACCATCGGAGCATTCCCTTTCGCATCTTTACACGAATACTCTCTTTCATACCTACTCGCTCTCTTACGTCGTCGTTACGAATGCGATCGATCAGCCTAACGCCACAGATTTTCTGTAGAGTTCGCATTTCGACATTTAAATAATTTTGATCGCATTTTATGTGATGTGATGCAAAGGAAGTGTGTGTGCGGGGTGTAGTGAATAGGATATAAAAATGCTTTGAATGATGTCGTTTTCCATCAAAATTCCTAGAAGATATCATTAATAGTGTAGCCATGGCACTGTTGCAGGCGACGATTTGACTTACTGACGGACAATGACTAATTTGATAACCAAAGATGTTAAGAAACTGAACATACAGATAATATTTCATTATAATAACGGCCACAATCCCCTCCCATAACTGAAATATATACTAAATTAGACACTCCCATATATGTTTAACAAGTCTAGACTTATGATTGCTCTAGTAGATTCAGATGTGAAATTTTTTAAATTTTATTTCGCGTGGCCGCCATGTTGCATGATGCACGCGATGACAGAAGTAATTATAGTCTATGGTTCTAAAATGGAACGAGTAACGGTATCTATGGGCGTCGTCTGACCCATGAACAATTTCGAATGATACTTTTTTTTTAAATTTGTTTTAATGTTCGTGGTAATTTGTAATTGGTTTTAATGAATTTATTTTGAATGTGACATAGTTTGTATTAAGAGAAATCGATAGCTTTAACATTTAAGGCTGTCGACTAAGTAGGATATGAGTTATTTTACTTGAGAGTTTTTTTTTTAACATTGATAACAGACAAGCATGCATACGACCTGCTGGTAAGGTTACTACTTTTTTTATTTTTTTTTTGGTAACGCAGTGGTTAAAAATGCATTTTTCGCATACCCGCCCCGGGCGGGGTATGTGAGACTCGCAGGCCCTGAAGGGGACACTGAATATCCACTAAAACGTACCAACTGCGAGCTGTTAGCCGAAGGGGCTTTTACAGCTGAACCGGTCTGCCCTAAGTAAGGTTACTACTGCCCTAGGTAAGGTTACTACTGCTCATAGACCATTGAAATACTAGTGCTATATGTGGTCGCTGTCCCCTGCAAGGTGTGGTTGTCTCCCATCTCTCTCGTTCACGTCACGTATCACAGTATCAGGACGCGCCACTACACAGACGAGTGTGATATTACTAAGTAACTGTTACATTACTCCAAGACAATTCATATCTATGAATTGCAGATGCTGTGAAGAGGCCTGTGTCAGCGTTTATAGAATAAAGATGATGTACACCAAATTGCAGCAATTTCAAACTTTACAATTCGTAAAATCCTTTTCTTAGTACGTCATCAAAGGGAAAAGTTTTTTAGATATTAACTTTCGTAAGTAGTTAAATGTCTGAAATTCAGTCTGTAAAATTCATCATTGTTTAACTTAAGTCCTTTAAAATTTTAAACTTTGTCCTTCTCTGTGAGAGAGTAGTCTACAGGACTGACTCGCAGATCTCGGGTTTTAAAGTCTCAAATGAGTACTTTGGACTTTACCAAATTTTAAATTGTTAATTACGGCTTGATTTATCTGTTGAGAAATGTTTCGAGATTTTTATGTCTGAGAACTATATACGTATAACAGCTTTCACCCGTGACTTTGTTCGCGTAGATATCATGCGTGACGTCATTGTGAAAAACAATTACATTCACAAGTATTGATGTGTGTGACGTCACACGGCCGCGGACATAACAACTATTGTTACAACAACTATATACAATATGTAAGTTGTGTATATATTGTGATGAACACATGCAATTGATAATAACAGATGGATGATAATGATTATAATTTCAGATACACATTCATTACCAGCAATAAAATATATTCTATAAAACGTTGAGAAAGTATCAAATTCAAATGCAATGAAGTCCGTATAAATAATAATCTATCTACTCGTATATATGTATATAAAATAAAGTCGTGTTACTTACACCACTTATAACTCAAGAACGGCTGGACAAATTTTTATGATTTTTTTGTTTTTGGATTTGTCTTCGCCGGGAATAGAATAATAGACATTAAAATATGATATTAATCAACAAAAAAATACATAACAAAAACATCAGCCAATACAACAGTCTAAACGTTCATGTGTAACGAAACGCAACTGAGAGCTCACGTAATGTTGTCATTGGTTCGTTTTGAAAATACCGCGAAACATTAAAATTAAAGTTTTAGGTACGAGTTACGAATGCTACGAGTTTTTACGAGTATTATTATAATAAATCTTTTATTTCGAATTATTTTTCTTTATTCTTTATGTCGAAATTATTATTAACAAAGTTTTGACAAATAAGATGAATTCTTTGTTGACAAAGCCGTAATGCAATTAGGATTCGAAACATCGCGAATAAAACCACTGAAGAAAAACGATATATTGCACGTGAAGAGCGTCGCGTTAGTATGGCCCGACTTCGTGCTTCTCAATCACAAAAGCAAAGTGAGGCAGCCCCTGAAAAGGCTCGGTTGAGAATGCGAAATCGTTGAGCAAAACTCAGAAATCAAGAACTAGATAATTTTCGACGTGCAAGAAAAAATGTTCTTGCGCTTGATAACAAAAAGAAAAATGTCGTATATAACAAGGTGCTTCTTCGTATTGGTGGCACGTCATTAAAATACTTAATTTTTTAAATATATGTTTATCATAATAAAAAAAATAATTTAATCGTTTTGAATTAATCGAAATCTGCCTATTCATTGACTGTTAGGCGGAACGAAGTTTGCCGGGTCGGATAGTATAATATACTATCAAATTAAATGTAACTTTAGCCGTAGAAGCGGGCAGGTTATGGCGGGTCGGCACATAATATAGTGGGTCGTTGTTCGATGGTAAGTACCATCATTTGTTAAACAGAAACTACTGTTACAATAAATGTTCGCGTGTCAATTTGTTAACGCATTTACGAGGTCAGGGTGTGACAAATAGATAGGCGTGTTCGACCCAACCCTTCATGTATACACACATACCATAGTATTTAGTTTTTAGTATTTTAATTGTGGTTTAAGATTTTTATGATCATGGGTATAACGATAGCCTTGTTAATATAGGGTTTCTTCTTTATTGCCTATGATGGCAAACGAGCAAGCAGCACACCTGATGGTAAGTGATACTGTTGCACATGGACCTAGCACCACCTGAGGCACAACCAGGCCGCTGCCTACCGTGAAGAAAGAGCTCTTCTTAAACCTCGTTTGAAGAAGGACATCCCATAGCGCTCGGGAAACATAGCAGCAGATAGATAGTTCATTCCAAATCTTGCATGTACGTATGAGAAATGATTGCTGAAAACGTACAGTTGAGGACCGTGTTGTTTCCAGATGAAATGGAAGAAGCTTGCTACGGTGTCGAGTGGTACGATGGTGGAACAGTGACGGTGGTACCAATTCAAGCGGTTCCTCAGAGCATTCCCCGTGAAAGAGCCGGTGGAGTATATAGACAGACCCAAAATCTCTCCGCCTCTCCAGCGACTCTAATCTGACCGCGAGGTTGGGTTCACCGAAGATTCGAATAGCACGCTTTTGCAGGGAGTCAAGTGGGTCTAACTGATATTTGGAAGCCGCTGCCCAGAGATGACAGCAGTACTCCACGTGAGGACGAACTTGTGATTTGTATAGCACAAGATATTGTTTCGACGTAAAAAAGTACCGCCTAGCCCTGCTCAGTACCCCTAACGTTTTGCTTGCCAATTTGGCTTTTTCCAAATGACTCCCAAACTGGACTTAGCACGACAGTTCGACTGTGAGAATCCGAATACTCTCGGATATTTGAAGAGATAATCCTTGGAAATGAGGCGCCATGATGAACTGGTCCATCTTCGTAGTGAACGCGCAAACTTGTGTCTTAGTGTGGTTGAACTGGACTAAATTCCGTTACCCCGTTCTGGGGCCTGCCCAAGAGAGCGCTCTACTTCAGACACAAGTTGAGCCCGTCTTTCCTGTAACGTACTCCGAGGGACATTCTGATGCTCGGTGTATCGCTCGTCACCCGTACTGTTATCCGCATAGCAACGTATACTCTCTATAGAGAGCATGTCGTTGATTTGCAGAGTAAACAACGTCGGGGAGAGCACGGAGCCTTGTGATAGATACACCAGCATTAATGGTCTGAGTAATAGCGTGATGCAGATTGTAAATAAAACCGAACTTACAGGCGATTTTTTGATTTATTCAACAAGCTATGGGTTGTTATAAAATTCTGCAAACGTAGCCGAAACTATTGGATATCCGCGATTAAACTATATCCGAAACTATAGTCAAGAATTGTACAAGACAAGTTACGACAGGTCTTCTTTGACTCACACGAACTGACAGACTAAATGCAAACCCCTCCAAAGGGGAGTAATACATCATCATCGCCACATTTAAAATATTTCCCTTTAATATTACTCCTAAAATTCATTATTCATAACTGGAGTTAACCTTTCGGATAGTCTTTAATAATTTTATATTTGTAACCTTGTCTGAAGCTGGTATAATATTATTTTATAATACTTATCTGTATCCAGATTCTAAACTACATATTGTCAATATCTCTACAATCAGCGATACGACCGACGACCCGCTACAAACTTGTCTTATATTTAATATTTTTAAAGGAGCAATTCTTATTATTTTCTACCATCATTTTCCTGCTCTTATCCCAATTACTTAGGATCGACGCAATATATATGCTTACATACTGGAAAAGTTATTGGCAATAGTTTTGTGATCGGCCGCTCGTCTGACGTCAACTCTCCTTGGAAATGTAATTGTTGACCAAACAGCATCAGGTGGAGTTGGCCCAGGTCTATATAGCTCTTAGTCGTCTTTTACGACATCCACGAACAAGTAAGGGTTAGTAGTATTCGTAGCCGCTATCACACAGCAAATTTTTATTTATTTAAAAATTTTCAGAATTCTTATATATTTTTATAACTTTTGAAGTGACTCTCAACTATTTCCATAAAATTAAGTATGACGGAGGTTCCAAGGCGATAGATCGATCTTGCTAGGTTGTATTTTTGGTCTTTCGTATTATGAATGTGAATTTCATGCAAGCTTCGTTTGCGAATTGAATTCTTAACCAATAAACGTATTAGACATGTGAGCCACATTTGCAATCATTGTCCTCATGACCGCACCACGCCCAGGATAACTAGATTACTTGCACACCTTCATTCAGTTAAAAATAAATTTAATTAATATGATGTAAAAAAAAATTAGGCCAACAAAATGTAAATATTGTCTATGCTCAAGGGAATGGCTGAAAATAAAATGTCGTTATATTTAGCTTATGGCACTTTTCAAACTTGGAATAAAGAAAAAATAAGTCGGCAATTTTTTTTCATAATATTTATTCGTGGTCATGCATACAATGTCCTTCAGTCCAATACGTCATTAACTGAATAATCTGAATATAACCCAATCATGTACAATTTTCTTCATAATTTATAGCGTTATATTACACTTCTTCATATTGAAGTACGTAAGACAAGTCGTTACCATTAATTGGGCGTTGACAAATAAATTGATTACTCTGAGAATTTTGATGATCATCGAATTTTGAGTTTGTTCTTATGCATCTGATGCACCTAAACCATTTTTTATAATATGCTGTAGAATTTAGTTCTATCTCTGTATTATATTACATAAAGTACCAACAAGACATGTACCAACAGAACATAACACTTGAAACATTAAAGTCTTGAATAAAATTTTCGATTACAACATTACATTTTTATATAACCCGCCAAAACTCCATCGGTTTTCTAATACAAGAAAATTTTACCAGTATGGAATAAATTTGTCTTACAAGTTTTTCGTTCTTAAAAGCAAAGTTTTAGGGAACGGTTGCAACTTCCAACTAGATTTCAAGTGACGATTCGGAAGTCTAGTAATCTGTTTTTTACCCGACTGCGCAACGCAAAGGAGTGGTATTGTGTTTAACAGTCTATGTATGTTCTTTTGAAGCACTATATAGACCAAACGCCTGGGCCGATTTTTATGATTCGCACGTCAATCGATTCCTCTTAATCCGGCGAGTGTCACTAAAGATATGACGTTAATGAAAATTCAATATGGCGACTACTGGACGCCATATTGTGAAAATTAAAAAAAATAAAGTCAACAAACTATGTTGAGTGGGGTATTGTTGAATAGGTATTTAAAAATCATTATTAGTTTTCTCTCAACATTTTTCGATTTGACCGTCCGTTTAGGATCTATATCGATTTAAACTTTCGTAACAAACTTTCTCACATATAGGTTTTTTAGACAGTAGAAATTTACGATGAAAAGACGAATAATTCATATAACTGGATGTGGATGGACTTATACTGAAGTATCTGGTAGGTATATTGTCCAATATACCATAGGTAGTCCTACCTAAAGTATCTAATGTCTTACGCGGTCGCCCATCTCCAATTTCTAACGATTTGATACTCAACTTCAGTCGAAAAACTATATATAGTTAGGTACTTATCTACTTATTAATAAATAAGATAACTATAGCTACCTAGGTATTCATAACTAAAAAGTATAAAATAAAAAAAATAATTAAAGAAATCAAAAAACCCGACTGTATAAAAAGTAACCAAAACTACGTACCTACATAATAAAAAAACTGAAAAGAAAAAAACAAGCACTTAGATGTTCGGTGGTCTAGAATTCCATAATATATTATTGAATAAATACTATTGCAGAAAATGAAATATATTTTAATAATAGAACATGACAACTGAACAGTGGGGATCCATTATTCGACAGCAAATTTAAGTGCTTGTTTTTTTCTTTTCAGTTTTTTTATTATGTACGTAGTTTTGGTTACTTTTTATACAGTCGCGTTTTTTGATTTCTTTAATAATTTTTTTTATTATATGGTCCATTTATTTGTTAGTCTAAAAACTTCTTGGCTTAGCACCTTGTCATGATGCACCAAGCATCTTTAGCGCTATTTTCTTTCATCATCAACAGTGTTCGTCACAATATGTATACCTACATCTTACATCGTACATATTGTATACAGAGTGGAAGTGGACCGCTCCCGAAAACAAAGACAGGTGACCCTACTAGTCCCACTTGTAATGATAGGCTAGGAACAAAATAGATTTGAATGAAAAATTTTTTTTTTTTACTTACCTGTCTTTGTCTTCGGGAGCGGTCCCCTTCCACCCTGTATAGTTGTTGTCACAATAGTTGTCATGTCCGCGGCCGCTGTCTGTGTGACCTCACACACACCACTACCTGCCAATGTAACTGTTGATCAGACGACATCCGATGTAGTTGGTACAGGGTATATGTAAAGCTCTCCGTCATCCATAGCTACCACCACACAGCACCACATTAAGGTTTATTGGTAGTAAGAAATTTCATTCCTAATCCATAACTGTCCTTGTGGTGACTGCGTAACAATTAACCATCCTTAATGTTGCACCTGGGCGTCGTAAAAGACGACTAAAGGAATAAATGTACAAGGGAAGTTAAACTCGAAATGAAACCCAATACCAACACGTCTGATCAGCGTGGTACAGTATGTTAATTTCTCTTTTATTGTGTGGGAGGCTCCGGCCCAATAGTGGGACATTTATGAGCTGGGATGATGATTATGTACCCATAGCTATACAGAGATATCTTTGAATTGTATTGACTGTACTGATGGCATTGTGGTTAAGATACCTTCAGTGCCAGTGCTATGGATTCGATTACCAAGTAGGACAATTATTTGCGCGATTCATAAAGTGTTGTTCTGAGTCTGGGTGTAATTTGTCTGCGTTAATTATATGTTTGTAAAGTCCCACGCAATACAAGAACTATTATATTAGTGCAGGGTGGTTGTCTTTAAAAACAAAATATCGTTGCTCTAAATTTATCTAACGCTAAATGTGTTAGGGCACATCTCAAAACATTCAAATTACTGAAATTTAGCATGTAACATGCTGGGTAAAATTGCATACATGTAAAATTTATAAAAACTTGATTACGAGCAAAAAATGAATGTCACGCGTGTGATTCGAACCCAAACTTATTACAAATCCGTTCTACTACTAAGACGAATGTGAGTCTCACATTTCGATAAGTTTGAACTCTAAACAGTCGTATGACAATTAAATTGTGGCTCGTATTATTTTGTCGTCTTTATAGGAACGTCATCTACCGGACAATGATTACACATTGTACCGATTTATTAATCTTTAACACACTGCTATCATTCAAATATATATATATATATATTCATACAACACACCCATCTCTTTTTGTATATCTTCCACTATACTTACATCCATTGACTTTCATACTCTTCTTGTAGTATACCTTTCATCCCTCCACATCACATGTCCATAACAAAACAAACACATCTTTGAATGCATTAAAAATAACGTTAAAATAAGCATAAAATTTAATTATTAATTGAAACAATAGCGCATAATAAATGCTTTCAAATAATACAATTATATTTTGATTGAAATTAAAACAATTACGGAGCCGGCTCACTACCGCGACCGGCTCGGCGTTAATTAGGTATCACCCCACTGACCTATACACAATATCAGATTAAACATTTTGATTGCATAAAGTTGTGGCGGTACCAGCCTGCAGTGCCATTAGTTTAAATACTACGTAGGATAATACTTTCTGCTTACTGAAAATTTTTCTCAGGCTGTGTGTGAAATTTGTGTTAGTTTATTGTATGTTTGTAAAGTAATAATAATTCCATGTGGTGACGGAGTAAGAATACTATTCAGCCCCCCCTATCTTACCTGTGGGTGATCGTATGAGACGACTAAGAGATATAAAACGTATACATCTATAGTGAAAGGTCAGGTTAAGAGTACGCGTAATCGTAGAGCATGCATGAAGACTGTGATGAGTGTGAATGAAGCGATGGAGGTATGTCAGCATCGTGTATTGGCAATCCGTAGTCAGTGCCTACCCTTCTGGGAAACAGGCGTGAGGCTATGTATGTATGTACATCTATACAAGAGTTGGAAAACTCGAAACAAAACCTTATACTAATACGTTAGACAACGTGGTTACAATTTCTCTCGCATTATGGAGTAAGGTTAAGCCCAACAGTGGGACATATACAGGATGGAATTAGACCGCTCTCGAAAACAAAGACAGGTGACCCTACTAGTCCTACTTGTAATGATAGGCTAGAAAAAAAAATCGATTCGGGAGGATAAAAAAAATGTTTTTTTTTATTTCACAACGAATTTTAAGTGTTTTTCACATTCCTTCGTATTGCGACAGTGCCATGTAACGATAATTCCATAAAAAATACGTAACTTTACTTAGATGAGAAAAGATGCAATCTATTCAAAACTCACGATCATATGTTCAAGAGTTCAACGACCTCGCGTGGTTTTTTCATCCGAATCGATTTTTTTTCTAGCATGTCATTACAAGTAGGACTAGTAGGGTTACCTGTGTTTGTTTTCGGGAGCGGTCCCCTTCCCACCCTGTATAAGCTGAGATGATGATAAAAGCAATAATACAATACAAGGATTATTTTCTTTATGTGACGTCACATTCCACTACCTCTGAATGTAATTATTGATCAGACGGCATCAGGTGTAGTTAGTATACAGCTCTTAGCCGTCTCTTACGACACCCGAGTGGGTTCGTATTGGTAGTCGGTATTAAACAGCCAAATAAATCTGTTATTGTGTTATTTTGTTCCGTCGTGTATATTATTAATGCTATTATAACGTGGTATGTGTGATCTCGCCGGGGGACGGACCCCACACTGCGGCCGCGCGCTAATTGAGTCGCGAACAATAAGTATTTCGCTCATATCATGTTGAAACAATTTACATGTGTTTCGGAACTTTGTTCACATGTTATTTCTATTATACTACGTGAACTTTATGTATGGGAACACCTGAAAATCTCGAGAACTATTGGATATATCGGGAAATGACCCGGACAAAAGTTTCATGAGAAGGAACGGGGAACTCGAATCAAAGCTCAAATTTGACCTTGGCCGTGACCTTCACCCAAATTCGAAGGTCAACTTTGTTTTTTGAATAGGAACCTCTATTTTGGACCTCGGATTTGGAAAGAGCGGAAAATTATACGTTCAAAACCATATTCATACTTTTATTTTAAGGTCGTAGGAAGGTCGCTTACAAAAAGACCTCACATCAACTGATTTTCACACTGGAACACCTGAATATCTCAGTAAATAGCGATTTTTTGAAAAAATGTGTTAGGAATTTGGAATCGAGTTCCCTGTTCCTTCCCATGAAACTTTTGCCAGAAACATTTTTTTGAAAAATCGGTATTTACCGAGATATCCTGGTGTTCCAGTGTGAAAATCAGTTGATATGAGGTCCTTTTTTATAATTTCGTTTCCAGCGACACCTTCAAAAATGAAGTATGAATATGGTTTTGAACGTAAAATTTTTCGTTCTTTCCGAATCCGAGGTTATAAATAGAGGTTTCCATTTAAAAAAACAAAGTTGACTTTCGAATTTGGGTGAAGGTCATGCCCAAGGTCAAATTTGAGCTTTAATTCGAGTTTCCCGTTCCTTCCCATGAAACTTTTGTCCAGGTTATTTCCCGATATATCCAATAGTTCTCGAGATTTTCAGGTGTTCCCATACATAAAGTTCACCCTGTATATAATAGCTATCGCCCGCGGCTTCGTTCGCGTAGAAAACTATATGACGTCACCAATAAATATGATTTTTTTTATTGTATAGTCATCATTATTTTCCTAATCTTATCCCAATTACTTGGGATCGTACTCTTCTTTCACAGTACATATTGTAAAAGTTATTGGCAATAGTTTTATGACCGGCCGCCTGCCAGACGTCAACCCTCCTTGGGATTTTTTTTATGGTGTATGGTGAAAAATATTAAAGCTAAATTTATGCCCTATTTTATACCCTTTAACATCATCATCATCTCAGCTTATATATATCGCACTGTTACAGCTCGAGCCTCCTCCTTCATTCTTGGATATTGACCTACCTACTTTACCACGCTGGGGCGTGTTGGTATAGGGATTGTTTCCAGGTTTCCTTCTCTTGCATAGATGTTGTATGCTTTTTGTATCCCTTAGTCGTCCCTTACGATCATCCACGAGTAAGATAGGGGGTGGTGAATTGTATTCTCACTCTGTCACCACACGGAATATAATTAATTTAAATTTTTATTAATGTTACACACTTAAGGGAGGAATATATCTTCTGAATGGTGGATTTTCAGAATATTCGCTTTTATTCAGTCTCTATATTAAAAAATAAAACGTTATTTATTTATTAGTAGTTATTAATATTAATGTTTATGTTAAGAAATACATGGCATATGCTATTGGTAATTAAAGATTTCGAAAAAATAACTTTCGTATTATTAAAAAATATCATCATCATCATCATCACAGCCCATAAATATCCCACTGTTGGGCTCGGGCCTCCTCCGTAATGGAAGAAGAAGGTTTATATGCTCTTCCCATTGATGTAATTCGCCACCAGACGGCGCTGCGATATATCGACTCCTACAAATAAACCAGAGTAAGCTGGGTTTGCTAAATAATAATAATTAAAACCATGGCGATAGTTTTTGCGGTCACCCCAATGGTGTGATAAGAAACATACTTTATTGATTTATAAATAAAATAAGATTTTCATCCGCTAAGCGAATGGATGACCTTACTTACTTAACGTTTATCTTCTAAGGGTCTTGAACCAAAGAGCCTGTCAAAAAAAATAAGAACAAGTTGTTAGTGAGATGTGAAAATAATTCTATTTCTATGTGATGTGCAGCCTCCGGAACTTGAACCTTGCAATTTGCCGTAAAACTTCAAATACCACAAATTTTTCGTATCTGAACGAAGAATATTCAGAGCTGAAGCAGAATCGTTGCCGACTTTGTTGTGCAACCCCTTCTATTTTGAGGGGTATAGTATATTGTGAAAATGTAAATAGTGGATCTCCCTCTGCTTCTCAGCTGATATACTTAAGACCCAATTAAGCTCGGGGCTCCTCCATGGGAAATGAGATTGACAAACTGGTCCGATGGCTTGGTATAGGTATTTATTTCGAGTTTATCTTCTCTTGCATAGATATATGCATAATAGGTATAGGACCTTTCGCCTCTTTCGGATAAGAAAGGAAGCGTTAAATTGTATTATTATTCCTTTACCTTACATGCAGCCATTTCCTTACACCATTTAATCATCAGTTTCTCTCACTTAACGTGCTACGGTAGCGGGACACACGACAGCACTTGTTAACTCTATAGTACTGCCGTAAACAAAAGTTTATAAAAGTGTATACATGTGCGAGATGTGAGGCGCGCGCGGGCGGTTCATATGTCGCGGTACAGTCGTGTTTAAAAGCGTTTCCGTGTCGCGCCGCCGAGACCACTCTCTCGCTCATAACACTTTTGTACTGAACAGTACTTACCGTTTTGTGTAAACACAACCTCCCGATGTATTTACAGACGGGCGTTTTTTAAACAAAGAACATACAGTAAGCGTGTCGTAAAGGCACACTGTAGAAGTGTAATATCTGTATTAGAGAAAACATTTAACATTTTTGTTTTTTTTTATTGCTCATGGTGGCAAACGGGCAGCATACCTAATGAAAAATATTACAATACCAGTGGTACAGGTAGGCCGCTACCTACCAATGAAAACCCAAAAACCACCCAGAAAGTTGAGCCGCCATCTCTTACTCATCAACACTGAAACCGTAAACTCCATGACTGTTTAAAAATATGTGACGGAATTCTCGTAAATACCCGCTATAGTAAGCTCTTTTTCTCGAAAACTTTTCTACACGTTCAAAATTTGCCGATCAGAATTTCAAAGTTCTACAATATGAACTTTCACTACAATAACGAATGTCGAGTTATCACACACACACACACACACAGCTGAACAAAAACTGCTTTGCAATTATCATGTTGAAGGCTTTAGGGGTAAGGGAACACTGAAGAAGAAATGAATGGACTGCGTGAAGTAGGTATAGACAGGGGGTGATCACAGAGATGACGTCTGACAAGGTTGTATGAAAGAGAAGCACGTATTGCGTCGACTACAAGTAATTGGGATAGGAGCAAGATGATGATGATTAGAATTTAAAAGTATTTAATATAACAACAGTAAACACTTATACTTTATTTCAATTGGCGGCACATTCAAGTCGCTGCTTATCATAAGAAAGAATTAGTGCCTTCATATCTCTGGTTCACCTCGCGTATCAGTGAGAGTAGTGGGAGTGTGTACTGACACTGTCACTACTACGTGAGTTTAACGCACGAGATGAAACGTCATAATGTTTAACTGCATATAGAAAACATCTACGTGACAATAACTTTTATTTTATTGCAAATAGTGGCAAACGAGCAAGCAGCACACCTGATGGTAATTGTCACCGCCGCCCATTTACCTTTACAATACCAAGGGTATAACTAGGCCGCTGCCTACCAATGTAAACCCCAAACCCACCCAATTGGGCTTCCGGCTCTCTCGCTCACCGAACGAAGCGCAATAGCACATTGCTATTACTCGGCCGTCGATCTTCTGCTCAGTGTGGTACTACCCCGGACGGACTGGCCCGCGGCTGTAGACAGAGAACTGTCAGCAGCGTGGTCCTGCCACTATAACTGGTGTTATATTGTCCGAAAAACGTTATGAAACAAAGGTACATTGTATTTTGTGTACGCTCGTGTACGTTTGTAACAATTATCAGTTGGATGTTTTTGTTTTATTGTAATTTATTAAACCATCATAATTTACGAAATAAAATTATTTTTACCTATTACATATATCGTATTTGTATTTGATTTTTAATTACCCGACCTTTTGGATATTTTACAGTGTTTATGTTTTTTTTTGTTTGTCCATTCGGAGAAGCAAAAAGAACAAAACCCATACAGCCAAATGATATATAATTTCTTCATATTAAATAAGATTATAAATAGTCACTGTCTAGCAGTACGTCAAATCGTTACCGTTGATTAGGTGCTGATAAAAAATTTATTGATTTCTCTTCTATTTTAAAATAAATGCACGCAAACCACTATTATATCATAATCACGACACTTTAGCACTATTTCCATATTTACGTAACCAATAAAATTATTCAATATAACACAATAAAACACTAAAATATTCATAAAATTTTGCCACGTGACATTTTCAAATTCCCGCTAAAACATCTCGACGTTATACCTAATATCTTAGCCTAGTATTCCCTTGTTATATAAAACAAAACTACTAATATAATACAAAAATGTAATTTAAACACGCTCGACTTAAAACTTATTAATTATTAAATTTATGCTGAAATTTGTTTTAATGCATTAAATATTATCAAAACTAATTAGCTTTTGTTAAAAATTATGAATTTTTCATTAAATATTTAAATTCAATATATCCCCTATGGGTTTAATGTCGGATATAACTCAAGAGAAACCTGAATACACAGTCCTTAGTTGTGTGACTTCAAGTTATGGAGTTACGAATATCAAAAGATACTACTTTTCTGGAGTTATTGTCACGCTCCTGACACTTTTGTCTGCAGTACATAAATGTAATATTCACACGTATGAGTAGTGGTGTGTAGTGATACTGTGATACGTGGAGGTGAGTGAGGTGAACGTGAGCGACGAGTGCACCAACTCCATCCTACGGCTACGCCTCGGGTATTACAACTTTATTTTATATTCTCTTGTATAAATATTATATCAGTTAGTAGTTTTTATAAGAACCCAAGAATTGTATTCTTTCTCTATTACTATATACACTTTAGGCTAATTAAAGAAAATGAAACTAGACTGTGTCGTAAAGGCACACTTATACATGTGTAACGTATTGTATGTAGAGGTAAACATATGTAATTATATACATCAAACATATTTGTATAGACATAAAGCTAAGTTTGTACATACATATATTTATATAATACTAGCAGACTCGGCCACGCGTTGCTGTGGCTCAGGTAGTCTCAGTAACACGTGGTGGTTATGCTAATAAATTGTAACTTATATGAAACGTTTGTACGTTTAACATAGCGCCATCTATTAAATACTTACTCAATCCACTCAACAGATACCATCTGTTAGAATCGTTTAAAGATAACAGATAATTGTGACTGTCAAATAATAGATAAATAATTTGTAACAAAATAATATTGTGACTATAAATTAAGATGAAAGCTATCTTTTAAGTTGGATCAAACTACACATGCTGTGCAAATTTGATTAAAATCGGTTAAGTACTTTATGAGTCCATCGGGGACAAACAAGGTGACGCATAATTTATATATATATTAAGATAAGCTATGTGCACGAGCAGAGTGGATGTCTCACTCTTTTACAATACACGAAGACGAGCTGGACACATCCCCCACTCTGTCGGACTCAGTGTTGATCCACTAACACTTAATGTCACACAAAAATGTTATTAGAATATGACAGCACTACCACGAGAAGTTACTTTAACGTCAGCTCGTGTCTGATCCTGATATTGACAGGCAAACAATATATCGCAGTACAAAAAGTTTTAATATGGTTTATATTGTATGATGGCGACAGACCATTGTCCTGTACGATATATGTTACGGATGGTTACTTTACACAATGATTTATATTCACGCTGCTGTTTTAATGGATCTAATAGAGGGGTTATAAATAGGTATGTTTTTTAGTGTCACGCTGTCAACAGTTTTTTATCTGCAGTTCATAAATGTGTCACGTCTCGTGCTAGTGTCACACTTACAGTTAATATTAGGTCTGAATAGTGGTGTGTATTGATACTGCAATATGTGTGTATATGTGAGATAATCTAGATAGGGTATTTGTAATTTGTAATAATTGTTAATTTAATAAAAAACCGTTCTTTCCGTGTGTTGACACAGCAAGAATACAATTCACCATCCCCCTATTTAAACGGTTAGTAATCGTAAGTGACAACTAAGGGGTATGCAACATGCAACACATATAATGTCTATAGAAGAGAAGGAAATTTCGAAACAAATCCCTATACCAACACGTCTGACTAGCGTGGTGTAGTAGGTCAATTCCCCTCTCATTACGGAGGACGCTCGAGCCCAACAGTGAGCCATATATGAGCTGAGGTGACGATAAAGAAATCGTAATGTTTACGCGAGTATTACACTTTTGAAATAAAACTATTTTTTCAGATTCTATCGCGTTTGTATTTTATTTTTAATTTATCGACGTTACGAACACTTTACAGTGTTCATGGTTGACATGGTTTCACCGTAAACGCTGTCGTGTTCGAATTGTCTAGAAATTAAAAAACAAATACAAATGCGATACATACATACATAACATCACGCCATGTCTCTTGCAGGGTAGGCAGAGAGAACAGAGTGCCAGAGAACTCTATCCTTGCATACTTCACTCGCTTCCTCAACATTCATAATTCTCTTCATACACGCTCGCTGGTTTCGGAGACTCTTGACTCCACCTTCCTTCAGTACATGACCGATTTGGTCTAGGTAGGTGAGTCTCGGTCTCCCCCGGTACCTACATCCTTCCACTTTCGCATTGTATATCTTCTTAACCAGACGTTCGTTCGGCATTCTTTCCACATGTCCGAACCATCGGAGCATTCCCTTTCGCATCTTTACACCAATACTCTCTTTCATACCTACTCGCTCTCTTACGTCGTCGTTACGAATGCGATAAAGTTCGTAAAAATGGTTTTATTTCAAATTAATAAAAAATCATTTAAAAGTATTGACCACAAACTTCAATCGCCTATTATTTACATATTTAGAGTATTTTTTTTTTCACGCTGTGGAAAATGCATTTATGCATTCCCCTTGCACGTTATAGCAAGGGGGGTATGTAGGACTCGCCGACGCAAGATGGCATCGGAATACCCACTAAAAACCAACAGCGCCCCACTACCTCGTCTATTTTGGGGTGCCAAAGGGTCGCCTTTTGGGCATGCGACTTTGACGTCTCCGACGTTCGGCGCAGCGGCCAGGTCCCAGATTTCAGCTATCAAAGGAGGTAGAGACGCGCGTAGTCTCTGCGCCGTCTACCTAATTGTCTTCTGCGGATGAGGTCGGCGTGGGCGTCAGCTTCTCGCGCCCGTTCAGCGGCCTCCTTTTGCGCTATCATGGGTTCGCAGAAAGAGGCCATGGCCGACCAGCATCCATCGCTGCCGAGCATTTGAGTGATTACGGCCGGCAGTGACAGATCTCCTCCAATGATCGCTACTAGGGCGTGCCGCTGCGTGCTCCATGTGGAGCATTCACCCAGAGTGTGGCCCGCGTTGTCGATGAGTGCACCACACTGGTGACATTCGGGAGTCCCTTCTCGCTTTGCGATCTGGTACAGGTATTTACCGAAGCACCCATGCCCGGTAAGTACCTGTGTCAGCCTAAATAGTAGGTTGCCGTGTTTTCTGTTTATCCAGCAGTAGAGATGTGGACTTACCGCGGCTACAGTTTCTCGTCCTACTACAGGGGATTCTAAATCCTCTCTCCACCGCCAGATAAGAGATATATGGGCTACATTTTTTATCCTGCGCCTCTCCCTTGCGGAGATCCAGTCACCCCGAGGCCGTGCCGCGACGTAGGCCTGGTATATTTCCGCCTGGAATCCTGCTTGCATATTAAGAGGATGAAAATTGATAAATGCTCCGTAACACGTGTTTATTTATATCTATTGATAGATCCTATAGTATTTATTCACAATATGAAGACAATGAAAATATTTTTTTTCATCCCATACAAACTTTAATACCGAATCTCAAATGATTCGTAGTTAAATTTGATAAATGTCTTCTTCATTAGTATCTACATGACATAAAAAAATATTATAGTCAAAATTTCATTTATCTAGTTGCAGTAGTCTCGGCCCGACCCTGATGAGTCAGTCAACCACCATCTATCTATATATCTGTGTATAAATTATATTTATCCAATACCTTACTGAGGTCCGCTGTTGGACACAGAACTCGCCAAGGTACTACATAGGAGTTGACAGTTATATGGCATGATCGCCATGCTTGGTAGGCAGGAAGGCAAGGGACGATCACATATTCTAATCTGTTCTCATCTACCTAAAGAATATGAAACATTGAATATAGTTATTAAATTTTATATTTCTATTTGTTCCAGGTAATTAAACAGCAGAACGATCAAGGAATGCCACGAATATATGAATGGTCTACATATTGTTATCATCTAACCTGATGTAAGGGCTCCTGCTGGCATTGGACCACCCCTGTAATAGGAGGAAAATTTATAAAAACACGATTACGAGCGAAAAATGATTGTCTCAAGCGGGATTCGAACCCACACCTATTGGAAATCCGTTCCAATCGTGCTGCCACTTACACCACCGTGAACTATTGTAGGACATTCAATTCTCGCTTCGTATGTTATTTTCGTCTTTAAGATGACGTGTGCCATTTACCCGACATTGTTTACACATTTACCCGACATTTTTCGCTCGTAATCGGTTTTTTATAAATAATCAAGCATATTAAATGCTAAATTTCATTAATTAGGAAGAAAATTGTCATAATATATTAACGGTCACAAATTCCATCCGCACTTAGAACAGCAATTTGTATAAATTATTGTCCTGCGCGGGTTTCGCACTCACGGCACTAGACACGCTTAGTCGGTATCTTAACTATAGCGCCATCTGCGCAATCCGTTTTCCAAAGATTTTAACTGCACAGATGGCGTAGTGGTAAGATACCGACCTGCCATGCCAGTACCGTGGTTTCCATTACCACGCAGGACAACACTTTGTACGATCCACAAAGTGTTGTTCTGAGTCTGGGTGTAATTTGTCTGCGTTAATTGCATGTTTGTAAAGTCCCCCGCAATACAAGGATTATATCCTTAGTGCAGGATGGTATCATTTTAAAAAAAAGTAAAAATCAAATACAAACGCGTTAAAATGGTTTTGTATCAAACTTTCACATGCGTTTAAAATATTTATTAGTTTAGTTGCTTTACACGTAATTTGTGAGAAAGTGAGGTGATGACACTATGTAAGTAGGTACACCGCTGCACAGTCCGCCGTGTCCACATAGCGGTGTGTATGACGCGTACATTATCACGATGAGCTCCGCCCTGTGGTAATTGATATCTAAGATTGACCTTAATTGATGCTTGGCCTGTGGGTTTACCAGTTCTCACACTCTTCCACCATCAACAATTAGGTCACTTTATAGATGAGTCGTCACTTTAACAAAACTAAACAGACTATGTCGTATAAACACGATATAATTATATACATCACACTCTTTATTTATACACATATTACAAAAACGAGAACAGCGTATGTCTTACTCTTGTTAAATTTGGGAAAAAAAGCGCTTTTCATATCAGCTCTTATACATCCAAAGCTGGGCTCGAGCTTCCTCCGTAATAAGAGAGAAATTAATGTACTTATACCACGCTGATCAGACGTGTTGGTATAGAGCTTTATTTAGAATTTTCCTTCCTCTCACACTTTAAAGTAAAAATATTGAGAAGTTTTTGCAAATTTTTCGTCACATTATAAGATTCATCATTCTCCTACTCTTATCCCAATTATTTGGGGTCGATACAATATGTACTCTTCTTTCACAATACATATTGTAAAAGTTATTGACAATAGTTTTACGACCGGCTCCCTGCCAGACGTCAACTCTCCTTGGGAATGTAATTGTTGACTAAACTGCATCAGATGGAGTTGGCCCAGGTCGTTATAAGTCTTTTACGACATCCACGAGCAAAGTCAGGGTTGGTAGTATTCGTAGCCACTACTACATAGCTGTCACATTAAATGATTGCGTATTAAAAATTCAAAATACTCCTATAAGTTCAACTTCATAACTTCTATCCTCGTTCTTATTCTATCTTTTACACATTTTCCTTTGCTATGAGTATTGTTATACCAAAAAAAGTATAATTAAAACCAACGATCGTTTTTCTTATCACACGTCTCAAGAACAAGTTTTAATTAATTACATTAAATTGCAAATTCGAAGCAATGAAAACGTTGTGGTGAATTGAAATTAGCACGAATTGATAACGAATATACCATTTTGAATTACATTAATTTAACAGTAAACAGGATGGCGGCCATTATAAACATATATTGTGATCTAGTTTTATTTTTAAGTGAAATTATATTATACTAGAATTTAATTTAGTATTAAATTATAATACTTTGTTTAAATCAATAAATAAATATACACAGCTAAAAGCATTCCAAGTGCGTGTGTGTGCGTGTGTGTGTGCGTGTGTGTGTGTGTGCGTGCGTGTGTGCGTATATGAGTGCGCGTGTGCGTATATGAGTGCGAGTGTGCGTGCGTGCGTGTGTGTGTGTGTGTGTGTGTGTGTGTGTGTGCGCGCGCACGTACGATGTAAGACGTGTATATATTGTGACGAACACATGGAATTGTGATAAGTTTAACATGATAATGATTAAAAATAAATTAAATTAATTTCAATTACTTTTTAAATACTTTAATATGTAATAAATAGTTTATTGATATATTAAGTTTCGTCGTTCGGTAACAAGTTTTGTTATCTGTGAGTCATTCATATGTGCTACTTACTTTTGACTCATACAGTTATTTATTGTACATTTTACTAAATAATAATTATTTTAGGATATATGTAGTATATGTACTAAAATATACTAAAGTATTATTGATTTTTTTGGGTTATACATATTGGGCATACTGACCTCGTGGTAAGTTTTTTTTGGTAAGCCATAGCCTACTCTCCTACTGCTCCTTCTGCGAGACAACTGCCTCGCA
Organism: Lymantria monacha; assembly: GCA_905163515.2. Classification (NCBI taxonomy): domain Eukaryota; kingdom Metazoa; phylum Arthropoda; class Insecta; order Lepidoptera; family Erebidae; genus Lymantria; species Lymantria monacha. Next base: position 24,158,576 of record LR991104.1, on the reverse strand, counting down.
GGAGGTGACCACGTCCCAGCCTCGAGGTACTGTACTGCGATCGAGCGTAATTGAGTTATTAAAAACTTCTTCTCAGTACTCTCCCATCTACAGTCCAGCCAATAGAATCACGATAATAGAACCGAAATTGAGAAATCCTGAAATAAAATAATTTATTAATTACATACCAATGTTAAAAATAAATATTGACTGCATAGAATTTTTAATCGTTAAGATATGGGGTTCGATTGACGTTATTTCAGATAATTTTGATTATAGTCATCATAAAATATTACTGCCACTTGTGATCTCTTCCAACATCTTGCATTCGGCCCGTTGTCTTTATTTTAGACCATATCTGATCATCTGACTGTTCCTATTATATCTACCAGCGATCTTTTAAATTGGGTACACTTCTTCACTTTTGAATTTTATATTTCGTTAGGCGCGTTATGAAAAAATGATGAGAGTGAAATTTTAAGATGCGCACGCATCACTGTAACACAAAAGTAACAGTTTGAAGTTGGCCGCAAAACCGCTCATTAAGCCTTGAAAAAGCTACCAATAAAAAAGAAATAGAACCTTTTTCTAGTTTCTACATTCGCACGTGTTTGAGTTTCATACAAGTGCAAATTATATATGTGCTTATAAATTATATTCAGTAGTGATTTAAATTGAATATTTTGATTAATATTATTTAGTATTTATAAATATTTGTGAAAAAAATATCCTATCCTTTTCCAGTCCTTTTATATTATTTTATTGTATTTAATTATTTGCATGCAATTAAAAATTAGTATTTAATGATGCCAAAGAAGTATAGTGTGAAATACACGCGCGTACATAAATACATGTCCATTTCTTTTTTTTTATTTCGAACATACCGGTAATTCATAATTTTACTCTATTTTTTTATTTCACATAAATTATGCCCCATTTTTTTTTGGGATGGCTTACGGTCGGCGTACTCCTCGCACCACGTCACGTCAGTTCCTCCTCGCGCGGTCAGCCTCTCGGCGGGTGACGGACTAATTCCTCGACCTTCAGTTAGAACCTTCAGTTTAATTTTCTTAATTGTATAAAATACATTCGCTCCACTAAATGATCACTTGATAAACAAAATTAAATAAATTAGGTGTCAGCAGCCACCGGCATTAGTCATCGGTTAGACACCATGACCTGGATAGTACATGGGAGGTCATGTTGCAACATCACTATACAATTATTGTCACAAAAGAACTGCATGTTTTAGTTAAATTTTTTGATATTGCATTGTCAATGTGGGTAATATTGAATTGTGGCTTTGTGGTGAGGCAGGACGGCTTCCTACTGGATAAACGATGTAGGCAGTCATAGAATCGACCAGAAAACTCATTTACTATATCATCGTGTTTTTAATAAAGTTATTGCACGTCTCATAAGCGAAGCGTTGAGGTCTTGCTCTACTCTCGACTTATGAAAATCAAGCACTTTCCAAACCTAAAAATGATTGTATTTTTCTCACATTGCACTTATAGGATAATATTATTATACTTGTGTCAAGAAAAAACATTCGTTTAAACGTATTTGATATTTTTAAAAGCAATTATTTTGTTTAAAGTAAGAAAATGGTTGATTAAAAAAAATATTCGAACACGTCAGATAAAATATTCTGGATCTGGCAAGAATACGACCGTAACAATTAATATATCAAAATATTTATTTTTTTAAAAGCTTAATAATCGCAACGCGCTGTTTCCTTTCGAAAATGGCTTGGTAATTGTTTGTCGATTAGTTCCAATTAATAAAAAAAATTGTCATTAGTGCATGTATATTTTATGGAAATTGGGTTCGTTTACACTTTTTAGTTCGTCCATTCGGACAAGCAAAGGGAAGAAATCCCTCCCGTAGACGAACAGCTATGTTTATCACTACGTCGAGGAATGGCACCAAATTTTAAAAGTATTTGTTTTTCTTTTATTTTTATTTATGGCATTGACTAATAGTAAATGATAAATAATATAAAATTATGAGGCGTGCACTTTTGGTTTTTCCAAATTATTTATTTATCCGGTAGTATTTGTAGCTAGCGGCTACAAATACTACCAACTTTTACTTTGCTCGTGAATGTCATTATTAAAAGACTACTAAGAACCTTGTAGAGCTTTATATCGTCCTAGGCCACAGCAGTTCTGCCACAGAGAGCCATGGTGGTCAGAGCCGTACGCGGGTACCGCACGGTGTCGACAGAGGCGGCGTGCCTATTGGCCGGGACACCCCCGTGGGACCTAGAGGCGGAGATACTCTCCGACCTCTACCGGCGGGTTATCACAGCGCGCGAAGCAGGTGGCTCCCCATCGTTGAGCGAGATAGCCACCTGGCGCGTGGACGCCCGCCGAGACGTCATCGCCCGGTGGGCTACGCGGCTGGAGAGGCCTAGGCACGGTGTTGTGACCGTTGAGGCCCTCCGGCCCGTACTGATGGAGTGGATGGAGCGGCGGCACGGAGTCCTCACCTTTCGGCTGGTGCAGGTGTTGACGGGGTACGGGTGCTTCGGTTTGTACCTGCACACGATCGCGTATAGGGAGTGGACTCCGGCCTGCCACCACTGCAGGAGTGACGAGGACACGGCGCAACACACGCTGGAGGTGTGTCCGGGATGGGACCGGCAGCGCCGTGACCTCGTCGCTGTTATCGGTGCCGACCTGACGCTGCCGGCTGTCGCGAGGGCGATGGTCGACAGCGTCAGGAACTGGGACGCGGTCGCCGCCTTCTGCGAGGCTGTCATCTCGCAGAAGGAAGCGGCGGAACGAGTCCGGGAGGATTCCCGCGACCCGGGCCGCCGCCAGCGGCCGGGGCGGCGCAGGCGCGAATACCTGCGCCTGATGCTGCTCTAACCGAGGCTTCGGGTGATCGGACCGGGGAATTGTCCGGTCACCCGACGTGAGGCCACCGCGTGAGGGCGACGCCCCGACGGCGAAATCTGTCGGGGCGTCGACGAGAGGAACCCGCGAGGGTGAACCGTCGGGCAGGCCACCGAAGTTAAAAATCGGGTCCCGGTGGCCCGCTCGCACGGCGAAGAGAGAGGAGTTTTGTGGTGCGGTGGGTCTATGGGGTCACGCGCCGCCTTCTCCGTCACCCCGGACCGATTTGGCGGGGCGAGACGCATCCATAGTACACCAAAAAAAAAAAAAAAAGGCCACAGCAGTTCTGGAAGTGGAAATCTGTTTTATCACTAGTGTACATCGAACTAGCTACCATCGACACGAACAGCACGTCAACCAAACCACTAGTATATTAATGTGTTTTGCAATCAACATTGCCTTAGCATACCGGAAATGAATGCTCTTAATGCACAAGCCGTAAACAGGAGGAGGGGTAGTTATGGGGCGAGATCAATGACTTCCGCCTGCCGCACAGGAAGATATTAACTGCGCGATAGGGGGTTCGATTCCTTTGTCATGTAAAAAGTACTTGAGGGGTAGTTTTGTTTACGTAATATATGTCGCAATTGATATCTTGTGAGACGGTATTAATGGCGCGAGGGTAGTTTAGGAAAATGTAATATTTATAGGTATATATATCTATATACGTATCTGAAACAAGCTATATCTATCTAGATATAGCTTGTTTCAGATACGTTCGAGAGAGACGAAAGAACATACTGTACCTTACAGCTGTGCCCCTGGTACTGCAGAGGCTCCCTAAACAATCTTTCTAAACCACACTAGTTAAACAGGTTGGTATAGGGTTTTATTTTGAGTTTTCCATGTCTTGCATAGATGTTTCCTGCATATTACTTAGTCATCTCTAACGTCACCCACGGGTAAGATAGGGGGCGTGGTGAATTATATCATTATTTCGTCACCACACGAACAAGTCATAGGCTAGCCGCACACACGCAATAATATTGTCAATCCAAGATTGTCAATAATGTTCTTCAATATATGGTCCCGCATACTACGCAATATTATTTACAATATTTTGTGGTACAATCTGACATAGTCGCTCGGCAGCTAGACGCCTGTGCGAACGTTTTATATAGGTAATGGATAGAAAGAAAAAAGTCGTTGCACTTAGTATTGCATTAATTTTATCTACTAAAAAAAGGCAATCAAGAAAGAAACGATGGATTAAGGACTGGATGAGAAAAAAGCTAGAGTTGAATCATTTTCATCTAATAAATGAACTAAGAGTTACTGAAGAAAATGATTTTAAAAATTAGAAAATTAGTTCGTAGAGAATTTAATTTTTCTTTACATCTTCTCTCTTGCTATTTGGTTTGATTTTTGGAACGAAGTTCCTTATCGCGCGTTGCGAAAGGGGGCTAGATGGAAAAAATTAAGACCAAAAGTTGTCACGACACAACAAAGTTGTAACGACACTACATAAAACAAAGTCGCTTTCTTTGTCCCTATATCCCTATTTATGCTTAAATCTTTAAAACTACGCAACGGATATTGATGCGGTTTTTTTTTATAGATAGAGTGATTCAAGAGGAAGGTTTATATGTATAATATATGCATAATGTAGTAGAGAAACACTGATAATTTTAGAGGTTTCTAATGTGATGTCGTAAATAAACACATTATTTTGCGCTTACATTGCAAACGCTGGCTGAACCCTACGTATAGATCAAAATAAAGTACTACAGTATTATACAGCTTAAAAAGGCCTACAAAAAGTCCTCGATGGTATATGTCTATCTCCTAAGAATAACATACTATGTATATCCATTTTAATACTTTAAAAAATGGCCTATTATAAAACGATAATTGAAAAGCTATTTACACAAATACTGTATTAATCCTTATCATTTTAAATACATTAGTTGGCTTGAGCATTTCATGAAGATAATTTTTTTCCTTCAGACCATGCAAATTAAATCAATACCTTAAGAGATATAGCAAAATCAAAATAATGCGCAACGAAATTAATTTCGTGTCGCTCGCGTTCCAGCTTGGGGCCCAAAAGTTTTGGTAGTGTAGTGGAATTGTATATCCTATTATTGTCCTATTAATATTATAAACGTGAAAGTTTGTAATAATGTATGGATGTGAACATGTTTGTTGCTCTTTCACGTAAAAACTACTGAATGGATTTTGATGAAACTTTGTAGTAATATAGCTTGCACATCAGAATAACACATAGGCTATAATTTATAAAGATATTTTGCAAATTGGCTAAAATATAACGATAAAAATCGCTTAAGGCAGAAAAAATTTATATAATTAAAATAGAACTTCGTTCCATCCGGGTGTCCCTTGACACCTCCGCTTTTTTTATAAATATCGAGCAACCTATCAAGCGCATTGTTTTTCTTAATTTTATCACGATATGCTTCGCTGGATGTATTCCATAATTCTGGATACGTTTCCCATGTTTTAATTAATGTTGACAAATATTGACTTTGTGTGAAAGTAGTATTATCAACACTATTTTCGCTATGGATACTGTTTTCGTCGTCCATTTTTTACAAAAAACATGAACGTCCGCCTGCCTTGAAATCTTTTTCTCAACTAAAATATTGCCGCGCGCCCGCATACGACAATATTATTGACAATACCCCTGCCTCCCCCTGATATTGCCGTGATAAAATCAGAATTTCTGGAAATCGGCAATAATATTGAAACAATACCGCAATACGGACCGCAGACACAATATTATTGACAATATACACTTTATTGACAATATTATTCTGTGTGTACGGAGAGCGTGTATTGTCAATAATATAGTATAAATCATGTTAAGTTTACAAAATAAATAAATAAAATGTAATAAATAAGTTGTTACTGACGGACAAACAATACTTCCATTAAGATCTTTGAACTGAACAACTAAATATATATAAAAATTGTGAGCGCGGCCTGAGACCCGCCCGCCGCCGCCATCTTTAAACAAGTTAAGTTTGCAACATTTTTGTTTCAAACAGTTCGTAAACTTACATTTTAACTATGTATTATTATATCATCATCATTCTCCTACTCTTATCACAATTACTTGTGGTCGCCGCAGTATGTAACTTCTCTTCCATCGTACATATTTTAAAAAGTTATTGTCAATAGTTTTGTAACCGGCCGTCTGCCTGACATCAAGACTCCTTGGGAATGTAATTATTGACCAACTTGGTCCAGGTCGATATAAAGCTCTAAGTCGTCTTCTACGACATCCACAAGGAAATTAAGGGTTGATAGTGTTCGTAGTTACTACCACACACCATAAAAACTATTACAATATGTGTATTCATCTTTAGTCCGTATATACGCGTGTATCCTATTGGGCACTGTATTATGGCAAGGACATACAAATCTGAGATTCATAAAACTCTTTTTTTTTGCAACGATAAATATAAAATAATATCTATAATATATATTATTTAGTATTTGATAGGAGTTTTTTTAAAGAAAATATAAAAGGTAAAATCTTGAATAATACTACAATTACTGTATAAGTTTTGTTTTAAACATTCCAAACATTATATGCTAAATGTAAATATACAAAATGTTATACTGATACTGATCGACCGTGTGACGTCACACACTCACGCACTCCACTACCTGTCAATGTAATTGTTGATCAGACGACATCAGATGTTGTTGGTACAAGGTAGATATTGAAAACCTATTTAGATCGATTTATCGTTCTAGAAAATTCTTATATACCTTCAGCATTTCATAGAAATCACTAGTGCCGCTGCTGAGATTCTGAAAATATAGAAATTTACAAGAATTTCTCTTAAAAAGATATCTATTAGTTTTATAATGTTCCATTAAACGACTGGGTTTATTACTTTGTTGTATTTTAAAATGAAAATATTTATAAACTCCATGTTTTTTGACCCACAGTAACCCAATGTAAGGGTATTAAAACAAGTTAAGGATTACCGCGCCCTTTATATGTCATAAAGGGATGGTTAATAACCCCCTAATCCTGTTTTTATTAAAAAATAACTCGTCCCACATTTTACACGTTGCACGTTTTGTATTAAACGTATAGCCGCAAATATTTTATGGGTAATTTAATACCCGTCTTTAACAACGACCTTTTAATTTTGGGTAAAAACTAAGATAATTAAATCACACAAAAAAAAAATTAATTTTGTATTATGAACTATTATTAAGCGATTCTAATGTTTAGCTTTTATTCTCTACATTTCGCATTTTCAAATTGTTTCTTGTGAAAGGTAAGCAATTGCACGTCTCATAAGCGAAAGCGTTCAGGTGACGCTCTACTCCCAATATATGAAAATCAAGGATTATTCAATACTAAAAATTACTGTATTTTTCTTACATTGCACTTATAGGGTAATATTATCAATGCCAATATTGGCACTCTCACGACCATAAAAATGAATGTATCGAAGTAGGTATTTCTTTTTTAAAAGCGGCATAAACGCAACGCGCTCTACCGTTACGAAAATGGCTTGGTAATTCTTTGTCGTTTAATTGCAATTATAGTTAATCTAATCTAAGAAAGGCACGTTTGACGTTTTGCGTTTTTTAATACACAATAACCTCGGTCAAACGTATATACATGATTGTAAACAATAAATTGCAAATTTTAAACAACTATTAAGTTATTTACATAATTAACGTTGCGGGTGACTTTCTTGTACAACAATTTAATGTCAAAACTCGTACAACTAATTTAAAATAAAAAACGTAGCTTTTAGGACTTTTGACGGGAATTTTTGACTTTTGACGGGAATCTGAAAACGTCATGTGGTGCTCTTGTATTATATTCGATATCTTAGTGTTTTAACGTGTTATATTAGATAATTTTGATGACATTTTATGTAATGTGATGCGACAGAAGTGCTGGAATGTAGTGAATATCATATAAAAGTGCTTTACAACGTTTTCGTTTTCCATCAAAGTTCCCACAAGATACCATTAACAGTGTGGCCATAGCACTGTTGAAGCTGACGATTTGACTTAGACAACGACTAACTTGAAAAGACTAAACGTAAAAATTATTATAACTTGACACTGGCACATAGCTCGTATAAGTAGCTGATTGCTAATACATAAGAAGTAGGTATGCGTCCGATATATCAAAACGAATCTGAAATCGGATTTCAGTCAGAAACCGTATCGTATCGATATTCAACACTATACAAACTGATTTTAGAAAACGTATTTCGGCAGAAACTAAATCAACACATATCAAAACAAAACGACGAAAACGCAAACTAATAATAAATCTAATCATCGCGCAATCGTTTTCTATTGCTAGTTTTGCAAACCAAACCAATATTTGAAAACTTACTAACTATCTCTTTCACTCCGCTAAGCGATCGCTTAGTCAGAATGAGAGAAAGCGAATTTCATTAAAATTCGCCTCCTTTCATTCTAACTAAGCGATCGTTTAGTGCAGTGAAAAAGAGATGAAGCGAATTGTCATCTGTTTTGGATTTTGGCGGTTTCTAAGAAACTCAGAATGGCAGATGGAAACGAAACAGAATTACAAGAGTCAGGGAATAAGATCTATATTAGAATGCAACTACTTCCATGATAATATTACACAATACTTAATGATAGTAGTTTAAGTTTTGTGTTTGTTAAATAGATTTTTGAATTATGGGAGAGTTTTTGCACACTTGACCTTGGTGACACGTGCGGTGTGCGCGTAATGTTATTTTGGTGATCTCGTGAACTATATAATTAGATAGGTATTTTACGATTCAATACTATACTAACGTATGTTAGTATCATACATACGATTTGATGATAAATAAGAAATAACTATTTAATGTAAAAAGGTAAGATTTTCGCTTCGTAATCGGGATTAATAAAAAAAAAACCATACAAAAAAAATGTACATTATAAAATATAATCATGAAATCATTGTAAATATGACGATTTTTAAATACGCAAGAAAGTTTTGTATCATATCCAAAACAAAACATTTTTGCTAGTCTAGTACTCTAGTTAAGCCTAGATAAAGCATGAAGGAAAATCGTACACCTAAATCCAATCAACAAAGAAATTTTAGAAAAATATTTTGAATGCGTTCGTTCGATTGCGTTTTTCGTTTGCTACGCTAAAATAACTAAAAACATCGAATATCGATCGAAACTAAAGTAAACCCGCTCCGTCAACCGCTCTGGAAAGCGATTTCTGAAATCGGTTTTTAAAATCGATTTCAATATCAGAAATCGAATTTGTATCGGTTTGCGTAAAAATCTGAAAACGCCCATCTCTAATAAGAAGAGGAAGAAGAATTATTATATTTTAGCCATTGTGGTAAATGTTAAAAATTTATTTCGTTTAATAAAACGCAATTTTTTGTCCAAATATATTTTTTATTTTATAGTCTTCAAAGATTTGAAATGTGTTACCGTAGGTACGTCGTGATAATATATTCAGTTTCAGGCTATACGAAGACAGATTTGTGAGATATATAGTTCAGAAGCAATATTTACAAAAATTAAACTTGTTCAAAAATGATAGATTTTTCACAACACGAACCCCATAACATGGTATATTTCGGTAGCGTCTTTACAATGCAAATATAGCCGGATATTTAATCGAATGGCTTCAGTCCCGTCGGCTGTCGGCGCTACTAATTGTACAACGTCGGTACTATTGCTGTCCACCCTCGACTGTGAAGCGTGATGATGGTACGCATGTAAAAAGGGGGATCTGTACTTGTCGCTAACTGTTAAAATAGTCATTTCGGTGGCAGGTTCGCTCTTGTGGAAAATTTGAATACAAATGACGTGTTATTTGTATTCAAATGCATATTTTTTTTCTGTTATATTTTTGTAATTTTATATGTATTTATATATAAAATTCTTCTGTATGTGATTGAAAGCTTAAACAGCTGGAACGATATTGAAGATTTTTTTTTATATGTTCAGGTTTTTTTTATTGCTTATCGTGGCAAATGAGCTATCATTACATCTGATAGTAAGTGTTACTGCCGCCTATGGTACAGCCAGGCGCCTACCGTAAAAAAAGTGATCTTTAATCTCGCTTATAGAAGGATCTGTCATAGTGCTCGAGAAATATAGCAGCAGATAGTTCATTCCAGATTCTGCATGGTGGAATCAAGAGTAGTTTAGATTAATATATTGGACTTTATAGGTGGCGCTGTTATCGATTTTTAAGGTACATTCAATTTCTTTTAAGATTCTCAAAGAACAGCGTCTCATAATCATCCAGCTCTTATCACAATTATACGTACGCAAAGCAAAAGTAAGTAAAGTATTGGTTATAATAGTTTTAAGAGCGGCCGTTGCCTACCAACCAAATCCCACTCAAAAAGTTATGCTTTCAACTCCCCCGCTTAGCGAAGGAAGTGTAACAGTACATTGCCATTACTCAGACGTCGATCTTATGCTCAGTGTGGTACTACCCCGGACGGACCGGCCCGCGGCTGTAGACAGAGAACTGTCAGCATTGTTGACGCTATAGATCTACTTAAAACTAATATATACGTATATAATTCAATAATATAATGGAAAGATATACGACTAAACTACTACCCAAACGAACGGATTCTGATTTTAAGTTAAACTACTAGAGCAGCCATCACTCTCCAGAACCACTAGCGGTTTGTACAGTAGCTGATGGTGAACAATAAACAGATACGCTGGAGCGTCCACTTATACAAATATTAATTACGATCACGTTGTGTAAGCGATAATCCCGAGTGTGGTGGCAGCCCTGCGCTGTGCACACCGACGACGCGCGACGTCACACAATACAGAACACAGTGCCTTTGTGACACTTAGGGTTGACACTTTTAGATCAATAATATATTTATAGATATATAACAATATTTGTTTTTTCTGTACTTTTGTATGTCACTGAACTCGAAAATGGCTGTGACCGATTTTTATGATATTTTTTTGGGATGAATTGAATTTAAGAATGGTCTCTTTAAATTAATCCGATAGGTGTTGCTGGGATAGATTTCAAGGATTTTTACTTTTGTTTTTTTGATTTACACAAATTTCACAAAAATATTCTTACGTGATCGAGTTTGCGGTACTCGACATTATCGGGTAGCGCCTAGACCACTATGACATCTGTGCAGGTAATGATTGTATAAATAGTGCTCCTGACTTTGGGTGTCTTAAGTGCAATTGTAATGTAAAACACACATATTCCATTAAAAAATATGACTTCTGATGTTTACGGGATTATTACATAGTAGTGGTAGGACCATACTGTTGACAGTTCTCTGTCTGCAGCCGCGGGCCGGTCTGTCCGGGATAGTACCACACTGAGCAGAAAATCCACGATTGACCAGTGGCAATGTATTGTTGCGCTTTGTTCGGCGACTGAGGGAGCTGGAAGCCTAATTTTTTAGGTGGGTTTGGGTTATTAGGCAGTGGTCTAGTTGTACTCTTGCAAAGGTCCATAGGTAACACTTAACATCAGGTTAGCTGCTTACTCGTTTATCACTCTAAATGACAAAGAAAAATATTTTAACTTATTTTTTAAACATAACACCCAACACTGAAAAAACAATCTTTGTACTGCGGTGGGAGTTTAAAAACATATAATGAACTGACATAAATTACGTAAACACTGAGAACAACAATGTATTGCTATATAATTTACCACGTTTGTATTTAATAAATAGTTTATCAAAATTTCAAATACTTTTAGGCATTCACAGCTTTATAATCCCAAAAAATATTTTTATTTAGGAAATATGTGTGTCTGACAACCCTAGCGGTTGATCCCTCTATAACTCTATATCGTGTTCTCTATGACTCGTTCAAATTTGTCACAATAGTACTTATAGCGACAGATGTGACATTTTTTATGGATTTATCTCGTTTTTTTTTTGGTGCGTTTAAAGGGGTGGTTACAGTTTAATTGTGATCGGTTTATATATGGTTTGTCATGTTAAAATAGTGCTTTATTTTTTTTATTTAAAAAAAAAAGTAATGAATAATGTTTGATTTGCGCATTAAAGTGGAAGGAAAATACAAAATAAAACTATACCAACACAGTGTAGTGACCCAGTGTAGTGGAATAGATCAATGTCCCTTTAACTGTGGAGGAACTTCGAGCGCAGCAGTGTGACGTAGGTAGATATATGAGCTAAGATAATACGAATAATATCCTATTTTATGTGGTTAGTTCATTATGAAATGCGAAAATTTATTGATAATGATTTTTTACTAACTACTTTTACTGGTTATATTTGATCACATAATTTAAGTCGCACCTAGTTCCTATAAATTCGTAAAAATATTTATTTGCTGTTCCTATCTTTGAAACGTTAAATATATATTTTTTTATATTTAGCGTAATAGAAAAAAAGAGAGTTTTATGAATCGCAGTTTTGTTTGTCCTTCCCATTATTAAGAATGTTTGTGCCCAATAGGACACACAAACATGTACATGGACTAATGATAAGTACATTATATATATTGCAATCCCTGGAGGACCTTGGCACCATGCTCAATGACCTCAGCAAGGTCTCCCAACTAGTAGGGCTGCAAATGAACATGGACAAGACGAAAATCATGTCTAATGCCCATGCCATTTCTGTACCGGTCCTGGTTGGGAATGCGATTCTCGAAGTTGTCGATCACTATGTTTACCTAGGACAAACAGTCCAATTAGGTAGATCCAATTTCGAGAAAGAGGTCAGCCGACGAATCCAACTCGGCTGGGCAGTTCGGGAAACTTAGGAGGATCTTCTCGTCTAATATTCCGCAGTGTCTGAAAACAAAGGTTTATAACCAGTGTGTGTTACGAGAGTATAGGTATGAAAGAGAGTATTGGTGTAAAGATGCGAAAGGGAATGCTCCGATGGTTCGGACATGTGGAAAGAATGCCGAACGAACGCCTGGTTAAGAAGATATACAATGCGAAATTGGAAGGATGTAGGTACCGAGGGAGACCGAGACTAACCTACCTAGACCAGATCGGTCATGTACTGAAGGAAGGTGGAGTCAAGAGTCTCCGAAACCGGCGAGTGTGTATGAAGAGAATTATGAATGTTGAGGAAGCGAGTGAAGTATGCAGAGATAGAGTTCTCTGGCACTCTGTTCTCTCTGCCTACCCTGCAAGGGATATGGCGTGATGATATGTATGTATGTATGTGTGTTACCAGCGATGACTTACGGCACTGAAACGTGGTCTCTAAATGTCGGCCTCATAAAAAGGCTCAAAGTCGCTCAGCGTGCTATGGAGAGGGCTATGCAGAATTAGCACGTTGAAGTGGCAATGGGCAGGCCACATCGCTCGACGAACCGACAACCGTTGGGGAAAAAAGGTTCTCGAGTGGCGACAACGAATCGGACGATGCGGCGTAGGACGACCCCCCACGCGGTGGACTGATGACCTCATCAAGGTCGCAGGAAACCGTTGGATGCAGGTGGCACAGGACCGTTATAGATGGCATTCTCGTGAGAAGGCCTATGTCCAACAGTGTACGTTTACGGGCTGATGGATGGATATATTGTAATAGCTAAAATGTAATTTTACGAACTGTTTGAAACATAAGTGTTGCAAACTTAACTCGTTTAAAGATGGCGGCGGCGGGCGGGTCGCGGGCCGCGCTCACAACTTATATATATTTAGTTGTTCAGTTCAAAGATATTAATGGAAGTATTGTTTATCCGTCAATAACAAGTTATTTATTACATTTTATTTATTTATTTTGTAAACTTAACATGATATATATTTTATTGACAATATAAACTCGGACTTGTAGTAACTCGAGAAAATTTCCGTGCGTTCAGGCACTTCTGCCATACTTATTGTTGCAATCAAACCTAAGGCTCATATATAGGCCCCATAAGCTTTGCCATGTCCGTAGTGCTGTACTGCTGTGCTTCACGTACCAGTACATCCTCTTATTTAACTCTATTATAAATTTTTTTGCTTCACGTCTCCCGCTTTGCATAGGAGGGAAGTGGATTTTTTTTATCAACTCCTGTTTTTCTTTTCTGATTAAATTTGTTGCGGGTCCCAAGACAATTAAAAGCATTTCCCGGGACTTCCCGAGGGTCAAACCTCGGTGTCTTATACGGAGACCGCTGTGGATCCAGGCTTACAGGAGTTACAGTGGTGGGAATAGCCAAAAAAAAAAAATATAAAAACGCTCTCCGTGTGACGTCTTCGTGTGGTGACTCAGTGAAAATATTACTCAGCGCGCCCCATCTTACCCGTGGATATTGTATAAGTCGACTAAGGGATATAATATACAGGAAACATCTAAGCACGAGAAAGAAAATTCAAAATAAGACCCTATAGTAACTTGTTGAACTAGCGTGGTTTAGGGAGAAATATATCAGATAAGTGGTAACCGTCGTTCACGCAGCCGTTGCATCATGAGGGGCACGTCGTCGTGTTTCACGACAGTCACCAGTAAGGGCTGATAGTATTCGTAGCCGCTACCATACAGCGCCATGATATATAACAATAAGATAACAATAAAATGCAATAAAAACCTTAACAAATATGTACAAAACGTGAGTGTGGTCACACAGTGGCACGTGATTAGGGTGACCACACAATACCATTTGAATACGACACGCTTTTGTGTGACAAATGCAGAGGGCGCCGCCGCCGCCGCCGGTGGGACCGTATACAGAGTGTTGGACTATAAAAATATATTTATTTAAATTATCCATCTTCCGTATAAACGTGTTTTCAATAGATGGCGTATGGGATGTCTCCTGTAAAGATGATACGAGCGATAATTTGGTTGTTATATATAAGCCCACGCTAGTCTAATTAGTAAAACGATTAGAGCGGATTTCCAGTAGATGTGAGTTGAAATCCCAAAGCATCCCAAGCTGAATTTCTGTAGGTAATTTAGATATCTTCCGTTTTCTATTTTGATGTGAAATTCAAAAGTTTCACTTCAAATAAAGTGGGAGGCTCAAGTGTTGGTGGGTAAACACTGTATCCGGTAGAGTGGGAGCTATGTTTGGCTTGACTTCGTGTATTGTAGATGAGTGAGATATCCACTTTTCTCGTGCATATAATATGTATTGTATATATAAATAAATGTGTGTACAACCCAGCTCGTATGTCTATACAAAAGTTTTTGATTTACATAATTACATATGTTTACCTCTACATATAATAAGTTTCACTTCTGCAGTGTGTCTTTACGACACTCTGTCTAGTTTTGTTTAAATTTTAAATAATTCTGATCACTCTATATACAAAACACGTCTAGTACAGTCCCTCGACATATTTGAACAGCGCAACCAGTAATTGGGCGCTCAGATGATAATCTCTACGCAAATATACACATTGTGTGTCTGGCTGTGTGTCTCTGTATGTTTGTGTGCGCGCGGTACAGGGATTGTCCCGGATTATCGTGGATTATCATGGAGCACCTACTTGTAATTGTTTCCATAGGGTTGTTTTATATAGAAATTAATTTTGTTCTGTATTAACGATTTTATTTTATTTAAATGGTTTTATTTCGTGTTTTCTTTCGGTTGTGTTATCTTATTTAACCTCTTCAGAAAGATTGACACACATGTGTACTTTCCGTTTTCTTTTTTAATTATTTCAAAAGAAATAAGGTAACATTTTTTAAAATAAATTTTCACTACTTTTTGCTATTTTTTTTTGCTTATGAATTGTTTTCAATATAAAATGACCAAATTGCAATAAAGAATAAATTAAATTCATGATTTGTTACTTAAAAAAAATCGTCCCTGAAGAGGATATTACTGTGATGAAAAGTACGCGAGATAATGGACGTAAGCGACCGTCGTCGTCCACTTAATGTACCTAATTAAGGTTTACCTATAAAGGTTTTTTAATAAAATGACACCACCCTGCGCTGAAAAAATAATCTTTGTATTACAGGGGACTCTACAAAAATATAATCAATACAGACAAATTACACCCACACTCAGAATAAATAAAGGTATTGTTCTGCGTGGGATTGAACCCACTGCACTGGCATGACAGACATTACTGGCATTACGGCAATTTTGTATTTGTATCGTGTTCTTTTACGAAAAATACAATGTCTAGATTTTTATTTCTTTTTCACATTAGGCAATTGACCTCATCTTGCCCTAAATGTAATAAAAAACGACTAAGGGATATAATATCTAGGTGAGAGAAGGTAAATTCCACATAAAACTTTATACCGACCTGTCTGGTCATGCTGTATAGCACATTGGCTGTTCTACTGTAGAAAAAGGCTGCGTCTAACAATAAGACTACCTATCATCTCAGCTCGTACTCGGGTATGTCCCAGTGCTGCGCTCGAGCCCTCACCACCATAGGAAAGGAATTGACCGACTACACCACGCTCAGACAGTCAGACATATTGGTATAGGTCTTTATTTCATGTTTCCCTTCTCTTGCATAGATGTTATATACATTTTTATCTCTTAGTCGTCTTACGATCACCCACGGGTAAGATAGGGGTGGTGAATTATTGTATTTTTACTCCGTCACGGAATTAAGCTATTAATAATATGTATAACTGTAATAAATCCTATATAAACCCAATGAAATATATTGTTAATCAAATTATAAAGTATAACACTATTATTTGTAGTTATAAATCAAAATGGCGTCGTGTGTCTCTCTGTTCGGTAATCCCTCACAACACACAGACAGTAATCGTTCGTTACACATATATCTTCAAACAATAACAAAATAGAAATAGATTGCAAAATATATGGATATATATTTTCTCATAGGATTATGAGACTTATACTTTGTCCTACAATGTACCTCAAGACCGTACGAACAGACCACGGTACTCTGTTCTCGTCTTCGGTGGCCCGCCCGCGCGGAATCTTCAATAAGAACCTACAAAACCTACAACAATATTTATTATATTTCTTAAAAAAATCACGTAATTTATTTATTTACTAGCTTTTGCCCGCGACTTCGTCCACGCAGAAGTCATCTCTGACAGAGTCAAATAGAAAAAGCAATGTAAGGTGTTGAAGGTTTGTCGCTAGGACGATAATCAACAGCGTCAGAAACTGGGATGCGGTCGCCGCCTTCTGCGAGTTAGTTGTCTAACGGAATTAGGCAATAGGGTGGGTCCGAGAGAAAATACTCTACGTTGACACGCTCTACCGTCCGGCTTCGACTCGACATGATACCCGGTTGCGGTGGCCCGCCCGCACAACGTAGATGTACGTGTACGGCGCGCGTGTGTCTATATACCACAGCCGGTCACTAAAGAAAAAGGGGGTTCAAAGTTCTATTCATTCTACAAATTATATTGCCATTAATATACTATTTACGGTATGACCATAGGATAAAAATATAATTATCGCCACTCTTTATTTGACTGTTTTGTTTCACCAGCAGAGTTGCGACCTCGTTAGATATGATTTATTATTTGAGTTATAGAGTGAACATTTTTGAAGCTAAACTTAACATGAATCTTAAACCATTAGGCAAGAACCTAGTGCCGTCTACTATGTGTATCGTGTGAGCTCTCACGCTGGCACTGGTCGCCACAACGGCTCAGGTTTCTGGAGAGGGAGCGAGAAACACGTGTTTATTTATTTTTACCGAAGAATATTTGTACGTAATTTGAAAAGAATCGATAAAGAAATTTTCTCCCCATACACACTTTGCCGCTTTGTTACACTCCCTTAGTGGCGGAATTCGTAAAATCTTTTCATATTGAATCTCTATGTCATAAAAGATAAGTGCTTCAAAATTTAATGTTTCTAGCTTTAATAGTTTCGGTATGGCGGTAATGAGTCGTCCAACCCGCTTTGCAGGCCTATTTTACAATCCCCAGAGGGTGAAAATCAACAAATGCTGAAACACGTGTTTATTTATTTTTACTGAAGATAATTTGTACGTAATTTGAAAAGAATCGATAAAGATTTTTTTTTTCAAACATTTTTCAAATTGACATAACTTTTTTATTTATAAACTAATTGACATAAAATAAAAAATAAACCCTAAATGTAATGAGAAGCTTACCACAATATATTAGTGAAAACTGCGTCTAAATCGGATAAGACGTTTCTGAGATTAGCGTGCACAAACACACAGACAAACAGATAAACATACAAAAATTTTAAAAATCATTCTATTAGTGTTGATAAAGGTCCCAGTAATATATTTTCTCATATATCTTCCATGTACAGACAGCGACCCGTTACATTTTTATTATATGTATAGATTTGTGGTAGGACCACACTGTGGACGGTTCTCTGTCTACAGCTGCAGACCGGTCCGTCCGGGGTAGTACCACACTGAGCAGAAAATCGATGTCCGGACAATAGCAAAATGCTGTTGTGCTTCGTTCGGTGAGCGAGAGAGCCGGCAGCCCAACTTTCTGGATGGGTTTGAGGTTTTTACTGGTAGGCAGCGACCTAGCTGTACCCTTGGTATAGCAGAGGTTCATGGGCGGCAGTGACACTTACCATCATGTGTGCTACTTGTTTGTTTGCCACCATCAGCAATAAAAAAAAATACCAAAAAAGCGGAAGAATTCCATTTGCATCGAACCTGTGTCATTACAATAAGCCGTGCCACAAACACCGCTCAACTCTCAAAGCAATTTATTGTTAGGGTTAAAAAACAATAAATCCAATGTATATTGGTTCAACTCGCCCCTGAGATTATCCGGCGGTAGCCGCGGGGCCTCAACCCTTATTGACCACAGGGGTGCATAAATAATCGCACTCACCCCCCAACTGCAAATATCGTGTCGTAATTAAGGGTTGGTCCTTGACGAGCATCGTTATCAATGAATATCTACCTCCTGGGGGAATTAGCCTCAAAGGTCAGAAATTATATTAGAAGAGGCTTACCCTTGGGGAGTGATGGTCGTTACAGTAGTTAGCTCAGGAACTACTGCCGTTTGTGGGTCTGGTCATAATTTATAGTATAAAATAAAGTCACGCGAAAAAGCGAAAGTGGAAGGATGTAGGTACCGGGGGAGACTGAGACTAACCTACCTAGACCAGATCGGTCACTAAACCTTACGAGATATATAAAAATATTGTACTACGAAATTGTAGGTATATCTTAAAAAGATCTACAAAAAAGTTTATAATGGTAGGTACCTATATGTCACTCTCCTGAGTATAAGCCAAAGTAGCCATGTTTATCTTTACACGTTACTAAAGAATTAATTAAATAAAATAGTTATTTAGAAAGTTATTTTTAACAATATAGTTTTATTGGAGTTTATTGCGAGTTTACTCCTTAAGAATCGATTTTCATATAAGGCTCGCGATATGAGAAAAATATGAGGTGTAAAATCTAGTGATCGAATGACCTCGTTATGTTTTTGGTGCGCAACCTATTCTGCGCACCTTTCACTTTCTGACGTGAGATAATACTTCACTGAACAGTTTTAATACATGTAAATAATAATCGTACTTATGGAGTAAACTCCAGTCGTGCGTCGGAGCTAACACACACACTTTTTCTTATCCAATTAAATAATTAGACATATGGTGCATTTAATGTACATTAAAATTCATCATCATCATCTCAGCTCATATATGTCCCACTGTTGGGCTCGAGCCTCCTCCATAATGGAAGGGAAACTGACCTACTATACCGCGCTGGTCAGACGTGTTGGTATAAAGTTTTGTTTCGAGTTTTCCTTCTCTCGCATAGACGTTATATGCGTTTTATATCCCTTAATCGTCTCGTACGATCACCCACGGGTAAGATAGGGGGTGGTGAATTGTATTCTTACTCCGTCACCACACGGAAAAACATTAAAATGATCTATAGATAATATATAAAATAATTATCTAAAGCTCGATTATTCCTAATTGTTATTTATTTTTAATTTCGTTAAACACACGTTTTAAATAGCAAATTCTTTTAAAAGTAAGAGTTTTCTCACTCGTATACCTTGAACGCGTGTTCAAAGCTTCGGTAAGTTAAATATCAAATACAAACTAAAACAATACGTAAAAAGAATATTAATTCATAAAAGAAAGAGATATGTTTTAAGAATCAAACCGGTTATACAACCACTTCAATATTAGTATCAAAGAAGGGCAATCAGATACCCGCAGCGTGACACTCGGGGTGTTCAGAGAGTGATTTTATTAAGTGCAATCCCCTTATGGGGTGATTAGTAATTACAAATTTTAAGGGGACCGTCCCTTTTATGTACATATTATTATCACTACTTCAATTCGTTTTATTTTATTGCATTTTTTGTGATTTTTTTCTAGTGGTTAGATATTGGTTTATTGTTTGTTATAGAGAAAGAGGATGAAACATGGCGGTCTGAAGTTCAATTCCCAATTAGTTATTACCGACGAATAATCTTCACTGGAACAACGAGTCTGGAAATATTCAAGTCAAGCTCTTTTCACATTTACTTGTGTTCGACGTAATATGTGCTGTCTTCTATCGCACATATTACAAAAGTTATTGGCAATAGTTTTATGACCGGACGCCTGCCAGATGTCAACCCTCCTTGCGAATGTAATTGTTGCTCAAACGGCATCAGGTGTAGTTAGCCCAAGTAAATGTAAAGCTCTTAGTCGTCTCTTACAACATCCACGGCCAAGATAGCCAGCAGTGAATTGTATTCTTATTCCTCCACCATACAGAAAAATCATTTAGTATTTCTTACAAATAATCATTGAAAGAGAGTATTGAGAAATATCCACAAATAGAAGTTTTATTATAAACTCATTTGCAAAAAAAACGGGCGGTTTTGATTTTCATTCATATTTAAAAAGATACAATACCAAAAAGGTTTCAATCGTTTGTACACGTTACTGGCCGGTTTTAAAAATGCTGTGGTATTTAAAAAAGTACGTTCTAAATTCAATTTTTCATTTGATGTTCATTTTTACAGAAAACCCCTTTTTATCCTACATTTTTGGCGCGAAGTTCCAGAAGTTAACATCGACTTTCATAACTTTTATTCAATTTTTATCGATTAATTTCATATCCTTGACTGTCAAAGCTTTATTTAATGCTGTTTGGCTGTATCAAAAATGGTAGATAAAGTGGTAAAAGCTACCAAAATTATCGCGCTGCTTGAAGAGGGTTGCAGCCAATGTTTCGTGGCTAGGAGGCTAAATGTTAGTCGCTCGACAGTCCAAAGGACCTGGCAGCGATATCAGGAGACTGGTTCCGTCGAGAGAAGGCCTGGTTCTGGAAGAAAACCATGTACCCAACCACGGGATGATCGTTTTCTTGTGAGTCGCGCATTGAGAAATCGCAAATCTTCGTATGTGGATCTTAAGAACAACCTCCAAGAAGTAAGAAATGTGCATATTAGTCTATGGACGGTCAGGAGGAGGCTTCTCGCTGCCAATATACGCAGTCACCGCCCGGCCCGCGGCCCCAAATTACTCCGTGAGCACAGAGTTCACAGGCTTAGGTTCGCTAGAAATTGTGAATCATGGACTCAAGACGATTGGAATAGGGTTTTGTTCTCTGATGAAGCCAGGATATCTCTGTTCGGTGAAGATCGACGTCGGCGAGTGCTAAGAAGACAAGGAGAACGCTTTGCAGAGGCATGTTTCGAAGAAATCACACCTTATGGTGGGGGCTCTGTTATGTTTTGGGCAGGAATAAATTCAATGGATCGTACAGAGTTAGTCTTCATTGAAAACGGCTCACTGACTGGGCATCGATACATAACGGAAGTTCTAATTTCTCATGCACAACCCGCATTGGCCGCTCTAGGTGAAGACTCGATTTTTATGGACGACAATGCTCGCGCCCACCGATCCCGCGATGTTAATGCGTATGTGCAAGAGGTCGGCATTCGTCGTTTGGATTGGCCAGCTCGAAGTCCCGACCTCAATCCCATAGAGCATGTCTGGGACGTTCTGAAACGGCGTGTGAGATCAGTACACCCGGCTCCGCAGACCATCAGAGAGCTGAAGAATGTGATTACTGCGGAGTGGGAACGTATTCCGCAAGCAAGTATCCGGGATATACTCGCTAGCATGCCCAGACGAATTCAAGCTGTGATTTTAGCTAGAGGGGGTCACACTCGATACTAAACATTTATCTGCTTTTACTTTATTAAAGAAAAACAAACAAAAAAACTTTTTTATTTTTACTTCATGAGCATATGCACTACTAGCGAATATACACTACTAGCGAGGTTTAGCATTATTTCCCATAAATTGTATCTAAATTTTATGAAATACTGATGAAAACGATTATTTTCTTATTAATTTACCAAATTGTGTGGATAAAACTACCTATAATTATCAAACAAAGAAATATTAACATTTGAAATGGTTCATTGCTTAGGTGCCCGTTTTTTTTGCAAATGAGTGTATTTATAACGTAACGGAAAAAACATATTCTATTTATATTTCACCTTGTGTCGAAAGCAAAATAATAAAAGTAAAACGCTATTGGGGCCAATCGTTTGCAATATTGTAAATAGCGCCATCTATCGGTACTTGTGCAGTTTAAATGCCAATTCTCTCCCGCTGTAATACGATCAACTCACTCTCAAGGGGTTTTAACTTTAGGGTTGGCAGTACAACTTGTGTAACACCACAAACTGATCTGGCTGCGGCATTTTTAGGGTTCCATATCCCTAAAGATGCCAAAGGGACTATTATTAAAGCTTCGTCTCCATCTGTCTGCCTGTATGTGGGCTGAGTCTCATAAATCATAATGGTGCATTGTAAATTCACAACGCAATGCAAGGATTACTTCCTTTAGTTCAGGCTATTTTCTTTAAAAAAAATAACTAAAGTAAAAGATCTCCATTAAGAGCGATCTTCACCCATCTGCTTAGTCCGCTAAAGTCACTTAGTCCGGATAAAAGTCATATTTTATTTCAATAGGATTATCACAAAAAATGTATTCATGCTTCATTCAGTTAATAAATAATAGAATAAAGTAGAGAATTACGATTACGTATACTCTTAATCTGACCTTTCGCCAACGCAGCTCCAATTTGATACAGAAAAGTATGACGTGATCTTTCCCTTGTAATCGTCCCACTCCTATTTCCTTTGTATATTTCGTCAATATTTCTTTACAACCACCTCAGCATACCCTTTTTTTGTCTTTGTCGCTATTTCTTCATTCATACCACAGCGCTCTCTTGTTATCAAATAATGCTTTTAAAATATAATAATAATTTAAAACTATTATATAAATGAGTTATACAATAATAGTTTAATATTAGTTATTTAGTTGTATGTCGTATATAACATAGTGTCTATTGATACAAATCGTTTTGTGGGACCACCGCGCCGCGCCGCGCCGCGCCGCTGTCAATTATTGTAAGTGCTATTGAATTGACGCAGCTAGGGCTGACACACGTATGATAGTTTTTTTTATATATTTAAAATTAAACTTTATTAAAGGATTGTGAAATGCTAACTTGTATATTTTTGGAGTTTACTCCTTAAGAATCGATTTTCATATAAGGCGCCCGGTATGAGAAAAATTTGAGGAGTAAAATCTAGTGGTCGAATGACCTCGTTACGTTTTTGGTGTGCAAACTATTCTGCGCATCTTTCACTTTCTGACGTGAGATAATACTTCACTGAACAGTTTTAATAAATGTAAATAAAAAAAAAAATATATATATATTATTTTTAGTCAAATGAGCTTTTTTTGCGCCTGTTTTGATAATCGTACTTAAGGAGTAAACTCCAGTCGTGGGTCGGAGCTGACACAGACACTTTTTTATTTTTTGTGTGACGTCAAGTCATCATTATCATCATCTCAGCTCATGTATGTCCCACTATTGGGCTCAAGCCTCCTACATAATAGGAGACGTGTTTGAGTGTGTGAATAGAGATAATGTATAAAACTCGCCGATAGATGGTGTTGTTCATAATTTTTTAACGTTAAAAATGTAAACGATTAAACGGTTATTACACGTAGCTGCCACATTAGCTTAGTTGCTATATTAGTTGGAACATGCCATTAGGTGTGGATTTAAACTAATATTTTTTTCGTTCACATATTAATTTTTATGTTTTACTTGATTTCAATGAGTTTTTTTTCGCAATTTATTCATTTTTTTTGCGTAAAATATGCCCCCCTCTCACCCGTGTGATTTCGTGTGAAATATGGCTGGACTGCCTCCCCCAGAAAACATCTACCGTAATTAATGAGCGCCCCCTAACTGAGTTCACTAAAGAGAATTTTAATTTTGTACAAAGGAAAATTGTAATTATTATTAGAAAATAATTCAATTCATTATTCATTTGTAATATTATTCCATAAGTATAATATTTAATATTGACTTGGCTACACAGGTGGCGTAGTGGTTAAGATGCCGACCTACCGTGTCGTGGGTTCGATTCTTTCAAAAGCACAATAGGTACGTTGTGCGATCTACAAATGTGTAATTTGTGTAAAGTCCAAGTAATACAAGCATTATTTCTAGTTAGCTCAGTGGTTTGTTATTTTACTAACTTAATTTCGTCTCCTGAGGCGGAAAAAAATTGTTTGATGAGATTTTCAACACATTTCCAGAAATTTTCAATAACAAAAGTTTGATTATGCGCTCAATTAATGTTAACAGGTTCACCCTGAATTACATCGCACTAAAGTTTACATGTTCAAATATGTTTACTTTTCTCTTCTCTTACTCCTTTGGGGATAAAGGGGGTGAAACTATAAATAAAAAGAATAGGTATTAAAAACTTTATGTTATCAGACCTTTTTAAACAACATCAAAAAAAGTAGACTCAATTCCTTCCAGACTCTGTGAACCGATATTGATGTTTCTTTGAAAACTGATACTTCCGATGTGGTTTCATATAAATTTCATAAAAATCTGCCCAGTAGTTTTTGAGTTATGCTCAATAATGTGTATTTGGTTGAACTCGAAATTCTCGAATAGATTGTTTTAAAGTATTTAGTTTCTTTTTAAGACGTGGCAAATAAATAAATCCTTATCGCGATGGTTTTCACACATATACAATTAGCGAACACAAATTACAACCAGACTTATCTTACATGGTGGTGGAACCCAAGGAATACGGCACGAAAAGTTCGTTCAACTGCTCCATCTATGCAGTCAGTTTTTACGATAAATCATTTATTTAGCTTTTCTATCATTAACTACTGTATCATCATCAATTTCCCCTCCCCTGACCTTAGACCAATCCCTCGCAGACTGTGTAACACATTTCCTGTTATACAGAACTGACAGCCCTTACCTCTGTACTCACCAACCTTCTTCTCATATCTTCCTTCACAACAATCTATCAAGTTATCGACATCGGTTGGACGTAGGCTTTCCCAAAGACGATAATGCCTTAATCCCCACACTTGGCTGGCGACATTTTTCCTCGCTATCCCTTTAGATGGTTGTTCAGATAGATTTTAAACTAACTTTGAGTAAATGTTGAAAGGTAAATTTATTTAATATAAATAAACTTAATTATGTATAATAAATACCCTTCAAAGCTAACAAAATACTGACACGAAGCAATAACAATTAATCTAACGAAATACCTTCACAAAAGTTAAAATTAAAATTAATTAACGGTCCCCAAATTACTTTTGCTACTTCAATGAAAACTAAAGTTGAAAATTTAATAAGAGCTCGCACGTGCCAGCCCTGGGTGATGCGGCCGATGGTTGGCACGTAATAAAAACAAATTGCTCGCTTTGTACACGGCGGACGGGTATTATTGACAGCCCTAGGGATTAGGGGTGCTTCGGATTACTTTTAGTATTGTGTTGATCGTTTTCGTTATTAAAATCGGATTTATACGCGTTGAACTATATGTTACTGTTTTGTTCAGTAATTTATTATTGCGATTGTCAACTGCTAAGTCTCGGATTCGAATAGCCAATACTTGTTTCTGTCCTAGCCTCTGTGGGGTACGGATCTCGGCTTGGGACTGTAATGGTTACTTAGATAAATTTAACACAATATCTATATTAAGTAGTATTGTAATGTGTAGCGTCACCTACGAATACTACCAACCCTTATATTGCTCATGTTTGTCGTAAGAGAAGAGCTTTACATAGGCCTGTACCAACTGAAACAATTACTTTAACAGGTAGTGTGTGTGACATCACAGACAGCGGCCGCGGACCTAACAGCTATATACAATATGTACGATGTAAGATGTATATATATTGTAACGACACACTTGTCACTGGTGATAAGAGCTGGATGATGATGATGATAATCCACATTAAGTAGTTAACGGTTTTGTTTTCTCTTCTTACTCCCTGTAAGTAAAAGGTGAAATAGATATCCCCACGTTTGGAGTAATAACTTAATTCGCGGCGCGGTTTCGCACCTCTACGGCGAGAACGACACCGTGGCTATTGATTTGTTATGGCCTCTCAGGTTGTGTATGCTGTAACTTGAGTTTTAGTGATCTTATCAGGCCTGACCAGAATGTGAAAGCTGTATTTTTTTGATGTGTGGATCGCTGTGACAACTTTATTCAGATTATATGTTCTGAGAGTCGACAGACAAAAATCTGGTAGAGTGCAGTCTGTCCGAGAGTGGTTTTTATATATCCTCTACACAGAAGGCAAATGGAATTTATATTTTCCAACTCCTCCTATTTAACTTTTCTAATTAAATTTATTGTGTTCTTAAGATAATTAAAAGTGTTGCCCGGTATTGCCTAGGATACAAATCTTTGTGCCATTTATGAAGACTATTGTCTGTATACTAACTACTAACCGTGAAACTTTTCCGCGTGGTGTCGGAGTAAGAATACAATTCACCACCCCATATCTTACCCGTGGGTGTTCTTATGAGACGAATAAGGGATATAAAACGCAATAACATCTATGCGAGAGAAGGAAAATTCGAAACCAAACCCTATAACCAACATGTCTGACCAGCGTGGTATAGTAGGTCAATTTCCCTTCCATTATGGAGGAAGCCAGCAGTGGGACACATGTGGGCTGAGATGATAATGAACTACTATCACCTATGAGTTACCTTATAGGAGTTATAGAGGTGGAAATGGGTTAGTCTCAAAAAAACTCCCTCTGTAATATAACCCGCTCGCATGTACGTTATCGTGGCCTTCGATGCCTACACTTGAAAGTATTTTAAATATATTTTAAGACGTTATACTAATTATGTTTACTCGATACGTGTGTATGTCTGTACGTGTGTTGAATCATCGTGTTTGACTTGCAGCGTCTCATCATCTTATTGATACAAGCTAAAGGAATATATTATAGAACAATAAATGTGTGGAGACTGCAGTAGACATTTTTTGGGTGTCTATGGTTTCGCGTCAAATTACCTTGAGAGTGTTGTAAGACGCCCCGCCCCACAAGCGATCATAAATCTTCTCTGATACTGAATCATCATTCTCCTGCTTCTCTTATCCCAATTACTTGTGGTCGACACAATATGTAGGTACTTCTCTTCCATCGTGCATATTGCATAAGTTATTGGCAATAGTTTTATGACCGGCCTGACATCAACCCTCCTTAGGATTTTTTTACTGAGTGGTAATTAACTCGATCGTGTGCCGTTTGTGGAAAAATCCTATTAATATACTGACCTTCCTTGTCAGTGGCGTGTGTTCGATTCCCGCGCAGGACAATACTTTGTGCTATCCACAAAGTGTTGTTCTGAGCCTGGGTGTGATTTGTCTGCGTTAATTGCATGTTTGTAAAGTCCCCCGCAATATAAGAATTGTTTCTTTAGTCCGGGGAGGTGTTAAAAAAGTATTATACTTTTTTGGCTAGACCACATGTTTCGGTGATAATCCACTTATATTGGTGAATTATATTATATATACACTGAAGTTAATGCTTGCTAATATATGTCTTTCCGTGTGGAGACGGAGTAAGAATACTATTCACCACCCCATATTTTACCCGTGGCTGACCGTACGAGACGACTAAGGGATATAAAACGCATATAACATTTATGCGAGAGAAGGAAAACTCGAAACAAAACCCTATACCAACACGTCTGACCAGCGCGGTATAGTAAGTTAATTTCCCTCCCATTACGGAGGAGGCCCGAGCCCAACAGTGGGACATTTATGGGCTGTGATGATGATGATGATGAATATATGTTTTATACAATTTTATATAAGTCCATAAAGAAAATTAGATATAATAGACAAACCCGTTAAGTTTCTTATCGTATCTTCTCTATCCGTTCCGTTTGTTAGTTTATGGTATCTTAATGTTAGATATTAAAATTGTCAATATGAATTTAGATTTGTAATTACGGTTGAAACGTTACATTATATTTTAATAAAAGTTGATATTACCCCCCTAACCCCAGCACTACATGACAAACAACACTTTTAATGTCAAAACCCCACCTAGCTGGCAACACATTATTATGTAATTATTCATTGAAGTTATATAAAAGGGACATGAATTTTGCGCGCCTTCATTTTCATAAATTAAGTTTAACTAAATTATTCATAACAAAAAATTATGAAACTAATGGGATCAACCATAGCTGTGAAACTAAGTTTTATATATCATCTCAGCTCTTATATGTCCTCCTGGGCTTAAGCTTCATCCACAGCAGGAGGGGGAGTTGACCTACTATACCACGCTGGTCAGACGTAATTTCTGTTCAGTGCGTCTTTGCTGTATCCCAACGTCATGAGGGACTTTAAATATGTACAAGTGATACAAATTACACCTACATTCAGTACAACCATTTGACTCACAGTCTCCTCCACGAGAATGCCACTAGAGACAGTCTTTTGGCATTTGCAACTAACGACTATTTTTGTTTCTTTTGAGATGTCATCAGTCCATCTAGTGAGGGTTCGACATTGCTCTATTCATGGTCGCCACTCGAGTGTCTTTCCTTCGCAACAGTTGTTGGTTCAACGAGCGATGTGTCCTGCTCATTGCCACTTCAACGTGCTATTTCTTCGGGCTATATCGGTTACACCCCTTAAATTTTATCTAGAGCATCTTCACTGAGCGATTTTAAGGCTTTTTATGAAGGTGATATTTAGAGATTACGTTTCAGTTCTGTAAGTGAGCCTCATCAAAATGTCATCCTTTTTTGAAGTCGGTTAAAGCCGTCAACAAATGTAAAAATCTAATATCGTCTCAACAGGTCTCCCTGTTCCGATTAAATAAATACAAATTGATTGGTTCGAAGTCATATCGAGACGTGTTCAATTCAATTGTCGTTGTTTGGTTTCACGACGATATCGCTGTACTGTTCACTCGCACTGTGTTAGACAGAGATGGACGTCGGCAATATTCAATAGAATATATGATATAAAATAGTTTTTGGTCAAGTGTGAGTCGTGACACAAACTATTTCATTTTACATTTTTTTTACGTGTCTTGATGCAATATAAATACCATTTCTTAATCCTTTTCTTGCCCGTGGGTGTCGTAAAAGACGACTAAGGAATATAATGTAAATAACATCTATACAAGATAAACGAAGTACACCCAGCATTAACCGGAGCTGTAGTCGGGAATCCAACTTTCTGGGTTGGTTTATTGGTAGGAAAAGTTTAACTGTATTGTTGTTATTGCAAAGTAGAAGAGTGGGGGTAACTCTTACCACCAGGTGTGCTGCTCGCTTGGTTGTCAACATAAGCAATAAAAAACACTAAACAAATAGTCCTTGTATTGCGGTGGTACTTTACAAACATTGAATTTCATCATCATCATTGGCCTGCCCTGATCCCACACTAAGTGGGGTCGGCACAACACGTTCTTGCCTTCCTTAAACTTCTATCAGCCGTCATATCTGCACTCACAACTTTCATACACATATCCTCGTTTATACAATCCATCCATCTCTTCTTGGGTCTCCCACGATTCTTACGCCCATCCACAAGCATATTGATAACCCTCCTTGTCACATGCCTTTCATCCCTACTCATCACATGGCCATACCGAGACAATCTCGCGCTCCTAATCTTCTCTATCACTGGCGCTACTTTCAAACTTTCCCAAATAAACTCATTTCGTATCTTATCTAATCTTGTCATCCATCTTAACATACGCATCTCAGTAGCAGGCAATCGTCTCTCATCCGTCTTTTTCAATGCCCTATATTCAGATTACAAACGTTGAATTTGATGGATAAGAATTACACCCAGGCCTTAGAACAACAATAGCTCAAAACAAAGCTCAAAATAAAAACCCTATACCAACATGTCTGACCGCGTGGTATAGTAGGTCAATTTCTCACCCATTATTTAGGAGGAGCTCAACAGTAGGACGTATTTGAGCTGAAATGATAATGATGAAGATTTTTTTGTCTACCCGGACTCCCACGGGCAAATAAAGTTACAATAACTGGCTCCTCATTCTATCACCGCACGAGAAAGAGACAAGCTATGTATAGTTTAATCAGCGAGGGAGTGAGAAAGAGTAATACAATGATTCCTACACCTGATGTCGTCTGATCTACAATTACATTAACAAGTAGTGGTGTGTGTGTGTGTGTGACGTCACACAGACAGCGGCCGCGGACATAACAACTATTGTGACAACAGCTATGTACAATATGTACAATGTACGATGTGTACATATTGTGACGAACATAATTGGGACCACAAATAGTTGCCCAGCTCTATGTAAAGCTCTTAGTCGTCCTTTACAACATCAAAAGCAATGTAAGGGTTGGTAGTATTCGTAGCCGTCATGTTACTTGGTATACGCTATAAAAATATACAAGTAATAATATGTAGTATGTATGTATATATATATATAAAGTCTGAATAAAGTGGTAGCTATCTCGTACCGCCGCGGGCTACTCAATCTGTGTACAGCGACTGTCAAAGAATTGTAACATTAGAAGACCACGTTATAAACTATTCTGTAAAAATACAATTCACCCCCATCCTTGGCCGTAGAAGTCATCATCATATCGGTTCTTACACGTGCTAATTGGTTCGAACCTCGAATACGATGGGAAGGGACTTAATCCATCTTGTTACACTGATTAGACGTGTTGATATATAGCTATATTTCAAGTTTTCCTTCTCTCGCATAGATGATATATGCATATTATATATGGTCACTCACTGGTCATGGAAATTTGAGAGGTAAATTATTTTATTCTAAAGTTGTAGCTTCACCATTTTGTCAATGTTCTACATCTAACTGCGAGTTTGAACAAACAACTCACCACATCCTCTGGGAGTGCAGTCTCTGGCGTAACGAGCGCGATCTCATGTTAGACAGTCTGAAAGTTACGTCTGGGGTAGTATATTATACGGACATTGTAGCAATGAGTGAAAATTTCCGTGCGTTCAGGCGCTTCTGCGATACCTACTGTCGCGATCAATGTTAAGTCTCACATATAGGCCCCATAAGATTCGCCATATCCGTGGTGCTGTACTGCTGCGCTTCACGTACCAGTACATGCTCTTATCTAGCCCTATTATCCAATTTTTGCTTCACGTCTCCCCCTTTGCATAGGAGGGAAGTGTAATTTTCCAACTCCTGTTTTTCTTTTCTAATTAAATTTGTTGCGGGTCCCAAGATAATTAAAACCGTTTCCCGGGACTTCCAGACAGGGTCAAAACTCATTGTGTGTATTGTGACCATTGTGGATCCTGGCTTATAGGCATAACAGTGGTGGGAATGTGTGGTGGAATATGACTTAGTCATCTTTTACTACACCCACGGATAAGATAGGGGGGTGGTGAATTGTATTCTTACTCAGTCACCACACGGTAACCCACCAAACAGAACAAAGCAGTATATTCAATTCAAATTAAAAAAGTCTCAATTTATATTTGTATTAGTTGCCGATTATATTATGTAATTCGGTGTTTTTGTTTACAAATTGGTCGTCTACTTCAAATAACCTATAACAGTTAAACCGTTGTAGACACACATCGCAATAAAGTCACCCCGCGGACCGTTCGTTACGAGCTCGTTTAACTATATGCGAAACAGTTAGGTGCCCCTCATTGGCAAATTGTTTCATATTTATGGAGGTCAAATATTGTATTGTTTACCTGACGTATAAAGTACCAAGTTGACTGACTCATCAACTACTGCGAAACTAGAAAAATGAAAATTTTGTATAGCAGTTTTTTTTTTTATTACATTGAGATTCATTAAGATTTTTACAAAATTCAACCCTAAAAGGAGTGAAACGTAGTAGTATTGTTATATATCTTTAAATAAACAGACGACTAAAAATATATAGACGCGTGTTTCAGGTTTTTTTTTAATTTTCATCCTTCAAGGGTATAAAATAGGGGATCAAATTTTACAGTAATACTTTGAAATCCTATTAAATTAAAAATGATCAAGCGTCTTATATTGTGTAGAGACTCAATGAAAGGAAAGTTTTGAAAATGACCCTGCGTATAACTCATTTCTCCTGCAAAATACTGGTTGAATTTTACTTTAATATTTTCACCATACTATACATATTATAATAAAAATCATATTAAACAGGCATTTTACATACGATTTCTACGCGAACGAAGTTGAGGGTAAAATTTGTGGTACAATAATATGAAACACATAGAGGTATTTGACAGTACAAATTTTTAAAATGTAAAACCTTGATTACGAGCGAAAAATTATTGTCACACATGGGATGACAATCATTTTTCGCTCGTAATCAAGTTTCTATAAATAATCAAGCATGTTAAATGCTAAATTTCTGTAATTTTTTAAAAATGTATTTTCTCTATATAGGCACAGTTTGAGAGGCATTGTATTAGAGCAATATCCTCTCTGCCTAGAGGCAGATGTGGAACAAATGAAAGCTCCAATAGGAAGCTTCAAGTTTGCTTATACAGCAAAAGCTTTGAGCTGAATAAGAAAATATTTATGACAATAGCTGTCATAAGAATATATGTGGTATACGTACGAGTATGTGTAGAAAGCAAAACTAAATAAAACCACACCAACACGTCTGCTCAACTTCGAGTGTGGTAGCGGCTACGAATACTACCAACCCTTACTTTGCTAGTGGGTGTCGTAAAATATGATTAAGAGTTTTATTGCGACCTGGGCCTACACCATCTGATGCCGTTTGGTCAACAATTACATTCCTAATGAGGGTTGACGTTCGACAGGCGGCCGGTCATAAAACTATTGTCAATAACTTTTGCAATATGTAAGAAGAGGGGTACATATTGTATCGACCCCAAGTGGTGGGATAAGAGGAGAGGAATGATGATGACCAATACGTCTGATCAGCGTCGTATAGATGTCAATATTGCTTCTGTTATGGAGGACGTTCTAACCCAGCAGTGGGACGTAATGAGTTCAGATGATAATGACTCCGTTATCACAACAAAAGCTGTTATATTATATTAACATTATAAAAAGCTTAATTTTTATATATAAATGAATACAGAGTCACTTGAAAGATGTCGACTTAGGTATCATAAGACTGAAAGACGCGGCGGCCATATTAAAAATATTTTGTGGCGCCCGACATATGTTATTCAGGGAGAAGTTACACGATATTCGTTTTGACATTTCATATAACAAAATGACGTCGCTTTGTAATATAATAAATAGGACTTTTGACGGGAATTTGAAAACGTCATGTGGTGCTCTTGTATAATATTCGATATCTTAGTGTTTTAACGTGTTATATTAGATAATTTTGATGACATTTTATGTAATGTGATGCGGCGGCACTAATGGGATGTAGTGAATATCATACAAAAGTGCTTTACAACGTTTTCGTTTTCCATCAAAATTCCCACAAGATACCATTAACAGTGTGGCCCACTGTTGTTGGTGACAATTTGACTTAGACAATGACTAACCTGAAAGACTAAAAACGTGAAGATATTTATAACTTGACACTGGCACCAATAGCTCGTATAAGTAGCTGATTGCCAATATATAAGAAGAAGAATATAATAAATATAATTTCGCAATGTCAAATATACCTATACGATAAAGTGATAATTGTGTGTATATTTACCCCCGTGTGGGGAAGGGGAACGATAACAATGTTGTCACCCCCTTTTTTTTTTTTTATTTATTTATTTATTTATTTATTTTTTTTTTATTTTTTTTATTGGTGGGCTATGGGTGCGTCTCGCCCCGCCGAATCGGTCCGGGGTGACGGAAAAGGCAGCGCGTGACCCCATAGACCCACCGTAAAACCTTCTCTCTTCGCCGTGCGAGCGGACCACCGGTACTCGGTTTTAACTTCGGTTCGGTTCGGTTGGGCGGGCTGCCCGGCGGTTTACCCTCGCGGGTTCCTCTCGTCGACGCCCCGACAGATTTCGCCGTCGGGGCGTCGCCCTCACGCGGTGGCCTCACGTCGGGTGACCGGACAATTCCCCGGTCCGATCACCCGAGGCCTCGGTTAGGGCGGCATCAGGCGCAGGTATTCGCGCCTGCGCCGCCCCGGCCGCTGACGGCGGCCCGGGTCGCGGGAATCCTCCCGGACTCGTTCCGCCGCCTCCTTCCGCGAGATGACAGCCTCGCAGAAGGCGGCGACCGCGTCCCAGTTCCTGACGCTGTCGACCATCGCCCTCGCGACAGCCGGCAGCGTCAGGTCGGCACCGATAACAGCGACGAGGTCACGGCGCTGCCCGTCCCAGCTCGGACATACCTCGAGCGTATGTTGCGCCGTGTCCTCGTCACTGCTGCAATGGTGGCAGAACGAGGTCCACTCCCTATACGCGACCGTGTGCAGGTACAAGCCGAAGCATCCGTGCCCCGACAACACCTGCACCAGTCGAAAGGAGAGGACTCCGTGCCGCCGCTCCATCCACTCCATCAGTACGGGCCGGAGAGCCTCGACGGTGACGACACCGTGTCTAGGCCTCTCCAGCCGCGTAGCCCAACGGGCGATGACGTCTCGGCGGGCGTTCTCGCGCCAGGTGGCTATCTCGCTCAGCGATGGGGAGCCACCTTCGTCGCGCAGTGAGGTCACCCGCCGGTAGAGGTCGGAGAGCATCTCCGCCTCTAGGTCCCACGGGGGTGTCCCGGCCAGTAGACATGCCGCCTCGGTCGATACCGTGCGGTACCCGCGAATGGCTCTGACCGCCATGACTCTCTGGGGTCTCCACAGAACAGCCCTGAGCTGGGCGTTCAGAGCCCTCGCCCACACGGGTGCGCCGTACATGGCCATAGAACGGATCACCCCCGCATACAGCCGTCGGCCCTCGAAGCTGGGTCCGCCCACGTTCGGCATGAGCCGCGAAAGGGCGGACGCCGCGCCGACCAGCCGGGGAGCAATTCGGCGAAAATGCTCCCGGAACCACCATCGCCCGTCGAGCACCAGACCCAAGTACTTCATATGGGCCTGGAACAATGTTGTCACCCCTTACTTGCACGTAAAAATCGGCTGAAGATCTCATCAGGAGAGTGGACAGTAGTTATTTCGTGAGAACTTTTCTGAGAGACTCTATAACACTTACTGCGATGTCACAAGCGGGGTTCGAACCCGCACCTATTGGGAGTCCGGCCCAATCGTGCTGCCACTTACACCAACGTGAACTATTGTAGGACATGCAAATCTCGCTTCGTATCATATTTACGTCTTTAAGGTGACGTGCGCCATTTACCTGACAATGTTTACACACGACAATATTTGTTTTCTAGTACTACTTGTACTGCGGGAGGACTTTACAAATATACAATTAACGGACACAAATTACACAACAATTTGTCCTACGTGGGACTCATGATACTGGCACCGTAGGTCGGTAACTGAACTACTACAATCACTGCGTCATTCGTGATAAATATATAACAAAGCCTCAAGCAACTAGCTCTCCAATTGGGTATCACCGTCGACTACGGATTCAGGTGTTCCGGGCACATACACTAGAACCACCAGTACATCTCCTTCTTCATAGGAAAACGTCAATTATGAATGCAGTTAGATAGCCACGTTTACACGTTGTCCACCCCCGCCAGTGGGTCCTGATGTAACTGACTCCCAGCCTAACTCCACATCGCTGTCATCTGATATACGCTTCACAAACAAGATTATCTCCTTCACAATAGGAGCAACATTGATCTAGTATTCCAGACTGGTCATACTGATTAGTATATATGCCGTCACCACACGGCAAATGTTTTATTAAAAAAGCAGATCAAACGGTAAAAAAGAAACAAATAACAACATATACGTCCCACTGTTGGGCTTAAACCACCCGCATAATGTCTTTGAACTACTATACCACCCGGGTTTTGTTTCGAGTTTTTCTTCCCTTCTGCCCGACTAGAAAAAAAGTATGGTTCAACCAGATCATGTATCTGGACCCGATCAGGATAGAATGAGGCATGCCGGATCTGGCAAACCTGATCAGGACCAGGTCTGGTCCTGATCAGGATAGCCTGATGTGAAATAACATCAAGTATGGTAAGGCATACCGGATCAGGACCAGATCAGGACCAAATAAGGATAGCCTGATGTGAAATATCATTAAGTATGGTAAGGCATACCGGATCAGGACCAGATCAGGACCAAATAAGGATAGCCTGATGTGAAATATCATTAAGTATGGTAAGGCATACCGGATCAGGTTCAGATCAGGACCAAATAAGGATAGCCTGATGTGAAATATCATTAAGTATGGTAAGGCATACCGGATCAGGACCAGAGCAGGACCAAATAAGGATAGCCTGATGTGAAATATCATTAAGTATGGTAAGGCATACCGGATCAGGACCAAATCAGGACCAAATAAGGATAGCCTGATGTGAAATATCATTAAGTATGGTAAGGCATACCGGATCAGGACCAGGTCAGGACCAAATAAGGATAGCCTGATGTGTAATATCATCAAGTATGGTAAGGCATACCGGATCAGGACCGGATCAGGACAGAATGAGGCATGCCGGATCCGGCAAACCCTATCAGGACCAGGTCTGGTCCTGATCAGGATAGCCTGATGTGAAATAACATCAAGTATGGTAAGGCATACCGGATCAGGACCAGATCAGGACCAAATAAGGATAGCCTGATGTGAAATATCATCAAATATATAGTAAGGCTTGTAGTATATCAGAACTTGAAACAGTTTTCGTAACACAAAAAAAATATCAATCAAAATTCAAAAAAGTGACATGATTGTCATATTTATGCCACGGCGAAATTGTATTTGCATTAAAGGAGATTAATCTGAAATCTTTAATTAATTATATGTATTTAATAATAATAATAATGTTTAATTAATAATATAAAAATAATTTATATTTAAAGTAAAAACAAAAATAAATAATATAAATATATATATGAATGTACCTAACATTTGAAAACATAGATAGATAGAAATATTATATTGTAACAACCATTCTAACATTTAATGTTTTGGGTCATAATAAATAGATGGCGTTAGTAAAATGACGTCATTATTTGAATCGCGTTGTTAAGATTCTCCGTAGCGTAATGACATGGCCTAATATTAAATGAGTTGTTATCGAATCAGATTAAAACAGATCGATCAGGTCATGAATGAGAAATTCAGGCGACAGTTGCAGTCGTTAGCATCTGGTGGTTGCGCCATAATCGGAACGGCTCACTGGGACTCACTATGATAAGAATATAGCACTGCATTCGGTTCCTACGTCATATATTAATTTATATTTTTACCTATTAAACATGTTCTTTAAGATATTCATGTTT
Source organism: Lymantria monacha (assembly GCA_905163515.2). NCBI lineage: Eukaryota > Metazoa > Arthropoda > Insecta > Lepidoptera > Erebidae > Lymantria > Lymantria monacha. Next base: position 24,121,181 of record LR991104.1, on the reverse strand, counting down.
TTCAAAAGGACCGGACTGGGCATACTCGTTTTGGATCAGGCAAGATATATAACGCAGATGATTGATTTGGTTCCAATCAGTAAAATTTCATCCGGACCCGATCAGGAACGCCTGATCTGGACCCGATCAGGAATGCCTGATCTGGACCCGATCAGGAATGCCTGATCTGGACCCGATAAGGTTTTCCTGATCGGGTCCAGATATATCTTCTGCGTTACATACCTTATCTGGTCCAGATCGGGCATGCCCGGTCCGGTCCTGCTAAGGAAGACGAAAAAATTTCTAGTCGGGTGTATGGGTATGTTATTTACATCTAGGGGTAAGAAAGAGGGTAGTGAATTGTATTCTAACTTTGTCACCACAGGGCAAGTACTCACATATGTCAACTATTTATATGGGGTTGGTGCAGTATTTTCTTTCACCCTAATGTAGGTGGAGTAGCGAAGATTTTCTGGTATGTGTTTTGGATAAGTTAATTTTGGATAAGTTATCTACTAATATTTTTTCTGATGACAACTTAGGAAAGGAACCGTTGACTGGACAGCCAGCCACCCGACTAGAAATTTTTTCGTCTTCCTTAGCAGGACCGGACCGGGCATGCCCGATCTGGACCAGATAAGGTATGTAACGCAGAAGATATATCTGGACCTGATCAGGAAAACCTTATCGGGTCCAGATCAGGCATGCCTGATCGGGTCCAGATCAGGCGTTCCTGATCGGGTCCGGATGAAATTTTACTGATCGGAACCAAATCAATCATCTGCGTTATATATCTTGCCTGATGCAAAACGAGTATGTATACCCAGTAGTGGTGAGTCGTATTTATCGTCACTGTGAAATATCAATGATAATTTAAAATCACATCTTGTAACAGTGACAACCAAATACCAGTAGCAGCGACTGTGATCTGACGATATATCTTATAAATATAACTGTGACTGTGACTATGACGCACGCAGCAGTCTCGAACTTGATAAAACGCAGCGACTGTGACAAAATATTATGTTTGTCACATTGTTGCAAAATTAATAATAACAATTTATCTCTATATACAGGTTTGTTTTTCAAGAGGTACCCAAATTTACATAGGAGGTTCAGATTCCATAGTATAATTGATTAGTGAAATAAAAACATGTTTTTATTTAAAAAAAAAATACATTCTACATCTTAAACATTCCGAGATACACTAAATTTGATGACACTACGTTAGTTATTCAAAATTATAAACACACGCTACGCACACAAAGAAACACTCCCGATAAATCGAAGTTAGGTACTCAAGTAGAGATGAGTAGTTCCGGAGCGTAATAGTTCCGAGAACTATGTCTTTTGCCGGAACAATCTAGTTCCAATCCAACCACACGGCTGAGATAGTTCCATAGGTCCGAGTCGTTCCGACGACCGAGTCGTTCCGACGACCGAGTCGTTCCGACGACCGAATCGTTCCGACGACCGAGTAATAAAGTGTGCGTCATGCATGCGCCTAAATATTCTTCTATATATCGTCGTCGTCTATATATATCTTGGTTATCAGTCCTAACCCTGTCATGTCAAGTATGAGGGTATATCAACTAGTATTCCGACAATTACTGACAAATAAACGGTACCTAAAAATAACTTGTATTTCGTAGTTTATAGCTCCTTCAAAATACTAAATTTGAAGGAGTTATAAACTTTGAAATATGGATCTTGAATGGCTGGAGCCGATTAAAATTATGTCCGCACATGTTACGTTGGATTGGATTGCATAATCATGTCATTAGAACCGATAGGATAGGACTCATGTACTATCGGTCAGCGGAACTAGATAGGTCCGCGAACATATTTCCTGGATATAGTTCCGACAGAAAAAGGAATCGTTCCATGTCCGATCCGCTCCAGGACATGATTTGCACATGACTATACTCAAGTATTTCTTTGTCGGTATTTCGGTAAGCGTTCGGCAAAATTCGTAACTTAATGTATCTGTTTATTATGGCAGCTCTAAGCCCTTTAAATAGTATGAAAGAAAATTTTAATCATAAACTTATTTACTATGTTACATGTGTTGGTAATTGGTTAATTACCAACACAATAACTGATACTGTTGTGTCTGTTGTATTAGTGTGTGTATTCACTACAATGTTGGTAGATAGGTGTCCATAACTTCTAACATGAACTTGTGTGCGTTCGATAATTGCTTACTTATGAATGGCCGTGCGTAAAAAAAAAGTTTGTCCATAAATCATGAATATTTTTAGATATTTTCAAATGTAAATAATTAGGTAATTACTAGTGATTTTAAATATTTTATATTTTTAATATAACCTTATTTATATGTAGAATATCCTAAAAAAAAATGGGTACTCTTAGAAAAACAATCCTGTATATATAATTCTTCTGTACGTGTGTTGACAGTGAACTCCATCTTAACGGCTGGACGGATTTTTTTGAAATTTTTTATGTGTGTTCGAGGGGATTCAAGGATAGTTTAGATTCGCAATTGGACCCGATAGGTGGCGCCGTTGTCATTATGTCAAACGGCTGGACCGATTGGGATGAACTCTTCTATGTATATTCCAATGGGTTCCTGGATGATTTCAAAACAAAATTGAACCCAATAGGTGGTGCTGCTGTCGGCATATCGCTTAAAGCATTTCCGAGCAGGACGTCTGCCGGGACAGCTAGTATTAATATATAGTTAATAATTATTAACTATTCAATTTTAGTTTCGGTGGTGAAACAACTACCTGCCTAGTATTTTATCACAGTTAACTGACACTAGTATTTTTAAATCACTGTCGCTGTGATATCTAGTGTCTGATTTTGCCTAGTATAACCCAACTCTAATACCCAGTCCAGTCCTTTTAAAAAACATGAATATCTTAAAGAACATGTTTAATAAGTAAAAATATAAATTAATATATGACGTAGGCACCGAATTCAGTGCTATATTCTTATCATAGAGAGTCCCAGTGAGCCGTGCCGATTATGGCGCAACCACCAGATGCTAACGACTGCAACTGTCGCCTGAATTTGTCATTCATGACCTGATCGATTTGTTCTAATCTGATTCGATAACAACTAATTTAATATTAGGCCATCTCATTACGCTTCGGAGAATCTTAACACCGCGATTCAAATAATGACGTCAATTTACTAACGCCATCTATTTATTATGACCCAAAACATTAAATGTTAGAACGGTTGTTACAATATAATATTTCTATCTATCTATGTTTTCAAATGTTAGGTACATTTATATATATATATATATTATTTATTTTTGTTTTTACTTTAAATATAAATTACTTTTATATTATTAATTAGACATTATTATTATCTATTTTTAAATACATATGATTAATTAAAGATTTCAGATTAATCTCCTCTGATGAAAATACAATTTCGCCGTGGCATAAATATGACAATCATGTCACTTTTCTGAATTTTGATTGATATTTTTTTTGTGTTACGAAAACTGTTTCTGGTTCTGATATACTACAAGCCTTACTATATACTTGATGATATTTCACATCAGGCTATCCTTATTTGGTCCTGATCTGGTCCTGATCCGGTATGCCTTACCATACTTGATGTTATTTCACATCAGGCTATCCTGATCAGGACCAGACCTGGTCCTGATAGGGTTTGCCGGATCCGGCATGCCTCATTCTGTCCTGATCGGGTCCTGATCCGGTACGCCTTACCATACTTGATGATATTACACATCAGGCTATCCTTATTTGGTCCTGACCTGGTCCTGATCCGGTATGCCTTACCATACTTGATGATATTACACATCAGGCTATCTTTATTTGGTCCTGACCTGGTCCTGATCCGATATGCCTTACCATACTTAATGATATTTCACATCAGGCTATCCTTATTTGGTCCTGATCTGGTCCTGATCCGGTATGCCTTACCATACTTAATGATATTTCACATCAGGCTATCCTTATTTGGTCCTGATCTGGTCCTGATCCGGTATGCCTTACCATACTTGATGTTATTTCACATCAGGCTATCCTGATCAGGACCAGACCTGGTCCTGATCGGGTTTGCCGGATCCGGCATGCCTCATTCTATCCTGATCGGGTCCAGATACATGATCTGGTTGAACCATACTTTATTTCTAGTCCGGCATAGGTTGAATAGATCAGGGTTTAGTGTTATATTTTAGTAATATTCGCAGCCCATGTGAGTTATACAATCAATTATAATAATCTTTTTTTTATTTTTATTAAGCTGTTAAAGCAAATATAAAAACCAATCTTCACACTTACTATATACCAATAAATAAATAATACTTTCGTATGTATATATTGACGAGCTCACTGTACCATTTGTTGGGTACCCGGCACGTCGCGATCCGGGTTAATCCAGTTCTATCCGCTTTGGAGCGGACTGAACCGGATCAGAGCGTACACTAGATAACTTACTGAAGCGACTTAGAGCTTAGTACCTATACGTCGGTATACATATAATATATGTACGTGTAGTATTGCTCAAAATAATATTTTTTTTAATAGAGTATTATTTTTAATAGACCAAGGAATAATCTTTGTGTTGCCGGGGGACTTTACAAACATCATTAACGGACACAAATTACCTACATGTTCATTGTTCTAAATGAACATGTAATTTCATGTTCATTTAGAACAACAGTTTGTGATTGCACAAAATCTTGAATAGTGATCGTAAGAGACGTCTACAGAATATAAAACGCATATAATATCTATGCAACAGAAGGAAAACTTAAAATAAAATCCTATACCAACAATTCTGTCGTATAGTAGTTTAATTTCGCTCTCATTATGGAGGAGGCTCGAACCCAACAACGAGACATATATGAGATAAGATGATGGGAATCAAACTCTCGACAAGGATCCTCGGTATTATAGGTCGGCAGCTTGATCACTGTACCATTCAGGGTTCCAATTTATCTGTTGAAACGTATCGTTATTATACAGGATTGGACTTTTAGCCTAATTTTTTTTTCGTGGCACGACTGTCTTGCTAGTAAATCACACATCATTGTAACACATTGTAATCGCCAGTTCGCCTGCCAAGCGTGGCTATTATGACGTTATCGCTCATTTCTTAAAGAAGCTGATTTATATATTTAATTTTTGAATGATACTTATATATGATTGCTTGTTTCCAGGTCAAATTGTGGACATCACTCCGGAGCAGGCGGTCATACGACCCGGAGGTCGCCTCACTGTGCTCTGCAAGGTCTCTTACCCTATCGACTCATGCAGGTAAAGAATTTTATAGTAAAACAATACTAATTTTTCATTAAACCACAATTACTTTTATATTTTATGGGGGAATATTATTGGTAACTAAAATAGCAACCGAAATGTGTGTGTAGACATTTTATTTTACGCTTTAACAGTGAAGACACGTCTTCTTCGATTATAAATAATCGACCAATTATTCGACAACCAATCTATTTTTTTAGTGGATCCCGGCTGTTCAGTTATTATGTTCCATTATTAGAATATATTTTATTTTCTTCAATAGTATTCATTCAATAATATTATAGAATTGTAGACCACCGGACATCTAAGTGCATGTTTTCTTTTTCAGTTTTTTTTTGTATTATATCTTATATAGTTATATATATGTAGTTTGGTTCACTTTTTACGCAGTCGGGTTTTTGATTATTTTTTTATTTTTTTTATTATATATATTTCGTTACACTTTAAACGCGAACGTGTTTGAAACGTAGAAACAGCAGAAATGTAATAGAGATGCAGTAAAAATAGCTTTATTTCAATGCTTTATATTTAAAAAAAAACAGGCAACATCTAAACATTAAAATATTTCCTTTTGTCGCGGGGGACTTTACATATAACGAGACAAAAATTTCACTCACATTCACCAAAATGATTTGTGAAACAGAATTTCTGCGTAGTCATCGTATCTAGTACACTCGTCATAAGAGATCTCTACTTATCCAATTAGGTCACCATGTAGTTCAAGTATTGGGTGTGTAAATTTAAAATATATCTTCCCCTATTTCCAGAATGACAGTGGGTGGCACTTCATACAGACTGATACCAGGTAACCTGGATGGAGATATCACATATGCCGGTGAAGGTCTTAACGTAAGTATCTCAGAAATATTTTTATTATTTTATTAATTTTAACCATCCGCCAGCCTTTTATGTATGGTGACGGGGTTGAGTAGAGTGTCAAAGGACGACTAACGGGACGTAATATCCATATAGAAGCTATGAAAAAGATGGAAAACTTGAAATATAATATTATGGTAACGCGTCTGACCAGTGTGATATAGTTGGTTAACTTCCCCTACTATTTTTTTTGTATGGTATTATAGTACCATCAAACTACTCGTATATTATTATAGTACCATCAAACTACTCGAATATTATTATAGTACCATTAAAGTAGGTACTCGAATATTATTATAGTACCATCAAACTACTCGTATATTATTATAGTACCATCAAACTACTCGAATATTATTATAGTACCATTAAAGTAGGTACTCGAATATTATTATAGTACCATCAAACTACTCGTATATTATTATAGTACCATCAAACTACTCGTATATTATTATAGTACCATTAAAGTAGGTACTCGAATATTATTATAGTACCATCAAACTACTCGAATATTATTGTAGTACCATTAAAGTAGGTACACGAATATTATTATAGTACCATCAAATTACTCGTATATTATTATAGTACCATTTAAGTAACTCGAATATTATTATAGTACCATCAAACTACTCGAATATTATTATAGTACCATCAAACTACTCGTATATTATTATAGTACCATCAAACTACTCGAATATTATTATACCTAGTACCATCAAACTACTCGTATATTATTATAGTACCATTAAAGTAAGTACTCGAATATTATTATAGTACCATCAAACTACTCGAATATTATTATAGTACCATCAAACTACTCGTATATTATTATAGTACCATTAAAGTAACTCGAATATTATTATAGTACCATCAAACTACTCGAATATTATTATACCTAGTACCATCAAACTACTCGTATATTATTATAGTACCATTAAAGTAAGTACTCGAATATTATTATAGTACCATCAAACTACTCGTATATTATTATAGTACCATTAAAGTAACTCGAATATTATTATAGTACCATCAAACTACTCGAATATTATTATAGTACCATCAAACTACTCGTATATTATTATAGTACCATTAAAGTAACTCGAATATTATTATAGTACCATCAAACTACTCGTATATTATTATAGTACCATTAAAGTAACTCGAATATTATTATAGTACCATCAAACTACTCGTATATTATTATAGTACCATTAAAGTAACTCGAATATTATTATAGTACCATCAAACTACTCGTATATTATTATAGTACCATTAAAGTAACTCGAATATTATTATAGTACCATCAAACTACTCGTATATTATTATAGTACCATTAAAGTAACTCGAATATTATTATAGTACCATCAAACTACTCGTATATTATTATAGTACCATTAAAGTAACTCGAATATTATTATAGTACCATCAAACTACTCGTATATTATTATAGTACCATTAAAGTAACTCGAATATTATTATAGTACCATCAAACTACTCGTATATTATTATAGTACCATTAAAGTAACTCGAATATTATTATAGTACCATCAAACTACTCGTATATTATTATAGTACCATTAAAGTAACTCGAATATTATTATAGTACCATCAAACTACTCGTATATTATTATAGTACCACGAAGTATAGATACAAGGAGTCCGAACGTAATTTTGAACGAATGGTCTCAATTTAGGGGACAGAATTTTTGCCGGTAGACCGCGACACTTTTCAAGTTATACTCGTTTAAATCTTTACGCGGGAAGTTATGTTGCTATTGACAGCTCTGGAATTTTATATTTAAATTAATTAAATACAACATTCGCGAACCAACGCGTGTTTACGTGTAATAATAATAATAGCATCGCTACGTCCTAAACCTAGCGCAGCTAGTGGCAGAAAAGAGAACTAAGATCTGGGTTCATCACTGTGGCCATAGATACTATTTATACTATAGTATTCATGGACACAGAGACACACACACAGAAAAGTCTATACCGTTCGGACTCCTCGTATCTATACTTCGTGATAATACCATCAAAGTACTCGAATATTATTACGGTACCATCAAAATTCACGTAGGTATATTAATATAAATCCTTTCAACAGTTCGGCGAATGTGGAGCGTTGGTAAAGAACATCAAAGAGGAGTGGAACGGCAACATCTCCTGCGTGTTACCACCTCAGTCTGGCAACATTGAAGTTTTACGCACCATGAGGCTGGTGGTCGCCCGTGAGTATAATATACATTATCCTCCCTGTTCTATTCATTCTATTGGCCATATACAATAGTAGTTACTAACTATGTATATAAACACAAAGTAAACTGACCGAATGGACTCTGTACAAATGTAATAAAATATAAAATGGGATTCTAAGAAATGAATGGCAGCTCCAATTGTTAATCTATCTAACTCTATCTAAACGCACACAAAAAGATCATCAAAATCGATCGCAGCCGTTTAGTAAAAGTTCATTCCCATACAGACATACAGAAGAATTATTAATATGAAAACAGATAAAGGGATAGGTGATTATGTCATTTGACACTGCATTCGTGATTTATATTTAATAATTAAAACCCCCCCTTTGTGCCCACAACGCCATGTTGAAATTCCCACAATGTAACTGATCGGTGTGAATTTTTAAAATACATGTGAGGCAAAGGTATTACGTATTCAGCTATACAGTTTATAAAGTCACATACAGCCAGCCATGTACCAGATGGTTTGAGTAAAGCTTAAAAAATATTTTACGCTAAAAGTATTGTATATTGCTAAAGTTTTGTAAGTAAAATTTATTCAGTGAATAAAATTATATTATAGCATGCAAAATGCTTAGAAAATTATAGATGATCAAAGTACTACCTATCTAAACTTTGCTCTTGGGTACCTTTGAAACAGATCGACTTGCCAATTAATCATCATCATTATCACAGCCCATAAATGTCCCACTGTTAGGCTCGGGCCTCCCCCGTAATGGGAGGGAAATTAACCTGCTATACCGCGGTGGTCAGACGTGTTGGTATAGGGTTTTGTTTCGAGTTTTCCTCCTCTCGCATAGATGTTATTATGCGTTTTATATCCTTAAGTCGTCTCGTACGCTCACCCTCGGGTAAGATATGGGGTGGCGAATAGTATTCTTACTCCGTCACCACACGGAAAATAATATTACCACTTAATAGTGTGTCTTGCCTAAAAGTGGATAAAGCCACATTCGTCAATAACACAGTTGGCAGGCGGGTTGGTGATCGTAGTGGTTTTGTCCTTAGCCAGGTTTTTTAACTGCCACTAGAGAGTAAAAGATGATAATAAATTGTGTTCATAACCACAACCATCATCACAGAGGGATTGTTTTTAAAACCAACGTTTGTTTGTCTTTAAATGTCGTGAGATGGTCTTCAAATTTCATGTAACGGTCATTCGGTGAGTGAGAGCCGGAAGCCAGAAATTAGCTGTGGGTGGATTTTGGTTGGTAGACAACGACCTAGCTGTACCTTTGTATTGTAAATAGCCATGAGCGGCATTAATGCTTACCATCAGGTGTATTACTGGCACGTTTGCCACCATAAGCAATGAAAATAGGAGACGCGAGTTCATTAGTGGGACGTATGTGAGCTGAGATGATGATGAAGGTGAATTAATTTCTGTATCTCGGAGTAATTTAGAAATCTTGGGATAATTTATAAACGAACACAAATAACTTTGCACGTTTTAACAGGAGCACCTGGTGAACCTCATCTGATCACACCGAACGAACCCTCGTTCAGAGAAGGTTACGGATTTATGGCGCAGTGTGTGGCACCCAGTGGACGTCCAGCCGCTAAGATTACATGGTTTTTGGGTAAGTAGGAGATTAAAAATGGCGTTGTAGCTATATCGTGGTCATATGGGGTAAATATATGGTTGGTACAGACAAAAAAACTACATCTTCGTATACCAAGAAGTTCTACGAAAGCTGACGTTTTAGATTCAAACGAACGTAATAGCTACTTTGTATCAACATTTATTAAAACTTATGTAAAGCAACGAAACTACCTTAAAATGGTGGCACTCTCTCCTCTACTACGCGCTAAACATCGCAGTCATCATTCAACTAATTATTTAATCCTTAACATGATATGTTGCAACCAAATGTGGGATGAAGATGATAGTTTTGGTAGCTACAACACTAAATTTAAAAAAAAATCACGGCGACACGATCTACAGCGATATGGTTTTGTTACTGAAATAATATTTAACAAACCGCTCATTAACTTTGTCCATTTTTCAGGTGACGAAATCTTGCTGACCGGGGTCCACGAACCGATTACTATATTAGAACCTGGCACTGACTTGGTGACGGTAACGCAGAATGTATCGCGTACCCTGACTGTGGAAGACGATAGCAAACTGCTCCTCTGCAAAATTGAACATGAAGCGCTCGACAAGCCATTGGAGGCTAAGCGACAGCTCATAGTTTATTGTAAGTTTATTAAACGAAACCATTTCTACGAATTTATAAACTGAGAAAATGAAGAAATTTTCACGGCGTTATTAACTTATGAAATATTTTTTACGGGTTTTATATAGCATCATTGTCTTTTTGTAATGGCAATCAATATATTTTCAAAAGTTGGGTCAAATTTAATCAATAATAATAAAATAAAATATTTACGTCAATAATTTTTTAACGACAAAAACTGTAATCTTATACAGATCCACCAAAACGTCTGGACCCTTCTGCTACCATCACCATCTTCGGTTTGAAATTGGGAGCCGAGGGTAAATTGAACGTGACCATCAGATCCAATCCTGAGCCATCAGCCCATTGGACCATAGGTGACCTGCGTCTCGTCGCTCCACAGTCCACTGAGGCCCTCGCTGCCATGGCACCTATTTCAATGGTAACTATTCCTTTCCTACATGTTAAAATCACCACCCCTTATCCGTACTTGTCATAAAAAATGCCTATGGAATATTAATATTCAATAACGCTAGACCAATCAAACTGACCTTATTTTTTTCTTTTTATTGTTATACTGTGGCCTATGGACGCGTCTCGCCCCGCCACATCGGGCCGGTGTGACGGACGAGGCGGAGCGTGACCTCATAGACCCACCGTGCAACTCCTCTCTTCGCCGTGCGAGCGGGCCACCGTTACCCGATCTTTGTCTCCGGTGGCCCGCCCGAATCAAACTAACCTGCCAGACTAAAAGCGTGATGGTACCCGAAAGGGTAATCCGCCGGGCTGGTCACGGATGTCAAGGAAGCGATACCACTGGCTGGCAAATGATTACGGGGACTACGGGGAGGAAATACGACGGGTTTAGGGGACCACGCGCCACACTTACGTCGTCCCGGGCGAAACGGACGGCGTGCGTCCAGACCATAGCCTACCAAAAAGCGTGGTATAGCATGTCGGCTTCTCAACTATTGCACAGGTTTATACTAAATAATGGGACACCACTCTCCTATCGTATCCGTGGGTGTCGAAAAAAACGACTAAAGAATATAATACACATCTATGCAAGAGAAGAAAATCTCCAAATATTATTCTGTACCAATCTATCTGACCAGCGCCTTATAGTGGGTTGATCAATGTCCCTCATATTATGGTGAGGTCTTGAGCCTGGTAATGCGACGTATATTAGCTAAGAGGATTACGATCACAACTTCTCTACTCTCTCTTATACATTTCAAACGAAAACAGAGTTGCTATATAAAACTCTGACAAATTTTCCGCCTATTAATGTTATTTTTTTAAATTTTTAACATAATTTACTCATGAACAGGGCAACGGGTTCTACAACATAACTCTCATACTGTCAACCGTTACAAAAGAGGATGTCGATAAAACTTACTACCTGCAAGTCGGTAACGATTTTGGTAACGAAGAATTTATAGTTAGGATCAGCACCATGGACGAGCCGGCCGGTGAGTAAACCATTTCATTGTCTTTGTTTCCATTTGGCGATTATTTATACATAAAATGTAACACTACACTGCACAAAAACAGCTCACTTTCCTTTAAAAGTAATAAAATCATTTCAATGTTTTATTTTTAATAATATTTTTTTATGAGCATGGATACGAAGTCCTTCAGTCGAATACATTTTTAGTTTAGTTTAAATATAATCAAGTGTCATAAAATAATATTCGTATTCCCGCCAAATTCATTTAAATAAAATGAATTCTCTACTACCGCGGTGATGGGTTAAAAATACAATTCACGACCACCGATGTGGCTAGGAGATAGAAATGTCTCAATCGTCACGTACTTTTAATTTCAATTTAATTGACTTCATTATATATAATTCATTTAAATGAATATAATTAAATTAAATGAATGTAATTGAATTGATAACTAATTTAAATGAAATTACATGAAATTATTTTAATTTCAGTTTATTTATCCATCCAAATTTCAGATAAAACAACATTTTTTATTTGATAATAAACCTGTTTTAATTTTTAAGTTGTCTAATTCCTAAAGGAATTCTAAGAAGTATATTAAAATATTGATCGTGTATTATCTGCAGCTCGGAGGGCGAGTACATCGTTCTTGGTAATCGATGTCTATGGTAAGACCATTCGTTCAGGAATGGTTTGATTGAATGATGGCATCGGGAATGAAACTTTTGAATGTTTCCACTCTAGTTATATCTAAGAGATTTTGTTTGATTGTTAGTAAAGTTTACGAATGTTATAAATATCTATATATTTTTATGCATGCTTTTTCATTTTATAAAAATAGTAGATAGTTGTTGAGAGGTTTGTAAGAACTGGATAGAAATAATTATATCGGTGTTAATGCCCGTCGCCCCTTGTGAAAATAGTGTAATTGATAATTAAGAGAATAGTATAAAAAATAATAGATATTTTTATTATTTTACTAGCATGATTGCTATAGTTTCACAATATAACTATTTCATGGAACTCTGATCAATGTGTAAACTCGTCTCCTGTAAAGACGATAATACGAGTCCCAATTTGATTACCGTACGCACTTACCCACACTAGCCGTGTTGGTAAGCTGGTTAGAACGGATCGCTAATAGATGTGGGTACAAGTCTTACGTAGGGTATTAATTTTTTGCCCCTAAAAAAGTTTTTATATACAGCCTAGCATGTCAAATGCTAAATTACAGTAATTTAGAGTTTGGCCATTTTTACGCCAAGCATGATGTGTAGTAGATAGAAAAGCATGTGATATAGGTTAAATATATAAATTAGGTGACTTTATTGGATTTATTTTGAAAGTGAAACTAGGGCATGAAGTAATATTAAAGACAAACTTGTCCGTTATTGGCGACAATGCCTCGTATGCCAAAGAAGAAAGAAAGAAAGAAGAGAAATAGGTTATAACTTTTTTAATTTATTTAGGCGTGGAGTTGGATACTGGTGCGATAGTGGGTATAGTCATCGGAGTGCTGGTGGTATTGATCGCCATTTTCCTGGTTGTCCTGGCGTACGCGACCGACAGGTGGTGCTTCGCTGGTAAGTTATTCCATTTGAAAATTTTACTTAGTAGATACTTGGCTATAGGTGTTGCTTTGTTATTTCAAGTGGCAGTTAAGAAAAATGGCCTTAAATGCCGATATTTTAACTTAATTATATGATTATTAGTTTTAATAGTGAAATGCTGTAAGGAGTATAATAAAACTTTAAATAAAACCAAATTCCGACAGGTTAAAGCAGTGTGGGCTATAGGTCAATACAGAGGGAAGCTGTCCAAAAGTGGACAATTAATAGTTTCAAACTAATTATGCCTTCATTTCGGGACTTTATCCATCTGATGCATACATTGAGAATATAATTTGATTCTTTCAAATGTAATAAGCGTGTGTTATAATTTACAACGGACAGAAGGACCTTGGGTCATGTTCACTCATCTAGAAATTATTATAAATCTTATTTCAACATGTTGAGTGATATTTAAAAAAAGATTGTACGTGATGGGTCCATATTAAGTTTAATGAACATTTTCCATTGTTTATCTTAGATTCATTAAGACGTGTAGACAGAGAGACGTTCGATTGATACAAGAGTTTTCATTTTGTAATTATAGATAACAAGTTTTCAATTTATATATTAGCCTGCTATACCACGCTGTAATGACCTGTTGGCATATAGTATACCTTCTCTTGCAGTGTTATTTGCCAAATAAATGATAGTTAGGTCTACTATTGAAACCGAAAGTTAATAGAATATAAGAATTACACTAAGAGAAATAGAAGGCCACAAAATTATGTTCGAGAATGATTGGAAAGCTCAAAGAGCGTGTCTTTCATTTTTGCATGTAACGTCTTATTTACTCAGTAAGCATGGTTCATTAAATATTTTTAATTTTACATGTAAATGTTTCAAAATATGACCTATTTTTATATTATTTGTATTAATATAGCGACATATGCTCAAAGAAACAAACAATTCATAACTATTTCACATTAGTGATAATCAAGCTGGTTTTGATTATTCTGGATGTCAACTCTTTGGTAATTAAGTTTTCCTGAACTAGTTTTGCATATGCTTTTATAAAAAAAAAATATCGTAATTGATGGCAAAAAAAGTGTTTCGTGACAAAAACTATTTGAGTTGTGACATAAGAAAGTATGACAGATTTAGTTGCGTTCAGAAATGTCACATACTAATATCGTTCATTCACAATTTTAAAATGTAACTGCTATAATACATTTACGCTTAAAACTCATCTCTTGCAAGTTTTTAATTTTGCTTAGCTTTTAAAGCCTGGAGCTTTAAAATTCTTTTTATTCAGCCATGAGGTAATTGTCGTACTTTAATTTGTATACGGTTCAAATTTCCTTCTCTTAAGTTAATTTTTTATTGATGATGTTGTTATTATTTATTCTTATATATTATTGACAAAGGAGTGAATGCTTGTGTTATTTTTTGGACCCACCTAGTAAAAGAGTTTAACTTTCAACGGGTATAGTCTCAAATTCCCTCTGCTGCTAAGAATTTTCTGATAAAAATCTTGGTAACACCTAACCCAAGATTGCATTTAGTATGAAGTAAATAAAGGAGACAGTTGAAAACACCTAAATATCTATGTGATCTATTATAGTATGGTAGTTACTTGAATGTTGGAAGCACGCTTGGGTTATATAGTTCCTTGTTGTGTGGTAAATAATACATGAAGAGTATCGCAGATTTGAAACGTATCGTTTACAAGTAGTTACCCTATTGATACCTCCATCCGCATCATGATTTAGGACATGCTTTACTTGTACGCTTTTATAATTCTAGGCATGCGTATTTGAACTAGTAGTTGAACTATTAGTTATAAATGTTTTCTAATAATACGTAATATCTCTGGCAGGCTCACGGGCGGTTGGTCGATAGGTAAAGTTGAAAAAAAAAAGAAATTAAAAATGTAGAAATTCACAATCACACTAACAGGGCTGCACTATCAATTTAAAAAAAAAATATCATCATTTTTAAACGTTTGGCTGTTGTAGTTAGGTATTAAAAAAACTAAAGTGATTTTCTTTGACAGCGTTTGCTTTTTAAATTTTATTATAAGTTTTAAATTAAGAAGCAATATTTTGAGCGATCAAGAACTGAAAAAAAAAAATGCATGATAACTGACTGTCTGTCGCATGTGAATGTAATGAGTTTTTTTTTTAAAAGCATGAAATCTGAGTTTGAAATTTGCATGATTTTTGTTTATTATTATCCTTCTATTAATTTAAAAGTATATATATACAAATTTTTTGTTCCCACTTCTGCCTAAGCCGAAGTAGTGGTGGTTTTTTTCATTAGGTTTTTTTGGCAGTGCTTATGGTATAAACGGTAATTACCATATACCATCAGGTGCACTAACTCGTCAGCCAAACATTGCAATAAAACATATATCTATCTTTACATACATTCTTGAGTGACATTATTACAAAAATAAGGTGGTGGAATTAACAAAAAAAAAAAAACAAATATAAGCTTTGGCACACACGTTTTGTAGTTTGTTTGGGCCTTAGATTTTTAATATTGAATACTTTAAATAACGCATTATAATTTGTTAAACCAGTCATTTGTTAAACCTTTGTGAATTTAAAGAATTATAATAATATTTAAAATTATATAAAATATTACGAGAGTTTTAAATTGAATTTAACACATCGATCATGATTGAGTGATTCAAAAGTGATGGAACGATTGAAATTAACTATCTCCAAATAAAATCAGACATAATAAAAATTAAATAAATATTTATTTTTTCATTATATAATTATTCACTAAGAAACTCTCTAATAAAATGTACTTGCTTAGTGAAATTAATAAAATATATTGTAATAGAATTAATTATCTGTTAACGTTTAAATAAGTCAATGGCATGATATATTTAAAAAAAAACTTCATCCACCATTGCTTTTCTAACAGGAATTATTTGAAATAACATTCATAATGATCCGAGGCCCAATATTCACCACTAAATCACCAATTTCACCGAACAGCACAATTCACCGTAACATTAATCTGACTAAGAAAGTTCTTGATCGCTTAATATGTTGTATGACAGGGCGATCGCACCGAACGGATATACCCGACGGGGCGGACTCGGAGGCCCCGTTACCCCCTCACGACGACATCAAAGGTTCTGAGAACCCCACACACGATCACGGCGATTACATCAGCAATGGAGACACCAAACACCCAGAAAAAAAGCCCGACACTGAAGTCTAAAGCTGTTTTGAAATCAATGAACATATTCGAAGTCGGTAAAAACTATTTCTTTCGACTTATTAAATTTAACTTTTCATTTTGTATATCGAAATATAGTAACAATTTCATATGATAATTAACGGTTATTTATGATTTTTTTCGGAATATTATCAATAAATAAATAATTTTGAATGAAATGAAACGATTCTATTCAATCTTAATGCGAGTTAATAAGATATCTTATCGAATATGTTAAAGGAACGCACATAACACTCAAATTTTGAATAAAGTTGTTTGTATTAAGATGCTGTGCCGATATATTCAATCTTAGAACCATATAAACACTTTCCAAGCTACTTAAAATATTACTTAAACTTATTTATTGTCGCAACTCATAAAACATAAGGTTACTAAGAATATTATAATGTTTTAAACCCACTATAAATAGATATGCTTCTGGCCCTAATATCACCGAAGAAGTGTATTGAATTAATACATTTTTATCCCTTCGTAAATACGAGTTTTAATCTCACTGGATTCTCAAATAAAAATGTTTCCACAATCCAACTAAGTTTTAGTTTAATTTTACAATTCTGTATAATAATAGAAATATTGAATATGAATTTAACTAATTAAGTGAATGCGCATATATTGTATTTCGAGTCTAAAATGTTAAATGTTAATATTTAATAATGCAGCTTAAGACTTCGTCCGACTTCGAATAGTAAATATATTATGACAAATTTGTCAGACTTTTGATTATATAGTGTCGACTAGTGCCAGACTTTTGACATTGTTACTTATTATAAATAAATGATAAAATTATTGTATTTAATATAAAAATAAATATGCGATCTTGAAAGTGAATTCTAAAACTATTGTAAAATTATTAATTTGACGAGAACGCATTCAGAATTGCATTTCTAAATTATAGATAGGTATATAAGATTTTTTGATATTCTCTAAAGTAATGATTATGCAGATGTAACTTTATTCTAAGGAGAGTTCGATATAACTTTATCAAACAACGAAACATACACATCCTCAGCGTTCCTAGTAAATAAATACCAAGATGAAAATATTAAATACATTTTTAGTCTTGCTTTATTTAAATAACCAGATTTTATATAAGTTTTTGCATATTTGAATGCGTTCAAAGCAAACTAGTTAATAAATTATATAATGTTAAAACATTTCTCATAGTTAGGTACATGTGTGTTATATCTCATATGCAAAAGGTTTTAATGCTTCGGTTCATACACTTATAATTGATTCCAGAATATCTTGCAACTTTGAATACATTTTATTCATTAGATTCTAAATTTATGAACTTATATTAATATACGATATACATCCATTAGTACCTATATTCTCTCAATTCATGTGTATTACAATTTCTATCGTATCCCATTTCTTTGTCCTACTTATTCACACTTTTGTGTCACAATCGATCACGGCTCTAGGACGAAGCTATAATTGAACTAATACATTTTTATTTAAAAGATTGCCTAAGAAGATAGAAAATATAACATATTACGTTTTTATAGCAGTTTGGTCATAAAAACACATATTTACAAATTAATAAAATTACTGTTTGTTTTTATTTTAAGAGATTTTGGTAATTTTCTTATAAGAAAATTTTATGTATGTGATCAGCTGATTCCGATTATAGAATAAATTAATCTCGCTAAACTAAAAAAGTCTGAGAAGGAACGATTAAATTTTCATCGATGTTATTCAATACTTTATAATCAAATCTTTGAGAACGATGTATAAAAAGTATTAAGATTAAATATCAGTCACTATCAGGATCAGCCTAGTTTATTCATAAATCGGATTGGGCCGACAATATGTAAACATTAAAATCAAAGAATCTCATGAATAAATGACCGTTTAGCATATAACAACGAAATCCCAACGCGTATCCTAAGATATTACTTACTTATTACTAAAAAGTTTTAAAATTTTTAAGCACAAATCACTTCGAGACTTATTGTAACTTAAAAATTAGTTATAATTAATAGATAATTTTACATTAAAACAAAAAAGATTATTATTATTATATTCAC
This sequence comes from Lymantria monacha, assembly GCA_905163515.2. Lineage (NCBI taxonomy): Eukaryota > Metazoa > Arthropoda > Insecta > Lepidoptera > Erebidae > Lymantria > Lymantria monacha. The sequence continues at coordinate 24,102,335 of LR991104.1, read as the reverse complement.
TCCTAATGATTTCGTAGCTTTAAGAATGATTGAAGAGACTTTGTTATTGCTGAACTGACGCTACACAGGTTTCTGAGTTCTTTAATGCTAGATAACAATTTTACACAAGACGATTATTTATGTGATACTGAAATAACTTGTTAAAATCAATATTTTAAATTACATAAGTAATGAGTGATCTTTACCACCTTACCTATATATTTTACTTAACAATGTGTTCGTACCATCATATTAATATTTTTGTATATACATAATATGTAACAAAACAAAGTAAATTTCATTTAAATAAATAATTATAATTAATTTTATCCACGTTTATAGCTCTAGCTTTATTTTATTAGTAGATATATTAATGTCGAAGTATAAATTTCATTCATTCGAAAAAATAACATGTTCACAGACTTCGATTAAAATAGAATTGAAGTCGATTAAATTGAAATCTATGAAAACGAAGTCGGTAAAATTGAAATCTCAAAAATCGAAGTCGGTGAACATTTTTGACTATAGCTTGTACAATAAGTAACCATTTATTTTATTTCCTTAGTTGGATAAGTCACCAATATTGTGATTTTAAGTATTTTTTACAATTAAATATTATAGTTAAGAATTTATTTTTCTATCAATTTAGTTTTTAGTATATATTTTAAATAATCCGATACAGATGTAAGTTTAATTAGCATAATTTACGACACTGCCATTTTACAGTTTTTTACAAAAAAGAAGTGTAGGTATACTGTTACATCATTGGTCATATACAATTCTTAATTATCCTGGTAATATACCTGGTTATCTACATATTTACAATTTATTATTTAAAAGAAAACTATATACGACAGAAAATAAACAGAAAAGTGAGTTTATTTTTCATTTGACATCGATTTGAATGTAAAATTGTAAATTCATAGATTATAGATTAATTATAGATATCTCACCATTCTAAATAGTAATTATTAAGAATGAGTCCACATTGTCTAAACCGCACAAATGACAAGTGTTGAGTTTTAACGCCTCTTGTGTCGATTTACTTTCCACACACAGGTCAAATGTTGTATGATCTAGAAGTTTGTTCTAAGTTCGATTGTATATTTGAAAATTATACAAGAATTTTCAATACTCATGTCCATTTATATCACGAAAAACCGATAAAATTCATAGATTTAATTATTTTTTTTTTGGGAAAAAGTACAAAATGGACTCACTCTTAAGAATAGTTCAAAGAACAGTTTGTGAAATCAAAAGGCATTTGTTAACAATATCAAAAGTGATTATCGTCAAATAATGGTTTTAGCGATGTCGCCACGGTTGTACGCACTCCCAAATTCCATATAATCACATTAAAATTGTCATCAATTAATAAAAAAACATTAATGAATTTATTAAATATTTTTTTATATTAATGAAATAGAAAAATATTTTTTATGTATTTGAAAATGCATACGAAAAAATACAATTGACATAATTACTTTTAAATGCATTTACGTGTTATAATGTATTGCTTTTAAAATTAAATAGTTTGTTCCAATATTAATGTCTATAATAACGGTTATGACAAAGTATTCATTATAAAATATTTATTAAATAAGAATTTGATGTTTTATTTCTATATTACTGCAACAGCCAAATACAATACACATTACATTCAAAGAATACATTCAATGTATACTGCAACAGCCAAATACAATATAAATTCTGTTAAATAACAATATTATTATAATAATAAACAAGGTGATCAGCATCATTATCAACAAGGGATTCCATGTGTTCGTCACAATAGTTCATCTTACATCGTACATATTGTATATATTGACAACAGTTGTTATGTCCGCGCCCGTGTCTCTGTGACGTCACACAGACATCACTACTTGTTAATGTAATTGTTGATCAGATATCAGATGTTGTTGGTACATGTCTGTGTAAAGCACATGTATGAGCAACGTAAGGACTGGTAGTATTCATAGTCGTTAGCACACAGCGTATAGTACTTAGATAATAGTGTCAACGAGCTTACTGGACGACCGGAATGTTTTGGAACTACCAGGCGAGCTACCGTTATCAACTAAGCAAACTTATCAATCAAAGCAATCTTATTTCAGTCTCAATACTTTATTTTAGTGCCGTAGAGACTCATCAAAAATGAATTTAACGACATTCTCTAAGAAAGGATTTCTCAAAGTTCAACCTCTACTTGAAACTCCATTGCAGTGTACGGGAAGACAAAAATACCCATTCCCTTCAAAATGAGAAAAACAACTACAAATATTCTTAGTAAAAATAATAAATTACGTTCAGTTCATCAGCATTTCTCAATTTTGATCCTCTAAGGGTGAAAAATAGAAAATTAAATTTCGTGTTGGTACTTTTACTTATTGAATTAAAAATAAGCACAAATTACTAGACAATTTCTTACTTTTGTAATGAGGAGACTCGCTAAAAGGGTATAAAGTCGTCTCCAAAAGTGTAAGTGGTGAATTTCGTTCCAATATTTGACAACACAAATAATGGAAATAGTATTTAATGGTGACTTTTCACGTGTTTTGTACGCGAACGAAGTCACGGGCAAATTATATCATAATTTACTCGAACTAGCGTTACATAGCGAGACGTGACGTCTCAGTTTAAGTCAATACACACAATACAGTGCAAGGTGCGCCTAAAGATGCTAGGCTAATAAAAACATTAATAGAGCCATAGCTCCTTTCAAGTAAATACTTACGTCCCCAATGACAGAAGGTTGATTCGTTATTAACATTTCAGGCAGAAGACGCGACAGCCCGAGGAGTTCTGGCGAATCGTAAGTATCTCTTTATGTTAAAATAATTTATCACCGTCATGAACGATGACGTAATCATACTTTCGCCGTTCAAAGACTAATAGGGGCTTCTTATAAGTCACATTGCACGGTCTTTCTATCGAGGGGTTATTGTTATAAACGCCACGCTTAGCAGTAATGTGCTTCTCAGAAGAGAGCTGCTGCTCACTCTTCTTTTTTCTCTTCTCACTATAAGCTGGTTCCTACAACTCCCACGTACTAGCATGTGGTGACGACAATTTTGTTCCCGTCGCCGTGGAATATATTTCATACAAAATTGGTATTATAACTATTGTGACAATAGCCATTGCAAGAGGTATAAATGATGGGTTGTTTCCTTATAGTGTCGCCTCGTGGGACCACTTGCTTCATTGTATACGGTGTTGAAAAAGGGCATTTATACAGGTTCAAATAAAGCTTTCATATTTTTTTTTCAAGATTAATATGATTTTACTGTGTTACCTCTTATTTTCTCTGGGAATTGGAATTAAAGGTTGAGCGAAGGTCAAGAGAATAACAACGAGTGCTCTCTTTATTACTTCCTTGTCATAAACTCAAGGCGATGGCGATTTCCAAATCGCCATGAGTTTTTATGCTCCCTCTCGGTCACTGTCCAAGACTAGTCAATAGGCTGATAAACGAATTACCTATAGCTTTTTCTTTAAATTTTGCTTTTTTTTTTTAATTTTCCATTTGTCATGCTATGCTTCGTGATGAATCTCATTAGTGAAACGAAAAGACATTTACCATTGGCAGGACCTGAATCTACATTTTACCGCGACAGCTAAATTTTTCGTTCATATTCTTGTCTTTAAACTCAAGTGTTTTTTTTTTATAATTTGCTGTAAATATTTATTTTATATAGATAACCAGCTGAGTTACACAATAGCTTACTATATTAGAAAAATAATTTCAAGTATAATTTAAACATTTCCGTGTACCTAATGACGAAGTGAGAAGAAAATTCTTATTCTTCTTCTTATGTTTTGGCAATCAGCTACTTATAGGAGCTATTGGTGCCAGTGTCAAGTTATAAATATATTATTTTCACGTTTTTAGTCTTTCAAGTTAGTCATTGTGTAAGTCAGATTGTCGCCATCAACAGTGCAATGGCCACACTGTTAATGGTATCTTGTGGGAATTTTGATGGAAAACGAAAATGTTGTAAAGCACTTTTATATGATAATCACTACATCCCAGTAGCTCCGCCGCTTCATATTACATAAAATGCCATCAAAGTTATCTAACATAACACGTTAAAACACTAAAATATCGAATATAATACAAGAGCACCACATGACGTTTTCAAATTCCCGTCAAAAGTCCGAGAAGAAAATTCACCAACTATTTTGCTCGTGGATGTCATATGTCAACTAGGGCATATTCCAGATCTATGCAAGCGAATGAAAACTCGTTCATCATTTAATTAACATTAAAGTATTAAATAAAATTTAAAAACGGGCACCACATGACATTTTAATATTCCCCCCAAAATTCTTATTTTTTTTGGAGTTTACGGCTTGATTACTAAGACCTTTAAGCCAAATCTTTGTTTATAAATTAACTTATTTAAAGCCATCGTCGGTCAGTAAGTCAAATCGTCGCCTCCAGCAGTGCCATGGCCACACTGTCAATGATATCTTTTGTGAATTTTAATGGAAAACGAAAACGTATGCAAGGCACTGTTATATCATATTCACTACACCTCAGTACTTCCTGCGCATCAAATTATTTAACACGTTAAAACACTAAGATATTGAATATAATACAAGCGCATCGCATGACACTTTTCCTTTCCCGCTAAAATTCAACTCTTGGTTGCCACTTAGTACCACAGACTCGAGAGAGAATCAAACTGTAGATAATGGATTATTATAATGAAAATTTATTGCTATATGTAAATAAAAGATTTTTATTTTCGAAAGGACGGCGGCCGGGGTTGTGCTTTTAGAATCTGACAAGCAGCTTCGTAATGTGTACGTGTGAAATTATATATGTATGGCATGGCTTGGGTACAGCTCAGACGGTCTCATTCAACGTACAATCATTTACATATTACATAACTCATTGATGGACATACATATGTACTAATAATACATAATTAAAATACTGAAAGTAGAGTTGGGGCGGGGGTTAATCAGTGAAGAACCTCGCAAAGTGCAAAACTCTATACAGCCTTTTGAGCCTCTGTCTGAGTTGCCGTGGGGGTGTGCCGCATATAGTATTTTTAAAGAATTAAATATCCCCCTAGTACTAGAAATGCTAAGTAGAAACTTAGCACAGAGATTAAGTACTGCTTATTAAACCCGATAATGTTGCCAGCATTCTGACTACCTTGTTCACTGGCAACAGGTTATTATAATAAGTAATTGGATAGGTTATCCTTTTATTTAATTTTATAATAATAATCATTCACAACAATATATGAAGAGAATCCCAAATAAAATCTAAAAAAATTTCTGCCTATACTTATCTACCACCTAAAGCATTAGTCCTGGGGACCCCCAGACAGACCTCTTTTCAATTAGTGGTAGCAGTAAGAAGATAATATGGCAAGCTATGAAGCTGAAAGCCGCCTTTCCTTCGCCCCGGTGGTTTAGACAGATATGTTCAGACCATAATTTGTCAAAAGAAAAGAAATTGCCATAATTCTTTAATCTATGGTTGTATGCAGGGTCTTTTTTTTTGCAATCATCAACTTCATTCATAATTACTTAAATAATTCAAATCATGCACCCTAATTGCATTAAAATATAAGATCATCGTCATCCCATTTTATTCGTACCATTGAGCATGGATTTTCTGTCAAAAGGGTTTTGGTCCTAGTCCATAATAATTGTGAGAAAATATAGAGTTAATACATATAATATCTCTTGGACTCGTTAAATACGTCTACCTATTCCCTCGTCGTGAAACAAAACTATAATAAATGCAACCCTCGCCCCTGTATGGAGGTAGACGTATGCAAATCTTCAGACTTTTAATATATCTTTCTTTTTACAAAAAAAATCTTTCGCATGTCCGGTGGAAGTTTGTTAAAGTTTTAGTTAAGATCTGACAGCAACAATTCCTAGTAGAATTATCTAGTAGTAGAATATATAGAAAAAACTATCTAGTAGAAATTATTGGTAGAAAGTGTGTGCAACGTATCATACTAACATTTTTGTGAATAATATACTCCTCGTTGTAACACAAGAGTGTCCAGTAGTGGACAGTCGTGGGTACGCGATGACTAACACGTTATTGTTCATTAGCAGCGACACAGAGAGCGCAGTCGGCGGTCGGGAACGTTCGAGAATCGCACAGCTCAGCGCCAGAATGAGGGCTGTGCTACCGAAAGCTAAAGACAAGGTCCAAGCCACTGAGACGCAGCTCGACACAGAGGACAAGGTGAGAATAAACATTTGCTTAAAAAAGTTCTTGGTAAATATAAATTTTGGTAGGACTTGTGTAAAAAGACTCATTAACGTTGGTCAGGCCAAATGACCGTAGGTAAGTCCAATACAGTAGGTTATGGAGGTATATGCCATCTGTTCTATCACCCTGAACGGTATTTCACCAGAACATAGCATGTCAAAAGTCTCGATGTTGCATTTGGGCAACACTAGTGACAGAAATAAACGACGCCCTCCCAAGACAGCAGTATACGGTGGAAGCTGATTAAGATAATAAAAATTAAATACTTGGACGCAACAAAACATTTCAGATAATTTAAAAATAATATTGAGAAAACTCAGTAATTACATTAAAGACTCGGTGAATTCTAGAGCGAATTTTGTGACCTTAGTTTTAGCTTTCATATAATTAATTAAAAAGTTCATTTTTGTTTCAGCCCCTGTCCGATGACAAAAAAGGCGTAGTCTACGCAGAACTAGCGCTCGGTGAAAGGACTGCCACCGAAAAACCACCGCCGCCCTCCACAGAATACGCTGAAATTGTTTACAACAATCAGCCGAAGGAGAATAAAGAATAAAAACTTGGTTACGATTATTCTACTTAAAAATATTTCATATAACAAAACTTTATTTATACTTATTTAGAAAAGCGTACATTTCCGTTAAAATAACAAGCATTAATCTATTGATGGAGAACGAAGTCGATAGTTCATATATGAACTGGTATACCTTGGTATACCAATCATGTTTATTGTGATAATCATCACTACCATATCAAAAGAAACTCTTATTAAAATATTAGTAAACTATATATATATGAATGATATGTTCATTTTTGTTTTTGATTACGAGAGAAATACGTCAATTAGTTTTCGTGTATCTTTAAATTGGATTAAAACTTGAATTCGAATAATAAAATATTTCGGTTAAAATTACATAAATTATAATAATTTTTATTTTAGTATTACAGATTTTTAAAGAAACTTTACGAGAGAAACTTTCGAATAATTCGTTAAATTTATAATCGTGATCATCATTCATTAATTTATCTAAATTCAATACATAATCACCAATCTATGACTAAATTATCCTGACAATTGAACTACCATAGTAAGTTTAGTAGAAATTAAATTCCTGTTCATGACAACTCTTTTACGAAACGTCACACTCAAATGTCAACCTTCGCTTATTTCGTTCACTGTTGCGGTCATCGTTACGTAAATGTCTTAATATCACATAACGTGCCTTTATATAGATACAGATGTATAACATATAAAGACGAAAATCGTTTTGAAAATAGCTTTATATACCTTTCTAGATACCTTCTATTATACACACTTATAAATGTTACCAACAAGACACGATAACTATAAATATATAAGTACTACAATTCTGATATTTCCATCGTTCAAGTCATGAAAGACAGAAGAAGATTGTTTTTGCCGTAAAATCACTCACTCCATATTAAATCACAAAATAAATATTTATATGACATCACAAAATAACATCACAAAATAAATATTTATATCACAAAATAAATATTTATATGTATTTAATCGTCATATAAAAATCGTCCACCGAGTGATATTCATAAAATTTTAAATAACGCAATTTATATGACATATTGTAATATTTTTAAAGAATCTTACCACTTTAATTCATATACTAGCGTTGTGATGCCAATATACTAAGCATCAAAACTATAAAGTAAATAAAGTTATCATCTTTATGGTAAACATGGTAGTAGTAGTTCACGATATTGGAAAGTAATAATAGATTTTTTAAAATTATTACTAATATGTATGATAACTATATATCTGTAAAGACGAGCAACTTGCAATAAGCGACGCAAATCATATTCTTTAGCTTTGGCACTTACTATCTATTACATAAAAGCAACATTTTATTCACGACACATCGCTAGCTTGTTCAAGTATGGTCTAAATTTCTATTATTAGTGTTTCAAGATGCTATCCTTTTGATTTAAAATACTCGTCTTGCAGGATATATAGAGGTCATTATTAATGCTTTTATTGTGAAAACTATTTATATCTCTACTGCTATTATATAATCTACGATAAGAATAAAATATATTATTAGATTTTTAAGTCAATGATTAAATTGATTACAGATTTTGAGCTTATTACGTCCTAGTGGTTTTTGTAATAATTGTCGCCCTGCATAATGTCATGAATTTGATATCTGCACCACAACACAGAGTCATTATTGTGCGATATAGTAATATTATAAATTTTCTACAATGGTAGAAATTTTTTCATAGTGATGTAATTTAAATAAAATACTACAATGATACATTTTATATTTATTAATGACTACGATTTTATTACGGAATATCACGATGTACCTAATTGCACAATTATTTGTTAGAAAATTGACTCGAATTCAAAACAATTAGGTACGAATATAATAAATGTCACTATAGTCTGTCTAATCTAAGAAGTGCACTTTGACAGCTGTCTGAGTAAGTTGTCTAGGTAGGTGAACCAAATAATCGCTATCGAAAATATCCGATTTTACTGAGAAATCGATATTGATTCTTTATAATTAATAATCGATTTATTTTTTATTTTTCAAAAAGGTGATGAATATGCTAAGTGCTAAATTAGTACTAAACAAATTTAATTACTTCAGCATAGAATCTATTGATCATATTTGGTAGGATTAGGTTAATTAAAAACAAAAACCGGATTTGAAAATGGCTATTTATTAAGAATTACTACTATTACTTGAATTATCAGCGTCGCGAACATTAATAATTATTTCCTCATCAATCAAAGTGTCGAAATGTACATCTCTGTCAAAATCTCTATTAGATTAATTGTATTATTCTAATATTTTTACCGATTATTTGGATAATCGTGAATTGGAAGTTGTCGAGCACTACTGTATAGAACGTGATGACGTGACATTGTTAGGTCGTCATTAACAATTACTATTTACCATGTTATTTCTATTTTAAATTAGTTTTACGAGTTTCAACATTAGATTATTGTACAAGAAAGTCACCCGCAATGTTAATTATGTAAATAAATTAATAGTTGTTTAAAATTTCAGATTTAGTATTTACAATCATGTGTATACGTTTGACCAAGGTTATTGTGTATTAAAAAATGCAAAACGTCAAAATGCACTTCTTAGATTAGATGAACTATAGTTACAGGAGTTAGGTACTCAAATACGTTGTAATCAATGTAGTCAATAAGTAATCTCATATTTAAATTATTTTTAAGAAATATGCGTGTGCTTATATATGATATTATTTTTGTATATTTGTTTAATCTTTTTTGTATTAAGTTGTCTATGGTTTTAACATCAAGATTTAGAGGCTACAGTGTTGCCATTTTAATACTTTCGATGCTAGATGTAGTGCTGATTTTAGCAGATAAGATTTTTCAGATCAGACAAATATTTAGTTAAAATAATGTTATGAAAATTTATATATTTGTTACGTTTATTCCTAGAGAGCTGTTTTTAGATAAAATAGAAAAAAAAAATATTATGCTCAACTTTGATCAAAATCTGTAAATTTGGCCTTCTTCTAGCTCCTAGGTTTTAAGTTTCTTGGATCAATTATAATTCCAAATATTTATCGAGTTTTACACAAACTTGCGCTCATACCATGACTGTATCATACGCGTTTAGTAATACTAAGTCTCTATGGGATCACACTTTATCTTTTTCCTTTTATGGTGCAATTTACACAAATGATATATTATTCACACTATTTAAACAAAAATATTTAGTTTTTTAAGTTAAAAGTGCTATTAAATGTGTGTGTTATGTCGCTAATGTCTAGTGTAGGTACATATGTAAGCTGTGTATTCACTTTTGTTACGTACAAAATAAAAATAGGTATATTAGTGTGTTAGTGTGCTTTATGACTATAAAAACATAAATTTCGTATGAGTATTGTATAATCAATTGTTTTTGTAAATCTATTGCGTCACATTTGTATTAAAAACTATATCTATTATGAAATATTTTTTTGCTAAGACACAACTAATGCCATCTAGCGATTTGATAAAAACCGTAGCTTCCTGCATTTGTTAAGAGATGGAGCTTTAATAAATTTAGTGCGTCTTTATTTTTAATAACTTTATTACAATGGTACTGGTACAATAAACCGTGCTTCTCAATCCGTCCACTTGTATATTCATTTTCAAACCAATTTGAATATATTTATTTGTATAATAGAATTTAATAAATATTTATATATAAGAAAGATTTATTTACTAAACATAGATTTGCGCTAAACATTAATTAGTAATTAAAAAAACCCATTCCATATACCTACTTCTGTCAACGATAATTTAAGGTAATTTTAATATTATTTAAAGGGTGCTTTTTACACATTGATGTATATAAAATGAATGGCCACGTGGGCTATAAAATAGAGTCTTAAATTTTGGGTTACAACTTCCAATCGAAAATTTAAGTCTAATTTTTATAACGTAAGTTGTTATACCACTCGCTACATATTATTATATTACTATTTCCATTACATCAATTTTTTAAATGCGTTTAAAAAAAATATTGAATCATTTTTTTTAAATAAGTTGAAAAAAATCTTGTATAAATCAAATGTTTGCGTTGTTTTAAACGAAAAGTGTAATACATAACACATTAATGGTTCATGATTTAATTAACGCTGCTAATATCAAGTGTATTTTTTATTATACATCATTATACATATATCGTACCGGTGCTTTTGCGCGCAATTTTTTACACAGATTAAATAAGACTTATTGTAATTTTAAATCTATGGTACGTACTTATTTCTTGTATTATTTACTGTGTATTTTTAAATAAAAATGTGTCATCTTTGCCAGCGTTTTATTTTAATAATAATTCCTTTTGTTTTATGAATTTTATAGTACTAATTTGAGATTTATTTTTCATTCCGTGTGTTAGTAACAATACAATTCACCCCTTCACTTCTCGCCCGTCGCACAGTGATCAATTATTAGATATTAGGTGGACAATATTCAAATTTGACATTGTGAGGGTATGTAAAACAAATTATCTCTATGCGATTGGAGGTACTTACTTCACATTATTGTTTAATATGAACGGTTGAAGGTAACTCATTACTGAGATATCAGCTAGTGAATGCAGTGTTCTCGCTAATTGTATTGATTTGTTCAATTTACTTCCTGTTTTCGCGCACGGTTATCTATTTGTTGTGACTTAACAGTGCATTATAGCGCATCAATAAATATGGTACACATTAATAAAGGTATGTGCTTCATTTTGTATAACACTTAGTAGCTGTTAATTGTTACAGTAATTTAGGAAGAAATATTCAAAACATAACTTAAAATTTAACATTTTCTTATATTTTAAAGCCTGTATCTTACGAGGAACATATTAGAATATAGACATTTTTACACTAGTAGATAAATGGAAGTCTATAGCATGATATTCAATTAAAAAAAATACCCCAAAGTACCCCTGCCTGAACAAACTTTTCATTTATACAGGAAACGGTGGTACAGTTAGAAATGCCGATTTGTTTAATTATCTCAAAAAACACCTACCAATTAAACCTGCAACTAAGAAATCTAAAGATATGTTATTGAACTATATTTATGAGGTCATTGGAGTATCAGATTTGACAACACAACAACAAAATGAGTTACGAAATTCAGTACATAGCTTTTGTTTATCAGCTTCCAGAAATTGGATTAAAATCGATATATAAAAGATATTACCAAATTTGAAAAAAAATATCAGTATTGGTTGTCTAAATGCACAATAACATCTGAAGATCATAATATTGAACAGCCTTCAACTTCTGGGTCTGTAGGTAGAGGACGCCCGAAAAAGGATTTCATGGATTTAGTTGAGAGAACTAAGCGTAGAAGGTTAAAAGACGAAATATCATCCAGAAGTGAAGAAGAGAGCCTAGCAGCTGAGATGAAACTTCATTCAGTCGGAAAACGTAGGGCTGCTTCAGCACTTCATAATATTTTATCATCTCCTGACTGTGCTGTCAAGTTACGAGACAGTGTACAAAATGATATTTCTTATTCGGCAAAAGAAGCACTAGCACTTTTTATTCAATTGAAATTAACGCGTCGGCATCAGCTATATGAAAAAATTTACAGAAATTGTATCCACCGTACTATAAACTTTTAGAAGAGAAGGCCAAGTGTTATCCACCGAACATACAAATTAAAGACATATCGGCTGAAGTTCCATTACAAAATTTAGTAGATCATACAGTGCCACGTATCGCTAAAAACCAAAAAGAACTGTTTATGTCTTTTAGCGATCATAGTAACTTAGGCCTGGAAATGACCTATACCCCCCTTACCCCTAAAGTTGAAAGGTATTTTTCCTGCAGAAGTCTTAAAATTATTAGAACAACCTAATTTTGCAATAGTTTTGGCAATGGTTTTTATGACCGGCCACCTGCCTGACGTCAACCCTCCTTGGGAATGCAATCGTCGACCAAACGGCATCAGATGGTGTTGGCCCAGGTCGGCGTAGGGCTCTTAGTCGTCTTTTACGACACCCACGAGCAATTAAGGGTTGGTAGTATTCTTAGCCGGTAGCGGCTACACAGCTAATAATTGACAATAACAATAAAAGAAAAAATAATGATGCCTTTATATAACACTTAAAATAACATAACAGGATTAATAATTATAAACTAACATCATTTAGGAATTCTGACATTCAGTGGCGGCCTTAGCCATTGCGAGGCTCCGGGCAGCAGGTCTTTGCGAGGCTCTTTGTTCTTCGTGACAAGTACGTGATGCAAAGATAGGTCTGGTTGTTTGGTTTAGGTATTTGTTATGGTTGACAAAAACAGCTAAATTTATACAAAGAAATAAAATTTGGGCTTTTAAATATTTTACATTGAAAGATTTACAAAATTAACAAATACAGAGATGATACATTTTAAAATTGATATTTGCCAACAAACAATCAGAAATATTTTTTAAGTATCACACAGTTTTTTTTACACTATTCCAGGTCACTTGAAATACTACAAGAACTTAATTTTAAATAAATTAAATCACTATACTACAAGAACTTAATTTTAAAAAAATTATCACTACGATCATAATAAAGAGAAAAAAATGTTATTTTTAAATTAAAAAAATCATGAAGTATTATAATAATAATGCGAGCTCAGTGCGGCGAGAGATTGCGCATATTTAAAATACTCTATGGATTGCGCACAGTCTCTTGCACATGACATCGTGTCGCTACGTCTCACACACCACTACGTATAGTACATATATTCTATTATATAGCGTGGCGATGCGTCGCCACGGCCTGTATCGCCACGCCAACAATCAGGTTTACCCCTCGCCTATACATGTTTCACATCAAAAATATATCAGTTAAAAGTGCTACACACTGCTATACAGCTTCTTCTATATGTGATGGGAATGAGAATTCTATACGTTTGGATGAAGTACCATCCACCCAACCCATTAGCTTATCAACATCCACTCTTGAACACAGATTTTCCCACCAAGAAGTATAATGTAGTAATCGCCACGCTAAATTGGCGGGTTCGTGATAAGATGAAGTTAACTAATCGATAGCACTAACCGTTCATATTAGAAAAGAGTATGAGCCGGTGCTGGTGCGCTAGTATTCAATAAAATTAAAAGATATGTACCTACGGTACTGTGACGTAGTAATTAGGTAATATATAAGGTATGTATCATACAGATAGATCAGACCCTAGTCGACATAATGACAGAAGATTGTAAGAAAAGGGGTCTACGCGTGAATGTGAGCAAAACCAAAATAATGGTCTTTGAAAGAGATGAAACCAGAACAGATGTAAGAGTAACAATAGGTTATGATGTACTAGAGCAAGTGGATGAATTTGTATATCTTGGATGTGGATTTAGCCGAGATGGAAGGTACACCACTGATATAGAACGAAGAGTGAATGCGGGAAATAGAGCGAACGGAGCGTTGGGGCAACTTCTCGGCAGCCACCACCTCAGCCAGAAGGCACGTGTAGCAATACATAACGCAGTGCTTGTCCCAACATTACTGTATAGAAGCGAGAGTTGGGTATGCAGAAAAGAGTATGAAAGTAAAATTAATGCGGTCGAAATGCGATCTCTGCGGAAAATCTGTGGAGTTAGGCTGACCGACCGCATTCGTAACGACGACGTAAGAGAGCGAGTAGGTATGAAAGAGAGTATTGGTGTAAAGATGCGAAAGGGAATGCTCCGATGGTTCGGACATGTGGAAAGAATGCCGAACGAACGTCTGTTTAAGAAGATATACAATGCGAAAGTGGAAGGATGTAGGTACCGAGGGAGACCGAGACTAACCTACCTAGACCAGATCGGTCATGTACTGAAGGAAGGTGGAGTCAAGAGTCTCCGAAACCGGCAAGCGTGTATGAAGAGAATTATGAATGTTGAGGAAGCGAGTGAAGTATGCAGAGATAGAGTTCTCTGGCACTCTGTTCTCTCTGCCTACCCTGCAAGGGATATGGCGTGATGATATGTATGTATGTATCATAATTATAAGAGAGAGTATTAAACCAGACTTCAAACTGTAAACTCGTCTTTTGATTTACAATAATAGTCCCGTCCGTACATGGCGACCCTATATTATATTAAAGTTGTCTCGCACTAATATAGTAACACGGCTTTTGCGTCCCGTACTATTATAGTTTCTATTACTTATTTATTATTAATTGGATAGTGTTAGGACCACGCTGATGGCAGTTTTTTGTCTACAGCCGCGGGCCGGTCTGTTCGGGGTAGTACCATACTCTCGCAGAAGATTGACGTCTGAGTAGTGGCAATGTGCTATTGCGCTTCATTCGGTGAGCGAGAGAGCGGGAAGCCCAACTGGGTGGGTTTGGGGATTTTATTGGTAGGCAGCGGCCTAAGCTATGCTTGGTATTGCAAAGGTCCATGGGCGGTAGTGACACTTACCATCAGGTGTGCTGCTTGCTCGTTTGCCATCATAAGCAATAAAAAAAATACTATCTTTTTATTTTTTGTGCCGGCTGTGACCCAGTTTAATAGTTTGGTCATTTTGGCCCTTTAAAGATCCACACGCTATTGTAGGGCGTCGTGGGCAACCGCTATTTATGGTAGACTATTACGGCTTCAGACAATATAATGTAGCAGCAATCAGCAGCAAGAGCAGAATCAATATTACGGGGATGTATATCACGCCCCAAAATTCTAAAAACGATAAATCTTAAGTTATTGCCCATAATCGCGCTGATTATCAATTGTGCTTTTTTAACACTTCACTTAAAATAAAAAGTGATGAACTTTACTATCTCAATGGATTACTAAAGGTGTACCTACTCACACTGAAGTACGACTTAATTTTCAACATTTACCTACAGGCCGTTCAAGTTGTAATCTGTCTTTATGAAGACGTTGCGTTCTACTTTATTGTTAGACATGTGTTTGCCTCCGCACTGCACGTGTTTTTACTCTGTACGAGACAGGCGGTCGTAACTCAGGCTCAAACTGCTGCGCTTCTCTCTTAATTGATTGAAATTTAAACGAAAATAAAGCACTTAGTATGTGTATATTGCCATATATTATGAGTGAGACTATGAGCGCAATAAAAAATGTAATATGGACGAACTGTAATACCATTATAATTATAGATGTTGTATGAATCTTGGCTGTATGGACGTTGTAGCCGTTGCATGTTTAAAAAAAATGGTTCATTGATAATTGATAATATTTTGACGTGTAGCAGACTTTAAAAACTTGAAAATAATGAAAATTTTAATATTTACTCACACGATGTTACTTTAAAACATCAAAACTAAAACAAAACCTTTTAAGGTGACGGACATCCAATAACGCAATTACCATTTAAGTAAGTGTTATGTTTGTCGGGACATATTCCACAATATGTCGAAGAAAAAAAGCAAAAAGAATGTATTAAAAGGTAAAATAAATTGTATTCTTTAAAATGTTTATACTAAAGCTATTTATTTTACATCCGTATTTTTTTTTCCGGAAACAGTTAAAATTATAATACTATAATTTTTATCTATTTATTTAGGATCTTCTTTCTAGATCGCATAATTAAATTTTGTAGCTGGCCTTGAATTTCGAAGTTTAAAAAGAGAATATTTTTTTTTTAAATTCAATTTTTCATATCTAAAAGCTAGTGCTTGATAACATTCTGCCACATGTCCATGAGTAATGCATTATAACAAAATAGAGTGATAATAAGCTATCACCTGTAATTCCACTATTCCAGTCACACATAGTCTCCTGTTTCCTTAATTAATGGCA
This sequence comes from Lymantria monacha, assembly GCA_905163515.2. Taxonomy (NCBI): domain Eukaryota; kingdom Metazoa; phylum Arthropoda; class Insecta; order Lepidoptera; family Erebidae; genus Lymantria; species Lymantria monacha. Next base: position 24,085,845 of record LR991104.1, on the reverse strand, counting down.
TTATGACAAATTATATTGTTAATCTATCATATACAAACTGTATAGACATTATTAAAAAAAATATATTAATTCAATTCCAAAGACATTTTAGTTTTAATATAAGTCAGATATTTGAGGGTAGTCTTAGTCGTAAATAGTTTTTCGATAGATTATACATATATTTAGACTAAATTTAAAATTCATATATGTTTATTGTACTGTCCATATCAGAAGTTGAAATATACAAATTAACAGTCTGAGAGGTCTGGTCAAGCGAGGAACTACTCTATTTGATCCCCGCTGATGTCTATTTTTCTGAAAATAAAACAGATTTACTGTTGTGAATTAATCATCATCTCAGCTTATATGTCTCCCTGCTGGGCTCAAGTCTCCTCCACATTAGAAGGGCAATTGACCTACTATACCACCCTGGTCAGAGGTATTGGTATATGGTTAGTTCTCCTGCCTTGTATATATGTTATATGCATATTTTATCCCTTAGTTGTCTTTTACAATCACCCACGGGAAAGATAGGGGGTGGTGAATTGTATTCTTACTCCATCACCATATAGAAATGTTTTATTTATTAATTATTTATTACCAGTACATAACTGAAAATTTGGCAATTACAAAACTTTGACATTTCAGATTTTACAATAAATGATTGCGCTAATGTGATGAAGCCAGTACGAACAATTAAGAAGTCTGCCCCAGCGCCAACTGAAGTATCATGGGATGAGATACTAGATGATGTAGATATTACTGAAGAAACAGATGCAGATGGTACAAAAAGAATTGTTTACAAGCAAGAAAAGTCTCAATACATACCAGTAGAAGACCGTCCCGGTATGGAATACCCGGAAGTCATTTGGTATTTAATATCGAAATATATAAAACCAGAGGACATTGGCACTTTTGCAAGAATAAATAAAGCCACATATAGTGTGACGAAGAGTAAGGCATTTTGGTTGTTATTATATAGAAGGCACTGTGAATACCATCCGAGGTTACCGGAGAAGTTGCGCAGTGATAGTTTTAAAGCTTACGGATTGAGGCAGACTGTTATAAGAGCGTTGTTTCATACTTATGACGTGTTTGTGAAGAGGATAGCGAGAATGGCAACGCAGGATAGTCGGCCGCACTTGTTAGTAAATCGGAGATGTGTGAATGTCTGGTTCTGTAAAGGTTTGACATACTGGTCGGTTTATTTTAAACTAAAGAAGCCACAGATGGGAAGGCAAGAGACTGATTTAGATTTTATTGAAGAGTTGGGCAGGATTGATGCTAATCCTGAAGAGGATACTCAAGCTTTACAGGTTAGTAGGTAGGTAGGTAGTCTATTTTTAGAGGCGGCAGCTCAACTGGGTGGGTTTGGGGATTGTAATGGTAGGCAGCGGCCTTGCTATATCCTTGGTATAGCAAAAGGTCCATGGGCAGCAGTGACACTTACCATCAGATTCGCTGCCTGCTCGTTTGCCACCACAATGAATAAAAAAAATTAAGAAGGGTTAATTTCTAGCATCAATAAGCTATAGTCCTGCTGGTAAGTATGGGCTTTAGAATAGCAAGGTTTGGTCATAGGCTTTAAGAGAAGGTAGCTTCAATACAAAACCTAAAGGTTTTTTTTTTAGGTTAAAACCTACCTATGTGTCCAGCATGATGTAATAATTGAATGTGCAAATACTGGAAAAGGGGTTTCATTTCCTACTTATGGTAGTCCAGTTGCTAATTGCAAACAAAGTTACTGGTAATATAAATAAAAGCGTGTTAAAAATGCTCAGTGTCCAATCCTTAGTGGGTGCCTATAAGTCAACCACCAATCCTTTAGTGGAGGCTGTAACTCAAGAAATTTAAGTAAAATATCGAAACACGCAACACTGTTATATAATATGCGTTAAATTTTAGCATTTTTCAGCATTGTATAATTACTAAGTAACACACCTAAAGAACCTATGGTAATGTAATTTCAGGTTACTTGCAAGAGTTTCCAAGATGTCCCACCACTTATGGGCATGACACTAACTTCTGTGACCATGACCTTGGCGCAAGGGTTCCGGCATCACAGATTGACATTAGGATTTAATAGTTCACCGTATGCCACTAAAGGTACTATACTATATACTAATTAATATTTCTAGGATTGATTGTCTTTGAAACCACCAAAGGCAGAGAATACATTACATGGCAAGTAGATTTTGAAAGAAAACCTTATGTTTTATCGTCTTTTGGAATTGAATTGGCATTACTAATATAGAAAAAATATACATAACGGTATAGGACAGGGGTCGGCACCTCTGGAGTCGGAAGAGCCATAAATTATAATTTATAAAAGTTTAAAGTTTTTGAAGAGCCACAATTTTTTTTTGGCAATAATTTGTGCCTAATGCGCGTTAATCAATTCAACACCATTTTTAAAGTTTTTTTAATAAAATATTTTTTTACACATAGAACTAAAGAGCCGCAACTTCGCATCCAAAGAGCCGCAGGTTGCCGACCCCTGGTATAGGATTATAATTTACCGCCCACTTTATTGCGCATAGGTGACGTAAAAGCCGACTATCTCTTTGTCAGCTTTTACGATACACATACACATCTATGCAACAAAAGAAAACTCACCGTAAAACTATACCAAGCCTGATCAATGTGTTATAGTAATTCAATTCCCTTCTAATGCGGAATGCAATGAAGGATGAAGTAAAATTAAAAGGATTCTCTCATTGTTCTTGAATTTTCTCTGAAAAGGGACTCACTTCATTATAAAAATATTGGACTTTATAATAATAATAATGAGATATCAAGAATACATAGACCTTCCTGTGGGAGTACACCGGGTGAAGGGTACGGTGTAAATACCTAGTAAAGATTTTTTTATCGCTAATGATGGCAAACGAGCATGCAGCACACCTGATGGTAAGTGTCATTGCCCTCCATGGACCCTAGCTATACCAGGACACAGCTAGGCCGTTGCCTACTAGTGAAACCTCTAAACCCACCCAGAAAGTTAGGCTCTCGGCTCTCTCGCTCACCGAACAAAGCGCAGCAGCACATTGCCACTGCTCAAGCGTCGACTTTCTGCTCAGTGTGGTACTACCCCGGACGGACCAGCCCGCAACTGTAGGCAGAGAAATGCCAACAGTGTGATCCTGCCTCTATTAAAATAATGCCTGCTACTATTAAAGTTAAAATAATATTATTAAAATAATGGGCAGCCAAGAGAGCCAGCTCCTGCATCTAATTATTTTATTGCTTTCTAGGAGTTGCCCCAGAATGTTCTGTGGTACTAGACGCAGTCGTAGCCGCGTTAGTCTGCGACTGGTGGCATCCCTCCTACCCCCATGGAGGAGTACTAGTCCCTAGACAGGACCCACCGCTATTGAAAAGAAATTTCTTCGACGAAGATTGTTCCTGACTGAAACGAGCGCGGCAATTGGACTAAATTGTCGTGTTGTGAACTAATTGATGATGATTTAAGTGCTAGCGAATAAAATGTCAAAGTCGCGTGACTAACGACCCCAAGGTCAAGGTCTCGAGTGTAATATAGTGTATATTTTGCAAGTAAACAAGGTATATAATATCTTCACAGCTCATACACGCCTTCAGGGCTTCACTGTCCTTACTATATCGTGTTGGTCAGATGAAGGGTTTTATTTATAGTTTTCCTTCTCTGGCGTTAACGTTATCTGTTATTCTTATATGCCTTAGTCATATTTTACAACATACTAAGGGTAATGAACCGGTACTTCAGGAACAAATATTAGATTTCTTCGAGCTTAAATATGAGAGGTGCTAGAAATTTCCAATTTAAACATATGAAGTTCAAGAATGATGAGTTTAAACCTGTTAGTGTCAGATATCTCTTATTTAAATATAATTGCTGCTTAAAAATCTTCAATTTAAAGTGTTATAAGTGATACCGAATTTAAAAAAGTTAAATATTGGTAGATTACTCATGAAGATAATAATAATAATACCCATTATTATTTTATCAAGCGCGATTCATCTCAATTATGTATATGTCTTATTACTGGGCTCGAGCGCTCCTCATCCACAATAGGAGTGACATTGCCTTACTTTACCACACTTCAGACGGATTGACATGTGATTATATTTCTATTATTCCTAGTCTTACATAGATTTCATTTGCATATTATATTCCTTCTCATACAACATCCACGACAAAGATAGGATCAATTGTCTTTTTACTTAGTCACTACCCTGAAAAAATTTAAAAGTTAATACCTAAAAATATTTTTCTTACATAGTAAGCTACTGGAACTTAGTTGATAATGTCATATCAATTAAATATTTACTACAATTCAATAAAAAACATTCGCTAAATAGTATTTGGTGAACTGTCCTTATACTGAGTATATATTATAATAAAATAATTAATTATTATGAATTATTTCTAGACGGTATTATTGATATTGGCGATGCTGGGTGGTTGGTTTCTCGAGTTTCTGATATCAGTCTCGATTTGTACTCCGTTTCGAGACGACTCGACGCTCTCGTACTCTGAGGTGTTGGGAAGTACAGTGGATCAAACCATGTCCGCCTACGATACTATTGATAATGAATTGAGGGAACACATCCCCGGGGTGTACTACATTCGATACCTTAAACACTTATACTACAGATCAATGCAGTGTCAGCATTTGACTATTTTAATTTATTTTTTAATACTACATTTATGTCTAAGTAAGGTCCCTAAATGTAGACCTCATAACTAGGCTCAAAGTCGCTCAGCGTGCTATGGAGCGGGTTATGCTCGGGATTTCTCTGCGTGATAGAAACCGAAATACGGAAATCCGCAGACGAACGGGTGTAGCCGATATAGCACGAAGAATTAGCACGTTGAAGTGGCAATGGGCAGGCCACATCACTCGACGAACCGACAACCGTTGGGGAAGAAAGGTTCTAGAGTGGCGACCACGTACCGGACGACGCAGTGTGGGACGCCCAACTAGGTGGACAGACGACCTAGTGAAGGTTGCTGGGCGTCATTGGATACAGACGGCACAGGACCGCACTCTGTGGCATAAAATGAGGGAGGCCTACGTTCAGCAGTGGACGGCAATGGGCTGAAATGATGATGATGTCTAAGTAAGTAGTGTAAATAAAAAATAAGTAGTACTCATACGACAACGCATACGACCAGGGCTCGAATTCGTAATTACGCGGATGTGACAATTGGTGAGCTTCGTATTTTCATATCCGGGTCACATAACATTATATAGAATTAACGAGTATTGGAAAAATGGTATTTTGTTTACCATTTAGAAAATTTATGAGCCGCGATAGATTTTTTTTTTAATTTTACGCAATTTTTGTTACTCTGATACCAAGGGACGTCCATTAATTACGTGAGGCATTTTTGATCCCCCCTCTCCCCTTGGTGATATGTGTCTCTCTCGTGCCCCTGCCCCCTTCCTCAATCTCACATGAGTTTTTCAAAACTTGTACTTGGGTATAAAAGATTTTCATTTTCATTTAACTTTCAGGCAAGCTGCCTGATTTTGATTCACCATTTAAGTAAAAAATAAATTACGTGATATTTGCAAAGACCTCCCCTCTCCCCAAATGAGATTAAGTAAGATTCGGCTCGACCCTTACGCCCCTGAATACCTCACGTAATTCCTCCTAAAGAATTTGACTATTGATGAAAGTTGTTCAATGCTGTGGTCGTTTAAATATTAAATAGTATATACCAAAAAAAAAAGACATAAATATGGGAATAAATTATATATTCTTATCGAGACATAATAACGTTAGAACATGCGCATGTATTGTGGATTACATGACCTAGAAGTGGGTGGACAATGTCATGTTTATAAAGCTGTAATGATGCTTATGGCAGATTACCAAAACCCAGACCATTTTCTTTATATGGACAATTTTTATAACATTATTTCACTGGCTGAAGAAATCTTTCGAATAAGAGCTGTGTCAGGTACGCTCAGTGCTACCAGATCTCGCAAACCTGATATAACAAAACTCAAATAGGGAGGGAATACGGTAGGTTATGGGACCCCGGGCCGCCCTTCTGTGGTTCCGGACGGAGTGGACGGCGTGCGTCCAGACAATAGCCTGCCAAAAAAAAGAGATATATTTCTCGCAACGTATGTATAACGAATTACAAAGACAAGCGCACCGTTCTGATGATTTACATAGAACATAGCCGAGATTTTATAGAACACAAATAGACTCGGTCAAATCATAAATAATGGGCTTATTTGTAGTACTGAAATATAAAAGTTAATGAAAGGCGTAGACAAAAAGGAACAAATACTTTCGTATTACCCTAGTTATACAAAATCAACGCGGTGATATAAAAAAGTACAAGGTACTGCATGTAGTACTAGGTACTATACGTCGCCTGACTAATTTCTAGTTTATAGTACTACCGGGTGTTACATGTAGTACCTACTACTACATGTAGTACTAGGTACTATACGTCGCCTGACTAATTTCTAGTTTATAGTACTACCTGGTGTTACATGTAGTACCTAGTACTACATGTAGTACTAGGTACTATACGTCGCCTGACTAATTTCTAGTTTATAGTACTACCTGGTGTTACATGTAGTACCTAGTACTACATGTAGTACTAGGTACTATACGTCGCCTGACTAATTTCTAGTTTATAGTACTACCGGGTGTTACATGTAGTACCTACTACTACATGTAGTACTAGGTACTATACGTCGCCTGACTAATTTCTAGTTTATAGTACTACCTGGTGTTACATGTAGTACCTAGTACTACATGTAGTACTAGGTACTATACGTCGCCTGACTAATTTCTAGTTTATAGTACTACCTGGTGTTACATGTAGTATCTAGTACTACATGTAGTACTATAAACTAGAAATTAGTCAGGCGACGTGACTGATAATAAGTACAGCATAAAACTGATTATTTATGTGGTCCTGTATTTAATTGTACAATATCTATTTGTAAATATGTATCAATATAAAGTTAAACGATGTGATAATTAAATAAATGTTGTGTTTGTTATATGCACTTGGTTTTCATTTTAGGCGCCAAACAATTAATGTTCTTATGAAATAGTACCATCTAGTGAGCTGTGTTTCCCGAGCGCTATGACATGTCCTTTTTGAAACGAGGTTTAAGAAGAGCACTTTCTTCGGTATGCAGCGACCTAGCTATGCTCTGGTATTGCAAGGGTCCATGGGCGGCAGTGTCACTTACCATCAGGTGTGCTGCTGGCTCGTTTGCCAACACTGGCAATAAAAAAAAACCTGTAGAAGAACTAAAAAAGACGAACTTGAATGAATGTATTTATGAAATAATGCCATCTACCAACAATCAAAAGAACTAAGGCAATGCATTATGAATTTTCACTATATAGTGGGTTGTGAGTGGGGTGATTATTTAGGACTCACCAACTCGTAGACTTTACTCTTAGTATCAGAATGAGAAAAAGGGTTGTATGTAAATAAATAAAAGTTTGATGAAACTTCCTTAGATAGTTTTATTCACGCAGTGACACACATCACACGTTTACCAAACAAGAAAACAATAGAGCATTCCAAAATCAAATACAAAGTAGAAAAATAAAACTTGTAGGAAAAAAGATCTTATATTAAAATAAACAGTCTTTTATAGGTCAATAAAAGAACGTGTGAAATATGTACACGACACATTTAGTTGTTCCAGGATTTAAAAATGTGATTTTAATTGATCTTGAATTCGCAGCTTTAAAGTCGAAATTGAGAGATTCTTTTAAACAAGCTCAAAGTTGCAATGCAATTATAATCGATAGATGGCAATAAGTTCGTACATAAGACTAAATTCATGTTGCAAAATTGTGAAATACCTACGTTAACACCATTATCCACTCATCACATCGATGTGCCCTATTTCATACCATCATCATCTCAGCTAGTATAAGTCTCACTGTTAGGCTTGAGTCTCCTTTACGATGGAGAAAAATCGACTTAACGTATACCTACCTAATGTGACCAGACGTCCCGTTTTGAACGGGACCTTTTTATAATAACGAGTCCCGGTGTCCCCGAAACGAACTCTGGAATGCAAAATTGTCCCGTTTTTGATAACCGCGCAAAAATTTGAGAAGTCGAGCCGGCCGGCCGTTCTCGTGCGGTGTACGAGAGCGTCGTCGGTCGACGCGGGGAGAGTGCCCGAGAGTGGTTCAGACATCATCGCCCAAATTTTGTTGACCAATTGGTTTTGTTAAGAGTATTTTCTATAAGGAACAAATTGTGGACATCCGAGGAAACCCAGTTACAAATGTCAGTTCTCAAGGCGATGTTGATAATTCAGATGGATATAAAAAAACGTGCCATGAGCTGCACTTCTTACTTACAAGGACTAGTAAAGCTATATTAAAGCAAATTTGTTCCTCTGATAAATATACCGTAACATTTCAGGTATATTTTTCAATTCGTAACTTTTAAGCTAATTAACTTTATAAATACCCGATTACGAAACGAAAAATGATGTCACAAGCGGGGTTCGAACCCGCACCTATTGGGAATCCGTCCCAATCGTGCTGCCACTTACACCATCGTGAACTATTTTAGGACATGCAAATTTCGCTTCATATTATATCTTACGTCTTCAAGGTGACGTATGCGTACCTACACGAGTGTTCGGCGTCATGTTTAATGTGATGTGTGATGTTTAATGTCATGTCATGTTTAGTCGCGCAATGTGTAAATTGACAGTACGCGGTCGGGTAATATTACGTGTGATGCATCACTCGCATTACTTACACATGTCTATTACACATTGTATAGGCTTAATACTTCAAACTTTACAGTTAGAATTGTATTAAACGATGACACAACCTTGTTATTCAAATTACTGATTTTTTTTAGCATTTAATATGCTTAATTATTTATAAATACCCGATTACGAAACGAAAAATGATGTCACAAGCGGGGTTTATCACACGTAAGATATAATATGAAGCGAAATTTGCATGTCCTAAAATAGTTCACGATGGTGTAAGTGGCAGCACGATTGGGCCGGATTCCCAATAGGTGCGGGTTCGAACCCCGCTTGTGACATCATTTTTCGTTTCATAATCGGGTGTTTATAAATAATTAAGCATATTAAATGCTAAAAAAAAATCAGTAATTTTAATTAACTTTATCTGAATAAATAACTTCAACAAACTACGTACATAATAAAAAACCGAAAAGAAAAAAAAAACAAGCCTTATGTAAGCCATACACGCTACGGTCTACCGGAGAGGTCATCTGTGTAGGTATGCCTGCGCAGGTCAACCAAACATTGGTAGCGGTTATGGGGACGTTCCGGTTTACCGGAGCGGTCTTCAGTTCTTTTTGCGATGGCATCGAATGAGGACGATGACGCGCTGGCATTGCTAGGCCTTGCTTTAATTTTGAAGATAAAAGATACAAAAATAGTAAAAAGGAAGCGAAAAAAGTGGTGTAAGCATTGGTTATTGAAAAGGAAAACATATAGTCATGTTAATTTATTAAATGAATTAAAATTTGAACCAGAAGATTTTAAATACTATCTCCGAATGGACGAGAAAACATACCTTAAATTACTTGAAATGGTTACTCCTATGATAAAAAAAGAAGACACAGTTATGAGAAATAGTATTTCTGCGCACGAAAGATTATCAGTTACATTGCGATTTCTCGCAACTGGCAGAAGTTATGAGGACCTAAAATTTTCAGCAATTATTTCGCCTCAGGCGCTTGGAAAAATTATTCCTGAAACGTGCGAGGCCTTGTATAAAGTTCTTAGGAGAGATTATTTGAAGGTAAGTAAGTAAAACACTGTTATATTACAGATAATATTTATTGAAAAAATACGAATTTAATTTTAATTATAAAAGTACAAAACTGTCGCGTACAAATTATTCATTATCAACATTGAAATTATTAAGGAGTGTCGCTGCCGAATCTGGAATCGATAAAACTACCTCTGCTTCACCGGGCTGATTTCCCGGAATTGTAGGTGTTCGCTTTTGTGTAGAGTAGGGATTGCCTTGGGAACTGTTGAGTAGATGGCTAGTTTGAAATGATTGAGAAAGATACTCTGAATTTTGACTGGTGGGAAATGGGAAGCAGGGTGGGCTAGGACTTTCGGAAGAAACAAAACTTACAGGGGTGTATGCCCTATTGGAAGTAGGAGAGGATTGATATACATGTTGTCGATATTGCTGAGCAGAAACATAGCTTCGTTGATTTTGTTTCAAAATATCTCTCATATTAATATAGGCGTGCTCGGGAGTGAGGTGTCCTATTTCTGCTTCAAAAAGTAAATCATTAATAAGTTTTTCCGCGACTATTATTTGTTTCGCATCTAAAGCCCTCAATTTCATAGCCACATTTTTGCCAATAACATCGCACCTGTCTTCTGTTACAATTGGGCGAGGACGCTTAAAGTGATCTCGTACCGATTCCAATACTTCATTTGCTATGCTTTCATCTTTTCTTTTTGTTTTACAAAGTTTTGGTGGGCGAGATGAATTATTATTTGACGATGTCGATCGGGCCTCGTTGTTGTCGGTAGATACGCTGTTGGATGAATATTTTTCATCGGCATTTGAAGAATCTTCAGTGATGTCTCTCTGAAAACAAATAATTTTGATACATGTTTGTATCCCGCCGCTTTCACATAAAAAATAGCTACTTATTGTATAAATGATAAATCTGTTATTTTTATATTACAGTTTCCTACATCTGAAGAAGAGTGGAAAGAAATAGCAAAGATGTACGAAGAACGACGGAACTTTCCTCATTGTCTTGGTGCCATAGATGGAAAGCACATAGCGATTGTGCCACCGGCTAATAGTGGATCGTATTTTTATAATCATAAAGGGCAACATAGTGTGGTTCTTATGGCAATTGTTAATGCAAAATACCAATTTGTGTACATAGACATTGGCATGAATGGTAGAATATCCGATGGAGGGGTTCTACAAAACACAATTTTTTTTGAAAAATTAGAAAATAGTGAATTATATATTCCAAGGAGTGAATTGTTAACAGGAAGTAACCGAAATTTACCATATGTATTTGTGGCAGATGACGCGTTCCCATTACGCCCCGATATGATGAAACCGTTTCGGCAGGCAGATTTAACATCGCGAGAAAGAAAAATCCTGAATTACAGATTTTCTCGCGCGAGGCGCACTGTTGAAAACGCTTTTGGGATAATGGCATCACGATTTCGGATATTTTATACTTATATAAATTTAGAACCCGAAAATATCGATAAAGTAGTGAAAGCATCTTGTGTGTTACATAACTTTTTAATTGAAAACTCAAAAAAGTCTTATGCACCTCAAAAATGTTTTTATCGAGAAAACTCTGAAAACGGGACTATAATTTCTGAAGGATACAATACACAAATTAGTACCATGGAAAACTTGGAAAGAAGAAACCCAGGAAATACTTTGAATAACGCGAAGATAGTCCGAAACAATTTTATGAATTATTTCAATCAGGAGGGAAGGGTACCATGGCAAAATGATCATGTAAATTAAAAAATTAGGCTGAACGAGCGGAGTAGGTAGTTCTAAATACATAGTTATTAGTGATGTACCGGATCGTTAAATATGTATATCCGCGGATACGGATCTTTATTTTCTATGATACGGATATCCGGAACATCACTAAAAGTTAGGCATATTGAAGCTATTAGCTTTGGTGAAATTTAGAATGATGGTAAATACAAAATAATTATGTTCTATACATCGGAATCAATCATCAAAATAATTGTGTATTCAACTTAATAAAAAAATATACTACGAAGTATGAAATATTTTACTTACCTCACAACTATTTTCGTCATCACTATCTAAGTTGGATAAAGATTCCCTTGGAGTGCATTGATCATAAATGAAATTGAACAAATCGTAGTACCACAGTTTAATACGGTACACATCATCAGCAGATGCCCCAGACTTTAAAGATTGGTCATATTTCTTCTTTTCCTTCCTAACATTGCTTCTTAAATTATTGATCTTTTTCACAACTACTTCTTTGTTCGCATCTGGCTCAATTTCTCTCAATTTTTCTATGAGTAATTTATAAGCAGCTTCTTTTTTATCTCGATTATGGCAATCTTTGTTTTTAATTTGCCAAAGACATGGATGACATCTAGAAATTTCGATAAAATCTTCAAGGATTTTTTTAGTTGAATTTGGTGGCGACATTTTCAATTGCTGTATTACGTGGCATTCGTGGCAATACGATGCGAGCGACGAGACAACCGTCCGAAAGAAACACTAGAAAGCAACTGACGCAACCTGCGCAGACGACCGGATTACACGCACACACGCACATGTACACCGTACAGTGTCACTCGAAAGAATTGATTTTCGATCTTGCGCCGGTCGCCTGCGCAGGCTCAAAAAACTGCACAGGTCTATTCCCATACACATTCCGGTCTACCTGCGCAGGTATACCTGCATAGGTGGACCTTTCCGTTGGACCGTAGCATGTATGGCAGCCTTTAGATGTCCGGTGGATCCCGACTTGTTCATTTGTCATGTTCCATTATTGAAATATATTTTATTTTCTTCAATAGTATTCATTCAATGATATATTATAGAATTCTAGACCACCGGACATCATAGTTTGGTTCACTCTTTACGCAGTCGGGTTTTGTTTTTTTTAGTATTTTTTTTTTATTTTATACTTTTTAGTTATGAATACCTAGGTTGCCTATAGTTATTTTATTTATTAATAAGTAATATAGTTTTTCGACTAAAGTTGAGTACTAAATCGTTAGAAGTTGGAGATAGGCGACCGTGTCAGACATTAGAGACACTTTAGATAGTCCAATATACCTACATATGTCCATCCACATTCACACGCATTGTCATACGAATTTATTGTTTTTTCGTCGTAAATTTCTGCTGTATAAAAACCTATATGTGAGAATGGTTGTTACGATTGTCGATCCTAAACGGTCAGTCGAATCGAAAAATGTTGAGAGAAAACTAATAATGATTTTTAAATACTTATTCAACGATACCCCACATGATACAGTTTGTCGACTTTCATTTTCACAATATGGCGCCCGGTAGTCGCCATATTGAATTTTCATTAACGTCATATCTTTAGTGACACTCGCCGGATTAAGAGGAATCGATTGACGTGCGAATCATAAAAATCGGCCCAGGCGTTTGGTCTATATAGTGCCTCAATGGAACATACATACATAGACTGTTAAACACAATACCACTCCTTTGCATCTCACAGTCGGGTAAAAAGTGTTTCTTCATTGAATGCCCGACTAAAGTGTCCCGTTTTGAGTCAAACAATAAATAGTCACGATATGTATCCACCACCACCACACTGGTCAGACAATTGTATAGGATTTTGTTTGAGTTTGTCATCTGTTGCACAGACGTCATGTTTATTATATTTTATAGTGGTACGGCCACACTGTTGACAGGGTTCTGTCTACGACTGCGGGCCAGTCCATCCGGGATAGTACCACACTCTCGCAGAAGATTGACGTCAGAGCAGTGGCAATGTGCTGTTGCGCTTCGTTCGGTGAGCGAGAGACGGAAGGCAACTGTCGAGGTAGGCCTGGGAATTTTCATTGGTAGGCAGCGGTCTAGCTGTGCCCTGGTATTACAATGCTCCATGGGCGGCAGTAACTTACCATCAGCTGTGCAGCTTCCTCGATGGCCACCACAAGCAATAAAAAATATGCTTATTATATCTCTTAATCTTCTTTCACTACATACACGGGTCCAGAGAGATGTTATAAATTATATTCTTTATCACCATACGGCAATGTTAGACACATGCTTGCCTAAAGGGTGATAATTTCATAATCTCTTAGCAGGCTGGTTAGTAATCACATTTAGTGGTGTTTTTCAGGCAAGTGTTGATGCCCACACTGATGGTGCTTCGTTATCTGGTCTTTACAACTCGCGGGTAAATAAGGCAAGAGCACTGTATTAAGCCACGACCAGACAATTGGTGGCAATATAAAGATATGTAAAACAAAAACATGAAGACATTGACAACATTTATTTCCAATCAATAAAGTTTAAACTATACATATATAGTAGAACATAATGTAACTATAATATGAAATTTGTAAAAGATCTCCAGACGGTAGAACTTCACCCATCTGGTTAATTAAAGGATGAAAACAATATCAACTAAATGATGTTTCTGAACGTATTCTAATTGGACAGCTAGAAAAAAATGTGCATGTTTTTTTTCACACCATAAATGTTTTTTTTAATTAGAAAACATGTTTTTATATAAAAAAATATTTTCTAATGAAAAATTTTTTTTTTATATTAATAATTAAATATAAATATGATACTTATTTTTTGACAACTTCATTCAGATATATTAAAAATATATATGATACTATAAAAATATTTTTGATATTTTAAATATATTTCATTACTATCTTAATTATAGTTATGAACATATTTCTTGCGGCAAACTTTCTAGGATATTTTCAGAGACGTTTAGTTGATAAAATATTGTTTTCATCCGATATGCAGATGGATGAAGATTAATCGTCAAAGGATCTTATACCAATATAAGCTTATAATAAAGGAACTTTTTATATTAATATTATAGTATCTATGAGGGTTATATAACATATAAATATTATATTACTAAACACTAAACTATTAATTTATTATTATGAGATAGTCGTGATCTATATATCTATCTACATTTATAATGAAGCTGTTTGACTGACACATCAACGTCGAGCCGAAACTACTGAATCTAGAAAAACGAAATACTGACAGTAGTTTCATATTAAATAACAAACAAAAATATTTTCTATTTTAAAAATATATTTTCACAATTTTGTAAATGTAGAGACTCAGTAAGGTAGATTTTTCCGAAATTCAACCCCAAAGGCAGCAGTAACACATTTTGTATGGTAAGGATGAAGAAAAAAAATCCAAGAAAAAAAAAATCCAAGTCGTTCATGTCATATAGATGTTCTATATGACATGAACGTTTTTAGGGACCCATTTGAAAAATTAATGGCTTTTCCTTCGTATCATTTTAAAATAATAATTGATTTGACGTAAATATATTAATTTATTCATATAAATACAAAATTAATTCGTATGCATCAATGAGGCAGATAGAGATATATTAAAAACAGACGTGCGAATGAGATGACAATAATTATTACTATTGCGTAACGAGTACAAGTTCACTCTACTCGAACATAATACCATTCGGTACTCTATTCTCTTTAATTTTATGAATTATTGAGACAACTATATTTTCTTTCCAGAGGATTATGTAAAAATCAATGAAGGTATATATTATGCGAATTACATCGGTGCAGGGGGAAATCGAAATCAAACCCAATAGCCACCAGACGGGCGGCGTGGTAAGCTAATTACTTTTACTTGCAGTACTCAATGCTCACATATATAGACCTCTTAACCTCTATCAAGTACATGATGCTGTAAGCTTATCACATCTGTAACTCTTTTATTGGCTTATCGATCAATTTCGCTTCATATCTCCCGCTTTGTGTAGGAGGTTAGTGGTATTTTTTAAATTCCTCTTTTTAACACCCGACTTTACTGAATTGTCATAGCAACACCGAAATTTGTTCAAGATTGACAGTCACTTGCGCTTCACATGCTACGGTTAAACATAAACAGAGAGGTCTATAGTCATTTCGTAAATCTCTACGACTCCAAACAATATTAGCATTAAAAATAAAAATCGAAAAACCGACATACTCATTACACTTCGTATTAATACTCGTATATATGTTTTAAAATCATTATAAACAAACAAAGCGAAAAACTAAGTCATTTTCAAATTTCTTTCAATTTAATATACTATAAGATTACCTTAGATATTGAAAATATAAATTAAAAATCACAAGTATTCTTTTTTAATTTGAAATATATTCTCGTAAATGTAATTAGTAAG
Organism: Lymantria monacha; assembly: GCA_905163515.2. Lineage (NCBI taxonomy): Eukaryota > Metazoa > Arthropoda > Insecta > Lepidoptera > Erebidae > Lymantria > Lymantria monacha. The sequence continues at coordinate 24,069,941 of LR991104.1, read as the reverse complement.
CAGAGCAAACAAATTAATAAAATCGCATCATTTCATTTGCGATAGACAAAAGTTCGATTTCAATTATATTCGTATCGATTTCGTGATATATTCGTACGAGCGAAAATCGCCCGCTTTTATTTTAACGTCGCATTACATGCTTAGGTTTGCTTAATACTCTATAAACGAGTACCACTAACATCAAATCTTATGAAATAGTTTCAATAACTGTAAAATTACCTATCAATATATTAAACGCAGCAATTTTTTTCTAAATCATGACACGGGTAGACGGCCCTATATTATATAAGCTAGTCCCGCCATATCTGCTTTAATTCCGTTTTATAATAATTGATGAAATAGTCAATAGCGTTTCACGTATTAAGTCCATCAAGTTATGCAATCGTCTTGAAGAGTTTAAAAATTGTTTACACGAAGCCCACAATATAATACAAACCTTTTTAGTAATTAATAGTAATATGGTTTCAGTAATATAAATGCTTGCGATCAAATTACTGAACGCCCTCTTCCAAACTCTTTCTATATTAGCAAAATACTCCGCTATTTTGAAACAATATTGCATAAAATTGCCTTAATTGACTTTGCTATCGAAAACGATCATACAAAGCACGAAGTATAGATGCAAGGAGTCCGAACGGCTTCTCCATAGTATTCATGGACACAGTGATGAACCAGATCTTAGTTCTCTTTTCTGCCACTGGCTGCGCTAGGTTCAGGACGTATCGATTTGCTATTATTATTATTACACGTAAATACGCGTTGGCTCGCGAATGTTGAATTTAATTAATTTAAATATAAAATTCCAGAGCTGTCAATAGCAACAAAACGTTCCAGTCAACAGCAAGAAAACTGCCCGCGCAAGGATTTAAACGAGTATATCTTGAAAAGTGTCGCGCTCTACCGTCAAAAATTCTATCCCCTAAATTGAGACCGTTCATTCAACATTACGTTCGGACTCCTTCTATACTTTGTGACACAAACGCTCCTAAGAATATATTAAATCTTTAACCCAATATTTCCTCAGGTGTGTCAGTATATTTACTCTTCATCGTATCCCAAATTTTAAGAGCAACAGATGCATCTGTATCGGAGCATTCATACTTAGAATTTGGATGCTTCCTCATGTAATGTCTTAAAACATTCTGTTTATGAGAAAACTTCTTAGGGCATATATGACATGAAAAATGTTTTTCGTTCACGTGCGTTTTCATATGATACTTCAATCGACTCTCTTTGGGGAACTGCTTGTGGCATATTTCGCAAACCAAATGCTTAATTTTGCTGTGCCTCATCACGTGCCTCTGCATATTATGTTTATGAGAGAATTTCTTTTCACAGATCGGACACTCGTAAGGCTTTTCACCAGTATGGACTCTGACGTGGGGTTTCAACAATGCCGAATGCGTGAAGCTTTTATCGCAATAGGGGCACACGTATGGCCTCACACCGTTATGCATTTGGACATGACGAATCAGAGTACTCTTATGTTTGAACATCATATTACATTCGTTGCATCCGAAAGGTCTTTCTGTATTATGTCTACGTAGATGACTCTTTAATAAAAACTGTTTCTCGAATACTTTATGACATATGTGACAAGTAATTGGATCATCGCTTGGTTTTTTGCATCTGCTTTTGCCTTGATGCTTGGTTAAATTAGCTTTGAAGGCAAAAGTTTTATGACAAAGTGTACAAAAGTACGGTTTGACACTCATATGGGTACGCTTATGTTGCATTAAGTTTGATGTCGACTTGAAGGATTTCTCGCAATGTTCGCACGGAAATGCCCTTTCGTTTTTATGGCGTGCCAAGTGTTTCTCGAGCTGTTGTTTGGAAAAGAAGTGTCGTGGGCATTCGGAGCAATTGTATTTCTCCTTCATATGAATTTGCATGTGTCTTTGTACGTTGCCAGCGTTCGCGAAACTCTTGAGGCAGATACGACAGACGAGATCGTTATTTCCAAAACCTGTAAATCAAAATTCATGATTAATAGTGATTAAGGAATTCCCCGTATTAAAGAAAAAATAATCTATCTCTTTATAAACATACAATTAACGTAAATTATATCTACTTTTCCATATGGTGATGGAGTAACAATATAATTCACCACTTCCTGTCTTACCCGTGGGTAATCATAAGAGACGACTAAGGGATACAAAACGTTCATAACATAACTGTGTGACATTTGTTAGTCTTTGTACAAATGCGAGAGCTTGGAGTTGCGTTCAGTTCAACATACATTCTATAAAAACGTAATCGACCGTTTGCCTCTTTCCAAGGCCCGAAGTGCAATATTTATTATTCGGTAACTTTTAATAATAGTTTTTTGATGTTTGATTTTCAGTAGTATAATTATATCAGAGAATGGAACTCTAAACAAAATCCTATACCAACACGTCTGACCAGCGTGGTATAGTAGGTCTATTTCCCTCCCATTATGGAGGAGGCCCGAGCCCAACAGTGGGACATATATGAGAGGAGATGATGATATATATAGAAACTCGTAAGAACAGAATGGGTCTCTATGGAAATCTAAGCTGAAACGGCACGTGTTTTTAATCAAATAATGAACTTTAGACGGCTCACCTGGCGAAGTGTTAAAGATATCCATATGTCCATTAATTGTGTTTGTAAAGTTGGCCCAAAAAACAAGGCAGAATCAATTTAGTGCAGGATAAAATCCTTAAAAACAAAAAGGCTGAAGTTTTCATTCATTATCATCATCCAGCTTTAATCCCAATTGTGGTCGACCCAATATGTCCTTTCATACAACCAGACGTCATATCTCTATTTCAACTAGTTTCAAATCGATACTTTAAAATTAGCAGTTCTATATCCCAGCTAACCTGGTTAACTACCATCAGTTCTATGTGTACATTGTGTGATAGGAAACAATATTCCCAATATAAACTCACCTTCTTTCAATTGAAGCAATGATGAGGATGATTGCTGCAACAGAAGTTCATCAGCTGATTGGAAATTCGTCTGGAATATAAAAAAAATAATAATTACACATTATCGGTTTGGTGACGGAGTTAAAATACAGTTCAACAAATTTCTTATCCGTGCCTTATACGATAGTTTAAGGCGATTAAGTGATATAATATGCTTATAACATTAAAGTAATAGAAAGAAAATTGAAATAAAACCCAACACGGCTGACCAGTGTATACCACACTGGTCAATTAGGGTACGACAATTTATCTATTCTTATTCCGCTGTGGTTTTAGTAGGTATTTCAGTCGAGAAGTCGGCCGGCGAGTCCTACACACCCCCTCGTCTGTCACCGGCGAGGGATAGTGCGAAAATGTATTTCCACAGCGTGAACAAAAAAAAAACAGGGCTCTTTCCCTCATATATGAGCTGGATAGCTGATATTCCCCCTGTGACAACGTGATCAGAATACAATTGTCGCCTACCTTTACTTGCACGTGAATGTTGTAAAATGCGCTGAAAGTCTCAACGGGAGAGTGGGCCAGTAGCTGTGTCTTAGGAAACGTATAACACCTCACTTCGGCACAAAGCATCGGCCTAGCAAGGCGATTAAAGTACTTAAGGTACCGGACCCACCGTACCAAGTGTCAGGGGTTTGATTCCCATGTGGGACAATACTTTCTGCTATCCAAAAAAAATAAAATATTAATTATATAAACTGTGACCATTTAAATATTGTATTTGTTAAGTCCCAATACAAGGATTATTTTTAACCGACTTCAAAAAGGAGAAGGTTCTATGTTTCATTGTATTTTCTTTAAAAAAATGTTTATGCCTCGAGCAGATCACCGAAGAGGAAATCTCAATACCTGGGCTCAGACCAAATGACGATGGCGAATTAAAGGGACAAAACATTGAACTAAATACCGCTAAGTATGGTTCAGTTAGGATGCGATCGGCAGAAAAATTGTGAGAGTCAATAAAAACAACTCACAGTATCTGGTTCAACTTTAATGCTGACTTCCACGTAGTTATTGGTGAGCTCGGGAGTGTCGCGTTCGATGGGGACCTGCCAGGTCTTCGCACCGTCATCATTGGTGGAACTTGATGGCTCCTCTACAGCAGACTCTGCTTTTAAACTGTAACAAGAGAAAAATCTCATCAAGATTACTGTTTCCCAAATTTTCTGTGTATGAGTATGAGGTGATTGCACAGGCGGTGTTGTATTTTAGTAATATTCCATCCATCCCTCCATCAGCCTGTACACGTCCACTGTTGGACATAGGCCTCCCCACGAGAATGCCATCTGTAACGGTCCTGTGCCACCTGCATCCAACGGTTTCCTACGACCTTGATGAGGTCATCAGTCCACCGAGTGGGGGGTCGTCCTACGCTGCGTCGTCCGATTCGTGGTCGCCACTCGAGAACCTTTTTTTCCCAACGGTTGTCGGTTTGTAGAGCGATGTGGCCTGCCCATTGCCACTTCAACGTGCTAATTCTTCGGGCTATAACGGTTACACCCGTTTTTCTACAGATTTCCGTATTCCAGATTTTTTCACGTAGAGAAATACCGAGCATAGCCCTCTCCATAGCACGCTGAGCGACTTTGAGCCTTTTTATGAGGCCGACATTTAGAGACCACGTTTCAGTGCCGTAGTCATCGCTGGTAACACACACTGGTTATAAACCTTTGTTTTCAGACACTGCGGAATATTAGACGAGATCCTCCTGAGTTTCCCGAACGTTGCCCAGCCGACTTCGATTCGTCGGCTGACCTCTTTCTCGAAATTGGATCTACCTAATTGGACTGTTTGTCCTAGGTAAACATAGTGATCGACAACTTCGAGAATCGCATTCCCAACCAGGACCGGTACAGAAATGACATGGGCATCAGACATGATTTTCGTCTTGTCCATGTTCATTTGCAGCCCTACTAGTTGGGAGACCTTGCTGAGGTCATTGAGCATGGTGCCAAGGTCCTCCAGGGATTCTGCCATGACTACGATATCATCTGCGAATCGAAGGTGAGTGATGTATTCGCTATTGATGTTGATGCCGAGTCCGGTCCAGTCTAAGAGCTTGAAGACATCTTCCAGTGCAGTGGTGAACAGTTTCGGAGAGATAACGTCTCCCTGTCTCATACCTTTCTGCAACTGAATCGGTTTCGTACTCTTATCCTGGATGCGGACCGACATAGTAGCGTTTTTATACAAACACTTCAGCACTTCGATATATCGATAGTCAATTTGGCACCTCTGAAGGGACTGCAGCACTGCCCAAGTTTCGACAGAATCAAAGGCTTTTTCATGGTCCACAAACGCTAGACACAGAGGCCGATTATATTCCTTGGTCTTCTGTATAATCTGGCGTAGCGTGTGGATGTGGTCTATGGTACTATACCTTTACCTTTTCGGAAACCGGCTTGTTCGGGCGGCTGGAAGTCGTCTAGCTGGCGCGCGAGTCGGTTCGTAATGACTCTTGAAAACAATTTGTACACGTGGCTTAGGAGTGAGATGGATCTGTAATTCTTTAGGAGCGTCATATCGCCATTTTTGAAAAACAGCACGACCACACTCCTGGTCCACGATTCTGGAACGTCGCCCCCGAGAACGACGGAATTAAACAGCTTCTGCAGGGCTTTTAAAACTGGCTTGCCGCCTGCTCTCAAGAGCTCTGTGGTAATTCCGTCATCTCCCGGTGAATTTCCGTTCTTTAATTGTTTTAGAGCCATTCTGATCTCGTACAAGCTGACGTCCGGGATTTCTTTGGTATAGTGCCGAGTTAGCTTGGATCTGGGGTCTTGGACCAAGCCGACAACAGGATTCAGGGATGATTTGTACAACTGCCCATAGAACCTTTCGACCTCTCCCAAGATCTCACTCTGGGATGAAATGACAGTACCATTATCGGTCTTCAGCTTAGTCATTTGGCTCCGCCCAATAGACAAATCTCGTGCGAACACTTTGGAGCCTCGATTTTGCTCTATCGCCTCTTCAATACGCAGTGTATTGAATCGGCGAATATAGCATCGCATAGATTTAGAGATTTGTCTATTAAGCTCCCTGAGTTCGGACCAATCGACTGAAGACTGTACTGTCATTTCCTTTCTCCTCTCCATGAGTTGAAGAGTCTGGTCAGAAAGCTTTTTTGTTCTAGTAGCGCGACGGGCCTTAAAGAATTTTGACCCGACCGCGCGGACAGTTTCCACGAACCTGTTGTTCATATCGTTCGAAGATTCGCACTCTTCCAGGCATTGGAAGCGATTATTTATATTGTAACTCGAGTTGAAAGCTATCGGGGTTCTCGTATTAGACAGGTGTAGGTCGGAGTGTGGACTTCATCAAGCGGGACCGCTCGACTTTCGTAAGAAGATTTAATGTGCCTCGAACCATCCGGTGATCACTTCCAGTTTTAATCCTGCTGATCACAGAGACATCATTGAATATTTGTCGTTTGTCGGTCAAGATGAAGTCTATCTCATTTTTAGTGGATCCATCAGGGCTAATCCAGGTCCACTTCCTTTGTGGCCGCTTCTTGAAGAAGAAATTCATCATGAAGGGGCCTTCCTTCTGGAGAAGTAAAGTGTAGTGAAGAAGAAGAAGAAGAAGAATGACTTTTTGGAAAAAGTCGGCCAGTTTTTGGCCCCTTTGGTTTCTTTGTCCAAATCCATATTGCCCCACTCTCAACTCATCGTCTGTCCTTTTGCCTAGTTTTGCATTGAAGTCTCCCATAACTACAGTGAAGTGGGTTTTGGACGTGTGAATGGCTTTCGAGATATCCTCGTATAAGGCCTCCACTACCTCGTCGGAGTATGTCGAAGTCGGTGCGTAAACCTGTATGACCTTCAACGAATACCGTTTGGTAATTCTGAGTATAAGGTACGCTACCCTTGTTGACACACTTTCGATCCTCTCCACGTTCTCGACGAGAGACTTACGAACGATAAACCATACACCGTCTTGGGATGGGTGATCTTTCTCTCGGTAGAAGAGCAAATTTCCAGACCGGAGGATTATCGTGCCCTCCCCCTCTCGTCGCACTTCTGATAATCCTACAATGTCCCATCGGATTTTGCTCAATTCCTTTTCCACCTCGATGACCCTTTCGTCGGTCCTAAGCGTCCGAAAGTTGTGTGTTACCAGGGCCAAGGGTCGATTTTTTTGGTAGCCGGATCGCGGCCGGAGATTCCTAGCACCCCCTGCCTCGCCACCAACAGGCCCGCTACCAAAATGAGCCCGTGGAACAGCGGAACTGCCGTAACTGGGGGCCGTGACTTTTTTGTATTCATATTTGTATTTTTGGGTAATACTGCCATAATCGTCACGCTTGGCGAGCGGATTGGCGATCGTGGTAGATGTTATTAAGTTTCCCGGGAGATAGCCGCTGCCCAATCTCCCGGTGAGACCCTTAGCTGATTTTTACGACTCCCACGGGCAAGTAAGGGGTGACGACGTTTGTATTCTATTCCCGTCGCCACACGGGGAAGAAGATTTTTTTAATGTCGAAGACTTTTTAGAGTTTACCATAAGGCGTTTCATGTCCAACAAGTCATTGTTATTATAGAGGTCTTTATCAACCCATTACAGTATTAATTATAATATAGAATCATTTTCATTTTTCTACTAGCTATGAGCTTCTATCAAAACTGTGAGTTAAATATCTGGATGCCATTATCCAGCTACATATATACATTTTAAAGGTCTATAGAATTGCTCAGTACTTTCTTTTTAGTGTTTTTAGAAAATATATTTCGATATTAAAAAATAATTGATAGAATAATAAAAAAATTAAAAACCAAAGATCGAATTGGAGCTGTCTCAATTAGACTGCTCGATTACCCAATTAAGCTGTCTATTCTTATTCATAGAGCCCAAATTTCCTTTCATATTCTAATTGTATTTTTCATTACCTTTGACAACTGACTGACAATACAATACTTTTCATAAATTAAACCTAGCTAGGTCCGATGTATAATTGCCCCTAAACCCTCGTGAGTACTAAATCTCATGGCAGCCGCTGGTGCCGTTGGCGAGATACTGATAATATATAATTGTACAGGAATCGCTCGTTTAATACTATTAGATAAATAAAATTCAAGCTGGTGTTTCTGTGACTATGAACGCTGAAGTCTTTAAAAGTGTATAAAAATCAGCAATAAAATCCATAAACCTTTTTTTCCATATGTGTATATGTGTAATGCATTTTTATACATGAGCGATTTGAGCTACCCATTGCTACTTCAACGTGCTAAATCTTCAGACTATGTCGGTTAACTCTGTTCTTCTATGGATTGCCGTATTACCGAAATTTTTTATGTAAAGAAGTACCGAGCATAGCCCTCTCGCACGCTGAGCGACTTAGCCGTCTCATGAGGCCGACCCAGAGATCACTTTTCAGTGCCGTAAACCATCGCTGCCAACACACACTGGATATGTTTTCAGACATTGCGACAAATTGGACGAGAAGATCCTCCTAAGTTTTCTCGAATGCTGCTCAACCGAGTTAAAGTCGTCGGCTGACCTCCTTCTCGGAATCGAGTCCACCTAACTAGACTATTTGTCCTAAGTAAACTAGGACCGGTACGGGTATGAAATCAGACATCATTATCAACTCATTATTATAAACAGTGCAATAATTAAAATGACTAATATGTTTTTTAAAACTTCATTGATTACAGCCGCTATCTACCTATATTTACTTGTAAATAAATTATCATATGCTTAGTCATAAGATATACCTAGATTTTCAATTGATTATATTGATAAAGCGTTTAAGAATATTTGAGACGTCATCTAATTATAAATAAATTGCTGTGTGGTAGTGGCTACGAATACTACCAACCCTTACTTTGCTCGTCGGATGTCTTAAAAGACGACTAAGAGTTTAAATATCGATCTGGACCAACTCCACTTAATGCCATCTGATCAACAATTACATTCCCAATAAGGGTTGACGTCACGCTGACGGTCGGTTATAAAACTATTGCCAATAACTTTTGCAATACGTGTAAATAATTTCTCGACCCTAAGTAATTGGGATAAGAGCAGTATGAATGAATGAACAAACAAAAATAACCCAAGTACATATACATCCCACTTCTGAGCTCGAGTCTTCACCACAATAGGAGGGAAATTGACCCACTATACCACACTGATCAAAAGTGTTTGTATAAACTTTTATAACAAGTTTTCCATCTCTTTTATAGATATTATATTCATATTGTATACCTACTTTAGTCATCTTTCATGATACCTAAAAATACGATGAATTGTATTTTTACACCTTAACTCAAGTGTGTGATTTCTTTTTTCTATTTAACCACCACCACCACCATTAATATATAAAAATAAATGTTTAGCTACGTCTGACGTTGGTGAGGCTAGCACTTCATGGAAGGTGCCCATATTTAATTTATTTAAATTAAAGTTCCTCATCAGTCTCTCGTTCTGATTGAAATAAGTGTGTGATTAGTACTGTAAGTACGCGATATAGCAGTCGCTTAAGCTGTTTTTCTCGCAAATTTTAGAAGAAACACATTCTCTTCTTGTTGCCATAGCTTATATATAAATATATGTACGTACAAACCCAATTCGTATGTCTATACAAATGTGTTTGATGTAAATAATATTACATATGTTTCACTGTCTACAAACCCCAGCCTAGATTTTACTGATATAATCTATGGCCGTTAATACTATAGCGTTATAACTATACATGTGCCACATTCCACGACAAACTGTCGAGTCGTCGATGCGTTGAATCGTGACCGACATACCTACTTTCACATCGACTAATGTATTGAATGGAATGTTAAGTTAAAACGGTAAGATAAATTAAAAATATAAAGTGTCACAAACTGCATTCTCACAGTTGATGAGAGCAATGGTTGCTCTAGTAGTGAACACGTGATCGGATAACGTTTGAGATCTGGTCAAGCAATGACCATTATATTATTGAGTTATATGTATATAAACGAACCGAAACGACGAATAACGAATTTTCGATCAGGTCATGTGTTCTGACGCGGGTTTAACATTTTTTACCCGTCCCAAAAAAGTGCAAAACACCGCTAAAGAAGTTTTCAAAAATAACTATAATAGACAAATCTGCTGAGTTTCTTATCAGATCTTCCCTCTGTCGGTCTCGTTTCGTTCTGTTGTTAGTTTATTGTATTATTTTAATTAAAAAAGAAATGAAATTTTTAAATGTATACGTTGGTTTTGTATATACCTTGCTGTCGGGGCGTCGCCCTCACAGTCAGCTTCTCTGACACACACACTTGATGATAAGTGATACTACCGCTCATGGACCTTTGCAATACCGGTGGTACAACTCATCCACTAAATACCAATAAAACCTCAAACCCACCCAGAAAGTTGTGGTCAGCTCTCTCGCTCACCGAACGAAGCGTAACAGCACATTGCCACTGCTCAGAGTCGAATCTCTGCGAGCGTGGCACTACCCCGGATGGTTGAGCCCACAGAAATATTAATTACCTTAGAAGGAACATCGGTCTTATTTTGTTACTAAAACCAGTGTCGTCACTTTACTCCCTCTAGTTAATGTTAACACATACGCAAGGCTATGCTTACAACTATTTCGCACACAGGCACATCACACACACACCCTGGCGCCGCAATTCACGGCGCTTCAATTCATACACACACATTAGCAAAATCTTCTATAGCAACCATGGATACTAGAGTAAGGAGTACCATCTTGTATGGGGAGTAGTCAAAAAAGTGTCCACTTGTAAACAGCAAATTATTGTTCGAACACTCACCGAAATAGCGCTAGTGTAGCAAGTGGAAATGATATGAATGTAGCAGTAATAAGCAGAGTGAAGTGTGCTGAGTTACGTAGTCAGCTGTGATTTGATAAATAATAACCTATGAAATTTGTGGCGCTCTTTTTAAAATTCTTGCACTTGCTACTATAGCGTCACCTTAATTTGCTCCCGTTCAATGGACACTTCTTAATACACTGAGATGGTACTCCTTACTCTAGTCTCCATGATAGCAACGTATATTACCTACGAAAAAAAATCATGTACGCTAGTGCTTGCCGTGATCGATATATTAATCAATATTAATTCGATATCTGTTTACCGAAAATATGTCTAATACTTAATTGCATGTTTGTAAAGTCCCCCGCGATACAAGGATTATTTTCCTTAGTGCAGGGAGGTGTAAAAAAAAAAAAAAAAAAAAAAATCATCAATCCGTACAAATAAAAAAAATACAAATCAGTTTTAATATGAGGCAATAATAATGTAACCAACATTGAAAACCAAATTGTCATTTTTTGCTTTTTTAATTTCAGTTTTTTATCTATACATATAACAAATCAGTAGAAATCCCGTGTCTGTACATATTATAAATTTATTAAAAAATGAATCTAGGCAGTAGGAAAACACTAACAGAAAACAAAAATTATTTTTTGGAATTTCTAGTCTTGTCTGTATGTCTGTAATCGCTAATCTCCGAAGTTACTGAACGGATTCTTTCGCAGTTTTGATAAAAAGATTAAGTCCAATTCAGAGCAATATTTAGTATTTGTTTCATTGAAATCTGATGTCTGTAAAAGTTATGGTTTTTTAAGTTTTTAAAATCACCGCTCGCCTTTTATGTCACTAGAAGGTTCAATTCAAAATAATTATTTAATTTATCTATAGTGTAAGGAAAGTATTTGTATTACTTAGTATATAGTAGTTTTATCAATTCAGCTCATATACATCCCACTGCTGGGCTCAAACCTCCTTCAAAGTTGAAGGGAAGTTGTCATAGTACATAACATTAGTCAGGTAGTCAAAATAACTATTAAAACTATTTGTGATAAAAAAGAATGTTTTAATTAGTTAATAAAATATAATATAGCTATAAATTAATAAAATGCATGATTTATTTAGTTTGTTAAAAGAGCAATAGATGGCGCTATAACTTAGTTTAAAACTTAAAATATTTTTTTCGCTATATTTTCAAAAGCTACTACTACATTAACTTCTTGAACTTAGTAAAGGTACTTTGGGTGGAAAGCTCTCATCACTCACCTAATAGTCCGAGTAAAGTTGTCATAGCCATCTGCGACTAACAACTAAGTCAAACATGAAAAGGAAAAGTAAAGTCCACATCATAGAGCGTACAAAACATACATTTTTAGTTAAGATGCTACTGGGCCGAGTATGCAAAGTGCACCCTTTTTTGTTTTTGTTTGGTAGGCTATGGTCTAGACATGGCCATTCCTTCCGGGGTAACAGAAGGGCGTCGTGTGGCCCCATAACTCATCGTGTTCTCTGTCCAAACCGTCAGGCTGATCTCTGGTACCGCTTACTTGACATCCGTGGCCGGTCCGGGGGTTTACCCTTCCAGGTTTCGTCTCGATCTACACCCCGGCAAACAACAGTGTTCTATCGCCCTCACGCGGTCGGTATCTCTGCGCATGGTAGATTAATTCCCATGGTCCATCTACCCGCGACCTCAGTTAGGATGGCAACAGGTGCAGGTACCGTGCCTGTGACGTCCGGTGCGCCGGCAGCAGAGTGTGTCAGCATGGAGTCTCCTCTGTGACACGTTCCACCGCCTTTTTCTGTGTGACGACTGTCTCGCAAAAGGCGGCGACTGAGTCCGAGTTCCTGACGCTATCGAGCATCGTCTTTGCGATAGTCGACAGTGCCAGTTTTTCCGATGATTGCGATGAGTACACGGCGCTGTTTTGACCAGGCCACGCAAACTTTAAGCGTCTGCAGCGCCATGTCCACCTTGCAATCGCAGTAGTGGTTAGACGGTGTGCTCTCTCTCCTTGTGACCGTGAGCAGGTACACGCCGAAGCAACCATGCCCTATCACTACACCAGTCACTTTAGCAATAGTGCTGTTACTGGCGCCTGTCGCTGCATATTGTGCGAGGGCCTACTTTTTTACATTTTTATACACTGTTGATAGCATAGAGTACGTTTCAAGCAGCTTGCAAAACACTTGAAGGTGATCAGCGCTGAGATGGCACCCTTGAGTAGGCCTGTAACAGTCATAGCCCCATTCGTTTGAGTCTTTTGCTTTGAATCGTGTTATTGTTTTACAGTCTTTTAAATCCTTTGACATTATTATAAAATATAAAAGATATCCATCTGAAGATATTCTACGCTACTAAAACGCGACATAAATCAAGAAATTCAATTTTATTAATTCTTTCGCAATGAAAGCAATTTATCATATGGGTCAATATTTGAAAATCGGTCGAAAACGACTCCAAAAAAAATATGTATTTTTTGTCGTATTTTATACATAATTGATGTTTAAGTAATAGAGTCAAGTTAAATCTATATAATAACTACCAAATCGATACACTTTATTCGATTTTAGGGATCTTTAAGCAATATTTGCAAATATACAGAACAGGAAAATGACACTAGTGACAGGATAATGAAATGGACTGACAGACTAATGATAGGACAGCAGGAAAAAGATTGAAACATCAGAAAAATAATAATTATCCAATATTAGTAATTATTATATTCATTATTAATTAAAGAATAATACTCAGTATCTCAGAAAATAAAATTAAATTGCTTTTCTTAAGGTTTTGTGGAACATACAATTATATTTAGTAAGTAACATATATGACCAGATTCATTAGGAACTTTAACTTACTATATTAATCAACACACATAAATCACACCTCTTCTTTCCTTGTATCTTTATATTATATTCTACCTTTATTCAATAATCAACAAATAAGTAAATATTCTTTCATTTAAGTAATTATGAATAGCTAAATCAAATACTGAATTTTTAAACATTTACTTGAAGAGATGAAGCCAGAACAGATGTAAGAGTAACAATAAGTTATGATGTACTAGAGCAAGTGGATGAATTTGTATATCTTGGATGTGGATTTAGCCGAGATGGAAGGTACACCACTGATATAGAGCGAAGAGTGAATGCGGGAAATAGAGTGAACGGAGCGTTGGGGCAACTTCTCGGCAGCCACCACCTCAGCCAGAAGGCACGTGTAGCAATACATAACGCAGTGCTTGTCCCAACATTACTGTATGGAAGCGAGAGTTGGGTATGCAGAAAAGAGTATGAAAGTAAAATTAATGCGGTCGAAATGCGATCTCTTCGGAAAATCTGTGGAGTTAGGCTGACCGACCGCATTCGTAACGACGACGTAAGAGAGCGAGTAGGTATGAAAGAGAGTATTGGTGTAAAGATGCGAAAGGGAATGCTCCGATGGTTTGGACATGTGGAAAGAATGCCGAACGAACGTCTGGTTAAGAAGATATACAATGCGAAAGTGGAAGGATGTAGGTACCGAGGGAGACCGAGACTAACCTACCTAGACCAGATCGGTCATGTACTGAAGGAAGGTGGAGTCAAGAGTCTCCGAAACCGGCGAGCGTGTATGAAGAGAATTATGAATGTTGAGGAAGCGAGTGAAGTATGCAGAGATAGAGTTCTCTGGCACTCTGTTCTCTCTGCCTACCCTGCAAGGGATATGGCGTGATGATATGTTTGTATGTATGTACTTGAAGAATGTATCATTCTATAATAATATAATTAGTTTAAACATTTCAACTTTAATAATAGTAATAAAAACAGAAATAATGTTTTTCATTTTTAAAATTAATAACAAAAATAATATTAAAAATAGTTTATAGATAAAGAGCAAAACCCGATAACAAAGCTATTTTTCGAATACATCTAAGCATTTCCGAACTGATAAAAAATACGTTCTCCTTTGAGTGATAAAGAAGGTTGAGGTAACTTCAAAAGTATATCTTCAACTGGCAGATCATAGCAATTATTATCAATTTTAAATAGTTTACCATCGTTACCAGTGGTTTTTAAAAATCTAACTCTAATCTTCTTCATCTACTTCTCCCATACACACAGCAACATATCCGTATATTTTAGCTACATTTAACAAGAATATAGTCGCCACTGTAATAAGTTACATTTTCTTTTCTTGGAATGTTAGACGAGCTAGTTGTCGCAGCGTGATCTTCAACAGCTTCAAAATGTATATTTGAAGTATTTGGATCGATGTTTTCTTTAGGTGTTTGAATTTCGCGTTCATTCTCTGACTCTGAACTTGTATAAATATGTTTAGCCTTTTTAGCATTAACATTATCCACATAACTCAAAGTTCCCATCAAATAATGTTCGCAGCTAAACATGTTCTCAAAAAAGCAACTCAAGAATTTCATTGTTAATTTGAAGCTATCTTTACTACCGATGACTTGATGGACTTTTAAAGTTCCCGAATAAGTCTTAGATGAGTTTCCAATCAATTTAATTTAAGTATGTTCATAATCTTGTTGCGTCACTGTTATAATCTTAATGTTGGGATAGTTTTCTTCTAGAACCGTTTGTATTTTTTTATAGCGACTAAGTCTTCACCTAAAGCAACCATTCGATCAGCAGTGTTGTTTTTGTGGCAATCCAATCAAATATAGGGTGCGGGTGAGTCCATATGGCATAAGCATCGTGATCTAAGAACTCGGAAATAGTACAGAAACTTTGATACTCTTATTTATTGTTTGTTTTCCAGTATACAACACCTGTGTGTAAAGATATTTGACTTCTCGAACCTCCAAAATGAAAAGCTTGCACTTCTGAACTATATTTTGTAGCGTAGTTCTCACTAAAATCAACATGAATAAGTACATCATTTCCAGACATATTATCTTTAAATATCTTTATGGCAGCATACTGATGAACAATATTTGTATGATGGTTCAAGAAGATGGGGACAACAGCCATAATTATTGCACAATAAAACAAAATTACAATAAATTAATAACATTACTTACCTTGTGTTGTCATTTTCCTGTCACAGAGTCATTTGCCTGTCAAGAAAAGAACAGGCAAATGACCACAGGAAAATGACAAAAAAGCACATAATATTTCTTATACATTTTAATAACTAAAATAATTACAAAATCATCAGATGATACGAATTATACCTTAATTCGTGAAAGTTTATTACAAAGAGCAGAATGATTTACTTACCGGTTCACCTCCTAATTGCCTCACAGGTAAATGACAAAGTGTATCAACTATACGCACGCACATGTCATAATCAGCCCACAACGCCGAAGCAACTGCCGACACCGCGTCTCTCTTCTCACCAACCACAAACACGGACACCACGTCTATTTAGAATGCGCTCATTAGTTGTCCGCGATATTATAAAACACAGTAAATTCAAATTTAAATTTCGGCAGCCTAATGACGCCGTGACCATTCGCTTAGATATTTTATGTTTTTTTTTATAGTTTAATATCATATTGTCTTAAATAAAATATTAAACAGTTATAGATTTATATGTATACAATGTAAATTTAGTCAAGCTTTTATAATTTATTTTTAATTCACGAAGTTATTATTAATAAATGTCACCAAAATGGATAATTCCACCGACAGGAAATATGACTTTCAGCACTTTTTATTTATTTTTAATATATGAAAACCAAACATATACTCACCAAAGTGTCTGGATATGTAAACAAAGTATTGCACTACATTATGACAAAACTATTAAGTTTAAATACTGCATTAAAATTACAAAATAACTATGGGGACCTGTTTTGGCCGATTATCAAATATTGACCCATATATTTATTCGTGCGGTTGCGCAGTTAGAATACAATTCACCAACCGCTTTCTTATACGTGGGTCGATGACCCACGAAACGACTAAAGGACATCATAGATATCATACATCTATGGAAGAAAAGGAAAACTCGAAACAAAACCCTATACCAACACGTCTGACCAACGTGATATAGTAGGTCAATTTCCCTCCCATAACGGACGACGCTTGAGCCCAATAGTGGGACGTTTATAAGCTGAGATGATAGATGTCCATGTCCCCAGGTAGACCTGAAAAAACTTATCTGAGCAGAGCAATCTTACCAAAATGAGAAGACAGCGTAAAATAACTTTGGAAGTAACTACGTCAGAAACTGCAGCTGCATTACTTCTTGGTGGTAAAAGAACTTTGTTTAAAAACCCGATAGATTTATGCACATTGTTTATAAACCCGATAGATTTATAAAGCAATGAAGCGCCGAGATGTTCAATAACACGAAACTGCGACACATTCAAAATGTTTTTTGTTTTATTGTGTATGGTGATAAACGAGCAAGGAGCATTGCACTTATTTTTGGCAGGCCATGGTCTGGACACACGCCTTGCATTCCATCCGCGTGGCCCCATAACCAACCGTTTTCCCTCCCCATCAACATGAGGCCTTTCGAGTACCATCCCCGATGACGCCCCGGGCCATCGGGCTTCACCCTTACGTGGTCAGCCTCTCCGCGGGTGACGGACTATTCCCCGTTCCAGTTACCCGCGGCTTCGGCTAAGGCCGCCCCGTCGCCTCTTACAAATGAAGCGAAAATAACACATTGCCACTGTTCAGAGGTTGCTTGCTCGAAGAGTGGGGTACTAGGTCCGACTGGGGGTCGGACCGGCCCGTGGCTGTAGAAAGCATACTATCAACTGTGGTTTTACCACTATTAGTGTTTTTATTAAGGATTGCTGTCTAATCGTTTGCATTGATTGGACAATGATAAATAAAAAAAAAATCGTAGAGGCCGTAGATCGAGCACTACGAGATCGTAATGAAAAAGGTCAACGGTGCTTTTCTTTGGAGATTTTCGGCAAATCCTTCCTGTTAAAACTCAAGGAAATAGAACTGATGAGATCAATGCTTCACTGAAGTATTCTTAACTGTGGCCCCAAGTAGGAAAGCTGATCCTAACCCTCAACATGCAAGCAAAGCCAAGGTCACCATTCACATTAGTGTTGCCCAAATGCAAGACCAAGACTTGCTGCAAGAGTTTCGCAGTGCTCCTTAGACATGATTTTACGATTTTCTTAGCAAAGAAAGGATTGTCAACCTTTCGTATTCTTACGAGTAATACCAGTACACGGAAGAATAATAGCCCCATTTCCGTTTAGTGGTATGTACCTAATTATTGATAGTTGTACAGCTACTGCCACTAGATGAATAGAATTTCATTAATTTAGTTGGATTTTTTTTAATGTCTATGGGGTTTTTTTATTTCTATCAAAACAAGTGACTTTGTGTTATTCTAAAAGCAAAAGTTGCAAGATTTGCGAGCCTCTCAAGAGTCTTGCATATGGGCAACACTAATTCACATGCTTAAGAATTTGCCGATGTTTTAAAGAAAATTGGAGAAAGCGTCCTCCTTGGCCAAGTGGCCGGAAATACTTGGTCGAATTAGAATTTTTTTAAGTTTCAAATCGGGCTGCGTAGTAAAACAGAATGTCACGCGGACGAAGTCGCGGGCATCAGCTAGTATTAGAATAATTATTCATATTAGTTTTTTTTATATTAGAAACAATAAATAGATATTTATTTTGTCTAGTCTAATCGAAACTACTGATCCAATATTATTTAATTCTTCACTTCTGATGATTATACAGTTTCAGTAAAAACATGCAATTAATTTTCCTTTGCGTTTATTTAAACACTTTGTACATTAAACAATTACTAAACACATGATTACATTAAACAATTACTAAATAGAAACAAAGTATAAAAAAATATTATAGATATATACCCATTTAAATACTTAAATCGACAACGCATCGGAATTGGATCATCACTATCGATATCCGAGGTCAAATTTAATTTTTTTATGAAAACCAATGTTAGCTCAGCGCTAGCAACATCGTAATGAACGCAATATATTGCGTGGTCACTCAAATAATAAAATATGACATTCATGTATAGCAGACGATGTATAATGTTCTATCTGTTTTGCGATTTTATTGTTTTTGTTTATAAACGACATAATACTATTATAATATTAACAATTTTTACTGAAATAATTTGTTTCTAAGCTCACTGATGAAAGGAAATCAATCAATCCAATCCCGGAGTTAGGTATACTACACACTTGATTTCTTTTTCTACACGTTATAACCACGCAAGATGGCATATTTTTACTTTTTTTGGCAGAGCTTCGTTCAATGTCACTGTATGAGCGTAACTATTAGGCGGTAAAACGAATTTTGACTTACTACAAGCATCTGCTCATATATGCGGTGCGCCTGCCCCTTTTTTTTTTTTTTTTTTTTTTTTTTTTTGCTGTGGGCTATGGACGTCGCACCCCGCCAAATCGGTCCGGGGTGACGGAAGAGGCGACGCGCAAACTCATTGACCCACCCTGCAAGCACCTCTTCTTCGCCGTGCGAGCGGGCCACCGGTACCCGATCTTTGTCTTCGGTGCGGCGCGCCTGCCCCGCCCGCAAGGCCGTTCTAAGGTATTAATATTTCTGTGGTTGTAGACAGAGAACTGAGAACAGTGTGGCCTTACAGCTATTGAATGAATACCAGCACTCGTTTAGACATGTTATAACATCTAATCACATCATTGTAACTCCTTTAGGCCAGGATACACATTGGCCACCATAGATGGAGGTGATTTGTTCCATAGGACGTCCGGGAAAAGCATTTAATTGTTTAGTGGCACGCAACACGTTCACTTCTCGTGGGTGTCGTACAGAGTGCTATATTTTATTCTTAAATCGCGACGATTTTTTTCCATTTTATGGTGTCAAATGTAATCACACCGTGGTCGTAGTATCTATTGGGTTTGGCTCGATAGTGTTACGAAATTGACACAGTTTTTTTTTTGTTTTATCTGATAAAAAATATTGTTATATTCTATTAGTCGAACCACTGTGCAGCGGTTAGATAGACTATCCAATGTA
Source organism: Lymantria monacha (assembly GCA_905163515.2). NCBI lineage: Eukaryota > Metazoa > Arthropoda > Insecta > Lepidoptera > Erebidae > Lymantria > Lymantria monacha. The sequence goes on along the minus strand of LR991104.1, from coordinate 24,050,261 downwards.
TGTGTCAGGTTTGATATTGTCTGTCGCGGTTCGTTCAATGAGCGAGAGAGCCGGCAGCCCTTTCTGGTCGGTAGGCAGCGACGTAGCTGTACCCCTGATATTGCAAAGGTCCATGGGCGGCAGTAACATTTACAATTAGGTGTGCTGCTTGCTCGTTTGCCACCATAAGCAACAAAAATTCTTCTAAGGTCTTTCAGCTGGCTTTTAGGCGGCGTCCATTAATTACTTAAAATATTCAGGGAGGGGGTTTTGTTGGTCGAGCCGAATCTTACTAAATCTCACTTGGGGGACAGGGGGTCTTGGCAAATGAATCGTAATTTTTTTAGCAGAAAATGGTGTAAAACCGCGTGAAAATTAAGTTAAATTAAAGTAAAAAACCTTTATACCCAAGTAAAAGTTTTGAAAAATCTCACGTGCGATTGGGAAAGGGGGAGGGCATCGAGAAAAACCTTATGACACCAAGGGAGGGGAAGAGTAAAAAAATCCTCAAAAATGCCTTATGTAATTAATCGACGCCCCCTTACAACAACCATAGACAAATTAGGAAGTAAATTATATTTTTAATCTATTATATATTTTTAACAAATTGATTTAATCAATTTTAAAACACATTTACGTGTTAAGCCCGAACCCAAGACGCTGCACGCGGCGTCCTGTTGATTCGCCCACTGTGTTATCGCTATCATGTCGTACATATATTAATCTAATCTATTGATTGGACCAACAAAGTGTATTTATAGATAGCTTACATGATTCAGTAAGTTCGCGTAAAACGCACGTAAACCAATATATTGTAAAAGGGCAAAATGTGTTGTTTGGCCGAATTTATTATTAAATATGTTCTTATTATCAGCAATATTGTATTTTCTGTGAGTATAGCATTATTTTCATCATATATTTCTTCCACTGTGGTGACGAGTATGAATACAGTTCCCCACCCCCTATCTCACCCATCGTAAGAGACGACTAAGGGATATAAAATGCGTATAACATTTATGCAAGAGACAGGAAACTCATAACAATATTTTATACCAACAAATCTGACTAGCGTGGTACAGTAGGTTAATTTCCCTCCTATTATGGAGGAGGCTCTCGCCCAACAGTGGTATATGAGCTGAGATGATGATGTCCCACTATTGGGCATTAGATTATTTCGCAATATTAAATTACTTTCCGGTAAGATATGTAAAATCGATTCACCGGGCGAATCGCCAGCTGCAATTTACCGGAAAGCTAATAACACTTTTTTGCAGCCTATACTATACAGGGTGGAAGTGGACTGCTCCCGAAAACAAAGACAGGTGACCCTACTAGTCCTAGTTGTAATGATAAGCTAGAAAAAAAATCGATCAGGGTGAAAAAAATTTTTTTTTGTTCCACAATATTTTTAAGTTCTTTTCACATTCCATCGTATTAGGACAGTGCCATGTAACGATAACTCGATAAAGAATACGTAACTATACTCGGATGAGAAAAGACGCAATCTATTCAAAACTCACAATCATATGTTCAAGAGTTCAACGACCTCTCGTGGTGAAAAAAAAATTTTTTTTTTTCATCCGAATCGATTTTTTTCTAGCCTATCATTACAAGTAGGACTAGTAGGGTTACCTGTCTTTGTTTTCGGGAGCGGTCCCCTTACACCCTGTATAGTATGGACAAACGTCGCAGTTTCATCCGGGGCGACGGAAACGCGGCGCGTGGCCCCACAACCCCACTGTATTCCCTCCCCATCGTCATTGCGTCGGCCACTGGTATCGAATCCTTGCCGTCTGTTGCCAGCCCGGCGGATTACCCTTTCGGGTAACAACTCCCGTCGCTCTCACGCGGTCAGCCTTTCTGAGGGTGACGGGCTATTCCTCGTTCCAGTCACCTACGGCCTCGGCTAGGGCGGCATCAGGTGCAGGTACTCGCACCTGCGCTGACAGCGGAGCGTGTTACCATAGAGGATTTCTTCTCGGACTCGTCCCGCCGCCTCCTTCCGCGAGACAACTGTCTCGCAGAAGGCGGCGACCGCGTGCTTGTCAGGAGACATGGATGATCAGGAGGTCGGCATCAATGATTGCGGCGAGTTGACGGCGCTCCTCTGCCCAGCCCACACAGACCTCGGCCGTGTGCTGCGCCGTGTTCTTGTCGCAATCGAAGTGGTGGCAGGATGGTGTCCTCTCCCTCCTCGCGACCGTGTGCTGGAACTTGCCGAAGCAACCATGCCCCGTCGGGACCCGTACCAGTCGAAAGGAAAAGACCCCGTGCTGCCGACCCGTAGAGTCTTCAAAAATACCACCCCCGAACTTAGTTCTTGTCCTTGTCCGTTTTTGTAAACTTGGTTCTTGTCCGTATGCTACAGGTGGGCAACGTTAGGGGGTGGGAGTTAAAAATCGTTAAAAAGACATGTAGGTACTAAGAATACGTTCCTTTATTTCCGCCATGGGAATCATGGAAAACAACTGAGCCATCACCAGGAGAACAGACAAAGCATCTTCCTGCTACATAGGTGGCGTAGTGGCATATGGACCTTTTTTTTTTTTTTTTTATTGGTGGGCTATGGGTGCGTCTCGCCCCGCTGAATCGGTCCGGGGTGACGGAAAGGCGGCGCGTGACCCCATAGACCCACCGTAAAACCTTCTCTCTTCGCCGTGCGAGCGGACCACCGGTACTCGATTTTAACTTCGGTGTGGCATATTGACCTATAAGTAAGTGTCGTGGGTTCGATTCACACTTAGAGCAATGCTGTGCGCGAGCCGCATATTGTTACTCTGAGTCTGGATGTAGTTTGTGTACGTCATTGGACTTCGATAGACTAATGAATGGACTTTAATATGTCAGTATAACTACATTAAACAAGTTTAAGAAATTTGTGTATCTTATTTTCAGATGGCCGGCCTGGTCATAGCCGGTTTGGGTATAGCTGTTCACATCCAACTAAGTCAGATAACGGAGGCGATTCCTGTTGATCTATCAGGGTTGTCTATTGGTATCATTGTATTAGGATGCGCTGTCTTCATAATAGCATACCTGGCATGCTGCGGCGCCATCAGGGAATCCATGTGCATGTTAATCTTGGTAAGTATGTGCTTATGGGTGTTTTGACTTTGCCTGCATAGAAATCAAGTGTGAAGTTATCGTTAGATGAGAAATATCTTACCGCAAAATAAAATAAAGTTATGAAATATCTCCAGCTATTTCGTATCTAACGAGGACTTCACACTTGATCGAGCCTAGGACGGTATTTGTTGCAGTAAATTGTGTTTCTTTGTAAAATATAATTAGATAATGAAAAATTAAAAAAAATAAAAAAATAATAATAAAAAGGGAAAATCGAGAACCAAATCGGGTATGAATGGAAGCGACTGCTCGATTTACTAACTAACTAACTGAGCTATTTTTATTCTCTGATGATAGCGGCGAAATCTACCTTCATATTTCAATTATATTTTTTCATTGGCTGTAAACATTGACAATACGAAATTTTCTATAAATGAACCGCTATCGATCGATCATCGCCCCCAAAACCTGCTGCATATTAATTTTCATGAAAACCGTAAGAGCCGTTTTTGAATATGTATATAGAAATATATATCTATAAAAGAGAATGTTTGTATATATGACATCGCTAAACTAAGAAACTATTTGACCGATCATTTTGAGAATATGTACGTATATGTATTTTTTCATGGAGAAGGTTTATATGCTATCCACATTGATGTAACTCGCCACCAGGCGGCGCTGCGATATATTGTACTTCTACAAACAAACCAACTAGGGTAGAGTATGCTAGTATATAATATTTATAGAAATACATACAAGAATTGCTCATTTAAAGATATTTATGTAAATGAATATAAATTTTATTATTTGTATTGCAACGTGAAAAACATAAAAGAAATAAAAACCTACTATTTTACATTCGTTTTTTTGGGCAGGCTATGGACTAAATACACCCCGTCTGTTCCTTCCGGGGCGAGAGAATTTGCGTGTGGCCTTATCACCCACCATTGGGCCGACCAGTACTATCGATTTCTTGACATCCGTGGCCAGCACGGAATTATTTTACATTCTGAACTAGGAATGGTGTCCACTTTGGCCACCACAGATATTTCTTTTTGATAATTGCCATCTTATTACTTGTTCTTCTTATAATTCATCTTATAATTAATTGCCATCTTATAATGTACTGGAGCAAGTGGACGAATTTGTATATCTTGGATGTGGATTTAGCCGAGATGGAAGGTACACCACTGATATAGAGCGAAGAGTAAATGCGGGAAATAGAGTGAACGGAGCGTTGGGACAACTTCTCGGTAGCCACCACTTCAGCCAGAAGGCACGTGTAGCAAAACATAACGCAGTGCTTGTCCCAACATTACTATATGGAAGCGAGAGTTGGGTATGCAGAAAAGAGTATGAAAGCAAAATTAATGCGGTCGAAATGCGATCTCTACGGAATATCTGTGGAGTTAGGCTGACCGACCGCATTCGTAACGACGACGTAAGAGAGCGAGTAGGTATGAAAGAGAGTATTGGTGTAAAGATGCGAAAGGGAATGCTCCGATGGTTCGGACATGTGGAAAGAATGCGGAACGAACGTCTGGTTAAGAAGATATACAATGCGAAAGTGAAAGGATGTAGGTACCGGGGGAGACCGAGACTAACCTACCTAGACCAGATCGGTCATGTACTGAAGGAAGGTGGAGTCAAGAGTCTCCGAAACCGGCGAGCGTGTATGAAGAGAATTATGAATGTTGAGGAAGCGAGTGAAGTATGCAAGGATAGAGTTCTCTGGCACTCTGTTCTCTCTGCCTACCCTGCAAGGGACATGGCGTGATGGTATGTATGTATAATTACTTGTACTGATTTTTAATTTAAAGAAATTTATTAAAAGTGATATCGTAAAATTGAATCCCCTATTTAGAGGATGAAAATTGGCAAATGCTAAAACATGTTTTTTTTTAAATTGTACTAAAGAGTATTTAAAGGCATAGGAACGCGGCCATATCATATTCTATGAGGGAGAATTCTTAATTTAATATGAATGACATATAATATAGATTTATTTTTCAGTATTCCATCTTAATGGCGATCCTGGCTGCGATCAAGATATACATAACGGTCGTGGTATTCAATTTCCTGGACTCAGCTAACAGTACAGTCGACAATTGGATAACAAATGCCTTCAACAACGATAATTTGAAAGACGTTTTCAACGTCATAGAGGAATTGGTTAGAACAATATCTAAATAACATTATATAACGTGAAAGTCTGTGAAACTGTCTGGTGTTTAATGTTTGGTACACAATCACGAGTGCAACAGATTTGGATGAATATTGGCACAAAGATAGACCTTTAATACACGGATAAAGTCGCAGACAGAGGCTATTAAATAATGACTTTTAAACTAAATACTTGTCTCTGTCTGACTCTTGCCCGCGGATGTCGTAAAACATGATTAATTATGCAAGAGAAGGCAAACTCGAAATCAAACCCTATACCAACACGTCTGCATCAGCGTGGCGTAGTAGATCAATTTACATTATATTGTTTAGGAGGATCGGTAAGTGCCAGGCAATTAAAATTTATTTCTTATGTATGTGCCTGCGAGGGCATTTACATGTTATCAGTTTTGGCATTTTATATACAATCTACTACCGGATAGGAACGTAATATTAAGATGATCCGATAAGAAATTTAACGGGTTTGTCTATTATTATTATTTTTTTTATATAAAATTCTTTACTTTTATGTTTAGTAGGAATTAGCTTCAGTATGATTCGCTGTGCGACCTTTATTTCTAGAGTTATTTATTATCAAATTCAAAAATGGATATATTGTTTTGATCGACGATATCGCCGCCACAAATTATCTTACAGATCTCTATCAAACGGCAAAGTAAAGAGAATTAAATTGCCTACTAGTACATTGAAGTTGAATGCAAAAATAAATATTTTCTTGAGATCTGTATTCCTTTTTAAAGAGAAGCAAAATTTTTAAAAATGCTTTCCCGTGAGTTTTCTTCGAACTACTCCGGAACAGTATATAAACAAGCTTTTATGGATCAGAATTAAATAACTACATTTAAAGCTGCAATTTGGCGTCGCTTGTTTTGAATTACGACCCTTTTCTTCACAGTTACAGCTTGTTAAAAATAAGCTAAATTTAGATGTTTTTTTCTATCCCTTAATTTTTGTGATTAGTATATTTTAATCGAGATACTTTACGACATACTATTATCGTTGTTTCATTGTATATCATTCTCCAAGTCGTTGCAAAAATTTGCATAAACAATAATGGTTCATGAGGTTTACGCGAGTGTTTCAAATAAAATTACTTTTACGGATTCTATCGCGTTTGTATTTGATTTTTAATTTACAGACGAATCAGTTATTAAAACTTTTAATAACTGGTACTTTAGCGGGTAGATATAAATTTCTGTAATAACAATGACTTTTAGACATAAGATACCTTAGTCCTCCCGTGACCATGATCACTGTAAAGTGTTCGAAACGTCGGGAAATTAAAAATCAAATACAAACGCGATAGAATACGTAAAAGTAGTTTTATTTCAAATGGCATAAACAACTTCTATGCTGCTTAAATAATTTCTTTTTTATATTCAGTTCCGTTGTTGCGGCACAACCGGGGCAAATTCATATACGAACGGGATACCCAACACTTGTTGCGGTAACCCGATAGGTGTCGCCTGCACGGCCGACAACTCATATGGCGGCTGCACTGACCTAGTGGCAGTATGGTTCCAGACATTCGGCGGAGCCATCGGTGCTGTTTTAATTATAATAATTATAATTGAGGTAAGTCTATCAATCAGTTCCATTTTGATAAAAACTTATTTTACAAACGAAACAAAATTACCACACATGAGATTTGAACCCACATCTATTGAAAATCCGTTCCAATGGTATCGCTAATTAGACGAATGTGCGCGTATAACCAAATTCTCGTCTTTACAGAAGACTTTCCACACGTCATCTATTGAGAAGCGTTTACAACATTGTTCCGATTCAATACTCTAACTTTTCAGTTAGATATACCTTATTAGATAGTTAATTATAATAAAAATCATATCATATATTGATTTGTATAACATAGGTAATATAACATTTTGTATAGTGTTAGGGCCATAGTGTTGACAGTTATCTGTCTACAGCCGTGGATCAGTCGGTTAGTACCACATTCTCCCTGAAAATCGACGTCTGCGCTGTAGTAATGTACTGTTGCGCTTCGTGCAGTTTTTTCCCAAACACCCTTAGGTAAAGTAGGGGTTGCAAGTATAAATGCAGCTTCGTCAGTTTTGAAGTTAGATTCGTGAAAATTTGTATTTGGCTGAGCTGATCGAAAATTAGTAAGACGGAGAGAGCGTAGACTGTAGGAGAGGAAATTCGTAAGATGGCGGGAGAGTAGACCGTTGGAGAGGAAGTGATAATATAATATATTTAATATGTGTATTTATTGTATGGTCACACCCATACCGCCCTTTTTTTTTTTTTTTTGGGGTGGGTTACGGTCGGCGCACTCCTCGCACCACTCCGTCCGGGGCGACAGAGGGGCGTAAGCACGCACTTCCGTAACCCACCCGTGACGTCGCCTTCGTCGTTGGGCCGACCACCGGAGCAGAGTGACTTGACGTCAGTGGTCGGCCCGACGGAATACCCCTGAGGAGTACCCTCTCCTCGACCGACGTCCCCCCCTCGGGTAGGATGTCGGTCTTTCCTCACGCGGTCGGCCTCTCGGCGGGTGACGGACTAATTCCCCGATCCAGTCATCCGCGGCCTCGGCTAGGGTGGCATTAGGCGCAGGTAATCGCGCCTGCGCCGCCCCAGTCGCCGGCGGCGACTCGCGTCGTCGAGGAGACGCTCCTCGCGCACGCGCTCCGCCGCCTCCTTCCGCGAGACTACTGCCTCGCAGAAGGATGCGACCGCGTCCCAGTTCCTGACGCTGTCGAGCATCGCCCTGGCGATGGTCGGCAGCGTCAGGTCAGCACCGATGATTGTGACGAGTTCACGATGCTGCTCTGCCCAAGCGGCACAAACCTCGAGCGTATGCTGCGCCGTGTCCTCGTCGCAATCGCAGTGGTGGCAGGACGGTGTACTCTCCCTCCTGACGACCGTGTGCAGGTATTTGGCGAAACATTCATGCCCCGTCAAAACCTGCACCAGTCGGAAGGAGAGCACCCCGTGCCGCCGTTTTAGCCACTGCATCAGCACCGGCCGGAAGGCCTCCACGGTCCGCACACCGAACCGAGGCCTCTCCAGCCAGACTGCCCAACGGGCAATGACGTCGCGGCGGGCGTCGACGCGCCAGGCGGTGTGCTCCCTCAACGAGACCACACCGCCCTCCGCTCGCACCCCCAACATCCGCCGATACAAACCGGCGAGCATTTCCGCTTCCAGGTCCCATGGAGGGATCCCGGCCAACAGACACGCTGCTTCCGTCGACACCGTGCGGTACCCGCGTAACCCATACCGTCCTGGGGCACGCTTTTTATTTTCTGTATTTTTTTTTCATAGGTTTAAGTTTTCACTTCTGTCGACAGTCTTCGTGACTGCTTTCGTGTATTTTTTTTTGCGTTTTATAGTACTTTTTTACATTCTCTAACTAATTACTTTTGACTACTTAAACAACTAACCATATTATAATATACATATATGCACGCGGGCGAAGCCGCTGGAAACAGCTAGTATATATAAACAATGTTTTTTTTAGAATGTATTTTAAGGTTTAGTACTTACGCGAATAATTTTAACAAAAAATATCAGAATGACCGAACATATAACCGTTTATAACGAAGTTTCGAAGTATAATTAGATACAGATCACATATTGATGAAATATTAATATTTTTAAATCCTATTGACATAAGAAGGAAATGAACTGATTCATCATCATCATCCTACTCTTATCACAATTACTCGTGGTCGATGCACTATGCACTCGTCTTCCATCGCACATATTGTAAAAGTTAACGTCAATAGTTTTGTAACCGACCGTCTGCCTGACGTCAACACTCCTTGTGAATGTAATTGTAAACCAACTTGGTCCAGGTCTATATAAAGCTCTTAGTCGTCTTTTACGATATTTAAGAGCAAAGTAAGGGCTGATAGTGTTCGTAGCCGCTACCACACAGCTTGAGGGTATGATATGAACCAGTTATCTATATATATATAAAAAAGAAAGTTGTGTTAGTTACAAAACTTATAACCCGAAAACGGCTGGACCAATTTTTATGTTTTTGAGTTTGTTGTCATCAGGAATAGGATATTAAAATATTACATTAATAAACAAACAAAAAGTCATTAAAAAAACATCAGTTCTAAACGTTAATTTGTTGATGATGTAACAAAACGCAACTGACAGCTCACGTAATGGTTTGTTTAGAAAATACGGGGAAAAGTTGAAATTAAATTTGACCGGTCAGTGTTCGTTTTATGCGGGTGTTACGAACTTTTACAAATATTGTTATAATAAATTATATTGTGTCCATATTCTCATCAACAATGCCTCGACCAATAAGATCAAATCTTTCCCGACAAAGCCGTAACGCAATTAGAATTGGAAACATCACGAATGTAACCACGGCAGTAGAACAAGATATTGCACAGGCAGACTTACTATGATTCTTATTTTAAAGATATAGATATATTCGCTTTATCGGGAATAGTTTTTAAAAAAATGGCTCAGCAATAGCTTGCACATCATAGTGACAATTCCTGAGATGAACTCAATTTACAAATCTAGGTAACCACTCTAAAAAATCTTCATCTACTTTCTTTTTGTAGACTAAGTACTGATAAATCTTTTAGTGCACGTCTAATGTTTATGCCTTTTATTGCGTAAATGTATGTACGTGAACAATGTGAGTTATACTTTCTTATAAAGTTACTTTTTTAACACTAAACAGTATAACTGTTTCTCGTTCCAAATAAAATAAATAAATAAATAAAATACCGCTGCGTTAATATGGCCTAACTTCGTGCTTCTCAATCACAAGAGCAAAGCGAGACAGCCCGTGAAACGGCTCGGTTGACAATGCGAAATCGTCGAGCAAATTTCAGAGATCAACAATTAAATATTTTTCAATGCGCATGAAGAAAAATGTATAACACAAGATACTTCTTCGTCTTGCTGGCACGTTATGAAAATACTTGATTTTTGAAATTGATATATTATTCATATTTATTATTGTAATAAAAAAAAATAACTCAATAATTTTGAATTAATCGAAATCTGCTCATCTCATTCATTAACTGTTAGTTGGAACGAAGTGTGGCGGGTCGGCTGATTTAAATAACAAAAAATAATTGATGAAATTATGAAAGGATCAAAGATCGTAACGCGGTTGTATGAATTATGACGGCTGCTAGATTTCCCAACGGAGCTATTTCTATTCTCGATGGCAATGGCGAAATCTACCTTCAAATTTTCTCTTCATATAATATTGCCTCATTGGTTGAAAATACTGATAAAATCTGGTTAGATCGATTTACAGCCTCCGACATCTCCTGCATACTGAATTACGTGGAAATCATTGGCAACCGTTTCAGAGAATCTGAATATACAGAAACTATCAATCCGCCCTCGTTTCATTTCAGTATACGGTCGCTCTCACTCCGCATTTTAAAACTCTGGTAACTTTATTTATTTTAATTATATGCCGCACATGCTTTCCGTATGGTGACGGAATAAGAATACAATTCACCACCCCCTATCTTACCGTGGGTGATCGTACGAGACGACTAAGGGATATAAAAACGCATATAACATTTATGCGGGAGAAGGAAAACTCGAAACAAAACCTTATACCAACACGTCTGACCTGCGTGGTATAGTAGGTCAGTTTCCCTCCCATTATGGAGGAGGCCCGACTGGGACATATATGGGCTGAGATGATGATGATGTTGATGATGAATTGAAATTGCCATGTGCAAAATGCACATGGTAATTTCAATTTTCATTTTCTTTGTTTTTATTTTTATAAAACACCACCCTTTTTTTGCGGTGGACTATGGACGTGGTCGCGCCCCGCCTAATCGGTCCGGGGCGACGGAAAAGGTTGCGCGCAACCCCATAGACCCACCCTGCAAACACCTCCTTTCGCCGTGCGAGCGGGCCGCCGGTACCCGATCTGCCGTTAAGGAAATAATCCTTGTATATTTTATTTTCTTTTTTTTTGGTAGGCTACGGTCTGGACTCACGCCGTCCGTTCCATCCGGGGCGACAGAAGGGCAACGCGTGGCCCCGTAACCCATCGTATTCACTCCCCATCGCTGTTGGGCTGGCCACTGGGACCACTTCCTTGACATCCGTGGCCAGCCCGACTAAATAATCCTTGTACTGCGGGAGATTTTAGACATATATTTAACGCAGACAACTTACAGCCAGACTCAGAACAATAGTTTGTGGATCCCACAAAGTATTGTCCTGTGTAGGTATCGAACCCACGGCACTGGTTCTATCTCTTGCAGTAAAAATTAATGTACATTAAATGCACCATATATGGGATATATGTATTTAATTGTATTAGAAGTAATACTGTATTATTAAAGATAGATTCGTAAATAACCCATTATTTTTTAGTAATGTGTAAAGTTAAACATTGTCACAGTGAGTTACACTTAGGAGATAGATATATACCATCGTAAACTTTTTTGTATATATTTTTAAAATATACAATTTCGTAGTATATTATTGCACGCTTTAAAACCGAAGCGTTGATGTCTTGCTCTACTCTCGATATATGAAAATCAAGCACTTTTCAAACCTAAAACTGATTGTATTTTTCTCACATTGCACATATTGGATAATATTATTATACATATGTCAAGAAAAACATTCGTTTAAACGTATTTGATATTTTTAAAAAGCAATTATTTTGTTTAAAGTAAGAAAATAGTTGATTAAAAAAAATATTCGTGGACGTCCGGATATTCATTCTGGATCTGGCACGATCACGACCCTAAAAATGTATACATACATTTAAATAATACAAAAAAATATTTTGATACATGTATCAAAATATTTTTTTTAAAAGCTTCATAATCGCTACGCGCGGTTTCCTCTCGAAAATGGCTTGGTAATTCTTTGTCGTTTAATTGCAATTAATAAAAAACTAAACTGCTTAGTCATTATAGTCTGTCTATTCTAAGAAGTGCACTTTGGCAGCTGTCTGAGTAAGTTGTCCTAGGTATGTGAACCAAATAATCGCTATCGAAAATATCCGATTTTATTGAGAAATCGATATTGATTCTTTATAATTAATAATCGGTTTATTTTTTATTTTTCAAAAAGGTGATGAATAAATTAAGTGCTAAATTAGTACTAAACAAATTTAATTATTTCAGCATAGAATCTATTCATCATATTTAGTAGGATTAGGTTCATTAAAAACAAAAACTGGATTTGAAAATAGCTATTTATTAAGAATTACTACTATTACTTGAATTATCAGCGTCGCGAACATTAATAATTATTTCCTCATCAATCAAAGTGTGGAAATGTACATCTCTGTCAAAATCTCTATTCGATTAATTGTATTTTTCTAATATTTTTACCGATTATTTGAATATTCGTGAATTGGAAGTTGTCAAGCACTACTTTATAGAACGTGATGACGTGACATTGTTAGGTCGTCACTAACGATTACTATTTACCTTGTTATTTCTATTTTAAATTAGTTTTACGAGTTTCAACATTAGATTATTGTACAAGAAAGTCACTCGCAATGTTAATTATGTAAATAACTTAATAGTTGTTTAAAATTTCAGATTTACTGTTTACAATCATATGTATACGTTTGACCGAGGTTATTGTGTATTAAAAAATGTAAAACGTTAAAATGCACTTCTTAGATTAGATGAACTATAGTGTATGTATACTTAATGAAAATTGGGTCCGTTTACATTTTTGATATATCTTGTAAGGTTTAGCCAGCGTTTGCATAAAAAATATTTCTTTTTTTACGATATCACATTACAAATCTATTAGATGTTCGTTTTTTTACTATAATATACATGCATGTCTATTAATGAAAACCGCATTAAAATTCGTTCCGTAGTTTAAAATATCTAAGCGTACAGACAACGGCGGCGATTTTATTTTGTACAATGTATGTATAGATATATATGCTTATTCAAAAAAAAATAATTTTAAGTTGCAAAACTAGCGTCCCATCGTAATACAAGGAATATAGTGGTAGGACCATGCTGTTGACAGTTTCCTGTCTACAGCCGCGGGCCGGGTCGTCCGTGGTGATACCACACCGAGCAGAAAACAGGGCAAAAAGAAGTAGCAATATGCTGTTGTGTTTTGTTCGGCGAGCGAGAAAACAAAACTATCTGAGTGGATTTGGGATTTGTATTGGTAGGCAGCGGCCTACCTGTATTGCAAAGGTCTACGGTGGCAGTAACATTAGATGTACTGCTTGTTCGTTTGCCACCAAGAGCAATAAAAAATATTACTTTTAGTACAGGATGTTAATAAAATACTCTTTAATTATATTTCAATATACTTAATCCTTGATAAAAATAATAAAAACTGACAGAATCGTATTTAAAAATCATATCACGTTGAAAGTATCAACAATATGGAAGCACATTCTATCATAAAATATTGCCCGGGAGCCCGAAAGGGGATTATCTCCGGTAAAACGAATACTATTCCGACGAATATGTAGCAGGGTTGTCCCAAATTGATTTATATAAAAAAAAAAACATTTCAAAGTTACGAAGTAAACACACAATTCATCACAGCCTCTCTCGGCCATGGGTGTCGAAAAGTAAGGGATATAATATACAGATAAAATTTATGCAAAAAAAAAAACCAACACGTCTGACCAGCATGGTAATTAGATTAATTTTCCTCCCATTATGGAGGAGGAACAAGCCCAACATTGCAGTGTATATGAACAGAAACGATAACACAAAACACTGTTCAAAAACAGATAGCCGCGTGTTTGATTCAAGCATAATTAAAATTTATTTAATAAAATTATTTTAAAAGACAGCACACCGTACCAAGGAAATTAATCTTAATATGGCAGTTGACTTAACAAATATACAATCAGTGGATACAAAAAACACCCACACTCGGATCAATTTGTAACTGTCCTGCATGGAAATCGAACTTATGACACTCGATAGGGAAGGCCGTTAACCAATCTTTTTAGCGAGGACCTCTTATTTCCCTTGTGTGGGAAAAAAATCATAATCTTTTGATATGGAGAGATGAAATCAATTTTCACTGACAACTTGTAAAAAAAAAAACAAACATTTTCACCATGCAATTATTGTCTTTTGTATTATATTTGTAAATCATATTATACTGAACGGGACGGGGTTATACTGAACGGAAACTAATCCTATTTTACGACATTCACGTGCAAGATAGGGGGTGGTGAATTATATTCTTATTCCATCACCGCACGGAGAAGACAAGAGAAGGGTCGGCATTAATTTAAACAAAAATGCAACTTAAACGTTTAGACAACCCTAGCCTCGGATCAATACATACATATATATTGACGTACCTTTACATAGTTATGTATTAGGGATGTTACGAAGCTACCTAACCGAAAGTATCGGATATCCCATAAAAAATATATACGAAACGGTAACCGAAATTAAAGTTTTGGATATCGCCGGAGCCTCGTAATTGTAACCGAGACTATCGGGTATCCGAAAAAAAAATATATCCGAAACGTTATCTGTAATAAAAGTTTGGTATATCCTCGGTGTCTGTATGAGACACGTTTACGACAGGTTTCATTTCAACCAGCCCAACTGACAGTGTAAATGTAAGCTAAAAAATAAGGCAAATATTATAAAAAGTGCAAAACAAAGGACCGAAGCGCGGCTGTCTGGATGAAGCGAATGCTCGATTTCCCAAAAGACCTATTTTTATTCTTGATAACAGCGAGTGTCTAAATCCACCTTCATATTATTCTAACTATATTTTTCCATTGCCTGAAAACACTGACAAAGCCAATAATTATTACACATATTGACACAATTTACTAGGGGGCTGTTCATAAATTACGTAAGGGATTTTGAAGAACGATTTGGCCACTGTAAGACATCATAAGATTACAAGTGGTAGTACTACACTGTTGACAGTGTACTGTCTATAGCCGCGGGCCGGTCCGTCCAGGGTAGTACCACACTCTCGCAGAAGATCTACGTTTCAGCAGTGGCACTATGCTGTTGCGTTTCGTTCGGTGAGCGAGAGAGCCGGAAGCCCAAATGGGTGGGTTTGGGGTTTGTATTGGTAGGCAGCGGCCTAGCTACACTCTTGGTATTGCAAAGGTCCATGGACGACATTGACACTTACCATCAGGTGTGCTACTTGCTCGTTTGCCACCATAAGCAATAAAAAAAATCAAATATCATTAACTCACTGCAATAACATTAATCTTATTAATTTATCACAGTTTTGACCAGAATTAGTTAAGTAAAATCTAAGATGTTGAATAGAATAGAAAACAAATCAAAACTCTAGGTAACTATCATTCACCCACGGGCTGACTAACCAGTCTGATATAGATTCAATTACCGGAATGACTTGGTTCTTTTTGTTCCTCTAGTCTAGACACTCTTCTAACTTTTCGATATCAATATCTTCATTGTCATACCATTCTAGATCATGAGTATCATTATTGTATAATGTAAGACACAGGTATGGTCCAACTCGACGACGTAATAATTTAATCAGTTGAACAACATTCTCAGTGCGAGCACACTGATACTTGTGGACTGATTGACGATGGATTTTCATAATTTTATTTGATGCGAAGTACAATCCACACGCTGGATATGTACGTGCCATCAATTGCGTTTGAACTGTAGAACAATAAAGTCGTAAGGTGTTAAAATAAAGTCATCCAGACTTTTTCTAGGCTAGGAAGCTGAATGTTCAGAGATAATTGCCCAAATAAACGGCGAGAATTAGTATTTGCTTGGTCTTTAGGAAGCAGAATATCTAAACTTTGAGCTTGTCGAAGAGTGTGCGGTGGCGGAATAAATTCAATAAAACGTCAATTCTTAGGGCGAAAGTGGCAAAATTTTCAATTTAATATCTTACGTAATATCAGGTTCACTACCAAATTCTGCCTATAGTAAGAAGTTATAATATTCAGTCAACAAAGCATCCCAAACGCCTTACATAAAGTTTAATAATAATTGATGAAAAACAATATAATTTTTATATAGACTAATTTTCTATTTGTACTGGCAATGAATTTGTATCAAAATCATCATCAACCTGCTCTTATCCCAATTTATTTGGGGTCGACGCAATATGTCTTCTCCTTCCATACAACTCTATCAGACGTCATCTCTGTGGTCACTCCTTGTCTATCCATGTCATGTTTCACGCAATTCATCCATCTTTTCGAGGAAGCGAGTGAAGTATGCAGAGATAGAGATCTCTGGCACTCTGTTCTCTCTGCCTACCCTGCAAGGGATATGGCGTGATGATATGTATGTATGTATGTTTTCTTCGGTCTTCCCTTACCCCTTAAGCCTTCAACATTCATGCTTAAAGCTTTCCTCACAACATTACTTTCATCCCGTCCCATCACATGTCCATACCATGTCAATCTTTCACTCCTTAATTTTTCCGTCACTGGCGCAACTTTCAAACTTCCTCTTATATGTTCATTTCTTATTTTATCCATTCTTGTCACACCACACATCCATCTCAACATTCGCATCTTCGCTAGATGCAGTCGTCTCTCATCCGTTGCTTTTGTCGCCCAACATGCTGATCCATACAGTACAGCAGGTCTTATTAGGCTTTTATATATTTGGCCCTTTAATTTAAGGGGTACTTTGGGTTCGCATGTTGTACCCGTGACCTGCCGCCATTTCATCCATCCCACATCAATTCTGTGCTTCACCGCACGATCCAGGTCGCCATCGCTTTGGATAAGAGAACCGAGGTATCGAAAGTTCGAGCATACTGGGATAGGTACTCCATCTAGAGTTATGGGTGTAAAATTGGAGAGACCGCCGAAATCGCAGAACATGTATTCTGTTTTTGGTCTGCTGATTTTCAAGCCTACTTTGCTGTGTGGTAGCAGCTACGAATACTACCAACACTTACATCGCTCGTGGATGTCGTAAAAGACGACTAAGAGCTCTTAATCGACCTGGGCCAACTCCATCTGGTGCCGTCTGGTCAACGATTGCATTCTCAATGAGGGTTGACGTCAGGCAGGCGGCCGGTCATAAAACCATAGCCAAAACAAATTGCAATATGTCTGGGAATAAATTAGAATTTGTATCAAAATGTGGGTCAAAATTTAATAAGTAATACTGTAGCGGGGAGATATAAATCTCTGTAATAACGATGACTTATTGGACATACGACACCTTAGTCCTACCGTGACCGTGAACGCTGTGTGCGTCGAGAAAATAAAATGCGATAACATCCGTAAAAATAGTTTATTTCAAAGTACTTCAGTACATTACAAATACATACATACATACATACATATCATCACGCCATATCCCTTGCAGGGTAGGCAGAGAGAACAGAGTGCCAGAGAACTCTATCTCTGCATACTTCACTCGCTTCCTCAACATTCATAATTCTCTTCATACACGCTCGCCGGTTTCGGAGACTCTTGACTCCAACTTCCTTCAGTACATGACCGATCTGGTCTAGGTAGGTTAGTCTCGGTCTCCCTCGGTACCTACATCCTTCCACTTTCGTATTGTATATCTTCTTAACCAGACGTTCGTTCGGCATTCTGTCCACATGTCCGAACCATCGGAGCATTCCCTTTCGCATCTTTACATTACAACTAACATTTACATTACAAATAACAATGGATAAAGCCTTTTTTCTTTCTTTCCTTTTTTTCATCATCCCACACAAACATTGTCCCTGCGTTTCGCCACTTTTAGGGTTAAATTTCACAAAATGCTTTATTATTAGGTCTCAATATGAAGAAAAAATCTACCAAAAGATATAATGTTTCTAGTTTCAGTAGTTTCATCTCGGCGTTGATGAGGCAATCAACCAGCTTCTCTAGATACAGATAGATATACAATCATATGGCAACACAATTTTTAATATATAATTTTTTCTTTACAGTTGGTTTGCACATTGTTTGGACTTGTCATGGCGAAATCAATCAGAAGCAATAGGAGAAGACAATTCTAGAATAGATGATTTTAAGAATACTGTTGATTTAATTTTATTATAAAACAAAGCAAAGTTTAAATATATATATGAATTCAATCTTTTTATTTTTATAACTGACCAATTTATACGGTCCGGAGTGATGTCTGATCATAATTAAAACAAATTAAATGGAGATTCAGAATAATTTGTGAGCTGCACAAAGTGTTGTCCTCGGTAGTAATAGAACACAACACTTGGTACACAAGTTCAGTATCCCAACACTATATGTGAAATTTCAGTAATTACCAGCGCTTCTACAGTGACTTTGCTAGCATCATAGATTTAAATATGTTTTCATATGTTTGTTTCATTGCATGTATTTTTTGTAACTTATTTTTTTTATAACTTAATTCTAAACATTAAAAATGTATGAATAATAGTTTATAATTACTTAGAAAACAGAACCTCCTCCTTTTTAAAGTCAGTTAAAAAATAGAACTAATAGAATAACTATATCGAGAGAACCGGAAGTCAACTGGATGGGTTTGGGGATTGTAATGGTAGGCAGGGGCGTAGCTATAGCCATGGTTATAGCAAAAGTCCATGAGCGGCAGTGACACTTACCATCAGGTGTGCTGCTAGCTCATTTGCCATGATAAGCAATAAATAAAATACATAGAAAAATAGAATTCCTCAAAATCAATAACCAGTGTCACCTGTCAGGTCCTAATGCATTCTTTTAGTGGTCTATAACCATCTTTGGATTATTAACTACTAGTGAAACCGTACGGCACATCGGTTGGATGGTTTCAAAATCTATAAGATACAGCTAGAAATAAATATTATATTTACATACACTACCGTCCAAAAGTTTGGAAGCACACCTGTTTTCAAACAAAACAAATAAATGCCGACTAATAGCGGTAAAAATTAGCAATAATCTTAAGTTTTACAACCTTTTACGACTGTCTACACAAACACAAAAGGATTATTATCCTACATTCATCAAGTTTTATGGAATTCCTTAATATTGACGAAACACGTGTTTTATGACTTAATCCGTCGGCTACTTTATCCTATGCAATGGTGTAGTTTTATTGATAATGTTTGCTGGTTTTAACTTTTTTAGACCTTATTCAGTCGCACTTGAGCATTGGCACGTGAAAGTTGTGATATTAACATTGTCTGTATTCGAAAGATATCGGCTACTACTTTGACCGTATTTTTTCTTCTGAAAATGGCAAAACGCAAGCAAATCACGCTTGAACAGCGAAGCGCTATTTGCACTCTACGCGAGGAAGGATACAGTGAACGTCAAATCGCAGAAAGGCTCGGAATTTCTTGTAAAGGTGTCCACTATACCCTTGCTAGAAAACAAGAAACGGGGAAAAATGAAGATAGAAAGAGATCTGGTAGGCCCAAATCCACAACAAATCAAGAGGACAACTTCATTAGAGTTCTTTCTAAACGGAATCGACGCTTAACTGCACCACAGATCACTGCAGCTCTGAATGATACGCGAGAAACACCCATTTCAACAACTACTGTTAAAAGACGCTTACTGTCTGCGGGATTAAGAGGATGTGTTGCTGCTAAAAAACCCAAACTAACAAATCGACATAAGAAAAATAGACTAGAATGGGCAAAAGCGCATAAAAACTGGACTATAGAACAATGGGAAAATGTCCTTTGGAGTGACGAATCAAAATTTCAGATTTTCGGATCCAATAGACGTGTCTTTGTACGCCGGTCAAAGGAAGAGAGGGCTTCAGAGGCATGTACAGTGCCTACCATCAAACATGGTGGTGGTAATGTCATGGTTTGGGGGTGTTTTGGCAACAGTAAACCCGGCAATCTTGTGAGGATAACCGGAAAATTAAACAAGGAAGGCTATTTAAAAATTCTCCAAGATTCTGCCATACCCAGTGGACTAAGTCTCATTGGTTCTGGATTCATTTTTCAACAGGATAATGATCCTAAGCATTCGTCTAAATTGTGCCAGAACTTTTTAAACAAGAAAAAAGCTGAAAACATTTTAAACATCATGCAATGGCCATCTCAATCCCCTGATCTTTCTCCCATTGAACTTGTTTGGGATGAACTTGACAGGAGGGTGAAAAGTCGTTGTCCTACGAGCTCAGAACATTTGTGGCAGCTATTAGAGAACGAATGGAACAAATTAGATAAAGATTATTTTAAAAAATTGATTAATAGAATGCCCAGAATATGTGAGAAGATTATAAAGGAGAAAGGTGGACACTTTGATGAAGCTAAAATTTAATCTAATTTACCATTGTATATTATTTTTTTATTTTGTTTAAGTTAGTTTCTGTTTGTTCTTTATTTTTTTATCAATACATTTAAATTTAAATGACTTAGTTTGGTTTTATTCGATTTTACCTTGCTGCTTCCAAACTTTTGGACGGTAGTGTATATAATTTTATATTATTTGAACAGGATTTGTTCAGAAACCTTTGTTCCCACCTCTACATCCTTAGTCAAAGCTGTCTTAAAAAAAAACTTTGAAACCATAGTCTCTTAGTATATAAAAATAGTATATGATAATATAATTCTAATGCAAATATTTTACTACCACTATTGTAAGATAAGGAAATAAATTAATTAAATGATAATAAAAAGAAATTTTTATTTGGTCATCGTCTTTCAGTCATTTACCTAATGTTGTTGCCGATGTATCCTTCACAGAAATTAGTCAGCTGAATAACAACTAGTCAGATGCTTAAAGAGACCAGACATACAGTCAATAACCTTTCAAAAGCTATTATTTAATGTAAGTTTCTAGAAAATGGACCATTGTGTGCAAAGCAATTACAGAGTACAGTTAGTGTTATAGATTATCCAGGAGACAACAGAAGGTCCATTCTCATGGTGATCTTACAGCCAGTCTTTACAGCTCACAGGAGGAATTATATTAAAATTTCTGTGGTGACAGAGTACAGGTACATAGCAAAATAGAGACTAGGGGATCACCACTCCCTATTTTGATGGGGGTTATTGTAAAAAATGAGTATGAGATATCATATGGATAAAATATAGATTTTATTTAGGCAAGAGAAGGAAAACTTGAATAAAAACCTTATACCAAGTTGTCTGACCAGAGTGGTGTATTAGGATAATTTACCTCCTGGAGAGGCTTCAGTCCAATAGTGGAACAAATGTGAGCTGAGATGATGAGAGGGCAAGCAAGAGTTATACATTTTATTTTTAACCCACTCCATTTGATAATATTTCCATAGGAATTCTGTCTTCTATAGACCAAAAATATACAAAAGTTATACTCGTTCCAACCATTTATTTTACTTTTGACACATGCTTTAGGACGTAACTGTTTCATTATACGCAATTATTAACTTAGAAACGAGTGAACAGAGAAATATATAAACTGCCCAATAATATTTATATATCTTAATTATTACCCACTAAATACATTAATATGCCGTAAATAGCTCTATTCATAAAATTTAAGTGATAATTCATTTCCGTTATAAAAAAAGTTACGTTCTATCGCATCTAGTGACAGTCACTTTTCTCTGTTCACTCGTTTCAAAGTTAATAATTGCGTATAATGAAACAGTTACGTCCTAAAGCATGTGTCAAAAGTAAAATAAATGGTTGGAACGAGTATAGTTCAAATACCTTCTTATTTATCTGAACATTTAATTCTATTGTGATTATCACATAGGTTTATTTATCATCATCATTCTGCTCTTAACCCAATTACTTATGGTTGACACAATATGTACTGCTCTTTTATTGTACATTTTACAATAGTTTTATATCCAGTTGCCTGCCTTGCATCAACTGTCCTGGGGAATGTAATTCCTGACCGAACTGCATCATATAGAGCTGCCCCAGGTTGATATAAACTTCTTAGTCAGACTATCATTATCGAGAAATAAGTGGATACCAACTTCAACTTCTTGTTATGACTTGATGGATATGCCTGACATTAATAAAATATAACTATTTTCATAGATTCTATCGCGTTTGTATTTGATTTTTAATTGCCTGACGTTAAGAACACTTTACAGTGGTCATGGGAGGACAGTCTTCTCGTGTTCGAAACGACGGGTAATTAAAAGTCAAATACAAACGCGATAGATTCCGTAAAATTAGTTCCATATCATATGTGTAATACTCGCGCAAACATCAGAAATAATTATTAATAAAATATTTACAATTTCCATAATAACGGGGCCGGCGTACATAATATACCGTACAGCCTATAGAAACTAAATAAAAAAGAAATCATTGACTAAGCAAAATTATTTATACAAATTCTTATTACATTATTTACCTGGATTCATCGGTTACTTCAACTTTTATATTTACAAATTCACTTCCCGAATCTGTATCTAGCGATTCACATTCAGGACCGTTTTCCGTCGACTCCGGCAAGTCGATGGGCTCTTGTTTTACAGTAACACTTTCCATGGCCATTTTTTATTTAGATTAAACCGGTATGTACATGTTCACTATTGACTGTTCATGTAATGTTTGTTTTTAAATTTACGAAATTAGTTAAACACAATCAGATATATATACACCAATCCGGAAGGATAAAAATATTTCTTTGATTCGCTCGAATATAATCCACAAATTACGTATTATAGACTTTATGTGACAGTACTGACATCAACAGCTATGCAGCTGACAGCTGACATAACAAACCACAGAACAATATACTCCGAGAGAAAAACGACAACTTCATACTTTAGAATTGCTTACACGGTGCACACTAGTGCTCCAGTTTATTCCATCGAAAACATTCGTAGAGCGGGATATTTAAAAATATAATTATATTTTTAAATATCCCGCTCATTTCAAAAGAATATTCAGCTATCGAATTTCCGATTGCTGTTTTTGCACAATACAATTTATGTACATACCTTTATTCGAATGTATAAAAATTGTGCAAAAACAACAAACAAAAATACTTTGTAAAGGGATTTACAATGGTAAAATAAAACAAGATGTCAGACATTCTCTGTAAGATATTTATTTGAAGTCATAGCACAATTTTACGCACTTTACAGTTTACTTTCAAGCCTTTGTAGAAAATAACAAAAGCGTCAGTATCTCACAAATATAATGAGTCTCTATCTCTTAATATCTTAATAGATAAAACAAAAGTGTCAAAATTTCACAATGGAGTTTTTATCTCATCAGTTATTGTAACACAACACTAAAAGCGTCAATTTCGTCACTGATGATTGAAAACACTGTAAAATCACAATTATCTTACGAAACTAACATTTAAAAACAAGTAATAGATATTAAAATAGAAATAACGCCGAACGCAAATCCAAACAAGTCTTATCAAATGCACAGAGTAAGAAATATTATGATCAAATCATAGAGTAAAATAATGGATTAATTTGTCAAAAATTTTTTTTTTAAGATTACGTCAGTGACATGATACTTATGTCTCATTCTTTAATAGAGCACCATCGCTTTTGTACCGATAAATCCAGTGTAGGCATAGTCTGCTTTGAAAGCTGACTCCCTGTGTAACAAACCAGCGACGTATTAGTGACGAGTGAGCTATTCGCTAGAAATGTTAAATCGATTCCAAATTCACTTGATCAATATTTTTTAAAAATATCCCATCCATGGAACTTCATAAACATAGTTATCAAATTTAATTTCACTAAGTGAATAATTGTACGAAACTAATTACTAAACTAATGAAGCCATGGAAATAGAAGATAGAGAAAAGATAGAGAGAATATTTGGGAATTTCTGTACCTGAATCTCTAAAAGAAAATTAAATATTTAAAAATTGCTGTTACATACATACATACATATCATCACGCCATATCCCTTGCAGGGTAGGCAGAGAGAACAGAGTGCCAGAGAACTCTATCTCTGCATACTTCACTCGCTTCCTCAACATTCATAATTCTCTTCATACACGCTCGCCGGTTTCGGAGACTCTTGACTCCACCTTCCTTCAGTACATGACCGAAAAAATAAAAAAAATTGCTGTTAATATGTATATTTAAACTTACTCTCTATCATGGTTTACATTTACCAGAATAGACGAGGCTAGAAAAATATTGCAAGTGATTGCAGAACTTACCTACTGCGAAAGCGATAAACACAAATATACAATGTATGTATTCATATTTTTATTATTAGACTTTAATATTTATCGTTTCAGGCAGATCTCCCCATTGTGTGCAATGTTTTTGTTTGATCCGTGTTAAATAATCCTTATGTAGATCACGGGTTAATAATTAATACACTTTGTTACCCTTTTACTTCCATGTGGGAATCGTATAAAGAGGCTAAAAAACAAGGTGTTGGCGCTGTAATTGACATGCTTGGTAGGCGGGTTGGTGATTGCAGTAACATGTTATACGTTTTCTAGGAGATAGCTGTTGCACACTTTCCTAGTGGGACCGCCCGTCCATTTTACAAACGTTATCTTCTTCTTATGTATTGGCAATCAGCTACTTATACGAGCCAGTGCCAGTGTCGAGTTATGAATATCTTCACGTTTTTAGTCTTTCAGGTTAGTCATTGTCTAAGTCAAATTGTCACCATCAACAGTGTTATGGCCACACTGTTAATGGTATCTTGTGGAAAATTTGATGGAAAATGAAAACGTTGTAAAGCACTTTTATATGAAATTCACTACATCCCAGTAGTTCCGCCGCATCACATTACATAAAATGCTATCAAAATTATCTAATACAGTGTTTCCCAACCTTCATTTCGCCAAGCCTCCCCGAGCTAAAAATAATATTTTCATGCCTCCCCTTAGGTAAGTCTCAACATAAATAAGGAACGCACATTTTATTTATTAATTAAATTATTTATTAATTAAATTATTTATTTTTAGGTATTTTAAATAGGTTAAATACAGATACAATATATTAATTAAGGGTGTAGATTGTTGGCCTGAGATCTCGATTTCGAGCGACCGCAGCGCCAAAGTTTAATGTAACATCTGACGGGGCGGATGAATGACCTAGAGAGCGCGATTTTCAAAATGTTTTGCAACAAACGTTCCACGTTGAGAAATTGTTATTGAACTTGAATATTTACAGCATAACAATAACGTTGAATTTTTGGAAACTAGCTGTTGATTCTTTTTAATGGATTAATAAGAGTAGTTGAGACACAATTTTTATGTTTTTCTATCATTACATTACATAGTATAAAACAAAGTCGCTATCCGCCGTCTGTCTGTCCCTATGTATGCTTAGATCTTTAAAACTACGCAACGGATTTTGATGCAGTTTTTTTTAATAAATAGAATGATTCTTAAAGGAAGGTTTATATGTATAATACATGCATAATATAGTAGAGAAACGCTGATTAATTTAGAGGTTTCTAATGTGATGTCGTAAATAAGCACGTTTTTTTGCGCTTATATTGCAAACGTTGGCTGAACCCTACGAGATAGACCAAAATAATGTACTACAGTATTATCCATCTTAAAAAGTTCAACAAAAAAGTCCACGATGGCATATGTCTATCTCTTAGGGATAACCCACCGTAACCATTTTTTATCCTCTACTAAAAAATGATTATTTACCAAGTGATTTTATACAATACAGCATTAATCCTTATCCAATTAAGTACTTAAATAAATTGTGCATTTATTATAGATCAATATGCTTTTTATAGTATGTAATTTAAGTGAATATTGCCGAAGATAGCGAGGGCGGGTTACTAGTTTATAATATAATATACAATCAAGAGCAGGTCCGGACTGACATTTTTGTATTCTACTTACCTAAAATTCCAACTATGTATTTATTTGTAATTTCACTACCAAAATTTATTCTAATTCGTAAAATATTCAATAAAATAATTGCAAATTCAGTAGGAAGTGTGTTTATCTCTACGCAAGGAAATGTGCCTATTGCGTAAACTCAAATACTTACTTTTTGTTTACGATCACCTCGTCGATATCTAAAAAAAATCCTAGGGTTTTAAAAAAAATGACAATAAATGAAACACAAGTATAAAAATGATTTATTTACTACACAATAACAAATATGAGTCGCCATTACTCGCTATCTCAAAAGCGTGCTAGGGTTGTACAAAAATTAGTAAATAATTCTGTGATAATTGTAAATTATTAATATACTAATTAAAAGTATGTAATTAAACAATAACGAAATATGAGTTCAAAATTCTAATGTTTTTTCATTCGATTACGGATCAAGTTCTGATTTCTGCTAATTTGATGATAAAATCAATGGCTATCACAAAACCTATCAGAATGAAAACGTTACCAGCTGCCCGATTCACGTAAGTAATAAAAACCGTAGCGCAGTGACGTCACTTCGTTTTTTGCAAATTTAGCCCTTTTAACCGACTTAAAAAAAGGAGAATTCTCAATTCGCTGTATTTTTGAACCAATTTTTATGATTCTTTACACCAGGTAACTCAGAAATTGTATAGTAATTGAGCTATTGGAAGATTTATGACAATCCAAGACTAGATAAGTAAGTGCGTTTAAAACAGAAAACCAAAAGGCGATTTCTAAGTTCCTAAGTTAAAACGACTTTTGGACTGGCGTGTTTACGTGAATCGACTGGCTGGGTAGTTAAGTTACCTGTATCTTTCAAAATCATTAGGCGTTCTTCTCTTTCATAACACGTAAAGCTCTGTCTTTCCTCTCTTTCATAGCCTCTATGATACTGGGCGCGTCACGAATGGGCATGCTTCGTGACTGCCGAGGATCAACTAATTCTGGAAGTAGGCAATCGTAATAAAACCTAACTAATTTCATCTCCATTTTCTCCTCCCAAAATTTGTCGTCCTTTTCTATAATATAAACTTTCATAGGTACAGTAGCACCAAACCAGATGCCAAGCATGCAAACGTTTCTTTTAGTAATATGTACCTGTCCCTGAATTTGGAAATACCAGTTATGATTTTTATTTATGACATAACCCTTGGAAGCCTTGTCCTTAACCCAAAAGGTATGT
The DNA here is from genome assembly GCA_905163515.2 of Lymantria monacha. Classification (NCBI taxonomy): domain Eukaryota; kingdom Metazoa; phylum Arthropoda; class Insecta; order Lepidoptera; family Erebidae; genus Lymantria; species Lymantria monacha. The sequence continues at coordinate 24,023,154 of LR991104.1, read as the reverse complement.
TTGGCCATTGCTTCATCAAGAGTCATGCCAGCTAACGAATGTGGGCACTTAATTTCAATTAAACCGTTTGCATAAATGCCATCTGGTGTAGTACCAAGAAATTCATATTGATCGTCGACGAACAAACCGCAACCTTGTATACTAATATTCTCTTGAATTTCTAACTGTTTAATTGCGGTTTCTTCGTTTTCGATACCGTACCGTACAGCAGGCAAACTGGAGATATTACTACCATAAACGATTTTACGAACAAGAACAGCACAACTTGTGCTCTCTCGTTTTTTACAAACTTCCCCGAACGATGATGAGGTTAGTAATTTTCTCCTTGTACTCATCCACTCAGAACTACTTCTTTGCAAATGGGGCGACCTTTCAAGCTCCTCTCTTTCAGCACAAGACAACTTTAATGGCCGGTTTCTGAGTCTCTCAGTTAAACTATCAATAGCTATTGGTTCAATAAAGTTAAACGTAAGATAAACGCCTGATAACTGTCACTGCGTTTCTGAATACCCAACATGCTGTCAGATAACTATGAAACCGATAACCAGTTTCTTAAATGGTCGCTAGATGGATCTTTTCACAAGATCGAGTTTACAATTGATTTTTTCGTTTTATATTGTCATTATTACCAAATATAATTAACACACATATATTTTCGAAAGTAAATATGTGAATTGAAATTATTCTAGTTATAAAACAAGACAATTCATAATGTTTTAACGGCTGTATTAACGAGCGACAACGTTGTCAAATCAATACGTTAAATTTAAAAAAATACTTCGTTTTGTTTGTCTGCGTGGATTTGAAAGCGGGTGGTATTTTAGTTTCGTTTGCACCTAGTTATTTATTAATTATTATTAAATAATAATTAAATCTAACAAGCGTAGAAAATATTTCACTGAAAGTGAGAAGTATACATAGAATTTGGTGGCATTATCGACAACAATAAGATAGATGGGGCAATAAAAATTTGTTCCAACACTGACGAAGTAAATTTATTATTAGCATCTGGAGCTAATGCACCGTTAGTTTTAGTTTAGTTTTTTGCAAAAAGATATATCACAGTGCCTTTGTTAAAGCAGTATCTCACTTTTGAATTCTTTATTCGTAAACATTTCGAAAGCATTTTTGCGATTCCTTTGGTTTCGAGATATGCACTTATTAACAATAGTCTCCTAAATTTCTGTATCAGTCTTCGATGAACTACTTGGTACATACCAATAAATAACCAATTATAATTATAACTATTATTACGTTAGATGTATGTACAAAGTGGAACTCCAAATTTAAATAAACAAAAATTACAAAATGTTTTTAGGTTAGTTCTAACGTCAAACAATACTTATCGAACCGATAAACGCTCCTTTTTGGTCAGTTAAGTTAAACCAAGCTTAACTGAAGTTTGTTGTATGATGGTGTGTTCAGAAACGCAATTCGACGAGTTATTGAACCGATAGCGCCATCGAACGTTTAAACTTCAGTTAAAAGTACCTCAGAAACCGGCCATAAATCGGCTAAAAAGGATGACTTGGCTTTCTCATATAATTCTGGACTCAGATCAGGTTTTTCGCAGTTTGGTCCATAGTGAGCGTCTTTCGATACAGCGCTGTGGCTCTTTTTCAATCTTAATTTAGGTTTAGCAATTAAACGGATTCTACGATTACAATTTTCCACTTTCGCGATCAAAGGATTAGGACTAGATTTAAATATTACTTCATGAGTTTTACTATGAATCGATCCTGTATTAAAAGACACAACAGCAGCTGCGCATCGGCCCGCATAAGAACCACGGGAAGAATAATTTACACGCTTATCCCCTACTAATTTGGCAATCACTGCGTTAAAACTTTCAACTATATTACTTGTACAATTATGAATTAAACTTCTAGAATGATATGACAGTCTTTTACTTAAAATGTGTACCGCGTCCATTAATCCGCATCCAACAATTGCTGGAAGCAACCCAACAGGTTCTATTCGACGAGTATCAGGTCTACAGAAATACTCCTTGCAATATTGGTGATTACCAAATACGTGTTGTGGACCATTTAGGATATCTTCACTAAGATTTTTTATTTTTTCTTCGAGTGACTGATTTTGATCGCCCCAATATTTAATAGCGCATTTTACACCCGTTCTTAAACGCAAATACCTTTCTTTTAGGAATTTCCGCAATTCGCAAGGATACTTAGTGTCTTTCGACAGTTTCTCCAAGCTATTGCAGTAGTTTCGTAAAAGATGATTTTTGCATTCAATTTTCTCTACTGTTAAATTACCGTACGGTCGCGAATCTAATATTTTTTTATAAGTACTGGAATCGCCGTCTGCTACAAATTTATTATAACTTACACCGTGATCAACAATGGAACGTTTAAACCCGTCAACTATTATGGTCGATTCCATACCGGTAGATGATCCCGAATAATTCTTGAAACAACGGTGTTCCGAGGGCTGACTGTCGTTCTTTGCGGCTCGTGCACAAACTACGCAGTATTTATTTTTAACTCCAAAAAACAATACTTTATTAGTTTTAATGCCAATTATCGCAGCTGCGCCGGACAAGGCGGAAAAATTCTTACCATAAGATCTCTTGCTCCAACAACCGTCAACAGCAACAGATATTAATAGTGTACCATTTTTATCAACACTACCTATAGACACTGCGTACTCCGCTTCTTCCTTGACAGCTTCTGCCATGGAATGTGCTGCTGTCTTTTCCCACCAATCGCAAACCGTATTATTAATTTCATTGTATAATGAAGGTGACATGATTGTTAGGGCTACTGCGGCAGTTAATGTTTTTAACTGATAGTAGCTCCCACCAGATGATATGATACCAGATACAATTTGATGATTCACTTCAATTCTATCTTCTTTCTTTTCAATCAAACACACAGTAAATTTCATACTACACATACTACATTTCATGATGAGTTTTGAGTCCAGACCAACTTTTACTTCACCTATTATACTGAGGTAACTTAACTTACAATCCATTGGACCGTGGTTCCCTATGGCCTGAAGAGCTTTAAAAAAAAAAGAAACGTCTACAACTCTACGCCCAACTTCCATTTCATCCACCTTTCCCTCTTGGTCGTTTTCAATAACTAGTTCCTGTAAAGAAAGATAATGGCTTGATTTTTTTTATAAAAAATAATTAAAAATTTAAAAAATGCAACAGAATTAATACAATATTAGGTTCCTGATGAATAGAAATTATAATTTCTTTACGCATTAGGTATTGTTTTTTTATGACGTCACCTATTTGAACGTAAATTTTCTTTTGAGAAAGTAATTGAGAAGTATTTCGGTACTAAGGTGTTTGTCTCTCGATGAAAATAATAAATATTGCAAGAAAAAATCTATAGGTAGGTATTGAGATTTTGTCTTCGCCCATCACTAACTAAGTAGTTTGTTTATTTATGTAACAAGTCTACAAGAATTACGTATAACAACTTACCTCTATACAGCGCGTAGCATTGTTGCTCAGAGTCTCGGCCCCAAGGTTTTCTTTATTTTCAATACTGGAAATATTATTCATCAATATTATCCACTTTTTATTTATTTTGTACAACCCTAAGCCAGACGCTAAGCGCCTCGCGTCTGTTTGGCGGTATAGGTATAGGCATGTCGACAAAGTTGCGCTGTCGCCTACCTACTTCCACAATTTGATATTTAGACAATACTAGCCGACCCGGCGAACTCCGTATCGCCTTTTTTTTTTAAAAAAATCCTATTATTTTGATATTACATACAGATACTTCAATTTTATTTATCAGTATAGATATAGATAATACAAACCAATATTTACATGTTATTGTAGGTATATGTCTGAATCGGGCGATCTAAATCATATGACATATTGTATTAGCTTTGTAATGTACCCTGTTCAAATGCGATAATAAATAAGTAGGGAGGAACTTACATTTTATTCCGAGATCTTTTGGCTTTCATATTTTTATAATGCATACAAAACTTTCTTTTCCCTGGCATGACACTCAAATTCAATCAGTCCTGTGAAAAAAATAGCCTATGTTGCTCAGTGATAATGTAGCTTTCGAATGATAAAAGAATTATTAAAATCGGTCCAGTACTTTTTGAGTTTATTCGTTACATACACAAATCCAAATCTTTCCTCTTTATAATATCTATTAGTGTAGATATTGTATTTTTTACGATTTATATCTAGTTCCATCATGGTTTTGCTTTCAGACATTCATTATATCGATACTTTCTACTAACTGAAAATAAATTAATTATAAAAATGTTATACTTACAGTTATTTACAAAAAAACACAAATTCACAATACGTAATTCTGCTGTCTGCAACTGACAAGCGTGGTGTCGCGTTCACTTACAGAAAGGAACTGCCGTTAGTGACCACCGAGATTGCACGAATGAAACGAACGCTTTATCCCATACATTTGTGTATGAAAAATTTACCTTAAAATATATCTAGATTTTAGGGCTTTAAAAGAGGAAGTCTTTGTTTGTAAAGGTATAAAAAAAAGTATACAGCTATACTTATTGGTTTCTTCAGTGTTCAAAAAGTGTTTCTTTTTATCAATTTGTGTTGATTTATGGGGTTAAATCTGAAAAATACGAAGTCATGTTTTTGCATTTTTACTCAATTTTGTGCGTTTGTTGACGTTTATTATATAACAACTATTAGGTTTAAGAGTTTAATATAAGCATGAACATACTTATTGGTCTTTGATTGTAATATATACAAATTATCATTGATATCAATCATATGTAAATAGGTTAAATATGAAAAATCGTAACACTCTTTTCGGTGATTTTCACGATCTACACCCTTAAGGATAATGAACGAAAGAATACATTTGAATCATTAAGTACTTTTACAAAAATCTAAATAACTGACATTTTGGGTTTTTTATTTTTCTCTCACACAAAACAAATCAGGTTTTCATGAAACTTGGTGAAAATGTTCGTTTTTATGTCACAGTTGCACTATAATTGGCACATTGGATTTTTTGCAGAATCGTGATAAACCCGTTTTAAACCTACAAAGCCCACATCCTCCCACTTCCCGACCTCAAATCACCCGTAATTTTTTTTTAAAAGGAGACGAAACAATTTCATACTTAAATATCCCACTTAACAGATTTAAAACACAACTTGGACTTTTATGCGAACGAACTATTGACAGAAGCGAGTAGGTACGGCACGCAATTGTTTTAGTGACGGACATGACAGATGGATGCAAGCGGGAAGGTGGGGCCGGGAGCGTGTCATACGTCGTGTTGTGACTTGTAGAAACTTGTTCAGCAGCGATTGAATGGCAATTAGGAACAATAGGGAATATGCATTTTTTTTAATTGTTTCTATCGATTACTTATGTTAATATAATACGGTAAAAAGTATATTGTACACAGAAAAGTCAACATTTATTTTAAACTAAATATTAAAAGCTGTAATGACTGTTTTTTTTTGGAAATGTAATCTTACATATTACGTACTTACGACGCCCCCCCTAACATTTCTCTACGCCTCCCTAGTGGGGCGTGCACCCCTGGTTGGGAAGTCCTGATCTAATATAACATATTAAAACACTGAGATAACGAATATAATACAAGAGCACCACATGACGGTTTCAAATGCCCGTCAAAAGTAGTGTTGCATATCGATAGTTTACTATCGATAGACAATCAATTGTCTATCGATAGTTTACGTATAAGCAATAGTATCAATAGTATTGCACGCCTCATAAGCGAAGCGTTGAGGTCTTGCTCTACTCTCGACATATGAAAATCAAGCACTTTTCAAACATAAAAATGATTGTATTTTTCTCACATTGCACTTTAGGATAATATTATAATATATATGTCAAGAAAAAACATTCGTTTAAACATATTTGATATTTTTAAAAGCAATTATTCTGTTTAAAGTAAGAAAATAGTTGATTAAAAAAAATATTCGAGGACGTCGGATAATTTTTTTTTTGTATCTGGCAGCATTTACGACCGTAAAACTTAATGTATCATAATATTTATTTATTTAAAAGCTTCATAATCGCAACGCGCTGTTTCCTTTCGAAAATGGCTCGGTAATTCTTTGTCGTTTAATTGCAATTAATAAAAAACTAAACTGCTTAGTCATTAGTGTATGTATACCATATGAAAATTGGATTCGTTTACATTTTTTTGTTCGACCATTCTGACAGGCAAAGGAAATAAATCCCATTCAGCCTATACAGCTATGTTTAACTCTACGTCGAGAATGGCACGAAATTTCAAAAGTATTTCTTTTCTTTCATTACAAGCTTATACTTAGTTTCACTTGTCCCATTGTCTGTAATCAAATCTTGCAAGTTAAATTTGATCCACTTCCCGGTTTCTGATTGAGCTGAAATTTTGCATGTGTTAGATTAATAATAGAAGAAATGTATAGGTATATTACATTTAAAAAGGTAATAAGATTCTATTTTACGTCGATTTAAAAAATAATGATGAATTACGATAGGATTTGTGTTATTAGGGTGAAAAGTGGATTTAAATGAAATAATATTCGCTGATTTGATATCAAAGTTGTGGGTTGTCTGTTGTTTGTGCAGTTTGTGGGTATTTAAGGAGCGATAGCGCGGTAAAACGGTCAGTTGCTGTTGGCTTTCGTACTGTTAACATCTAAGGTTGTATTTTTGTATCATTATGTAGTTGTGCATTTCATGGTAATACTTTTGCTTATTTTCATTGAATAGTATTATGATAAATTGATATGTTAAATTAAATGTATTTTAATAAGGTTGTTTGCTTTACTATCTTATTTATCTGATATGATAATAACCTGATACCTATTACAGATAATATTGAGTATTAATAATACATATATCTAAATATAATACCTATATATATACAAAAAATATAATATATACACAATTAATTTAACATAAGATGTGGGATAAATACCTTAATTACTAATACACCTAATATCCGAGTTTCAGAATAGATCCCGCTGTCTTAGAAGTTCTCCAGGCAATCTAAGATGCTGTATCTGGCAATCATCATGCTGATGATGACATAGCAAATGCAGCCTTCTACCTAGCGAAAAGTGACGAGGGCCGTGATGCAGAAGGCTGAGGTCTCAACATCGAGGAACTGTCTTAAAGTATTGGGATGGCGCAGTATCGGTACCATCGCAGGAGCTGGTAAGGCATTAAAGGGCTTCGCTCTGGTATATTTAGTCATAAAGACCATCTGAATGTCGACTTGGGTCACATTTTTGTACAGAACTCGTTGACTTATTTTCCAAAAGAAAAAGTACAATAAATGGGACTTGAGTCTGATCGCGAGAGATTACGTTTTACATTAGGTATTTAGTGTCTAGACCTTCGCTATCGATTTTCGATCCTAGCTTACAAACTGAATTATATGACGTTACTAGTGATATTAGATATTTATTTTATTGCAGAAATTTAATAATTTTAGGGTGCCTATTTCAGTAAAAGAACAACACATATAAGTTGAAACATAGTTCATACGATCTAGAAACTTTAGCCATTTACAATGCTGCTAACCCATTTAGCTCGAAGGTGGCTAAATATGCAGTTTGAAATTACTTACTAAAGGGACAATATATAAGCTATTTCGATTTCCTCGGTCGAAATCCTATTGAACTGCCTATGGCTATGCCTAATACTGTAAATTTAATAGATGCCACCCAATCTTGGTTAGAATTTTCACATAGAGAACAAACGTGAGAATAGACTCAAAGCAAAATGTAGGTAGTTCGTAGTAATTTGCTATATTACAAGATTAATCCAAATAGACATATAAAGTTAAATATTGCAAAGTATATTACGCCTATTTCACGAAAGAAATTGTCATATTGGTTTTGAGAATAACTAGCTAGTTTAAAAAAATATATAGGTAGCTGAATACATTTGTTAGTTTTATAAACTTATATATTGCCACAATATGATAATTATTGGGGGGCATAGTCCGGAGCGTGCTCGTTCGCGTCCCCTGCCAGTCTAATTAGACTGCTAATCCGGCTCGAAATGCGTACCGCAATGCGGGTTAGGGCGTCCCCCGGAGGCGACGCGTACCGACCCGCCCCCGTCGGTACGAACATCGGCAGTTGCGGCGATGGGGGCCGCCACCCATCACGCCTTGCCCAGTTAGGCGAGTCGAGGAGAGCGGAGTGCCGGGTGGGCACGTGGAATGTAAGAGGTTGTGTGGAAGGTAAGTTGCACGAGCTGATATCCGTCATGGCGGACAAACAGCTGTTTGTCCGCCATGACGTTCCGTTACACAGAGCACGTCTAGCTAGACGTGCTCTGTGTAACAGAGACCAAGCGAAGGGGCAGCGACGCCTGCGATCTTCCTGGTGGCGGGATGGCTCTGTGGTCTGGTGTACCACAGAGCGATCGAGCCAGCATGGGGGTAGGAGTGCTGTTGTCCTCTCGCTTGGCCTCAGGTGTGAAGGATTACGGAATGTATGATCCCAGACTTCTCTGGGTCCGTATAAAACTAGGTGTCACCAAGGTATTCATGGTTGTAGCATATGCTCCCGTAGGATCCTCGGTGGCATCAGACCTAGAGAAGTTTTGGGACAATGTTAGGGAAGTTCTGGATATGGCAGAAACCAGTGAACGCGTGATTGTATGCGGAGATTTGAACGGATGGGTGGGGACCAAGCGTCCCGACTATGAGGACGTACTTGGTCCATTTGGTGATAAGAGAGTGAACGACGCAGGTAGGCTCATAGCGGATGTATGCATGGAGAGAAACCTTATTGTGTCAAACACATTTTTCCAACATAAGGACATCCATATGTATACATGGAGAAGGAATGAACAGAAAAGCATAATAGATTTAATTTTGGTAGACAGTCGCCTCCGAAGCAAAATGTTGGACGCAAGAGCCTACAGGGGCCCCACAGTCGACACGGACCACTATCTCGTTATTGCGAGATTTAGTGGTCTGTTCAGAAAGTGGAGGCACTGGCGAGAGCGTGTCCACTTCGGAGGGCTTGAAAGAATAAAGGTTGAAAGGTTGCAAGAAGAGTGTGTAAGAGAAAAGTATGCAGAGGGTGTCCGAGAACGGCTGACGATGGCAAGCCAGCCGCAATCGGACATTGAAGAATGCTGGAGAGTATTGAAAGAGAGTATGGTAGATACAGCGAAAGAAGTATGTGGAAGTTCAAAGAAGCATAGAAAAACAAATGGTGATGCATGGTGGGATGCGGAAGTGGCAGCTTCCGTAGAGCAAAAGAAGAAAGCGTGGCTGGACTATGTCTCTTCTTTGAATCTGAATGACAGTATGACTGAACAGAAGAAAGAAATATATCGGCAATGTAAGAATGACACCAAGGCCTTAGTGAAAGAGAAACGTGATAGAGCAAGTATGAGTGTAGAAGATAGGCTGACTAAAAACTTCGAGGGTAACACCAAACTCTTCTGGAGGGAGGTGAAGAAGTCTCGGGGTGGTTGGTCAGCCTTCAGAATGAATAAAATAAGGTCTAAAGGTGGAGACATTCTTACACAAACACAAGACGTGTTAAGCCGATGGAGTGAATATTTTGGCGATATGTATGCGGATGCTACGGTTGGCGCCGGTGTTGGATGTGGTTTAGTAGATCAACATTCGACAACGGCGTCCTCCGATGGCATCAGTATGGATGAAGTTGAATGGGCGATAAGAAGTTTGAAAAATGGTAAGGCAGCGGGCATTGATATGGTGTCTGCCGAGATGATCAAGCTTGGTGGCTCTTGTGTCTGGGAGGCGTTCCTGTTGCTCCTCAATTTATGTTGGAGCTCGGGAATGGTTCCCAGGGACTGGAATAGCGCAGTCATCGTGCCTTTGTTTAAAAACAAGGGTTCACGTTATGACTGCGCAAATTACAGAGCCATAAGCTTGACCAGTTTGGCAGCAAAAGTGTATGGCAAAATTATTGAAAGGAGAATGAGGATGGTGTCCGATGGTTTACTGTGTGAGACACAAGGAGGTTTCAGGAGTGGAAGGGGATGCATGGATCAAGTGTTCTCTCTGCGCAACATTGTGGAGAAGCATCTGGCTCTAGGTCAGAGGGTTTTCTGCAGTTTTGTGGATCTGGAGAGAGCATTTGACACGGTTGTACGAAAGGAACTTTGGGACATTTTACCGGAGTATGGTATTAACGGTAAACTGCTACAGGCTGTGCAGTCCAGTTACATGGGCTGTAGAGCCTGTGTGCGGCTGGATGATGGAATGTCGCCTTGGTTTGACGTCAATATTGGCGTTAAGCAGGGGTGCGTTCTGTCAGCCAGGCTGTTTATCATATATCTGGATAAATGTCTCCAAAGGTTGAACGATATGAATGTGGGAGTCCAGATGGGCGACTCAGTGGTCACTGCTCTGCTTTATGCAGATGATGCAGTCCTGCTGGCACAGTCAGCGACTGACCTGCAGACCCTAGTCGACACAATGACAGAAGATTGTAAGAAAAGGGGTCTACGCGTGAATGTGAGCAAAACCAAAATAATGGTCTTTGAAAGAGATAAAACCAGAACAGATGTAAGAGTAACAATAGGTAATGATGTACTAGAGCAAGTGGATGAATTTGTATATCTTGGATGTGGATTTAGTCGAGATGGAAGGTACACCACTGATATAGAGCGAAGAGTGAATGCGGGAAATAGAGTGAACGGAGCGTTGGGGCAACTTCTCGGCAGCCACCACCTCAGCCAGAAGGCACGTGTAGCAATACATAACGCAGTGCTTGTCCCAACATTACTGTATGGAAGCGAGAGTTGGGTATGCAGAAAAGAGTATGATAGTAAAATTAATGCGGTCGAAATGCGATCTCTGCGGAAAATCTGTGGAGTTAGGCTGACCGACCGCATTCGTAACGACGACGTAAGAGAGCGAGTAGGTATGAAAGAAAGTATTGGTGTAAAGATGCGAAAGGGAATGCTCCGATGGTTCGGACATGTGGAAAGAATGCCGAACGAACGTCTGGTTAAGAAGATATACAATGCGAAAGTGGAAGGATGTAGGTACCGAGGGAGACCGAGACTAACCTACCTAGACCAGATCGGTCATGTACTGAAGGAAGGTGGAGTCAAGAGTCTCCGAAACCGGCGAGCGTGTATGAAGAGAATTATGAATGTTGAGGAAGCGAGTGAAGTATGCAGAGATAGAGTTCTCTGGCACTCTGTTCTCTCTGCCTACCCTGCAAGGGATATGGCGTGATGATATGTATGTATGTATGTTAGAGATGGGCGTTTTCAGATTTTTACGCAAACCGATACAAATTCGATTTCTGATATTGAAATCGATTTAAAAAACCGATTTCAGAAATCGATTTCCAGAGCGATTGTCGGAGCGGATTTACCTTAGTCTCGATCGATATTCGATGGTTTTAGTTATTTTAGCGTAGCAAACGAAAAACGCAAACGAACAAACGCATTCAAAATATTTTTCTTTAGTTTCTTTGTTGATTGGATTTAGGTGTACGATTTTCCTTCATGCTTTATCTAGGCTTAACTAGAGTAGGTACTAGACTAGCAAAAATGTTTTGTTTTGAGTGTGATACAAAACTTTCTGGCGTATTTAAAAATCGTCATATTTACAATGATTTCATGATTATATTACATAATGTACATTTTTAGTATGGTTTTTTTCTTACCATTTTACATTTAATAGTTATTTCTTATTTATCATCAAATCGTATGTACGATACTAACATACGTTAGTATAGTATTGAATCATAAAATACCTATATAATTATATAGTTCACGAGAACACAAAAATAACATTACGCGCACACTGCACGTATCACCAAGGTCAAGTGTGGATCAAAACTCTCCAATAATTCAAAAAATCTATTTAACAAACGCAAAACTTAAACGTATTGCGTAATATTATCATGGAAGTAGTTGCATTCTGATATAGATCTTATTCCCTGTCCCGTATAATTCTGTTTCGTATCAATCTGCCATTCTTAGTTTCTTAGAAACCGCAATTCTTTCCATCTCTTTCACTGCACTAAACGATCGCTTAGTTAGAATGAAAGGAGGCGAATTTTAATGAAATTCGCTTTCTCTCATTCTGACTAAGCGATCGCTTAGCGGAGTGAAAGAGATAGTTAGTAAGTTTTCAAATATTGGTTTGGTTTGCAAAACTAGCAATAGAAAACGATTGCGCGATGATTAGATTTATTATTAGTTTGCGTTTTCGTCGTTTTGTTTTGATATGTGTTGATTTAGTTTCTGTCGAAATACGTTTTCTAAAATCAGTTTGTATAGTGTTGAATATCGATACGATACGATTTCTGACTGAAATCCGATTTCAGATTCGTTTTGATATATCGGACGCATACCTAATGTATGTATGATAATTATCATAAATTAAATTTTTAATAGTTATAACTCACCATAAACAATATAAAATTTTACACATAGAATCATTTTCTTATATGTGCTGGCAATTAATTTGTATTAAAAATGCGGGACAAAATTTAATAACTGATCCTGTAGTAGATATATATACATTTCTGTAATAACGATGACTTATTGGGCGTAAGACACCCTGGTCCTCCCGTGACTATGATCACTGTAAAGTGTTCGAAACGTCAAGGAATTAATTTTAGTAGTAGTCAAATCATGTTATTTTTTTGTTTGATGAACTACGTGTAGAACATTACTTAATTTCCATTGTACCCTCAGAAGTAAGGGGCAAGTAGAACGTTACGTATTTATTGTGACTATTGCTTAATACTATATGCTAGACAGTCAGATTGGCCGAACGTTTTATGGAAAATCCAACAATCTATTAACAGGAACATACACAAGGCCACAGGTTTTACTATTTGCGCTTACTTATTGATGTAATTTGTCGCAAACGAAATACGGTACTTAATTAAATTAGACACTGCTTGAGACATAGCTAAACTATATATTATACAAATGGCAGCAAATATCAAAAAAAAAAAAACGTTTTGACACTGTTCGTCGAAGATGAAGTATATCTCACAGAATCATAGGTGTAAGGATAAATTAGCATCAAAATTTAAAGGCCCTTATGAAATTTCTTCTAACCTCCCTAATCATTGCTACAAATTGCAAGGAAAATGTGGCTTACGAATTGATTTAAGTACTTAGATAATTATTATGTGTATAATTGCTAATTTGTTTGTAAGTGGATTGTGATTGTTTAATATATAAATTTTGTTTCCGCTGGTCGGCCTTTTGTTTGGTGCAAGTCTATCCCACAAGCAGCGGGTGGAGGGGGCTTGACATGTCTATGCAATTGGCAAACAAAAATATATACATTTTGAAGAATCATGATTTGCAATATGTTGTTTCCGCTGGTCGGTCTTTTGCTTGGTGCAAGTTTATCCCACAAGCAGCGGGTGGAGGGGGCTTGACACGTCTAGGCAATTGGCAAACAAACATATGTAAGTTTTGAGCAGTCACTGTTTGCAAATATGTTAGCAATAATACAATAATGTACTTCGAGAGCGAAGTACTTGTCAGTATGGCCGTGTTAGATTAAAACACGCGCTACACGGTTTCAAACAGTGGTTTGAAGCAACGGCTTCAAACAGTGTAGACAGATGTTTGATGCCAAATTTCGCATGACCTCTAAACGCCCTTGGTAGCGAGGCTTGCGCTACAAACCACTGGCCAAACGTTCGTCTAAATCTTGTTTGAAACCATCTAGCCGCTTGCTTCAAACCAAATGTACGACAGTCACGCTGTAGCGGTGAGCGTAGACGCACGTGACGACGTTCTGCGCGTGAACAGACAGAATGCAATCGCGATGTTATTACTCAACTTCTCAAGTTATACAAAGACTTGCCCTGCCTTTGGGAGTTAAATTGTAAAGCTTATAAAACTATTACACAAAAAAGAAATGCGTGGGATGTTTTAGCAAAAAAAAATTTCCTTAGTAAAAATTGTCAAGCCTTTTTCTTCAATAAATTGTGTAAAACCCAACTTTCCAATACAACTATAGCATCTATATTTTATTTATAAATAACAAATAAAAATGAAAAAAATAAAATAATAAAAATAATTTATAAATAATATTTATAAATATTTTATAAAATGACGTCTCCGTGAATGTCGTACCATCAGACTGGCTCCCATTTGAGCCTTTGAACAAAAATTTTGAGTAACCATTTTTTTGTTCTTTTGATAGGTAAAACACGCGCTACACGGTTTCAAACAGTGGTTTGAAGCAGAAAAAGCAGAAATACGCTTTGCTGGCTACATGGTTCAAAGCTAGTTTGAAACCAACAGTTTTCAGAGAACGTGGCGCGGATAGGACGTCTTTACGCTCGCGTACCGTATATTTACTACAATGATGTCATGGTGCCTTACCTATCAAAAGAACAAAAAAATGGTTACTCAAAATTTTTGTTCAAAGGCTCAAATGGGAGCCAGTCTGATGGTACGACATTCACGGAGACGTCATTTTATAAAATATTTATAAATATTATTTATAAATTATTTTTATTATTTTATTTTTTTCATTTTTATTTATTATTTATAAATAAAATATAGATGCTATAGTTGTATTGGAAAGTTGGGTTTTACACAATTTATTGAAGAAAAAGGCTTGACAATTTTTACTAAGGAAAAATTTTTTTGCTAAAACATCCCACGCATTTCTTTTTTGTGTAATAGTTTTATAAGCTTTACAATTTAACTCCCAAAGGCAGGGCAAGTCTTTGTATAACTTGAGAAGTTGAGTAATAACATCGCGATTGCATTCTGTCTGTTCACGCGCAGAACGTCGTCACGTGCGTCTACGCTCACCGCTACAGCGTGACTGTCGTACATTTGGTTTGAAGCAAGCGGCTAGATGGTTTCAAACAAGATTTAGACGAACGTTTGGCCAGTGGTTTGTAGCGCAAGCCTCGCTACCAAGGGCGTTTAGAGGTCATGTGAAATTTGGCATCAAACATCTGTCTACACTGTTTGAAGCCGTTGCTTCAAACCACTGTTTGAAACCGTGTAGCGCGTGTTTAAGGCACCATGACATCATTGTAGTAAATATACGGTACGCGAGCGTAAAGACGTCCTATCCGCGCCACGTTCTCTGAAAACTGTTGGTTTCAAACTAGCTTTGAACCATGTAGCCAGCAAAGCGTATTTCTGCTTTTTCTGCTTCAAACCACTGTTTGAAACCGTGTAGCGCGTGTTTAATAATAGAAGAAATGTATAGGTATATTACATTTAAAAAGGTAATAAGATTCTATTTTACGTCGATTTAAAAAATAATGATGAATTACGATAGGATTTGTGTTATTAGGGTGAAAAGTGGATTTAAATGAAATAATATTCGCTGATTTGATATCAAAGTTGTGGGTTGTCTGTTGTTTGTGCAGTTTGTGGGTATTTAAGGAGCGATAGCGCGGTAAAACGGTCAGTTGCTGTTGGCTTTCGTACTGTTAACATCTAAGGTTGTATTTTTGTATCATTATGTAGTTGTGCATTTCATGGTAATACTTTTGCTTATTTTCATTGAATAGTATTATGATAAATTGATATGTTAAATTAAATGTATTTTAATAAGGTTGTTTGCTTTACTATCTTATTTATCTGATATGATAATAACCTGATACCTATTACAGATAATATTGAGTATTAATAATACATATATCTAAATATAATACCTATATATATACAAAAAATATAATATATACACAATTAATTTAACACATGCATATATAAATCGGATGACAATGCAATATTATTGTGACATAGAGCTGATCTGATGATGGACCTGGAAGCTGGCCATAGGAACTCCGCAATTAAACGATGCAACCCTTTCGAGTTTGGCCTCATTTGATTTGTCTTGACGATTACTTTAATACTATATGGTAACCAGGGTCTGACGATGGACCTGGAAGCGGGCCAAAGAAACTCCGTAATTAAACGACGCAAACCCATCGAGTTTGGGCTTATTTGATTCTTCTTGGTGAGTACTTTCATACTATATGGAAACCAGGGTCTGATCATGGACATGGAAGCTAGCCATAGGAACTCGGTAGTTAAACGACGCAACCTCATTGAGTTTAGCCTCATTTGATTTGTCTTGTCGAGTACTTTGAGACTATATGGTAACCAGGGTCTGAAGGTGGACCTGAAACCCGGCCATAGGAACTCCGTAGTTAAACAACGCAACCCTATCGAGTTTGGGCTCGCTTGATTCGTCTTTTAAGAATAAGAATCATTTATTTTGTCTTGACGAGTATTTTGATACGATATGGTAACCAGGGTCTGATCATGGACTTGGAAGCTCGCCATAGGAACTCCGTAATTAAACGACGCAACCTCATCGAGTTCGGGCTCGTTTGATTCGTCTTGACCAGTACTTTGATATTATATGGTAACTAGGGTCTGACGATCGACCTGGTAGCGGGCCATAGGAACTCTGTAATTAAACGACGCAACTCCATCGAGTTTGGACTCGTTTGATTCGTCTTGACGAGTACTTTGATACTATATGGTAATCAGGGTCTGACGATGGACCTGGAAGCTGGCCATAGAAACTTCGTAATTAAACAACGCAACCCCAACGAAATTGGGCTTATTTGATTCTTCTTGGTGAGTACTTTGATACTATATGGAAACCAGGGTGTGATCATGGACCTGGAAGCTAGCCATAGGAACTCCGTAATTAAACGACGCAACCTCATCGAGTTTAGCCTCGTTTGATTTGTCTTGTCGAGTACTTTGAGACTATATGGTAATCAGGGTCTGAAGATGGACCTGAAACCCGGCCATAAGAACTCCGTAATTAAACAACGCAACCCCACCGAGTTTGGGCTCGCTTGATTCGTCTTTTAAGAACAAGAATAAGAATCATTTATTTTGTCTTGACGAGTACTTTGATACTATATGGCAACCAGGGTCTGATCATGGACTTGGAAGCTCGCCATAGGAACTCCGTAATTAAACGACGCAACCTCATCGAGTTCGGGCTCGTTTGATTCGTCTTGACCAATACTTTGATACTATATGGTAACTAGGGTCTGACAATCGACCTGGTAGCGGGCCATAGGAACTCCGTAATTAAACGACGCAACTCCATCGAGCTTAGACTCGTTTGATTCGTCTTGACGAGTACTTTGATACTATATGGTAATCTAATGTTGGACCTGGAAGCTGGCCATAGGAAAAAGAAGGTGCTAAATGTTCTTAATCATACCATCAAAATGTAACACGCTTTTATATAAAATTGGGTCTGTGATAGAAACGCGAAGATTTAATAATTATGGTGTAAAGTTTTAGTGTTAAAAATATATATTTATGTACGATATTGAATTATTTTGTAATAGACGAATAAGCTTAATTATCGTTAAAGGTTACAATGCTCTTATAAAGTGTTATATGTCTTATTAGAGTTAATTTATTTTTACCTTTTTATTTTATTAGCAAATAATAAAAGGATGTTTTTAAAAAAGGCTTTTTTTTAAATTTTATTTTTATTTCTGGCATTGACTAATAGTAAAAGATAAATAATATAAAAATTATGAGGCGTGCACTTTTGGATTTTCCAAATTATATCGATTTTATTGTAATACGTAAATACTATCGATAGTATCGATAGCTCTCCACGAGCAATACTATTAATAACAACGATACTATCGATAGTGATTCATTGAATAGTATCAATACTATCGATAGTATCGCTAATACCATTAGTTTTAAATTAAAACTATCGATAGTATCGACTATTTTGGACTATCGATAGCAAGCAACTATTCGATAGTCATCATTCTTTTGCTCTTATCCCAACTACTTGGGGTCGACGCAATATGTCCTCTTTTTCCATACATCCCTATCAGACGTCATCTCTGTAGTCACTCCCTGTTTATACATATCATGCTTCACGCAGTCCATCCATCTTTTCTTTGGTCTCCCTTTACCCCTAAAGCCTTCAACATTCATACTCAAAACCTTCCTCGCAACATTACTTTCATCCCGTCTCATCACATGTCCATACCAGCTCAAACGGTCACTCCTTAACTTATCCGTCACTGGCGCTACTTTCAAACATTCTCTTATACGCTCATTCCTTATCTTATCCATTCTCGTCACGCCGTACATCCATCTCAACATTCGCATCTCCGCTACATGTAATCAAGCAACTATTCGATAGTATTGTTGTCTAAAGTTATGTTATGTAGTAAGCCAAGTACTGACATTATTATTAAAGAAATTTATTTAAATTTGCGTCATCATAGAGTAGAACAAATTTTAGTCAGGTGAATAACATTAAATTTGTGATACTAACAAAGTGAAACAATAATAATAGCAATACTTGCTGCTGTCAATATTTCTTGAATTTCGGTGGGAATATGGAAGTATTATGTCATATTCTTGGATTATTTCATTTTTCTAGTGTGTTTATCACTATCACACAGTGTTATATTACATTCATTAGTATATACTAAGACAGAGAAAAAGTCTTTTCGTAAATAGTCTGTATAAACTTTTAATACAATTTCTTTGGCTTTACTAGTTATATCTGGCTGGTATTGATAACAAATTAAAAGTATCATTTAAATAAAGAAACAATTTAGTTAAAATGTTATTTTCCGTAGTCTTTCATTTTATTTTCTTTTTGTTAAAATGAGTCGATTCTATGAAGAAATTCGACATATTTTAAAACTTTATTACAAAAAAGATACATGCAAAGCAAGCTGTGAAAAAATTGTGACGTTTATAGACCTAATGTGGAGTCAGAGAGAGTAACACAAAGTTGGTTTAAATGTTTTCAATTCGGGAATTTTAATGTCAACGTTGTATCTCGCTCATTTCATTTTCAATTGTATATAATATACAATTGAAAATTGATTCTGGATTCAGTTAGATACACATTTCTATATCTCTATAATGTGAAGTTACATATATGTAAGCATATTTGAAATATAGCCTTCTAGATGGATTACATTGCAATCGAGCGTACAGAGAACTTATGTTTTAAATTTATTTCACTAGGTTAATTTTGCTAAAAATACAACAAATCTAATGACTAATTGCGGCCATAATTCTGTGTAGAATTGTAACTCAACATTCCTGATTATGTTTTTCTTAATTTTGGTTAACCGAAACTTTCAAAACTAATAACAGCAATAAAATTTTACGGCGTGGTACAAGTACAAGGTACCACTTACATTCATTCACACTCACATTCTGATCCAATTGTCCAGAAGTCTCGGAGCATTATAATTTTACTCAACTTTCAATGGCTATTGATCTTAACCATTATTAGCTAACTTGGGCTTCAAATTAAGAACGCAAATGCACGTTACTGCTAGAAAAGTCACCACAAAATTCACTGAAAACAAGCAACAGGGACATAACTACGGTATTTATATTTTTAAGCAATACTATTGAAAATTTTCTGGCAATCGATAGCCCGAAATAATCGATACTATCGATAGTTTTAGGTTAAAACCTGGGGGGGCACACTTAAAACATTTCTTATTTTTACTGACCGTCGTGCCGCCTACAGATTGGTTGTACAAATTTAACTGCTGCCATTTTGTCCTGCCTGTCAAACGTTTGACAACTGAGAATTGTTATTTTTTGTTCCTAGCGTAGGTATTTATTGTCATCGATCTATTTTCGGTTATTGATATTCTCTCTGAAAATTATCTCAAGTTTCATTGTTAGGCTGATATTATTATTGTTTAGTTATCAGCTGATATGTTATTTTTTATATTTTAGGGTAGCTTTCATAGTAAAAGAAAATTCTAAGTAATTACACATACACATGTAGATATGTATATATATATATTACTTCAACTTTAGTTCACCGCCTAAACTCTGGGTGGCAGCACTTTCCATACATGCATATTTTATCATCGAGTTGCCACTCTTTTTCAGTTTAATAACTTTACTCTTTGGTTAAAACTAATGATATTTACAATACTATCGATAGTATTGATACTATCGAATGAATCACTATCGATAGTATCAATAGTATCGCCGTTATTACAGCTCGATGATAAAATATGCATGTATAGAAAGTGCTACTACCCAGAGTTTAGGCGGTGAACTAAAGTTGAAGTGATATATATACATATTTACATATGTATGTAGAATTTTCTTTTACTATGACATCTACCCTGAAATATAGAAAAACATATCAGCTGAGAACGAAACAACCATAATATCAGCTTAACAATGAAAGTTGGGATAATTATTAGAAAGTACATCAATAACCGAAAATAGATCGATGACAATAAGTACCTACGCTAGGAACAAAAAATAACAATTCTTAGTTGTCAAACGTTTGACAGACAGGACAAAATGGCAGCAGCTAAGTTTCTACAACCAATCTGTAGGCGGCGCGACGGTCAGTAAATATAAGTAATGTTTTAAGTGTGCCCCTCCAGGTCCAACGTCATCTGAAATCATCATCTTAGTAGGGATGTTAAAAATAATCGATTTTTATTTAAATCGATTATTATTTTCTTATAATTGATTTTTATAGTGATATTAATCGATGTTTAATAAATAGATTATTTAAATTGATTTTCATATACGCGTCATCTGTGCGGCGGATGTGTAAAACTCGAAGTAAATTCATTAACAAGTTAAGAGTATCGTTTTAAGTATTTCATTTTAAAACTAGTCAAATATAAAATCATTATCATCGTCATATCAGCCAATTGCCATCCACTGCTGAACGTTGGCCTTTTTTTTTTTTTTTTTTTTTTTTTTTTTTTTTTTTCTTTGGTAGGCTATGGCCCGGTCACACGTCGCCCGTACCGCCCGGGGCGACGGAAGGGCAGCGCGTGGCCCCATAACCCACCGTATTCCCTCCCCATCGCCATTGGGCCGGCCACTGGTACCGCTTCCTTGCCTTCCGTGGCCAGCCCGGCGGGTTACCCTTTCGGGTACCATCCCCCGTCAACGCCCCAGCTAACTGCCGGGGCGTCGCCCTCACGCGGTCAGCCTCTCTGCGGGTGAAGGACTATTCCCCGGTCCAGTCACCCGCGGCCTCGGCTAGGGCGGCATTAGGCGCAGATACTCGCGCCTCCGCCGCCCCAGGCGCCGGCGACGGAGCATCTCACCGAAGAGGATTTCCTCTCGGAGTCGCCCCGCCGCCTCCTTCCGCGAGACAACTGTCTCGCAGAAGGCGGCGACTGCGTCCCAGTTCCTGACGCTGTCGAGCATCGCCTTAGCGATGGTCGGCAGCGCCAGGTCGGCACCGATGATCGCGACGAGTTCACGGCGCTGCTCTGCCCAGGCCACACAGACCTCGAGCGTGTGCTGCGCCGTGTCCTCGTCGCAATCGCAGTGGTGGCAGGACGGTGTACTTTCCCTCCTCACGACCGTGTGCAGGTACTTGCCGAAGCAACCATGCCCCGTCAAGACCTGCACCAGTCGGAAGGAAAGGACCCCGTGCTGTCGACCCAACCACTCCATCAGCACTGGCCGGAAGGCCTCGATGGTCCGAACACCGAACCGAGGCCTTTCCAGCCGGATTGCCCAACGAGCAATAACGTCACGGCGGGCGTCGCCCCGCCAAGCGGCCATCTCACTAAGCGAGACGGTGCCGCCCCCTGCCCGCGTCGCTGACACCCGCCGGTACAGTCCGGCGAGCATTTCCGCCTCCAAGTCCCACGGAGGTGTTCCGGCCAACAGGCATGCTGCCTCCGTCGCCACCGTGCGGTATCCGCGTATGGCCCTGACCGCCATGGCCCGCTGTGGTCGCCATAGTAGAGGCCTAAGTCGGACGGTCAGGGACCCCGCCCACACGGGTGCGCCGTACAGGGCCATCGACCGAACCACCCCCGCGTACAGCAGTCGGCACGTAGCGCTGGGTCCGCCTATATTCGGCATAAGCCAGGAGAGGGCGGACGCCGCGCCGACAAGCCGTGGAGCAAGCCGACGGAAATGCTCCCGGAACCACCATCGCCCGTCGAGCACCAGGCCCAAGTACCTCATATGGGCCCGGATGCTGATGGGAACCGAATTGACGGTGATCGAGGCGTCGGTGGGTGGACTGGTGCGGGGCCCATGGAATAATAAGGCCTCCGTCTTATCCAGGGCCACCCTTAGCCCCAGCGCCTCGATCCGCCTGACAATCTCCTCGGTGCCAAGAGTTGCCAGGCGTGCCGCCTCCTCCAGCGTCCCACCCCGGGCTGTGACGAGTGTATCGTCGGCGTAACAAATTACGCCCAGCCCGGGCGGGAGGCTCCCTCTCAACGCCCAGTCGTAGCCGATGCTCCACAAAGTCGGCCCCAAGACCGACCCCTGCGGAACACCGCACGACATGGGCGTTCGCACAACATCCCCTACTCGGTTCTTATAGAGGACGCTGCGCCCCTCCAAATAGTCTGCCACCAGCCGCCTCAGGTATACAGGCACCCCGTGATACCGGAGTGCCTCCCTGATGCAGCTGAATGGCAGACTATTGAATGCGTTGGCGATGTCTAGAGACACCGCCAACAGCACCCCACCGCCAGTAACAGCCTCCGCGACTACGGCCCTCAGGCGCAGCAAGGCTGCGATCGTCGAACGCCCCTTTCGGAAACCAAATTGGGCGTCCGACAGATCGGGGCCAACCTCGCTAAGGTGTTGGCCGATACGGGCAGCCAGGATCCTCTCCAACAGCTTACCCGTATCGTCCAGCAGCACGATCGGCCTATAGGCCGAGGCCGAGTCCGGAGACCGTCCCGGCTTCGGCAGGAGTACCAGCCTCCCCTCCTTCCAACACCCAGGGAACTGCCCAGACGATAAACACGCGTTGTACAGTCCCCCGAGGCGTGGACCCAGATGTTCGAGGACCAGGGCCAGCACCCGGTCGGGTACCCCGTCTGGCCCAGGAGCGGTGGTCTTGGCACGCATTCGCACCACCGCCGCCCCCATTTCCGTCTCCGTAACGGGCGGAACACTTTCGTAGTCGGCCTCCCGGTCACTATTCGGCAGTGCCATGACCGGGGGCGTGTGTTCCGTCCGACGTGGGAATAGTTCCTCGACAACTCTGGTGAGGAGGCTGGGCTGGAGAGTCTCGGTGAGGGGGGGGCCCCGCGCGCGGAGCTTACTCAGCGCCGCACGATAGGGGCGACCCCAGGGGTCACGCTCGAGACTGTCCAGCATCTCCTGCCGACTAACGTCCTTGGCTTGACGGATGGCCAGCCTGAAGGCAGACCGCGCACTGCGGTAAGCCTCGTACAGCTGGCCCTCCCGCTCAGCGTCGCGGTGACGCCGCCGACTGCGGGTATAAGATCTCCGAGCACGTATGCACGCAGCTCGGAGCTCTGCCAACTCCCGGGACCACCAGGGAACCGCCCTCTTCGGGGGAAGACACCGTACACGGGGCATAGCCGCATCGCAAATCTGCGTTAACGCACAGCGAATGCGGCCAGCCTCGGCGTCCACCCCGTCCACCGAGGGCGGTGACGGCAGCCACGAATGCACAATGGCTGCCTCCACCAGTAGGTCCCGATCAAGTCGACCCACAGCCCACCGCGGAAAAGCGGGAGCTCCGTCTGCCGTGTGACCCCTGCTGGGCTGGCGGAGGGTCCGGGAGACCTCTATCCGAATGTATCTATGGTCGGATAGGGTCTCAACCTCCTCCTGGACATACCAGCTCCTCACACGTGGTGCGACATCGGGGCTAGCGAACGACAAGTCCACTATCGACCCACCCCACTGCCGCACGCACGTATGCACTGAACCCCTGTTCAGCAAACAGAGGCCCAGTGACGCCGCCCACTCTTCAACCGCCCGCCCGCGATCGTTCGTCCTGGGGGACCCCCACGCCATAGACTTGGCGTTGAAGTCCCCCATTACGAAGAGCTGGCGCGGTGCCAGTCGCCGTATCGAGGCCTCCAAGTTGGTGAGGGAGGCCCCGAAATCTGCCACACTCCTGTTAGGGGAGAAGTACACGCCGTAAAGCGTTACCTCTCCCCAGTCCACCGCGACGTATCCATCACCCCTGTCCTTTAGAGACAGAGGCGGGGAAGGCCACGACGTTGAGGCGACGATTGCCACAGAGCCGTCACTGCTACTCAACCAATTAGATCGGTCGGGCACGCAATACGGCTCCGCGGCTACGGCTACACCTATCAACCACTCCGCCATAGCTTGCAGGAAAAGGTCCTGCGCACCGGCGGAGTGGTTGAGGTTGGCTTGCAAGAGGTGGATGGACTCGGTAGCCATTAGTGGGCCGTGTCCATCACCTCCTCCGCGCCGGCGGGCGATTGGGTCGCGCAAGGAGCGGAAGCGGCCGGGGTCGCCGGGCCGCTCCGCCCCTTTGGAGCCGAAGCCGGGGGTCTGCACTGTCCACCCCCCATGCGATGTTTGGAGGGCTTATTGCCCGCCGCACACGCGGGACAGTGGGGTGCGGCAGCACACGATGCCGCCATGTGCCCGGTTTGACCGCAGCGGAAACATAGTCCGCTGCAGTCAAAGCAGTTGGTACACGTTGGCCGGGTATGCCCGACCGCCATGCACCTAAAACACCTCGCAGGCCGGGACTCCAGCAGGGTTACCCGCGCCGAACTCCAGCCTACGAGGATCCTGCCTGAGTCAGCCAATTTCTTGACCGACTCTACCGGACACTGCACCCAGGCAGCACCGACGCCGCCCGGTCCAGGGCGAATGGCGCCAATCCGGACAGTGTCCGAGGCGCATCCGGTTTTCGAGACAAACGTAGGCCTAAATATAAAATAGTACTGAACATTTATGGCATTTTTTGATTTGATAACCTTTTTTTGTCTCAAAAACTAAATTATAAATTTAGTTTTTGAGAGCGGTCCGCACTACGTCCGATCCGAACTCGTGAAAATATGGTCTCCGTTTCTATGGTAATTTACGCACTACATCCGATCTCCGTCATTCTAGAATCTCCATGCCGGAGATTTTTGACGGACAGATGTAGCCATAGAATTATTTGTATGAACGCTCGCGCACTGTGTCCGAGTTAAAAATAATACGAATACTACCAACCCTTACTTTGCACGTGGGTGTCGTAAAAGACGACTAAGAGCCTTATAACGACCCAGGCCAACTCCATCTGATGCCGTTTGGTCAACAATTACATTCCCAAGGAGGGTTGACGTCTGGCAGGCAGCGGGTCATAAAACTATTGCCAATAACTTCTATAATATGTACTATGGAAGAAGAGTACATATTGTATCGACCCCAATTGATTGGGACAAGAGTAGGAGAATGATGATGGTACTGAAAATTTGTATCAAAAATGACCTTTGGTTTCCTTATTCCTTACCTTGAAAATTTAAAGGAACATTCGCTTTGATTTTTAGTTTTCAAGTGGTTATTTTTTTATTTATATCATTTGATTTGATAAATTGTTAATACGAATCTCTTAGGTTCATTATTGGAATATGAAAAGCATGTAGAATTTTAAATAATAGAAAAATCGATTTTTATTTCAATCGATTGTTTTCCATTAATCTCATATCCCTACATCTCAGGTGAACATATAGTTCAATCTCATAGTTAGGCTCGAGCCGAAATAGGAGAGAAATTGACCTACTACATCACGCTGGAATAGTTTTGTTTCTTATTTTCCTGCTCTTGCAGTGATGTTGGAGTCTTTTAGTACCACCGACACGGGAAAGTCCAATGATAGACGTCCAGATACTGATGATGGATAGTTAATGTAACGAAATAAGGGACTATTTCGTTCCATTATCCATCTCTGTTACTTGATCCTGTAAATGATATAACCTATGGACGCACCTATAGTCTTTAAAACATAGCTTGATCTCTGTGACAGATAGATACAAAACCGAGGCAGTAATTTTGAATACGCGTCATTTTTACAATTTTATTTTGTATTTTTTTTTATTGCTTATGGTGGCAAACGAGCAAGCAGCACACCTGATGGTAAGTGTCACTGCCGCCCATGGACTTTTGCAATACCAAGGGTAGCTTAGGCCGCTGCCTACCAATAAAATCCCCAAACCCACCTAGTTGGGCTACCGGCTCTCTCGCTCACCGAACGAAGCGCAATAGCACATTGCCATTACTCAGCCGTCGATCTTCTGCGAGTTGTGGTACTACCCCGGACGGTCCGGCCCGCGGCTATAGACAGAAAACTGTCAAAAGCGTGGTCCTACCAGTATGATCGCTTATATTTTCACTCTTTACGTGCCATTTATATCTCAACTGAATTATGAATATAAAAATATGAATATTTACACCAAAACTTGTACCTCATATATTTTAAAATATTTAGTTACCATTTTATAAAAATATGATGCTTACGCAAATACAAGGTCATGCTGGACTGAGAAAAAGATAGAGATGGGACAATCGATAAACATAGATCGATAACATTCTTATTAATTATTTATAAAACAAGTAAAACCAAATCATTACATATATAAACCACTTGGTTACTCTGTAAAACAAGAAAATTATGTTAATTTAGTATTCAGACATCAGTTATAATATTAATAAGACCGAAATGGTCTTATTAATAAATAATTTTATATTAAAAATATAAATTCTTTTATAAAATAAACATGATTATTCATTAAATAATCAGTGACCAAGAACTCGTGATCAACCTACAGGAATGCCCTAGCGATAGTGACGATGAACTTTTATGCATTCCTTTCGAATAATAAAAATAAATAATTAACAGCTTTAGTTTAAATTAAATAAAATCCATTGATTTCAATTCAATAAGATTATCATAGATTGTTTTACATTTTTGATCGATTCACCCATCCATTTGATTGAAATTCAATAAGATTTATATAGATTGTTTTTCAATTGTAGTAGCAAATAACTTTAAAAAATAAGGAATTATATCGACAAAAATACGGACTGCATCGTAAGCGTGCGGCACTAGTGAGAACTGTCACAGAGATCATGCTATATTTTATAGATTATAGTGAACTATCATATAGGTCTTGCGCAGGTACATACTTACATACACTAGGCTCCTCTTTAAAATCTTAATACATAGTTGTAGTACGTTTTGTATTTTGCAATTGAAATTGATTTTAAGTCTTGAAATAATTATTAAACGAGTTGAAACTGATATTAAAGGTGTTTAAATTGATATTAAATGTGTTGAAATTGATAAATGTGTTGAAATTGATGTGTTGAAATTGATAAATGTGTTGAAATTGATAAATGTGTTGAAATTGATAAATGTTTTGAAATTGATAAATGTATTGAAATTGATGAATGTATTGAAATTGATGTTAAAATGTGGTGTGTATAGATATATATACATACATAGCCATAGCACATGCTATGGCCAACCCTTCGATTTCCGCTTACAGTTCGGTGTTTTTATATTATCGGAGCACAATTGTGCTTTTACTTTCCTCCGATATTTCCAACAGTTTTCACTGTTTAATCTTAATTGAATATTTATTAATATAAAGAAAACGGCAGTAATCCCATCAAATTTATT
Source organism: Lymantria monacha (assembly GCA_905163515.2). Classification (NCBI taxonomy): domain Eukaryota; kingdom Metazoa; phylum Arthropoda; class Insecta; order Lepidoptera; family Erebidae; genus Lymantria; species Lymantria monacha. The sequence goes on along the minus strand of LR991104.1, from coordinate 23,995,774 downwards.
GTACTTTTACTATATAATAATATATTTATTACATTATATATACACCGTGGAATCTAATTGGCTATTTGCCCGAAACGTATATACTCAGTTAATGATATAGAACCATAATATAGCATTTATTCAATAAAATAAAAACATAAATTTAGTCATTTGCAATCCCGGACGTTTCCTTAAAATATCATTTTTGCATAACTGTAACATGTTTTGTCTAATAATTTTGTTATACCTACGGTCGCTTGAGAACATCGACCGTAGGTATCAATATCAACCTACGGTCAATGCTCTTACCTTGGTTACCTAGTTTCTTTAATTACTTTAAAACGATGACTCCATTTTCTCAAGATTCTTTTCTTCTAATCGATCAGAATGTCGGCGACACCTACCTCTCCGACTCTACCTCTAGCCTGAGCATGTGTAAGCACTCAAAATTGCCTGTGGGTTAGTAGGCGTTGTGCGGCTGATAAAATTATCGCTGTTGTAGGCACAGTCGGATTTATACTGCCACATCTTCGTAACGAATCCATGTGTTCTGGCTGAGCGTACAGGCATATAGCCTTCCAAGTTGCCTCTCGCAATCGCATAAAAACGAACCATGTCTAACCACTCTACGTCAGAGTACTGGTAATGACTTGTCATTTTGTCGCACTTACTAGCATTCGCGTTCGGGATTTGTCATAAACATATGATATACGTCTAAGCCGTTTGGCAAAAAATTGCAAACTGACCTATTAAAACATAGACCAAGGTCGCGCGGCTCGAGCGCATCAAAAGCGTGCGTGCGGGACGCGAGCGGGCTACGAGCTACAATGCCTAAATATTTTTTTACCTATTATTGCGATTTAATTCGAATGCTATGTCGTAGGCATGTTGGGAACAATACCGTTGCATATCAGACAATCTTAAGAACGTCTATTTATCAGATTTTTTTTCTCAATGTATTATGTTTTTAGTTATGTAGGGATATTAAGAATGATTAACTGAGTACATACGTTTCAGGAAAACAGCCAATTAGATTCCACGGTGTATATATACAGTATGACTGGTAAAAGACTGTACATATCGAAGGAGACGATAGATAATGGTCACATCTAACAAATAAAAATATAATAAGAAGGTAATATTAATTAACTAGATAGTAAACCTCAACAATATTAGTGTGTCAGGATTCTCAAAAAGATGGTCACCTTCTCAACATTTCTCCATACAAATCAGTCGCACCTCGTACACTGCCATTTGGTCGAGCATATGCAATTTCCCAACACTCTTAGTGCGAATAACACATTCTATCACACTTCACACACAAATAGTCACGGTTAAAATGAAAACGCGGGCAATCGAAAGACGCATAGGTTAACAAACACGGAAATGCAAAACACCCGATACGGCGCACGCGCTTTGACTGATCAGCTGACCACAGACGGACACTCACCCCGGGGTCATCCCTCGGGGATGCGGGGCAGAGTGTGCGCGGGAGCCACTACTTAGCACTGTTGTCAAGGTCACGCGCTCGGCTAGTTACTATTTTAATGTAATTTCAATATCTATGCGGAGGTGTAAGTAAATAATCATTTTTATAGGACAATTAGTTCAAAATTTAAGTATCAATTTTTTTTATATATTCGGTATCAGAATCGAGTACTGAATACCCTCCCTCAATATGTACAATCTTTTACCAGTCACCCTGTATATATATATATTTACATTATTTTGGCAGTATTTTACATAAAATATTGACTGTGAATTGGCAATTTTATTATTATTATAAAACACATACCATATATAAAACATTTATACATAACAATAAAAATTTTAAAAAACAACTATGTGTCTATAGTTCACATACAAATACATTTGAAACCTAATGGAAGTCAACAGATCTGGTAAAATTAATAACGATTTTTTTTTCAATTTATCTATCTAACAATCGATTCAGTTAACATCTTTAGTAACTAGAATATTCCTATTCGTACCACTTTTCGGCAGAGGCCCTGGTATTACTAAAATCCATGGGCACCTCTACCTACTTAAAAAATACAAAAATTACACCCAAATTCAGGATTTGTGGATAGCACAGTATTGTCTTGTGAATCGAACCCACTGCGCTGGCACGGTAGGGCGGTATATTAATTATTACGTCATGTGTGTAGTCTAATAAATAACATTTATCACATTAACATATATAATTGTCTGTAGTGTCGGTTTACGAACGATAATTTTACGTGATAACGTCATAAAAAAAACATGGAACAATGGAAATCACATTAACTTTTCACTTCAAAATTCTTAAAATACAAGAGTACTTAGACTGATCGTCTCTCTATCTCTTGTTCCGCGCTGTCGCTTGTACTCTTGGCTCAAACGGTACGCGACATTTTTTCGTGCGCCCAGCCGGCGTTCATCGATTTATTAAACGTCAAAAAAACCTCTAGCAACAACCACAATATCCGCGACAAAAAATATACTAATATAATTATATAAACTCATATTTTAATAACTGTAATAATATTTATGAAATGAAAACTATTTTCTTTGTGTGACGAAAAATCCGAGAGAAAAAGGACCACAACCGACTGTTATATGACGAAGTCGAAAAATATCTCGAATTTGTGAAGATTGAGATATACGCTTTTCTTGAGCACATTATCTTATAATATATATATATATATATAAATTACGCGTCACGTTGTTTGTCCGCGATGGACTCCTAAAGTACTTAACCGATTTTAATCAAATTTGCACAGCATGTGTAGTTTGATCCAACTTAAAAAACAGGATAGCTTCCATCTCAATATATAGTCGCAATATTATTTTACTGCAAATTATTTGTCCATTATTTAACAGTCACAGTTATCTGTTATCTCCAAACGATTCTAACAGATGGCGGTATCTGTTGACTGGACCGAGTAAGTATTTAATAGATGGCGCTATGTTAAACGTAAAAACGTTTCATATAAGCTAGAATTCATTAGCATAACCACCACGTGTTAATAAGGCTACCTTAGCCACAGCAACGCGTGGCCGAGTCTGCTAGTATTTATATATAAATAAATGTATATACAAACCCAGTTCGTATGTCTATACAAATATGTTTGATATATACAGAGTGGAAGTGGACCGCTCCCGAAAACAAAGACAGGTGACCCTACTAGTCCTACTTGTAATGATAGGCTAGAAAAAAATCGAACAGGATGGATTTTTTTTTTTTCACAAAAAATTTCAAGTTTTTTTCACACTCCATCGTATTAGAACAGTGCCATGTAACGATAACTCGATAAAAAATACGTAACTATACTCGGATGAGAAAAGACGCAATCTATTCAAAACTCACGAACATATGTTCAAGAGTTCAACGACCTCGCGTGGTGAATTTTTTTTCTAGCCTATCATTACAAGTAGGACTAGTAGGGTTACCTGTCTTTGTTTTGCGGAGCGGTCCCCTTACACCTGTATAATATTACATATGATTTCCTGTAGTATAACAGTTTCTCTCATATGTCTGCCGTTGCGACGCACCTACTGTCTAGTTCATACAATTTTCTACACATAAATAACGCCTTCACTAATATAACATCCCAGCACACACTTCCATCATTTTAAATCCCGTAATATCCACAATTGTCTTTGCATAACAACAATTGTACGACGAAAAGGTGCTGGAATTGGTTCCAATTGACTTGAACCCTAACATATTCAATTAAGATAAAGAAAACAAGAGTTGGAAAAACTAGAACATAAAATGGATTAATCAGGCAGTAAAGACGATGTACAGCTACGAACTTCTTAATCCCAATCCTACATTTTAGGCAACACCTAAGGTATGACGTTCAATCAATATTATGTACATTGTTATATGGTTTTATGATAATTGAAGTTAAATTAAATTTATTTTAGGTGACACCTAAAGCAACAACCTATTTTGTCTGTCACGTGACATTGATTTTCGCGTCTATGGTGTTATTTATAAAAAAAATATACTGGTAAATAAGTTTTTATAAATAAACTAACACGTTAAATCTCAGTAATTTGAATAATAGGACCCTGTCATTGTTTAATACAATTCTAACTGCAAAGTTAGAGTATTAAATCGGTACAAGATGTAATCATCGTCCGGTAGATGGCGCACGTCTCGCATAGAGACGACACAAATAATACGAGCCAGAATTTGATTGTCATACGATAGCTCACACTTGCCATAGTGGTAGAACGATTGGAATTTGTTTCCAATGAGTGTGGGTTCAAGTACCACGTGTGACATTGACTATCATGCCATTATCGTTCGTAAATAATATTTTTCTAAATAACCTGGCAGGTTAAATACTAAATGTCAGTCATTTGAATATATGGTGTTACCTAATAAATTAGGGGGTAGTTATTTTGTAAATTAATCTATAACTATTAAGACAAGTTCCACAGTTTCTGTATGATATCAGAACTTAAGTTATAAATAAAGTATTAATAAATAACTGGAACAGCCGCACGAATCATTCGAATCATTAGTTGAGGATTTATTACGTACATAATTGTAACCTAATAAAGGCATGTTGATACACTTTACATACCTTCTTAAGGGCTGTCACACGTAAGATAATTAATTGTATTTTTTAATAAAAACATTATTAATATATTTAATGATTATTTGTCATAATAGTGTAAAATAATATATATCAAAAATTAATATTGAGCATTTCATAATAACAAAAAATATGTTTAAGATAATATATATAAGCTATATTTTACACGTTTTTTTTTTCAATAGGCTGATAAAATTAAAATATTTTCTCATATGCATCAGTTCCAAGTAAAATAACAAATCTTCAAGTTTAAAGAATTATAATTTCACAAAAGCTGCCTTTTATATATTTTTTTTATCATCACATTCAGCTCTTATCACCAATTACATATGGTCGACAAAATATGTACACAGCTTCCATTATACATATTGCAAATTATTTGCAATAGTTTTATGACCGGCCGCCTGCCAGACGTCAACACAACTGGTTAATATAATTGTTTACCAAACGACATCAGACGGAGGCTCAGGTCGATATAAAGCTGGTAGTCGTCTTTTACGACATCTAACCAGTGCGGTGAAGGTTGATAGTATTCGTAGCCGCTATCACACAGAAATTTCTTTTATTAACAATTTTAGAAAGCTCCTTGTATTGCGGAGTAACTTTAGAAACATAATTAACAAATTATATCTGGACTCAATAGTTGTCTGCTAGCGGCTACGAATACTACCACTCCATACTTTGCTCGTGGATGTCGTAAAAGACGACTAAGGGCCTTATAACGACTTGGGCCAACTCCATCTGATGCCGTATGGTCAACAATTACATTCCCAAGGAGGGTTGACGTCAGGCAGGCGGCCGGTCATAAAACTATTGTCAATAACTTTTACAATATGTACCTACTATGAAAGATGAGTACATATTGTATCGACCCCAAGTAATTGGGATAAGAGTAGGTGAATGGTGAATTATTTAATATAACACGTTAAAACACTAAGACATTGAATATAATACAAGAGCATCACATGGGGCTTTCATATACCCGCCAAAAATCCTCCAAAAGTCTTTGAGTCATATTATTTTATTCAAATACATTCATATATCATTGGACTTTGGAGACTTTACAAATATGCAATTAACTGACACAAACACAGACTCGAGAACATTTTTTAGTTCTTGTATAATATTGTTCTACATGAGAATCTAACCAACTACATTCGTCACGAAGTCTTTATTTGACCACAGCGCCATCTGTGGATTGTATTATATATAATATACATTTATATACATGGTGTTTCGTTTACATTCAGACATTTGTGTCACAGCCGTTATATATTATTTATATTGATAATTATTTAAATAGTCTAAATTGTTAAAATTCAGCATTTAACTTTTAACCGTGATGACGATAATTAGTCATAATTTGGTTACCATACGTTTACCCACACTGGTCTAATTGTAAGATGTTCGAAATGTATTGCTGAAGGAGTAACAATATAATTCATCACGCCCTGTTTTGCACGTGTTACATACACGGATAAAATAAGGGGTGTAAGACGGGGGTAATAGAGGACTAAGAGATATAATATTCAAAAGAAAACCCTACACCAACACGTCAAAATCGGTTATTTAATAATATAAGTCATATTATCAATACAGATACAAATGAATGATATGTCCCCATTACTCCCCCCCCATTTACTTATATTCCCCCCCCCCCCCACTCTCCATTATCTTCAATATTTTTATTTATATTATATATATCTGAGTGAATGTTGTCATAACGTTATTATAACGTTATGACAACATTAACTAATTGCAACTGACACAATTCATATTTTGCCAGTATTTATTTGATGCAATAGCTTTCTATTTCTGCGGAAGTTCTGCACGTTTTTTTCTTGACATCCGTTTCCGTTTCTAGAAGTTCCATAACGGAAATTTGAATTGTTACCGTTGTATTTTTTATATTTATACAACTAATTCCGTTATGGTATTCCGTTGCATTTTTAATAAGTGCATTTACAACAATTAAATTTCCTACTTCAATCTTTTAGTTCTCTGTAGAGGTCATAAAAACTGACTGAGGTCATCGATAGGAGAATCCAAATCCAGCAGGCGCCTGTGAAATATATTCATATCACCGACACCGCTTGAGAGAATCGTGAATGACGGTATATTTAGTGCATGGTGACAGCTCAGTCCATGGATTCATCATAGTCCATATTGCCGCAGAACTCTGCCAGGAAATCAATGAACAACGTGAATTTGCCGGTCGATGATCTGGACCACTTGGCGGATACTAACTTCATACACGTTGAGAGACTTTCTAGAACGTTCTGCGAACAAAAATGTAATAGGGTAACTTAAAGAACGGGTGAACCATTCCTTCTTAAGTTGTGGGTATCGAATAAGATAACATTGAAAACTTAGGAAAACTCGAAACAAAGCGGTATTACGGATATATAGGTAAACTGGGGGACAAGGATTTCCTAAACATTTGCAAATCAATGGATAATTATCAAACGTGAGACTTGAACTTGCGACCTTCCTCAATAGACTTTCTTTCTTAAAGCAATAGTTGTGAGTTCAAATCCCAAGTTGATAAATATTTCCTAGAGTTTTTACAACCAGCCTGGGAAACATGATGATGACAATGAAAAATGATGTCGCAAGCGGGATTCGAACCCGCGCCTATTGGGATTCCGGCCCAATCGTGCTGCCACTACACTACCGCGACTAATTGTAGGACATGCAAATTTCATTTCGTATTATATTTACGTCTTAAGGTGACGGTGTGCTATCTACCCGACAATGTTTACACATTGTTATAGGCTTAATACTTCAAACTTTACAGTTAGAATTGTATTAAACGATGACACAACCTTGTCATTTAAATTACTGAAATTTAGCATTTAATATGCTTAATTATTTATAAAATCCGATTACGAATTTCATTTCGTAATCGGATTTTATAAATAATTAAGCATATTAAATGCTAAATTTCAGTAATTTAAATGACAATGAAAATCTAATATAAAAAATATTAACTAAGGTGTTGCTTAAATGACGTTAAAACCCCCTCTTATCGCGCAAGTTATTACAAGAGTACAATTAAATCTTAAATATCACCCAAGCTCGGAACAAAGAACTGTCTGGCATGGGAAGCGCACCCACTACACTTTGGTCTTATTTATGTTTACTAACCTGTGACCAGTCCTGTCTATACACAGCCAAGCACTGCTCAGTCAGGGAATCTTCGCTGAGATAATCATTCGTAAGGAGAAACACCAGAACGGTGGCCATACTGTCCCACACCTTGGAGCTGTCACACCTGGTACTGCTCAGCAGCATGATGTTCCTTGGACACAGGACACGTTCGAACAAATCCAAGTGGACATTGTCTTCTATATCCTGGGTCCTGTCTGGTTGAGGACTTGTTGGTGAAAGCTGTTGAGAAAATCATGTTTGTTTTTAGAATGCCTTATCTACGTTAAGATTATAAAGAAGCTCCATGCTTACTTGCCCAGGATGTCGTAAAAGCCAACTGGGAGACTTATGATACCCTGTACTAACATGAATTATGGTCACTTGGGAAGGTAGATGTTCATCAGTAGGATAGTGATAGGAAGAAGGAAACCCTTGAATATCTTGCACAGGGATGATTTAATTAAAATATGAAAAAATAGGTCAGAGGAGATTTTTATTAAGAATCGCACGGTGACCTTGACCTTGAATAATAGTTCATTCAAGGTCAAGTGTGTTTTTTTTTAATGTGATCTTTTATTTCTGATACAGGAAATCGAAACAGCAAGAAAATTTACATACAAATATGAATTAAGACACCTGAATATATAGTAAATTAAAAAAATAATATTATAAAAACAGTAGTTCTGCTAGTCTCCCACCAAACCCAAAAAGTATACTTTACCTGATTGGTCGACTTCGTGTATGGATTATTCAAACTCAATGAGTTAGGAGATCTTGGTGTTTGACATGGTGAACTTGGCGATTTCGGCGCTTGAATGATGATCCTTAAAGTTGGACGCTGAAATATAAAACCAAATTTTTGAGATTTCTTGTGGTGATGGAGTAAAAATAGAATTTACCACCTCCTGAGGATCGAATACACGACATTCTCCATCCACAACCACTACTAATTATTTACCTTGTTAGGTTCCTTCTCATCGTCACTGATGGGTGTTGGTGCTTTATCATCGTCATCTTCGAAATTCCTATAGTCCGGTGATATAGCCCGCCTGTCTGGCAGGCTCAGGTCCTGAGATGGTCGTCGCTTGCGATCTGGACAGCACACGCTCCAGACTCCGTGCAATTTGGAAAGGAAATCATCCGTGATGTCTTCCGGTTTCCGGGACACTGCAAAAATTATCATCATCTCAGCTCATATATGTCCCACTGTTGCGCTTGAGCCCTCATCTCAAAAAGCGACGTTATGGAGAGTAGAGACCACATTTTACACCCGACCTCAGTAGCGAGTGGTAGTTCTGACCGTTCGTGTATTAGTGGCTAGTGTTAAGATTAAGAAGTGTAAATATAAATCGCTTGTTGGTTTGTTTTAGGGAAATTGAATGTGATTGTGATAATTGAAATAAAACTATTTTTACGCATTCTATCGCGTTAGTATTTAATTTTTAATTTCCCGACGTTTCGAACACACCCACATACAATTTTATATTCGTTTTGTACTGGTAATTAATTTGTATTAAAAATGTGTTTCAAACTTTCTTAACTAATAACTGTAGCGGATAGATATAAATGTCTGAAATAACGATGACTTGTTGGACGTGAGACACCTTGGCCCTACTGTGACCGTGGACGCTGTAAAGTGTTCGTAACGTCGGAAATTCGTAAAAATAGTTATATTTCACATGCGTAATACTCCTATATGTAAATATGAATAATTTTATTTAAAAAGAATTAATTTAAAATTAGATATAACCGCTGTGTTTCTTGTCTGCATCTACTCAGCCAGCGGTCACGTTTCAATTCGGTGTTTATTTTATACAAAATATAAGATTAATAATAGGTAAGTGGCCTCGCCTATCCGTGTGGTGACGGAGTAAGAATACTATTCACCACCCCATATCTTACCCGTGGGTGATCGTACGAGATGACTAAGGGGTATAAAACGTATATAACATCTATGCGAGAGAAGGAACTCTCGAAACAAAACCTTATACCACGTACAACAACACGTTTGACCAGCGTGGTATAGTAGGTTAATTTTCCTCCCATTATGGAGGAGGCCCGAGCCCAGCAGTGGGATATGGTCTTTTTTTTTATAGCTTGTGGCAAACGAGCAGACAGCACACTTGATGGTAAGTGTCACTGCCGCACATGGACTTTTGCAATACCAAGGTTATAGCTAGGCCGCTGCCTACCAATACAAACGCCAAACCCACCCAGTTGTGCTTCCGGCTCTTTCGCTCACCAAACGAAGCGCAATACCACATTGTCATTACTCGGCCGTCGATCTTCTGCTCAGTGTGGTACTACCCCGGACGGACCGGCCCGCGGCTGTAGACAGAGAACTGTCCACAGCGTGGTCCTACCAATATTAAATGTATGGGCTGTGATGATGAAGTGCCCTCGCACAGTACATGAGAAGTGATTTGATTATGATATTTTCACGTTCCCGTCAAAAGTCTAAACTTTTTTAAAGGCTATGGCGTGAAAAGGCCCATAAACTATCATATTGTACATACATACATATCATCACGCCATATCCCTTGCAGGGTAGGCAGAGAGAACAGAGTGCCAGAGAACTCTATCCTTGCATACTTCACTCGCTTCCTCAACATTCATAATTCTCTTCATACACGCTCACCGGTTTCGGAGACTTGACTCCACCTTCCTTCAGTACATGACCGATCTGGTCTAGGTAGGTTAGTGTCGGTCTCCCCCGGTACCTACATCCTTCCACTTTCCTTTCCTTATCATATTGTATGTAGCTTTTTATCAACACTGGGAGTAACCACCATTGCCAAAAACATCTTTGGTGGTTCAACTACAATCTAATAACAAATATCAACTAATCCTATAAACTTACCATAAACAATGCACAGATCCAAAGACAATTGCAGTATCGCTCTCAAAGTTGGAGTACGACAGAATATGTTGGTGGGAGAACAGGCCACCATGCACTTGGAGAGAATGGAAGTCAGATCCTGAGGCTCCTCGCCGTCGAGGAGCAGGCATACTTGCTCCTAGTTAAAATAGAAAATAAGTAAATAGAAAATAATAATAAAATAATTAGTATACTTCTTCTTCTTCTTTTCTGCCGATGTATGACTCTCTGATAGAAGTAGATCTTCTACCGATAGGGAAAATTGACCTACTACGTCAAAATTATATTTTTAGTAAAAAATACAGTTTAAAATATTTGGTGTCAATTAATTCATTCGTGTGTGACAACCCTTAAGAGGATATGTTTATTGTTTATCAAAGTGTATAAAAATATCGTATCTAAGTTACAGTTACAAACATAATAAATCGTCTACTAACAGTGCGAAATATTCGCAATAAACTTCTGGTACATATACCCTGTACCAACTACATCTGATGTCGTCTGATCAACAATTATATTAACAGGTAATGGTGTGTGTGTGACGTCACACAGACAGCGGCCGCGGACATAACAACTATTGTGACAACAACTACATACAATATGTACGATGTAAGATGCTGTATGTATTGTGATGAAAACATGGAATTGGTGATTAGAGCTGGATGATGATGATATTATTCCATCCTTGAGGAGTATTAGTCTAACAGTGATAGTTAGTAAAGTGATATAATGTTGAGCTACACTAGCTTCAAATTACCTTCAGATCGATGATACATGCTGCGGGGCTGATGTTGTTCGCTTCGAAGTCATCCGTGTGTGACGTCATCGCGGTGACGTCACACACACTCTTGTGCACCACCGTAGTCGCCATTGGCCCCATAGATATGAAGGTCTTCATTTCAGCTTCGATATCTTTGCACAGTACGCCTGTAAGGGATATCATTTTGTCATCGTTATTAGCCAAAGAAAAATATAATCTTTCGTTAGCTGAAAGTTATTAAAATATGAAAGCAAATGTGGCTACTGTCATTAAGGGGCGCTTCCCTAAGAAACGCGCGAATAGCCACTTACGGTTTTAAATATATTTAAAAATTTACTGCATTGAATGATACTAAAAATTATCTCAAATGCTTAACAAATGAGTCTATTAAAACACCGTGTCATAATTTTAAGATAATTCTTAACTTTCGAGAAAAAGATTCGTCAACCTTGATCAAAAATATCGAAATCGATCTTTGCTATTTAGCTATCTAGGCCATTCCGTTGATATATTTGTAAATATTTTCAATTGAATCGTGAGACGAAAGTAAGGATAATTAAATAACATTCACCATTCAACTTTCTTATTAATCTAAAACAAAAAATTATAAAATAATCCTAAGAAAAATAATCAGTGCCGTCTCAGTATCCAAGGTGAGAGCACGTCCGTTAGTTGTTTGGGTCGAGCTCCATAGCTTCGCGATAATTTCTTTAGGGTGTGTTGCGAGTGTCAGCGTCGAACACGGCTGCTAATTTATATTCTTCGAGCAAATAAAAGATCAAGGTACATAATACATATGCAAATTTAATTATGTATTTTTGTAAACCAAATTAATTGTCAAACTCTATGCAAGTACTTATCGTACTCGTATCGAAGTCATATTTCAGGTAGATATGGGGAAACCGAAAGAAAATTAATAATATAAAATAAACATAAAAAAATAAAGTCAAATTCATAATAAAGTAGTAAGTATAGTTATGCAGTAAATTATTCATTTTTTACTGACAAAAATGATCAAAATGGAGTTGCAAGCTTATATGGAACTATTGTTTTTAATGTTAGAGATTTCATAATTCGCACAATTTGTATACATTCGAATATATGGACCTAAATTGTATTGTGCAAACACAGCAATCAGGAATTCGATAGCTGAATATTGTTTTGCAATAATCACATTTTTAAGTGACCTGCATTACGAATGTTTTCAATGAAATAAACTGGTGCGCTAGTGTGCACCGTGAGAGCAATTTTACAGTATGAAGTTGTCGTTCTTCTCTCTAAGTATTTTGTTCTGTGTATAATACCAAGTAAGCATACACTCTGAGACTCTGACCCCACCTTTTGCTGCCGGCTACTCACTGCAGGCTTAGCGATGCGACAAGCTTATGCCTAATACATTGCGTGTTTTCTGTGACACTGTGAAGATTCTACTAATACAAGCGTGTAATAAATATGTAACTAATGCAAGCACCGGCAATTAGATTTATTCGTTTCCAGGGTGCGTGTATTAATACTGTGCGATGCGTCTGTGTGATTAGAAAATGTGATTGTGTGTGTTCAGTCATAAGTTCCCCCGCTCGAGGACTGCAGTCTTAAGAATAGACATAGCTCAGTTGGGTAATCGAGCAGTCTAATGCAGACAGCTTGAGTTGGATTTTTTCCCTTATTATTTTATTCCGTTAACGTTTTTTTCCATTATTCTATTAGTTATTTTTATATAAAAAAATAAAATACCGAACCAAGTTCAGCCATTTAGATATATATATATATATATATTTATAGTAACAATACCATACCAGTGTTATTCCAATTATCGTTGACCCACTTGCCGAGTCTGGTGAGTGACGCCTTCACTACGAGTGTCACCAGTGGGGCCGGAGCTGACGCCAATAGAGAACTCACCGCACTCTCCGCTCTCGCCTGATAACAAATAAAGATACATAACAAAAATTGACGTCTGAGCAGTGGCAATGTGTTGTTGTGCTAAGGTCAGTAAGCGAGAGTGCCGGCAGCCCAACTCTCTGGGTGGGTTAAGCGTTGGTGGGCAACGGCCTAGCTGTATCTCTGGTATTGTGTAGGTAGGCCTTTGAAATACCAGCATTTTATTTCAAATATGTTAATGTTCGCATATACATCAGAATTCATTATATTAACCTTTAAAGTCGTTTAAAATTTCTTATCAGATTTCCAAAAGTTTCATATAAGAATTTCTACTGCAAAAATAGTAGTGATTGCTAACCTGTATGTTTGGTCGAGCTGATGCCATAGCCGCGGTGCGCAGCTGTTGCAGTTGTTCACTGTACACTTGATGTATAGAGCTCAAGAGAATCGTCTGAAACAATAACGACGATAAATTCGAATCAATTATGAAGATAGCTCTCGTGTTATCATCATCCAGCTCCTACCACAATCACTTGTGGTCTACACAATATATATACAAGGGCGGCCGATAATGACGTAATTAAATTTAATAAAAAATATATTAATCAAATACACAAAGATAGACCTAGACCAGATTGGTCACGTACTGCAGGAAGGTGGAGTCAAGAGTCTCCGAAACCGGTGAGCGTGTATGAAGAGAATTATGAATGTTGAGGAAGCGAGTGAAGTATGCAAGGACAGAGTTCTCTGGCACTCTGTTCTCTCTGCCTACCCTGCAAGGGATATGGCGTGATGGTATGTATGTAAATACACAGATGGTAAAATTATTGAATACTTTTGTCGATTTAGCATTTAATAGTCGAGCTATTAAAAAAATCGGTCAAGTGCGAGTCGGACTAGCTCATGAAGGGTTTCGTACCATTATCTATAAAACGGCAAAAAAAATCATGTCCGTTATATGAGAGTCCCCCTTTTAATATTTATTTTATTTTAATTTAATTATTAATTTTTAGTAAGAGTAACAATAGGTAATGATGTACTAGAGCAAGTGGATGAATTTGTATATCTTGGATGTGGATTTAGCCGAGATGGAAGGTACACCACTGATATAGAGCGAAGAGTGAATGCGGGAAATAGAGTGAACGGAGCGTTGGGGCAACTTCTCGGCAGCCACCACCTCAGCCAGAAGGCACGTGTAGCAATACATAACGCAGTGCTTGTCCCAACATTACTGTATGGAAGCGAGAGTTGGGTATGCAGAAAAGAGTATGAAAGTAAAATTAATGCGGTCGAAATGCGATCTCTACGGAAAATCTGTGGAGTTAGGCTGACCGACCGCATTCGTAACGACGACGTAAGAGAGCGAGTAGGTATGAAAGAGAGTATTGGTGTAAAGATGCGAAAGGGAATGCTCCGATGGTTCGGACATGTGGAAAGAATGCCGAACGAACGTCTGGTTAAGAAGATATACAATGCGAAAGTGGAAGGATGTAGGTACCGAGGGAGACCGAGACTAACCTACTTAGACCAGATCGGTCAGGTACTGAAGGAAGGTGGAGTCAAGAGTCTCCGAAACCGGCGAGCGTGTATGAAGAGAATTATGAATGTTGAGGAAGCGAGTGAAGTATGCAGAGATAGAGTTCTCTGGCACTCTGTTCTCTCTGCCTACCCTGCAAGGGATATGGCGTGATGATATGTATGTATGTATGTATTAATTTTTAAAGTTTAATATACATATTTTAACTAAATATTTCAAGCGTCTACCTGTTATTGTCTAACTATCATGGTTCATGGGATACAGCCAGATAAGCGGACAGCAGTGTCTTAGTAATGATCATCATCACAGCCCATAAATGTCCCACTGTTGGGCTCGGGCCTCCTCCGTAATGGGAGGGAAATTAACCTACTATACCGCGCTGGTCAGACGTGTTGGTATAGGGTTTTGTTTCGAGTTTTCCTTCTCTCGCATAGATGATATATGCGTTTTTTTATATCCCTTAGTCGTCTCGTACGATCACCCACCCACGGGTAAGATTTGGGGTGGTGAATGGTATTCTTACTCCGTCACCACACGGCAAATAGTAGTCTTAGTAATAGCGTCATGTTTTACACTCTGGGATACGAAACTCTAAAAAGATATTTGCGAACGGCCTTTACGCAACGTTGTCAATATTTATTGATAGATGGCGCAGTAAAAAGTCTCCCCAAAGAGTAAAGTTATTAAATTGAAAAAGAGTGGCAACTCGATGATAAAATATGCATGTATGGAAAGTGCTGCTACCCAGAGCTTAGGCGGTGAACTAAAGTTGAAGTAATATATATACATATTTACATGTGTATGTGTAATTACATAGAATTTTCTTTTACTATGAAAGCTACCCTGAAATATAAAAAAAAACATATCAGCTGATAATTAAATAATAATAATATCAGCCTAATATTGAAACTTGAGATAATTTTCAGAAAAATATCAATAACCGAAAATAGATCGATGACAATAAGTACCTACGCTAGGAACAAAAAATAACAATTCTCAGTTGTCAAACGTTTGACAGGCAGGACAAAATGGCAGCAGTTAAATTTGTAAAAATAAGTAATGTTTTAAGTGTGCCCCCCCAGAGTCTCCCTAAAGACGAGAATGCGAGCAACCATTTGGTTACTACACTCAGTAGTTAGAACAGATTAAGATACGAGTTCGAGTCCTATATATGGTAATGATTTTTCGGTTCACAAATGTATTTTAGTTAATTATGTTTAAAAACTTTTTCGCTAGTAGTAATCCTAATAACTACTAGGAGGACTCCTAGTGACTACTAAGGAACTCCTTAGTACAGGTTTTCTTTTTAAAAAATCTATTAATAATCACCTATGCAGAATAAAAATGGTTTATAGTGTACCTGATCACCTCCATAACCCCTAGCGAGGTTGCAGGCCCTCTCCCTGGCTCGGTCCCTCGCGGTACACAGTGCAGTGACAGTCAGCTCTCGGACCACGGCCGAGGTAACACGTTCGATGACCAGCTCCAGTACACGTCGGGTGGAAGACGGCTGACTCTTTAGGAATTCTTCTTCAAGACGAGCCTGTGGTATATGGGTTATCATTGTAGCTATTGTATTATATATTATTGTATTGTACAATGTGTATTGTTATTATACTATTGTACTGTTTTCTTTTTTATCGCATGTTTCTTTTTTAATAATGACAAATTGACAATACATTGTACTAAGGAAATTATTTTTGTGGATGGCCTCCACAATGCCTTTCAAAAGTCGTCCTAATGCTGGGATTGTGTCTCTCCCAAAATAGGAAGGAGAATTTACCTACAATACTATGCTTGTTAGAAGAATTAGTACAGGATTTTATTTCGAGCTTTCCTTCATCATGCACAGATGTTATATGTCTTTTACGACATCCACGAGTAACATAGGGAGGTGGTGAATTAAATTCTTTCTCCGTCACTATACAGAAATACGTTAAAAAAGCAATAAGACTAGAAACTTTACATATAAAATCCATACCTGCAGCTCTTTTTCCTTATTCTTGATCCTGTCCTCCTGATTCAAGGTCAAGCTGACAGGCGTTATATGTCTATAGCTGCCCATCTCTTTCTGATCCTGGGAGACGCGGCACGTCGATAATAAGGCATTAAGATCCTTTAAATGTGGACACAATTCGATTATAACCGATTCATCGATTAAATCGCAACAATCGATACTCATATCAGTCGCAATACTAGTACTTAATCGATTCTCGTAGAACAACTCTTGAGGAAAATACGGTAAATCGAATAACCAACCGAGAAGCGATTTTAAATATATCACAGTGTTCTTCTTTAGATTTGTATCTGTGATTTTTAGTCGATTTTTATATATATCGAATAGTAGCTTCAGTAGATTTTGGTAGTATTTAATCCTTAGTGTTGTGTAATCTAACATAGATAAATAGTGAGCTATCCATGGCAGTGTTATAGAGAGGCGGCCCGATTCATTTGCGTTTAATAATATTCCTTGCAAGTCTATGGTCGGTTGACTCTGAAAAAAAACTCACATTAATAGTACATTACTGCAGCGGCCAGGAAAACAGGGAGTGATGGACGAACGTGTAAATGTGGGCCGCACACATACGTAAGTCCGTCAATTCAAAGTTGTGGCCAAGGCTTGTATAGTGCTTTTCTCAAATAATGCACGGAAATTAAAACTGAGTCGTATTAAGTAGAACTGTATACATGACGAACAACGAACAACATTTGTCACGTGCTAAAGGGTTCATTTGTTTTTTTTTTCATTATCAAACAGGTTTCTTTTTCAAGCCAGTTCGAAATTTAAATAAAACTCTGATAAGTTGCCTATGTGGTTGCACTATTTTTAAGTAACAAATCGTTCCATTTTTAAAATACACAATAGATATGAATTTACAAATATATTTTATTTGGCCGCTAAAACACGACAGATATGGATTTTCATAAATTTTTTGCCGGCCGCTGCTCGCTTAGTACAGCAATTTCGATTTATCTCGAAGAAGGTGGAAGTTTTTGGCGGGAATCTAAAACGTCATGTGGTGCTCTTGTATTATATTCGATATCTTAGTGTTTTAACGTGTTATATTAGATAATTTTAATGGCATTTTATGTAATGTGATGTGACAGAACTACTGGGATGTAGTGAATATCATATAAAAGTGCTTTACAACGTTTTCGTTTTCCATCAAAATTCCCACAAGATACCATTAACAATGTGGCCATAACACTGTTAATGGCGACAATTTGACTTACTGACAGACAATGACTAACCTGAAGAGACTAAGAACGTGAAGATAATTATAACTCGACACTGGCAACAATGGCTCGTATAAGTAGCTGATAGAGTTTTGGCGCGAATGTGGAAATGTCATGTCACGCTCTTGTATTATATTCATTTCTTTAGTGTTTTGTGGTGTTATATTGAATAATTTTGCTGGTATTTTATGCAATATGGTACAGTTAAAGTGCTGAAGTGTAGTGAATATGGTATAATGGTGGTTTACGTGTATTTTCATATTTGTCCAAAATTCCCAAAGAAAATCATTGATTAGGTTATCAGCACCCGATTAATGGTAATGACTTGACTTACTGACAGACAATGACTATTAAGGCTACATAATATGAAGAAATGATGAACAATGTATGAAAAATAATTAAATAAGACTTGGCTGTATGGGCTTTGATCCCTTTGCCTGTCCGAATGGACGAAAAGAACAAAAAAAAAATAAGTAGCTGATTGCCAATACATAAAAAGAAGAAGAAGAAGGTTGTCAAAATAAAGCTCAAATTTCTGAGCATGTTTGAGAAAAATTACTTTTCTACCCAAATGGTGATGGGATAAGAATTTAATTATTTAATTTATTTTCTATGTAATTAAGGAGTACAGAAGGAGGAACAGAATTCACCACCCCTTATCTTGCCCGTTATTCTGTAAATGATTAAGGAACATCATATGTATGTAACATCTATGCAAGAGCAGGGAAACTTGAAATCAAAACTCTATGCCATCATCTCTGACCAGCGTGGTATAGTAGGTTCATTTCCCTTCTATATTGGAAGAAGTTGGCGCCCAGCAATGGGATGTTGACTCAAGCCTGCTCCTTGAGGTAGAGGTTAGGTGTAGCTTTTAATTTTTTTTAACAATCCTTTTTAATAACAAATTACATTTTCCATAAACAATTTATCAAAAAAAGCCAAGCTAGACTCGGTAATTCTGATATTATAGTATAAAAATTAATACTTACACAGTTCCTAAGTGCTAAATCATTCTGTAAGACTTTCTCCTTGGGTGGTGCATGGTTCATGTCTCTGTGTATGGTCTTAGTGACAGTGCCCTTGTTTGAATTCACCTCAGTCACCTGCGTATAGGGCAGCGACGCCAGGAAACCCAAGAACTTGGATAGCAATGCCAACTTCCTTGACAAAACCACATATTCCTTAGTTATGTCTATTTTAGCTGGAAATATACCAAATTTATCTGTAAAATCATAGAATTTGTAGTTTGTTTGATTGTACACACTAATCTCAGAAACTACTGGTATAAATTGAAAAACTTTTTGGTGTTTGATAGCCTGTATAATCTCATCTTAGCTCATTACACGTCCCACTGTTGGCCTCGAGCCTCCTGCAAAGGGGAGGGATATTAACCTACTATATCACACTGGTCAGACGTGTTGGTATAGGGTTTTGCTTCAAATTTTCCTTCTCTTCCATAGATGTTAAATGTGTTTTATATCCCCTAATCGACTCTTACGATCACCCACGGGTAAGCTAGGGAGTGGTAAATTGTATTCTTATTCCTTCACTACACGGAAAGCCTGTTTATCAAGGTCTAAATACTTTGAGAACTTTTGCGTTATAAGTGCCTCTTCTTGATGGCATATGATGAAGTATATTCTTATCTACATACTTACAATGCCCTCTGTCATCAGCCGCAAGATGTACAGCATCCAATACAGTTATCTCCGTTGCTAGAGTATCACGGATATGTACCCTGAATGATTCACTCTCCGCATTCATTATAAATTCTCTGCAAAAAAGAAAAGATATAAAACAATCTTGGTATTGCTTTTAGCCACTGTTGGATATTATAGAAGGGAGATTTTAAAACTAAACATGTATGAAGATGTCCCCTGTTGTATACAAGCCATCCGAAGTAGGATAATATCACAATCGCCATGCTTGATATTTGTTGGCTTGATATAGCAATTAATATTACCACCAGCTCATATAAATTCCACTACTAGACTCGAGCCTCCTCTAAAATAAGAAACTAATTCACCTACTATAGATCCTGATAACAATAAACTCTTATCTTATTTGAACCCACGCTGGTCAGACGTGTGCGTAAAGGAATTATATCCTTCTCTTTCATAGATGTTATACGCATATTTTATCCCTTAATCGTCTTCAACGATCACTCACAGGTCAGATAGGGGATGGTGAATTGTATTCTTACTCTGTGACCACTTGGATAGATAGATATAAACGTTATATACATATTTAACTCCTTGGTAATCTTTATATACTGACGTGCAAGATAATGTGGTAAGTGTATTCTTACTATGTTACCACACAAGGGCACATGGCATAGGTACATACATTTTACAGACAATGGTGGTGCGTGGAAAGCCAGCGTGCAGCTCCATATACTGCTATATAAAGCACTAAGCAGTATATATATATTAGTATACTAACTTGTAAAACATTTCATTGGTTGTGAAGTAGGGCAATCTATGTGACTCGGGGGCTGTTGGACATGTCAGCCTACGCTGCAACTTGCTCAACTTTGATTCCTGATAACAATAAACATGTGTAAAATGTAGAAATAATACAAAATGCCCAACAGTATTGTGTAGAATATGGAAAAAAATAAATTCATTTTTGTTCTAGTGTTTGTCGAAGTGCAGGCTGCGGCCAAGTTCTAAACGACTGTTCAATTGCACGGATTGTGTTATGAGCTGCATAACTGCCTACTACACTACTCGTATAGCATATCCTTGTGCAAGCCATGAGTTATCATAATCATCATGTCAACTCATATATGTCCCACTGTTGGGCTGGAACCTCCTGCGTACTAGGAGGGCAATTGACCTACTTTACCATGCTAGTCAAACATGTTGGTATAGGGTTTCTTTTCAAGTTTTCCTTCTCTTGTATAGATGTTATAATAATATGCATATTTTATCGCTTAGTCGTCTTTTACGATCACCCACAAGATAGGGATTGGTGAATGGTATTCTTACTCCGTCACCACATGAAAAGCAATGAGTGATTTAACATTAATGGTATATTTATAGTTTCCACGACAGAAGTAATCATTCCACAGTTCAGTGTTGTTGGGCCGTGACATAGACTCGTATGCCCAAGTAGGTGGCCATTTTGAGCAGAATATGACTGGGTCATAGCTTGGCACGAAGTGGTGGGGTCTCTTTAAAGAAAAGCTAACCTGTTTACATGTGGGTAAGCAGTGTTGTAACATATGTTGTGTGAATAGTCCCGCCAAGTGTGAGTGATTCGTTGCACAAGCTCCACCACCGAGGAGAGCTTTCACGCGTGAGCGGAGCGACGTTCGGGAACCACCAGATGTCTCCGTCTCTTGATACCACCTGGTGATAAAAATATGGGATTATGTGTTTGTAGCAAAATAGTTTAAAGATTTGTTTATAGTAGAATTATATTAGTTATCTAACAACTTAAATCTTACCCACTAGACCAAGTTTCTGTTGTTTAAAGTTTCTTATCGCTTCCAGGTGAAAGGCTTGTGAGTACAAAATAGTAAAAAGTCCAGAATGTGTTTGGGTAGCACATAATGCATCCATATTAGGGAACTTGCCCATATTACCTGACCTATTGTCTTGAAAAGTACCACAATAAAACATAATTGTGTCTTCACCGCATACATTTTTGGTCACTGATGGGAGGGGCAGGCATTAAAAAATAGTCAAAAATTAATCATAAAAATTAATCAAATATGGGGTAATTATAAAAATACAAGACACTGTTCTTATCCCATTTATTTGTGGTGGACGTAATGTGTAGTGTTCGCCCATCGTAAATATTGCAAAAGTTATTGACAATAGTATTATGAGCCCCTGCCTAACGTTAACCCTCCTTGGGAATATAATTTTTGACCAAAGTGCATCAAATACAATTGGTTCACTTTGAAATAAAGCTTGCAGTCATCTTTACGGCGGCCACAAGCAATGTAAGGGTCGGTAGTATTGGTATCCACTATCACAGAACATTATAATTATTAACACAACACACATTAATAAAAAATATTTGTCTTGTTAATGGTAGGACTTAAAGCTTTGTTAGTGATAGTTCCACGCTGTTGACAGTTTTTTTTACTACAGCCTCGGGCCAGTCCATCTGGGGTAGTACCACACTCTCGCAGAAGATCGACGTCTGAGTAATGGCAAGGTGCTATTGGGCTTCGTTCAGTGAATAAGAGAGCCGCAAGCACAACTGGGTGGGTTTAGGGTTTGTAGGCAGCGGCCTAGCTATACCCTTTGGATTGCAAAGGTCCATGGGCAGCAGTAGCACTTACCATCAGATGTGCTGCTTGCTCGTTTGCCTCCATAAGCAAAAACAAAATTATTAAAACTTACCTAACTATCTCATAGAACATATCTCTTTGCTTTTTGAAATTCTGAAAGCTGTGCATAGATGGGAAGTTATCAATATTGTCCGTCTCAAAATTGAAACAAATGACACCATTGGAGCGTTGTTCCGTGGTTCTCGTTTTATCCTGTGTGGATTCAGCTTCACATCTCAGACCGTAACAGTTGAGTAAAAATTTTGCCAATTCTGGATAAAATGAGCGAACTTTTTTATTTTCACCTGCAAGAAAATATAAGAAATATTATTGTATAGCATAGGTATGGAATTAATTTTTTTATTAAATTTGGTAAAGGAACAGTCTGTTATTATAACTTAGATATGGATTTTTTTTTAAATGGGGGAGAGGAGGGGACGCCTACAGTTTTCCCACTGTTAAAAAGGAATATGAGATAAGGTCAAGGTGGTATTCCACCTTGGACCTATAGAATCTACAGCAAGTTAATATTCAGTGTGATTGAAACTCATTTGAAAATAATCTTTGTATTACAGGGAACTTTAGATACATTAGCATGTTGAAGTGGCAATCATCAGGCCACGTCGCTTAGCAAACCCACAACCATTGCGGAGGAAAGATTCTCGAGTGGCAACTACAAATCAGACGGCACAGCATAGGACGATCCACTAGGTGGACGGAAGACACATCAAAAGTCACTGGATATAAGTGGTATATAACCATTCTGAGTAGCATATTTGTGAAGAGGCCTAAGGCAAACATTGGCCAGCTATTGGCTTATGGATGGACTACAAAGTTAAGCTGAAACAACTGATTTAAAATCAGGTTTACTTACCCAACGTCTTTAAAGAACTTTTGTCCAGTATTACTTCTAATATAATCCTCTGATGCCAAAGTGATTTAACAGCAAAATATGTGCTGTTATGTATAGTTTTAAGCAAATATTCCATATTGTTTTCTTTTAATTTACTATCGGCTAATATATAATCATCTTCGTATTGCTTAGATATCAAAATTGAGATCAAAAAATAAATTTCTGTATTCATACTCATTATCATATTGTTTTTTAATAATATTTCGTAAATATCAACTAATAAATCGAGTTTATCTTTAAATAACACTTTAGACACATCACTTTTGATGAAATTTTGACTCTTCTCTATAGAATTCTTGTGAGTTATTTTAATCTGTGGCGATATGACTGCTTTCTGTGGTAGTGAGGTATTTAAAATATTAAATTTCTCCATTAACTTATGCCTATCTTGCTTAAGAATATTTCTTTCCGTTTCAAAATTACTATTTTCCTTAACTTGAAGCTGCTGTAACTTAAATGCAGAATTTTCTTCTACCAATAACGGAGAAGTGTGTATAGATTCTGCGCTAAAACTATTCAAAGAAATACTCTTCTGAGATTTATCAATATTCGTTGGTTTAATTCTTCGTTTCTCTGATCTCAATGAGCTAGATTTCCTAGCACCAATCTCGGGAAACATCTCCGAGTTGCTCAAATCTAATTCCTTATCTATTTTACTGTCATCGTTGTCAGAGGAGATTCTCTTATCTCTTCTTTTCTTTGAACTTTTCTGTACATTCACCATGTAATCTCCTAAACAGCTTTTATCTTGAGTTCTTGAATGCCTAAGAGTTAACCTAGGTGTATCACATCTTTCATGGTGTTCTTTGACATAGCTTTTAGGTGTAACTGGACTGCAGAGTGGTAGATTTGGATAATCCCATTGCTTCAAATCATTTTTTATAGGAGTACTAGATATTGTAAGTTTTTCCACACCTATACTTACCCTGCTTTCATCAGATGAGACGGACTGGTTAGGTTTCTCTTCTGTAAATAATTTTGTTTTAACTCTCCTTCCTGTTTTTTTACGATCTTTGCTCGGTGATTCATGTGATCGTTGGTGATCTGTCTTAACGGAGAGGCTATCCATGTTACGATCTTCACTGGTTGGGTCCGAAATTGATCTATGGTGTTTACGACGATTACTAAGGAGTTTTTCTGGTGTACTGTGTTGAAGAATTTGGATTGCGTTTGTATTTGTTTGTAGTACGCTGAAATAATTATTTCATATATTAAACTGATTATTTCATGATCTACATTAATTTCTGATGATAAATTGAATATATTTTATGTATGCGACACATAATGTTTACATTTTTCAGTTCGAACTTACCTGTCAGTCTGGTTGCGTAAAAAAGACAAAAAACAAGTTACAAATTCATTTCTACTACAGCAATTTAACATACAGTCTTCTGGCATATCCTAAAAACAATAATAATTTGGGAATTATACAAAAATATGTTTCTTTTAAACAAATTTTTTTTTAGGTTAATTTACCTCGAAATATTCATTATTTAACCACTTTATCAACAAACTAGCATCTAATTTTCCATTAAGGACACTTTCTATTATTGTATCTGGCATTTTGGTGTTCTTAATTTTCACAAAAATGAAAATGGTATATATTTTAATAAAAATCGATTAATACAAGATCGCGCTTAAAATGAAGGACGCCATTTTTAATTAATAATATTATTTTTTATTTATATTTGAAACTGGCAACGAAGTTCTTTTTTATATTGCATGTGGTGGCAAACGAGCAGGTAGCACACCTGATGGTAAGTTTTACTACCACCCATGGAGCTTTGCATTTTGCAATACTATGGGTACAGCTAGTGAGCTAGGCCGCTGCCTACCAAAACAAACCCAACCAGTCGGGTTCCGACTCTCTCGCTTACCGAACGAAGTGCAATAGCACGTTGCCATTACTCAAACGTCGATCTTCTGTGAGAGTGTGGTACTACCCCGGACGGACTGGCCCAGACAGAAAACTGTCAACAGCGTGGTCCTACCACTACTAAAATTTTAAACCAATTACAAAATGTCCAAGTCATTACAACAATTTCCTTCAGTCACTGTAAATAAGTACGTAAAGTAATTACTATTAATTGGGTGTTCACTACCAAATCAAATTTTGATCCGTGTGGTGACGGAGTAAGAATATAATTCGACAAATTCCCCGTAGAAAAATAGGTAAAGGTAAGAAAAAAGGTGGTAAGTATACAATCTTACCCGTGGGTGATCGGAAGAAACAACTAAAAGATATAAAATGCACAGAACATCTATGCAAGAGAAGGAAAACTCGATAAAAAACCTTATGCTAGGGCCGCATCTGCGTGTATCGCCACGAAGCTTCGTGCAATGAGACGATACACGCAGATGAGACCGGTCATTATCAGCTATCGTCGTGAACATTCGGGCTTCGTGTGCGTTATCGCTTGGTAGGCCATAAGTCAAAGAGTTTTAGCGCGCCAGCGTGGTCAGATTAGCGTTTTTCATTTCGGTGGAAATTTTCTATGTGTTTGTCTACGCGTTCGAGGATCTCCAGTTAATCAATAAATATGAAGTGGAGCGATGAAATAGTGTTAGAAATTTTACACCATTATGCAGCTGAACCCATGAAGGGATTCAAAAAGGTCATTATGTAATTATGAGCATAATATAGCTATAAAAGGAAAGCAATTCGTCATCCATAGTTAATCGCATGAAAATGATTTCGGCCATCTTTAATTATTGCACGATACTTCGTGTAAAATATCGAAGTTGCTAATGTGACCACAGTATTATCACGATAACATCTAAATGTTACACACTAATGTACAAAACGTACGAAGCTTCGCCACATATGACTCCGGGATGATGACTCCGGGATGACTCTCATAATACCAATACGACTGACCAGCGTGATATAGTAAGTCGGTTTCCCTCCCATTATGGAGGAGGCTCTAGCCCAACAGTGGGACGTATATGAGCTGAGATGAGATGAGATGAACCAAATTTTTGATAAATTTTGGCAGATCATGAAAACATACATTTATATAAAACGTAGAACACTATAATATTGAATAAAATTAAAGAGTACCACATGATATTTTATTCAGTAATACAATTTTCCATCCCTTTTTCTTGTCCGTGAATGTCGTAAAAGACGACTAAGGGAATAAATAAGCATATAACATATATGCGAGCCAAATAAACTCGGAATAAAACATTAGACCGACACGTCTGACAAGCGTGGTGAAGTTTACACAGACACCTATGGCAAAAGAGGCTCGAGCCTAATGCATACACATACTTATCATCGAGCCTAATGGTGGGAACTTTATGAACAAAGATGATGATGACTGTTACAAAGTTACAATTACAAACTCCATACGAATTGAACACTTTCCTACAAAAAGAGATTGAATACCTCGGACATACAATAGATAAAAATGGAATACCCCCAACAAAAACAAAAATAGAAGCAATTACGAAAGCTTCGCATCCAAGCAATTCCAAAGAATTAAGATCGTTTCTCGGTTTAGTTAATTTTTATGAACGCTTTATTCCACATCTTCATGTTATATGTGCAGATTTGCATGAACTAACTAGCGCCAGACAAAAATGGCGCTGGACAGAGCATGAAAAACAAATCTTTGAGGCAACCGAAGCATGCATTGCTACCTCAAAGCCTTTAATAGCATTCGACGACAAACGCACTCTCTTCTTAGCTTGTGATGCATCTGAAAAGAGCGTTGGAGCAGTCTTATATCACAAAGATAAAACTATTGAACAACCTATTGCGTTTGCATCCAGGAAACTCCGCCCAGCAGATAGTAAATACCCAGTTATATATCGCGAAGTGCTGGCTATTGTATTTGCAATTAAAAATATGATCAATACTTACGTAATTTACGTAAACTGCACATAATTCTCTTGTAGAAATGTTATTCATTGGCCATGAATAACATTTACAAGAAATTTATCATCATCTACAAGAATATTATATATTATTATCATCATCTACAAGAAAATTATGTGCAGTTCTGGATGACATATTTTGTACATTTGGCCTTCCATGCATGATAGTTTCGGACAATGGCCCACAACTGACTCATCAATTCCATCACCGACATCACCATTAGCATCCGCATCAATTATTTCCAGCCCTATTGAAATCACACCTGCGATGAAGGTTGCGACTACACCATCTACAGCAACTTCGCCACCTTTCGTCACGCCTACGGCTACTATTGTAGTACCTACACTTCGTCGCAGTCAGCGCACAGTACATCCACCGCGTCAGCTAATCGACGAAATGCGAATGGGGAGGAAACTCCATACGAATTCCATTGACATTATTATCATTGTCATATTACAGATGTCATATTATTTTCAATTATAAAATTATCATTATACGAAGGCAATGTATTATTGGGACTTTTGACGGGAATTTGAAAACGTTATGTGGTGCTCTTGTATTATATTCAATATTTTAGTGTTTTAACGTGTTATATTAGATAATTTTGATGGCATTTTATGTAATGTGATGCGCGGAACTACTGGGATGTCGTGAATATCATATAAAAGTGTTTTACAACGTTTTCATTTTCCATCAAAATTCCAACAAGATACCATCAACAGTGTGGCCATAGCACTGTTGATGGCGACAATTTGACTTAGACTATGACTAACCTGAAAGACTGAAGATATTTATAACTAGTTATTGGCGAAATCTTGTAAACGCCATTAAAAAAAAAAAAAAATGTATTGTATTTATTTTAATGACATACCATTTTCACCGTCATAGCTCTTTAATTATTTATTTCGTAATCATAGAATAATATAATATTTAAAATACAAACTTATGATTCGTTCCACTAAGCGTTTACAATGTTTAATATAAATCTCCAGCCGTTTGATTTCTTTTATTGCTTATAATGGCAAATTAGGAATAAGTACCACCTAATAGTAAGTGTTACAGCCGCTTATAGACCTTTGCAATACCTACAGTACAACTAAGTCACTCCAGATAATTGGCAGGAGGTACCACGTACCAGTAGTAGTGTGATATTGTTGATGGCGAAGGTTTAATTTAGGGTCTGTGTCAACTCAACGGAATAATAATTTCGCCGGATGGCACAACTTATTTTTTTTATTTATACAAAACTTTCGATGAAGTCGTTACAAGCATACTAGGCATACCGCGGCTTGGCACGGTAGCCCATGGCATGGTATTGTAAGCGTTGGCTGTCTTTGCCATGTCATGGTAGACTTTGAAACGCCATGGCGAGCTTTGGCAAACATTGGCACGCACCTAAAAACGTGAGGGTAGCTGGATGTGGTAGATAGGTCAGGTCAGTTGCGTGGGGGCTCCTTTCTTTCTTCACTAGTCAACTACGCATTTTGTTTGGCATACCACAGTTTGTTTTTTGTGCCGAAGTGTCTTCGGCGTTCCGAGACAGTTAATGTGCTGAAGTTTAGGGAATTTGGTATAATACTGATTTACATGTATTTTTATGTTTTGTCAAAACTCACAAAAATTTTATTTGGTTTTCAGCGCCCAATTAATAGTAACGACTTGACTTACTGACGGACAATAATGGTTGCTTTCCATTTAGTTAACACAGAGGGACTCTGCGGTACATTGTGAAACACTGCCAAACACTGTGTAAAAGTTTAAATGAAACAGCTAGTTGTCTCAAAATAACAGTAGAGTGCATCAATGTCACAAAATTATGGGCGTTGTATACGTAAATGCAGGTTCCTTGATAAAGTCTTGGCTCCATTACTTATAAACATAACCACATTATCAGGGCTCACTTCAATAGTGCAATATTTACATTTGAACATTTTTATTAAATTTTAATTAGCAGTACAGACAAGCTCAATTTAATAATCTCAAATAATACTACTAGAATATGCCGTAAATAAATTGCGAGGTTAAGTAATGATACTTACTGGGGGGGCACACTTAAAACTTTACTTATTTTTACTGACCGTCGCGCCGCCTACAGATTGGTTGTACAAACTTAACTGCTGCCATTTTGTCCTGCCTGTCAAACGTTTGACAACTGAGAATTGTTATTTTTTGTTCCTAGCGTAGGTACTTATTGTCATCGATCTATTATCGGTTATTGATATTTTTCTGAAAATTATCTCAAGTTTCAATGTTAGGCTGATATTATTATTGTTTAATTATCAGCTGATATGTTTTTTTTTATATTTCAGGGTAGCTTTCATAGTAAAAGAAAATTCTATGTAATTACACATACACATGTAGATATGTATATATATTACTTCAACTTTAGTTCACCGCCTAAGCTCTGGGTGGCAGCACTTTCCATACATGCATATTTTATCATCGAGTTGCCACTCTTTTTCAATTTAATAACTTTACTCTTTGGATACTTAATTCAAGCAAAGTAGTACTATTTAAAGTACTCAATGAAAGTAGGTAAGCATCTGTCAAACACCACTTTTTCGAGTGTCGAACAGTGTAGGTACAGCTGTGTTCAACAGTGTCGTTGATGGAAAGCACTTTATCGACCACTGCGTTGCACTGCGTCACTTTTTGTATTAAATGGAAAGCACGCAATGACTATTAAGGCTATATTATTATAATACATACATACATACATATCATCACGCCATATCTCTAGCAGGGTAGGCAGAGAGAACAGAGAACTCTATCTTTGCATACTTCACTCACTTCCTCAACATTCATAATTCTCTTCATACACGCTCGCCGGTTTCCTAGACTCTTGACTCCATCTTCCTTCAGTACATGACCGATCTGGTCTAGGTAGGTTAGTCTCGGTCTCCCCCGGTACCTACATCCTTCCACTTTCACATTGTATATCTTCTTAACCAGACGTTCGTTCGGCATTCTTTCCACATGTCCGAACCATCGGAGCATTCCCTTTCGCATCTTTACACCAATACTCTCTTTCATACTTACTTGCTCTCTTATGTCGTCGTTACGAATGCGGTCGGTCAGCCTAACTCCACAGTTTTTCCGCAGAGATCACATTTCGACCGCATTAATTTTACTTTCATACTCTTTTCTGCATACCCAACTCTCGCTTCCATACAGTAATGTTGGGAAAAATTATTATTATAATATGTATAATATATAAAATATAAAACTTGGCTGTACGGGCCTTGTTTCCTTTGTCTGGCCGATCTGACAAACAGAACCAAAAAATAATGTCCAAGCATTACTAAACTGTCATACCTTACTAGTCTGTGTGTCATTCTGACTGTTCTTAGTAAACCGTTCCTTTTTTTTCTGGAGCATTAATAATTAATTTGAACACTGTATTTTTACATTACTTAGATATATGGAAAACTCAACCTAAATCCATATTTATCAAGAATTTTAATATGCCACTGCATATTTATCTCGTCTAACGTGATGCTGACAATAATGTTATAAAACTTTCGCTATACAAAAATAAACAATAATAAGCATATTTTTTGTAAAATGATTTGCATAGAAAAATAACACAAAATGAGTTGATTAACATAGCTCAACCATGTCATACATTTTGAGAGACATGGTCATTCTTGTCTGGATCTTCTGTTGACTATACTACCGCACGAATATCTGGTAGATAGAATCGACAAAATGTCATATGTGTGGAATGTAAGCGAATTGTGTCGATGTTGTCACACTGAAAGCAATACAAGCTTAAATGTGTACACGAAAGATGAGATTGAACAAGACTATCGTATATTGTTAAAAGATACTTTTGATATTTTAGTAAGTACTTCTTCAATGTTTACATACATACATATCATCACGCCATATCCCTTGCAGGGTAGGCAGAGAGAACAGAGTGCCAGAGAACTCTATCTTTGCACACTTCACTCGCTTCCTCAACATTCATAATTCTCTTCATACACGCTCGCCGGTTTCGGAGACTCTTGACTTTCAATGAAAATCTTAAATAAATCTACTTATAAGAAGCTGTTACTGAAATCTATTACTAAGAAGCCATGTCATTGAATTAGTTTATAAAGAAGGCTAAGTAATTTTTAGATATAAAGTTTTTGGTGGCGTGATGATATGTATGTATGTATGTAAGTTTTTGGTTAGCAGATCATATGGATGCTATTTTAATTTTGTGTGGAGTGCCTTTAAAGATGGATAAAGAACCTTAGCAGATAATATGATAACTAGGAAGGAAGAATTCTATTTATATTTTTAACATACAATATTATTTTGATTTTAATAACTAGATGTAGATAGCAGCCAATCATTGTTGTCCAATTACAGCACTAGAGTGCATTATGCAGCATAATGCTCAACGTTGAATGTTCCAACTACAGTAACGCTTCATACAATCGAGCACTGTCAAAAGTACTGTTTTCGTGTGATACATAAAAATATGTTAACGAAATAATCAAAATCCAAAATTACTTAAAATAATTGTAAATAGTTTTCAACCAATTATTATAGTTTACTACATTATTTATACATTAATGAAGTTGCTCACTCTATGAATATTTTTATTTCAACACTGAAGTTAGCGCACTCTGCTGAAAAACTAATTCACATTCCAATTAAGCGTCAGCATAATTGGGCATTATGCACCACTGAGTCGCATTATGCTCTGTAATTGGAAAACTAACAATTTATTCCAATAGTGGTGGAGCCGCTTCCTCAATAGCTTAATATTTGCTGTGTCTTAACACAGATTTGATCTGGAACAAACAAAATATGGTTAATTAAAAGTTAAGCATGGACATACCTTGCTAAATATTTTGTTCTCATTTCAGATAAACCCATTACCGCAGCACCCAGAACTGAGATATAATATTTGTGGTACTTGCGAACCCAGACTGAAAGATGCTGTATTATTTAAAAAACAAATATTATTTTGTGAGAATAAGCTGAGGCAGTATTTATATGATCATTGTGAATTTAAAGGTATTTCATTTATTTACTAACTTTTCGAAATCCATTCTCTGTCAATAGCTCCCATTAAGCGAAAAGAATCTATCATATGGATTATTTTTCTCCCCTATATTTCAAGGATTATAATTTTAATGCCTTGTATTATTGTATTTGTGTCCTTGTAGTACATTATAAATATAAAATTAATGGATGCAAATTATACCTGTATCTAGATCAGCAATTTGTAGATGGGACAAAGTAGTGTCCAGCGTGGGAATCAAACCCATGACACTGGTGGTGTAGGTCATTTTAACCTCTACGCCGTTAGTGCAATTTAGAATATATTCATATGTCAATGGGCCCTATGTTATATACATGACAAGGATGACAGGACAATGGGCCCAGGACCTATCGATTTATTAGCTGTGTATGATTAAATTTATAATTATTCATATTATCTTCTAGATGGTGTATTACTAGATAAAAATGTAAAAAATGAAGCCAGTACAGATGGTGAGTATTGTTTTTGCTATTCCGTCATCATCATTTTTATTCTGTACTATAACCTTCCGCAATTATGCATATGGCAAAAATTATAAATAGTTATTTTATGGCCGGCCACCTGCCTGAGATCAACAGTCCTGACAAGAGTCATTGTTGACCATACAGCACCAGGTACAGTTGGCTCAGGTTGATTTAAAACTCTTAGTTGTCTTTGATGACATCCATGAGAAAATCGAGGACTGGTAGTATTCCTAATGTTAATAGATGACCACCTCTACTTAACTCCTCATGCATAAGGGAACCTACTCATAGTACGTAAACTGTTCATGGATGGTGGGTCTTTAAAAATACTAGGCTTGAATAAAATTGGACCTTTAACTATATAACAAATGGTCACACAAATGAGTGGTTAAGAATTTTCAAAAAATTAAATGTGTAATATGCCTAAATTCATCATCATTCTTCTACTCTTATCCCAATTACTTGGGGTCGAAACAATATTAATAAATATAGAGTACATTTATTATCTTACATAGAGTAATATGCTTATACAATGTTTCCTAAAGTCTAGTAATCTACCCAAAGACTAAAGACCAATCTAAAGACTAGAAAATCTATTCAATTATCAATTTATTATTATGTATATTCGGATAAATGCTTTTGTTTTCTTAGTGAGGAGTTAGAGATATGATTGCTTTGTGGTAGTGGCTACGAATACTACCAACCCACTTTGCTAGTGGATGTCATAAACGACAAGTAAAAGATTTATATATACCTGGGCCAACACCATCTGATGCCGTTTGATCAGCAATTATATTCCCAAGGTGAGTTGACGTCAATCAGACGGCCGGTCATAACTATAGTTAATAACTTTTGCAATATGTAGGGTGGAAGAGGAGTACATAGTGCTTCGACCACAAGTAATTGGGATGGCGAGAATAATAAGTGAGAATTTATATGATATTGTTTCAGGGTTGAAAGAAGAATTAACACATACAGATGACAACAGCGGATTGGATTTAAAATATGACGGTAGGTATAAATTATTACGTACTAGTGATGCTACAGGTTTTTTGCTTCTACTTTCACAGCTGTGGTAGTTGCGCAGATATTTTTGACATCCGTTTCTATTTCCGTATATTTTGTAACGCAAATTTGTACGGAACTTTATGATTCAAATTACTGAAATTTACAACATTGTTATAGGCTTCATACTTCAAACTTTGCAGTTAGAATTGTATAACAATGTGTAAACATTGTCAGGTAGATGGCATATGTCACCTTAAAGACGTAAATATGATACGAAGCGAGATTTGCATGTCCTACAATTGGCAGCACGATTGGGCCGGAATCCCAATAGGCGCGGGTTCGAATCCCTCTTGTGACATCCTTTTTCGCTTCGTAATCGGGTTTTATAAACTTTATGATGTTTGAGAAGAAAACGAAGTCCAATCTATGACATCATCAATGATGAATTAATTGTTCCAAAAGTTTCTCATAAAATGTAATAATTTTAACTACTTAATTTTTAATAAGGTTAATACGCATATAACCATCCTTGATAAATGATCTGTCCAACACTATTTTTTTATCAATTTGAACCATTTGGTCCTCAGTTTAGCTCTGACAACCAGATAACTTCAAGCTTCATAATATTAGTAGGGATAATTTATTTCAATTTTCTGTATGATCTATCATCTGAT
Organism: Lymantria monacha; assembly: GCA_905163515.2. NCBI lineage: Eukaryota > Metazoa > Arthropoda > Insecta > Lepidoptera > Erebidae > Lymantria > Lymantria monacha. The sequence continues at coordinate 23,961,492 of LR991104.1, read as the reverse complement.
ATTTACATTCTCTACGGAATAGTAATACTTATATTCTTAAACTCATCATTTCGCAGAAGACCGATTCGAACATATGGATATCTACCTCGCCACTGAAGATGACCAACCATTATCTCAATTAAGGCATGGAAAACGTTCGAATCTCTTACAATCGGATGAGAATGATGATCAAGATGGAGAAGCTGATGACGAATGGAGAGGAATGGCGTCGAATTTGAGTGATGGTGAGTTCTTCTTCTGTCTTCTACGGTGTTTGTTTCGTGTGACGGTGAAATAGAATACAATTGTCAGTTTCACTTGCCCGTGGGAGTCGTAAAAATGAGCTAAAGGCATCTATCACCAGGAGAGTCGGTAGCAGTTTCTACTGGGAAACTCGGAATATGCTGAGGGTCTCAACAAGAGAGTAGACAATAGCTTTCTCCTGGGAAACGCATAACACATAACTGCGTTTGCCAACTCACTCATCAAGCGTAGTGATTACAGCACAATTCTTTCATATCTGGGAGGTCCTAGTAGCAGCAGTAGTGGTCTTCCAGCAGGGGAATGATGAAAAGTCGTATGATTGTGACATATTGTATTCCTAACTCATGATTACACAAAGATTTGGTATTTACACTTCCACGCCAGTTTAACACCCTGCTATAATTGCGTTCTGGTAATATCCGTTTACGAAAATATATTTCTTCGTATCATGAGAGCTGCAAGTCAATATCTAATCGCGTTAGAGTCGCGGCCTAAGCTTCAAGTACCTGGACATGTATAGAAATATCCGCTAATAGCTTTTAACTATAGAATTTAAGTAATGCCTAATGCAATATAAATAATACATAACATGGACTGTAATATTAATTAACATATTTTTTTTTTAAATATATATTTGCGATTAATAATTTTAAATTTACAGAATATACATTGTAGATCTTTGAATGTATTTTTTTTTTATTTCAGACGATGACACGAAAGAGAAAAGAGCCAAATCTAAAAAGTATTCTTGTGATATTTGTCAAAAGCAATTCTCATATAACGGCTCTCTGGAGGTTCACATGAAAGTCCACAATGGGGAGAAATCATTCACCTGTCACATATGTAAAACATCGCATACAAATAACAAAGAATTAACAAAACACATAACAATAACACACATTGTTGATAACCAATACCCCTGTAACGTTTGCGAAAAAGTCTTCGACAAAGCTAGGCTATTAAAGAAACATATAAAAATACACTTTATCGAAAAATTCAAATGTCAACAATGTCAAAAAGAGTTTCAACGTAAAAAAGGTTTGAAGGAACACATGAAAATACATACAGGTGAAAGGAAATATACTTGCGACGTGTGCAACAAGTCTTTTGGGCACAATCAAACGTTAAAGTCACATATGTATACACATACCGGGGAGAGACCTTACGTTTGTGATGTCTGTGGTAGAAGATTTCCACAGAGAACACATTTAAAAAGGCATATATTTATTATACATACAGGCATTAAACCTCATAGCTGTAATATATGCTATAAACAGTTTTCTAGCAAAAGTTATTTAGCTATACACGAAAGACAACATACAGGCGAAAAGCCTTACTCGTGTGAAGTCTGTAAAAAGGATTTCACAGCTTATACGACTTTGAAAGTGCATATGCGCGTTCACACAGGTGTCAAACCGTATACGTGCAGTTTTTGTAATAGGCAATTCGCTCAAATGGCCAGTTTTAAGCTCCATCAAAGAACTCATACAGGCGAAAGACCATTTTCTTGTAAAATTTGTAAAAAACCCTTTTCGGATAACGGTTATTTGAAAATTCATATGCGTGTACATTCTGGAGAAAAGCCGTTTTCTTGTGAGATATGTAAAAGGTGTTTCAGGGAGACTGGGCAATTGAAGAGGCATATGCGGGTTCATACTGGAGTCAAGCCTTACACTTGTAAAATTTGTAACAAGCAAATTGGTAATTTATCGAAGCATATGCGGGTTCATTCCGATGAAAGGCCTTTCAGTTGTAATGTCTGTAATAAACAATTTTCTATTAATGGTAATTTGAAATTGCATATGCGTATACATACAGGGGAGAGACCGTTTACTTGTGACGTATGCAGCAGTCAGTTTACACAGAGTAGTGGATTGAAAAGGCATAGATGTACTCATGTTAAAAATTATAATTTGGGCTCTTGATTGCTAGTTGCTTGCTAATTTATTACGCCTGTATGTCTCGCTTCGTAGCTCTGGGCCATGATTGGCATCCAGTCTGTTCAATCGCTAATATAAAGCGAAATGTGTTGAATCTTCGGTTGATTAAAAACAGTATTAGCGTTCTGAGTATTGTCTCGAATTTGTAAGATCAGACAATTTTTTTATTAAAGTCTAAGTTGCAATGTTTGCAGTTAATGTGAATGGACTTGGTCCCTTCTACATGGGGCAAAAATACGTAGTCGAACACATTGAGTAGACAAAGAAATGTGAGCCTGGGATGAACATAACAAAATTATAGCAATGGCAACCGATTTAAAAATAGACTCAACACTTGGTCATTGAGGAAAATGAAATGATATAAAGATTAATGAAGAAAAAATATTTATACATTATATTTGTAGCTTATTTTGATTTGAAATTTTTTATTGTGTTAACAAAATCGTAACAATAAACTCATGGCCGCATTATGAAAAATATTAAGTTGAAAAATATGCTCAATTGCCTACAAGTGGTCCTTCGAGCCGGATTAACTGTGTATAGCAATTATGCTAGCCATTACGCCATCTTCCATTTCAGGTGAGATTTCAGCCATTGAGTTGATAGTCCTCTGCAAGACTTGGACCTCAAGGATAGCTCATTAATAACTTATCTAACTTTAACATTACGATTACAAAAAATATATTTTTATATTTCATATCCATAGTTGTTATATAGTAAGTTATCTCTTAAGTTAATTTTGTACAAAATGAGATTAAATTATTATTTTTATGTAAATGGTTTTATTTTTATAACCATTTGTTGGCGTTACATTGCCCGGCAATAAATGTTACACGTCGATCCTTGGGAAGAGACAATCGCTTAACTTCGGATTCGTAGAGCCATAAATAGTTATTCTGGAGTGTTGTCTTTTTTAAAACAAGGTTTCACGTGATCAAAGTAGCTGTAGCACAGATTAAAAAATAACCTAATAATAAAAAATTACCAATACCTACTGCTATAATAGCCTACTCTGTCGCGTCAGCAACTGCTGCATGCTAAAATGTGCCTAAATGCTCAAGCGTACAATTGTAATTGCTTCGCACCTCGCGATCCCACAGCAATCACAGGGCTGCCTCTTCGATAAAATTCATGAGTTCTTCCGGGTTGAGAGCCCTCAGTTCTCACCCACAGTCCGGCTAAAGTTGTCATAGCCATCTGAGGCTAACAACTAAGTCACAAAAAACAAGCATATTTCAAAGGAATAATTTTGTGATTGCCCTCATGAACTGTATCGGTGTAGGGTCTCGACAATTACCACTCTGCTGAGGGCGGTGCCAAAAATTTTTCTAGGCAATCCTGATGTAAGCGTTTCGTAAACATAATATTAATGCCTTCTTTCTTCAAATCCTTGCATAGCCTGATTAGTTAGATTAGTTCCCCAGATATTTTTTCTTCATCGTGTACAAAATTATTTGTCAGTAAGTTATTCCTGATACATTTAATTAAATGTGGGACTTCGAATATGTAGTAATTGTTTTACCCCCTTTTTTTACTTGATTTGCACCCATTTACTGCACATAAGGCACCAGACGCCATCGTAGGTACACGTACAAACGAATGGAACGAATAATATTTAACAACGCGCATACGCTTCGCTCGCGAAAACCGCACTGTATTTGGTCTGCAAACGGCCCGCGACCGCTTGGTCGGGCAGTAGGCAATTATAGCGCGTAAGTACATGGAGTGACGTAGGCCTGGCTGTAGTGCCCCAGAGAGTGCTGTTTTTCATTCACTTGGTAGTTCTTCAACTGATTTAAAAGACTTCTATGTATATTGTACATTTGGTAGACGAAGGATTTTTAATATAAAGACGAAACGACTAAATGGTTTCTAATGTGTAACACTGAAATATTAATTATCGCAATCACTTTCATTTTCTATAAATCAACCAATAAGCAAATTATAAGCACTCGTTAGACTAATTGCTAATCCTAACCCTTCAACTATATAAATGGTAATCGGTACACAATCAAGCAGAGCTTCCGCGCGCTAGATAGGTCGGATGTGTAATGCGGGATCTAGTCTTTTTTTTTGTGTCTGTCTTTTAGCTGTTAGCCGCAGATGGCTGTAACAGTTTAACCCGGACTATGGGTGAGCGCCGAGGGCTGTCAGTCTAGGCCCGCGAGTGACATGGTGTACTCGGTCGTTTTCCGCATACTTACGCTAGCCATACCATTTTTTTTTGTTTGTTAGTCTATTTTAATCCATTTGAAATTGAACACTCCCAGCCTGATAACAGGGCAGCATGAGTTTCCACAACCGTGTTTATCTCTCTTCCTCTTGAAAGGAAACTGATTCTGCGTCTACTCATTGTGGTCCGCCCAGAATCTTACGCAAAGAGCTGCTGTTCATTCTCTTAGTGAACCCTTAGCCGATTTAGCTGCAGATTGTTATGCATATTTTTATTAATTTTTAGTGATGGTAGAGTTAAAATCTCTTTGTTAAAGCCAATGATACATTAAATTATGCCAGGAATATTGTATGAAATTTTAAAGAAGAAATATTATAAATAAAATACGGCAATGGCAGCAATTATTCGGACGTATCTAGAAAAAATTATGCGTGCGTCAAAGTACACATATCAGAAGTGAAACTTTGGCAAACTATTTTTTAAATCTATTTTACATACATCAACCAATAGCGTGTACTCTCTCTCTCCCCTCTCCCTCTCCACCTCTCTCTCTCCCTCTCCCTCTCCACCTCTCTCTCTATCTCTCTAGTGGGGGTCAGATAGTGGGGATGCTACGAAGAGTCGCACAAAGAGGAGACCGAGAACGTCTAATGTGTTCTATCTCATTCTCTCGCCGGCTGATTCCTATACATTTATGTGTTTGTGTCTCTACGGACTTATTTTTTCGTTTCATCGAGTTTGAAATCACAACGAGTCTAAAGAAGTTTCACTTCAAAAAATACAATTGCAGTGCTCCTCATAACTTAGTGCTGGATTATTTGAAATGAAAAAATCAAAGCTTGCAGTTTTGAAGTCGTCACCCTCTTTGAAAACGTGAGTTGCGGGAAGAACGCTTTAAAAATTTTTGAACACTGAAATTTAATAAAACATCTATAAACGAGTCATCCATGATGTCTAAAACTTTTGTTTGCTCCTGTCTACGACGAATCGTCTTTTTTTAAATTTGTTTTTCAGCTTCTTGCTCTGCTCGGGTCGGGTAGATATAAAAATCCGACAGACATAAAAATATAACTTCGTTTGCTTCAATCGATTGAAATTTTGACACAATGTTTTTGAGAGATTATTTATTTAAAAATATAAAAATAGATAAAAAATAAAATTAGTGCCAGCAAAAGTGAAAACTTGAACATTAACGTTGTGCATTTTTGAATATTTTTGAAATGGTTATGGAATAATTTCGCTCGATTTGCTTTATTTATCAGTATAAAAGTACTATCATTTCATCATCATCATTTCCCTAATCTTATCCCAATTACTTGGGTTCGATACAATATGTACCTACTCTTCTTTAATAGTACAACATATTGTAAAAGTTATTGGCAATAGTTTTATGACCGGCTGCCTGCCAGACGTCAACCCTCCTTAGGAATGTAATTGTTGACCAAACGGCATCAAATGGGGTTGACCGAGGACGTTATAAGGCTCTTAGTTGTTTTTTACAACATCCACGAGCAAAGTAAAGGTTGGTAGTATTCGTAGCCACTATCACACAGCAATGTAAAGTAAAAGTACTATCATTTATGTGGTTAATATTCATTTATCCAACCCAAACATGACAATTTACAAACGATGTACAAACATGACAATTTAAATTACATAAAAAATTTAACACTTCAGAACTATTACAATTATTTTTACCCGACTGCAAAGGAGTGGTATTGTGTTTAACAGTCTATGTATGTATGTATGTATGTTCCTTTGAAGCACTATATATACCAAACGCCTGGGCCGATTTTTATGATTCGCACGTCAATCGATTCCTCTTAATCCGGCGAGTATCACTAAAGATATGACGTTATTGAAAATTCAATATGGCGACTACTGGACGCCATATTGTGAAAATTAAAAAAAATAAAGTCAACAAACTATATCGAGTGGGGTATCGTTAAATAGGTATTTAAAAATCATTGTTAGTTTTCTCTCAATATTTTTCGATTTGACTGGCCGTTTAGGATCTATATCGATTTAAAGTTTCGTAACAACCTTTTTCACATATAGGTTTTTTAGACAGTAGAAATTTACGATAAAAAGACGAAAAATTCATATAACTGGCTGTGGATAGACATATACTGAAGTATCTAGTAGGTATATTGTCCAATATACCATAGGTAGTCTTACCTAAAGTATCTAATGTCTGACGCGGTCGCCCTTCTCCAATTTCTAACGATTTAGTACTCAACTTCAGTTGAAAAACTATATATAGTTAGGTACTTACCTATTTATTAATAAATAAGATAACTATAGCTACCTAGGTATTTATAACTAAAAAGTGTAAAATAAAAAAAAATGATTAAAAAAATCAAAAAACCCGACTGCGTAAAAAGTCACCAAAACTAGGTACATAATAAAAAAACTGAAAAGAAAAAAACAATCATTGAAAAATTAGATTTGCTGTCGAATAAAGGATCCCGACTGTTCAGTTGTCATGTTCTATTATTAAAATATATTTCATTTTCTGCAATAGTATTTATTCAATAATATATCATGGAATTCTAGACCACCGAACATCTAAGTGCTTGTTTTTTTCTTTTCAGTTTTTTTATTATACATTAAAAAGTTTATCTCAGAAAAAATAAACTTTCATCCACAATTTGAACGACTCTTTCACGATCATCATCATCGCCAAGCTCTAAAACCGATACAATTTTGATTCGAATCTATTAGGCCAAGCGCCGGGTCTTTTTTTTTTTGCAACGTACGGGACCTGGTATTTTTTTTTGGGAATATGTTCAAGGTCGTCCCCTGAATGTAAATCCAAGTTGGCGCGGCGGGGGAGGGTTCACTTCAGCCGCCATCTTGGAAAACACGTTTTATTGAATATCTCGCGAACTGCGCATCGTACGACAAAAATTGCAGAGACCATTATTGTAGATAATAATATTTGCCATCTTTTTTATTTGAAACTTTTTTTTGTATAACACATAGGTTTTTAATTATAGCGAATCAAACTTTTTACAATATGGTTTTTACTAAATATTTATTTAATGGTCAATGATAAATTAAAAATAATGGTGACTGAATTGTAGAGCATGAAATTACCTATAAATTTTATAAAAACTTTTTCTCGTAGCATTTATAGTCTAAGAGCTGCAGCTTAGTAAAACTTGCACCTCGTACATTATCAGTGGCAATATTGCTCGCTGTATACGAAAACCATTTCATAACGCATAAAATGGCATAAAGTGTTAAAAAAAATGTCAATACAGCTGTGCAGCAAATCAATTAAAATTATAAATAATGTGGAGAACAACTAATAATTTGTCGATCTTTATTGTTACTTAAAACGGTATCATCATAAAAGATTGTCTATGTAGCAAAAACAATAGTACATCCCGCTACATCGTAAGAATTGTAATAGTTATTATTTTTATTATTATGTATCTCCAATTGTTATCGAAATCACAAAAATGAAAAGAATTTTACGAATGTTACTTCAAAAAAACGGAAAAACATTTGTTTACACAAACAAAAAGTGGCGCATTATTTTACGGTGCGAGTCTTATTTTTTTCGATGTCGAGGGAAGACACTCATCGTCTTGTGGATCTATCTCTTCTGCCTCCGCCATATCCGAAGGAGACGAATCAAAGGTTAGGTCTTCGGTTGGGATGGCTTCTAATATGTCTGGCACGTTGTCGCATGTTTGGCCGCTGTAATTGGAGCAAATAATCGAACATTTGAGAACAGCTTTTCGGCATCCGCAGGCAGCTCCGCAATTTTTGGTGCATTTGCACGATATTATTTGCAACAAACTCGACGGTGCAGGAGCCATAGCAGTTCGAATTGGTTCAAGCCCTTGTGCAGTTCGCTTCCAACCCCATTTTTCAGCGTCGTGATAAAATCCAAGCCAAGTTTGAACCTGGTGGTACACTCTGAAAGAATGGTAGCGTGCCGTATCTTGTGTTGGAGATAGAAGTGATAAATTCAACTTTGTCTTACTCGCCAATTTCCCGAAGCATTTGTAGCGAAGCGAGTTAATAGAGACTTCCGATTTTGTAAAACGGTTGGGATTTATACCTGAATACTGTTGGAATGTTAAGAGGGTGAAATTCCGAACGACCCGAAATATATACTACAACTTATAGGGACATAATTGAATATACAGCATTATAATCTCATTTACAGCGTTATAGCTCTTAAACTATAAATGCTACGAGAAAAAGTTTCTTATAGAATTTATAGGTAATTTTATGTTTTTTTGTAATATTCAGTTACCATTATTTTTAATTTATCATTGACCATTAAATAAATATTTAGTAAAAACCATATTGTAAAAAGTTTGATTCGCTATAATTAAAAACCTATGTGTTATACAAAAAAAAGTTTCAAATAAAAAAGATGGCAAATATTATTATCTACAATAATGGTCTCTGCAATTTTTGTCGTACGATGCGCAGTTCTCGAGATATTCAATAAAACGTGTTTTCCAAGATGGCGGCTGAAGTGAATCCTCCCCCGCCGCGCCAACTTGGATTTACATTCAGGGGACGACCTTGAACATATTCCCAAAAAAAAATAGCAGGTCCCGTACGTTGCATTACAAACCTACTTTTTTTGCTACGGCGCTTGGAGTATATTTAAATGATTAAAGATGATATAAATTTTGCATTGATGATATCTATATAAATAAAATTAAAGTGTCTGTTTGTAATTACAAATTAACAGCTTTTCACTAAATGTATATGAAAATATATACGACAATTGCATAAAAAAACTGTTTTTATTTTTTTTCTCTCTGTGTGTTTGTTGCGGCTAATCTCTGAAACGGCTTTACTGATTTTAAGGAGACTTACACTGCCAGGTAGTTGATATTATAAAGAGTAACTTAGGCTACTTTTATTTAAAAAAAAATCAAGTGAAGTGACACGGAGTGTGCGACTGAAGCCTGAGAAAGGACATAGGCTACCTTTTTATCACCAAACCACGCCGGTGTAAGCTTGTTATAAATATGTCTAAATATATATTTTAATTGATTTTTTACCGGTACCTGACAAGGAAGAGACGGTGACCATTTTATTACCATATTTAGTTACCGCTAGCACCAACGGAGCATTAATTTTTATGTGACTAGCTTTTGTCCGCGACTTCAATTCTGACTTCAGTGGCTTAGGGTTTAATGACGGATCCAGGCGGTGAGGTCATGGGTGTCATGATATCCACATAGATGGTATTAATTAAAAAAATATATAATATTATTATTTAATTAAATATGTTTTGACCTATAGAAACAAAATGCTTTCTTTTTAATTAGAATTATCATAATTTGCAAACTGGATCCGCCCTTCGTACTCTAGCTACGTGTACAATGGAGGGTGAAGTGTGAGCCATAATTTGATAGGTATTCAAGTGCGGATCTTCCCTTTGTGGTCACGTTAAGCGTGCCCTTAACTCTAATAGACTTGTGACGTCACACCTCTACGGTCTATCGGTATCACCGTCAGGCCGATAATATTAATTCATGAAAACTCGATTACGAGCGAAAAATGATTGTCACAAGTGGGATTCGAACCCACGCCTATTGGAAATCCGTTCCAATCGTGCTGCCACTTACACCACCGTGAACTGTTGTAGGACATTCATTTCTTACACCGTATTATATTTTTCGTCTTTAAGGAGACGTGTGCCATCTACCCGACATTGTTTACATATTGTACAGACTTTTTACTCGTACATTTTTACTCGTAATCAGGTTTTTATAAATAATACATACATACATACATATCATCACGCCATATCCCTTGCAGGGTAGGCAGAGAGAACAGAGTGTCAGAGAACTCTATCCTTGCATACTTCACTCGCTTCCTCAACATTCATAATTCTCTTCATACACGCTCGCTGGTTTCGGAGACTCTTGACTTGACTTCACCTTCCTTCAGTACGCGACCAATCTGGTCTAGGTAGGTGAGTCTCGGTCTCCCCCGGTACCTACATCCTTCCACTTTCGCATTGTATATCTTAAAATACAAATAATCAAGCATCTTAAATGCTAAATTTCAGTAATTTTTATTATAATTCATGTCTTAATAAAATAAAATAACAATGTATAATACAAAAAAGAATTTTTAGCAATGCACTATATATTAATCATGAGCATATTGATACGCCAATTCGTACAGAATTTTACAAAAGAAAGAAATACAAGTGCATTATATAATATATATATTGTTAAACAACTTTTATATCCCTCTTCAAAAGAGCTTACAAAATTCACGTGTACTTTAACTTATTTCGGTGACTTGACTGACCGACTAGCGAAAATTCTTAGAGTACATGACATTCGCTGTGCTTATAAACCAAATAACACACTCAAGACCCTGTGTAATGGAAAAGACAAGCTCGAAACAAGTAAAAAGTCCGGTGTATATAGGTTAAAATGCGACACGTGTCACAATGTTTACATTGGACAAACGGGTCGCAATTTTGAAACTAGGTACAAAGAACATTTAGCCGCATATAGAAACAACTACCCACATAAATCGAACTTTGCTCAACATTTAATAGACAGTAATCACAGTATAAATAATAATAATACTTTCGAGCCCTTACATATTTGTAACAAAGATTTCAGGCTGTGTATATTGGAACAATTAGAGATTTTAAAATGTAGCAAACATACATTGCTGAATGAACAAACAAACTTTAATACATCCCCACTTTTAAAGTTGTTTGCGTGTCAATAAAATGACTCAACGCGGGTAGTTTGATAGTGGAGCGGGTATAAAAGGCGTGCGTACAGTCAATCGGAGCGCATTTGAAGCCGAACCGTCCTGAGGATGCCTCGTTTAGAGGCGAAACACGTGTCGAATCTTTATTCGAAGTTCTGCGGAAAATTGCAAGTAGAAGTTCTGGAGGCGGTGCTCATCACAGGAGTAAGATTTCCTTATATCCTATTCCACCTTGATCGCATCCCGTATTCCTTCCTTCCTTCCTTTTTTGAGGTGTACGGTATATTGATTAACCGTGGGAAAGTGGTGGGTTTTCCTTCCTCTCCTCCATTTTATAATAATAATGGATTTCCGCCATGTATCGCCTAATTCAATCAATTATATCAAATCAGCAAGCATAGCTGTACAGGCGAAGTTATATATTAAGATCTCAAAGCTCCACCGCGTCGCTTGTCAAAACGTGTGGTTTAATCAGCAATGTAAATACCATCATATTATACCTAATTATATCAACATTCGTGCCAATACACATAGCAGGGCTGCCAATGTTGCCATAGAAAAAGCTCAAAGAGTTTGGTTGGGTGAAGAGGCCAGGCGTTGGTTTACTATTAGGGATAATTTGAAACTTCATTTAAAAATTCTACACTCTGAACTTTCCTTTCATTTACATAACATTGAATTCGATTTATTAGATCAAAAAGCTAGAGAGTTATCATACCGAATAGGTTACGAAAAATATCTCACTCAGCAAAGAAAATTAAGCGAATTAATACAAAAATCACGACATAATAATGCTTATAATAATAATCAAAATAATTGTACACATACTTTTTATCCTCGAGTAAAAAATTTATCAAATATTCAGTTAACTAGTAACGAAATGACCTTACTAGAAAAGGGTTTAAAATACAATTTACATAAAAATATTGATAAAAAATCTCTAGAGATCTTGGCTGTTGATACAGAAATAGCAATTTTTAGAAATAAAAAGGACGACATAGTTAAAAGTTTAGCTGCCAACCAATTAAAAAAATACAAAGGCAGTGAACGTTATAACGCAGAATACAAAATATTTAAATCCATTCAAAATAAAATAGAAATTAACGATTTAGTTGTAAATAAAGCAGACAAGGGCAATACAGTTGTTATTATGAACAAGTCCGAATATAATAGTAAAATAAATGACGTCATATTGACTGATGAATTCGAACGCTTGTCCTCTGACCCCACAAAACGTTTTCAAGCTGAGCTAAAGTTATGTATTAAAGATGCTATACAACTATTTCCACCAAATTCATATCACGGTAAAAACCTAGTTAGAGCGTCAGAAACTGGGATGCGGTCGCCGCCTTCTGCGAATTAGTTGTCTAACGGAATTTGGCAATAGGGTGGGTCCGAGAGAAAATACTGTACGTTGACATGCTCTACCGTCAGTGCTTTGGGCGGCGCAAGCGTGAGTACCTGTATTGAGGTTCACTGCATGAGGGCTTCGACTCGAGATGATGCCCGGTTGCGGTGGCCCGCCCGCATAACTTTTTTCTCTCCGTCTTCATACAAACCTTGCCACTCTGTTTTACCTGTAAAATCCTTTTTTAATAAATCTCTACGTCATAGAAAGAAACCACTGTCAAAATTTCAAGTTGCCAGCTTCAAAAATATCGGCTTGGCGCTAATAACTTAATGAGTCGTCCAACCCGCTTCACAGGCCTAATTTACACCCCCAGAGGGTGAAAATTAAGAAATTCTGAAACACGTGTTTATTTATTTTTACTGAAGATAATTTGTGCGTAATTTGAAAAGAATCGATAAATATTTTTTTCGCCGAACATTTTTTAAATTGACATATTTTTTTTATTTATAACCTAATTGACATGAAATATAGCTTAAATGTTAAGTGAAGCCTACCACAATATATTAGCGAAAACTGCGTCTAAATCGGATAAGCCGTTTCTGAGATTAGCGTGCACAAACGCACAGACAAACAGATAAACAGACAAAAATTCTAACAATCATTGTTTTGGGTTCTATTTGCGTTGATAAAGGTCCCAGTAATATTTTTTCTCATATATCTTCCATATACAGACAGCGATCCGTTACATTTTTATTATATGTATAGATAATATAGAATTCTAGACCACCGGACATCTAAGTGCTTGTTTTTTTCTTTTCAGTTTTTTATTATGTATCTACGTAGTTTAGTTCGCTTTTTACGCAGTCGGGTTTTTGCTGTTTTTTTTTATTAATATAAAATATCCGCACGGTACCAAGCTTGTCTCTAGTGTCACGGGTTCGATTACCGCGCAGGACATTACACTGTGCGATTTACTAATTGTTGTTATCAGGATGGCTATATTTTGCCACCGAAGACAAAGATTGGGTTCCGGTGGCCCACTCGCACGGCGAAGAGAGGGGCTTTGCAGGATGGGTCTATGGGGTCGTGCGCCGCCTCTTTCGTCGCCTCGGACCGATTTGACGGGGCGTGCCTATCGCAAAAATGATGGATGGCTATAGTTTGTGCTCGTTTTAATTGTAAATTTTATTGTCCTCCGCTATACAAAGTTCTCCTTAGTGCATGATATTAATTTAAAAATAAAATAAAAAACATCCTCGTACTTAATACAAGGAAAACGAACGAATATCTTATACCAACACGTGTCACCAGCGTGGTTAATGTTAATTTCCCTCCCATAATTAGAAGAACCCCAATCATATTAATGCGTCGTACTCGTACATATGCCAACATGAAGATCTAAGATTGATAGTCATGTAATGCAAACAATATCTACATACATATAGACACCTATATCTAGAGTTACTGAATGACATACTAGAGTACGACACCTCTTTATTAATTTGGCTATTTAACATAAATGGGTGATAAATACGTGATCATTTATTATTTGACTCAAAATGGTATATTTTAAAAATATACCCGAGATGTTTAGTTGTATATCTTTAATCAGAGGAACAAATTTGTTTTAAAATAGCTAATGAACATTTTAAGTAAGAATCAAACTCTTGACACGATTTTATTATTATTTATATTCACCTTAATTATCAACAGGGCTTTGAGAACTGAAGTTTGTAACTGGATTTTTTCGTATTTCCACAATTTGTTCTTCATAGAAAATACTCTTAACAAAACAAATAGCGAGAAATGAGAGAACGTAAAATCTGTCAAACAAATTAGTCGACGTACTCTCTCGTACTTCGCTCGCGACTGGCCGACCGGCTAGACTTCTCAAATTTTTGCGCGATTTCCGTAAACAAGACAATTTTGCAACCCAGAGTTCATTTCGGGGACACCGGGGCGCGTTATTATAAAAAGGGACAGTCCCGTTCAAAATGGGACATCTGGTTACATTATGGTAGACTGATAAGTATTAGGCGACAGTCTCGTACTAGATATGCAGCCAAGGCGTATGATACCACGCTTACAAAAGAGGAAGGTTGGTGACATTTTATAAATATATATTCTGTTATAGTATTAGACAATTTGTAAGTCACGTCTGGTGTTAAGGATACTTAACGTGACTATACCTTCCGTTCTTGATGGGACAGTCACGTTTTCAGGCTGTCTGTCCCATTGTCCCTGACCAAAACGAAAATGTCACATTATAAAGAAATTACTATCAAAAAATCGTTTGATATTTCAAATCATTCCCACTAAAAAACTAAACGTGAAATTTTAAAATTCATATGTGCCGCCGACACTGACAAAACAAAAGCTTATGCTGATTAAATAAAATTATCAATTTATTTTTCTCGGAATGCGATCTATACGGAAAATCTGTGGAGTTAGGCTGAACGACCGCATTCGCAACGACGACGTAAGAGAGCGAGTAGGTATGAAAGAGAGTATTGGTGTAAAGATACGAAAGGGAATACTCCGATGGTTCGGACATGTGGAAAGAATGCCGAACGAACGTCTGGTTAAGAAGATATACAATGCGAAAGTGGAAGGATGTAGGTACCGGGGGAGACCGAAACTCACCTACCTAGACCAGATCGGTCATGTACTGAAGGAAGGTGGAGTCAAGAGTCTCCGAAACCGGCAAGCGTGTATGAAGAGAATTATGAATGTTGAGGAAGCGAGTGAAGTATGCAAGGATAGAGTTCTTTGGCACTCTGTTCTCTCTGCCTACCCTGCAAGGGATATGGCGTGATGGTATGTATGTATCAATTTATTTTTCACTTTGTCCTTAATTTATTTTTTATAAATTTTAATACAGGTAAGTTCTTATTTTTAACTATTTCTACAAGCGGGAGTTTGGAGATAAAAAATGGTCATGTCCACTATACAGCACTAGTAGTAATCAGAGAAATTTTCTGTATGTTTAGGCGTTTCTGCCATGCCTAGGCTCACATATAGACCCTGTTAAGCTCTTCCGTATCTGTGGTGCCGTACTGCTGCGCTTATCGTAGCTGTACAACCCTTTATTTATTGGCTGACTAGTAAATTTTGTTTACTGTCTTCCGATGCGGAAGACAGTAAATAAAGTTAATTATTCCAACCTAGGAAGGAAGTGGAATCATTATTTCCAACTCCACCTCTTTAACCTTTTCTAATTAAATTTGTTAAAGGTACAAATAAAAGCATCTTCCAGGACTACTTGAGAGTGTCATTTGTGGAGACCATTGAGGATCCTAGTTTACAGGAGTTACAATAGTGGGAATATGTGGTAGGATTAATGTTATAGTATACGATTTTCATGTAATACAAACATAAAATCCTGCATTGCAGCTAAATTAAAGTTTTCATCAATGAAATCTCAATTTTAATATTTCTTTACAACTAAGTTTAATTTATGTGATTTTAAGTAACTTCCTGAGCCTACTTTTTTTAATTATCGTTACGTTTAAAAAACATATGTATTTTTTTTTCATAACAACAGCCTCGTCTTGTATAATACACATAACTTGGAATATCTATGCTACAGCCTTTACGGATGTTTTACCTAGATAAATATGCATAAAAAAATTGACTTTAAAACTATCACAAAAAGTTCTATTTTCTATGGCGAACGAAAGTAATTATTCCTATTAAACTTTTTTTGCCACTGCTGTTGAGAGAAACATATATTATAGAAAAATAAGCTTTATATACAAGGAATGAAGATAGAAGGATAGTTTTCGAAGATGTAAATACAATAGTGCATTAAACACCGTCGCAAGATTCGAAAGTGGACGCGAGTAGTTTAGTTATAGTCCGTCAAGCGGGCCGAATGCGCATGTCCATGATCGTGTTATTAAAAAAAAATAACAGCAGTGCATTTGACAGGTGTCAAAATTGAAAAACCGTGTTTTGTGTTTTGTGCATGAATAAAAAAAAATAAAATTAAAAATAACGTGTTTATTTTTTATTTATATCAACAATTAAGTGTTTGTAAATCGTTTTATTGGAAGGTGAGTGAGTTTATTGTGATTTATGTTTAAATATTTCAATGGATGTTGTTTACCGGCATCTATTATTGTAATAACAATTATTGGGAATTTTGCTAAACATAAATATGCTCAAGCCTAATGATATGTAGGTAAATAGTTGATAAATGATTCACTAAGGTTACTCAATCAGTTTGTATAACTTTCACTAGGTATCTGTAGGTCGCTATATGATTTCGTATGTATGACACATGTGCCTGCCTATTTTTTCAAGTATATTTCTTTTATTTAATAATTATAATAAGTATTTAAATAATAAACTAACAAAACGTAAATTAATTTGGCAAAGTTCCTATAGTGTAGTTGCCGTAGTTCCTCAAATTTTTAAATATATTTTTTTTGGTGAAAGCCTGTGAGGGCCACTGAATGTAGTGATTTTTTTTTTGGATTTCGTATGTGCCTTAGATAGCTGTTCAATGCTCGGGCTAGTAGTGACCGTAGAGGTCTTTCGTTCTAAAATACTTAATCAACGTTTTTTTAAAAGTAAATAGCCTAGAATCCCACCAAAAGAATAAATGTGAAGATAGAAGTTAAGTGAACAATATTACGCTAATCACGGAGTGCTTGCGAATTCGTCCATAAAAATACTTCAGTAGATAGCTTTATTAGTGATTTAACTTGCGTGACGTCGTGGGGATCGATACCCAAGCAGGATACGTATTTATCCGATCCACAGTCAACACTGTTAAAAGTACGAGTTATAATTTGTGTGTGTAAAAATATATTTTATGTTTGTGAATTTATATAGCTGAAGGGATTAAAAACGTAAAATTAACCATATTCAGAAAAATACATTTATAGATTGCAAAAATGGAATCGAAACTATTACACGTGAATATCGTAAGTCCAGCCTCTCTGTACCACATAGCTTTTGTTATTCGAATCCGCGATATCCATTGCTGAGATAACGGCAATGCCACTATTTAAATCACTGCGCTATTCTTAAATGTGCTCATATGCTTATATTAGCGTATCGACAAAATCGTTTGCTACTGATACCGAGGTGTTGAGTTCGATTCCCAGTTTGAAATCTTAGTTATGAACACTTTTCATGTAATGATTAAGTAAGAATACGATTCACCACCAATCACTTTATATATAGTGGGTATACTTACTAAGTACCCCTTATCTTTGATTTTGCTTCTCTTGTATTAATATTGTAAGCACATTATATATATATATACATATATATATATATATATATCTTAATCGTTTACGACATCCACGAGCAAAGTAAGAGTTGGTAGTAATTGTAGCCTAGTGGCTACATAGTGGTAAAATGTATTGCTGTGTGGGCACACAGCAATACATTTTTCAAGATATAATGCTAGAAAAAGAGAATAGTGGCTAGTGCCACTATTAATACGAGAATACGAGTTTACTATTGAAGCAGCCATCACTCTCCTCAACCACATTCGAGAGAAGGGAGGGACCCGCTCCACGTAACTACCGTAAATGGAGACCTTTTTAGTGCGTATAACCACACCAGTGAATGCGGCAAATAGAGTGAACGGGGCGTTGGGACAACTTCTCGGTATCCACCACCTCAGCCAGAAGGCACGAGTGGCAATACATAACGCAGTGCTTGTCCCAACATTACTATATGGAAGCGAGAGTTGGGTATGCAGAAAAGAGCATGAAAGCAAAATTAATGCGGTCGAAATGCGATCTCTACGGAAAATTTGTGGAGTTAGGCTGACCGACCGCATTCGCAACGACGACGTAAGAGAGCGAGTAGGTATGAAAGAGAGTATTGGTGTAAAGATGCGAAAGGGAATGCTCCGATGGTTCGGACATGTGGAAAGAATAGCGAACGAACGCCTGGTTAAGAAGATATACAATGCGAAAGTGGAAGGATGTAGGTACCGGGGGAGACCGAGACTCACCTACCTAGACCAGATTGGTCACGTACTGAAAGAAGGTGGAGTCAAGAGTCTCCGAACCCGGCGAGCGTGTATAAAGATAATTATGAATGTTGAAGAAGCGAGTGAAGTATGCAAAGATAGAGTTCTCTGGCACTCTGTTCTCTCTGCCTACCCTGCAAGGGATATGGCGTGATGATATGTATGTAAGTATGTGACCACACCAAACTAATTTTTGTTTGACCTTCTATCTGTACTTGATTTTTGAATGAGTGCTGATTTCTATAAATAACAGCGGCTATTATGGCTCCCGTGTGGTGTCCCGTCACTATCCCTTATTTGCCTGTGGAAATCCCAAAAGTCTCGAAAAGGGATCAACAGAAGATTGGATAGACCATCAAAGATAAAGATTCCATTTGGGTGGTCTACCTAAATCGCGATATATTCAGTGGCGCTGGTTATGGAATTGCACGTCATCCCTTCCGCCGTTCCAGGCAGTTTGGACGTGAAGTGACCAGCCCATAGCTTGTCTCTAAAAAAAGAAGAATGAACAGCAATTTTCCGAGCGCTATGATATGTCCTACTTCAAACGAGGTTTCAAAAAAGCATTTTCTTCACGGTATGCAGCGGTCTGGCTATACTCTTGGTATCGCTAAGATCCATGACCGACAGGATCACTTACCATGAGTTGTGTTGCTTACTCGTTCGCTGCTATAGGCAATGAAAAAAAAATCTGGGCAATATAAGACAAATTTTGAACTATAAACGGCATTTTAAACGTTGAGATATGACATATTATTCTTATCCGTGAGCTGTCCAACAGTGGACTTCGTCAGGTTGAATGCGGATTGATGGCTAGTATGAACGTTATAATTTCATATCTATTATACTTCAAACGTAGCTGTTATAGCTTAGCAAAAGGTATGTCGATGGGTAGAAAGCGTTAAAATTGTTCTTCCATAGTGTCAATTAGACATAGCATCGCAATAGCTTGTTGATACAGTAAGCTAAGTGAGTGATTAACGATCGTGAAAGTTTAGGGTTTGGATCCTGGATTGATTAAAAAGAAAGTGTTGGAGATTATTGTAGGGCATTGTAACCCATAGATATAGGTTACTGAATAGATTTATTAAAGTATAACTATATATAAGGAGCCCTATTCTTGAGATAATTTCTAATTAGAGTCGTATTTAGCATAAACACCATAAAATAAAACCAAAAATTCAAAAAGTGAAAAATAATTTGGAAAATCCAAAAGTGTACGCTCATAATTATTATATTATTTATCATTTAGTCATAGTCAATGCCATAAATGAAAATGAAAGAAAAAAAATACTTTTGAAATTTAGTAGCATTCTCGACAATGCTAAACATAGCTGTATAGTCTATATGAAATTTGTTTCCTTTGCCTGTCTGAATGGACAAAAAAATATGTAAATGAACCCAATTTTCATAAGGTATACATACACTAAAGACTAAGCAGTTTAGTTTTTTATTAGTTACAATTAAACGACAAAGAATTACCAAGCCATTTTCGAAAGGAAACAGTGCGTTGCGATTATGAAGCTTTTAATAAAAGAAAAACTTAGATACATTAATTTTTACGGTCGTAAAAGTGCCAGATCCTTACGGAAACATCCGGACGTCCTCGAATATTTTTTTAATCAACTTTTTTCTTACTTTAAACAAAATAATTGCTTTTTAAAAATATCAAATACTTTTAAACGAATGTTTTTCTTGACATATATATATGATAATAATATCCTATAAGTGTAGTGTGAGAAAAATACAGTCATTTTTAGTATTGAAAAGTTCTTGATTTTCATATATCGAGAGTAGAGCATCACCTCTAGAGGCGTGTGGATATGACGTCGATTTCGAGTTAGAATTCGAGTTTTAGAAAAGGTTATGTGAGTCAAACTTTACTCAAAATTACTAGATAGTACATGAGTTCGGAGTGTAAAATATAATTACAGAAAAATTTTAATCAAATCCCAAAGAAAACGAGTTTTTTTTTTAAAAGGCAACATACACCCTGGACTAAGGAAATAATGGTTGTATTGCGCGGTACTTTACAAACATTCAATTTAACGGACGCAAATTACACCCAGACTTTGAATACCAAGTTGTAGATCGTACAAAGTATTGTACTACGTGGGAATCGAACCCATGACACTGACAAGGTAGGTCGATAACTTAACTATATACCATCTGTGCAGAATCAAATTGCCAGAATTGAGATATGTATATACTGATTTGCGATTGTGATAAGTACATTTTTTTTGTCGATTTCGTGATTATTTCTAGGAGTAAGAATGCCTCCTAGTTTTCCGAGTAATATCTCAGGCATTCTTAACAATAACTGGGCCTGCTTAGTGTTAGTAGACTAGTTTCTTATTACGTGATACCAGATATAACTATCATTTGTGTTTGATAGGACACAGTGGAGGATGGCTCCCCATCAGATGGGCTAAGTACACAGTAAAGGTCACAGGGAAATTCTTAGACCATCTAAGACCTCTCTGAATGGCATTCTAGTGAGAATACTATGTCCAACAGTGAACTACGGGCTGATGGATAGATGTATATATTCTGATTAAAGTTTCGAAGTTCACGTTAAAGCGTTTTCATAACATCATAAGTTCGAAATTAAAATAAAATGGTCTTCCCTGTCTCGTAATGAAATAACACAATTTATGTAGTCCTTCTTTTCCCATGGATACTTTACAAGCTGATTAAGGTATGTAAGCAGGAAACATCTCTGCAAGAGAAGGAAAAATCAAAATAAAACTATGCCAGTCTGTTTGACCATCGTGGTAGAACAGAACAAATTGGTCTGCAATTGTAAATGACTGGCTTGCACTCTATCGAAGACTTATACAGGCATAAAAAGAAAAGAAAAGAACAGGAGATAATCTAGTTGTAAATTGTAAACTAGGAAGAGTTTAAATTAATTCAAATATGGCGAAATGTAACTTGTTATATTTGCATTTCCTACTTCGAAGATAAATACATGAGGTTATAAATAAATTTACATATGAATTATATGATTAGTTTGTGTGATGTCATTGATTCAATTGCATTGAGAATACAGCTCGCAGGACTGATGGATGGATTATTTGAAGAATCCACTGTTGGACACGGGCCTCCCCACGAGAATGCCACTCAAAACGGTCCTATGCCCCTGCATCCGACGGTTTCGTGCGACCGTCATAATATCGTCAGTCCATCTAGTGAGGGGTCTACGTTGCGTTGTCCGATTCGTTATCGCCACTCAAGAACCCTCTTCCCCAATTGTTTTCGGTTCGTCGAGCGATGAGGCCTGTCCATTGTCACTTTAACGTGCTAATTCTTCGGGCTATGTCGGTTACACTCATTCTTCTACGGATTTCCGTATTCCGGACTTTATTAAGTAGAGATATACCGCGCATTGTCCTCTTTATAGCACTTTGAGCGACTTTGAGTCTTTTTATGGGGCCGAAATTTAGACCACGTTTCAGTGCCTTAAGTAACCGCTGGTTATATAGCTTTGTTTTCAATAATGACTTCAAATAATGGCTCGTTGTAATATTTCTCATACAGACCCCTTTTTTTTTTTTTTTTTTTTTTTTTATTGGTGGGCTATGGGTGCGTCTCGCCCCGCCAAATCGGTCCGGGGTGACGGAGAGGGCGGCGCGTGATCCCATAGACCCACCGTAAAATCCTCTCTCTTCGCCGTGCGAGCGGACCACCGGTACCCGATCTTTGTCTTCGGTGGTCCGCTCGGCGGTTTACCCTCGCGGGTTCCTCTCGTCGACGCCCCGACAGATTTCGCCGTCGGGGCGTCGCCCTCACGCGGTGGCCTCGCGTCGGGTGACCGGACAATTCCCCGGTCCGATCACCCGAGGCCTGGGTTAGGGCGGCATCAGGCGCAGGTATTCGCGCCTGCGCCGCCCCGGACGCTGGCGGCGGCCCGGGTCGCGGGAGTCCTCCCTGACTCGTTCCGCCGCCTCCTTCCGCGAGATGACAGCCTCGCAGAAGGCGGCGACCGCGTCCCAATTCCTGACGTTGTCGACCGTCGCCCTCGCGACAGCCGGCAGTGCCAGGTCGGCACCGATAATAGCGACGAGGTCGCGGCGCTGCCCGTCCCAGCCCGAGCATTCCTCGAGCGTATGTTGCGCCGTGTCCTCGTCACTACTGCAATGATGGCAGCCCGGAGTCCACTCCCTGTACACGTCCGTGTGCAGGTATTTCCCGAAGCACCCGTGCCCCGTCAACACCTGCACCAGTCGGAAGGTGAGGACCCCGTGCCGCCGCTCCATCCATTTCATCAATACGGGCCGGAAGGCTTCGACGGTCACGATACCGTGTCTAGGCCTCTCCAGCCGCGTAACCCAACGGGCGATGACGTCTCGGCGGGCGTCCTCGCGCCAGGTGGCTATCTCGCTCAACGATGGGGAGCCACCCTCCTCGCGCACTGAGGTAACCCGCCGGTAGAGGTCGGAGAGCATCTCCGCCTCTAGGTCCCACGGGGGTGTCCCGGCCAATAGGCACGCCGCCTCTGTCGACACCGTGCGGTACCCGCGAATGGCTCTGACCGCCATGGCTCGCTGTGGCCTCCACAGAACCGCCCTGAGCTGGGCGTTCAGAGCCCTCGCCCACACGGGTGCGCCGTACATGGCCATCGAGCGGATGACCCCCGCATACAGCCGTCGGCCCTCGAAACTGGGTCCGCCCACATTCGGCATGAGCCGAGAAAGGGCGGACGCCGCGCCGACCAGCCGGGGAGCAATCTGTCGGAAATGCTCCCGGAACCACCATCGCCCGTCGAGCACCAGACCCAAGTACTTCATATGGGCCTGGATGTTGATCTGGATGGATTTGACGACTAACGAGGCGCCGGTTGGCAGCCTTACGCGTGGCCCATGGAATAATAGGGCCTCCGTCTTATTTAAGGCCACCCTGAGCCCCAGCGTCTCGATTCGCCTGACCATCTCCTCGGTGCCGAGAGCGGCCAGGCTCGCCGCCTCTTCGAGTGTCCTGCCCCGGGCTGTGACGAGCGTGTCGTCAGCATAGCACACCAAGCTCAGCCCGGGGGGGAGACTCCCTCTCAACGCCCAGTCGTACCCGATGTCCCACAGAGTCGGCCCCAGAACCGACCCCTGTGGAACACCGCACGACATGGGCGTCCGCACAATGTCCCCTGCGGGACCCGCGCAGAGGATACTGCGCCCCTCCAAATAGTCTGCCACCAGCCGCCTGAGGTACAGGGGCACTCCATGGAACCGGAGCGCCTCCTTGATGCAGCTGAATGGCAGACTATTGAATGCGTTGGCGATGTCCAGCGACACCGCCAACAGCACTCCCTTGCCGGCGACAGCCTCCGCGGCCGTCTGCCTCAGGCGTAGCAGGGCCCCGATGGTCGAACGCCCCCTCCTAAACCCATATTGAGCGTCCGACAGATCGGGCCCCACCTCCTCCAAGTGTCGGACGATGCGGGCAGCGAGGACACGCTCCAGCAACTTACCCACATCGTCGAGAAGCACGATGGGCCTGTAGGCCGACGGCAAATCCGGGGGCCGTCCCGGCTTTGGCAGGAGAACCAACCTCCCCTCCTTCCAGCACTCAGGGAACCGTCCAGACGTCAGACAGGCGTTGAACAGTTGCCTGAGGCGAGGCTCGAAGTGCTCGAGGAGCGACGTCAACACCCGGACTGGTATTCCGTCCGGGCCGGGGGCCGTGGTGGCGGAGCGAATCCGCGCCACTGCCGCCCCCACTTCCGACTCCGTCACGGGTGGAACACTCTCGTCGTCGGCCTCCCGGTCTTGATCTGGCGAAGCCATGACCGGGGGCGTGTGTCCCGACTGCCATGGAAATAGCTCCTCGATCACCCTACAAAGGAAGTCGGGCTGGAGGGTCTCGGTGAGGGGGGGGCCCTGCGCGCGAAGCTTGTTCAGCGACGCGCGATACGGGCGACCCCAGGGGTCACGGTCGAGACCGTCCAACATCTCCTGCCAACTCGCATCCTTGGCGGCTCGGATGGCCAGCCGAAAGGCAGTACGCGCACTGCGGTACGCCTCGTACAGCTGGCCCTCCCGCTCAGCGTCGCGGTGACGCCGCCGGCTGCGGGTTTGGCAGTGGGCGATCGGGCCGCGCTAGGAGCGGGAGCGGCCGTGGTCGAAAGGCCGCCCCGCCCCTTTGGGGCCAAAGCAGGAGGTCTGCACGCCCCAGAACCCATGCGGTGCTTGGCGGGCTTATTGCCCGCCGCACACGCGGGGCAGTGGGGCGGGGCGGCGCAAGATGCTGCCACGTGCCCGGTCTGACCGCAGCGGAAACACAATCCGCCGCAGTCGAAGCAATTGGTGCACGTCGGTCGAGTGTGTCCGACCGCCATGCACTTATAGGACCTCGCAGGCCGGTGCTCAAGCACGGTTACCCGCGCCGAGCTCCAGCCCACGAGGAGCCTGCCTGAGCCAGCCAGTTGCCTGACCGACTCCACCGGGCACTGCGCCCAGGCAGCACCTACGCCACCCGGACCGGGACGAATGGCACCGACCCGGACGGTGTCTATGGGACACCCGGTTTTCGAGGCAATAGCCTCCCGGATGTCTTCCACCGTCACGGAGTCGTCCAGACCCGAAATGCGCATTTCGGCGCACTTGACGGGCCTGGCGATCCTGATGCCACCCTCCTCGGCGAACAGACCTCGCAGCTTCTCAGCTACGCTATCAGCCGTCTTGGCGCCCTCGGCCCCTGGGAACTCGAGGATTCGAGCCCCCGTCCGGGCCTTGCGGGTCCTGGCTTCGACGCCTCCAATATCGGAGACGTCTAGCTCCCGCCGGGCCTTCCTCAAGACGGCCTCGTAGCTGAGGCCCTTCTCGGCCGCCTCAGGCAGCACAGTGATCACCACTGCGGCTGTCTTTGGCGGCTTGAGCCCCTTGCGCGACCTCTTCTTCTTGTCGCCAGCTCCTGCCTTGGGAGCGGAGACCTCAGCGGCGCGCTTGGCCTCCGCTCTCCTTCTTTGGCCGCGACTCCTTCTATCGCGCTCGGCCACCTGCCAACCCTCTTCGGGTACGGCAGTCGTGCCAGACGCGGAAGGCCTTGCCTCGCTGGTCGTCGCCGGCGGTTTCGTTGCGGGCGGCTTCAGCGGTCCGGCAGGAGCCAGCGCCGTCTTCCTCCTCAGGGCAGGTCCCTTCGGAGCGGGGCCGGGGCCTTTGGGCTTAGGCCCGGCCGCGGCCGCGGCGTAGCTCCCCACGCGGCCACCCTGACAAGGCAGCGGGGCGGGGGCTGGTGCCGTATGTGGCCGCTTATCTGCGGCAAGAGGCGGCCGGACACGTGGTTCTGGAGGCAGCCTTGCCTCCAGAACGGCGAAGCGCGCATCGACAATTTTGCCCACTGCGTCGATTATCGCGCGCAGGGACTCATCCGGCAATCCCCCCACCGCAGGCAGCAGGGTTGGCATCGGGGTCGGCAGCGGGGTCGGCGCCTCCGGTTGAGCCTCCACCGGGGCCCGCTCCGAGACGCTTGGCGACTTTTTCGCCGCGGCGCGAGTCGTCCTCCTCGCTACCGGGACAGGTGTCGGCTCGGTGGCCGTGACGGCTTCAGCCGGCGGCGTGCCCTCCGCAGCGGGAGGCGTCCTCCTTGCCGCAGGGACGGATTTCACCGCGGCAGCTGTTTTGCGCGCCTTGGCCGACGGCTTTGGCGCAGGCGGTAGGAACTGCGCCATCTGGGCCCGCAGGTCAGCCATGTCTTTGGCCAACATGCGGTTTACCTGACGCAGCGACTCCAGCTCGGACCCCAACTGGCGGTTCAGGTCCCGCAGGCCTGAGACCTCGCCACTAAGGCGGGCATTTTCAGCCTGCAGGTCCAGGGGGCCGTCGCTCGCAGCAGGCGCCGCCTCACGCCGAGGAGTCACCGACCTTCTTCCTGCTACTGCGGCCCCTCGCCCCCTGCGAGAAGCCGGCACCTTCGGTGGAGGCATGATGGTCCCGCTCCCCTCGGAGTCGGCGCCCGAGCTGCCTCCCTTGCTCAGGGGGCGTTTTCGCACCTGCGAGGGGAGGGCCTCCTCCCTGATCTTCTCAGCCGCCGCCACAGGACGCGGCGACGACTTAGCGGGGGCTTTAGCGTCCGTCCCGCTATCTCCTCTGGACGGCCCTGCGGATATACCGCCCTCGTCCATCTTAGCGGCAGATCTGCTGCCCTCATCTACGGACGGCTCTGCGACGTCACTGTCGCCCTCGTCCGTAGACGGCTCTGCAGCATTTCTGCCACCGTCCTCCTTTTCAGCGGCGGCAGCCTCTCTCCGCGCACGCCGCTCCTCCATCCTCCTCTTGTAGCTGGAAGCCTGCCCCCGGCTCTTCCTGGGCGACTTCCGCTTCACTTTTTGGGCCTCCACGATTTGTGCCGGGCCCTTGGCGGACGCCTCAAGTCCTGAGAACGAGGCGTCGTTGTCAGTTTTTCTTTGGCTTGACAAGGCCGTGGTGTGAGAATCACAAGGATTCCCGTCGGTTTTTAAATGTTTTAAAGTTTGCGTATCCATTGTGAATCCCACGAGAATGGGAGATACATTACGTCGACCCGGGCAGAGATCCCTATACCCGGGCAAGCCTACATTTACCAACCAGGGGGTCAGCCGGTGCCCTGGCTGGAGCGTGCTAACGACAGAACAACCCATCTGCCATGCATCTTCTCGCCGCACGCCAGAACTTAAGATTCTGGGTGATTTCCGAGTCCGAATGTTACTTCGAACTCTTTATAGAGGTTGTCTTCCTCGCGGTCCGGGCGGTTAAGCCAAGACCCTCGCTCCTGAAACTAAGACAAGCAAAGAATCAGGTTTACGATGTGTGGGCGGTGGCAAGTGCCTGCCCAGCCCTCAAATGAATGAGTGACTGAGCCCGTCCCGATATTTCGCGTCCTATAACCTCTACTACGACTGTAGTAGAGTAAGGAGCGAAATCGCGCAGATATTCGCTACGGACGACAGTACAACAGAAGAACTGGGGACCGCCGCCCGCACCCAGGGTACACCGCGTGGAGGTTTCTGGGATAGTACCCCTCTCATACAGACCCCTAAGTTATCCGAAATTACTTCCAAAACTTTTACATAGGATTTGGTAACGGTTTCGGATGAATTTTCAATTCGTATATACGGTTATTCCCGTTATGGTAGCAGTAACGCCGGCTCTTGATTCTCTGCAATCCTTTTTTTATTATTTATGGTGACCAACGAGCAAGCAGCACACCTAATAGTAAGTGTCACTGCCGCCCATGGACCTTTGCAATACCAAGCGTAGCTAGGCCGCTGCCTACCAATACAAACCCCAAACTCAACCCAATTAGGCTTCCCGCTCTCTCGCTCACAGAACGAAGCGCAATAGCACATTGCCATTACTCAGACGTCGATCTTCTGCTCGGTGGAGTACCGGCCCGTGGCTGTAGACAGAGAACTGTCAACGGTGTGGTCCTACCACTATTTAATCCTAGAATCAAAGCGATGTCGCTTGTTATTGTAAGGTATAAAAACTTCAGTTCTGTCGCTCCCTTTACCATTGAAACCTTCAAATAAGTACCTCAGCATTATAATATTAATTATAACCATTTCTCTCAAGAGTAACGCAACCAATTTTTTCGTCATCTATCAAGGTTGGTTGGTAACAAGTTTTGCGAGTTGGTATCTACCCATCCGACACACTGACCGACTTAGGTAACTTGACTTTAGATTTGCGTAAACGCATTGCTATATATATGTACGTATGAATAACTAGTGTTATAGGGAAATGAGCGAGAGTCTCGCCACTTGATGGATGGGTGGGCAAAATAATGAAAACGGTAGATCGATGGCAGAAATTGATTAGTATACTTTAGAGGATTTTTATTCGAAGGGGGTTCAGAAATAACATTTTTCATAGAAAATTAATTGCAGAGATGGTATAGTGGTTAAGATACCGATTTGCCGTGCCAAGTGTCACTGGTTCGATTCCCACGCAAGACAATACTTTGTGCGATCCATAAATTGTTGTTTTGAATCTGTCTTCTGATATATGTGTACTCAAGATTTAAAGAAATTCTATTTTGGAACGAAGTTCCTTATCGCGCGTTGCGAAATGGGGCTAGACGGAAAAAATTAAGACCAAAAGTTGTCATGAGACAACAAAGTTGTAACGACACAACATAAAACAAAGTCGCTTTCTCTGTCCCTATATCCCTATTTATGCTTAAATCTTTAAAACTACGCAACGGATATTGATGCGGTTTTTTTATAGATAGAGTGATTCAAGAGGAAGGTTTATATGTATAATATATGCATAATGTAGTAGAGAAACACTGATAATTTTAGAGGTTTCTAATGTGATGTCATAAATAAACGCATTATTTTGCGCTTACATTTTTGAGGGTTCTGTCCTCAAATGCTCTCGTTCTGTGGTGGTGGACTAAAATGCAAAACCTTGTCCTTCTTTCTTTGCATCGTAAAAATCGGCTAAGCGATCACCATGAGAATAGCCACATATGATATATAGAAATATCTAATAAAAGCTGATTATTTGACGTAGATATTGAATCAATTGTATTAAGGCTACACACTGTTGACAGTTCTCTATCTACAGCCGGGCCGGGCCAGTCCATCCGCGGTAGTACCACACTGAGCAGAAGATCGACGTCTGAGTAATGACAATGTGGTATTGCGCTTCGTTCGATGAGCGAGAGAGCTGGAAGCCCAACTTGACTGGATTTTCGTTGATAGCTAGATAGTGGTGTAGCTGTACCTCTGGTATTGCAAACCTCCATGAGCGGCAGTAACACTTACCAACCAGTGTGCTTCTTGCAGTTTTGCCACCTTAAGTAATATAAAAACCTATATCTATTGAAAATTGGGTCCAATCTGTTTACCAATTAGGTCAGTGTGGGTAATAATAACGACTCTCCTTACGACTCACAACCGACAAGTTACGAGTTGGTGACTAATGTTTTATTTTAATCCAGGATGGACGAATGTATCTACAGTTTATTTTAATGCGTAGTTCTGTATTATTATCTATACGTGGCATTTATAATCATCAATAATGTGCTTATATTTACTTGGGGTCGATATATACGTTTCTGCCAGCGTACATATTGCAAAAGTTATCGGCAATAGTGTTATGCCCGGCCGCCTACCTGACGTCAGACCTCTTTAAGGATGCAATTGTTGACCAAACGGCTTCACATTGTGTTGGCCCTGATTGATAAAAAGCTCTTAGTCGTATTACAACGTCCACGAACAAAATAAGCGTTGGTAGTACTCGTAGCTTCTACTACATAGCCACTTCAATTATTTAAAATATAGTTTTTATAAATAAGAATAAAAACAATGATTGCAATATTTGACCTCCTGCAAGTCCGAACAATAAAGAGAAAAAACATTGAAACTTTAACAAATATTCAGTTCACAGCTTTTGTTTATGAATACAATTAAATCCTTGGGATACATATTAGTTTTGTTTGTGGTATATTGTGCTTTTAAAATATTTGGCTCAATTACCTATATATATATATATATATAATTAGTTTTTTATTTCGCCCTCGTAAATAGTATTCTGTCCAAAGTTGTACTATTATTCAAATTAGGGGGCGCCCATTAATTACGTGAGGTATTCAGGGGTGAGGGAGGGTCGAGCTGAATCTTACTAAATCTCACTTGGGCAGAGGAGGGTCTTGGCAAATATCACGTAATTGCTTTTAGCAGAAAATGGTGTAAAACCGCGTGAAAGTTAAATTAAATTAAATGAAAGTAAAACCTTTATACCCAAGTACATGATTTGAAAAATCTCACGTGAGATTGTGGAAGGGGATTGAGAAAAATCTTACGATATCTCACCAAGGCGGGAGTGGGAGTCAAAAAATCCTCAAAAATGTCTCACGTAATTAATAGACGCCCTCTTACTGAAAAGCATTTAATGTGCTTGATTATTTATAAAAACTTGATTTCGAGCGAAAAATTAATGTCACACATGAGACTCTCACTCGCTTAGCAATCCGTTCCAATTGTACTTTTGCATAAAAGTAAAATCACAATTGCTACGGATTTCCAATAGACGTGGGTTCGAGTCCCAGGTGTAACATTGATTTTTCGCTCGTAATCAAGTTTATGTAATATTATTTCATGGGAACATATTACTGGGATGAAAAGTACACTATGTGTTATCAAGGAAATTGTCCATCTATGTGCTAAATTTTCATTCAAACCTGTTATACATATGTTGAACGGTTTACGCGTGATTGAATAAGAAACATTGTAACGTCTTTACACAAACTTTCACAGATATAATACGGACGGAACAAAAGACAACATCCGCAACTAACTAAATAATCTATGTGTTGCGGGGGATTTTACAAATATTTCGTGTGGTGATGGAGTAAGAATACTATTCACCACCCCATATCTCTTACCCGTGGGTGATCGTACGAGACGACTAAGGGATATAAAACGCATATAACAGCTATGGGAGAGAAGTAAAACTCGAAACAAAACCGTATACCTGCGTCTGTCTGACTAGCGCGGTATAGTAGGATAATTTCCATTCCATTACGGAGGAGGCCCGAGCCCAACAGTGGGACATTTATGGGCTGTGATGATGATGACAAATATATATTTAACATACACAAATTACATCCAGACTCGAGACAACAATTTGTAGACAGCACAGTTCTTTTAAAGAAAAGTGTTATTTGCCAGTTCTTGTTCTTTTGGCCTCAAATTTGGTTGTCGTTTGTCGCGTGTCTTGAGGTGAACGTAAAATGCTTGGGTCTTCTCGTAAACACGAATATAAGGCGTAAGAAGACATAAACATACCGGGTGTAACAGAGAATGGAACAGCTGGGGTCAGATGGGTGGTAGGTAATGATGGTGAAAAATGTCAAGGGTCATTGGCCCATCAGCTGTCTGTAAAGGCGACGCTTGTCATCTGTAGCAAACGTAATCATTATTTATTTAGGTTCTAATGAATATTTAAGAAAGTATCAGTATGTAACAGATTATTTATCAATTACTTGGTACATTTTATTGAGTTTCAAAGAAAAAGCGATGACATCATTTAAAACTTTAAAAGCTTCTAATTCATTAACTAGTCGACATTTTCTCTTACAAATTTTTGTTATAGGTTCCTACCATCATTACCTACCACCCATCTGACCAGCTGTTCCATTCTCTGTTACACCCGGTATAAGACAAAATAAAAGATTTCCATTTCATATGTGTGATAATCGTGTATACTTTAAAAAAATGTTATATTGTATAAAATTAAACTAATTTGATTAATTCCATCTATAGATTCTCAAAATATATTTTATTCCGTGTAACAATACCAGAAAAAGGAAATTCATTGTAATATAATATTATATATAACATAAATAATATGTTATAACATTAGAATGTAATTTTATGTAATAATAATTGTAATATACATTTAAATTTACTGAAATTTTTAGCATTTAATATGCTTAATTTATAAAATCCGATTACGAAATGAAAAATTGATGTCGCAAGCGGGATTCGAACCCGCGCCTATTGGGATTCCGGCCCAATCGTGCTGCCACTACACTACCGCGACCAATTGTAGGACATGCAAATTTTCATCTCGTATTGTATTTACGTCTTAAGGTGACGGTGTGCTATCTACCCGACAATGTTTACACAATGTTATAGGCTTAATACTTCAAACTTTACAGTTAGAATTGCATTAAACGATGACACAACCTTGTTATTTAAATTTACTGAAATTTTTAGCATTTAATATGCTTAATTTATAAAATCCGATTACGAAATGAAAAATTGATGTCGCAAGCGGGATTCGAACCCGCGCCTATTGGGATTCCGGCCCAATCGTGCTGCCACTACACTACCGCGACCAATTGTAGGACATGCAAATTTTCATCTCGTATTGTATTTACGTCTTAAGGTGACGGTGTGCTATCTACCCGACAATGTTTACACAATGTTATAGGCTTAATACTTCAAACTTTACAGTTAGAATTGCATTAAACGATGACACAACCTTGTTATTTAAATTTACTGAAATTTTTAGCATTTAATATGCTTAATTTATAAAATCCGATTACGAAATGAAAAATTGATGTCGCAAGCGGTGGCAGCACGATTGGGCCGGAATCCCAATAGGCGCGGGTTCGAATCCCGCTTGCGACATCAATTTTTCATTTCGTAATCGGATTTTATAAATTAAGCATATTAAATGCTAAAAATTTCAGTAAATTTAAATAACAAGGTTGTGTCATCGTTTAATGCAATTCTAACTGTAAAGTTTGAAGTATTAAGCCTATAACATTGTGTAAACATTGTCGGGTAGATAGCACACCGTCACCTTAAGACGTAAATACAATACGAGATGAAAATTTGCATGTCCTACAATTGGTCGCGGTAGTGTAGTGGCAGCACGATTGGGCCGGAATCCCAATAGGCGCGGGTTCGAATCCCGCTTGCGACATCAATTTTTCATTTCGTAATCGGATTTTGTAATATACATTTTCGACCTTAGAATTTTGATTATCTCAAATTCATTTTTAATGATACATATTTATAAAATTTACACTAATTAGATATATACTAAAAGCTCAGTCCTTCTGGTAAAAAAAAATTACGAATAATAAAATACGAAGTCCACGTGTGGGTAATTAACAAATAAATCTTTTATTTCCATTTCATTATGTCATTATCATCATCGTCTTCACACCTCATACATGTCCCACCGCTGGGCACGAGCTTCCTACATAATAGAAGAAAAAATGACCAACTATACAGCGGTGATTATACGTGTCGGTTTTATTTCAAGTTTTCCTTCTCTTGCATGTAATAGGAATACCATATGACTAATCAATTATGTAATTGACTAAGGTTTAGCGTAAAATATGGCTTTATAGATAACCTTGCGCGTTAAATGTTATTATTAATAATCTTATTAATTAAGAGAATTGCCTCGTCTCATCATATATTATAATTTTAACTGAAAATTTAGAGTATTAAATCGGGTCACTGTTGTAAACAATTACCGATAGATGGCGTTTATAATGTTTCCTGTAAAGACAATGCGAGTGACAGTTTGGTTTATATATGTAACGCTTGGTATCTATATAGGTTCAAATGTCGCGTGTACGTTTCATATTTCAGTCGCAAAATAAGTTTCTATGGATACAAATTGTCATAATCTCTTATTGCCCTGTCTATGGGCAAAAATCTGTCATAACGATCACTAGAAGTGTGGTCAGCAGTATCCTCTTGGTAAATTTATACCAGGAATGACGTTTTCAAACACGCTTGCTATGGTTGATAATTGTGGCATTATCCTTCAAAGTGGACTGATGAACATACATACATTTATTTATACATACTAGCTTTTACTCGCGGTTTCACTCGCCTTGAAGGCCTTAAATAAATATCAAAGATTTTACGGGGGGGGTAAAAAAAAATATTTTGGCAGATATGATTGTTTGTCAAAAAAATTGAAAATCTAGCAAATTCAACGTCAATAAATGGCAAACTCTAGGTGCTGTATCGCCGATGGTCAAATGAATATCTTATTGAGTATAACTTCAGCTATCATGCCTGTCAAAATATTTTTTTTTACATACATACCATCACGCCATATCCCTTGCAGGGTAGGCAGAGAGAACAGAGTGCCAGAGAACTCTATCTTTGCATACTTCACTCGCTTCCTCAACATTCATAATTCTCTTCATACACGCTCACCGGTTTCGGAGACTCCTGACTCCACCTTTCTTCAGTACATGACCGATCCGGTCTAGGTAGGTAAGTCTCGGTCTCCCCCGGTATCTACATCCTTCCACTTTCGCATTGTATATCTTCTTAACCAGGCGTTCGTTCGGCATTCTTTCCACATGCCCGAACCATCGGAGCATTCCCTTTCGCATCTTTACACCAATACTCTCTTTCATACCTACTCGCTCTCTTACGTCGTGGTTACGAATGCGGTCGGTCAGCCTAACTCCACAGATTTGCCGCAGAGATAGCATTTCGACCGCATTAATTTTACTTTCATACTCTTTTCTGCATACCCAACTCTCGCTTCCATACAGTAATGTTGGGACAAGCACTGCATTATGTATTGCTACACGTGCCTTCTGGCTGAGGTGGTGGCTACCGAGAAGTTGCCCCAACGCTCCGTTCACTCTATTTCCCGCATTCACTCTTCGCTCTATATCAGTGGTGTACCTTCCATCTCGGCTAAATCCACATCCAAGATATACAAATTCATCCACTTACTCTAGTACATCATTAACTATTGTTACTCTTACATCTGTTCTGGCTTCATCTTTTTCAAATCATCTGGACTCCCACATTCATATCGTTCAAACTTTGGAGACATTTATCCAGATAAACAGCTTGGCTGACAGAACGCACCCCTGCTTAATGCCGATATTGACCGTCAAACCAAGGCGACATTCCATCATCCAGCCGCACACAGGCTCTACAGCCCATGTAACTGGACTGCACAGCCTGTAGCAGTTTACCGTTAATACCATACTCCGGTAAAATGTCCCAAAGTTCCTTTCTTACAACCGTGTCAAATGCTCTCTCCAGATCCACAAAACTGCAGAAAACCCTCTGACCTAGAGCCAGATGCTTCTCCACAATGTTGCGCAGAGAGAACACTTGATCCATGCATCCCCTTCCACTCCTGAAACCTCCTTGTGTCTCATACAGTAAACCATCGGACACCATCCTCATTCTCCTTTCAATAATTTTACCGTACACTTTTGCTGCCAAACTGGTCAAGCTTATGGCACTGTAATTTCTAATTCTTTTTACCCTCTATAAAAAAATATCCTATGTACTTTCTAATATCTCGAAGACTATATGTACAAAGTTTCATTATAATCGGTTAAGTATTTTTGGTGTGAAAGCGAATATACATTCACATTTATAGTATTAGTAGAGATAGAGATTATGGGCATGAGAAGAACGTATATCTTACTTTTCTTAAGTTCGCTTAAAAAGTGCTCAAGAACACAATTTTCACTTTTAAAGTGAAGAAGAAACGATAGTAAGTGATATAGTTTTCATTTACGATATTTTTCTCCTAAAATTTTCATCTCAAAAAAAGATTAGATATCACAATCAATCATAATACTAGTCCATATAAAACGTTTCATTTAAAAAAATCTCCCGTTGTTTATGTAGTTATGTGTTAGGTATCATCATGTATTCCAATCGTAATGATGATAATAATATTATATAACAGTTTTACGTCATATTCATTTAATATACATTAGTTAGCATTTTATATACTTATTAGAATTTAATCACTTTTAAATCTTTAAATGTTTTAAAGATTTATTTTTGTATGTCTTAAATTATGAATGAATTAGGTACATACATCGCGGCAATCCATTATGTAATATATGAAAGTAAGGAAGATCCACCACTTACCAACGGCTAATTACTATACCGCACATCTCAGGATAAGACCGAATATGGAATGAAAGCAATATGATATAAGGAAGTCTTACAAGAGTAAGCTTCTTTGTAGGAACAAAGAAGCTGAACCATCTTTTTTCAATGTTGTTTCACGTAGAACACATTATGCGCCAATAAATATTGCACGTCGGCTTTTTGGAAAGAGACGATCGACTAATTTTGGCACACTACAGCACTGTCCTTGTCGCACACTACGTGTCTGATGTGTATCAGTCGTAGTACAAGCGCGATAGAGAGCACTACGTAGCTTAAAACCGCAAAAATATAAAAAAAAGCTTTTCTTTTTATTATTGCTTATGGTGGTTAACGAACAAGCAGCACACCTGATGGTAAGTGTCACTGCCGCCCATGGACGTGAACAATACCAGGCATACAGATGCTATTGATTACCAACCAAAACCCACCCCAAAAGTTGTGCCTCCGATTCTCTTGTTCACCAATCCGGGGCGACGGAAGAGGCGGCGCGCAACCTCATGGACCCACCCTGCAAAGACCTCTCTTCGCCATGCAAGCGGGCCACCAGTACCCGATCTTTGTCTTCGGTGGCCCGCCCGGAGGTTTACCCTTACGGGTTCCTCCCGTGTCGACGCCCCGATCCCTCACGCGGTGACCTCACGTCGGATGACCGGACAATTCCCCGATCGATCACCCCAAGCCTCGGTTAGGGCGGCATCAGGCGCAGATATTCGCGCCTGCACCGCCCCGGCCGCTGACGGCGGCCCAGGTCACGGGAATTTTCCCGGACTCGTTCCGCCGCAATCTCATCTCGCAATGACAGGCTCGCAGAAGACGGCAACCGCGTCCCGATTCCTGACGCTGTCGACCATCGCTTTCGCGACAGCCGGCAGCGTCAGGTCGGCACCGATAGTAGCGACGAGGTCACGGCGCTACCCGTCCTAGTGCTGTACATTTGCCTGAGGTCTTCTCCCGTCGCTATAAACGCTTGAAGTTTTATTTCAAACTAGCTAATTGGGTTTTTTTTCTATTCATAATTTCAATATTATTTCATAATTAAATTAATAACAATCGCAATAGTAGCTAACACGTGATGGGATGCCGCCGGGGGGATCTTGTCCATCCATAATGTTTTACATTCGGGATTTGAAGCCCTAATTCTTACTAGACATGTGCTATTTTTATAAATTAAATTTCTAAAGAAATAATAATAATGGACACTCTAAGAGGATTTTTGGCTTCACTCTTTTAAACACTTAAAGTACCAAACTATCCTTCTGTGTTTTTATTGTAAGCCCGTAGTAGTATATTGTATTAATTTAGCTTAATAAATAATTTTCAATCAAAAATCAATCAAAATACTGTTAATATTTTTGAAATTATCAACTTCTGACTCATTTATTGATACGCCAATCTGTCAATGATCTATCAATATATTGAAAATCTCTTACATTCTTATGTCTCAATCTCATTCACCCACTATCGCTCAAAATTAACGTCTGAGTAGTGACAGTTGCTGTTGCGCTTCGTTTGGTGGTGGCCTAGCTGTAGTTCTGGGCCATGGGCGACAGTAACACTTACCATCAGCTGTACTGCTTGCTCGTTTGCCACTACAAGCAATAAAAAAAAAATATAAATGTGACACATTCGCGTAAACATCACATGTCAAGATATTTGTCCTTTGAGAGATATTGCAGATTTCATTTTCCGTTAATATATAATGTTATTCATTACAATTATATATCGCAGTCAATAATAACATAGAATTATGTACACGCTATCTGTTGTTCAAGGTAAAACAAATTATTTACACACAATTATTTACTTATATATTATCTTGGCCGATACATTGATAGATTCTATATTAATACTAGAACATACGTTATTTTTTAAAGTGATATCTTCTTATGGGAGGGTAAACTGCTTCGTTACGTAATGTGTAACAGCGCTAGTCTGTCTCGCTTCCCTTTCTCTCACGCATACGGCAGCGGTAGGCAGGCTCCTCGTGTCTCACCCTAACCCACAGCGTTAGCCGTATTTCGGCAAGACTAATACTTAAACTTGGATTTGCCACTTGTTAATGTAATTGTTGATCAGAAGACACATTGACACAGATCAATATAAAGCTCTTACTCTTAACTCACATGGAGCTGCGTGGTAGCGGCTACGAATACTACCAACCCTTTTTTTTTTATAGCTGCTGAAACGCATTTGCGCGCTATCCCCCGCTGGTGACAGACGAGGGGGAGTGTGGGCCTCGGCCAGCTGAAACCCGACCGGAATACCCACTAAAACCACAGCGGCCCCTTCCGCGCTTTTACGGGGAGCCAGAGAGATCGTCTACTGACATTCGATCCCCGGCACCCCCACGCTTGGCCTTCTGGCCACGTCCTATCGTCCCTCAAGGCGGTGGGAGGAGGTGCGCATAACGGCGCCTCCTCCTCCCCGGTCGCCGGCGGCGAAGCGATTCAGCTGACGCAAGCGCCTCGCGTTCCCGCTCCGCGGCCTCCTTCTTTTTCATGATGGCCTCATAAAAGGAGGCCATCGACGACCAGCACCTGTCGCTGTCAAGCATCTTCGAGATGATGGTCGACAACGACAGGTCTCTCCCAACGACCGCCGATAAGACGTAACGCTGGGGCCCCCAGGCAGGGCATACCTCCAGAGTGTGACGCGCATCATCTACTGGCGCACCACACTCGTGACATCCTGAGGCCCTTTTTCTTCCAAAATACTACCAACCCTTACTTTGCTCGTGGATGTCGTAAAAGACGACTAAGAGCCTAATAGACTAAGATAACGACCTGGGCCAACACCATCTGATGCCGTTTGTTCAATAATTACATTCCCACGTAAGGTTGACGTCTGGGAAACGGCTGGTCATAAAACTATGGCCAATATATACTATGAAAGAAGAGTACATATTGTATCGACCCCAAGTAATTGGGATAAGTGTAGGAGAATGATGACTCTTAACTCACATGGAATACAAGGGCTGCTAGTATTGGTAGTACATATATAGCAAACATGAAAAAATAATCAATTGATATGTATATAGGCGCGGTTTGATAGTCAACACGCTCTGCTTACCGCAATAATTGTTGGCGTGAACAACGTACCGGTATATAGCATCCGACTTGCATTATTGAACACGAACACTGTTTGAGCGGTTATTGATATGGTTCAATAGAACATATATATTATTTATTGTTACTTTCTAAATTATAACATTCCTTATTGTATTTATTACTATCAGCATCTTGGATCTTATGTCTTACAGCTGGAGTTAAGCCTCATCGACAATAAAGACAAAATAGACATATAATATCAAGCTACGAGTTGATTTGGGCTATCATTTCCAGTTTTCCTTCTCTTTTTTTTTTAATTGCTTATGGTGGCAAACGAGCAGGCAGCACACCTGATGGTAAGTGTCACTGCCGCCCATGGACCTTTGCAATACCAAAGGTCGCTGCCTACCAATACAAATCCAGAACCCACTCGGTTGGGCTTCCGGCTCTCTCGCTCACCGAACGAAGCGCAATAGCACATTGCCATTACTCAGACGTCGACCTTCTGCTCAGTGTGGTACTACCACGGACGGACCGGCCCGCGGCTGTAGACAGAGAACTGTCCATAGGCTGGTCCTACCACAGATAATAATCTTGTATAGATGTTATATGTAAATTATATCCGTTGTCTTTTACATTACTCAAGGACATGGTAGGGGGTGGCAAATTGTATTTTGCATCCATCACTACACGGCAATTCCTTAGGCTAGATATTTGCCACTGACGTCAAGTCACTCTGCTCCGGTGGTCAGTCCAACGACGAAGGTGTGTTGTCACGGGTGGGTTACAGGTGTGCGTTCTTACGCCCCTCTATCACCCTGGACGGAGCGGCGCGAGGAGTACGCCGATAGTGGCCCATAAAAAAGGGGGTAGATATTTAAAAAAAATAGGGGTGATGATTTCCTATCACCGCACGGTAAATCGGATTTGGCTCTTACCACTTATAAGTGGTTAATTATAATTACGAATCTAAAAAATAAGATTTGACTCGTCATCATCCGACTCTTATCACAATTACATGAGATCGACAGGATATGTACTTCTCTTCTATCGTCCATATTGTAAAAGTATATAGTGTTGCTCAAATGCGAGTCTCGCAAGAGTCGGGCAACGCTCGCTGTTAGAATAACACACAGTCATTTGTTTTGATAGAAATGAAAAATCCAATTAAATTAATGAAATTCCATTCATGTAGTGTCACTAACTGTACAACTATCAGTAATTAGGTACATACCACTCAACGGGAGTGGTGCTATAATCACACCTATCTATCATGAGACTGTTTAAAATAACATCAAATTATTTCCCCGTGTACTGGTATTGAGAATACAAGATGTTGTCAATACTTTCTTTGCCAAAGGAATCGTAAAACGCTGTATAAGTGAGCACTGCGAGACTCTTACAGCGAGTCTGTGTAACATTAAATGGCAATAGTTTTATGACCGGCCGCCTGCCAGACGTGAACCTTCATTGGTAATGTAGAAATAAAAGTACTTAACTATAAAATGCTACCATTAAAAAGATCATTCGACTATTGTATAAAATGTAAAACTTGACTTGTATTTCACATGAAAAATATATACAAATATATTAATGGTAGCGTGTCACAATGTGTGCGTTACGAAATGGTAACCCGCTTTGTAGTCATGCCTTTATATATAAGGGTTATATCGCTTGCCCAGAATAGTGGCACAGTTCAAAAAAACTAAATTTTTCAGGAGGGTCAAAATAAGTATGTCCTTTTTTCAGCTCGGTTCAGCAGCGATTGCAAATGCACGACAGCATAATATCCTTAAAAATGGCGACGAAGAGTTGATAGGGAGAATTTATAATATTAACACCTCTCCACCAAATTACTGAAATTTAGCATTTAATATGCTGAATTATTTATAAAAACCCGATTACGAAGCGAAAAATGATGTCACAAGCGGGATTCGAACCCGCACCTATTGGGAGTCCGGCCCAATCGTGCTGCCACTTACACCACCGTGAACTATAGTACAAAAAAATAATAGTGTATTAAATCCACACAATCACTATCTGGGTGTGACACACCCACCTAGCGCTTTTTGTTACATATTCTAACCTTGCGCTCGACGGGTTAATCGTCTTTTACAGCATCCACGAGTAATATAAGGGTTGGTACTATTAATACAGCAATAAAATGTGTAACACGTATTCCTATTCATCATTTAAATCTTCAATTCTACATACATACATAGCCCCACACCTGTTTCCCAGAGGGGTAGACAGACACCGAAGACAAAGATCGGTTACCGATGGCGCTCGTACGGCGAAGAGAGGTGCTTTGCGGGGTGGGTCCATGAGGTTGCGCGCCGCCTCTTCCATCGCCCGAGACCGATATGCATAGTCCACCCAACAAAAAAAAAGAGGGATAGGCAGGGACTACGGATTGCCGTAAACCACGATCCTGGCATACTTCCATCGCTTCATTCACACTCATAATAGTCTTCATGCATGCTCTACGATTACGTATACTCTTAATATGACCTCTCGTCAACACATGGCCAATTTCTTCTTGCTTCAATTCTTTTTAGTATATATTGTGTGTAGATGGCGTAGATCGCGCTAAATATCGCCATTTCCGCATAAAATAATTTGTACATACATACATACATATCATCACGCCATATCCTTTGCAGGGTAGGCAAAGAGAACAGAGCGCCAGAGAACTCTATCCTTGCATACTTCACTCGCTTCCTCCACATTCATAATTCTCTTCATACACGCTCGCCCGGTTTCGGAGACTCTTGACTCCACCTTCCTTCAGTACGTGATCAATCTGGTCTAGGTAGGTGAGTCTCGGTCTCCCCCGTTACCTACATCCTTCCACTTTTGCATTGTATATCTTCTTAACCAGACGTTCGTTTGGCATTCTTTCCACATGTCCGAACCATCGGAGCATTCCCTTTTGCATCTTTACACCAATACTCTCTTTCATACCAACTCGGTCGGTCAGCCTTTAAAATAATTTGTCATTATCATCACCTCAGCTCATATTCGTCCCACTGCTGGGCTTAAGCCTCCTTCGCAATAGAAAGGAAGTTGG
Organism: Lymantria monacha; assembly: GCA_905163515.2. Taxonomy (NCBI): domain Eukaryota; kingdom Metazoa; phylum Arthropoda; class Insecta; order Lepidoptera; family Erebidae; genus Lymantria; species Lymantria monacha. The sequence continues at coordinate 23,919,552 of LR991104.1, read as the reverse complement.
CTTATTATAACACGCTGACCAGACGGTTTACGAACGATAATTTTACGTGATAACGTCATAAGAAAACATTGATGAAAAATTGCAACTTTATGTATTGAACAAACATAAACAATGCAATTGTATGCAAGTGGCACGGGACCGTTGCGAATGGCATTCTCGTGGGGAGGCCTATGTCCAACAGTAGACGTTTATGGGCTAATGGATGGATGAGTGTATGAAACAATGCAAATTACATTAACTTTTCTCTTCATTGATTCGCTTTCGCACTGAAAGCTTCAACTGATCGTGCCTCTCTATTGCTTGTTCTGCGCTCTCGCTTGCACGCTCGGCTTAGGCGGAACATGACACTTTTTCGTGCGTGCGGCCTGTTTTCATCTATTTATAAGAAATTATCCCGTCAAAATCTTTTCCCTCTATTTGAAATGTATGTAAAAATAATGAAATGTGTATCGAACGTTAAAAAAATATTAAAATAATTTCAAAATCATTGTATATAATCAGCGTGACCGACCTTCAATGTATCAGATCCGTAACAAACCTTCAACCTTACGTTTCGTAAGACACATACACACACTGTCCGCTAGAGGTCGCCGTTGCGTTGTTTCACCTCGACGACAAAAGTGCTACGTGATCTAACTAGTAACATAATACATACATATGTATATATATACTACATAGAGTTATATACGGATGGACGTGATGACGATTCAACAGATTGATATAATTTTTATTTAGTTTCTAAATAGCTTAGAGATTCAAATCTAATATCTTTAAACGAGCATTTCTTGTAAAAAATATATATAATCTGAATCTCGGCAACGACTTTAACGATTTTCATGAAGGTTAGCCTGCATGTGGTTCCGGGAGCGATTAATCGATCTAACTAGGTTACATTTAGAGTAAATATTGTTTTATCAGTATTTTCAGTCGACGAAAAAATATAATTTTTCGTTGGCTGAAAACTATTAAAATATGAAGGCATATTTTGACGTTGTCATTAAGAATAGACAGCTCAATTGGGAAATAGAGCAGTGTAATCGAAACAGCTTCGGTTTATTCCTTAGTTTCCCTTTTTTATAATTTTTTTAAATACTTTATTATATTTAAATACAAGTCACAATTTGATAAAGCGACAAGCGCAAGGCGACAAAATACAAGTCACAATCTGATTGTCATATGACAGCTCACATTTTCCTAAGTGGTACGACGATTGGAATGAATTTCCAATAGGCGTGGGTTTTCGTGAAAGGTTTTTTATGATATTATTTAGTTTGTTGTAATAAATTCTGCTGATAATTTTCCTATCATCATCTCAGCTCATATAATTGTCCCAGTGCTAGGTTCGAGGCTCTTCCATAACAGAAAATCAATTGATCTATTATACCACGCTGGTCAAAGGTATAGGAACATATTTCGAGTTTTCCTTGTATTGTATTACTCCGTCAACACTCGGAAAGAAAAAATAATGGCGACAGTTCATAAATATCTCTTGTATTGTTTCGAGTGTCACACTCGCTCATTAATATCACAAACGTTTGTGTAGCAGTGTGTGCTGTGCGAGTGCATGGACTTCCGCAGCACCAGGGGTAAAGCGAAGTTGTAATAAAATAAAACGTAAAAGAATTATGATTAGAGCAAATTCCAAAAGTGGTATCCGGTCACTAGTTAACTAATAGAGCAGCCATCGCTCTATTCAAGCACGTGTCAGCTCATGACGTAATTAAATAAGATAATGCAGTTATGATTTATATTATTTAATTGCATGCTTGTGAAGTCACTTGGATCAAAGGAATTTATATCCGTATTGTGTATTTATTAAAAAAATGAAATAAAAAAAAACTAGACTCGGTTTTGTGTCGCAAAAGAATTGTCGCAAAAAAATATTGAAGTGATTTCTTATAATTTCTGATGTTTACGCGAGTACTACACACGTGAAATAAAACTATTTTTACTGATTTCTATCGTGTTTGTATTTGATTTTTAATTACCCGACGTTTCGAACACTTTATAGTGATCATGGCCACGAGAGTCCTCTGGCCCTATAGTTTTATTTCAAAAAGGTAAACATATATAATTATATACATCAAACACATTTGTATAGACATACAAACTGGGTTTGTACATAGATATATTTATATATACATATTATGTGCACGAGAACAGCGTATATCTCATTCTTCACTGATTCACGACGTCAAACGAGAATTTAAAAGTATGACTTTTTCAAATAAATACGCGTAATTATGCGATACGGCAGTCGCTTAAACTTTTTTCCCGGCCAATTTTCTGTCACATATAGAGTTCGTTGATTTTCAAAGCTAAGCTATAAAAGGTTTTAAAGAACTTCATCATCATCATCATCATAGCCCATGTATGGGCTCGGACCTCCTCCATAATGTGAGGTAAAATTAACCTACTATACCGCGCTGATCAGACGTGTTGGTATAGAGTTTTGTTTGCGTTTTGTATCTCTTAGTCGTCTTTTATGATCACCCACGGGTAAGATAGGGGGTGGTGATTTGTATTCTTACTCCGTCACCACACGGAACTTGATTTGTAAATAAAGGAATCATTGACGCACAAGTCTTACACAATATATATATATATAGGTATAAATACAAGGTATCCACCTAAATGATTCATCTTAGGTGTTAGAGATTCATTATTTCTGTTAAGTAATTAAATATTTGAACAATAAAGTGATTCATATTTTGATGAGCAATATAATAAGTATATTGAACCACGTTTGTGTTATACGAGTTCACTAATAGATTCATCATCACCATCATCATCACAGCCCATAAATGACCCACTGTTGGGGTCGGTCCTCCTCCTTAATGGGAGGGAAAATTAACCTACTATACCGCGCTGGTCAGACGTGTTGGTATAGGGTTTTGTTTCGAGTTTTCCTTCTCTCGCATAAATGTTATATGCGTTTTATATCCTTTAGTCGTCTCGTACGATCACCCACGGGTAAGATATGGGGTGGTGAATAGTATTCTTACTCCGTCGCTACACGGAAAGACAATTAATAGATTACTAAATGAAACAAGAGACTAAACTAACTTGTTAAGAAGATATACAATGCGAAAGTGGAAGGATGTAGGTACCGGGGGAGACCGAGACTCACCTACCTAGACCAGATTGGTCACGTACTGAAAGAAGGTGGAGTCAAGAGTCGCCGAAACCGGCGAGCGTGTATAAAGAAAATTATGAATGTTGAGGAAGCGAATGAAGTATACAAGGATAGAGTTCTCTGGCACTCTGTTCTCTCTGCCTACCCTGCAAGGGATATGGCGTGATGATATGTATGTAGATTACTAAAGTACGTATTTGTATTTCATATAATTTGCTAACGGTAACAGAGGAGTAAGTGGGTATTGTAAAAGAGGATTAAAAGGTATATATAGATAAGGAAGATTGAAAATAAACTTTTATTTAACAGCGTGGTTTGGTAGGTCAACTTCCCTTTCCTTACCATATCTAGATACAATATGTGTGGTGACGCCGTAAGAATATATGTATATATATATATGGGTCCCTCCTCGCACGGTCAGCCTCTCGGCGGGTGACGGACTAATTCCCCGGTCCAGTCACCCGCGGCCTCAGCTATTTTATTTCCAATGTGTAATACTCCTCCCATTAACATAATAACCAAATTATTTTGAAACAAATATATTAGTTGAAAGTGTTGTCACATTTGTTAAACATTACTCCGCTACCATTTGGTCGCCTTTAAAAGTCCGATGATGACGTGCAGATTTTTTCAGCACGTATTGGACCTAATCGCTATTCATAGCACCTGGAATGCGTTGGCGACCTTTTTTATCCTTGCTCCAAGGATATTTCTTATTGCTAATTATCATTCTAGCATTGACCAGTGAAGTATTTAATTAGAAACTATACAAAATACTTGTAATATTTATTCTATATGATTCATATAGAAAATATCTTTTGTTTAACATTGTTTTATGGTGCTAAGGCTTAGAACCTTGGACAGGGGTATAGGTACTTTGTATTATAAACAATATAAAAAAATAACTTCCTGTATAATTATTTCATAACTGTGCAGATGGCTTGATAATCTAAGCAGCGATGTCTCATGATAATTAGTGGGTTCCATTTACACTTAATTCTATCCATCTATCGAAAATGTTAAAAAGTAACTTATTTTGGTAAATTGTCAGGAGCGTCTAGTAACAGTATGCACTTGGCTGTTGATTTTTTTTTATTTAATTAAAGATTGCAACCAAAGAACTTTTACTTCGAGACTTTTGGCTGGAATATGAAAATGTAGCCGTTGCCGCGTTGTTATCAAGAATAGTTATTATTTTAAAAAAAGCTATTGGGAAATCTAGCAGTCATTTAATTCAGACAGCTGCGGTCCAATCCTTGCTTTCTTTTCTTTCTTTAATTTTTCACTAAATTGTTCGTTATTTGATTAACATTTTATAATACCTATATAAAAATAATTATATTTCTTCATTATTTAATTACGTATCTAAATACAATACGAAACTCCGTCACAACCCCTTAATATCTGAATATAGTTTCATAAAAACATACAATCTACTTGTTAATGTAATTGTTGACCAGGCGACATCAGGAATTCAGAAGGAATTGGTACAGTGTATATGTGAAACTCTTAGTCGTCTTTTACGACATACTTATAAATACGAACAATGTAAGAGTTGGTATTATTCGTGGCAGCTACAACACAGTCGCTTATTATATCTACATAAATAGATAAAATCAAAATTAGCTATATGGTAGTGGTTACGAATACCTACTACCAACCCTTACTTTGCTCGTGGATGTCGTAAAAGACGACTAAGAGCCTTATAACGACCTGGGCCAACTCCATCTGATGCCGTTTGGTCAACAAATACATTCCCAAGTAGGGTTGACGTCTGGCAGGCGGCCGGTCATAAAACTATTGCCCAATAACTTTTACAATATGTACTATGAAAGAAGAGTACATATTGTATCGACCCCAAGTAATTGGGATAAGAGTAGGAGAATGATGATGATAGATAAAATGAAATTAAATTTTAATTTTTAAATGTTTCTCTATTTATGTTAACTGTAGAACATATTCGGTCTTTTTACTAAGGTATATATATATATATATATATATACAAATGTATGCAAGTATGTATGTGGAGCAAATAAATATACGTTTGAAGTTCAACGTGTACCGCCATTGGAATATACAAGTGAACCGTATAGTGTTACTATAGTCTATGGTACAAGTTATGTGGGTCGCACTTGTTTATGACTGTGTGTGCATTTTTTTTAATATCGTAGCCGACTGTGTATCTTCTATGATATCTAATGTTTACGCAAGTATTCCAAATTTGAAATAAAACTATTTTTACGGATTCTATCGCGTTTATATTTGATTTTTAATTGTCCGAAATTTCGATCAGTTTTTCAGCGTTTATAGTCACCAAGGACCTCCCGTGACTGTGAACATTCCCACGATAAAATCCGTAAAAATAGTTTTATTTCAAACGTTTTTTCTATTTTTTTTTTAAGAAATCCAGTGGCTTTCTTTTGATAAACTGTAAAATTAAGATAAAAGTTAAACATAGACAAATAAAACCAAAATGTGGAGACATTTTGTCGATTATCATACCCCTTTAGCCAATTAAGGGAACACGCAAGGACTATTTTTTAATATTATTTGCTACAGATATTTTATGTCTGTAAGAAATATCTCCAACAAAATTGTATCAATATTGATTTTTGATATGACATTTTATGAAGTAGTTATATAATGATTTCTGATGTTTACACGAGTATTACACATTTGAAACAAAACTATTTTTTCGGATTTCTATAGCGTTTGTATTTGATTTGTAATTTCTCGACATTTCGAACACTTTACAACGTTCATGGTAACGGGAGATTGTTTTCGTTAACATAAGATAAGAAAAGTACATATGTTATCATCAGTGCTTAAAAAAAATAGAGCTTAAATATTGTATAATTTATAATCACGAAACACATACACTAATATCTTAATATATATAAATTACGCGTCACGTAGTTTGTCCGTGATGGACTCCTTAAGTGCTTAACCGATTTCAATCAAATTTGCACAGCATGTGCAGTTTGATCCAACTTAAAAGATAGGATAGCTTCCATCTCAATTTATAGTCGCAATATTATTTTATTACAAATTATTTGTCTATTATTTGACAGTCACAATTATCTGTTATCTCAAAACGATTCTAACAGATGGCAGTCTCTGTTTATTAGCATAACCACCATGTGTTACTGAGGCTACCTTAGCCACAGCAACGCGTGGTCGTGTCTGGTAGTAGTATCTATATAAGTATTACTAATGCAACGTACCCGTAACGTTACAAAAATCGTAACGCCATAATATTTCCATCTCACAGCACGTCTTTTTTTGCACAGAATATGGTCGGGGCACACCTCCCCGTATCTTCTGAGGCGATTGATGGTTATGCACCTCATAAGCTGCCGTATACTTTTGGTGGTTATATGCCACGCCTTAAGAAATTTCACTCATAAATTTAAATCAGCTGCCTCCTACATATTATACCACACATAACAGCTTTCACCATTGCCGTATGGTAACATCACTTTCATACCATTAGCTATTAGCAGGCGCTCCGTGTCCGCCGCCCAGTCGGACTCGGACTTGACGCGTCTCGACTTTGTTACTAGTTGAATTGACATGTCCTCATGTAATGACCGCTTTATTGCTTTTTTTCTTAATATTATCTATTCATGACCATGGATACAAAGTCCTTCAGTCACATATATTATTAGCTTAATAATCACAATATAACATACTCTTGTATAATTGTCTTTATAAATTATATTCTTTGTTTTTTTAAACACTGCCCTGTATGAAAGAATTAATCCTTGTATTGCGGGCAACTTTACAAATGCATATTTAACGCAGAAAAATTACACCCAGACTCAGAACAACAGTTTATTTGTTGGATCGCACAAAGTATCGAACCCACGGCACTGGTACGGAATGTCAGTATTTTAACCACTACGCGATCTGTGCAGTTAATTTATAGCATTATATAGGTACAACTACTTCATATTGAGTGGCTTATTCATAATAACAGTCAGTCAGTAAGGTTGCATTTAGTTAACACAGAAGGACTCTGCGGTACATTGTGAAACAATGCCAAACACTGTGTAAAAGTTTAAATGAAACAGCTAGTTGTTTCAAAATAACACTAGAGTGCATCAATATCGCAAAATTCTGGGCGTCATATACCTAAATGCAAGTTCCTTGACAAAGTCTTGGCTCAATAATTTATGAATATAACCACATTATCAAGGCTCACTTCAATAGTGCAATATTTACATTCTACATTTTTATTAAATTTTAATTAGCAGTAAGAGACAAGCTCAATTTAATAATCTCAAATAATACTACTAGAATATGCCGTAAATAAATTGCGAGGTTAAGTAATGATACTTAATTCAAGCAAAGTAGTACCTATATATTTAAAGTACTCTATGAAAGTAGGTAAGCATCTGTCAAACACCACTTTTTCGAGTGTCGAACAGTGTACGGCTGTGTTCAACAGTGTCGTTGATGGAAAGCGCTTTATCGAACACTGCGTCACTTTTTGTATTAAATGGAAAGCACACTAAGTCAGTAGGTCAATTCGTTATCATTAAATAATTGGACGATGACAACTAAATTAATGATTCCTCTCAAAATTTTGGCGGAATATGAAAATACAGGCAAACGATTATATCATATTTATTAATGAGTCGGAACATGATGAGTTTATCAATAGACAATTCAGGATTTCTAAATGCAGACACGTAAAACTTAGAACATCCTTCTTTTTGCGTCGGGGATTAGGAATCATCATTCTCCTGTTCTTATCACAATTACTCGTGGGCGACGCAATATGTATGAAGTACATATTACAAAAGTTATTGGCAATAGTTTTATGACCGGCCGCCTGCCTGACGTCAACACTCCTTGTGAATGTAATTGTTGACCAAACGACATCAAGTGGAGTTGGCCCAAATCAATAAAAAATTGCGTCGGAAATTAGAAATATTAATGAATAAAATAAGGATAGTCATACTTGATAATCAAAATCTTCTGTAATTATCAAGACAAACAGCTGGAAATTGGTACCGAATGGTCAGCGTAAATGTGGTTCAGCCTTTTTTTTTTTTTTTTTTTTTTTTTTTTTGTGGGCTATGGGTGCGTCTCGCCCCGCTGAATCGGTCCGGGGTGACGGAAAGGCGGCGCGTGACCCCATAGACCCACCTTAAAACCTTCTCTCTTCGCCGTGCGAGCGGACCACCGGTACTCGATTTTAACTTCGGTGGCCCGCCCGGCGGTTTACCCTCGCGGGTTCCTCACGTCGACGCCCCAACAGATTTCGCCGTCGGGGCGTCGCCCTCACGCGGTGGCCTCACGTCGGGTGACCGGACAATTCCCCGGTCCGATCACCCGAGGCCTCGGTTAGGGCGGCATCAGGCGCAGGTATTCGCGCCTGCGCCGCCCCGGCCAAATGTGGTTCAGCCTGCTGGTTATGAAGCCGCATTCGAAAATTTCGTAGCCACGAATAATTTATTAGAACTGTTTTCAGCCTGTCAAAAAATAATGAAGAAATATGTCAACACTCTCTCGGCCGTCCTTTTTTCTGGTTTCCAAGAAGTCAACAATAATAACTTTATACTTTCATCGTCACTTAATTGTTTTTATTGTGTTTGGTTGCGAAATAGCAAGCAGTATCTCTGATGGCAAGTGTTCCTGCCGCTTACGAACCTTTGCTGTACCAGTCGTACAGCCAGGCCACTGCCTAACAACCGAAACTCTTCCAGAGTGTTGAGCTTCCGTCTCTCTCGCTCACTAAACGAAATGCAACAGCACATTGCCATTGCTTAGAAGTCGATTTTCAGCAACAATGTGGAACTACCCGGACGGATAGGTCCGCGGCTGAAATGAAACGTTGACTATATATATAATATATACGACCAAAAAGCGACAAATATATATTTTTGCAATATCCTTAGTTAGCGGAATAATAATAAAATATAAATTGTAACATTATGACACGAACTGGCAACACGGTCAACAAGTGGGTCAGTAGACTTGTTAACTAACATTTATACCATTGCGGAATTATATTTCATTAATCCATTCAAGTTGATTACATCATTCACAAACGTAGCAGAGAGAGAGAGAACACCATGCGTAAATATATTTCATTATACAAATGTACTAACGACGACGGTTCTGATTTTTTTGACAGGCTGGAAATACCCCGCGTAAACTTTCCGAGGAGATGTAAGAGGCGCGGCCCCGCCTGCTGTATTATCTTATTGTTAATTTAGTCGACGGGTTATGAGTTATATTAATTTTAAATTTATAACTCATTTAGTAATTTTTGTATAAAAATAATATGACAATGACGTATTGGACGTAAGACAGCTTAGTCCTCCCGTGACCATGATCACTGTAAAGTATTGGAAACGTCGGGAAATTAAAAATCTAATACAAACGCGATAGAATCCGTAAAAGTAGTTTTATTTCAAATGTGTAACACTCGCGTAAACATTAGAAACCATTATAACAATAGTAATGTATTCATCACAGCCCATAAATGTCCCACTGTTGGGCTCGGGCCTCCTCCGTAATGGGAGGGAAATTAACCTACTATACCGCGCTGGTCAGACGTGTTGGTATAGAGTTTTGTTTCGAGTTTTCCTTCTCTCGCATAGATGTTATATGCGTTTTATATCCCTTAGTCGTCTCTTACGATCACCCACGGGTAAGATATGGGGTGGTGAATAGTATTCTTACTCCGTCACCATACGGAAAGTGTAAAGTGTAGTAATGTATTAAAACATCATAAATAATCATAACTTTTCGTTTATAACTAATGAGTTGAGAGTTTTTATCGTTGACATATGGTTTGGGTGAAGCTCTGAAAGCCCCGTTACACAGCTCTTTCTTTTTGGGGGGTGGGTTATGGTCGGCGCTCTCCTCGCACCACTCCGTCCGGGGCGACAGAAGGGCATACATACGCACGCATACCCGTAACCCACCCGTGAACCTCGCCTTCGTCGTTGGACCGGCCACCGGAGCAGCGTGAACTTGTCAGTGGCCGGCGCGACAGAATACCCCCTTAGGGGTACCCTCTCCTCCCGTTTCACAGCTATACATACACTTGTGTGTCGATTGCATAGATGGCGTGGTAGTTAAAATACAGACATTTCGTGCCAGTGCCGTGAGTTCGGTTCCTACGCAGGCCAATGTTTTGTGCGATCCATAGGGTATTGTTCTGAGTACGGATGTGATTTGTCTGTGTGTGTTCGTAAAGGCCCCGCAATACAAGGATTTTTCCCTTAGTGAAGGGTGGCGTCTTTTTTTTTTTAAAAAAGATCAATGTTCATGTTAATTATAGGAGTAATCAGCGTCATTCTTTTAACTCTTTTTTTATTAAACATGTATCCAATCATTTTGATTAAAATATGTACATAATTTAAATAACGACGAGTCCGTTGAGTTTCTTGCCGGATCTTTTCAGTTTGTGGCCGATTAATTTAAAATACATACATACATAGCCTCATGCCTGTTTCCCAGAGGGGTAGGCAGAGACTACGGATTGCCACAAACCACGATCCTATTGACAATATGTAAGTGCCCTCATGAGGGGTTATTCATAATAAATTATCTGACTGTCCAAGACCAGGCCGCTACCTATTGTAATGTAAGGTTTATTCGTCTCTCATAGTATCACTACACCATTACTCAGACGATGCGATATTTTTTTTTGAAACACCGCCTTGCACTAAGGCAATAATCCTTGAATTATGGGGGATTTTACAAACATGCAATTAATGCAGACAAATTATACCCAGACTCAGAACAACACTTTGTGATTCGCGCAAAGTATTGTCCTGCGTGGGAGCCGAACCCACTACATTGGCATGGCAGGTCGGTATTTCCACTGTTACGCCATATGTACTGCAGATGCAGCGTGCCACCAGACAGTAGAATTATATGTTACAATAATGATGATGATTGTCAGTTGATTCGATCATCGATTTCTCAACCTTACAATGCGTTACTTAACATATAACAATACAAACATTGATTGCAAAATAAAAAAGGTTGTGGGAATTGTTATTGTTGCTTTAATTATAACTATTGTTTGTTAGTTTGTTTCACACGTAACTCTAGAACTGTGTTATTACACTTGCACTACAGGAAATGTGCTTTTTTTTAGTGTTTAACTCGTGTCTGGGTAACGTTTGTTTGATCTGGTCCAGCCTTTAGCCATTATATTGTTGAATTATATGTATATATTAGTTCTAAGTGACGTTCGTCCGTGTGGTGACGAAGTAAGAATACAGTTCACCACCCCCTCTCTTACCCGTGGGTGATCGTAAAAGACGATTAAGGGACATAATATGCACATGTCATCTGTGCAAGAGAAGGAAAACTCGCAACAAAGTCCTATACCAACACGTCTGACCAGCGCGGTATAGTAGGTCAATTTCCCTCCCATTATGGAGGAGGCCCAGGCCCAATAGTGGGACATATGTAGGCCGAGATGATGGTGATTAGTTGTAAGTACATCACACTGGTGATGACTTATTGACACGTGTCCTGTGAACATTTTATGTAACAAGAATTCTGTGAAAAAAATTAAATAATAGACAAACCTGCTAAGTTTTTTGCCGGCTCTGAGCGGCGCTGGTGTTTCGATTCGTTAGTAGTTGATTGAATTAATTTAAAATTGACAATACATATGTGCTATTTTAAAGAAATAATTCTTGTATTGTGGGAACTTTACAAACATAATTAACGGACTTAAATTAAACACAGACTCGGAACAACAATTTGTATTTTGCACAAAGTATTGTCCTGCATAGGAATCCAACCTATGACTGTTGGGCTTTTTTAAAGTCTATACCTACTATTTTTTTATTAATTTTATCAAATGTACGGTTTCTGCTCATTTATTATATGTGTAGATAAATTTGCATTGGATTTTATGGATCGCACAGATGGCGTAATGGTTAATACCGATCTACTGTGCTGTGTGAGTAGGAATCGAATCCACTGGTTCGACTCCTACGTAGTAAAATACTTCGTGCGATCCACTAAATATTGTTCTAAATCTGAGTGTAATTGGTGTCAGTTAAATTAAATATTTACATAGTCCCTGCAATACAAGGATTATTTCCTTAGTGCCGGGAGTAGTCTTAAAAAAGAAAACTAATATTGTAGCAATAAAATGCGTAAAAGGTATTTTATAATTGCGTAAGAATAGTTTTGAATTCCGTAACTTTATGTTTATAACTCGTTATAAAATTATCACATCAAATAATGATTTCTGATTTTTACGCGAGTATTACCACCACATTTGAAAATAAAACTGTTTTTACGGATTTCATGGTTTCTAACACTTTTTACGTCCAACAGATCATCGTTATTACAAAGGTCCTTTATCTATGTGGTGACGGAGTAAAAATACAATTCACCATCCCCTATCTTATCGTGAGTGATCGTAAAAGATTAAGGGATATAAAACGCATACAACATATATGCAAAATAAGAATAACTCGAAACAAAACCCTATACCAACACGTCTGACCAGCGTGGCATCGTTAGTCAATTTCCCTCCCATTATGGAGGAAGCTCCAGTCCAACAGTGCGACCTATATGAGCTGAGACGGTGATGATGATTATCTACCCACTACAGTATTATTTATTAAATTTTGTTACAAAATTATTGCTTGTTAAAGAGTCATTATCTCACACTTCTTTAGCGGCAGGACCACGCTACGTTCTCTGTCTAAAGCCGCGGGCCCGTCCGTCCAGGGTAGTACCACACTGAGCAGAATATTGACGTCTGAGTAATGGTGATGTGCTATTGCGTCTCGCGTTTGGTTAGCGAGAGAGTCGGAAACCCAACTGGGTGGGTTTCGGGTTTGTATTGGTAGGCAGCGGCCTAGCTATACCCTTGGTATTGCAAAAGTCCATGGGCGGTAGTGACACCATCAGTTGTGCTGTTTGCTCGTTTGCCATTATCCATCCATTAGCCCGTAAATGTCCACTGTTGAACATAGGCCTCCCCACGAGAATGCCATCTGTAACGGTCCTGTGCCACCTGCATCCAACGGTTTTCTGCGACCTTGACAATGTCATCAGTCCACCGAGTAGGGATCGTCCTACCCTGCGTCGTCCGATTCGTGGTCGCCACTCGAGAACCTTTTTTATGCGTTTTGTTTGCCATCATAAGCAATAAAAAAAAATTCTAGCTTCCTATTGCCAAGACTAGTTCCAGGTTGCAAAGTAACAATATTTGTATGTTAATATGTATAATTAGTTAACCTTGAACAGTACAATGGTATGTTCTGCCATCAACAGCCGTGCGATAACGCATCGACCATTGTTTATATTATAGTTGTCTCAAATAATGTATATTGTAATATTTGTAATATAGAGACGGCGGCGGCGCGCGGCGTTTGGTCTAGCTTTGAAATAAAACGTACATATATTTAATTAATTTCAGTGTTTTTTTAATGCAGTACAGTGTTTTTCGCTCGGTGTTTCACAAGTTTTATTTTCCCTTTTTATTTATTTATTTTTCCAGCAATATAAGGTTTCCATTGAATTCGAGGATAGTGCGTTAGTAAAATAATTTCTGGCATTTTTTTTAGTAGGGCTTATTAAAACAATTTCTGGCATTTTTTTTAGTAGCTGTGAAAAATAAAACATGTATTTCGATTTTGTTTTTACCATTCCAATATTTGGAATATTATACACCAAATGTTGCAATAATTATTGTGATGTCATAAAGTCGATAGTCATATTTTTGTTTAATAATTTTAGGTTATTTAGTGTCTACAGAACAGTTAGTAGCAAGTCAGGACTTATTGTCGTTTGAAAATACACTCTGCGCTAATGAATAAATCCTTGTGTCATGGGAACTTCACATCCACCAGGCTACCGATCACCCTGTGACACAAAGGGCTCCCCACAAAGGAGTGGGTACCATAGTTGTCACACTTGATAGCCAGGCTGTCGATCGCAATTGCTGTAATAATTTTCTTGGAAGAAAGCAGCCGTCCAATCCTCCAGTACTCCCTTAATCGATTTCTACGGCTTGCAACTAGAAAGTAATGGTCAATACATTGTATTCTTAACTAATTACTGCTCGGGGATGCGAGCATTTTTAAAATGTATAATTCATCAGCATTTTATCATCTCAGCTCGTCGCCCCATCTGGGCTTGGGCTTCACCAAAGCAGCGAATTGCTTTTTTTTTTTTGTGGTGGCTTACGATCGGCCTACTCCTCGCACCACTCCGTCCGGGGCGACAGAGGGGCGTAAGCACGCACACCCGTAACCCACCCGTGACGCCGCCTTCGTCGTTGGGCCGACCGCCGGAGCAGAGTGACTTGACGTCAGTGGTCGGCCCGACGGAATACCCCTGAGGAGTATCCTCTCCTCGACCGACGTCCCTCTCTCGGGTAGGATGTCGGTCTTTCCTCACGCGGTCGGCCTCTCGGCGGGTGACGGACTAATTCCCCGATCCAGTCACCCGCGGCCTTGGCTAGGGCGGCATTAGGCGTAGATAATCGCGCCTGCGCCGTCCCAGTCGCCGGCGGCGGCTCGCGTCGTCGAGGAGACGCTCCTCGCGCACGCGCTCCGCCGCCTCCTTCCGCGAGACTACTGCCTCGCAGAAGGATGCGACCGCGTCCCAGTTGCTGACGCTGTCAAGCATCGCCTCGGCGATGGTCGGCAGCGTCAGGTCAGTACCGATGATTGTGACGAGTTCACGACGCTGCTCTGCCCAAGCGGCACAAACCTCGAGCGTATGCTGCGCCGTGTCCTCGTCGCAATCGCAATGGTGGCAGGACGGTGTACTTTCCCTCCTGACGACCATGTGCAGGTATTTGGCGAAACATCCATGCCCCGTCAAAACCTGCACCAGTCAGAAGGAGAGCACCCCGTGCCGCCGTTTTAGCCACTGCATCAGCACCGGCCGGAAGGCCTCCACGGTCCGCACACCGAACCGAGGCCTCTCCAGCCGGACTGCCCAACGGGCAATGACGTCTCAGCGGGCGTCGACGCGCCAGGCAGTGTGCTCCCTCAACGAGACCACACCACCCTCCGCTCGCACCCCCAACATCCGCCGATACAAACCGGCGAGCATTTTCGCTTCCAAGTCCCATGGAGGGGTCCCGGCCAACAGACACGCTGCCTCCGTCGACACCGTGTGGTACCCGCGTATGGCCCTGACCGCCATGGCCCTCTGTGGTCGTCACAGAAGAGCCCTGAGTCGGACGGTCAGAGACCCCGCCCACACCGGTGCGCCGTACAGAGCCATCGACCGGATGCCCCCTGCGTACAGCTGTCAAAGCAGGGAAATTGACCTACTATACGCAATTCATATATATCTAGATTTGCTTTTTTTTCACAGGTATTATTTGTATATTATATCCCTGAGTATATTATATAGGGTAGGCTGAGAGAACAAGAGTGCCAGAGAACTCTATCCTTGAATACTTCACTCGCTTCCTCAACACTCATAATTCTTTTCATACACGCTCGCCGGTTTCGGTCACTCTTGACTCCACCTTACTTCAGTACGTAACCAATCAGGTCTAGGTAGGTTAGTCTCGGTCTCCCCCGGTACCTACATCCTTCAATTTGTACATACATACAATACATTCTGTTCTTTCTGCCTACCCTGCGAGGGATATGGCGTGATGATATGTATGTATGTAATATATATATACAATAACCAGAAGTGTGATATGTGGTGATGGATTCTATTCGTACTCCGTCATCACACTGAATGATAAATTACACACTAACTCAAAACAATAATGGCAACGAAATATAAAAACACTTGTATGTTCATCCGCAGTCGGTAAATAAGAGCTAATAGTTACATTGATGTGAGACGATGGTAGATCACCTTCAAACGTGGATATTGACAAACAAGCGCAGGCAGCGCTCGTGTGCGCTGTGGTTCTGTATACGAGTACGATTTCGTTTGGCGGACGAAAGCTATTTAAAGCATGGAGAGATGTACTGAAAATTTACTCAAAAAAAATAATGGATCCTTTGAGCTATTGATTGCTGACCTCCTGTGGCACGTAGTGGCCCGTCCTATAGTAAAGACGTACCATAGCACGTCTTTACCATCGTAGATTTTGCAAAGTTATTGGCAATAGTTTTATGACCGGCCGCCTGCCGTGGAGTTAGCTCAGAGCAATATAAAGTCTTAGTCGTCTTTTACGACATCCATGAGCAAAGTAACGGTTAGCAGTATTCGTAGCCACTACCACACAGTCTGGATAATATCTAAGTATATACAGGGATATAATATCAAGAGAGTAATTTTGAAAGTTTACCTGTCTAGATCCTGGTTAGAGCTAATCTTTGAAATGGTTCGACCGATTTTGAAGAGATTTTCACTGCCAGATGATGAAATAACTTAGACTATTTTTATTAAAACAAATAGTATTCTGAGACAAACAATTCGGACAACAGGTAATAATGAAATAAATTTAGATTATTTTTGACTAAAATTAATTATCGTTTGGTTCGGTGCTATTAAAAAAAAATGGTACATAAATATGTTTAATAATACATCATGGAACTATGATGCGGGCGAAACTGCAGGCAAAGCACTAGTATATATATACTATAATTTTATTTCAAATGCAAAATTTTATATAATGTAATAATTAAAGTTGGAAATAATTTGAAAACACGCGAAAATATAACCAAATAAATATAAACGCGACAAAATGCTTAAAAATAGTTTTATTTTGCACATTTATGTATGTATTATTCTTGGTATATCGTGTGATGACAGTATTTAACGATAATACTAAACAGTTTCCGATGAATAATTCGTGATTAAACAATTCCCTGTTCGCATACAAATTAATTGCTGTGGTGAAACGCTTCATGTGGTTTGTGGTCAATGAACTACGTCTTATCCGTGACATGACGAAGTAATAATACTATGTAACTACACAAAAGAAGAGTTCTACTACAAGAGAAGGAATAATCAATATAATTTTCTAATAATACGTAGCCACGATGCTATTTGTTCATCATCACAGCCCATATATGTCCCACTGTTGGACTCGGGCCTCCTCCGTAATGGAAGGGAAATTAACCTACTATACCGCGCTGGTCAGACGTGTTTGAGTTTTGTTTCGAGTATTCCTTCTCTTGCATAGACGTTATATGCGTTTTATATCCCTTAGTCGTCTCGTACGATCACCTACGGGTAAGATAGAGGGTGGTGAATTGTACCCCTACTCCGTAACCACACGGGCAATCGCTGTTTGTTAGTCTACTGATATTGTAATACGTGAGAGAGACGCGTGGTATACTTCTTACCTTAACGTTAGGTAGCGACCTGATTGTAGTCTTTGTATTGCAGGCCTGTGAGTCATAGTTGCATATTATGTATAGAACCTACGCCGCCCGTACTCTTTGAATAATGATATTAAACTCATTTTCCCCTTTGTCTATACATGTTAATTAAACAAATTCAAAATGAAATTACATTAAAATTTAACGAATTGAAAAATGAAATCGCGAAATTATTTTTCAATTTGTAGCAGCGCAATTTTTTACGTTGGATTTGTTGATTAATCGCTAAATTGTATTTTTTATGTTTTTATAATATGTTATGATAGAATTTATTTTGATTTGTTAATTCGTCCATTTTTTTTTAAATTATTCTCATCATCTATTTATCATCTATATTTCTTTTTAAGTAATATAGATGAATAATATGAATATAAATTCACAGTGTAGCTATGTCTTGGGCGTACAGTGACTTACAATTACCTGATATTCCCGTGGGAGTCATATAAGTTGACTAAGGAACAAACTACAATTGTAACCTCGCTTGCAAATAATGCCTAAACAAGGCCTATATGTTACGATTGTCGCCTTAACGTCGCGTGGAATGCCGTCATATACTAACTTTTATTTATATGTAAATAATTAGTTACCTGCTATACTAGACTTTCTAAAAAATTCATTTCACTCACAAAATATAATAATTTCGAATATTCAGTGGCGGCAATTTTTTTAATATAATTGTATCTTACAGTTAAAGTTGAATAATGACGCTAATTTAATTTATGTTATAGTTGGAATGATGTGTATAAATTAACAATAGATGGCGTGGTAATACATATTCCGTAAAGACGAGAATGTGAATGTAAAATTGGTTCTTACTCATAGCCGCCACAGCTTAATGACGATACAAATGTTGACTGTACTTATTATGATTATTAATTCTTATTCAATTAAATATTTTTGTATTTAAAACTTCATTATGTATGAACAAATACCTCTTTAATTTATTCGTATCAGACTTTTCGTTTGAAAGTTACAAAGATTTTATGAGCGTCCTTGGAAATTCTGATTCGTAAATTTTGGTAGATAGACGTTGTCGAGTAAAGTGGGAGCAGTATTTCGCTTGCCTTCGTGTGTCGAATACAGGGCAGGACCGTACTTTAAGGGGGTCCTAGGCTAATACTACTTAGGGGCTCACCGAATTACTCAAAGTATATGACAAAAATAAGACAATAAAATATATGATTTATATTATAATACAGTATTTATGTTGTGTTTGTTAAATACAACCGTAAATTGACAAATTATAAAACAACTTTATGCACTTTTCTTTGGCAAATTGTTTAAATTATTATCGGGTATTTTTGACTTCCACTTGACTTAGATAGGGGCCCCTTGAATTCATATAGGCTGAAGCCTTAAAAGCCATATGGTAGATCCGGCCCTGATCGGATACTTTGTATATAAATGTATGTATGATAAATCCAACTCTGTGCTATACAAAAGTGTTTGATATACATAATTACGTATGTCTACCTCTACATATAACAATATTTACTACTATAGTGTGTCATTACGGCACAGTCGATTGTATTTTTTAAAGTTAGAAAATTTCGTGGTGTTTGCAACCAATTGTAGACCTAATTTATTAGCTACCAATTCATGATGAAATGAAATTAGGATGTAACTATAACGCAAATCTTACTACATTCATGCTAATTTATACGAATATTACACATTTAAATTGAACCCAATTTTTACGGATTTTGTCGCGTTTATAGTTGATTTTTAATTTCCCGACGTTTCGAACACAACAGTCCTCCCGTAACAATTAACGCTTTAAATGAACAAAACGTGTTCAGACACTATAAAATCCGTAAAAATGGTTTATTTCATATACTATATTCAAGGTTTATTGGTTACAATATGTTGCGGTACCCTAACACAAGTGGGGCAATGGCGGATCGTACCAATTTGGAGTTATCGTGTTCGCTCGTGCGCAACTGAATATCATTCATAGCGTTCCACAGGTAACTTCAATGTATTTTGTTTATTTTGTATTTTATTTAAATTTTACTACGACGTGTCGTGATAGAATCTCTCTTGTTAATTTTTAATAAATCTGTGGTAGTGGATACGAATACTACCAACCTTTACTTTGCTCATGAATGTTGTAAGAAACGAATAAGAGGTTTATATAGATCTCTATCAACTACATCTGATGTCGTCTGATCAACAATTACATTGACAGATAGTGGTGTGTGTGTATGTGTGACGTCACACAGATACGGCGGCGGACGTAACAACTGTTGTGACAACAACCATATACAATATGTACGACGTGTTGTGATGAACATATGCAACTGGTGATAAGAGATGATGATGATTAATTCATCTTTATCATCATCTCAGCTCATATATGTCCCACTGTTGGGCTCGAGCCTCCTATACAATAGGTCTCTCCCATTGATCTATTATACCATGCTTTTATTTCGAGTTTTCCTTCTCCTGCATATATGTTATTCGCTTATTGTATCCCTTGGTCGTCTTTTAAGACATCTACGGGCCAGAAATATGGCAGTATTGTGACTCCCATAATCATACGGAAATACAAATATTGTTTTTAAATTCAGTTGCTCTCAGCAATGTTCGAATTTAAGACCTCAGCGTGACGGTGTGTTTACCTCGCGGTTAAAAATGTTTTTCTTTAACTAAAGTTTAATTATACGAGTATACTTGATTTGTGAAATAAAATTAAGTTAATACACGTTTTAAGATACATCTCGACACGAATTATTTGAACGTTGGCCGACCTTCGTCGTACGTTTGTATTTTTAATAAAAAACACGAACAGATGTGTTTTTTTATTAATTTTTGGTTAAAAATATTTTATCTAATTATATAATTATGTTATAAATAATCATTGTATGTGAATAATTTGTTATGGGATTTAATTCAAGGAGTTTAGCGGCAGCTTGCAGTTGAACAATTGATTCTTCTATAAAAAAAATATTAATTTTATAATGTTTAGTATTATTTTTCGTCATTATAATGGATTATGTAGGATAGGTATGGAAGGAGGTAGGATGTAGGTACCGGGGGAGACCGAGATTAACCTACCTAGACCAGATTGGTTACGTACTGAAGGAAGGTGGAGTCAAGAGTCTCCGAAACCGGCGAGCGTGTATGAAGAGAATTATGAATGTTGAGGAAGCGAGTGAAGTATGCAGAGATAGAGTTCTCTGGCACTCTGTTCTCTCTGCCTACCCTGCAAGGGATATGGCGTGATGATATGTATGTATGTATGTTTATTATTATTTTTCGTCATTATAATGCATTATTTATATGCTCGATATGCGTACCGCAATGCGGGTTAGGGCGTCCCCCGGAGGCGACGCGTACCGACCCGCCCCCTTCGGTACGAACTTTGGCAGTTGCGGCGATGGGGGCTGCCACCCATCACGCCTTGCCCAGTCAGGCGAGTCGAGGAGAGCAGAGTGCCGGGTGGGCACGTGGAATGTAAGAGGTTGTGTGGAAGGGAAGTTGCACGAGCTGATATCCGTCATGGCGGACAAACAGCTAGACGTGCTCTGTGTAACAGAGACCAAGCGAAGGGGCAACGACGCCTGCGATCTTCCTGGTGGCGGGATGGCTCTGTGGTCTGGTGTACCACAGAGCGATAGAGCCAGCATGGGGGTAGGAGTGCTGTTGTCCTCTCGCTTGGCCTCAGGTGTGAAGGATTACGGAATGTATGATCCCAGACTTCTTTGGGTCCGTATAAAACTAGGTGTCACCAAGGTATTCATGGTTGTAGCATATGCTCCCGTAGGATCCTCGGTGGCATCAGACCTAGAGAAGTTTTGGGATAATGTTAGGGAAGTTCTGGATATGGCAGAAACCAGTGAACGCGTGATTGTATGCGGAGATTTGAACGGATGGGTGGGGACCAAGCGTCCCGACTATGAGGACGTACTTGGTCCATTTGGTGATAAGAGAGTGAACGACGCAGGTAGGCTCATAGCGGATGTATGCATGGAGAGAAACCTTATTGTGTCAAACACATTTTTCCAACATAAGGACATCCATATGTATACATGGAGAAGGAATGAACAGAAAAGTATAATAGATTTAATTTTGGTAGACAGTCGCCTCCGAAGCAAAATATTGGACGCAAGAGCCTACAGGGGCCCCACAGTCGACACGGACCACTATCTCGTTATTGCAAGATTTAGTGGTCTGTTCAGAAGGTGGAGGCACTGGCGAGAGCGTGTCCACTTCGGAGGGCTTGAAAGAATAAAGGTTGAAAGGTTGCAAGAAGAGTGTGTAAGAGAAGAGTGTGTAAGAGAAAAGTATGCAGAGGGTGTCCGAGAACGGCTGACGATGGCAAGCCAGCCGCAATCGGACATTGAAGAATGCTGGAGAGTATTGAAAGAGAGTATGGTAGATACAGCGAAAGAAGTATGTGGAAGTTCAAAGAAGCATAGAAAAACAAATGGTGATGCATGGTGGGATGCGGAAGTGGCAGCTTCCGTAGAGCGAAAGCAGAAAGCGTGGCTGGACTATGTCTCTTCTTTGAATCTGAATGACAGTATGACTGAACAGATGAAAGAAATATATCGACAATGTAAGAATGACACCAAGGCCTTAGTGAAAGAGAAACGTGACAGAGCAAGTATGAGTGCAGAAGAAAGGCTGACTAAAAACTTCGAGGGTAACACCAAACTCTTTTGGAGGGAGGTGAAGAAGTCTCGGGGTGGTTGGTCAGCCTTCAGAATGAATAAAATAAGGTCTAAAGGTGGAGACATTCTTACACAAACACAAGACGTGTTAAGCCGATGAAGTGAATATTTTGGCGATATGTATGCGGATGCTACGGTTGGCGCCGGTGTCGCATGTGGTTTATTAGATCAACATTCGACAACAGCGTCCTCCGATGGCATCAGTATGGATGAAGTTGAATGGGCGATAAGAAGTTTGAAAAATGGTAAAGCAGCGGGCATTGATATGGTGTCTGCCGAGATGATCAAGCTTGGTGGCTCCTGTGTCCGGGAGGCGTTCCTCCTCAATTTATGTTGGAGCTCGGGAATGGTTCCTGGGGACTGGAATAGCGCAGTCATCGTGCCTTTGTTTAAAAACAAGGGTTCACGTTATGACTGCGCAAATTACAGAGCCATAAGCTTGACCAGTTTGGCAGCGAAAGTGTATGGTAAAATTATTGAAAGGAGAATGAGGATGGTGTCCGATGGTTTACTGTGTGAGACACAAGGAGGTTTCAGGAGTGGAAGGGGATGCATGGATCAAGTGTTCTCTCTGCGCAACATTGTGGAGAAGCATCTGGCCCTAGGTCAGAGGGTTTTCTGCAGTTTTGTGGATCTGGAGAGAGCATTTGACACGGTTGTACGAAAGGAACTTTGGGACATTTTACCGGAGTATGGTATTAACGGGAAACTGCTACAGGCTGTGCAGTCCAGTTACATGGACTGTAGAGCCTGTGTGCGGCTGGATGATGGAATGTCGCCTTGGTTTGACGTCAATATCGGCGTTAAGCAGGGGTGCTTTCTGTCAGCCAGGCTGTTTATCATATATCTGGATAAATGTCTCCAAAGGTTGAACGATATGAATGTGGGAGTCCAGATGGGCGACTCAGTGGTCACTGCTCTGCTTTATGCAGATGATGCAGTCCTGCTGGCACAGTCAGCGACTGACCTGCAGACCCTGGTCGACACAATGACAGAAGATTGTAAGAAAAGGAGTCTACGCGTGAATGTGAGCAAAACCAAAATAATGGTCTTTGAAAGAGATGAAGCCAGAACAGATGTAATAGTAACAATAGGTAATGATGTACTAGAGCAAGTGGACGAATTTTTATATCTTGGATGTGGATTTAGCCGAGATGGAAGGTACACCACTGATATAGAGCGAAGAGTGAATGCGGGAAATAGAGTGAACGGAGCGTTGGGGCAACTTCTCGGCAGCCACCACCTCAGCCAGAAGGCACGTGTAGCAATACATAACGCAGTGCTTGTCCCAACATTACTGTATGGAAGTGAGAGTTGGGTATGCAGAAAAGAGTATGAAAGTAAAATTAATGCGGTCGAAATGCGATCTCTACGGAAAATCTGTGGAGTTAGGCTGACCGACCGCATTCGTAACGACGACGTAAGAGAGCGAGTAGGTATGAAAGAGAGTATTGGTGTAAAGATGCGAAAGGGAATGCTCCGATGGTTCGGACATGTGGAAAGAATGCCGAACGAACGTCTGGTTAAGAAGATATACAATACGAAAGTGGAAGGATGTAGGTACCGAGGGAGACCGAGACTAACCTACCTAGACCAGATCGGTCAGGTACTGAAGGAAGGTGGAGTCAAGAGTCTCCGAAACCGGCGAGCGTGTATGAAGAGAATTATGAATGTTGAGGAAGCGTGGGAAGTATGCAGAGATAGAGTTCTCTGGCACTCTGTTCTCTCTGCCTACCCTGCAAGGGATATGGCGTGATGATATGTATGTATTTATATTATTATTATTACTGTTGGGCACAAGCCTCCTAAACAACAGAAGGGAAATTGTCCTACTATACCACGCTGGTCAGACGTGTTGGTATAGGATTTTATTACGTGTTTTTCTTTTTTTTTTTGTGTGTGTGTCTTAGTTGTTAGCCTCGGATAGCTATGACAACTTTACTCAGACTGTGGGTGATCGCTGAGGGCTCTCAACACGATTTTCTTCTCTTATGCTGATGAATATTATATCATTTAGTCGTATATCACGACCCCACGAGCAGTGTAAGAACTGGTAGTATTCGTATTAACACAACAATGATTATATTATAATTATTAAACTAATTAATTTCAGTAATTTGTTATTGAATTTCGTAAAGGAAATCACATATAATAATTAATTGAATTTTTAAACTTTTTGCTTCAGACAAAATGATCGTTATTGCCAATTAAGTTAGGTAGTTATTAATTTTTCTATTTTAATTATAATGTAATAATTTTACACAATGTGTTATTCTTTAAATGAATTAATAATATGGCGATAGAGAAGGAATAGGTGGGTTATGAATCTACGTCTATTTAATCTACTATCTAATGGACGGCGTGAGTCCAGACCACGCCTGCCAAAATAAAACCTCAAGCTTGTTTTAACAGAAAATAATTATTAACCATATTTATCTGAAAACTAGACGGAAGAGGGGGTAGAAATACAATAGAGAGTATTTTATTTGTTTATTCCATAGTGATGGTACCCATTGTATTCATATCCCGTCGCCAGAAAAGGATCAACTAGATTTGCCAGAATGTTTTTTTAAACATATCTTCGTGACGTGCTTCCCAAGTTACTTGAAAGTGATGATGAGACATTTTAATTAATGCTATTAAAATACTATGGCATTAGTAATGTATGTATTATTCATAGTGTTTGTGCCAACAATTTATTATGTGTCATAATTGTGTGTATACAAACTATGTACGTTTAGTTATTTATTTTATGTTAGAGGGCCGACCCGGCTTGCAACGCATTTTATATATATACATCTACATAAAATTCAAGTGTTTGTGATTCCAAAATAACAATTTTCACTAAATACATCATCATTTCCTACTCTTATCTTGGGATAAGAGTAGGAAATAGAACGGAAAAGGAACGATGTAATTGGTTACTAGGATTCGATACAGTATATATTCTTCTTTCATAGTACATATTGTAAAACTTATAGGCAATAGTTTTATGACCGGCCGCCTGCCAGACTTCAACCCTACTTGGGAATGTAATTGTTGACCAAACGGCATCAGATGGAGTTGGCCCAGGTCGTTATAAAGCTCTTAGTAGTCTTTTACGACATCCACGAGCAAAGTAAGGGTTGGTAGTATTCGTAGCCGCTACCGCACACCGGTATATTTCACTAAATACATATGAAAGTATATAAGGTCCTTACATAAAAAAAAAATCAATATTTTTCTGCTCAATTTTAAGGGGACCTTCACTGATAGTTAGCTGATGTTATAGAGAGTAACTTAGGCTACTTTTATTTTAGGAAAAAAAAGACTCGCAAAAATTAAATTTAAATCATTGAGAAACGCCGAGTGACATTAAGGGCGCAACTGAAGAAGGATATAGGCTACCTTTTTATCAATAAACTAGAGGGCGAGAACTACGAGGGCGAAGCCGTGTGCAAGAGCTAGTCTCATAACTTCTGAACTAATCATTATAATACGTTGTAAATGGCAATTTTGATCTTGATTGAATATACTAAGTATCTAATTTATTTATTTCTATAAATAATAATACTTGTGTTGTAAAATGGCTTCGTAAATAACACATTATTTTTTAGTATTATGTAAAAAATGATCATATAACATTGTGGAATGTTTTTGTAGATCTTTTTAAGATATACAATCTCGTAGTACATTATTTTAATATATCTCGTAAGGTTAAGTCAGCGTTTGCAATGGAAACGCAAAAAAATATGTTTATTTTTATGACTTAACATTACAAATATTTGAAAATTTCGTATTTTCTCAACTATAATATGCATTGTATTATACATAAAAACTTTCCTTCTCAATCAATCTATTTATTGATGAAAATCGCATTAAAAATCCGTGGCGTAGTTTAATAAAATCTGAGATAAGAGTAAGAGAATGATGATGATGATTTTGAAATTTTTGCTATCGTTGACCGCATGTTATGACGTTGCTCGTTATTTTCGCGGAATCACCGATGCCATAGCGAATTAGGGCCTTGGTTTAAAGGTGAGTTTGACATTTCACAATAATGTCAAAAGATTTATTGAAATAATTAAATCAATTATGTAAATCGCTTTGCTGTTATGTCGTAAATTTTAACAGGTTTTTTGTGACCATAAACGTATCGCTATCAACGGCCCGGCAACACACGGACACTTTCAGGCTTTCCCTAACATAAGTATACATTATCTTAATATAGTAAGTCATCTTTAAGCAGTGGTAGGACCAGGCTATTGATTGTTCACTAGTCGCAGCGTCAGTTTCGCAGAAAATCGACGTCTGAGTAGAACCGGAAGTACAATTTGGGTGGATTTAGGTTAGGTCTAGAAATAACATGGGCGGCAGTAACACTTATCATCAGATGTGCAGCTTGCTCTTTTGCAACCAGCACTAAAAATCTCGAATTTTATTAATTAACGATAAGATCAGGAATAGATAAGAGAAAGGAAAATTCGAAACAAAACCCTATACCAACACGCCTGACTAACGCAGTATAGTAGGTTAATTTCCTTTTCATTACGGAAGAGGCCCGAGCTCAAGAGTGGGACATATATGGGCTGTGATGATGATGATGATGAACGATAAGATCCGCATTTTCTTTTTTGATGAATATTCTTACTTCTTAGCCTATTATCATTATCTCAGTTGATATAAGCAGGCGCGACTCAAGCACATGTAGCGCCCGGGTGCATTCAATAACCTGGCGCCCTCTTGTACCAAAGAGGGTGAACAAAATGGAATAGGTTGATGGTTACAAGCGGCTCTCGGCGCCCCCTAACAGCCGGCGCCCGGGTGCACCGCACCCTCTGCACTATAGGTAAAGCTGGCCCTGGATATAAGTGCAACTGCTGGTCTCGGTCCACATGCACAACAGGAGGGGAATTGACTATCTACACGTGCTGCTCAGATATTTTGCATTTTCCTTTTCCTACAATGACATTTTTATGAATTGAGTTATTTATGTCTATTTTTATCAACGACTCCTAAATTTTAGGTAACGCCTAAATCAATATAAATGACCATTGCATTGTTTAATTTTTTTTTTGATGTTGATTTATTAAAATAATATACCTATATATTATTTAAAATCTAAAACGATATGTTGTAATTATTCTTGTCTTAGTTGTTACCTAAACTTTAGGTGTCGTTAGTTCTTTAAGAGCAGATTATGTATTATATGTTTGCAAGAGAACGACAACTCTAAATGAAACCCTATCAGTCTGATCAGCGTGGAATAGTAGATTAATTTCTTTCCCACTGTGAAAGGGACTCAAGCCCAACAGTGGGACAAATGAGGTCAGCCGATGATGATGATGATGACGAGATGATGATTGATGACTCTATTTGTTTTTTTTAAATTTATTTATTACTTTTCTATTGCTCTCAGTAATAAAGTACCAGGCGCTCATAAAACACAAGAAGTAATTTTATTAAAACAAAACCCTCCATACACAATATAGCGTGCATGTGATCAAGTATCAAAAATAACACGATATATACGATAATAGACTGTAATTATTATTATGTAGAGTATATATTTGCGTGTTATGTATTGTGTGTGTCTTGTAATACTGACTTTCACGTTGTGTAATATATATTTAATATGTCGTATTAAGTATGCGTTATGTTCAAAACTGGGCCGTGTTTGTAGTATTTACGACACTTCCGGTTCCACGTGACGCGGATGACGTCACAATTATAGTAGTTATCGCTATTGTCACAGCTCTTAATGTGACTCACTGATAGACTTGACCCCTTACATACGGTTGACGGGAGATCTGGTGTTCGCAGATGCTGATATATTGTAAAATTTTTCATTTATAATAATATTTTTGAAAAAAAAATTGATTACGAGCGAAAAATTACTGTCACACATGGGATGACAATCATTTTTCGCTCGTTATCAAGTTTTTAGGGTTCCGTACCCATAGGATAAAAACGGGACCCTAGACTTCACTGTCCGTCCGTCCCTCCGTCTGTCACCAGGCCGTATCTCAAGAACGGTGATAGCTAGACAGTTGAAATTTTCACAGATGATGTATTTCTATTGCCGCTATAACAACAAATACTAAAAATAAAATAAATATTTAAGGGGGGCTCCCATACAACAAACTTGATTTTTTAGTTTTACGGAACCCTTCGTGCGCCACCACATATAATCTTTTAACTATGCTAATTATTTTATAAAAATCACTTGAAAACGTAATATTAAATTTAATAGTTTAAGCTGTGTGGTAGCGGCTACGAATACTAACAACCCTTACTATGCTCGTGGATGTCGTAAAAGAGCCTTATAACGACCTGGACCAACTCCATCTGATGCCGTTTGGTCAACAATTACATTCCCAAGGAGGGTTAACGTCAGGCAGGCGGCCCGTCATAAAACTATTGCCAAAAACTTTTGCAATATGTACGAGTATCTACATATTGTATTGACCCCAACCAATTGGGATAAGAGCAGGAGAATGATGATGATGATTTCATAGTTTTTTTTAATAAACAAAAACTACGTTAAATGCCAAGTTAAAATTACTGACGTTATACTTATCGTTCTTAAACAAGTTTTTATGCTAAATCAACTTAAAAAATAAGTAATTAAAAAGCTACGTCAACGTCCAGGTCATAACTTAATACAATTCTAGCTATGTTAAAGTATTAAGTTGGAACGAGAGAACTTTTTTTTTTCGCGGTGGACTATGGATGCGTCTTGCCCCGCCAAATCGGTCCGGGGTGACGGACGAGGCGGCGCGTGACCCCTTAGACCCACTATGCAAACTCCTCTCTTCGCCGTGCGAGCGGGCGACCGCACCGGTACCCGATCTTTGTCTTCGGTGGCCCGCCCGGCGGAACCAGAGAACTGGAAGCTTAACTTATTGGATGGGTTTTGGTTGGTAGGCGGCGACCCAACTGTGGTCTGGTATTGTAAAAGATCATGAGCGATAGTAACACTTACCATCAAGTGTGCTGCTTGATCGTTAGCCACCATAAGCAATAAAAAAGAAGATTAACGATAAATAACGAAAAGATGACAATGTGAACTTGTGGTGACGGCGTAAGAATACAATTCACCACCCCCTATCTTATCCGTGGGTGATCGTAAGAGACGACTAAGGAATATAAAACGCATGTAATATTAACATCTATGCAAGGGAAGGATAACTCGAAACAAAACCCTATACCAACACGTCTAACCAGTATGGTATAGTAGGTTAATTTCCCTCCCATCACAGAGGAGGCCCGAGCCCAACAGTGGGAAATATATGGGCTGTGATGATGATGATGATGTGAATGTGAACAGAAAATGGATTACTAAACGTCTTTACCAATTGATGAAGCGGTTGAAAGAGATTGCCAACAGATGCGGATTCATGTAATCATTTTTCTTTTCATCCGTCCATCTATTTGTCCGTAGGTACAATGAACGCACTGTTGGATATAGGCCTCTCCATCAGAATGTCAATCAGAATGGTGCTGTGCCAGCTACATTCAACGGCTTTCTATGGCTTTTAAGATGGAGAGTCGCTGTACGTTGCGTCCTCCATTTGTTTCCGTTTGCAATAGACATTTTATTATTATTTATCTATGCAATGAAACGTAAGACTTAATACAACTACTTTGGGAAAGTTTTAAAGCCCTGACTTTCCCTAGCACCTTCGTATAATAATAATAAAAAAAAACTTTCTACGTAAAACCATTAATATTCTATTGTGTTGCCTTAAAATCTTATCATTTGTGTATTAATGAAGATAATTTTAATATTTAACTTGTTATGTAACAGTATACTTATGTAACTTGACTACACACTTGTTGGTGTGATCTTATATATCCATTATAGTGGATTCAATCTACGCGCATTGCAATATTTTGGGAGGTGCTTCTCTATTCTGTAATAATAATAAAGTAATAGACAGGATATACATACAAAAAAACATAAATGGGTTGAATAATTATTTATTTGGACACTGGTACCCAATGTAAGATTTAACTTGTGCTATGGATACCAAAATATATGTAAATTTTCTGTGTGCGTATAAATTGTGTTAGTTCATTGTGTGTTGTTTGCAAAGTAATAATACAATACAAGGATTATTACTTAGTGCGGGACTTTGTCTTAAAAAAAAAGGAAAATAATATGTCTTCTTCTTCCTTTTTGTATTTGCAATCAGTTGTTAATACGAGCCCATCGTTGCCAGAGTCGAGTTATACAGGGTGTAAGGGGACCGCTCCCGAAAACAAAGACAGGGGACCCTACTAGTCCTACTTGTGATGATAGGCTTAAAAAAATCGATACCGAAGAAAAAAAAAATTTTTCTCTACGCGAGATCATTCAACTATGGAACATATGATCGTAAGTTTTGAATAGATTGCGTCTTTTCTCATCTTAGTAAACTTACGTATTTTTTTTACGAAATTATCGTTACATGGGACGGTCCTAATACGATGGAGTGTGTAAAAAACTTAAAATTCTTTGTGAAAAAAAAATATTTTTCATCCGAATCGATTTTTTTTCCTAGCCTATCATTACAAGTAGGACTAACAGCGTCACCTGTCTTTGTTTTCGGGAGCGGTTCACTTCCACTCTGTATAGTGTTCGTCACAGATTATCAGATTCTTCATATTAGTAATTGTCCATCGGTAAGTTAAATCGTCGCTTTCAATAACGCTATCGTCAAACTGTTAATGGTGTCTTCTGGGATTTTTTGGGTGGAAAATGAAGACATTTGTAAATCACTATTATATCATAATCACTACGCCGTAGCCCTTCCTACGTATCACATTACATAAATTATCATCAAAATGATTTAATACAACACGTTAAGATACTATAAGATATTGAATATAAAAATAAGACCATCACATGACGCTTTCAGTTTCCCGCCAAAAGTCCAAAAAAAGTATTACAAAACGGGACTTTGGCTGGAGACAAACAGCCTGAAAACAAGACTGTTTCGGTCAAGAAAGAAGCTTACGATCACGTTAGTTATAAGGTACGCGTATAGAGATTTATTTAGAGATTTCCATCTCTTGCATAGATGTTATATGCGTGATAATATCATTTAGTCGTTTTTAGGGTTCCGTACCCAAAGGGTAAAAACAGGACCCTATTACTGAGACTTCACTGTCCGTCCCTCCGTCTGTCACCAGGCTGTATCTCAAGAACGGTGATAGCTAGACAGTTGAAATTTTCACAGATGATGTATTTATATTGCCGCTATAACAACAAATACTAAAAATAAAATAAAATAAACATTTAAGGGTGGCTCTCATACAACAAACTTAATTTTTTTAGTTTTACGGAACCCTTCGTGCGCGAGTCAATTCGCACTTGACTGATTTTTTTATAACACCAAGGTAAAGATAGGGGCTGCTGTATTGTATTCATACTCCGACATAACACAGAAATAAATTTAAAAAAAAAATAATATATCTCATTTATTAAATTTAATTACCCGCCAAAACTTTTCAACCAAAATGTTATTATATTATCTATGGAAGTGTTTTTTATTTTATAATTAAAAACGTGTTTATTATTAATACAAAAAGTTCTTTTTTAAATAACGTTTAGTTGATTCCATGAGATGAATGGTGGTAGGTGTGACCTTGACAACCGACCTTAACGCTGGCTGTTACTTGTGTTACCACTTTGTATTTTACGATTGATAGGTAGAGGTATACTTACTTACGTCAATACTTTTTGTCAAATAATATTTATACAAATATTTAAATTAATATATTAATAAAATATATTTTGTTCTAATATGATTTAATTTTCATTTTTCTGTTTTGTAAGCTGATAATATCAAAATAAAATTCACTCACATTTTACACTCTTTTTTTACGTTTTTAAAACACATTAGTAGTGGTAGGACCACGCTGTCGAGTTTTCTGTCTACAGCCGCGGGTCGGACCGTCTGGGGCAGGACCACACTGAACAGAAGATCGACGTCTGAGCAATGGCAATGTGTTGTTGCGCTTCGTTCAGTGAGCGAGGGAGCCGGCAGACCAACTGGCTGGGTTTGGGGTATATATTGGTAGGTAGCGGCCTAGCTGTACCTTTGGTATTGCAAAGGTCCATGAGCGGCAGTAACACTTACCGTCAGGTGTGCTGCATGCTCGTTTGCCAACATAGGCAATAAAATATACGAAATATTGTATTTATTTATTTTAACCAAATAGTACATTTACATCATTTCCCTAAGTGTCCCTTACTAAGTCTTAAAAAAAATTATTAAGAGAATGTTTAATTTTTTTTCTTTTCCATACAAATGTCACAACTGCTTTCAGCATTTTTAGGGTAGAAATTAGTAAAATCCTTTCTCAATGAGTTTGCGTCACAAAAGAAACGTGAAAATTTCTTTAGTAGTTTTGGCCCTGTGTTGATGAGTCAGTCAATCAACTTCTTTGTAAATAGAAAGAGATTTACGCGCGTATCTTCTTCTTCTTCTCATAATTGCCCATATGCTCCCTCCCTACTGTTGGCCATTAGACTCACAAGGAAGCATTAGCCTACTGTCCCACGCTGATTAGTCGCGTTAGCGTATGTTTTTACTTTTAATTTTACTTTCTTGTAATCTGATTATTCTTTAGTCCTCTTTTACTACATCCGCGGGCAAGAAAGGTTAAATGTATTCTTACTCGGTCACCACATAATCTATATGCCACTGTATTAGGTAAAAAATTTTGTCCCACATTTTCATTGCAATTTTAATTAGCAGGAAAAAAAGAAAACTCTTCAAGTTCAAAAGAAAAATATATAGAATTTCTTTAAATCGATCGCAGCGCCACCTATCGGGTTAATCTAAACCATTCATGTAGCTACCTACAAAAAACTCATCAAGGTCGTTCCAGCAGTTTAGGAGTTCATTCACTTACACCCTACACTGATAATGACTGCACAGATGACGTAGTGATTAAGATACTGACCTGTCTTGCCAAGTATTGTGGGTAATTCACCACGGTGGATAATACTTTGTGCGATACGGTTGTTCATAGTCTGTGTATAATTTGTAACAATACAATACAAGGATTAATTCCCTAGTGCGGGGAGTATATATTAAAAACGAAAAAAAAATACCTAACTCTTATTATAATTTATTAAATTTGACATAAATCTTAGATACTATTGAATTGTAACACAACAACACGGCAACACAGAGAGGTCAGGCAAGAATTTAAGAGATTTGGCGGGAATATGAGTAGGTATGTAGTTTTCCGTTCCTAAATTATATTCGATACTTTGTGTGTTTGTATTCAATACTTTGTGTGTTTGTATTCAATACTTTGTGTGTTTGTATTCAATCATTTTGCTAGTATTTTATATAATGTAATACAGAGAAAATGCTAAAGGTTAATTAATGTTATATTATAATAGTGGTGTTACGTGTATTTTAATGTACTGCCAAAATTCTCAGAGGTAAAATAAGGAATAAGCTCTCTCAATATGAAAAAGTGGAATATTATTTTATAAATTATGATTATATTCGGAGTGTTAAGTAAACAGTGTATACGATTGAAGGACTTTGTATCCATCGTCATGAATAAATATTATAAAAAATTAGGCAATCATTTATGTCTATAATAATTATAATTTATGATACCAATGCTCTCTTGAATTCTATTGTTTTATTTTAATTTTCATTTTTATTATTTTACCGACGACGAATGACAAAATTACCGACGTTGATGATTTTATAAATGCTTTTGATAGCCAACATGTTATAATGACTGCAGAGATTATTTTGTACTTTGACGGGAATTTGAAAACGTCATGTGGTGCTCTAGTATTATATTCGATATTTTAGTGTTTTAACGTGTTATATTAAATAATTTTGATGGCATTTTATGTAATGTGATGCAGCGTCACTACTGGGATGTAGTGAATATCATATAAAAGTGCTTTATAACGTTTTCGTTTTCCATCAAAATTCCCATAAGATACCATTAACAGTGTGGCCATAGCACTGTTGTTGGTGACAATTTGACTTAGACAATGACTAACCTGAAAGACTAAAAACGTGAAGATATTTATAACTCGACAATGGCACCAATAGCTTGTATAAGTAGCTGATTGCCAATTCATAAGGAGAAGAAGAGATTCATTTTAATATTGTCAATGAGTTCTCTGCCTGAATTCTCATCTATAGTGTGGGTTTTTCATTTCGTATTTTGAAATGACGCAACAGGAGTACATATCGTCAGTTAAATAGAAAAGTGTCATTAATCTATACTACATTTTATAGTAGCTACCCATTTAAAGATTGTCTTCATGATGAATGGCCTCTGTTGGCGGTTAACCGCAACTTCGCCAAAGTCCCGAAAAAATTAAAGTTTTTTTCAACAATTACAATAGGGGTTTGACATAGAGTATTAAAACGGTTTGACATAGAGTAACTTGTGACAGCACACACAGTTTTTGACGTTTAATTTGATGATGTTGTCATAAGGTATTATAAATGTTAAAGTTTTTGTTTCTCCATATATATTTGGTCTGATAAAAATAAGAGTGATATTTTTTTTATATATATCAGTCTTATTTCTTTCAGACGATGTGTATCAGCGTATACACTGGATTATAAGGTATCTCGTGTAGTTAGAAGGGGTTCCTTGGCACTGGCCGCCGTGAGCCGTGGCCGTAATGCGGTCAGATAAACATTATAATAACGATTCAATGGCATTTTTATTGAGGAAGTTAACATTTCCTCTTTATCTTGACATTCAAAACAATCAGCTCCGTTTGAACTTTAATTTTGTGAAGAATTCGACCTTCGTGTTGTATTTAATTACTGTAATGACAGTCTAAGGGCACTGGCGGTTAGTGAAGATGAAGGTCTCAAGTTCGAACCCTACTATCAACTTTGACATTTCAAAATTAGCTGAGCTTAATAGTAATGACTTATAAACACCCTGCATTAAGGAACTAATCCTTGTATTGCTCATTTAGAAACATACAATTGATTGACACAAATTACACACACTCACACAAATCGAGAACAAATATTTGTGGCTTCAATAAAATACTGTTCTACAC
This sequence comes from Lymantria monacha, assembly GCA_905163515.2. Taxonomy (NCBI): domain Eukaryota; kingdom Metazoa; phylum Arthropoda; class Insecta; order Lepidoptera; family Erebidae; genus Lymantria; species Lymantria monacha. The sequence continues at coordinate 23,884,389 of LR991104.1, read as the reverse complement.
GGAAATCAAATCCGCGACACTTGTCTCAGTAGGTCGATATTTTCACTACTACACCATCGAAAAGGGTATCCTTTCTTTATTTTCATCCATACATTCTATTGATGTCCATTTCTGGACACAAATTACCCAAGGAATGTCACTTATAACAATCTTGTGCCATCTTCATCCAACATCTTCTTGCGACCTTTGTAATGCCTGGTGTGGTCCGATTTGTATTGCTTTGCGAGTAGATAACTTTTCTTTTCCAACAGTCATAGATTCTGAGAGCGATATCGCGTCATGGAATAGGATCTTTTATACATTTATATGGCGGACCCGTCACTAATTCTTCGGGCTATGTTGGTTACATCCGTCGTTTCACGGCTTTGCGTTGGCCTATCAAAAAAAAAGGCAGTCGGTCACGCAGTTAAAACGATTTCTTTAATAGATTTATCATTAATATTGAATTGGATGATAGTAATTAAAAAAAAATATACCTGTTTGTCTATTATTTACTTATGTCATATATTAAATAATATTATAAAATAATTTTCTTTATATATAATATAATTTTTAAATATTATAAAATAATTCTGTTAGAATATATATTTTTTTATATTACATATGTTAATAGACTAATAATAGGGTCGCCAGCGGCAGCGCTAGTGGTTTTCCCCGTGGAGGTCGTAAAAGACAACTAAATATAAGGGAACGTAACTATATTACATAACCATCCCTCTGCACTAAGGAAATAATCCTTGTATTGCGGGAGACTTTACAAACATATAACTAACGCAGACAAATTACACCCAGACTCAGAATAATAGTTTGTGGATCGCACAGATTATTGTTTTGCATGGGTATTCAACCGACAACACTGGCATGGAAGGTCGGTATTTTAACCACTACGCCATCTGTGCAGTCATCATCACCATCACAGCCCCTATATGTCCCACTGTTGGGCTCGGGCCTCTTCCATAATGGGAGGGAAATTAACCTACTATACCGCGTTGGTCAGACGTGTTGGTAGTTTTGTTTCGATTTTTCCTTCTCTCGCATAACTGTTATATGCGTTTTATATCCCTTAGTCGTCTCGTACGATCACCTACGGGTAAGATAAAGAAATGAGAGGAGAAAAAGGAGTGACGAATTGTATTCTTACTCCGTCACCACACGGAGGAACGACTGTACAGTCAATGAGTGTTAAATATATAATAATTTAATTTTAATCAGACTCGTACTTGTATGGTCTTTTTGTATCACTTTTTGTACCACCAGGTGAACATATAAGAGGCCAATGTCAGAACATTAAATTATATACAATGTTATTCAATACTCGTTATAGAATTAATTATAAATAAGCTTAACATATATTAATATTGCGTTAAAATGAGCTTACGAATTGAGGTTTGTTTTTAATACCGGCTGATCCAACAACTATGATAAAAATAATCCTTCTAATGCTTTTAATATAAACCATTTTGTAATTTATCTGAATACAAAAATATCGCATACCACCACACCACATCCCACTTGTGGTCGATACAATATGTACTCTTCTTTCACAGTACATATTGTAAAAGTTATTGGCAATAGTTTTATGACCGGCCGCCTGCCAGACGTCAACCCTCCTTGGGAATGTAACTGTCGACTAAACGGCATCAGATGTTGTTGGCCCAGGTCGTTATAAGGCTCTTAGTCGTTTTTTAAGAAATCCACAAGCAAAGTAAGGGTTGGTAGTATTCGTAGCCGCTACCACGCAGCTATATATATATATATATATATATATATATATATATATATATATATATATATATATATATAAATAAATCCTGCGAGCTATTGACTTGGGTTTTCTAGTGTCTATGAATTATAGAAGTTGTATTACAAAGATGTAACTTAACCGGTTATCAGACAAGCTCACGTGTTGTGTAATCAGCTCGTAATAGAATACATTTATCGATATGTAATCTGTACACTATCTATCTGTACATCATACCTAACGCCGTTCACAGTTGGGCACAGGACTAGTCAAAGAGGTCTTCTTGTCATAATCGGTACGCTATTTTTGACACGCTTTTGTTGGGCTCGAATTTTTGCAAGTATTTAGTAAATCTTTGAACTCGATTTCTAAGTACTTCAAAATGTCAGATTGATTTGAAACTTTGTACACCTATCAAGGACTGATGACAATACAATAGTTTAAAATTTTTATCCTAATATATCTATCATGACCTTCAGTATAATTAGTAACAGGCTCGACCTAGTTTAGACGTTACAGTTCAACTTGAACTTTTCATAGTGGTAGGACCACGCTGTTGGCAGTTTTCTGTCTACAGCCGCGGGCCGGTCCGTCCGGGGTAATATCACACTGAGCAGAAGATCGACGTCTGCGTAATGCCTATGTGCTATTGCGTTTCGTTCGGTGAGCGAGAGGGCCGGAAGCCCAACTGGGTGGGTTTGGGGATTTTATTGGTAGGCAGCGGCCTAAGCTAAACCCTTGGTATTGCAAAGGTCCATGGGCGGCAGTAATACTTACCATAGGGTGTGCTGCATGCTCGTTTGCAACCATAAGCATTAATAAAAAAAAACTATTATATTAAAGTCAGTTTATATGCTTTTTGTTTAAATGAAATAAAACTATTATAAATTATACTTATTTATGTGTAAAGAAAACCGTCTTAACGATTTTTAGAAAATCATTGTAGCGGCTTCGGATAATGTACCCGTAATGTGCGTTTCTTAGTACAATTAGACAAACAAACTCAAAGATTAATAATAGTTTAAAAACAAAAGTTGGTCTTTGAAAAGCCTAAAGACAATTTTCAAAAGGGTTTAAAGTCGGTCATCAAAAATACCATGTTTAACACAAGCCGGGGTTGAGGGTTACGTTTACGTTGCTTATAAGTCGAGCTTACACTTTAAGTAGCGGTAGCACTTTTTAAAGTATATATCATTTACTTGTAATTATGTCCCACCACTGTAACTCCTGTAAGCGAGGACCCACAGCGGTCTCTGTATAAGACACCGAGGTTTCACCCTCGGGAAGTCCCGGGAAACGCTTTTGATTGTATTGGGACCTGCAACAAATTTAATTAGAAAAGAAATACAGGAGTTGGAAACATTCTACTTCCCTCCTATGAAAAGCGGGCGATATGAAGCAAAAATTGGCTAATAGATAAGAGGATGTACTGATACGTGAAGCGCAGCAGTACAGCACCACGGATATGGCAAAGCTTATGGGGCACATATGTGCCTTAACATTGATAGCAACAGTAGGTTTTTTTTTTTTTTTTTTTTTTTTTTGGTGGACTATGGATTAGTCTCGCCCCGCCAAATAGGTCCGGGGTGACGGAGAAGGCGGCGCGTGACCCCATAGACCCACCGTAAAAACTCCTCTCTCTTCGCCGTGCGAGCGGGTCACCGGGACCCGATTTTAACTTCGGTGGCCCGCCCGGCGGTTCACCCTCGCGGGTGCCTCTCGTCCACGCACCGACAGATTTCGCCGTCGGGGCGTCGCCCTCACGCGGTGGCCTCACGTCGGGTGACCGGACAATTCCCCGGTCCGATCACCCGAAGCCTCGGTTAGGGCGGCCCGGGGCGCGGGAATCCTCCCTTGCCCGTTCCGCCATTTCCTTCTGCGAGATGACAGCCTCGCAGAAGGCGGCGACCGCGTCCCAGTTCCTGATGCTGTCGACCATCGCCCTCGCGACGGCCGGCAGCGTCAGGTCGGCACCGATGACAGCGACGAGGTCACGGCGCTGCCGCTCCCATCCCGGACACACCTCCAGCGTGTGTTGCGCCGTGTCCTCGTCACTCCTGCAGTGGTGGCAGGCCGGAGTCCACTCCCTATACACGACCCTGTGCAGGTACAACCCGAAACACCCGTGCCCCGTCAAAACCTGCACCAGCCGAAAGGTGAGGACTCCGTGCCGCCGCTCCATCCACTCTATCAATACGGGCTGGAGGGCCTCAACGGTCTCCACACCGTGCCTAGGCCTCTCCAGCCGCGTAGCCCAACGGGCGATGACGTCTCGGCGGGCATCCACGCGCCAGGTGGCTATCTCGCTCAACGATGGGGAGCCACCTTCCTCGCGCGCTGTGATAACCCGCCGGTAGAGATCGGAGAGCATCTCCGCCTCTAGGTCCCACGGGGGTGTCCCGGCCAACAGGCACGCCGCCTCTGTCGACACCGTGCGGTACCCGCGAATGGCTCTGACCGCCATGGCTCTCTGTGGCCTCCACAGAACCGCCCTGAGCTGGGCGTTCAGAGCCCTCGCCCACACGGGTGCGCCGTACATGGCCGTCGAGCGGATGACCCCCGCATACAGCCGTCGGCCCTCGAAACTGGGTCCGCCCACGTTCGGCATGAGTCGAGAAAGGGCGGACGCCGCGCCGACAAGCCGGGGAGCAATCTGTCGGAAATGCTCCCGGAACCACCATCGCCCGTCGAGCACCAGACCCAAGTACCTCATATGGGCCTGGATGCTGATGTGGATGGAGTTTACCACTATCGAGGCGCCGATGGGTAGCCTCACACGGGGCCCATGGAAAAGTAGGGCCTCCGTCTTGTTTAGGGCCACCCTGAGCCCCAGCGCCTCGATCCGCCTGACCATCTCCTCGGTGCCGAGAGTGGCCAGGCTCGCCGCCTCTTCGAGTGTCCTGCCCCGGGCTGTGACGAGCGTGTCGTCAGCGTAGCACACCAAGCTCAGCCCGGGGGGGAGATTCCCTCTCAACGCCCAGTCGTACCCGATGTCCCACAGGGTCGGGCCCAGAACCGACCCCTGTGGAACGCCGCACGACATGGGCGTCCGCACAATGTCCCCTGCGGGACCCGCGCAGAGGATACTGTGGCCCTCCAAATAGTCTGCCACCAGCCGCCTGAGGTACAGGGGCACTCCATGGAACCGGAGCGCCTCCCTGATGCAGCCGAATGGCAGACTATTGAATGCGTTGGCGATGTCCAACGACACCGCCAACAGCACTCCCTTCCCGGCGACGGCCTCCGCGGCCGCCTGCCTCAGGCGTAGTAGGGCTCCGATGGTCGAACGCCCCCTCCGAAACCCATACTGAGCGTCCGACAGATCGGGCCCCACCTCCTCCAGGTGTCGGACGATGCGGGCAGCGAGCACACGCTCCAGCAGCTTACCCACATCGTCGAGGAGCACGATGGGCCTGTAGGCCGACGGCAAATCCGGGGACCGTCCCGGCTTTGGCAGGAGAACCAACCTCCCTTAGCAACAGTAGGTATGGCAGAATTGTAATTATATGCGTACACGTATTCGTAGTATATCACGCGGCAAACGCTATTAATTAGAAAAAATTAAACCAAATTAATTATTTTTTATTAATCATTCCTGTACCGGTCCTAGTTGGCAATGGGATTCTCGAAATTGTCGATCATTATGTTTACCTTGGACAAACAGTTCAGTTAGGTAGATTCAATTTCGAGAAAGAGGTCAGCCGACGAATCCAACTCGGCTGGGCAGCGTTAGGGAACCTTAGGAGGATCTTCTCGTCCAATATACCTCCGTGTCTAAAAACACAGGTCTACGACCAGTGTGTGTTACCAGTGATGACTTACGGCACGGAAACGTGGTCCCTAAATGTAGGCCTCATAACCAAGCTCAAAGTCGCTCAGCGTGCTATGGAGCGAGCTATGCTCGGGATTTCTCTGCGTGATAGAATCCGTAATACGGAAATCCGCAGAAGAACGGGTGTAACCGACATAGCACGAAGAATTAGCACGCTGAAGTGGCAATGGGCAGGCCACAGCGCTCGAAGAACTGACAACCGCTGGGTAAAAAAGGTTCTAGAGTGGCGACCACGTACCGGACGACGCAGTGTGGGACGCCCCCCCACTAGGTGGACAGACGACCTGGTGAAAGTTGCTGGGCGTCGATGGATGCAGACGGCACAGGACTGCACTCTGAGGCGTACCATGAGGGAGGCCTACGTCCAGCAGTGGACGGTGGTGGACTGAAATGATGATGATGATGAATTATTTTTTTAACTTCCTGTTTACATGCAAATGTAATCATTTGCAAAAACTAAATTAATGATCTATTACGTGAAAACTTGGGGGCGAGGGGGAGTTTGTTGTTGTATGAGTTTGTTGTTGTATAAGTGGTGACCGAAAGTGGGGCAACTGGTAAAACAAAAAATGTGGAAAAAAGCTTAGAATATTTATTTTTAATTTTAATATTTATTTATTATGGTGCCAGTTTCTCATAATGATTTTTCTTTCTTCTTCTTTTCTTTTCTATTGGGAATTAGCTTCTAATACTAGCTTGCATAAATATTATATGCCTTTTGTATCCCTTAGTCGTCTCGTACGATCACCCATGGGTAAGATAGGGGGTGTTGATTTGTATTCTTACTCCGTCACCACACGGATAATACGTCAGTCGTTAGGGGTCAATAATAAAATTAAAAATCATAACGGCAACGCCGCATTCTTTGACTAGTGTGCAAATATATTGTTTTAATCGCATATTTGTATTGCAGGCACAGGCGATCGACGCGCTCTGCCAGCGCAGAGCTCAGTCGACAACGGACCGCCGACGGGGACGGATGTCGCTCACGTAAAACATAAAGAAAACTATAAAAATAATAACACAAAGCTTTTAATTATAAATGGATAAAAAGTGCAGTGCGATTCTGTGAGATGCAATCTTGATAACAGTGGCATTCGTGTTGATTGGTTCGAAGTTATTTTTTTTTGTTATTTTTTTTTTTAACTGAAGTCATCACACATATAAGATGCAGGGCCGTGACAAGTTGTGTGCTAAGCTCACGAGCACGTTTCTCATGAAGTGGTGTAAGTACATGCTTATTATATTTTATTTTTCTTAGTATGCATAAGAAAATACGCAAGGACTACCGACTACATACAAAAAGGTCGCATTAACTCATCAATGAGTACTTTATCGGAGAACTTGAGAGTTATAGCGATTGATAACTGCGTAAGCGGAGATAGTGATTAAAACACGTTCGATTCCCACGCAGGACAATAATTTGTGCGATCTATATATTTTTAATCTGAGTTTCGTTCTAATTTGTATTAGTTAATTGTATGTTTGTAAAATGTTTTTTTTTAAATTAGAAAATAGACTATATATTTTTAATAAACCAACATCTATACTAGGGAAATAATTTTTGTGTCAAAAATTTAAAAAAAAATACACAGGTTACTGTCACAAATAATGACACCGACATAGAAACAACAATATTTAATTCTGCGTGTGAGCATCGAACCTTTGACATGATAGTTTGACATTAACTATACCATCTATGCATCCATTGGTTTATTCACTACACGGACGGGACGTGTAAATTGTTCAAATGTCACAGGTAACTGTAGATACCACCGCCCAGGCATGACCCCCGCCATTAAATCAAGTGATAATTAATCTGCACACAAGTTTGAAGTCAAAGACCCCTAGGTGATAATTGATTTTCTATAATCCCATACAATATATCTCCATGTGATGAAAAAATACAATTTATCACTCCTTGTTCTCTCTTTGCTATCGTAAAAGATGATTAAAGGACTTAAAAGTTTTTTATTGCAAACGAACAAGCCGCACTCCTGATAGGAGAAAGATACGGTAGAAAGATTACAGGTCATAGTAGAAAGATACAGAAAAAAAATACGGTCACGCCACTGCCTACTAATCAAAAGTCCCTCAGAAATTTTGACTGCCATCTCTTTCGCTAACACAACGAAGCGCTACAGCACATGTTTTCAGCTCAAACGTAGATTTGCCGCGAGAGTATGGTACTATCCGACCGGCCCTAGGCTGTAGACAGAAAACTCTCAATAATGTAGCCCTAACACTATTAAGAAAGAGATAAAGCCTTATATCTGACCTGTCTGACCAGCGTGGTAGGTTATTTTCCCTGCTATTTTGCAAGGCTTAAGCCTGGTACATATACTGTGAGCTGTGATTTTAATGATAAAACAGACATCGCAAAATCAGTGAAATATAGTCAAATCTCGAAGAACCGCCGCACCTATGTAAGTATGACTAGTTAAACCACAGGTTTGGCAAGTTGCTTCGTCAAATGTGAAATTAATAGCATATTTTGGCCTTTGACTAACGAATTTATATAACATTCTTTGAGAGTGGCTATCTCTGATGTAACGAGTGCGACCTTATCGTAGGCAGTTCGCAAGTCATATCTGGAGTAGTATACTATAACTCGGCAAAATTTCCTTGTGTTCTGGTGTTTCTGCCATACTATTGCAATTAATCTAATGCTCATAGACCTCTTAAGCTATGTCATATCCATGGTGATGTACTGCTACGGTTATCGTAACTCTATATAATATATTGAATTGGGTGATATGTATGGCAGAAATCCAGTATTTTAAAGTGGAAGAAACGAAGGAAGACCAACCATTTTCCCATACCTGATCAATGTACCGCTCACTTAATGAAAATAAGAAATACGGGATAGGATCAAAGTGAAATAGTATATAAGGAAGTCTTACTCTTGAACTTCAATTTGCAAAATTTCGCAGTTTCGAATAAGGATTCGACACGTGCTTTGGTTTTTAAACGAGATATCTTCAGAACGGTTCGATGGCTGTATATATTTGCATAGGAAAATAGAAATCAATATTGCCAAATTTATCCTTATTTATTTTATTTTAGTTATATGTATATTTAATTATTATTATGGGATTTGTCTTATAGGATTATATTGGTGGGGAAGTATGGTGCGATTAGTTCCGACGAAAAAACCCTCTTTTCTAGGAAGTGTTGTAAGCGATAGTTAAGGCATATAACCAAACGATATCATCGCAAGAGAATGTAAACGCGAAACGGGGTATCCTATGTCTGTTTAACGTGGTGTAGTAACTATCTCTCCAAGTGAAGCAGTTCATGCTCAAGATCTGAATTTTTTATGGTCTGATCATCTACAGGTCTTTTTTTATCGTTAATGGTGGCAAACGAGCAAGCAGCACACCTGATGGTAAGTGCCATTGCCGTCCAGGGATCTTTGCAATACCAACGGTATAGGTTAGGCCGCTTCCTACTAATAAAATCCCCAAACCCACCCAGTTGGGTGACGTAAGAACAGCGTAAGTGCCAATAACGTTCCACATTTTGACAGTGAGACCAATTGAACGGGTCACTGAAACTGATCAAGATTTAAATCATTCTAAGTTGATTGCGCAGATAGTTTAGTGATTAAAATAACGACTTAACATATCAAACGTCGCCGGTTCGATTGCGCACGCAAGATAATATAAATAGTTGTACTAAGTGTGTGTTAAGTTGTGTTAGTTAATTGTGTGTGTTTGTGAAATTTCCCGGCTCAATACAAAGATTTCATTTAGTTAAAAAAAACTCTGATTTCCTAACAAATTAGTCTGTAAACATAAGTACAACGTTTTGTAATACAATTACTGACACTGAACAACTACTACTAAAATACAACTCCCTTCGCATTATTTCTGAATCATAACTATTTTGTTTAACGCTATAGCTGTGTGGTAGCTGCTATGAATACTACCAACCCTTACTTTGCTTGTGGATGTCGTAATAGACGACTAAGAGCCTTATAACGACCTGGGCCAACTCCATTTGATGACGTTTGGTCAACAATTACATTCACAAGGAGGAAATGAATGTCCTACAATAGTTCACGGTGGTGTAAGTGGCAGCACGATTGGTACGGATTTGTGTTGTGTGGGTTCGAATCCCACTTGTGACATCATTTTTCGCTTGTAATCGGTTTTTTTATAAATATTCACAACATAAACATTCCCATATATTATAAACATTCCCAATGTGAGTTGACGTCTGGCAGGCGGCTGATCATAAAACTATTGCCAATAACTTTTACAATATGTACAATGAGAGAAGAGTACATATTGTATCGACCCCAAGTAATTGAGATAAGAGTAGGAGAATGACTATTGTTTTACGCGTACTTGAACCCGCGACATTCGGCTTAGAGGTGACTTCTTAAACGATATTAGGTACTATTATATCATTTTTATCATAACTTGTTTTTTTTTTTATCTCCGATCAAACGAACGAAGTTTTGTGATTTTTTTTCCCTTTTTTAATTCTATGTAAATAATGCAAGCCATTTTTTTAAAAATAATGATTTGTTTTTAATAATCGATTTTTATCGACTGTGGTACTTGGCATTTCTGAGAAATATATTTTTTTTAATATATTCGATAAAAAGAACAGGATGGAGACAAAGGTTTCTTTGAATTGTACATGTGTTTGTTTTGCAAAGGTTTAATCTTTATTTGAATACTGTCATTCTTCGGCGAATGGTTGGTGTTTATGGGTTTGTGGTATTGCATACCTATGTTATTGTACACGGCCATTGTATTGTGCGGGTCTCGAACCTATAAACCGAATACCGTGTATATTTTATCATCGATACATTATTATTCTGCTCATGAGTACCTACGTCATATATATTGTAGGTTCAATTAATGAATAGGAAATATATTTATCTGAATATAAATAGTTTACTTTCAATGCCGGTTGTTGCTTTTACTGTAAAGTATAAAAAAATATTATGCCATATTATTGTATATATTTCGAATATAAATATTTAATGAATAAATATAAGTATAAATTAAACAGTTTCAAGGCTTTAATTTTTTATATTCAATCTAATTATAATTTATATTTCGTGTTGTGACGCAGTTAGTATATAACCAAAATCATGTCGCCACCCCTCTTTCTTGAACGTAGATATCGTAATGACAGGTATATTACATTAATTCAAGAAAAGGAAAACTCGAAATAAATATCTATAAAAGGCAATCAATTTCCCTTGTCACCATTTCAACTCATATATGTCCCACTGTCGAGCTCAAGCCTCCTCCGTAATGGAAGGGAAATTGAGCTACGATACCACGCTCGTCAGACGGGTTTTGTTTCGAGTTTTCCTTATCTCGCATAGATGTTATATGCATTTTATATCTCTTAGTCGTCTCTTACGATCACCCACGGATAAGATAAGGAGTGCTGAATTGTATTTCTACTCCGTCACCATACAGAAATTTCCCTCTTATTAGAAGGTAATTCAAGCTTAACAATGAAACTTCTAAAAAAATAGAGAGAAAATTATTTATTTTGAGCTCATACAGTGTGATTATATAAAAATAAGTGCGGTAGCGGCTACGAATACTACCAACCCTTACTTTGCTCGTGGAGGTCGTAAAAGACAACTAAGAGGTTTATATCGATCTGGGACTAGACTAGATTTGATACCATTTGGTTAACAATTACATTCACAAGGAGGAAATGAATGTCCTACAATAGTTCACGGTGGTGTAAGTGGCAGCACGATTGGTACGGATTTGTGTTGTGTGGGTTCGAATCCCACTTGTGACATCATTTTTCACTTGTAATCGGTTTTTTTTTATAAATATTCACAAGGAGGGTTGACGTCTGTCAGGCGGCCGGTCATAAAAATATTGCCAATAACTTTTACAATATGTACTATGAAAGAAGAGTACATACTGTATCGACCCCAAGTAATTGGGATAAGAGTAGGAGAATGATGATAATTACTATTATAAAACAATAAAACTCCTAATGTATATAGTGAAGAGCGCCTTGAGATATGGTTCTTCAAACGAGGTTTAAGAAGAGCACTATCATTACGATAGGCAGTGACCTGGCTGTGCGCCTGGTGTAGCTAAGTCCCATGTGCGGCAGTATCACTTACCATCAGGTGTGCAGCTTGCTTGTCTGCCACTATAGGCAATAAAAAAATAAAAACAGAAAATATGTATAATACTGTAGTAGACTAAAAAGTTTTTACTTCAGCATAATCATCATCATCATCACAGCCCATAAATGTCCCACTGTTGGGCTCGGGCTTCCTCTGTAATGGGAGGGAAATTAACCTACTATACCGCGCTGGTCAGACGTGTTGGTATAGGGTTTTGTTTCGAGTTTTCTTCTCTCGCATAGATGCAATATGCATTTTATATCCCTTAGTCGTTTGTTACGATCACCCACGGGTAAGATAGGGGGTGGTGAATAGTGTTCTTACCTCGTTACCACACGGATAGTATATACTTCAGCATAAACTACAGCAGAAATGTGCTGCGCTCATTTTCAGGCAAGAACATGTTTATATGTCGCTCTTTACGTAGGAAATTTTCTCTACGTTGGTTCTTCAGAAGACCACGCTGCACTGAGTACGTCCAAGTGCCAACAGAAAGAAAAAATATTGTTTCTAGTGTCCTGCCGTCTCTAATACTTTCCATTATTCACGACAGGACTACTGTTTCGCATATCGCAAGTCATCATCGTTACTACAAACATTTTTTGTCTACCTTCAATAACCTTGATATTAATTTAGAAACTAATTATGATTAAAGGTTGCTAGAGGGGGAAAAATAGGCAATAAACATATATTTTTTAATATTCAAGTTAATTGTTATTATATGATAATTTTAAAAAAAGTATACCTAATATCATGATTTAAGGCAAATTTATAATGATTTCTAATGTTTACGCGAGTGTTACACATTTGAAATAAAACTACTTTTACGTATTCTATCGCGTTTGTATTTGATTTTTAATTTCCCGACGTTTCGAACACTTTACAGTGATCATGGTCACGGGACTGGACAGGACTGAACAGTCCCGTGACCACGATAATGGGAAATAAAAAATCAAATACAAACGCGATAGAATCCGTAAAAGTAGTTTTATTTCAAAAATTTATAACTTTACAAAAATTATAATAAGTGACTTTTAAGAAAAACTCAACTGCCATATAACAACTAGAGATCGGTTTTGGATATATTTTCATTTAGATATCTGATTGTTTCGTAGCATTTGATACACACACAGTTAGAATTGTATTTAACGATGACACGACCTAATCAACCAAAAGTATTATAGTGCCTATTATAACCAAGTTTTTATGAAGCTAGCATATTTATTTATATTATATTTTTTATTGCACGCCTCATAGGATCATTAGGATAATATTATCGTACATATGTCGAGAAAAAACATTCGTTTAAACGTATTTGATATTTTTAAAAAGCAATTATTTTGTTTAAAGTAATGAAATAGTTGATAAAAAAAATATGCAAGGGCGTCGGATAAAATATTCTGGATCTGGCACGATCACGTCCGTTAAAAATTAAGGTATCAAAGTAATTTTTTTTTAAAGTTTCATAATCGCAATGCGCTGTTTCCTTTCGAGAATGGCTTGGCAATTTTTTGTCGTTTAATTGCAATTATTAAAAAACTAAACTGCTTAGTCATTAGTGTAGGTATGTATATTTGTATACTTTATAAAAATTGGGTTCGTTTACATTTTTTTATTCATCCACTCGGACAGGCAAAGGAAACAAATCCCATATAGCCTATTGTAAACGAACAGCTATGATTAGCACTACGTCGAGAAATGCACCAAATTTCAAAAGTATTTTTTTCCTTTATTTTCATTTATGGCATTGACTAATAGTAAATGATAAATAATATAAAAATGATGAGGCGTGCACTTTTGGCTTTTTCAAATTATTTCTCCTGCATAGATGCTATATGAATATTATTACTTTCTCGGATTTTACGACAACCATAAGAGATGGAGTGGTATTCTTACCGTACGCTGTCACATGAAGACTAATTAATCTCTTGTAGTGCAATCAAATTGAGTCTCAAAACACTTGTCGTTTTAGTATCGATGACGCAATTTTGATAATTAAATAATGGCTTCGATATTGTTCAGAATAATCGTTAATTACTTAAATACCTTTTAATTGGTGATTTAACAAAATAGAAACTGGGACGATTTAATCGTTAAATAGTAATTAGGATAATCTTTATTTAATTGATGATGATTAAATAATAATTTAAATATATATGTGTGAGGTCATGGAGCTGATCGTTCAGTTTATGGTAATGTATGATCCTAATGGCGTTTAATTATGTCAGATTATAACGCTGTGTGGTCCTGGCTACGAATACTTATTGTAAAATACGATTAAGAACTTTACATATATCCTGTACCAACTACATCTGATGTCATTTGATATGATAACAACTATTGTGACAACAACTATATACAATATGTACTTATTGTGACGAACACATGGCATTGGTGATGAGAGATGGATGATGATGATATCATATTGTGGTTTTTGGTATCGAATTAAGAATAAAATGATCTTTCTATTCTGTGAGTTATTGTGGAAAAAACGAGGAATGTAAGCAGATAAGACTAGAATAGAAAACTAAAAATAGAACCTTATACCAATACGTCTGATCAATGTGGTATAGTCGGTCAATTGTCTTCCTACTCTGGAGGGGAGTCGAGCCTAATGGCGGTTATATGAGATAAGACGATGATGATGGTAGCGGTAATACCAAATTCTATAACAAATATCTCACATTTAAAATAGATCGCTTACACGAGAGTTAAAATTTTAAAATTTATTTTATTAATGTAAAGAGCAGGCTGTGGTTGGGACATATCCAATCTATTCCGTTCGGGATGATAGAAGGGTGGTGTGCAGCCCCATGACCCACCGTGTACCCATCGTATCCCAATAAGTCGACTACTGGTACCGATTCTATGTCATCTATGGCCGGCCTATATTGAGATTTCGGCAGCAAACGATAGATTTGACGGGTCGTCACTATTACGCCGTCGGCCTCTAGCGAGTCGTGAACTAATTATTTGAAACTACACCGTACCGGATCATAGTACCGACCGAAGTCCACACTAAAAAAGATCGTACAAGAAAACTTGGAAGGCCATATCGATTCTTGAGCGAGAAATACTTACATTTTTAACAGTAAAAACCAATTTAAAACGCATAAGCAACCTTAGAATTATAAAGTTAGAGAGATTATTTTTACGCACTAAACTCCAAAACCTGCAGTGGTTCCATAAAATCTTATTCTAACATATAGCTTGATTCATCATCATCATATATGTCCCACTGTTGGGCTCGAGCCTCCGCCATAATGAAAGGGAAATTGACCTACTATACCTCGTTGGTCAACGGGTTTTGTTTCGAGATTTCCTTCTCTCGCATAGATGTTATATGCGTTTTATATCCCCTAGTCGTCTCGTACGATCACTCACGGGTAAGATAGGGGGTGGTGAATTGTATTCTTACTCCGTCACCACACGAAAGTATAGCTTGTTTATCTATGCTATAATATATAATATCTTATAGGGGCGGAGTAGTGTCTTTAAAAATTAGCAGTTCTATAGTAACAATGAACGTTAAGTGTTCTGCGTGTCCGTTGTCATAATAATTGATGAGATAACGAAAGACTGTATTGATGTATTATGGATCATAGGCTCGGTTCATATATGTCCCACTGCTGGGCTCTAGCAAGTCTCAGACGTTTGCATTACCACGAGAATGTAACTCAGTACGGTCCTGTGCCATATACATGTGTCCTTCGCTGTGTCGTCCGTTTCATGCTCTAAGGTGGTAAGGTGGTTATGGATATTATTATGAATTCATATTGCCAAAAAAAACACCGCCACAGAACAACACTTTGTGGATCGCACACATAATATTGTTCTGCGTAGGAATCGACCCCACGACACTGGTACGGAAGTTCGTTATCTTAACTACTATTTCATCTGTGCATGATATAAGTTTTCAAATAAATGAATTTAAATAAATAAGTAATGGCACCGAAGTGGCTGGCACGACGACTGTGTACATAACATTCGCGTAAGCATCAGAAATCATTATTTAAAATAATTAAGATAATGCCTGCATTAAGAAAAACATTAGCGCGGGCTTTATTTATACATATTGTGACGTCATCTGTGTGGTGACGGAGTTTGAATACAATTCACCACCATGGCCATATGGTGGGGTAAAACACAACTAAGATAGCGCAGTAGTTCAGATGCTGACCTACCGTATCAATGTCGTAGGTTCGATTCACATGTAGAACAATAATTTATTTGTAAACTTGATTACGAACGTAAAAATGAATGTCACATATGCGTCTCTATCTCACACCTATTGGAAATCCGTGCCAATCGTGTTGCCACTTACACTAGCGTGAGCTTGGCGTATCACATTCAATTTGCGGCTCGTATTATATTTTCGTCTTTAAAGAAGACTTGTACCATCTATCTTTACCCGACAATGTTTACACATTATACAGACAGCTCACGCTGGTGTAAGTGGTACCACAATTAAAACGGATTTCCAATAGGTATGGGTTCGAGTCCCACGTGTGACATTCATTTTTTGCTAGTAAACAAGGTTTTACAAATATTATTATATATTAAATATTATATCTGTAATCCCACGGAATATAGGGATTATTTTAGTGCAGGATGTTTTTAAAAGAAAGATGTCGCTACCATTTTCTAGTTTTAAGTTATAAAAAATTACTTCTTTATCATTCGAAGATTGATCAGCAGTATTGCGATCTCCAACCAAACGCCAAACGTGGCAATTGTGATATTATTTCAGCCTCTGTCCAATAGTAGACCTTGAAGGGCTAATTGCGCAATGATTAAAATACTGACCGCCTCTTCTAGTGCAATGGGTTTGATAGGAGTAGTACTATATAATTTGTGGCATCTGTCTGAATCTGAATGTACACCATCAATGACTGTAAATCATGAATCCAGGACCACATTAAGTGTCTATAAGTAGGTAACTTCGTTTAACCCTTTCTTTGCGGTGGACTATGGATTACTTCGTTTAGCCCTCAGGAAGTCCTACCACAGCTCTCCTTATCATAGTATGTGTACATTCTTTATACCTAAATCATCCTACCCTTATCACCAATTACATGTTTCCGTCACAATATGTCCACATCTTACATCGTACATATTGTATATGTATAGTTGTTGTCACAATAGTTGTTATGTCCGCGGCCGCTGTCTGTGTGACGTCACAGACACACACACACCACTAGTAAATATGTTAATGTGTAATGGTGATCAGACGACATCAGGTGTAGTTGGTACAGGTCAATATGAGGCTTTTAGTCGTCTTTTACGACATCCACGAGC
Source organism: Lymantria monacha (assembly GCA_905163515.2). NCBI lineage: Eukaryota > Metazoa > Arthropoda > Insecta > Lepidoptera > Erebidae > Lymantria > Lymantria monacha. The sequence continues at coordinate 23,867,391 of LR991104.1, read as the reverse complement.
AATGTAAGGGTTGGTAGTGTTCGTAGCCGCTACCACACAGCACTTACCCTAAATCTGAGCATTTTTAAGTATATAGTGTATGTATGTATGTATGTGTATATTTATTATTTTTAATATATTGTTATGGTTTGCTACCGTCTTTGCTCCGTAACTGAGGTGATCTAAGTAGATCTATGCTAACTTTGACGCCTCGGCCTTAATTATTGTCTATCTATAATCTTAAAAACTCAATAGCATCCGGCGAGATACACTTTCGTGTATCATCTCCTGTCTACGCCCTGGTAATATAGTTTGCTGGTTTACCCGCCGAGGTCACCTTTTCTTTGGCTGGTGGACTAACCCTCAGTTCAACCATCTGCATGCAATCTTTCCTACTGTAAATAATTTTGAATATCTATGCATCTAGGCAGTAATATAATATAAACTGGTATCTACTGTTAACATGCCTTTATTACTTTCTATGTATTATCATCTGTAATATAAGTCCCATACGAATCCATAGATGGCGTTGATCGATATAATAACATTGCACTATAACAATTGTAGTAAATTAGTTATAGTCTATCTAATCTAAGAAGTGCACTTTGACAGCTGTCAGAGTAAGTTGTCTAGGTATGTGAACCAAATAATCGCTATCGAAAATATCCGATTTTGATGAGAAATCGATATTAATTTTTTGTAATTAATAATCGGTTTATTTTTTATTTTTCAAAAAGGAGATGAAATATTAAATGCTAAATTAACACTAAACAAATTTAATTATTTCATCGTAAAATCTATTCATCATATTTAGTAGGATTAGGTTAAGTAAGAACACAAACTGGATTTGAAAATAGCTATTTGTTCAGAATCATTAGTATTACTTGAATTATCACCGTCGCGAACATTAATAATTATATCCTTATCAATAAAATTGTCGAAACGTACATCTCTGTCAAAATCTATATCCGATTAAATATATTAATCTAATATTTTTACCGATTATTTAGATATTCGTGAATTGGAAGTTGTCAAGCACTACTGTTTAGAATGTTATGACCTGATATTGTAAGATCGCCCATAATAATTACTATTTACAATGTTATTTTAATTTTAAATTAGTTTTACGAGTTTCAACATTACATTATTGTACAAGAAACTCACCCGCAACGTTAATTATGTAAATAACTTAATATTTCTTTAAAATATTAAGTTATTAATTGTTCAATCAGATTTATTGTTTGCAATCATGTGTATACGTTTGATCAAGGTTATTGTGTATTAAAAAATGCGAAACGTCTAAATGCACTTCTTAGATTAGATGAACTATAGTTATTATTTTGAATACGCTTGTATTGATTCTCCAGGTTGGGAGCTCTCAGCGCTCGACCATAGCCCGGGCTAAGCTATAAAAGCCATCTATGGCTAAGAGCTAAAAGATATAAGACGCACAAAAAAATATTGGTTATTCTAGGTTGAGAGACCCCAGCGTTCACCCATAGTCCGGGCAAAACTGTGAAAGCCATGTGCAGCTAACGGTTAAAACGCACAACAGAAAAAAAAATAGCTAGGTATTCTATAAAACGTATTTTTTTTATTTTTGGTCTTTACAACTATGGCTAACAGCTAAAACACTCAACAGAAAAAATATTCGTTCAGCAAGCGAGATTTTTTTTTATTTTTGTATATTTAGCGACTCTTTTTCAAGACCAAGGGGCGTACTAAAGCACGCGCACGGCTTTATTTTATTAATTACCCGACTGCAAAGGAGTGGTATTGTGTTTAACAGTCTATATATGTATGTATGTATGTTTGTATGTTCCTTTGAAGCACTATATATACCAAACGCCTGGGCCGATTTTTATGATTCGCACTTCAATCGATTCCTCTTAATCCGGCGAGTGTCACTAAAGATATGACGTTATTGAAAATTCAATATGGCTACTACTGGACGCCATATTGTCAAAATTAAAAAAATTAAAGTCAACCAACTATATCGAGTGGGGTATCTTTAAATAGGTATTTAAAAATAATTTTTAGTTTTCTCTCAACATTTTTCGATTTGACTGACCGTTTAGGATCTATATCGATTTAAAGTTTCGTAACAACCTTTCTCACAAATAGGTTTTTTAGACAGTAGAAATTTACGATGTAAAGACGAAAAATTCATGTAACTGTATGTGGATGGACATATACTGAAGTATCTAGTAGGTATATTGTCCAATATACCATAGGTAGTCCTACCTAAAGTATCTAATGTCTGATGCGGTCGCCCATCTCCGAATTCTAACGATTTAGTACTCAACTTCAATCGAAAAACTATATATAGTTAGGTACTTACCTACTTATTAATAAATAAGATAACTATAGCTACCTAGGTATTTATAACTAAAAAGTATAAAATAAAAAAAAATTATTAAAAAAATCAAAAAACCCAACTGCGTAAAAAGTCACCAAAACTACGTACATAATAAAAAAACTGAAAAGAAAAAAACAAGCACTTAGATGTCCGGTGGTCTAGAATTCCATAATATATTATTGAATAAATACTATTGCAGAAAATGAAATATATTTTAATAATAGAACATGACAACTGAACAGTCGGGATCCATTGAAAAATTTTATTTTCTGTCGAATAAAGGATCCCCACTGTTCAGTTGTTATGTTCTATTATTAAAATATATTTCATTTTCTGCAATAGTATTTATTCAATAATATATTATGGAATTCTAGACCACCGGACATCTAAGTGCTTGTTTTTTTCTTTTCAGTTTTTTTATTATGTACGTAGTTTTGGTGACTTTTTACGCAGTTGGGTTTTTTGATTTTTTTAATAATTTTTTTTTATTTATACAAATGATAAAGCAAGAAGATGAGCACATCTTCATATTAACTAACGACCTTGTTGACGTAAAAAACAACGTATATAGTAAACGTATATTTAAAAAAAAACACAAACCACTCGCGAACAGGTTTCTATATCAACAAGAAAACAGGAAATTCTTATCCTTTTAAAGTGTTATTTAAACCTTGTAGTTTAACAAACGTCTATTTTAAATTTAAATATTAACTATAATAATTATATTAGGTCTAATGTTGACGAATTTAATGGGACCACACTGTTGACAGTACTCTGTCTACAGCCGCGGGCCGGTCCGTACGGGGTAGTACCACATTCGCGCTGAAAATCAACGTCTGACCTTGTGCCAATGCGTTACTGCGCTTCGTTGGTTGAACGAGAGAGCTTTCTTTGTTTTTCTTTGCGGTGGACTATGAAGTTGTTCGCGCCCCGCCAAATCGGTCCGGGGCGACGGAAGAGGCGGCGCGCAACCCCATAGACCCACCCTGCAAACACCTCTCTTCGCCGTGCGAGCGGGCCACCGGTACCCGATCTTTGTCTTCGGTGGCCAACGAAAAAGCTGGCAGCACAACTTTCTAGATAGGTTTTGGTCAGTAGATAACCGCCTCGCTGTATCCCTGGTATTGCAAATGTCCATGAGCGGCAATAACACTTACCATCAGGTGTGCTGGTTACTTGTTTGCCAATATAAGTTATAAATACAGTGGTTAGTTAACAATACGATAAGTTATGGGGCCACATTCTGGCCTTCCATTGTCCAGGATGAAACGTGTGAGGTGTAAGCTTATAAAAAAATATAGACCTTTCTACATAGAATGATGTTTAATGAGGGGTGTCGCCGACATGAAGGATATTTTAAAGCAATTCCTCCACTATGGAAATAATCATACAATTAATATAATATTACACCCAAACTCAGAACGACAATACGAGTATGTGGTTCCCACAAAGTATTGTCCTGCGTCAGAATTGAGTCCACACCGCTGGCATAGTAGCTCGTGGTCTTTACTACTACGCTACTTTTGCAGTTTAGAACATGAATAAGGATATTAAAATATCATTGTACCGGTTGGGGTTACAGATTTGAAATTATTACGATTTATCCTACAGTTTTGTATAATTTCGAAATACTAAGTGATTATCCTATTCCCCTTTGTAGAGGCTTGCTTTTAGCCTATCAGTTCACTTAAATAAAATGTGTCCTTACGTTGTAGAGATATGACAGACACCGCCTCTATCCGTAATTATTTGAAAGTTTTAAATCAATTTTGGTTACAGTTATCGGTATATTTTTTGTGAATGATATTTTTACCCCCCACTAAGTGGACTCACGACGTTATGAAGGTCGCAGCAAACCGTTGGATGCAGGTGGTACACGAGCGTTCTGAGAAAAATTCTCGTGAGGAGGCCTGTGTCTAACAGTGAACGTCTACAGACTGATAGATGGCAATAAAGAAAACAGTTTTATTCTAAATTAAATTAAACTCCTAAATATTTTTTTTTATATAAATATAATATTAATCAACGTTTAATTAATTCAGTTGAGTGACCGCCGCGCGGCGTCAGGGTCGCAGTTTCGATTCCCGTGCCGGTGACGAAACACGAAAGCCTAATAATTCTTCTTCCGTAACATTGTTTGCAAATCGTTCTGTTCGTTATTGCTTTCATAAATATGTAGAAATGACGTCGTCACGAATAAATATTACTGGTCATTTCAATGAATTTATACTTGTTAACAATATTATATTGAAGTTAATTAACTTTCACTTGATTTATTTGTTTACATAAATATTTCCGTGTGGTGACGGAGTAAGAATACAATTCTCCACCCCCTATCATACCCATGGGTGATCGTAAGAGACGACTAAGGGATATAAAACGCATATAACATCTATGCAAAAGACAACTCGCCACAAAACCCTATATCTACACGTCTGACCAGCGTGGTATAGTAGGTCAATTTCCCTCCCATTATGGAGGAGGCTCAAGCCCCAGAGTGGGACATATATAAGCTGAGATGATGATGATTTGATTGTTAGTTTACTGATGTTTCGAACACTTTACGGCGTCCGTTATTAAGGTTAGATTAAGGTGTTTCACGTCCAACAAGTCATCGTTATTACAGAGATTTTTATAAACCCGTTAAATTGAGACATCTCTTTATTTGCTAACACAAAAAGTAAATCATTGATTGAATATGAAAGAATGATAATAACCATTTTTTTTTCATCACCATCTCAACCCACATATACCCCACTGCTGATGTCGAGACTCCACTATAAAAGCAGGTAAATTAACCTACTATACCACGCTGGTCAGAGGTGTTGGTATAGGGCTTTATTTGGGGCTTTACTCCTCTTGCATAGATGTTGTATGCAAATTATATCCCTTCATCATCTCAGCTCATATATATCCCACTGCTAGGCTCGAGTCTCCTCCATAATGGGAGGGACATTGACCTACTATACCACGCTGGTCAGACATGTTGGTATAGGGTTTTGTTTCGAGTTTTCCTTCTCTCGCATATATATTATATACGTTTTATATCCCTTAGTCGTCTCTTACGATCACCCACAGGTAAGATAGGGTGTAGTGAATAGTATTCTTACTCCATCACTACACAGAAGATCCCTTAGCCGTATTTAATGATACGCACGGGTAAGATAGATATTCTATTCTTACTGTATTACCGTACGGAAATGTTATTAGCAATACACATTAAGCAAACACACAAAATAAAAAATGAAAATATGAAATAAAAATTAAAGTATTTTACTCGAGAATCGCATTCATATCACGCGGTATAGAAGGCCACTGCTTCAACAACTGTATCATTCCAGTTAGCTAATAGAATGTTAGTAGGTTTCTCAAGTCTTACACGTGGCGACGGAATAAGAATACAATTGTCGTCACCCCTTACTTGCCCGTGGGAGAGGACAGTGGGAAGCATGTATTTGCTGGATAATATATAGCTTCTCACTGGAGATTGGTCGGGAACGTAAAAGCGTGATGTGGCGGTCTTCTATTATATGCGCGTGATGCGAAGGAAGTGCTAGAATATAGTGAATATGATATAACAGTGCTTTACAGGTTTTCGTTTTGCACCAAAATTCCCAGAAGATACGATTTTTCTGTATCCATAGCACTGTTGAAGGTGACGATTTGACTTACCGCTGGACAATGATTTAATATATAAAAACTCGCCACTAGCAACAATGGGCTCGTATTAATGACCGAAATCCAAAACGAAAATAAATAAAAAATCCGGACTTTCAAGCGTGGCGATCACGACACTATCCCCTCACTTCTAGGGGAGACCCAAACATCTAATAGTAGACGGCGAAAAACTGAATGATAAAGCTTCATCATCATCAACTTGCTCTTATCCCAATCGTGGTCGACGCAATATGTCTTCTCCTTCCATACAACCCTATCAGACGTCATCTCTGTGGTCACTCCTTTTCCATCCATGTCATATTTCACGCTGTCCATTCATCTTTTCTTCGGTCTTCTCTCACACATAAGCCTTCAACATTCATACTTAAAACTTTCCTCACAACATGACTTTCATCCCGTCTCATCACATGTCCATACCATGTCAATCTTTCACTCCTTAACTTTTCCGTCACTGGCGCAAAAACAATTATAAAACTTCATCAAAATAGTGTATTATTAAAATAGTATAACGCCTACAGAAATTATTGTAGCAATTAACTAAACTGTAATAAGTATTGTATGACAGTCGTTGTTATGAAGGCGTTCTTTATGTAGCTAATGACTGAGAATACATTGTATCCCAGTATACATTTTCTTTTTTTTATATGCATTCTGCACTGAACATAAATCAACGTATGAGCTTTAAAAATTTATAATAAATTTTTAAAATGATAGAAATTTATAACTAAAAATAAAAACGATTTGAACAAAACAAAAATGGCGTATTATAAAAACTATGGTTCATCTATAAAACTACTTTTACGGATTCTATTGCGTTTGTATTTGATTTATAATTTCCCGACGTTTCGAACACTTTACAGTGATCATGGTCACGGGAGGACTGATCACTGTAAAGTGTTCGAAACGTCGGGAAATTATAAATCAAATACAAATGCGATAGAATCCGTAAAAGTAGTTTTATTTCAAATGTGTAATACTCGCGTAAACATTAGAAGTCATTATAGTTCATCTAATTTAAGAAGTGCATTTTGACGTTTTGCATTTTTTTAATACACAATAACCTCGTTCAAACGTATACACATGATTGTAAACACTAAATCTGAAATTATGAAAAACTATTAAGTTATTTACATAATTAACATTGCGGGGGGTGACTTTCTTGTACAATAATTTAATGTTGAAACTCGTAAAACTAATTTAAAATAGAAATAACATGGTAAATAGTAATTGTTAGTGACGACCTAACAATGTCACGTCAACACGTTCTATACAGTAGTGCTTGACAACTTCCAATTCACGAATATTCAAATAATGGGTAAAAATATTAGAAAAATACAATTAATCGAATGGAGATTTTGACAGAGATGTACATTTCGACACTTTGATTGATGAGGAAATAATTATTAATGTTCGCGACGCTGATAATTGAAGTAATAGTAGTAATTCTTAATAAATAGCTATTTTCAAATCCAGTTTTTGTTTTTAATTAACCTAATCCTACTAAATATGATGAGTAGATTCTATGCTGAAATAATTAAATTTGTTTAGTAGGTACTAATTTAGCACTTAATTTATTCATCACCTTTTTGAAAAATAAAAAATAAACCGATTATTAATTATAAAGAATCAATATCGATTTCTCAGTAAAATCGGATATTTTCGATAGCGATTATTTGGTACAAGTTACTCAAACAGCTGTCAAAGTGCACCTCTTAGATTAGACAGACTATAATCAAAACAAATGTCAAGGTTCAATATAAATTATTTGATTTATGTAAATAATTCAAGTATTTCATTTTAAAAAGTCATAATTAATATAACATTTTTGTTGTAGAATATATACCTATATATAGTACCGCACTCTTGCTGAGCAGTAGCAATGTGCAAGACGAAAGCACAACTTTCTGGGTGGGGTTTAGTTGGTAAGCAGCAGCTTAGGTATACCAGGTTATTGAAGAAGTCATTGAGTGGCAGTAACATTTATCATCAGGTATACTTGTTTGCCACCATAAAAAATATAGACCAAGAATTTTTTTTTCATCATGTCAGCTCATATATGTTCCACTGTTGGGCTCCAGCCTCCTCCATAATGGGAGGGTAATTGACCTACTATACCACGCTGGTCAGACGTGTTGGTATAGGGTTTTGTTTCGAGTTTTCCTTCGCTCACATAGATATTAATGCAATTTATATCTCTTAATCGTCTCGTACGATCACCTATGGGTAAGATAGGGGGTGGTGAATTGTATTCTTACACCGTCACCACACGAAAAATTATTTTTTTAAATTACTTAAGAATGTCATTACCAGATCGGTCAGGTACTGAAGGAAGGTGGAGTCAAGAGTCTCCGAAACCGGCGAGCGTGTATGAAGAGAATTATGAATGTTGAGGAAGCGAGTGAAGTATGCAGAGATAGAGTTCTCTGGCACTCTGTTCTCTCTGCCTACCCTGCAAGGGATATGGCGTGATGATATGTATGTATGTATGTACTTAAGAATGTAATACGTCCTTCTAATGAATAAATTTCAGTATTGTCTATAGAACTTGGCGCCCATTTAGATGTCGAATCTTTTGCCGATAAAATCGACAACTGTTTCATAATTATTATACTTTCCTGATAAATAATTATCAACATATCATATATGATTAGTATACTAAAACCTTCTCCGAAATACGCTGCATTTTATGGTAATAGTATAAGTATTATTCTGATCGGTTCAGCAGTTTTCGCAGTATAACCAAACAAAAAATACTGACTCTCCATTTATTATTATAGATTAAACTCGTGCACCATATTCATATTCTTGATTTTTTTAATACTTCCTGCGCGGTAAAGTTGGGACTCGGTAAAGTCCTGATCGAATTCTAAGTATTAATTTTTTAGTTTTTCTCTTAGTTCAACTAGTTATATATGTAGAGTCTTGCCGAATACAACTATGTAGGTATTCTTAGTTACTAAACTGTTAATACCATTCAAGGTGTTGTTACTACATTTTATAATATTAACATAAATATTGCAAAGATCATTCAAATTTATTAGTTGACTAAGATTTTGAATGCACAGATGGCGTAATGGTCGACCTACAGTACCAAGTGGTGAGGGTTCCATCCACAGACCACACAAAAATAAGGATATTGGGATGACATTATGCCGTTTTCATATACCTACGGCTATAGATACAAAAATATTTCGAAGATTTTATTTTTTAACCCAGATAAAGCCTACTGTCCTATATTTAGGACAGTAGAAATAAAAAAAAATATCAGAATACCCTCTTTATCTAAGATTATTTAGTCTTATGATTTGCAGTAAGAAACGTGTCAGCTTTATTAGAAAAAATAAAAAGACAGTTATTTTAACAGTTTTTACCTTATATTTTACCTTATAAGTGTGTAATAAAAGTGCGTTGCAGACATGGCAAATGACAGGTATGTATAAAAAGTTATATTTTATTCGTGAGTTGTTTTTTCTGTGTTAATATCTAGTTGATAACCTTAACTTTTGTACTAAATAAATATTCTAGCAAAATAATATAAATAAATTACGTATAACTTGTTACAAATACTAGCGTACTATATATAGGACAGTAGGATAATATACATGATTTTAGTACAATAATACAACTTTTTCTTTACAGAACGTTAGCTGCGCATGAAATTTTAGATGCTTTAGAAAATGTTTCTGATAATGAAGAAGATTATAGAGAACGACTGATATGTATTCTACCTCCTCCTGTTGATCCTGACTGTCTCACTGACGAAGATTCGGGTGAAGAAGATAATGTAACTTTGAATAATTTGCCACGAAACATTCTGCTTCAACCGGCTGAAGTAATGATTCAAGGGCAGATTATGGTGAGTGATACAGAAGAAGAACCTTCTGATTCTACAGGTCGAACTAAACGTAGGCGTACCTACGCATGGAGAAAACGGGACTTGGCAAAAAATCCCGTGAATTGGCCCGATGTTCAAGGCGCTTGCCAAGATAAGCGCCCAATTGAGTGGTTTGAAAACTTCTTAGATGAAGATGTTATTTCGTTGTTGGTGTCAGAGAGCAATAAATATGCTGTCAAAAAGAATTTGCCTGGAGACATAACCACTGAAGATATGAAATGTTTCATCGGCATATTGTTGGTTAGTGGTTATTCACGGCTCCCCCGTAGAAGAATGTATTGGGAAAACTCCCCTGATACAAATAATGAATTGATCAGCTCGGCTATGACTAGGGATAGATTTGACTTTATTTTTCGCCACCTTCATGTCAATGATAATCTGGATTTGCAAGACAAATACACAAAAGTACGCCCCCTAGTTACACTTCTAAATAAAAAGTTCTTAGAGTTTTCTCCTCTTGAAGAGCATTACAGTGTAGATGAGGCCATGATCCCCTACTATGGTAGACATGGCTGCAAACAGCACATAAAAGGTAAACCTATTAGGTACGGGTTCAAAGCTTGGGTTGGTGCTACACGGTTAGGGTATGTTTTATGGATGGAACCATACCAAGGTGCTACAACTATGTGCAATCCAATATATAAAGAATTGGGGCTGGGTGCAAGCGTTGTTCTCACTTTTTGCGATGTGCTGATTTCACGTGGCTTCGACCTTCCTTACCACGTAGTTTTTGATAATTTTTTTACTGGGACGCCCTTGCTGGAAGAGATAACAAAGAAAGGCCTTCGTTGCACTGGGACAGTTCGAGAAAACAGGACATCTAGTTGTCCTCTGATTACATCGAAGTTACTGAAAAAAAAGGAACGTGGTGCTGTCGATTACAGAACGACACATGACAACTCGTTCATTATTGCTAAATGGCATGACAATAATATATTCAGTATTGCTTCTAATGCTGTAGGAATAAATCCTAAACAATCTGCCAAACGCTTCTCACAAAGTGAAAAGAGAAACATTGTCATAGAAGAACCACATATGGTGTCCATCTATAACAAATATATGGGAGGAGTGGATCGGTCTGATGAAAATATTTCACATTACCGAATTGGTATACGAGGTAAGAAATGGTACATGCCGTTGCTCACACACATGATTGATCTTGCCGAACATAATGCATGGCAGTTATATAAAATAAATCATGGAAAACTGGATCATCTTGGCTTTCGCAGAAGGGTAGCAATTGCTTTGATTGAATCAAACAGAAAAAATGCCAAAAGAGGGCCTAGCCGACCCTCCCATCATGAACATGCTGATAGTCGTAAAGACCAAATGAATCATCTGGTTATTCCTCAATCGAAGCAAACACACTGTCGTCAATGTCACAAAAAATGTTTGACACGTTGCAAGAAATGTGATGTTGGAGTGTGTGTCAAGTGTTTTGAAACATATCATTCATAAATAGTGTTAATCTAGTAAATTACATATAACAATGGGTAATATAATCAATAGTTATCTAATAAACTACACTTTTTGATTACATTCTGTTTTGTCATAAATGGTCTTTTATTTCCTCTTATTATCCTACTGTCCTACATATAGGACGGCTGTTTCCCTGAAAGCCTTACACTTAATTTTTTTTTCATAATTTTTTTTATGTTGCATAAGATCTAATAAACTAAATAATGTAACTTTTTTCAAAATTTTCAGAAAATTTTAGTTTCAGGCTTATCTGGGTTAAAATACAACATCCTGCACGCTAAGGCAATTATATAATCCATGTATCGCGATTGATTTTACAAACATACAATTAAGCGGACAGAAATGACACAGACTCAAGAGAACAATTTGTTGATCGCACAAAGTATTGTCTTGAATCGAACTCACGACAGTTGGCACTGTAGATTAGTATCTTAACCACTGCGCCATCTATGCAGTCGTCGGATTGTTCCACAGTTTTGGTCAGTTTTAGCTGCGGATAATGGTTTTTTTTTTAGGAAATTGTAACACAGCAATGTTGTGGTAATTATCATGTTATTCTTTTATTTAAGCTTATATTTAAGCTGTCGGTTGAACATTTTGTATTCATAACACGTTACCAACTTACTATAAAATTATCATCTATACAATTTGGATATGGTTGAAGTTTCTCAGTGACGGTCTCGTACCGATCCGTAGCTTTTTTATTTCTTATGGTGGTAAACGAGCTAGAAGTACACCTCGTAGTAAGTGTTAATACCGCTCATGGACCTTTGCAATGCCAGGAGTATAACCAGGCCGTTGCCTACCAATTAAAACCCATCCAAGTTGGTTCAGACTCTCTCTCGTCCAAACGAAGCACAATAGCACATAGCCATGACTCAGACGTCGACCTTCTGCTCAGTGTGGTACTACCCCGGACGGACCGGCCCGCGGCTGTGGACAGAGAGCTGTCAACAGCGTGGACCCACGACTATTAAAAGTTATTATTTTTTATTGCATTTATTTAATGACTTCTAATGTTTACGCGAGTATTACACATTTGAAATAAAACTACTTTTACGGATTCTATCGCGTTTGTATTTGATTTATAATTGCCCGACGTTTCGAACACTTTACAGTGATCATGGTCACGGGAGGACTGAGGTGTCTTACGTCCAATATGTCATTGTTATTACAGAAATTTATTTATATCTACCCTATAAGATATTAAATTTTGACAAAAAAATTTTAGGAGTGTGCCGAACGTAACCCAACCCCCAAAAAAAAAAAAAAAAAGGGTAGATATAAATAAATTTCTGTAATAACAATGACATATTGGACGTAAGACACCTTAGTCCTCCCGTGACCATGATCACTGTAAAGTGTTCGGAACGTCGGGAAATTATAAATCAAATACAAACGCGATAGAATCCGTAAAAGTAGTTTTATTTCAAATGCATTTATTTAATTTAAAATACTAAAATTGTTAATATAAGTGTACACGTGGGGTTTTACTTTTTTTTTTAAACATCCCACCCAGCACCAAGAAAATAATCCATGTGTTGCAGGGGACTTTTCAAATATTATAATTATCATCGGTGCCGACCTGACGCTGCCGACCATTGCCAGGGTGATGCTCGACAGCGTCAGGAACTGGGACGCGGTCGCAACCTTCTGCGAGGCAGTAGTCTCGCGGAAGGAGGCGGCGGAGCGCGTGCGCGAGGAGCGTCTCCTCGACGGCGCGAGCCGCCGCCGGCGACTGGGGCGGCGCAGGCGCGATTACCTGCGCCTGATGCCGCCCTAGCCAAGGCCGCGGGTGACTGGATCGGGGAATTAGTCCGTCACTCGCCGAGAGGCCGACCGCGTGAGGAAAGACCGACATCCTACCCGAGAGGGGGATGTCGGTCGAGGAGAGGGTACTCCTCAGGGGTATTCCGTCGTGCCGACCACTGACGTCAAGTCACTCTGCTCCGGTGGTCGGCCCAACGACGAAGGCGACGTCACGGGTGGGTTACGGGTGTGCGCGCTTACGCCCCTCTGTCACCCCGGATGGAGTGGTGCGAGAAGTGCGCCGACCGTAGCCCACCCCCCAAAAAAAACAAAAAAAAAAAAATATTATAATTAAAACCAAATTATACTCAGAGTAATAACAACAGTTTGTGAATCGCACAAACTATTATCCTGCGTGGGAATCGCACTCATGACACTGACAAGGATGGTCAAAATCTTAACCTGGGGGGGCGCACTTAAAACATTACTTTTTTTTACTGACCGTCGCGCCGCCTACAGACTGGTTGTACAAACTTAGCTGCTGCCATTTTGTCCTGTCTGTCAAACGTTTGACAACTGAGAATTGTTATTTTTTGTTCATAGTGTAGGTAGTTATTGTCATCGATCTATTTCCGATTATTGATGTACTTTCTGAAAATTATATCAATTTTCATTGTTAAACTTATATTATTATTGTTTCGATATCAGCTCATATGGTTTTTTTTATATTTCAGGGTAGATCTCATAGTAAAAGAATATTCTGTATAATTACACATACACATGTAGATATGTATATATATCACTTCAACTTTACCCGACTAGAAATAAAGTATGGTTCAACCAGATCATGTATCTGGACCCGATCAGGATAGAATGAGGCATGCCGGATCCGGCAAACCCGATCAGGACCAGGTCTGGTCCTGATCAGGATAGCCTGATGTGAAATAACATCAAGTATGGTAAGGCATACCGGATCAGGACCAGATCAGGACCAAATAAGGATAGCCTGATGTGAAATATCATTAAGTATGGTAAGGCATACCGGATCAGGACCAGATCAGGACCAAATAAGGATAGCCTGATGTGAAATATCATTAAGTATGGTAGGGCATATCGGATCAGGACCAGGTCAGGACCAAATAAGGATAGCCTGATGTGTAATATCATCAAGTATGGTAAGGCATACCGGATTAGGACCAGGTCAGGACCAAATAAGGATAGCCTGATGTGTAATATCATCAAGTATGGTAAGGCATACCGGATCAGGACCCGATCAGGACATAATGAGGCATGCCGGATCCGGCAAACCCTATCAGGACCAGGTCTGGTCCTGATCAGGATAACCTGATGTGAAATAACATCAAGTATGGTAAGGCATACCGGATCAGGACCAGATCAGGACCAAATAAGGATAGCCTGATGTGAAATATCATCAAGTATATAGTAAGGCTTGTAGTATATCAGAACCAGAAACAGTTTTCGTAACACAAAAAAAATATCAATCAAAATTCAAAAAAGTGACATGATTGTCATATTTATGCCACGGCGAAATTGTATTTTCATCAGAGGAGATTAATCTGAAATCTTTAATTAATCATATGTATTTAATAATAGATAATAATAATGTCTAATTAATAATATAAAAGTAATTTATATTTAAAGTAAAAACAAAAATAAATAATATATATATATATATATATATATAAATGTACCTAACATTTGAAAACATAGATAGATAGAAATATTATATTGTAACAACCGTTCTAACATTTAATGTTTTGGGTCATAATAAATAGATGGCGTTAGTAAAATGACGTCATTATTTGAATCGCGGTGTTAAGATTCTCCGAAGCGTAATGAGATGGCCTAATATTAAATTAGTTGTTATCGAATCAGATTAGAACAAATCGATCAGGTCATGAATGACAAATTCAGGTGACAGTTGCAGTTGTTAGCATCTGGTGGTTGCGCCAAAATCGGCACGGCTCACTGGGACTCTCTATGATAAGAATATAGCACTGCATTCGGTGCCTACGTCATATATTAATTTATATTTTTACTTATTAAACATGTTCTTTAAGATATTCATGTTTTTTAAAAGGACTGGACTGGGTATACTCGTTTTGCATCAGGCAAGATATATAACGCAGATGATTGATTTGGTTCCGATCAGTAAAATTTCATCCGGACCCGATCAGGAACGCCTGATCTGGACCCGATCAGGCATGCCTGATCTGGACCCGATAAGGTTTTCCTGATCGGGTCCAGATATATCTTCTGCGTTACATACCTTATCTGGTCCAGATCGGGCATGCCCGGTCCGGTCCTGCTAAGGAAGACGAAAAAATTTCTAGTCGGGTAGTTCACCGCTTAAACTCTGGGTAGCAGCACTTTCCATACATGCATATTTTATCATCGAGTTGCCACTCTTTTTCAGTTTAATAACTTTACTCTTTGATCTTAACCAATACGTCATCTACGCAGTTTGTACATGAATAAATGAATTTTAAGTTACAATAAAGTTTGAATTCTTTCTTACACTAGAGTTGTTTAGAATGTATTTCTAATGCATAGCTGAGATATGTTCATGGGTTAGAGCTCGTCAGGTACTGTACTGTTGTATAACTAACAAAGAAATTGATTTATAATCACGTCACGGATAAGTTCACGGAAGACGATTATGTATATGGTATGGTAGTTTGCAAATGACTTTGTTGATTGTTCGTCTTATGTAATAGAACTTTTATGTACCTACAGTAAACACAGTAAGAATACAATTAGCTATCCTTATGCTCGTTTTTACCAACGAACCTTTTTTTTTCTTCTTGTGGTGGACTATGGATGCAGTCGCGCCTCGCCAAATCGGTCTAGGGCGACGGAAGAGGCGGCGCACAACCTCATAGATCCATCCTGCAAGAACACCTATCTTCGCCGTGCGAGCGGGCCACCGGTACCAGATCTTTGTCTTCGGTGGCCCGCTCGGTATTTTCCCTCGCGGGTTCCTGTCGAGTTACCAACAACCCCTAAGGTTTAGGTACCACCTAAATCAATTTAAATACCATATAACCTTGATGTTATATATATACTTCCGTGTGGTGACGGAGTAAGAATACTATTCACCACCCCATATCTTACCCGTGGGTGATCGTACGAGACGACTAAGGGATATACGACGCATATAACATCTATGCGAAAGAAGGAAAATTCGAAACAAAACCCTACACCAACACGTCTGACCAGTGCGGTATAGTAGATTAATTTCCCTCCCATTACGGAGGAGGCCTGCGCCCAACAGTGGGACATTTATGGGCTGTGATGATGATGATGAACCTTGATATTATAGACTATTTATATCGCCTTAAACGTTACTGAAAATTTGCCAGTTAATGTCAAGAAAAAAATATAATTAATCTCAATGTTTTGTATCATTTATAATAAGATTAGATGTTACCTAAACTGTAGGAGTTGTTGGTGAAAGTGGGCGGTAGTCCTTTAAGTCTTTTAAAGATAAAACCTATCATTACTCGACTCATGTACGCCCCTGCTAGTTTGGAGTCTCGTCCGAAATAGGAGGGAAATTGACCAGCTATACCACGTTGGTCAGACTGCTTGAATAAAATATACGGGTTTTATTAAGAATTTTTTTAGTAGATTAATTTCCTTCTTATTGTGCAGATGGCTTGAGCCCAGCAGTGGGATGTATATGAGCTGAGACGACGAATAGCACGTCTGCGAAGTCCCACGCAATATAAGAATTTAAGCCTTAGTGCAGATTGTTACACTGTCGGTCAAGTGGGAGCAGTATTATTTTTCATTTATTTTGAAATTGATATTTACTTTTTACTTCCGGAATTGGACAGTTAACATTGTATTATTTAGTTACCTCACTGTATTAATATAGACTATATCATTTGCCCAAATACAAGGCCAAGACATGCAACAAGAGTCTTGAATGTGCACTTTTCAGAATAACACAGAGTCATTTGTTTTGAGTATACGCCCTAGAAATGAAAAATCCAACTAAATTAATGAAATTCCATTCATATAGCGGCGCTAAATGTACAATACCATCTATAATTAAGTACATACCACTTAACGGGAGTGTGGAGGCTACAATCACACCTATCTATCATGAGACTTTTTTAAAATAACGTCAAATTATTCCCCCGTGTACTAGTATTAAGAATACAGTCTTGATAAGAATGCCTTTATAAAAATTCGTTCCACTTAGACCAGCGTGAGCTATCGTATCACATTCAATGTTCGGCTCGTGGTAGCGAGATAGGAACGGATTTCCAATAGATGTGGGTTTTAATCCCGTGTGTGGCAATCATTTTTCGCTCGTAACCAAGTTTTTATAAACAATCCAGCATGTTAAGTGCTAAATTTCAGTAATTTGAACACTTCCTTTCTCACAGGAATCGTAGAATGCTGCTTGAGGTAGCACTGCGAGTCTTGCTGCAAGTATCGGTCTTGTATTTGGGCAACACTTAATATAGTAAAACCTTAAAGGTCGTTATAAATGTTCAAAGTTCAAAGCCACAAATGAAGCAGAAAAACTATAAGCCTAAATAAACATTACACAAGAGTACTTCACGCTCGTTGAACACCGCGGGTAGGTAGACACAACGATGTTATGAAATAACTTTGAATAATTTATATTATAATGTACAAAAACTATAGGTCATTATAAATGGCATTACGAAAGTAAAAAAAATATTAAGACAATGACATAAAAATAAAAAAAAATGGTTTGACTTTCAGTCGAATTGTTTTTTTTTTTCTAATTTATTCGACCTTATGGGCAGGCTATAGTCAGTCGAGCATACTGCCTTGTCTTACGTATTAATTATTCTTTATATATTATTTATCACTTCTTCAAATCGCGTAGCTTTAATAGTCACTGTCCGTCAGTAAGTCTAGTCATTACTATTAATTGGACGCTGATAACCAAATTATGATTTCTTTGGAAATTTTGGGAAAACACGAAAATACTACTATTATACCATATTCAGTACACTTCAGCACTTTAACTGTATCATATTCCATAAAATACCAGCAAAATGATCCGATATAACACTACAAAACACTAGAGAAATGAATATAATACAAGAGCATGATATGACATTTCCATATTCCCGCCAAAAACTCTCAGTCGAATTGTTAACGTTGCGACCCCTTTTTTCTTTTTTATCTCTGATACAAAAGGAAAGGTGTTTTAAGTTAGATGTGACCTGCGTGTGGTATCGTAGCTTCTTTTTTTGCAGTCTGGACACACCTAGACCATTCCTCCGTCCGGGGTGACAAATAGCGTGCGGCCCCATAACTCACCTTGTTTCGTCCTCGTTCCCTTGACATCCATGGCCGGTCCGGTGGCTGGGCAACAAGCAATAATGTTGCTGAAGTGTAATCCCCGCCCCATTCACACGTGGTATCGTAATTCTGAAATGAATGGATCCATTATGATGGGTTTTTTTCTATTTGAAATCCGATATGATCAAGATTCTTATCTACAATTCGTGAATTGTATAGTACAATCGTTTCAGGGTCATCAGCTGTGTAAACTGCCGTAGGGACCTTAGATCAATAATGGATATTTAGTTTACTTTCAAACATATCTGTTGATTTAACATTTGCAACATCGATGTACGAGTATGATGGTACTACTGAGATACTATGATGGTCCTCGAAACTAGGAGATAAAATTCTGTATTGGCTATTAGTAAACCCATCAACTTTGGACACATTAGATTCGTCTTAAATTCTGTTCATTTGAGTATGTTTTGTTTATTTCGGAATTCATTTATTTTTTCAAATTTTAAACTAAATAAATAGATACTATTAGAGGAAAAGCATTATCTAATTAATATTTTTAAACGGGCATTTTTTTATATCTATATATTTTCAGCATCTTGGCTACAGAATCAGAGATTGCCATAAATAAATTTCTATTCAGGGGGTTTCGTGGATGTTAAATCGATCTGGTTAGGTTTCATTTACAGAAAATATCGTTTTGAAATCTATTACAATATGAAGACAAATTTCGCATTGATAATAGATATAGCTCAGTTGGGCAATCGAACAGTCAAATCGACAACAGCTGCGGTTCAATTTGTGGCTTTCCTTTTTTTTATAATTTTCCCTGTTCTAATTTTTATAATCTTTTTAATTATTTTATCAATTATTTTTTTATAAAAACTTGTTTTTACAATCAAAAAAATATTGCCATACATGGGATTTGAACCAACATCTACAGGAAATCTGTCCGAATCGTCTTATCCATTTAAACTATCGTGGTTTCACGTTTAACAACAAAAATTTTCGCCGATACCTTCGTTATTATGAAAATGTTTTACATGCCATCTATCGGAGCAGCAAAAAAAAAACACTTAAATTAAATACTGAACTAAACTCGACCATCCAGATATATTCCTATTGTTTTGAAGATATAACAAGGTGGTTTTTAGTCAATGTTTAATTGTACAAATACTTGTTGGTCATACACAATATCGCGGGTAACTAGTATTTACTTAACACATGTGTTTTAAACAATATCATAGTATTAATACACGTAATAATATTTGCTATAACATTATAAATACGTGTATATAATCCAAATATTTATATGCTATCAGCTTCTACTTCGTACGCGTAAAATTATAACCAATTCGGATGTTTACGCGAGTATTACACATTTGAAATTAAATTATTTTTACGGATTTTATTGCGTTTGTATTTGATTTTTAATTAACATTTCGAATAGTTTACAGCGTTCATGGTCACGAAAGGACTTCCAGTCCTCTCAGTGCCTTCGTTAATTGTTTGAAACGTCGATAAATTATAAATCAAATACTAACGCGATAGAATCCGTAAAAATTGTTTTACATCAAACGCGTAAAGAATTTTTTTTGTTTGGACTTCGGATGTTAATCTCAGATGGCTGTTATATCTTTATATGCAGTAATTGTGAGCGCAGAGAGCACTCAACTCAAATTAATGTTTTAATATTATTTACATCTCTCTCTCTTAACTCAATATATTTTAATTAATTATACCAGTTTCGGTTATGAATATGAAATTATTTCGAATTATCCGATAACATCGATTACGTATATTGACTTTTTAGATAATTGTAAAACGAGAAATCCTAAGTATGGAGATTATCCCATTATTTACCATTGCAGAATCTCACGTTTAGTCAGTCATTTCGACTGTTTAAAAATAACATATTGTTACGTTTATTTTTTTTTGGGTAGGCTTTGGTTCGGTCACACACCGCCCGTTGCTGTCCGGGACGACGGAAGAGTAGCGCCAGCCACTGGTACCGCTTCCTTGCCATCCGTGGCCAGCCCGGCGGATTACCCTTTCGAGTACCATCCCTTTTCGGGTACCATCCGACGCACTGGCCAACTGCCGAGGCGTCGCCCTCACACGGTCAGCCTCTCTACGGGTGACGGACTATTCCCCGGTCCAGTCACCCGCGGCCTCGGCTAGGGTGGCATCAGGCGCAGGTATTACTACGTACTATGAGCCACAGATACCGTGTCTATACGGAATTATTCGAAACTTTTATATGGGCTTCGGTTACGGGTTTCGTATAAAATTTTCATTTTGTATATCCGATAGTTTTAGTTTTTTTTTTGGACAATTAGGGAGTTGCATAAAATAATGATTGTGTAATACTCGCGTAAACATTAGAAATTATTATATACATTTAAAAAAAAATGCGATACAATAAATATCGAAAAGGATTCAACTTGGTAACAAAACTTTGACTAATCCATGTGCACTTACAGCTCAGATTAAATTTTTGCCACGCTTTCATTTTCGCCAGATATGTATGTATCTATAGGTATAACGGAATCTTTGTAAGTACTTGATTTGAAAAACCAGCTCCTAAGCGGATTAATGTGAATTTTTGCACACTTATCAAAGACCGATGATAATGGAATAATTTAAACAGCTTGTACCATTATCCTTGCTACAATATATTTATGCATATTGTGCCACTATTGGGCTCGAGCCTCCTCCGTAATGAGAGGGAAATTGACCTACTATACCACGCTGGTCAGACGTATTGGTATAGGGTTTTGTGGCGCGTTTTCCATCTCTTGCATAGATGTTATATGAGTTTCATATCCCTTAGTCATCTCGTACGATACGATACGTAACCCACGGGTCAGATAGGGGTTAGTGAATTGTATACATACTTACTCTGTCACCACACGGATAAGCATAGTTGAAAATAAATTCAAACAATAGGAATTCTCTTATTAATGGTTGGCAACATTTAGATCTAAGATGTTTTATATGGCAACTCTATTTTTCTCTCTCTGACGCTATAGCTCGTTGTAATTCTATTTATTTTTAAATTAAAACTTATTTTACTAGTTTTTAATTTTAACTTACTTCACAGCTTACGTAAGGCGATATACTATATATGTTTGTAAAGTTTACAATCATACAAAAAATAATACTATAGTTGGTGGCCATCTTTAAAATAATAATACAAGTAGGTAATATCTTTCTTTAACCTTTTACATTATAATGAGTGATTCCGTGTTACACAAGTGCCCCACTATATTGCGATAACTCCCACCTCCCCTCCATGACAACTTACGTTCACCATAATTTAGCAGTCTGCTGGTTCTTTAGTGTCTACTATTGCATATTCTATCTATTGCAGTATTACTTGAGTTGGCGTAATACTTATTGGGTTCTCTATATTTATATCCCAATATTATTCCTTCTTCTTTAAATAAATATAAAAAATAATAAACTGTGTGGTAGCGGCTACGAATACTACCAACCCTTACTTTGCTGGTGGAGGTCGTAAAAGACGACTAAGTGGTTTATATCGACCTGGGACAACACCACCTGATGCCGTTTGGTCAACAATTACACTCCCAAGAAGCGTTGACGTCAGACAAACGGTCGGACATAAAATTATTGCCAGTAACTTTTAAAAAAAGGATTATGTGGAAAGAGGAGTACATATTGTGTCGACCCCGAGTAATTGGGATATAAGCTGGAGAATGATGATGATATGTTATTCTTTCTCTATTGTTGCTTCTTACTTTTATAATATCCTTTGTTTATTGCTTTTGGTGGCAAACGAGCAAGCAGCACACTTGATGATAAGTGTCACTGGCGCCCATAGACCTTTGCTATGACAGAAGTATAATTAGGCCGCTGCCTACCAATATATTGATAAAGTATTGGCCAGCGTGTGAATCAAATTAGCGGCACTCGGCAGTTCAGGTTGTTATCTTAACCACTACGCCATTTGTGCAGCTACATATTATATGTCCTTTATTCGTAGACTGCAGATATGGCAGACTAAAGTGGACTTAAGTAACCAGCCTCTCAGTGTTATAAGTTCGAGTATTATTTGTATCCGTTTATTGAAATTAAGAAATTCCTTATCAGTTTGGTGATGGAATAAGAAAACAATTTATTCTCTTGCCTTTGACTGTCTTAAAACTATGGGATATAATACGCAGACAGGAAATCTTGACATAAAAATCCCTATATCAACCTGACTAATCAACGTAGTATGTTAGGTCAATTGCCCATCCCTTGTGAAGAAGTCCTGAGCCCAACAGTGGGACATGAATAAGCTCAATAAAACAAGAAGAAAGTGCCTACTACACAGGGATAAAACCTCTTATTAAGTATTGAAAAAAAAAATGTTTACCCTTAAAATTTCAAGAAGTCATTCTCTCGGATAGAACCTGAATCCAATGCTATGCAGGCTATTAAACTAATCACTACACTATCGCCGCTATTCTTCAATTAGTTGTCACACGAAATTTTATTTAGCGTCACCAAGTTAATTAAAATAACAAATAGCGTTTGACGGTTGACCTTGTTGAGTGAAAATCGCTTATTTATAACTTAGACACGAACTGAAGAATCAATGTAAACAATGATGGCTGCGTCATCGGATTCAGTTGCCGATTTACTGACGGAACTCTAAAAAAAAAACAACAATATAGCATAGAGTAAAAACTTACAGTTTAGCGCCAAGTGCGGCAAGCGGTTGGCGGCCAGTCACTCCCGCGCATTCGCCCAGAGATGCGGCACTGACCAATCACGGGTGGTTCTAAATTTGAAATTTTCAAAAAATTTAAAAACTCATTTCAGCCATGGCAATCAGATCGATCGGACGCATGGTCGATTATGTCAAGTCTAACAGAAGAATAAGTGAGTGTTTTCATTTGATAATAAAATAAGAAAAACTTATTCGGGTGATCATTTTTTCAGTGTTTTTCTAATGTGCGATGTTTTTTGTGAAGATTTTTTTTTCATAAGTGTTTCCATGTGATAAATTTCTACTTTAAAAGTGTTACTCAACCTTCGTGGTTTAAATGATTGAGAAACGGCAAATTACGGTTTTTACGTTTCTTTCGTGCTTGTTGCATTGGAGATTGAGTATTTTTTGTTTGGCTCTTAGCGGATTGCAATTTAGTACAGTTAATTGGTTAACGCGGCCTAATTTTATTAATGCGATGTTACTGTTTTCTCTATGCCAATTATAATGATACACAAGTGACAATTATGTTAGGCAAGCATAACTAAATCTTATTTATTAGATGACTCTTAAGCATTTATTAGAGTTGAAGATTTTTATTACATAGCTTCAAATAAAAGTCGTTATATACGTCCCAATCCTAGTCCTGAGTTCACAGTAGAAGAAAATTGACCCACTATACCATGCTGCTTAGCTGGTATAATAGGATTTTATCGATGTTTTATGCATATTACATCCCTTAGCCGCCTTTTACGATCACCCACGGGTAAGATAGAGGGTAGTGAATTGTATTCTTACTCCGTAAACACACGTAAAGTATTATGAAATATATTCTGACAATCTTAAGTTGCCATCTTTGATAGATAAAATAGTTTTCGCTAATTATATATTTTGTGCGGAGAAAGTGATTTCACTAATGATGTTTCTTTATCGATTTAGAAATTGCTTGTTGATGTAGATCAATATGTAAATTGAATATTAAATACTAAATGTTGTAGCCACGTCTGTATCTACGTAAGTATTATGAAATTAAATATTTCTTTTTTTTTGTTAAGAGACAAAACACTGAGGTTGTGTGGTAGCGGCTGAGTGCACTGCCAACTTTTGCTTTGTTGGTTGATGTTGTCGACCTGGGCCAACTCCATCAATAGAAGTTGGTTCAGCTCGATATAAAGCTCTTACTCGTGTTTTACGATATCCACGAGCAAAGTAAGTGATCAGGATTTGATATTTGGAAAAGGATTTTAGTGAATTTTACATAAAAAGTTCATTATTTCGTTGTACATTCCTGTGTAATGATAATTACATTTGTAAACTGTATGTTAATTATCTGAGACCTAATATATTTAATACCCACCACAGGAACCAGCGATCACACTTGCGACGCGACACTTCTTGTTTTTTTTTTTAATTTAAACCTATACATTGGTTGTGGTGAGAAAATAAAAAAGTTATTATTCATCATCATCATCACAGCCCATATATGTCCCATTCTTGGGCTCGGGCTTCCTCCGTAATGGAAGGGAAATTAACCTACTATACCGCGCTGGTCAAACGTGTTGGTATAGGGTTTTGTTTCGAGTTTTCCTTCTCTTGCGTAGATGTTATATGCGTTTTATATCCCTTAGTCGTCTCTTACGATCACCCACGGGTAAGATAGGGGTGGTGAATTGTATTCTTACTCCGTCACCATACGGAAAATTTATTATTATTATAACCTAGAATATTTCTGTGGTTATAAGTAGTTCGTTGAACCTAAATAAATCACAAACTAAAAAATATTACTATCAAATCATTAGTTTTCTTGCTTAAACTTTCATACAACTTATTTCATTGTGGGAGAATGTTGAAATTTTGTTGTGCAAATTTCTATTAAACATCTAAAAGGTAAGTTTCAAGAGTCTATCTATCTCTATTGAGTAATATGTTACAGATTACAAAAACATGTCTGCAGCATATAGAAAGTGGATTGCATTCGATAATTCATACATTTTGACAGAATATAATACAGCGATCTTCATTCGCATATCGTAGCGCCGCCTGGTGGCGAATTACATCAATAGCATATAAACCTTCTCCGTGAAAAACATACATATACATACCAAATTTTCAATATGATCGGTCAAATAGTTTTTGAGTTTAGGGATGTCATATATACGAACATCCTCTTTTATAAATATAGATAAACCCTGTGAGGGCATTTACATATTGTCAATTTTAACGTGACGTGACCGCTGCTGAGATGATCCGGCAAGAAACTCAACGGGTTTGTCTATTACTACCATTTTTACTGGCTTAAAAAAATAGTACCTAGACGTGTATTTAGGAAGATTAGCTTCAGTGTGATGCCCTTTAAGATCATCATACACGCTTCTCCGGACCTCCAGTTGGTTAAACATCATTGATATTCTTGCAAACCAATACGGATCTAAAAAAACAAAATTATACAAATTCTTGCAAAACGTTAAACTTCAGGATATAACCAAGGTTGAATACAATAAAGCATATTTAATGAAAATAAAATTTAATTGCCGCCTCAATGTATCTACGTTCATATGAAATAAACTGTACCACCAAATTTGCTTCTAACGATTATATGTATACATATTTAAAGTAAATCCTTACTAATATTAT
The DNA here is from genome assembly GCA_905163515.2 of Lymantria monacha. Lineage (NCBI taxonomy): Eukaryota > Metazoa > Arthropoda > Insecta > Lepidoptera > Erebidae > Lymantria > Lymantria monacha. The sequence goes on along the minus strand of LR991104.1, from coordinate 23,841,585 downwards.
AAATGCGAAAGTAACTCTGTCTGTCTGTCGCTCTTTCACGCCAAAACTACTGAACCGATCTAAATGAAATTTGATACACAGATAGTCTAAAGCCTGATAAAGGACATAGGCTACTTTTTAATGCAAAAAAGGTTGTAAAGGGGTATGAAAAGTTGTAAGGAATTATCGTCATCCATAAACCCAGAAGATTGAATCTTATTTTTAGGCTATCGATTAGATGTAAATAACTATGACATTAAAATTTTGTAAAAAATTTACACTTAAAGGATAAAATAAAAATAGGTGATGAAAAACTTTGGGAAAGTAACCTTTTACGCGGGCGAAGCCGCGGGCAGAAGCTAGTATATGATAAATCCATATTACATCAATGACAAGTTTTATTATGTCAGCAGTTGTCATGACAACGGTGAATGCGCAGAAAGGTTAACGGTCATTTTTGCTATATTTTGATATATTTAGACACCGCACTTTCTTTGTCTCAGCGTTATTACTATAACAATATTATTATAACTTTTACGATAAACAAAGCTTTTTAATGCGATACGATTTTTGAAATAGAACTAACAGTTCATGAGATTAGCGTGTTCAAACAAACATATTGATTTTCAATTGACATTAATGAATATAAAACTCGTGCTGAAAGTGTATCCAGAATATATTAATATACATTGTAAATCCTGATTGCCAAACGTGAATTCATTCGTCGACACATTTTATAGCATAATAGTATAATTTGCAATAAACGGTTTCATTCGATCGTCACTCGATAAAAGTTAAAGTACTAGTATTAGAAATATAATATTAAAATGCATCAGTACCTAAGTCATTAACGACATACTCTAGGTCAAACATTTACTGCGTATAAAACTAGCATATAATATTGAACTACGTAAGTAAATTTTGGGTAAATACGTCTCTATTGATCTGCCAATTAACGCGTATGATGTAGCAAGTCAAAGCATGATGATAAATTGAAATTATAATTTAATGGAATGAATTTTGAATGCGCATCGCTGTTTCGTATTTGAAAGCGAAGAAAATTATTGAATAGGAAAATATCGGTGATGAATCAAAGATGTTATAGGTGAAAATGCTTCATATATATTCAGATCCTTAGCGCTAGGTATATGTTCATGGAGGAAATGTGACTAATCATCGGTGTAAGCTTCAGAAACACTGACTCTGCATCCTGAATCACTTTTTGGGGACAATTCACGATGTTCTTTTTTATTATTATATTCGTACCCTTTCGTTATGTAAGACCGTGAGGCTTCAATCCTCAGAAGTCAGATCCTTGATGCTATAATACTCCAAGGCCTTACGATTATAAAAGAGAAACACTTGCAGCACGCTCAGCAAGTTCTATAAATAGTTTGTCAATTCTGTTTCATCTCAAACAGGTCTATAACGGTATGGCCGACGATCTTGATTCAGAACCAGTTCTATGAAATAAACATTCAACGCTGCAAAGAGATAGACGTGTCAAAAAACACAAGTATCAAGTCATGGAATGCATCGATAGTGAATACTGTCTAAGATGTGTTTAAGTTAAGGAATATTGCAATTTCGGATCGTTAACGAATAATTGTAGAACACACAAATACCTCAGAATTTGTATTGCTAAATACAATACGGATTTTATTTCGGCATTTTGCCGCAAGTTTTTGGAAATTATGAAAACCAAACAGACAATAAGAACCTCTGCAAGAGCACGAAAACTTGAAACGAAACCGGACTCGTTATTGGGTCTGTTGTCAAAGTTTTCATATGGGGTGACGTTAGATGGATTACCTACATAAATTGAGCTGAGTATCAGCTGAGTAACTCGGTTGTGAAGTATTTTGAAGGATAGCTGATCATAATTACTTTCCTAAAAGTATTAATGACAGTAAGAATTATGTAGTATGTTGCCTATTCACTCTTGATATTCACTAAATGAAATGTTTTCTGCTTTGGGTCCTTTCAGTAATAAGGAGCTTTGAGTGCATGACTACTCCTGTTTTGTGTTGAGACACCTGCTTTTGGTTGTAAGAGTAACGGGTTGATGATGCGTTGCGAATATTACAAAAACAAACAAAATATTATACAAGTAACGCAATCCCCACTCCAACCAATTATGAGTACCAACGGCCCAGTTTTGATATTTCCGTTTGAATTCTTACTTGAAAGTAAAAGGCGGTCGCCAGTATAAAACTCGCTCGCCGGAGCGTAAATCCTTATATATATATAATATAATGTATAATATTATTTAATACTAAACAACCCGACCCGGCTTCGCACGGGTAATCATAGCTCAATAGTAACGAGCTAAACACATTCCAAAACTAATTGTTCAAGTTCATCCAGAAACTTTAATCATAATGACTGCCAATATGAAGATTGAAATAGGACGTTTTGATGGCAGTAATTGGCCAACTTGGAAATTTAAAGTGCTATTGCTGTTGAAAACTCAACCAGGTGCTCTGGATGTAGTGACCGGATCTCTCAAAAAGCCTGCCGATCCAGGCTCACAAGCAACAGCTGAAGATTTGGAGAAATATAAAGGCGATTGTAATGAATTCCAGAGAATTGAGAGCACAGCCTTACTGTTGCTTACAACTAACATGACTGAAGAAATTCTCAGTAAAGTAATGCGTTTTACTTCAGCGAAGGATATGTGGAGTGAGCTGAATCGTCTGTATGAGCATTCGTCACAGGATCGATGCTGCGGCGTTTGCTTGGAATTCTTTGAGTACAAAAAGGATCCCAAACACGATATAGGATCCCATATAACAGTGATAAAAAATTTGTGGCACGAATTGAACACAGAAATGTCTGCCGATGGAAATCAATTGCCAGAAGTATTGCTTATGAGCAAAATCTTGGATACTCTTCCAGAAGATTATAATAGCTTCAAATCCTGTTGGTTGTTAAAACCAAGATGCGATCGTACTGTTGAAAACCTGATCACACAACTGTACGCTTACGAAAGAGCACTGGCAAACAGAAATTATCCTGAAGATCTAGAAAATAGGGTCAAAGTACTGTTATACCAGAAAGGTAGACGGGAATACAAGACTAGTAGAAGATTTAATTGTTATAATTGTAGAAAGGAAACTAGGGGATTGACTAAATGCTGTAAGTGTTTTCTTCTGCCTGTTAGTCATACATATCCATCTATCCATCCTGTCTGTTAATATCTACTATTGGATACAGCTCAAACCGAGGTGCATATTAGAAATGCTCCACATAATCGCCAAGATTGACAGATGAGTTGGCGATTATAGTTATTATTATTAATTGGCCAGGCAATTGCTATTTTCCTGGTGATCCCTCAGCCTAATACAACACCCATGAAAAAATAAGGATAGTGGCCCATTCCACCACTGCTGATCTCGATCCTCGTGTGCTGATCAGATGTATGGATATGGGGTTTTATTTCTGATTTACCTATTGTATTGCCACTTTCGTAGAATGTTGTCAACCTAGCTTAAGTGCGAGCAGTAGGAAAACTTAAAACTAATCTTAAGAGATTTGTTAAATTTTAAATAAAGTGATTAATGTTTTGAAAATATTTGGAGGTTATAATTGAAGGTAAGAATATGGCTATTTTACTCCATGGTTTATCGGGATTTTATATAGAGTAAGATATTATATATTTTGATTGTCTTCAGTGATGAACTAGTAAGCACTCCTAATAATACGTGGTTCATGGATTTGCCGAGATATCAGTCAAGTCGTTGTCAACTTTAAGGCAGGGTTTGTGCTTCTGGCTCTATTGCTCACTGAACGAAGTCGCTTACACAGACTGAATTAAACGGATGTCGATTGCGTATCACAAACTAGGTTGCAATATGTTATTGAAAATTAATTTCTTAAACTTCCTATTAATGTTTCTTTTCGGATAACATGAGTTTATTAAGTTATGAACAAGCTGAAATATATCTTAAAGAAATTGCTGGGTACGAGAACCGTTATCAAGGCAAATGGGACCGAGCCATGCTTGCAAGAGTGTTTTTGCTCCAGATTATTGGTACTAACTGTTAGAAGAAATCCAATCGTTAAAAAAAAATATAGAATAACACACACCCATATTACGTGACACATTTTTTACAACTTTTGAACCCTCTTCACCCAATGACCACACGTTGTATACGGAAAAAAAAATTCAAGCGTAATATCTTTGGAAGCCTACCCAATTGAACAATTCGCGTAATTTGGGTACGTTCCCTTATGCCATTACATTACAATATTTTAACTAACATCAATAAATGCATTTCACTATTAAACTTGACTTGATATGATAATTTTATTATTGTTTTAAAGTGGCGTAATTATAACTACATACTGTGACCTCCCAAAGAAACATATTTCTTTACTGTGTTGTACCTAGGTACTGTGTTATTATTATATTTTTTTAATTATTTGTTTACTTCTTTATAGTATTTTTTGACGTAGTAATAGTTTAGTAGTTTAGTGACGTAGCAGAAGCTTATGGCTTGGTTACTCAAACCTTTAGGACAATTTTTGGTTTTTTAAGGTTAAATTAACTTCATTTACTGTCATCGTCCGTCAGTAAGTCAAATCGTCACCTTCAACAGTGCAATAGCCACACTGTTAATATCATCTTTTGCTATTTTTGTGGAAAACGAAAACGTATGTAAGGCACTGTTATATCATACTCACTGAGATGTACTCAGTACTTCCTGCGCATCACATTACATAATATGCCATCCAAATTAAATAATATAACACGTTAAAACATTAAGATATTGAATATAATACAAGAGCACCACACGACACTTCCGTTTCCCGCTAAAACTCATGATAATGAAGTAATTGTCTTTCAATTGCACGATATATTTTCGTGAATTGCAGCTAATGATAATAATTATCAGGGTTCGATGAATCGCCTTTTAACAATGTCAAACTGTTCGCCACGTTTGACACGAATTATATTGGCATATTATTTTAATATACTGCTGAGAATAGGTATTTGTTTTTTCACGCTATGGAAATGCATTTGCGCACTGTACCCCGCCAGTGAAAGACGAGGGGGTGTGTGGGACTCGCCGGCCGATTTCTCGACCGAAATACCCACTAAAATCACAGCGGTCCCTTCCACGCTTTTACGGGGTGCCAGCGAGATCGTCTATTAACATTCTATCCCCGACACCCCAACGCTAGGCCATCTGGCCACGTCCAGTCGAAACTGCTATGAATAGTACCAACCCTTACTTTGCTCGTGGATGTCGTAAAAGACGACTAAGAGCTTTAGCTTTAGCTTTTTCGTTTGGTCAACAATTACATGCCCAAGAAGGTTGTTGAGGAGGGTCTGGCAGGCGGCCGGTTATAAAACTATTGCCAATAACTTCTACAATATGTACTATAGAAAAAAAGTTCATATTGTATCGACCCCAAGTAATTGGAATAAGACTAGGAATATGATTATTTAAATATACTGAATAATGATAAATTTTGCCCTTTTATGTATTTAGTAGGTACCTACTAGTAAAATCAGCGCGTTGGTTTGTTTGTAGAAGTCGATATATCGCAGCGCTGCCTGGTAGCGAATTACATATTGGCAATGGCGTGTAAACCTATATATATATATATATATATATATATATATATATATATATATATATATATATATATATATATATATATATATATATATATTTAGAATTTAGCGACCTTATAAATTTATAATACACAGTTGCCTCTCGTCTCGTATTCTATAAAAGTAACAATATATATTATTATTAATTTTGCTCTAATTGATCGTCATTGGAATCACATTTAAAAAAAAAAGAAATGAATACTTTAATATTTTATTAAATAAATAATGCACGAAGAAATGCAGTTTTCAATATTTAATAACAAATTAAAAAAAAACAATTCTAGAGTAATGCTCAAAATCAACTGAGCGTGAAATATTTTCACTGTTAATAAAACACAGAAAATGTTTGTCTTCATATCTCAGTCGACGTGCGCCGATCTTACACGAATAAGCGTTATCATAGCCGAGCGTGACTGTCTCATTCAATACATATAAAATAAAGTGCGCGCGTAAAAAACGCTACACTTCAAAATAAAAATCAGTGCAAATACTTGCGTTAAAAAAATATTATTCAACATCCACATTAAGTACATTTAAAAATAAAAAGATAATTGAACGATAACACGCAATTTAATTAACCTTATTACAATGTTTTAAGATACATTTTACTAATTATAATCATCCCGGAAGCATAAAAACGCTTGATATAAATTGTATGGCGTACGAACGTGATCATCTCATTGTTAATATATGTGTAAATACAATGGGCTATTTATATGCAACGATACGACGACGATACGACAACGACACGATGTTGAATAGTATCGATAAAGATAATCAATCGCTTTGTAATCACGTATCATATTATAATTTGATTGGTTTATAGTTGGACTGCTGAAAGTATATTACGCCGTCGTCAATAATAGAACAATAGCTGTGTTATTAAATATTTTCTTTGTAAATTTTAACAGAATCAAAAAATATATTTAGAACGTTATGATTCTGGTAGGACCACGCTATTGACAGTTTTCTGTCTACAGCTGTGGGCCGGTCCGTCCGTGGTAGTACCACACTCTCGCAGAAGATCGACGTCTGAGTAATGGCAATGTGCTATTGCTCTTCGTTCGGTGAGCGAGAGAGCCGGAAGCCCAACTGGGTTGGTTTGAGGATTTTATTGGTGGGCAGCGGCCTAAGCTATACTCTTGGTATTGCAAAGGTCCATGGGCGGCAGTGACACTTGCCATCAGGTGCGCTGCTTGCTCGTTTGCCACCATAAGCAATAAAAAATATATTGAAATATACTACATTTTGTTAGTGATCTCTTAACTGGTTTTAAGGTACATTTATTTGTCACAATTCAAAGGATGATGCCGTAATTGCCACGAGTGGTTAGCGTGTTAACGATTGTAGTGCTGTCATACGTTTTCCAAGATGGAGATGCTGCACGCCCTCCTATTGTCTTAGCCGATTTACTGTACTACTCCAACATAAGTGGTGGTGGCAACTGTATTTTTATTCCATGGTCACATGGATAAAGCTTTAGAAATACATTTAAATGACAACATAATAGTATGGGCAGGTTTTTTATAATCGTATTCTATAAAAGTATTGTGTCGTACTCAATTTAAAGACAAAAACATGCTTCTAAGAAATCCTCATGATTTTTTTTGTTGTGTATATAAATATTTTTAAGTTATTGTCAACATTAGAGTTGTGGTGTGTGTGAAATACAAGGTCACCATGATTCGTTACCAAGAGATCCCATCTTTAAACGAGACTAAGTGTGCCAGCGACTTTGCTTACTTGGACCGTTTGTAATATCAACATTAATAATGTCCACGATACATCAATTACAATTTTTGTTGTCTCAGCAGTTGTTATGATAACGGTAACTGCATATAATCCTTGAAGGTCATTTTTATTAAATTTTACTAGATTTTTACGTTTATATACATTGCTGCACTCCTATTTGTTGCAGGGTTTTAAACCCGACTAGAAATTTTTTCGTCTTCCTTAGCAGGACCGGACCGGGCATGCCCGATCTGGACCAGATAAGGTATGTAACGCAGAAGATATATCTGGACCCGATCAGGAAAACCTTATCGGGTCCAGATCAGGCATTCCTGATCGGGTCCAGATCAGGCGTTCCTGATCGGGTCCGGATGAAATTTTACTGATCGGAACCAAATCAATCATCTGCGTTATATATCTTGCCTGATCCAAAACGAGTATGCCCAGTCCGGTCCTTTTAAAAAACATGAATATCTTAAAGAACATGTTTAATAGGTAAAAATATAAATTAATATATGACGTAGGCACCGAATGCAGTGCTATATTCTTATCATAGAGAGTCCCAGTGATGAGTGAGCCATTCCGATTATGGCGCAACCACCAGATGCTAACGACTGCAACTGTCGCCTGAATTTCTCATTCATGACCTGATCGATCTGTTTTAATCTGATTCGATAACAACTAATTTAATATTAGGCCACGTCATTACGCTACGGAGAATCTTAACACCGCGATTCAAATAATGACGTCATTTTACTAACGCCATCTATTTATTATAACCCAAAACATTAAATGTTAGAATAGTTGTTACAATATAATATTTCTATCTATCTATGTTTTCAAATGTTAGGTACATTCATATATATATATATATATATATATATATATATATATATATATATATATATATATATATATATATATATATATATATATTTGTTTTTACTTTAAATATAAATTGTTTTATATTATTAATTAAACATTATTATTATTATTATTAAATACATATGATTAATTAAAGATTTCAGATTAATCTCCTCTGATGCAAATACAATTTCGCCGTGGCATAAATATGACAAATATGTCACTTTTTTGAATTTTGATTGATGTTTTTTTTGTTACGAATACTGTTTCTGGTTCTGATATACTACAAGCCTTACTATATACTTGATGATATTTCACATCAGGCTATCCTTATTTGGTCCTGATCTGGTCCTGATCCGGTATGCCTTACCATACTTGATGATATTTCAGATCAGGCTATCCTTATTTGGTCCTGATCTGATCCTGATCCGGTATGCCTTACCATACTTGATGTTATTTCACATCAGGCTATCCTTATTTGGTCCTGATCTGGTCCTGATCCGGTTTGCCTTACTATACTTAATGATATTTCACATCAGGCTATCCTTATTTGGTCCTGATCTGGTCCTGATCCGGTATGCCTTGCCATACTTAATGATATTTCACATCAGGCTATCCTTATTTGGTCCTGATCTGGTCCTGATCCGGTATGCCTTACCATACTTGATGTTATTTCACATCAGGCTATCCTGATCAGGACCAGACCTGGTCCTGATCGGGTTTGCCGGATCCGGCATGCCTGATTCTATCCTGATCGGGTCCAGATACATGATCTGGTTGAACCATACTTTTTTTCTAGTCGGGAATTTAACCCTATAACCTTTCACGATAACCAGAGTATCTGATAAAATAAGATTTTTTGTATTCCCAAATGGTGGACCCTGAGGTTGAGAGATGGTTTTATCATTTGAAATAAAACTATTTTTATGAATCGCGTTTGTATTTGAGTTTTAATTTGTCGGTGCTACGAGCAATTCATGGTCACGGGAGGACAGTTCTGTCGTGACCAGAACAGATATAAGATACTGGCGTAATTATCAGAAATCAAGTAGTTTTCGGATAAAAATTACACTGAAACGCAGACACAGCATTTGTAGATGTCACCAAAGATTAACCTGCTCCAGAATGTAAGAGAACGTACCCAATTTATGATTTACTACATTAAAACTAGAGGTGGTCTTCGCGGGCGCACTTCGGTCTATGAGTTTCGAAGTATGGGTACGTAACCTGTAACATTTCACATTAAGGTCACTTCAGACCAATACGTACAGAGCTATCTATAGAAGCAGCTACGGCTTCATTCGATTATAGATAATTATTTTCCATAATGCGATAGCTGTGTGGTAGCGGCTACGAATACTACCAACCCTTACTTTGCTCGTGGATGTCGTAAAAGACGACTAAGAGCTTTATAACGACCTGGGCCAACTCCATCTGATGCCGTTTGGTCAACAATTACATTCCCAAGGAGGGTTGACGTCTGGCAGGAGGCCGGTCATAAAACTATTGCCAATAACTTTTACAATATGTACTATGAAAGAAGAGTACATATTGTATCGACCCCAAGTAATTGGGATAAGAGTAGGAGAATGATGTTTTCAATAATGCGATTATTTTTCCGTGTAGTGACGGAGTAAGAATACAATTTACCCCCCCACTTCTTTTCCTGTGGGGGTCGTAAAAGATGATAAAGGCATACAATATGCTAATATCGTCTATGTCTAAAGGAAAATTCAAAATAAAACTATCAAACCGTCTGGCCAACGTGGTATAGTCGGTCAATTGCCCTGTTATTGTGGAGGAGGATCGACCCTAGCAGAGGTATATACATGAGATGGTGAAGGTGATGGTTATCATAAATACTAGAACTGACTCTACATTTAACAGAAGAGAGCTGCTATTAATTTCTCTGCTAAACCTTCAGCCGATTTTTATGAATCCCAAGAGCAAGTATTGGTTGATAATAACTGCGTTGCTATATCGTTACCACGCGGTAAATACATTTAAAAAAAAAACAAAAACATAAATTTGAAAATGGTAGCCAAGTTTTGGAGACTATCTTAAAATTTCTTTAATATGAATTAAATTTTTAACATAATTTCTTATTTATCTCTATTTATCTTCAAATAACTTATTATCTGATAAACTCTCAGCATTTGAATTGACATATCTAGTGAGTCTCGATATGTAAACCAACTCGAAATGTTTCGTAAATATACACACGATGCGACTCGCCAGTTCTAATATTTTGAACTTGCTTGAATTACCGCGTGTTTGAATGCAACGACGATGCATTACGTTCCAAAAAATATATAGTATATACATTTACGTAATGACACAGATTACTAATGCACGTCAAACTAATGACTAAGTCATGACTCATACGGTATTATAACTAATTACTATTAGTTAATAATGTCATAACTAATTGACACAATACACTCTGTTCTATCATCATCATCCAGCTCTTATCACAATCACATACAGAACTACCTGCGGCTGTGTTTAGCAAGCGCTATGACTTGTTCTTCTTTATACGAGGTTTATGAAGAGCACGTTCTTCACGGTAGATAGCGGGTATTTTTTTTTTTTTTTGTGTGTCTTAGTTGTTAGCCTCAGATGGCTATGACAACTTTACCCGGACTGTGGGTGAGCGCTGAGGGCTCTCAACCCGTGGTAGATAGCGGTCTAGATGTGTCCCTGATATTGCGAAGACGTGCGATGTATTGCCATGGGCGGCAGTGACACTTACCATCAGTGTGCTGAGTGTGACCTTGCCAGTATAAGCAATAAAAAGAAATTGTAATAATAATCTTATCCTTCTAAGTCAATATATGTACTTGCTAACGTCTCACTGTCGAGCGTGGACCCTGCACTAGATAAGGAAAATTGTTTTCCTTTTTCCGCCTTATAAAGGATATTAAAATTTTGGATAACAGGGCCGTGTCAACGTTTAATACATTTCTAACTGAAAAGTATTAAATCGGTACAATATACAATCATTGTCCGGTAGATGACGCATGTCTCCCATAAAGACGACACAAATAAAACGAGCTAAAATTGATTTTTGACAATGATTATTATATGTTTTTGTCTACTTCTGTATGGTGACTATGTATACCTAGAGGTATGGCTTTTTACCGCGTGGTGATGGAATAAGAATTTCACCACCATCTTGCTCGATGAAGGGATATGGATATGCATATAATATCTATGCAAGAGAAAGAAAATTCTAAATAAAACCCTTATATTTTGAACTCTAAATAGGGTACCATATGACTTTATGCTCAATCTACTTTGCAACAAAAAAAATATTACAACAGTCAAGATGTTTTCCATAAAAACTTTCGCTTTCAACATCGCAAGAACGAAAACGAAAACAAAATGGCGTCGTGTCAATTAACAAAGCATTTATTTTGACTTATCACGTACATTGAATTTCAAAATACATGTCAAGTTTATTGTCTTTGGAATTCCTTGTGTCTTTATGGTGTCGGATTTTTTTGGCTATATCAATAAAGACAAATTTTAAGTCAAATTAATTATTTGTTTAACTTCCTGTTTGCAAAAAAAATGTATTAAAAATATATTAATGATTGATTTTATCGCGTTTTAATTTTGTTTTCAATGCCCTGAAGTTTCAGATTATTTTCAACATTTGCTTTTAATACTGGCAATTGATATGAGACTAAAATATGGGCCAAAAGTAATTAAAGTAGGGGTTAGATAAAAACCGCAGTAATAAAGATGACTTATTGGGTGAAAAATATTTATCCTCTCATCATCATTCTCCTGCTCTTGTCTCAATTACTTGGGGTCAACTCAATATGTACCCTCTTCCTACATATTGCAAAAGTTATTGGCAATAGTTTTATGACCGGCCGCCTGCCAGACGTCAACCCTCCTTATGAATGCTATTGCTGACCAAATGGCATCAGGTAGTGTTAGCTCAGGTCGATATAAGGCCCTTAGTCGTCTTTTACGACATCTACGAGCAAAGTAAGGGTTGGTAGTATTCGTAGCGACTACCACACAGCATCATATTGATCCTCTCATGATCATAAATTAAAATATCTGAAAGTTACGGACAGCAAAATAAAAATTAATATATGTATTATAAATATTGCAAAAATTTACCAAAAAAAAATATACCGACTTCTACTTACACCCAAATAAGTATTATTAAGAACAACACAAAATCTAGGAGTCATATCATGGTGAAATTTAAATGCGACCATATGTAAAGTACCAGCTTTCAAATCAAAAAATTATTCATCGTAATCCGTTTACCTAGAAAAAAAAACTGACTAACACACATAAAAACATACAGACGAATTGAAAGGCTTCCTACTTTTTTTTTGAAGTCAGTTTAAAAATAAAAAAATAGTTTTGTTTCATAAGATAAAGATTGCAGATCAACTTATGCCATAAGTCAGCATTTCATAACACAACGGTCATGTAATTTAATGATTAAAAAAATGTATTTTAATTAAATTGTAAATATAATTCTTATGAGTCGCTTGCGTAAATGAGACTAGCTGTATTATTATAATACAATTAACTAAATGCATAATAATTAAGCTTATTTACCTTGGTGTATCATTTAATTAGTTATAATTAATTAATTGAACATTATTAACTATGAACCACTTATAGTTAATGGCTATTGGTTAATCTTTTTGTCCGTGTGGTGATGGTGATAGAATACAATTCACTCCACCCTTTCTTGTTCGTGGTTATCGCAAAAGGCGATTAAGGAATATATAAGAAAAATGCAAAATAATATTCTGTACTATTCCGACTTATGAGTGTGGTATATTAAGTTAATTTCCCACCTATTATGGGATAGTTTCGAGCCCAGTAGTGGGACATATATGAACTGAGATGAGTCTTCATATGAAAACTAATGCATATTTAGTAAATGATTGGAAATTAGCTTACTATACCTTGGAAGACAGGTTAGGGTATTTTGTTTGGATCATTAAACACAGTTCGGCCTATCTTTCATGTTGGAAGAAAGCTACACAGTAAATTTATTTAGCGCAAGAGAACTCCACGTTACATCGATGTTGCCCTCCAAACAGCAGCGTATACGGCTGGGTATATTTTCATCAAAACAAAGAAATAACTAGATAGTATGTCGTAAAAACTTTTATATGTTCAGTGAAACTTTTGTAATTGTGTACATCAATCACTATTGTATCGCCATACGAGCTGTGTGTATTTTATATTCATTTATGTTCACATTATGACAGCAAGAAGCATGTATTCTCAAACTTCTCAAGTTTGCGAGACAGCCTAAGCGGCCATTACGTCGTGTACGTAATATAGTGCGTGATACGTAATATCACATATTTTTCACTTCAAAGTGGGTGACAAATACTTAACACAGTAAGTCACTTGAGCTTTTTTTTTTTGCAAACCGTTCGAAGTGTAAGGATTAGAATTTTAAAACTCGTTAATTAAAAAAGTTTTACTTCAAAAAGTCTCTTATTGTGATTTGCAATGATCTCTTCAATTGTCGTAGGAAAAATTAAATAATTTATAAATTTTACGCGAGTATTACACATTTAAAATAAAACTAGTTTTAAATTTTCGTAACAATTAACGCTATAAAGATTTCGAAACGTCGGGCAATTAAAAATCAAATACAAACACGATAGAATCCGTAAAACTAGTTGTATTTCAAATATCGTATGAAAAACTTAAATAAATCTGTGATGTGATGATATTTATTCATACTCCGTCACTAGACACATATTACTACAATCATCATCATCATCCATCTCTTATCACCAACTACATGTGTTCTACACAATATGTACACATCTTACATCGTACATATTGTATATACCTAGTTGTTGTCACAATAGTTGTCATGTCCGCGGCCGCTGTCTGTGTGACGTCACACACCACTACTTGTCAATGTAATTGTTGATCAGACGACATCAGGTGTTGTTGACACAAGTCAATATAAACCTCTTAGTCGTTTATTACGACATCCACTTGCAATGTAAGGGTTGGTAGTATTCGCAGTCACCACAGAGGACCGCCGTACATACAGGGTGTCCCAAAATTCAACGATAAGCTGGCACCAGCAGGTGGACCTACATATGACTACTCGAGAACAGAAAAGAAAAAAATTCTACCTTGATTTTTCTTTTCATTACGACAAAAAAACCAAAATCTTTAAAAATGGACATCCTTTATTATATCATTAAGTGCTATTGCTACAGTTTTACAAGTAATTCTGTGATTTTTTTTGTATTGGCAAGGTAAGTAGCACTACTATCGATCACAACCATTAAAAATTCCAGAATATCTATAGTTTTTACACAAAAATCAATCAAAACTATGTTTTTTTCATAAATTATGTAAGATTTTGACTTTCAGCTCACTTTCACTCATCATAGTGAAAAAAAAAAGTATGGACACTACTGTGGCAAATAGTATTAAAAATTGGCGCATCTAACTACAATTCTAAAATGGTATAACATTCTAGACAAACTAGCCACAAAAATATACTTAGGTGTACTATTTCAAAATAACAACCATATTTCGAAGATTGTTAGTGTTGATAGTAATCACTTTTACTATGTAGCCAAAATGTTTTTGTAGCAAGTTCTCAGAATTTTAATGAGACATGTGCGTAGTCCATAAGATAAAATAAGTTAGACAGAGACAGAGAGATTATACGTTAGAGGGAGATAGATAGATGCTAATTGTTTAGTAACATTAATGCAGGTGGAGAAGTAATTAATGTCCTCAGCAGCACAGCAAGTCAGTATGCTCTACTTCTTTGTTTACTGCACACCGTTCTGTTTTAATTAAAGTGGCTCTGGTACTGACGACTTTTGGATTGAATTAAGTGACCTGGAAATTGACCTGACTTGGCATTATTTTAGACTGTGATTTTGTGTTTTTTTTTTAAAGAAGTTTTGCCTTATTTTCAAGTGTTTAGCATTCATCATGCCGCTACCATACACAGCGTTAGAATACGCTAATATGCACCTAATTTAAGGAGAATGCCGATGCAATGCCAACGCTGCTAGCAGATTATATCGAGCAAGGTACCCTAATCTTCAAAGGTATCCGGATTATCGCGTATTTATTAACGTGTATCAAGCTTTTTCGGAGGATCGTATACCATCTGACAGGCGAAACGCTGGAAAACCTAGATCGGAACACGATGAAGAAGTTCTCACTGAAATAGAAAACGATTCAACTACCTCTGTACGTGCTGTACAAGCAGCAACGGGAATCCCAAAAAGTACTGCACATAGAATTTTAAAACGTCACGTCGTCGTGATGAAACAACCTGCAAGAAAGATGGATATTTAAATCTTCACAATCTTCATAGCTGGAACAATGAAAATCTGCACCTGATGAGAGAAGACAATCCCAATACCAATTTAAGGTTAACCTATGGACTGGCATAATAAATGGCAAAGTGATAGGGCCCTTTGAGTTACAAGGAAACATAGATGGCAATAGTTATTTAAACTTCTTACAAAATGAGTTCCCAGGATTATTAGAAGATGTGCCCTTAAGTGATTTGCAAACCATGTGGTTTCAAAACGATGGTTGCCCAGCTCACTATGCCCGTCCTGTGCGAGAGTACTTAGACCAAGAGTACCCAGGGCGTTGGATCGGTCGACTTGGTCCTATCTTGTGGCCACCCCGTTCACCCGATCTAAATCCCCTGGACTTTTTCTATTGGGGTTGTCTAAAGGACAGAGTCTACACAAAACCGATTGCAAACTTGGACGAGCTTCGCCATAAAATAATTCAGACTGTGGATCTACGGACTACGCACATGTCTCATTCAAATTCTGGGAACTTGCTACAAAAACATTTTGGCTACTTACTAAAAGTGATTACTATCAACACTAACAATTTTCGAAATATGGTTGTTATTTTGAAATAGTACACCTAAGTATATTTTTGTAGCTAGTTTGCCTTGAATGTTATACCATTTTAGAATTGTAGTTAGTTGCGCCAATTTTTAATACTATTTGCCACAGTAGTGTCCATACTTTTTTTTTTCACTATGATGAGTGAAAGTGAGCTGAAAGTCAAAATCTTACATAATTTATGAAAAAAACATAGTTTTGATTGATTTTTGTGTAAAAGCTGTAGATATTCTGGAATTTTTAATGGCTGTGATCGATAGTAGTGCTACTTACCTTGCCAATACAAAAAAAATCACAGAATTACTTGTAAAACTGTAGCAATAGCACTTAATAATATAATAAAGGATGTCCATTTTTAAAGATTTTGGTTTTTTTGTCGTAATGAAAAAAAAAATCAAGGTAGAATTTTTTTCTTTTCTGTTCTCGAGTAGTCATATGTAGGTCCACCTGCTGGTGCCAGCTTATCGTTGAATTTTGGGACACCCTGTATATAACCGTCATGAGATAAAGTAAATGGCATAATTGCTCCACATTTTATCATAATACTATGTAACAAGCTGCTAGGTGTATTTGAAACCGGTTTGTTGTACTTCTAGTGCAGACTCAAGGTAAGTTGGAGGTCTTGTCATACAATCGAACCTTAATATTTTACTAATATTATAAATGCGAAAATTTGCAATGATTGGTCAATATTTGTTAATGCTGTGTGGTAGCGACTACGATTAAGAGCCTTATAACGACGTGGGCCAACTCCGAGAATGATGAGATACGAGTAAATATTTGTTATTCTTTCACGCAAAAAGTAGTGAACGAATTCTTATGAAATTTTATAGTAATATAGCTTATACATCAGAATGACATATAAGTTTACGATATATAAAGATTGTATGTAATATCATGATAAGAATCAAGTAAGTGGGAAAATATTTGCCTTCGAAAAAGAGCTATCCTGGCGTGCGCTGCCTAGGCCGTTAGAGGTACACGAAGATAATGTCTTTGTTTATGATGAATTTGTTTGTCGGAAATCTGGGGTAAGACATAGAGGCCTATGTCGGAGAGACCTATGTCCATCCCAAATACGTCGATATATTCTTTTTAATGTTTATTCTTTTTGATATTGTGAAAATAATTGATAAAATTTAAAAAAAAAAAAATTAATTATAAAATGAAAACACCACCAATACACAAAACCAAGGATCGAGTAGGAGCTGTTTGATTTTGACAGTTCGATTGCCCAACTGAGCTATATCTATTATCAATGACAGGCGGCCAAATTTGGCGTCATATTGTAATAGATTGCAGCTAACGAAAAAATATATTATTCGTTAACTGAAAACACTGAAGAACCCCAGCTTGATTGATTTATCACCCCGAAACCTCGCGCGTTCTAAATTTCATGGCAATCGCTAATGCCGTTGCTGAGATTTTGAAAATAAAGAAACGACAATGGCTCGTGTAAAGCTTGTAGGTTAAAGTCGGTAACAGAAATTACAATATATTTCAACATTGTTATTGCGTTTTAACAATTATTGCTATATTATTATTATTATAAGCAATTATTATTAATTTTAAATTATTTTATTGTTATTCGTTATGTCGAAATGATATGTTTGTTAATTATGAAACGTCAATATTATGACTTTTAATGGGGGTCACCAATTAGATGTGCAACCATTGTCATCTCAGCTCATAGGTCCTACTGCTGGGCATGAGGTTCTTAGACAATGGGAGGGGAATTGACTAACTATACCACTCTTTACGCTGGTCACACGTGTTGGTATAGGTTTTTATTTTGAGTTTTCCTTCTCTTTTATAGATGTTATATGCATATTATATCCGTCAGTCGTCTTTGTACGACACCTACCTACAAGATAGGGGTGTGTAGTAAGAAGAAGAACTATTTAAAATAGCAAATTGATATTTCTTTGACATACAAAATTAATATTAAAAAAGTTACAAAAATATCTGTAGATCATCGCTGCTTACTAATTTTTTTCAATATCAACTCCTAAATCTTAGGTAACACTCAAGTCGATACAAAGGCCACAACATTGAAGTTAATTATATTGTTTAATGTTAATAAATAAAATTTGAATTATTTATGTAATACATAAGTGGTTGTAATACATACCTACATAATATCAATGTCATATCTTGATTAAACTTAGATGGGACCGTATGGGAAGTACCAGCTTTCAAATAAAAAAAAGAAACATCAAAATCGGTTCACATAGAAAAAAGGAAACATCCAAAAGAAATACAGCCAAATTGAGAAACCTTTGCCTTTTTATTGAAGTAAAATTTAAAAAAAAAAGTAGTACAAATATTTTGACACGTAGCTCATTGTCTATGGCTGTTCAATATAACGTCCAAGACATCGTGTATCATAAACTTCCAGCTAATAACACGTTTCATGTTTTGTAAATACCTTCGCGTTGTATATTTGCAATTTCCTTTCAATATATTACAACAATACAATTCAACCTTAATATAGACGCTTGGAAGCATAAATGTAATAATAATTAAAAATGTGAAAAATATAATTAGTTGTCTGAAAACAATAAAAACATACATACATACATATCATCACGCCATATCCCTTGCAGGGTAGGCAGACAGAGAGAACAGAGTGCCAGAGAACTCTATCTCTGCATACTTCACTCGCTTCCTCAACATTCATAATTCTCTTCATACACGCTCGCCGGTTTCGGAGACTCTTGACTCCACCTTCCTTCAGTACATGACCGATCTGGTCTAGGTAGGTTAGTCTCGGTCTCCCTCGGTACCTACATCCTTCCACTTTCGCATTGTATATCTTCTTAACCAGACGTTCGTTCGGCATTCTTTCCACATGTCCGAACCATCGGAGCATTGCCTTTCGCATCTTTACACTGATACTCTCTTTCAACAATAAAAACGTTGATGAAAATTGCATCATCTATCATCTCAGCTCATATACGTCTCACTGCTGGGCTCGAGCCTTCTCCATAGAAGGGAAATTGACTTACCACGCTGGTCAGGCGTGTTGGTATAGGGTTTTGTGTGGAGTTTTTCTTCTCTTGCATAGATGTTATATTACGTTTTATATATCTTGGTCGTCTCGTACGATCACCCACGGGTAAGGTATGGGGTGGAGAATTGTATTCTTACTCCGTACTTAATACGGATAAATGCATAGTTTTATTAAATGAATTATTATCACTGAATTATCATTATTTTATATAATACAAATAAGGAGTTAATTAATAATTAATTTTTTTTCGAAAAATTAACATATATTTGCACTCGTTAATTCAAATATTTTTTTACTTAATATTTATTATTTTTATACAGATTAATTACAAGTAACAATATAATAACAATTTATTTATAACTATTATACATGTCTGATATTTATGATCCTCCTATCTGCGTTATTCTTTTAATGGTGGTACCACACTTCGTTATTTGTTATACGGCTACTATTTATTTGCCCAAATACTTGAACCCAAACACTTTACGAACATGCTACTCCACACTTCGTGCCATCATGCCCAATATTTGGCACGCCGACACATATGGAATGAATGACAACATGAATGAATGAACTAAGTGTGGGCACTCGACACACATATTCGGCTTATTTGTGTCCTTTGAAGTGTGCAAAAACCGACAAGTGGATGGATACGCGTATTTGCTATTCGTGCTTATGCGTTATGTGTGCGCGTAAAGCAAATATAGACGAATGAGACCTCCACACTTCGTCGCATGCGGCCGATAATGCGCATAACGAATAACACATAGCGAAGTGTGGTGCCACCATAAGGACATAGGAAAACGTATGAAATCAAGGGGAGTGTTTCAATTGTAATGTGTCTTTGAACGCATAAGCCGGTCGTGCCTCTCTATCGCTTGTACCGCGCTCTCGCTTGTACCGCGCTCTCGCTTGTACCGCGCTTTCGCTTGCACGCTCGGCTCAGGCAGAACGTGACGCTTTTCCGTTCGTCAGCGTTTATTGAATTAAAAGACGTTAATACGTTAAAAAAAATTTTTAATAAATGTGAATCAAAAGTTGTCGTTTTTTTTTATAATAAATCTATAAACAACTCCAGCTTTACAAATACAAAAGTAATATATTTTTAACAACTTGACAATGGCAAATGAGACGATGCCAGTTCCAATCCCTGTTTGGGGTGGAGAAAAAAAAATTTTTTTTTTATTAATACATAAAAGGGTATTTTTCTAATTTTGTTTGGAATTTTAATGTTGTGGGTTACATGTTAATGTTTTCTAGCGCTAATATATGAAATAAAACTATTACTTATGGATTTTTATTTTAAATTCCTTTTTTGCGATAATTTACATCGAGCTGGATCAACTCCATCTGATGTCCTCTGATCAATAATTATTAATTTTCATATAGGGTAGGGACATAACAACTATTGTTACAACAACTATATACAATATGTACGACGTAAAATGTGTACATATTATATATACGAGCACATGTAGTTGGTGATAAGAAATGGATGGTGATTATTTTGATCTTTTACGACATTCACGAATGAGGAAGGGGTATAGGATCGTATTCTTACTTACCATACGGAAATATCAAGAAATATATGTATAGAATACATATTAACGGTGTAGATTGTCTAATTCTTATGTTTTGTCTTCTTGCAGGGTTCGTGTTAGCGTCAGCGATCGTGCTTCTGCTGTGCGGCATCATCTGCGCGATATTCTTCAGCACATGGGTGCGCATGGTCATAGATCATGTGAGTATTCACTTCAAATATTATCCTAGATATATTAGGATGTTGTACATTTGCAATACCAGGGATATAGCTGGGCCACTGCCTAACAATTAAAACCCACCTAAGTTGTATTTCCGTCTCTCTCGCTCACAGAACGAAGCACATTGCCATTACTCAGACGTCGATCGTCTGCTCAGTGTGGTACTATCCCGGACGGATCGACCCACGGCTGTAGACAGAGAACTGTCAACAGTGTGGTTTTACAGCTTTAAGTACCACTTTTGTGTATATTATAAAACAAATTGAATTAATTAACTATTCTGTATCTAATAAATTAATAAACAATTTGTATTTTTGAAGTAAAACTTCTTTATGCACGCTTGATTTGGGGAGTAAGTTGGTGAATGTGTGATGAGAGCGTTACGAAAAGTATGATCAGGCGAAGCGAACGGAAGTGAGAGGGAGATATAAGTTTGTGAAGATAGAAAGAGAGAGTTATGTTTCGTATCGTCGTCTGTAGGGGTAAGAGCGAGATGCGAGCACACATTGTCTTTCTCTCTTTCTCTCGTAGCTACATTTTGTATACATATAAAAGGACCGTATATCGTGTGATTTAAAGTACACTCGTTTTACTTTTTTTATATAAATAAAAGAAAACAATATCGGAATACATATATGTATATAATAGATGGTTGGAAAACGTTTAGTGCGCTCGTGCGTTCAAATATATGGACCGTGGCCACAGCCACATACATTCGTGATTAATCTAATAACAATGACGGACAAAATAACAATACAGTACATCATACACCCCCCCCCCCCACACCCCCCTTATAGGTAGGTGTAATAAAATGACGACTAATGTATATAATATACATATACTAGCTTCTGCCCGCAGCTTAGCAACGCATAAAAGGTTACTTTTCTAAAGATTTTCATCCCCTATTCTTATTTACCCCTTAAGGGTATTTTTTTTAAGAAATTTGAATGTCACATTTATTTCTAAATCTAATCAATAGCATAAAAATAACTTTCAAGCTTCTGGTTTTAAAAATGACGATAATTCCTTACAACTTTTCATCCCCCTTTACAACCTTTTTTTTGCATTAAAAAGTAGCCTATGTCCTTCATCAGGCTCTAGACTATCTGTGTACCAAATTTCATTTAGATTGGTTTAGTAGTTTTGGCGTGAAAGAGCGACTGACAGACAGACAGAGTTACTTTCGCAATTATAATATATACATATATTAGTGAGAGCCACACTGTTGATAGTATTCTGTCTACAGCCGCGAGCTGGTCCGTCCGGGTTAGTACCACTCTCGCAGAAAATCGACGTCTGAGCTGTGGTCGTTGGGTTTTGGTTGGTATGCAGCGGCTTAGCTGTACTCCTGGTATTGTAAAGGTCCATGGGCGGCAGTACACTTACCATCAGGCGTGCTGCTTGGTTGTTTGCCACCATAGACAATAAAAATTATAATAGAAAGATTATAATATACAACCTTTATTTTTATTGCTCTTGGTGGCAAACGAGCAAGCACCACACCTGATGGTAAGTGTCACTGCCACCCATTAACCTTTCCAATACCATGTATACAGCTAGGCCGCTGCCTACCAATAAAAATCCCAAACCCACCCAGAAATTTATGCTTCCGGTTTTCTTGCTCACCATACGAAGCATGGCAGTACATTGGCACTGCTCAGGCGTCAGTTTTATGCTGAGGTGGTGGTGGTGGGTAGTAGCCCCAGACGGATCGGCCCGCGGCTGTAAACAGAAAATTGTGAACAGTGTGGTCCCATCACTAGCAATATGTAAAAGTATTAGCAAATTGGTCATAGTATGTTGTCATGACAACTGTTGCGATAATATAAATTTCGATTGATGCACTATGGATAATTAATCTTGATATTATTACATACTAATGTTGTGGAACAAAATGGATGCTCAAATAATACCATCCTCACTATCACTGCACATATATTATACCACCACATACGACTGTATACTATAATTATGATAACATAAACATTTCTCAAGATTACGCGATGATTTGAAATAAAACTATTTTTACGGATTTCTATCGCAGTTGTAGTTGATTTTTAATTTCACGACGTTTCGAAAAGTTTGCAGCGTTCATGGTTACGGGAGTACTGAATTTATATTTATTTAGAACTATTCGAAACTTGGCGAAATTAAAAATCAAATACAAAACGTGATAGAATCCATAAAAATAGTTTTATTTCAAATATTAATTATATTATTAGTTTTGCTCCCATTATGCAAAAAATATAAAGGAATAGAAACGTTTGCGTATCTCGGTACGGCCAACAGATGTGATAACTTAAACTAATCTAAGTTGAGCTATTTAATATTGATATTGTTTCACTTGAGGAAAGCTTCATTTATTACGTATATATATAAATTTTATTGTATATTAATATGATAATGTAAAAAAAGAATTAATAAAATCTTAAATCTAGACGGACTGACGCCGTTACGCGTTACGTAACGAAGCGGTTTACCCTCCCAAAAGATGTTATCACTTCAAGAAATTAGAAATCCGTAATTGGCTGGCAGATTAACCTTCAGATCACTCATAATATGTAAGAACTGTGGTGGATCTTGTTAACTAATAAATAAATGAAATTGGTCAGCCTTCTGCCGTCCACTGCTAGCAATAAATCGCCGCAAAATATGGTCTTTTGTCGTCCGTATAAACAACCTTCACGAAGTCATCGGCTCATCTTGTGAGAAGCATCCTACACACTGTATTGGACGACGGACGACGTCGTCCAATACGTGGTTGACACTCGAACTCTGCTCTTCAACGATTATTAGTTTGTCGAGTGATGTGGTCTGACTATTGCTTTACTTCAGAGTACTAATAACAGCGTATTGCCGTATTTCGAATTCTATGTCACAGAGAAATCCCGAGCATAGCACGCATAGACTTAGAGCTTCGTTATGGTCAACTTATTTTTTTTTTTCGGTTTGGCCATGGCCTTTTTTTTATTTTTTTTCCGCTGGGTGGACCATGGATGTGGTCGCGCCCCGACAAATCGATCCGGGGCGACAAAAGAGGCGGCGCGCATCCCCATGGACCCACCCTGCAAACACCTCTCTTCGCCGTGCGAGCGGGCCACCGGTACCCGATCTTTGTCTTCGGTGGCCCGCCCGGCCCGGGTTGGCCATGGCCTGGACACACGTCGCCAGCTAACTACCGGAACACGCGGTCAGCCTCTCTGCGGGTGACGGAGTATTCCCCGGTAATATTGGATGAGAAGATGCTCTTAAATTTTCCGAACGCTGCCCAACCGTTTAGATTCGTAGGCTCATTTCCTTAAAATTGTATCTACCAAACTGGACTTTGTCCAAGGTAAACATAAAAATAATTGCATTAAATAAAAAAAACTTCGAGCTAATACAATCTAAATGTATGCTTCTTTAAGAATAGTATGTAGATAATTATCGTATAATCCTAGGCAACATTACCAAATGGCAATAGCAGCTAGTGGCAATCCGGTCAAGGTTTAAAAGCGAACGCGACCCGCACTCACAGCGAGCCGTTACGAAATCGAAACAATAGTAGCGGTTTGCTTAATTCACATCTACGAGTAACTGCTGTGTGATTTATGAACTCCTGGTACATTGATGAACTGCGAATAAACTTGACGGACGTTTGTGGCGTCTGTGGCGTCACTGTCGCCGCGATTTGACTGCAGTGAGCTGCAGTGGTTTAAACCCGACCTACCGTGCCACTGTCTCAGGTTCGATTCCCACGCCGGACAATACATTGTGCGATCCACAAACTGTTGTTCTGACATTGGATGCAATTTCTGTCCGTGTTTTCAAAAGATTCTTATTAGTTAGAGGCAGAATTTTTTATTAATATTTTATTTATAACTACGGGTACGCTGATGGACATCCTCGATATCAGGGGCGCAGTCAGAATCTTGCCCGTGGGTGTCGTTAAAGAAGACAGATACTTAATACCTATCTATGCAAGAGAAGGAAGACTCGAAACAAAATCGTTTGACTAACGTGTTGTAGTATGTCAATTTCCCTCCTAATGTAGACGTGGCTCTAGCCCAGCAGTGGTAGATATATAAGCTGAAGTGGATTGGTAGATGTTATAGACTCTCTGCCCATACAGGACAATTATTTGTTGGAGGCACATTTGTCTGCACTTAAAGTGGTGCATAATTTCTGTCCATTAATTGTATGTTTTTCAATTCACTCTTACATCGAAATATTTTTTTTATATTTTTATCATCATTCTCCTGCTCTTATCACAATTACTTGTGTACGCAATATGTACTCCTCTTTCTACATATTGCATAAATTATTGCCAATATTTCTAGGACCGGCCGCCTGTCTGACGTCAACCCAACCCTTCTTGGGAATATAATTGTTGACCAAATGGACTCAGGTGAAGACGGCTCAGCGCTTAGTTGTCTTTTACGACATCCACGAGTAAAGTAGCGGTTGGTAGTATTTGTAGCCGCTACCACACAGCGATTTTTTCATTCTTTAATGTTGGCTGTTATTTTTGTAGAAACGAAATTGATGGTTTACATTTGGTTATTTTATAAACGTAATTAATATTTTGCGTATAAAAGTGTGTATATATATATAAATTTTTTTTTTGGGTTTTATCTTGCAGTAATTAAAATTGACCTTGAATAATATTCCCCAAATAATAACCCGATCAGGGAAGCAATTAGCACATGTGAGGATGTAAAAACTTCCTACAAAGCACTATTTTTAATAAGAAATGCTCTAATAAGCACTCGAGTTAATAATTTTATCTAATTTTTAACAAAAAAATAATTTGGCAGGAAGCGTATGCAAGGCTTTTGTTTCAATTAAAATATAAAATATATATATATATATATATATGTACCTATTTTCGTTGCGAATATAGCCTTTTAACCTAAATGAAAGATAGTAAGGACCAGGGATATTGTCAAGCTCCACAACCGAAACTATTGGATAGCCGACAATTTATTCGAAATCGTAACCTAATCTGACATTAAATTAATTATCGAAGATATTGACTGCACATATGGCGTAGTGGTTACTGGTAGGACATGGTAGGTAGGGGTTAGTGGTAGGACCACGCTGTGGATGATTCTCTGTCTACAGCCGCGGTCCATCCGGGCTAGTACCACACTCTCGCAGAAGATCGACGTCTGAGTAATGGCAAAGTGCTATTGCGCTTCGTTCGGTGAGCGAGAGAGCCGGAAGCCCAACTGGGTGGGTTTGGGGTTTGTATTGGTAGGCAGCGGCCTAAGCTATACTCTTGGTATTGCAAAGGTCCATGGACGACTGTGACACTTATCATCAAGTGTGCTGCTCGCTCGTTTGCCACCAAAGCAAATAAAAAAAACACACCGCACACCGTCACGAAAAACCGACACCCTGAAGTTAGCTATAGTCAACATTTTAGTTTTTCATAAAAAGTTACCAACAAAGTAAAAGTAAGGACATCTACGTATGTTTGCGTGAGAACTGACAACTGTATTCACGATATTTAATTATTTTGTGATATTTAAATAAACTTTATTTAACTAGATAATGCGTTATAATAAAACTTTCAATGTATTAAATACCTTTTTTATATTGTTAGTGTGGTTTTTCTACAAACGTAAAATAAGGCGAAAGATAAAATTTTTGAAAAGATTTTTTCTTTTTATCTCTTTGGCGTGACCAAAGAATTGTAACTTCTAACGCGTGTACCTAATATATACACACACACACACACTTTTTCACAAATATTATATTCATATAGTTATATTCCTTAGTCTTCTCACGGCACCCACGTGGAAGGTGGGGGTGGTGAATTGTATTCTTACTAAAAATATAAGTAAATATATTTAATTTTCTATATCTCTTGTTCAGGAGCTGGTGCTTCGTCAAGGATCGATGACGTTCGAATGGTGGGCACACCCTCCGGTGCGGCCGTTTGTCAACGTGTACGTCTACAACGTGACCAACGCGGACGAGTTCCTCAACAACGGCTCCAAACCAATATTAGACGAATTAGGACCATATGTATACTCGTAAGTATTTCAACACTACAGCCAGTGACAGACTCGGGCCCAGGGTTATTATAACACCCTTACTTATATCACCATTCTCCTACTCTTATCCCAATTACTTGGGGTCGATACAATATGTACTCCTCTTTCATAGTACATATTGTAAAAGTTATTGGCAATCATTTTATGACCGGCCGCCTGTCAGACGTCAACCCTCCTTGGGAATGTAATTGTTGAACGGCATCAGATGGACTTTACTTTATGTAAGTAACATGATTAATTA
The DNA here is from genome assembly GCA_905163515.2 of Lymantria monacha. Taxonomy (NCBI): domain Eukaryota; kingdom Metazoa; phylum Arthropoda; class Insecta; order Lepidoptera; family Erebidae; genus Lymantria; species Lymantria monacha. Next base: position 23,814,420 of record LR991104.1, on the reverse strand, counting down.
TTTTAACAAAAGTATTTCATTATTATTTTATATTTTAAAATTGTAAAAAGAAAAAAATGAATAAATTGTGTCTTACAGTTAATTAAACAAATTGATTTAAAATTTTCGTCACTATCAAAATTTTGACGCCTATAAAAATTTGCCGCCCCAGACCCAGCTCAAGTCTAAATTCGTCGCTGAGTACAGTTATTTGTTTATTTCTTCCATGCCTAAAAGAGAACTTTGTAATGCCAAATTAGGATCATTACCTTCATAAGCCTTGTATTAATAAATAATTCAGTTGTCTAATAAATGCATATTTCAGTGAGGTCAAGGGGGACGAGTTTTTTTTTGGAAATAATTATAATTTTGTGACCTTAGTTATATATATAGTTAAAACTTAGTTATAACTTATGTAGTTGTGACTTAGTTATGAATTAGTTTTAACTTAGTTATACTTACATATTTGTGAATCTAACTAAGTTATTAATTAAAACCTAACTAGGTTGTGTAACAGTAGATAGATTATTTAATTTACATTTTATAATACACTAGCAGTAACGGCCACGCGTTGCTGTGGCTAAGGTAGCCTCAGTAACACGTGGTGGTTATGCTAATAAATTGTAGCTTATATGAAATGTTTGTACGTTTAACAAAGCGCCATCTATTAAATACTTGAGTAAGTAACAGATACCGACATCTGTTAGAATCGTTTGGAGATAACAGATAATTGTGCCTGTCAAATAATAGACAAATATTGTGCAATAAAATAATATTGCGACTATAAATTGAGATGAAAGCTATCCTACCTTTTAAGTTGGATCAAACTACACATGCCGTGCAAATTTGATTAAAATCGGTTAAGTACTTTAGGAGCCCATCGCGGACAAACAACGTGACGCGTAATTTATATATATTAAGAAGATAAAATTTCGCATGAGATATTTGTAATTTTTATTGTTTTTTGAACAGATGTAAGAGTAACAATAGGTAATGATGTACCTACTAGAGCAAGTGGATGAATTTGTATATCTTGGATGTGGATTTAGCCGAGATGGACGGTACACCACTGATATAGAGCGAAGAGTGAATGCGGGAAATAGAGTGAACAGAGCGTTGGGGCAACTTCTCGGCAGCCACCACCTCAGCCAGAAGGCACGTGTAGCAATACATAACGCAGTGCTTGTCCCAACATTACTGTATGGAAGCAAGAGTTGGGTATGCAGAAAAGAGTATGAAAGTAGAATTAATGCGGTCGAAATGCGATCTCTTCGGAAAATCTGTGGAGTTAGGCTGACCGACCGCATTCGTAACGACGACGTAAGAGAGCGAGTAGGTATGAAAGACAGTATTGGTGTAAAGATGCGAAAGGGAATGCTGCGATGGTTCGGACATGTGGAAAGAATGCCGAACGAACGTCTGGTTAAGAAGATATACAATGCGAAAGTGGAAGGATGTAGGTACCGAGGGAGACCGAGACTAAGCTACCTAGACCAGATCGGTCAGGTACTGAAGGAAGGTGGAGTCAAGAGTCTCCGAAACCGGCGAGCGTGTATGAAGTGAATTATGAATGTTGAGGAAGCGAGTGAAGTATGCAAAGATAGAGTTCTCTGGCACTCTGTTCTCTCTGCCTACACTGCAAGGGATATGGCGTGATGATATGTATGTATCTATGTATGTTTATTGTTTTTGATTCAATAAAAACATTTATTTATAGTAAGAAACTATTGGATTCATCCGTTCGGTGACGTGATAAGAATACTGTGGTCATCTCACCTACCATTCCTAATAATATTATTACAATTAATTCAGACATGAAATGCTTACGGCCTCACTACAAGAACGGAAAAATCAAAATAAAATCCTGTACCAATATAATTTATATTATAAAAAATTGGCAATATTTTAACAATGTCCTTACGTATAAAATATTCAGAATAAATCTTGCATAGTTATTGTTTTATTATTCTAGATTCAAATCTACCAATTAAAATAAAACTACTTTTACGGATTCTATCGCGTTTGTATTTGATTTATAATTTCCCGACGTTTCGAACACTTTACAGTAATCATGGTCACGGGAGGACTGAGGTGTCTTACGTCCAATATGTCATTGTTATTACAGAAATATATAGAGTAGATATAAATTTTCGAGAAATTAAAAATCAAATACAAACGCGATAGAATCCGTAAAAGTAGTTTTATTTCAATTGTGTAATACTCGCGTAAACATTAGAAGTCATTATGTCTACCAATTAATATCAATATTAATTGGTTTTTATTTAATACTAATGCGCTTTCGTGTCGCTATTGTATTCGGTCGCTCCGTCCTCGCATTTTAAATCTCTGATAACTACTAGGATATTCATTTTTATTTTATACTGTATCATTAATCATCATTCTCCTACTCTTATCCCAATTACTTGGGGCCGATACAATATTTACTCTTCTTTCGTAGTACATATTGTAAAAGTTATTGGCAATAGTTTTATGAGCGGCCGCCTGCCAGACGTCAACCTTCCTTGGGAATGTAATTGTTGACCAAATAGCATCAGATAGAGTTGGCCCAGGTCGTCATAAGTCTCTTAATCGTTACCACATAGCATGATAATGTTAGACTGTATATGGCGATTTAAATGTACATTAAATGCACCATGTATCTATTGTTTTTAATTGAATAAGAAGTAATACTGTATTGTTAAAGATAGTTTCCTAAATAACCCATTATTTTTTAATAATGTGTAAAGTTAAACTTAATTATTGTGAGTTATACTTAGGAGATAGATATATACCGTCGTGGACTTTTTTGTAGATCTTTTTAAGATATACAACTTCGTAGTATATTATTTTGATGTATCTTATAAGGTTTAGTCAGCGTTTGCAATGTATGCACTTAAAATATGTTCTTTTTACGATATCACATTACATATCTTTAAAATTCTCGGCTTTTCTATACTATAATATGCATGTATAATACGTGCTACACCTATAAACTTTCCTCTTGAATCACCCTGTCTATTGACGAAAACAGCATTAAAAACTGTTGCGTAATTTAAAAGATCTAGGCGTACATACAACGGCGGCAACTTTATATTATTAACAGATTAGATTTTCTTCCTAAGATCCTTCTTTCTACAAAGCTCACGTAACCCTGGTGTTCTTCGCAGTGAGGAGTGGGAGAAGGTGAACATAACTGACAATGAGAACGGCACCCTGTCGTTTCACTACAAGAGGACGTACACCTTCCAGCCCGAGCTGAGCAAGGGTCTGGACGACGATGCGGTCGTTGTACCTAACATACCTATGTTGGTGAGTAATAGAATATAAGTTATCATACATTAACGGTCTATGTAATAATACATTCGTGAAGCGAAAAATAGATTACCAGTTTTTTATACATATATAACATTTTTCAGTAAGGTTATAAACGTTGTATTGCTCGCAATTTTACAAAAATGACAGATTACACACAGACAGAGAATGACAATTTGTGGATTGTAAAAAAATATTTGCGTGAGAATTGAACCTGTGATGTTTTGTTTGTTGATTGTCACTGCAAGTCGGTTTGTTAACCACTGCGCCACCTGTGCAATATTTTTGTATTCATAAACAGAGAGGTTGATCAGGGCTGACAATACTCCAGTGAGCTAGTCCGCTGGTGGTGTGTAGGGGGAAACCGACGTTTGTCAGACTTGTAACTAGGATGTCGACAGGTTAACCTCCAATCCTTATTATATACGTAACGGGACGTACATATACTGCATGACCTATTTTTTACAACATTTTTACAATACTTTAATTTTCTCTAAAATCCTAGAGAGGTATCTGTACAAGGAAATTAATAAATATCTGGAATTAAACAGCATTATTTGTGATGAACAAAAAGGGTTCCGCCAAAATAAAACAATTGGTATGGCCGTATATGAATTTTTGTATAGAACAATGGTGAATATAGACAAAAGAAATCCAGTTTGCTCTATCTTCTGCGATATGACGCAGGCTTTTGATCATGTTCACCATGGCATTTTAACAAAAAAACTGGAGTGTTACGGTATTAGAGGAAATGTTCTGGATCTACTTATATCTTATTTAACACTCCGAAAACAGTATACAGCAATTACTACAGTAGATTATGAAACAAAACAAGAGGTAACAACATTTTCAAATGAGCGTATAGTAACATACGGTGTACCACAGGGCAGTGTATTGGGGCCTCTGTTGTTTATATTATACATTAATGACATACCTAGATCGGTCGATCAGCCCATGACTCTTTTTGCTGACGACAGTACATTAACTGTAACATGTAAATCTTTAGAGTCATACGAAAATGACATAAATGAATCACTATCACAAATAGTATCTTGGATGCATAATAATAATTTATTAATTAATTTTGACAAGACAAGCATAATACATTTTAGCCAACGAGCTAATGAACGCGATAATGATATTTGCATTAAATATGGAAACTATAACATAAATAGAGTTGATAGTGCCAAGTTTCTAGGTATCATTATTGATACTAAACTCAACTGGAAAGCGCATATTGCACAGCTATCTCAAAAATTAAGTAGTCGTTCCTACGCGCTTTATAAATTAGCACCTGAAGTAAATATTACTACATTACTCACTGCATACCATGGTCTTGTTGAATCGCTACTTAGATACGGTGTCATATTCTGGGGCAACTCAGTTGATAAAGAAAACATCTTCAAGCTTCAAAAACGATGCATTCGTGCTATGTTTGGCTTACCAGTTATAGAGAGTTGTAAACCATATTTCGAAAAATATAAAATTTTAACTCTGCCTTCATTATATATCTATGAGACATCTGTATTTGTGAAATCAAATCTACATCTCTTTCCCAAGATGTCCGATATTAGTATTCGCAGTCGCCGTGACAAATACAGACTGTGTATGCACGCGGCTAAAACGTCCCTCTTAGCAAAGAGCGTTTTTTGCATGGCTCCCACAATATATAATAAAATACCAAATTCTTTAAAGGACCTAAACATTACTCAATTTAAAAAGAGATTAAAAAATATACTGACAAATAAATGCTATTATAACATAAAAGATTTCCTTGATGATGTAGCTATATTGTAAATTGTAATTATATTAAATTTTTATTATTATTTTTAATTCATTCAGTACAGTAATAATTCAGTTAGTGACATTTTTTTATTTTTATTAATTATAATTATCTGGCTACTATTCTATTTCAATTTATTCAATACTGACATTCATATTTTAATTTAATTACAATTATTTGGCTGCTTGTAGCGATTCTTATAATTACATGATATTTAACGATTGCTTTTATTAGATATTTAATTGTGTTACCTTATACATTATTATTATTATAAGTTTGCATGTCTTCTAATGGACAGAACATGTTGGTTCTATCAATTATGTAACATCTTATTGTACACATGTTGAGACAAATAAATAAAGTTATCAAAGTTATCAAAGTTAATACTTTTAAGTTTTCCCCCTACCTCAGTGACCTGAGGTTTATTACGCTCATTTACATTTCTCGGCTGCGATCGGCCGCGTACAAGTACACAATTTGCGTCAGTTGTCGTTAACAACCTGTCTCAGAATTGGGAAACGGCGTCATAAATTTTCATACCTTGGCTAATGTCACATGAGACTGAGATAAACCTTAACACAATTCCCCCTATCCTCTATGTTTCACGTAGATAAAGGTAGTTTGAAGTAGTTTCAAGTGGTGATATTTTTTTATTTTGCGAACAGGAAGTTTAACATTAAAGACGAATGAATTTAGCTCGACCACGTGACGAAAACCCTATTGACCAAGCGTAATTTTTTTTTAAAAAACTTTTTTACTTAATTAACGTTGGCTAAAAGTCTTAAGAACGGAGTGGGGAATCACCAGAAAAATGTATAACAGTATTGCCCTGAGACTATTTATAACACAAAAAATATAGTCCTTTTTTTAATGCTCTTGGTGGCAAGCGAGCAAACAGCACACTTGATATGTGTTACTGCCGCCCAGAAACCTTTACCAGAGTATAGTTAGGCCGCTGCCTGCCAATGAAAATCTTAAACCCACCCAGAAAGTGAGGCTTCCGTCTCTCTCGCTCACCGAACACATTGTCACTGCTGAAACGTCGATTTTCTGCTCAGTGTGGTACTACCCCGGACGGAGCGGCCCGCGGCTGTAGACAGAGAACTGTCAACAGCGTGCTCCTATCACTATTAAATAATGAGAACAAATTAAAATAATATTACACTAATCGTTAAAAATTTTTACGTAAACTAATCAAGTTATATGTATGTATATCTCTGTAACGTAAGCGTTTTGTAATATAAAAAAAATCATTAGGAAATTATTTGAAATAATTATCTATTTTGTATGTCTGTTCGGATTATGTAAGTTTAATATATATTTTGACTCAATGTGGGTCACTGGACTCGAAAGTATAAGCAAGAGATTCATGAATGTTAAGGTCTTGAGATCCATTCATTCGTTCAATAGCCTATCTATTCTTTGATATGGATTTACCTAAACGCATTCGACATTATACTATAATCGCCAAGGTTAGCAGGTTCATTGGCGATCGTAGTTCATACATACATACATACATATCATCACGCCATATCCCTTGCAGGGTAGGCAGAGAGAACAGAGTGCCAGAGAACTCTATCTCTGCATACTTCACTCGCTTCCTCAACATTCATAATTCTCTTCATACACGCTCGCCGGTTTCGGAGACTCTTGACTCCACCTTCCTTCAGTACATGACCGATCTGGTCTAGGTAGGTTAGTCTCGGTCTCCCTCGGTACCTACATCCTTCCACTTTCGCATTGTATATCTTCTTAACCAGACGTTCGTTCGGCATTCTTTCCACATGTCCGAACCATCGGAGCATTCCCTTTCGCATCTTTGCACCAATACTCTCTTTCATACCTACTCGCTCTCTTACGTCGTCGTTACGAATGCGGTCGGTCAGCCTAACTCCACAGATTTTCCGCAGAGATCGCATTTCGACCGCATTAATTTTACTATCATACTCTTTTCTGCATACCCAACTCGCGCTTCCATACAGTAATGTTGGGACAAGCACTGCGTTCATCGATAATCGTAGTTCATCAACTACGATTAAATAAAACTTTTAAAGGTAGCATTCAGCAAGTAATCTAAGAAAATGTTCTTGGATTACTTGTAGATTGCTACATTTAAAAATTTAAATTAATCTCATTTAAAAAAAGGAATAAAATACTTTTGAAGGCAGCAATCTGCAAGTAATTTAAGAAGATCTTCTTATTTTGTGTTATGTACCTACTGGAATTTCTCAATCAATATATCACTCACTACTACTGAAGCTATCGGAACTGAAATTGGCACACGTTTGATTATTGAATTAGAATTTGAAAGTTTCACAAGAAGATTTATCACATAAAGGACCACGAAATTTCATCATTTCATCTTATTGGGTTATTGTGTCCTACACAGATCGTCTAGTTACTAGTTACAGTTATCATCATTTCAGCTCATGTATGTTCCACTGTTGGGCTCGAGCTGCCTTCATAATGGGAGGAAAATTGACCTACTATACCACGTTGGTCAGACGCGTTGGTATAGGGTTTTGTTTCGAGTTGTACTTCTCTTGCATAGATGTTATATTCATTTTATATCTCTTAGTCGACTCTTACGGTCACCCACGGGTAAAATAGGGGATACTGAATTGTATTCCTACTCTGTCACTACACGTAAAACTAATTACAGTACATTAAAAAAAAATAAGTTTCAATTGAAAATATAAAAATTAATTGTTAATATTTTTATTTTTTAATCGTGTAATAATCACGTAAGCGATCAGCAATAGAAATAAAATGCTTTATATAAAAGTTTGTGTGCAATAACGTCACAGTTAGCGCCGCGGTACTCTTGCTTAACTTGAATGACTTAACCACCTTTACGTCTAACGGATAGTTTGGCAATCATTTATATATACATACAGCTAACTTGATTCATCGCCCGCGTATAAACTAACTATACCCAACTATTATTCCATTATTGGAAGAAAAAAAAACGTATACGTCTCGGGACAGCCAGCAGATGTGATAACTTAAACTAATCTAAGTTGAACTATTTAATATTAAAATTGTTTAACTTGAGAAAAGCTTAGATTATTTATTAAATTTTATTGTATACTAACAGACCCGGCCACGCGTTGCTGTGGCTAAGGTAGCCTCAGTAACACGTGGTGGTTATGTTAATAAATTGTAGCTTATATGAAACGTTTGTAAGTTTAACATAGCGCCATCTATTAAATACTTACTCAATCCAGTCAACATATACCATCTGTTAGAATCATCTAAAAATAACAGATAATTGTGACAGTCAAATAATAAACAAATAATTTGCAGAAAAATAATATTGTGACTATAAATTGAGATGGAAGCTATCCTATCTTTTAAATTATATCAAACTGCACATGCTGTGCAAATTTGATTAAAATCGGTTAAGTACTTTAGGAGTCCATCGCGGACAAACAACGTGACACGTAATTTATATATTAAGATATATTAAGATTAAGATGATAATGTAAGGGAAGGTTATTGATTAATAAAATTACTTATTGATTATAAAATATATTTTATTCTTTGTTACAATTCTTCTATATGTGCATTAGAAGGCAGACAGACTAACGCCGTAACGCGTTTCGTAACGAAGTGGATAAGAAGTTATTACTTCAAAAAGCATCCTTTGTTTTGCTATAGAAACAGATTTATCTATGTGCCTTCGCTCGTGAATGTCGTAGAAGTCGACTAAGTGCTTTATATCGGCTTGGATCAACTCCACCTGATGCCGTTTGGTCAACATATTCCTAAGTAATGTTGACGTCAGGCAGGCGGCCGGTCTTAAAATTATCGCTAATAACTTATGCAATATGTACGGGGAGAGTGAAAGTATATTATATACTTAAATTATTTTTATTAAAGACCACACCTAGCTATTAGGAAATAATCCTTATACCATACTGTGGAGGACTTTACACACATCTAGAGTAACGCATACAAATTACACTCCTCATCATCATCATCACAACCCATATATGTCCCACTGTTGGGCTCGGGCTTCTTCCGTAATGGGAAGGAAATTAACCTACTATATCGCGCTGGTCAGACGTGTTGGTATAGGGTTTTGTTTCGAGTTTTCCTTCTCTTGCATAGATGTTATATGCGTTTTATATCCCTTAGTCGTCTCGTAGGATCACCCACGGCTAAGATAGGGGGCGGTGAATTGTATTCTTACTCCGTCACCACACGGATAATTACAAAATTACACTCAGATTCAAAAAAACAATTTGAATCACACAAAGTATTGTCCTGCATGGGAATTGAAACTATGGCACTGGCTCGGTAGGTCGGTATCTTAAACACTACGCCAACTGTGCAGACGATATTATTGTACAGATTTTTTTATTTTATTATTATTCTTTTTTTGTATTAATTTAATGTAATATAATGTTTCTTTCGAGTATTACGCATACGAATAAAAAATATTTCAAGAATTTTATCGCGCGATTATATCAAAGCTTTACCTAATTACTATCTAAATTGTAAATCTTTTTATGTGAATTTATAATACTTTTGTTGTAAACCTAATAAAAGATAAATAAATAAATTACTGAGATTTAGCATATAATAATAATAATAATAATAATAATAATAAAACCTCCGGGCCAGTCGTTACCTCACCATGAGGCTAACGCAAAACTCGGAGGAACATTATACGGCTTCCTAAGTTCTTTCGATATAAAAAAAAAAAATGTATCACAAGATTTACAGGAAAGCCAATAAACCGCAGGGCAGCTTGTGGCGAGCTGAATGTAAGTGGCGACACTGCGGTCCCGAATACTCCAGAGAGTCGATCAGGGCCTCGTCTCCAGCTGGCCTTCATTGGCTGGCTAGAGTGGAAACCGAAGAGTGCCCGAAGGACTCTCAGCTCTGGCTTGCCTTAAACAGCTGGTCAGAGAGGGGTCGCCAGAGCTATATGCTCGGGGGTGGAAGTGTCATTTTCAAGGGCATAACTACGGGGAAACCATGGCTCTGTTTATCACAGACTCAATGGTGAAACCGGCGCCGCACCGCTCGACACCCCTAGCCACTTGCACCAATGTTGCCCCCTGTTGCCCGTATGGCTTGTGTGCCTGTGGCGACTGTTTAGGGGGCCCATTCAGTGAGTTGGCGAGTCACCGTCTGCCACCGTTCATCTCTCAATATGGGTTTGAAGGCAGACGACAGTTAAAAATTCATAGATTTAAGATGAACCAGTCCACTAAGCACCCACTCCCATAATCAGATATTAGCTACCATAATCACACAATAGTTTTACACTTACCGCTGGCAGTCCACGTATGTTATGTGCAGACGTGGAATGTCATCGGTAGGTGTCCCATTCCAATATTTAGATTAAATTTCTCTAAAGGCCTCTGCGTGTTGGATCCATATCCCCATGTAAGCCTACCAAAGGACCGGGTATCTTACCTACGGAAGATCCCGTGAATAAATGGAGATACAATAATAATAATAATATTTATTTGCGGAACATAGGTAATACAAGGTTTTATAATTAGTTATGGTAAGCGAGTCGCTATGTTCTACCTTTCGGGCATGCAAATTATAAGGTTTACAAATTTTTATTAGAGTTGTCTCTGTCTAATATATGAACAATCAAATTAAATGTCAAATTAACAAAATAATGCCATAGTCAACTAAATTTATATTACATAATTGTCATTTAAGAAATCATTAACATTATAAAAGCAGCGCTCTACTAAAAAGTCCTTTAGACGTTTTTTGAATTGAGTTACGTTTGTGAGTTTGATGTAGTTAGGTATTTTATTGTAAACCGTAACTGCCATACATAAGATATTTTTATGCATTAATGCTGTAGTGGCCTTTTTTATCCTTAACCTAAAGTTATCGCGTCTATTCCGTGGCAATGATCCGAGTGTCTCAAACAGATGAGAGTTAGTTTTGACGAAAACAGCTGTTTCGTAAATATATATTGAAGGTAATGTCAGAATTTTATATTTTTTAAAATATGGCACACAGCTGACTCGTGTTCTTAAATTAAATATTGCTCGGATACATCTTTTTTGCATTTTAAAAGCTATGTCTTTGTTTGTAGAGTTACCCCAGAATATAATTGCATATCTTAGATTGGTTTCAACTATTCCATGATAGGCCGTTATTAAAGCATCATAATTTAGAACATGTGCAAGTTTAAAAAGTATGTAGGCAGATTTACTAATTTTTTTACAAAGCATATTTATATGAGCCTTCCAATTAATTTCACTATCAATAATAAGTCCTAAAAATTTGTTACTATTTACTTCAGTTATTTTATTAGCTTGATAATTAATATTTAATATTGGAGTAGTCATTCTTTGGTGAAATTGGATAAAATTAGTCTTCTTAAGATTTATTTTTAGATTATTCTCAGTCAGCCATTGTATTATTTGTGTCAAAGTATTATTTATGTCAGTTTCATATTGATTAATGTCATTACAGGTTATTATAGCAGTACTGTCATCAGCAAATAATGACATTGGTTGCGATACTGCATTAGTAAGATCGTTTATGTAAATTAAGAATAATAGTGGACCTAACACACTTCCTTGGGGTACACCATGATTAATAATTCGCTTATCAGATAAATAGTCTACTTCAAATTTATTTATAAAATTAATTCGCTTAATACAGGTATATTGGATCCGGTCAAGTAAATACGATCTTATTAGTTTGAGTATATTACCTCGTAAACCATAAGCTTCAATTTTTCAGCCAATATATTGTGATCTACATGGTCAAATGCCTGGGTCATGTCACAGAATATCCCACAAACCGGAATCTTTTTGTCCACATTACTAAGTATTATATTCAAAAAATCATAAATAGCTCTATTTATGGATTTTCCCTGTCTAAAACCTTTTTGCTCTTCTGCGAATAGATTAAAGATTTCCAAATACGAGTATATTTGCTTATATATATACTTTTCAATAATTTTAGAAAATACTGGTAAGAGAGCAATAGGTCTGTAACATTCCATATACTCGCGATTGTCCTTTTTAAATATTGGTTTTATTATTGATTTTTTTAATTTATCAGGATATACTCCATTACTTATACAAAGATTAATAATATGGCTAAGCGGTTTTGCTATGTTTTCTTTTACGAGTTTAATTATTTTAGTTGTTATGCCGTCATATCCTACACTATTACTATTTGCTAACAGATTGATAATTATTTTTACATCCGATGGTATACTTGGTCGCATAAACATTGATTCTCTGACTTTAAAAATGTATTTAGTCATCATTTTGTTACCATTTGACAATGGCATGACTTTATCAGCAAAATAATTATTGAAAGCATTTGCTATGTATTGAGGATTACTAATTATTTTATTATTACTTATTACTTTGTTAATATATTTGTTATCTTTTACTTTAGTTTTATTAATTATTGCCCAAGTTGTTTTTTGAATATTTTTCGATGTTTTTATAGAGTAAATATTTTGAGATCGTTGTGTTTGACTAATAACCTTCTTAAGAATACTATTATATTTTTTATATTTAAAGCGATTAAAATTATTAGGGTTCCGTCGGTATAACCAAAACAATTTTCTTTTATTTTTAGTGCATAATTTTATACCTTTGGATATCCATTTCAGCTTTTTTTGTGTTTTAAAAACTGTGATCTTAAAAGGAAAGCATAAGTCATAAAACAGTTTGAAAGTATCAAAAAAATAATCATATGCACGATTTGGGTCCTCGATAACATAAATTTCCGAAAATGTTAAGTTATTTAGGTAATATTTAAATTTTGACATATTTTCTACATTAAAATCACGATGTTTTGCGCGCCAGTAGTTCAAGTAGTTTTGTTGAGTCACTGGGATTTCTAAAAACTGTGAAGTGTGATCTGATAAAGTTAGGTCTATTATACTAGATTTGCACTTTTGTTTTATGTTGTGTATAAAATTGTCGATGCAAGAATTAGTTTGAAGTCTAGTAGGACTCTTTAGCTCAAATCTGAAATTATAATTATGCAGCAAGCACTCAAAGTCTAATGATACACAATTTTTATTTAAAATGTTAATGTTAAAGTCACCTGCGATTATAATGTTATTTGTGTCAGCTTTCTTGGAAACGTATTTAAGTATAAGTTCAAATTTCTCAAAAAATATTTTCAAGTTATCTTGTTTTGGTATTCTATATACACATACCACAATCATATGCAAGTTAATTAATTCTATCGCACAACATTCAATTAATCCTGAAATAGAGATACTTTTAATATAATCTAGGACTCGCCATTGATGTCCATTTTTTACTAAAATGCATGCACCACCTCTTTTAGAATTTCTACGACTAAAATATGTAGCTAAATTATAGTTGGGTATTGTTAAATGATTTTCCGAACCGGACAGCATAAAATGTTCGGATATACAAATGACGTCTATATTTATCTTATTAACTGATAGCTCGTCTAAACATATCATCAATTCATCCGCTTTATTCATGAGACCCGCTATATTCTGGTGCATGATATATAAGGTGTTATTAGTGAAAAAACTGCATGTTTTCATTCTTATCATAACTGTGGGTAGCACTATTGTTTATATTCCTGTTATGTATATTAATGTCAATTAAAAGTTGTTGAATGTCTCTAAATATTATATCCATACCATAATTGTTTATTATTCCTGATGTCTTATAAAATGTACTATAGTCATTTCTTAGGTTCTTATTAGAGTCCAGTATGAAGGCATGTTCATGTGTTAATATGTCAAGATACAGCAAATTGTTAAAATTTTCAACTCTCCAGTTAAACATATTTGAATGATATTTATTCTTATAAGTAGGTAAGCATATGATTATATTAGTATTAATTATTTCCTTGAGAGCATTACGAATATCGTGAATAAGTTTAAAGTAGTCATTGGTTGTAATAAAATCTTTACTGCCGATTTGTAATATACAGTAATCTGTCATAGTATAGTCTTTTAATTTATGCTTTAGACCATTTAGCATTTGATTTATACCACCATTCGTAAATAAATAATGACATATGCTGTACTCTTGTAGTCTTTTTTTAGCTATAAGATATGTACTGTTGTGCTTGTCGGTGCTAATGAGACAAATCTTATGTTTTAATTGGGTGCGTGCGCTTGCTTTGTTGTGCATTAAAGTTATGGAGTCATTTTTATTCTGTTGCCAAGTTCCAGATACATTATGAGCGTTTATAGTATTGGTAGTCAGTGTTTCAAGATTTTGTGATTGAACTTCTTGTCTTTGCTTATCAGCTAATTGTGATTTTAACTTTAATGGGCTGGATGTAGCTATTTCATATAACTTGTTTTTTTGCATTAATTCTTCGTTGTGTTCTTTTAAAGTGTTATTTTCTGACGACAGTAATTTGATTTTATCGTGTGCGTTATTAAGTTTAATCATTAAATTGTGAATTTGTTCTTCCAACTTTGCAACTACTTCCTTTTCATCATTTGCGCGATCAAATTCCTTTTCTATTGATTCATTTAAAGAGCTTGAATCAGAGATAGTACGTTTTCGTCGAAATGTAATATTATCGAGAAAATTCATTATGAAGAATCAAATATGGAGAAAATCACAATCAGAGATAACATGTATAAAATCTATATCGTGTATTTCGCCTTAGTATTCAACCGATTTTGAAGTTAGTGTTCTGGCAACACTAATGATGTTTAAAATGTCAATTTATTATCAGTAGAAACTGGAACGCGCCCGGTATCTTTCAACTTGTAGAATGACAATTTAAAAGTAGTGAAAATTAACGGTCAGAACAAATACAAAGATATTTTTATTACATTTCCAAACTGCAATTGCGTTATGTTTTTGTATTTAGAGTATGCCACGATGGTGTATTTATGCTATATAGTAGATCTCGTCGAAATATAAAAGTATTTGATGATTGTTTATATTATATTCATCGCAAAACTTACTTCATTTAATGAAGTACTTACAGACAGTACTCGAAGTCACCAATAGTTCTGCTGCACTGTTATTACTTTATTATCAAGTTAGGCACATATTCTCTTTTCGGATAGGCAGTTTAACAATATTATATTATTTATTTCACAGACTGATTGTTTACACTTTTGACGTTTTTTTATCGTATCAAGTATATCGTATATCGTATCAAGTTATGTCCATGAATGATACTGGTATTCAATTTCCTATGTCAATTGCGTACATTACCCGATTATTTTTCGAGAAAAATACTGTGGTGATACCGACACAAATTTTCTACTTAAATAAAACTATTTTCCTGCTATCTTCCTTTATAGTACAGCCGCTACATATAATATACTATATAGGTATTTAGGGTATAGGTTATTGATTGACGCTGTGTGGTACCATCTACAAATATTACCAACTCTTACTTAGCTCGTGGATGTCGTAAAAAACAACTAAGAGCATTATAACGACCTGGGCCAACTCCATCTCATGCTATTTGGTCAACAATTACATTCCCAAGGAGGGTTGACGTCTGGCAGGCGGCCGGTCATAAAACTATTGCCAATAACTTTTTCAATATGTACTATGAAAGAAAAAGTACACATTACATTGAACCCAAGTAATTGGGATAAGAGTAGGAGAATGATAATGATAATACTAGGTTATTGATAAAAACTTATTTTGCGAACGACAAAACGATAACTGTAAGTAGGACTTGAACACACATATACCAATTATTTTATTAGTTAGACAAGCGTGCGCGTCACGTGTGATATACAAATTCTCGCTCGTATTGTCTATCTTTACTGTGGACATTTCACGCACCACCGGCTTACCTTGTTCCGACTTAATAATTTACCAGTTAGACTTATATTAAAAGACACTTTGGTTATCATACGTAAGAACCATCACTCGTCTAATTATTATGACATTATCTATTCTTCTGCTTCTTCTTTTACAAGTAATTTTGATAAGATCAAAATTACTTGTGGTCCACGCAATATGTACTCGTATTGTACATATTATAAAAGTTATTGGCAATAGTATTATGACTGGCCGTCTGTCTGACGTCAACCCTCCTTGGGAATGTAATTGTTGACCAAACGGCATCAGGTGGAGTTGGCCCAGGTTGATATAAAGCCAATAGTGGTCTTCCACGACATCGACGAGCAAACTAAGGGTTGGCAGTATCCATTAAGCGCTACCACACAGCACACAAGTTTTCGCAATAGATATGGGTTCAAAAATCTCACGTCTGTTAATCATTATGTACGCATAATAAGTTTCTATGTATATATAGGAAAAAGAAAAGATGATATTTACGATAAATGGACACGCTTGTGTTTACAAAGAATTCAAAATGGCCGCTTACGAGATATTAAAATCTGAGAGCTGACCTAGTTCTTGAACACGTAATTGCATTTTGTATGTAATTGTTTTAATTATTACAATGTACCTAGTTTTTTAGTTATTTATTTTAATAATTAATTAAATCACTGATAACCTACAAAAGATTTTTGATTATTTAATCATGAATTATTCACTGGTTTTAATATTATTTTTACGTATTCTATCGCGTATGTATTTGATATCTAAATTTTCCGAACGTTTCATACACCTGTAAAGTGTACGAAACGTTGATGATCACACTAAAGTGTCTCACGTCTAACAAGTCATCGTTCTTACAGAAATTTATAACTACCCGCCGTATTACAGTATTAGTCATTAAATTTAGACCCATATTTTTGATACAAAGATTAGTAAAAATATTAATAAAAACTTTCTTTATCTTATCATAAAATTTAAGAAATAACCTAAGCTTTACTTGAGTTAAACAATTTCAATATTAAATAGTTCAATTTAGATTAGTTTAAGTTTTCATATCTGTCGGGCGTCCCGAAACGTATACGTTTTTATATAGTCTTTTAATATTTTTTTTACAGTACAAAGGAAATAATATTGCAGTGTGATTTAATAAACATACAATTTAATATATACAAATTACACCCAGACACAGGGTAACTAATCGTGAATCACACAATTATTGTACTGCGTGGGGAATCAAACCCATACGTGTCACGATAGGTCTGTATCTCAACAAATATCTGTGCAGCAATGATTAGTTATATTGAGATAGTATGATCATTACATCTGTGGCTGCAATAATTCCGTCTCCAAACGATAGCTGCATAACTGGAACCTTCACGCTCTGAATGCGTCAATATTTTCGTTACGAATCGATTTATCTGTTAATATTTTACTTTTCAAGATTTAATTGTTATAATACACGAGCTATAGATGGGATTTGAATAAATAAATATTCATCGATTTACTTTCACGTGTTACATGTGAAAATAATCTAGGATATTATTCATTATCATCATCATCATCACAGCTCATATATATCCCATTGTTAGGCTCGGGCCTCTTCCGTAATGGGAAGGAAACTAACCTACTACCGCGCTGGTCAGACGTGTTGGTATAGGATTTTGTTTAGTTTTCCTTCTTTTGCATAGATGTTAAATGCGTTTTATATCCCTTAGTCGCAGTGTTACGATCACCCACGAGCAAGACAGGGTGGTGAATTGTATTCTTACTCTTAAAATAAAATAGATTTTTAAATAAAAAAAAAAAACTTATTTTTATATTTTTTGATGGTAAAAATAATACATGATATTTAGAAATTTGTACATCGTGCAAAGTATTTCTTGTATAACAATCAAACAGACAATACTTTCCACGGTAGTTTTGTATCTTAATTTACGCCATCTGTGCAGTCAACCATATTACTTTCATGATCCGTCTTTAACAAGTTGTCTGACCAACAGTGTTCTATATGCTGCACTGCACTTCTTATTCCTCGCGTGTCATTACGCGGATATAACATGGAATATTCCAAGTATATAATATCTAACTCACGTTTCAATACAAACAATGAATCGCAAACAGACGGACAGACCTGTTATATATACGCATATCATACGACCGGACGTTCAACTCTTTACGTGTACATACTACAGATGTAAAATGCACCTTATTGGATTACATATAGGATTTGTTTTTGTTTGATATTATATAACAAGGTGTCTATGGTTAATTGTCGAGGTTTTGTGCTATTTTTAGAATGTGATAATTATAATTGTTAAATATTTTTCTATATACCAACCAATAGTTTTCTTTTGTCGTTTTTTTTATATCCCAAAACTGCAATAGATTGTGTGATCGATTTTTATTGTATCACAAAACTGTAATAGTTTTCTGTTATCGATTTTTTTTATATCCCAAAACTACAATAGTTTTCTGTTATCGGGTTTTTTATATCCCAAAACTACAATAGTTTTCTGTTATCGGTTTTTTTTATATCCCAAAACTACAATAGTTTTCTGTTATCGGGTTTTTTATATCCCTAAACTACAATAGTTTTCTGTTATCGATTTTTTTATATCCCAAAACTACAATGGTTTTCTGTTATCGGGTTTTTTATATCCCAAAACTACAATAGTTTTCTGTTATCGGGTTTTTTATATCCCAAAACTACAATAGTTTTCTGTTATCGGGTTTTTTATATCCCAAAACTACAATAGTTTTCTGTTATCGGTTTTTTTTATATCCCAAAACTATAATAGTTTTCTGTTATCGGGTTTCTTATATCCCAAAACTACAATAGTTTTCTGTTATCGGCTTTTTTTATATACCAAAACTACAATAATTTTCTGTTATCGGGTTTTTTATATCCCAAAACTACAATAGTTTTCTGTTATCGGCTTTTTTTATATCCCAAAACTACAATAGTTTTCTGTTATCGGGTTTTTTATATCCCAAAACTACAATAGTTTTCTGTTATCGGGTTTTTTATATCCCAAAACTACAATAGTTTTCTGTTATCGGGTTTTTTATATCCCAAAACTACAATAGTTTTCTGTTATCGGGTTTTTTATATCCCAAAACTACAATAGTTTTCTGTTATCGGGTTTTTTATATCCCAAAACTACAATAGTTCTCTCTTATCGGGTTTTTTATATCCCAAAACTACAATAGTTTTCTGTTATCGGGTTTTTTATATCCCAAAACTACAATAGTTTTCTGTTATCGGGTTTTTTATATCCCAAAACTACAATAGTTTTCTGTTATCGGGTTTTTTATATCCCAAAACTACAATAGTTTTCTGTTATCGGTTTTTTTTTATATCCCAAAACTACAATCGTTTTTTTTAACTGATTTTTATACTCCAAAACTACAGTAGTCTTCTTTTATCGGTTTTCTTAGATACTAAAATCATAAGAGTTTTTTTTTACATGTAAAGCTATCGATAATTGATGCTACACTAATATATTTAATAATCCCGGAAAGTCATCGATGTAGCTCGTCGAACACAAGACCTGTGCCTAGCACACCATTGGCTACTCATTCGGCTAAAAAATGATATTATACACCAATCCGTTTTACCAGCGTGGTATAGTAGGTCAATTTTCCTTCTATTGAGGAGGAGTCACGAGCCTAGCGGTGGAACGTATGTGACCTGAGACGATGATGATGATCTGGCTGGTTGCATACCATAGGCTCATGACGTAACGGAGATCAGGGGGTGATGAATTGTATTATTACTCTGTCACCACACCGAAGAAACTAGAAACTGCCATATGGACTTTTGTTTGAAATGAAACGCTGTAATCCCTACATTTAACAAGCAGTTTGGCGGTTGTTTTTATGTCTTTATTTTTAATTATTAATTCAGTCAATATTACGGTCACGCTTCCTACTCGATTTTAGTTTCATTATTTCAATCTTTCTTTGTTTTACGTAAACATCATGCCCCGTTTTGATTTCCGCGTATTTACAAAATTTATATATACATATATAACTTACCTTGAAATCTTTTAATTGTTATATAATTATATTATAATTAATTATTTATAATAGTTCATAACATTATTAGCAATTATTTTTTTTACTATCAACATTGAACGCTAGTTCTAGACTAGCGTTCACTGTAGTATGTAAGATCTAGTCTTATTAATTAAAAATCATCAGCGCTGGACTCGAGCCTCCTACACAATGGGAGGGCAATTGACCTACTATCACGCTGGTCAGACGTGGTATAGGGTTTTATATAGTTTTATAAGAGTGTTGCTTCCTTACATATATGTTATAGACGTTTCATATCCCTTAGTCGTCTCTTACGATCACCCACGCATAAAATAGGGGGTGGTGAATTGTATCATATTACTACCCCGTCAACACACAGAAACGTTAAATAAAACTTATACTAGCAAAAAGCTTTGTGAAGACTCGCGTAGTTTTTCTAACGGCTAATAATTTTCAAGACAGTTTTTTAAAATTTCGTTCTGTGCCAGCGATGTTAACTCTTTGGTTTTATAGTAGATGGCGTTAGTTGTACAATACCATTATATCCAATGAATACGATATTGTTAATGTTAAATTTTTAACGGTCCTATTTTATTTGACAGTTAACACATCTAGATATAAAGTTAAATTACTATGTTAAGGGACAAATCTATAGACGTGATAGATTTTCAGTAAAGTGTACCACAAAAATGCTCAGGTTGTGGGACACTATTAGGGTTCGCCCTGATAACTTTTTCTCTGTACGATTATTCTTTAAATTAAATTATTCATTAAAATGCAACTTTTTTAATCATTTTTAAAATATTCTTGATGTTATGACGATCAAATGCTCTAATGATAACTCTTTTTTTTGCCTCGGTTGACATCACAACTCCAGTTTCAGAACAATAGCTTGTGGATCTCGTAAAGAACTGTTCTCCTTGGTGATTGAATCTATAACTCTCAGCATCAGAGATCGGTACCGAAATGACTTGTTCACATCATTCTAGTCGCAGTCGTGTTTTGATCTGTTTAATTTACTAGCTGACCCGCGCGACTTCATCTGCTTCACATAGGAGTGAGAAAGGATTAGAATGAGACAGTAGTATGCATTTTTAACTCTTTAAAAAATCCTCGGTTTTGCAACATTTCTCATTATTACTCCGCTCTTATTAGTCGTAGCGAGGTGTTATATAGCCTATAACCTTCCTCGATAAATAGTTTATCAATCACTAAAAGAATTATTCAATTCGAAGCAGTAGTTACTGAGATTAGCGCGTACAACTAAACAAACTCTTCAACTTTATAATATTAAGTATAGATTGAAGTAATTTAAAATAAAATGTAAAATTGATAATAAAGTATACGCGCAGTGTTTTTACATAATAATAAAAATTTTCATCACCTCTTTTGCCCGTGCTGTCGTAAAAATGAACTAAGGGGTGTGATATGCATATAATATCTATGCAAGTGAAGGGAAACTCTAAATGAAACCATATATCAACAGATCTGACCGGCGTGGTAGATAAACTTCTCATTTATTGTGGAGGAGGCCCTAATCTAACAATGGGTCTTATATGGACTGAGATGATGATGATTCAACATGGAAATATAAAGTAGTACTCCACGATCGATAGTCCTACATTGAATCAGCAAATAATATTGGACATTTAATACGTAAAAGTTGGATACAGAAATAGAAAGTATCACGCTTGACCGAATTGTAATGACCACATTTCTATTTGTTGTCGTGTGTAGTGACACCATTGCTGGTGGGTAAGTGGGAGATATCGTTCTTGATTTGACACTTTACGTACGTGGTTAATTAATTTACATACAAATCAATATTCAGTATTGCCGCGTTACGATCTGGTGGTAGCTCTTATTAGATGTATAAAGAAAACCTAACCTGTTAAGTGCTAAAGCTCATTAATTTGTATAACAGGGTCGTGTCATCATTTAATACATTTCTAACTGAAAAGTTAGAGTATTAAATCGGTACAATGTGTAATCGTTGTCCGCTAGATGTCGCACGTCTCCCATAAAAACGAGAAAAGCGAGCCACAATTTGATTGACATAAGACAGTTCACACTTATCTAAGTGGTAGGAGACGATTGGAACGGATTTCCAATAGGCGTGGGTTCGAGTCTCACGTGTGATAATCATTTTTCGCTCGTAATCAAGTTTTTATAAATAACCCAGCATATTAAATGCTGCAGTAATTTGACGTATTAGATTTGTTAAATTAATAAATATTCTCAATAATAATAATTACTATAAATTTAATGTTTAGTAATAACTGATCAAAAACAATATATTTTGCTTTTAAAGGAATACTTTTTGTACTGACAATGGATTTGTATCAAAGATGTGGGTAAAAATCTAATAAATAATATTGCGGCAATAACGATGACTTGTTGGACGTGAGACACCTTAAGCTTCCCGTGACAACTCTCTCTCTACTAATGAAATGATTCTTGTTTTACGAGGGAACTTAGAAATATACAATTTGTAGATCGCACAAAGTGTTGTCCTACGTGTGAATCGAATCCACAACACTGACACTGTAGTGGTCGGTATTAATTGTCCATTTGTGCAGTCATTTATGAATCATTATGTGCATAAATCAAGTAACTTCGCTAATATCACTAATAAGGTATATATTGTCTGACCCACTAGATAATGTTCAACAATCGTATCGCCCACGTATCACATAAAACGGTAAAATTATTATAATTTTTACCGTTCAATGTTCTTTGAGTTATAAATAGATTTTGAATTAATTTCTACTATAATGATTATTAATATTTACGCGAGTATTATGAAATGTGAAATGAAACTGTTTTTACGGGTTTCATTGCGTTTTGTTTGATTTTTAATTTAAAAACGTTTCGAACACTTTTAAACGTGTATGGCATTAGAAGTTTGCCCGTAAAAATAATAAAGAAATCTAAAACCTGTGAAAATAGTTTGATTTCTAATGTAGGTCCTCCCGTAAAATTAAATTAATAAAGAGATAAATGCCGTAAAAATAGTTTAATTTTTGTTTTTTTTTTATCGCCCTTGGCCACCAAATGAATTATGAGCGACATACCTGATGGTAAGTGATGAATGACGCTCATGAACGTCAGTAACACGAAGTTCGCAGTCAAGTTGTTGACTCTATGGGGTCGGGCGCCGCTTCTTCTGTCGCCCCAGACGGATTTAGAGGGACGTGACCACTCCATAGCCAGCCGCAAAAAAAAAGAAAAAAAAAGCGTGACACTAACACTAAAGAAAATGCATTTAGCATTGTTTTCCTAAATTTATACGACTTGTAATAATAATAACGGAAAAACCATAATAATAGCGAGACCAACCATTGCGGCGAAACCGTCGTCGCACGGCTCTATAATCCTAGCCAGTTACGCCACACCACCACAGCCAGTTACGGTCACCATAAATAAAATAAGTTTAGCAGTTAAAAATAAGCGTATGCATTTACGTATTACGTATTCACCTGTAAAGATCGACAATAAGAGATAAATTAATGAAAAACCAGTATCCAAAAAGGTTGATATTGGTAGATGAAAGCATAAATTAACAAAAAAATATAAATAAATTCCTATATGAATGATATAAAAAATTCGCATACGAACATTCCGAAGTATATTCATATTATATGTAGGTACAAGGAAAGTAGAATACATCAAGGTCGGCCGGTATAAATATTTCCTTACTAAAAGCTTCCTCTTCGAATGTTTTCATTAATAATACATAAATCTCGCTTACAATGCGAGAATTATTTATTTTATTAATATTTTTTTTCATTTTCGTTGTGATGCGATCTGGCCCTTGCGTGTCTGCTGATTCGGATGATTCCTTGCGAGACGCTCTCTCGCCTTCAGCATACCTCACCTTGCCTTCCTTCTCTCTACCATCCCCGCACAATGCTGCAATTATTTTATCTGCCGCGACTTTATTTCACTATAACTAATGATAATTAAATCTTATAATAAAGTGTAAAGGACAAAAATATTCAAAATTAAATTACTTTTAATAATTTAAATAATAAACTTTTTTAATTAGATATATATTAAATTATCATTGATTCTAAACATACGCATAACTTTTTATCAAAATTTTAAATACAGTGTTTGCTGTGAGCTATCGATAGGATAGCTTGCTTATCCGTGTGGTGACAGATTATTCGTATGGTGATGGAGAAAGAATACAATTCACCACCCCCCATCTTACCCGTGGGTGATGGTAAGAGACGATTAAAAGATATAAAACGCATAGAACATATAGATGTAGAGTGTGTATGCAAGACAAAGAAAACTCGAAACAGAATCCTATGTCAAGTCCGTTTGATCACCGTGATATAGTAGGTCAATTGCCCTCCCATTATGGAGGAGGCGCGAGCCCAACAGTGGGACATATATGAGCTGAGATAATAAGTTATTCTTAAGAGAAGATGTATGCTGTCGCGAACATTAACTTTAGTTGCAAGCGGGATATTAATTTTACTTTGGTTTATAATTTCCAATTGCATCCCGCCGATTTCTCGTTCTCTTAGAAATTATAATAGCAGAAATGAAATTAAAACGCGATATAATCCGTAAGAATAGTTTTTTTTTCTACCGTCATTACATATTTTTACGCCATAATTAACAAAATCAATACTGAAAAAAATTGTTTATATTTCAAACATTGTAACACAATGTATGTATGTATTTACAATTATGTAATAACGAAGACTAATTTAATATAATTTTCGTAAACAATTTAGTCATTAATTCGGTTAGATTTTTTTATAGTTACCTTAGCGTGTCAAGGTGGATATCATTTAGAATTATATTCTCGAATAACACTTTATCTATATGTATAAATAAGTTGGTTGATTGACTCAACAAGCTAAAACTATTACCACTGAAGATATGACTGAGTTCCGGTGGCCCGCTCGCACGGCGTCGAGATCTCGTAGGGCGGGTTACGGGGCGTGATGACACCATAGCTCGCTTCTAAAAAAAAACCGATACTATTAAAACTCATCATTCTGTTATCCCAATTACTTGTTGACACAATATGTACTCTTGATCGTATATACTACAAAAGTTATTGGCAGCAGTTTTATGATCGGCCCCCTGTCTGACATCAACACTCCTTGTGAATGTTATTGTTGATCAGAAGGCATCAGATAGAGTTGGCCCACGTCGATATAAAGCTCGTTAGTCTTAATCTGGATGAACTCCATCTGATGCCGTCTGTTTAACAATTACATTCCCAAGGAGGATTGAAGGCAGACAGGCGGTCGCTCATAAAACTATTGCCAATAACTTTTGCAATATGTATGACGGAAGCGGACTGCATACTGCATCGACCACAAGTAATTGTGATTAGAGCAGAATGCTGATGATGTGTTGAGATCCAAAACTTTTCTAAACTAATATATGGACGAAAAACGAAAAAAATAAACACAAATTTTATCAAACTGTCCAAATTGCTAATAACGTTTCGTTTAAAGTAAAATCTTCACAATAATTATATTTAAGTAAGGCTCATAACATCCCGTTATTTAAATTTAATGAAACATTAAAATATTATACAATTGTGTTTTATTGCAATGATATAATGATAGGGTACAAGTTTGATGTATTTATAATTTATTTCATAAAAAATGTTGTATGTCGTAATTTAAGAAAATATTTTAACAATACCGCGTCAATTGCATTTGATACGCCAATATTAGATATATGCTGTTTAGTGACGGACTAAGAACACAATTCACCAAAATATCTTGCACGTGGATGCCGTAAAAGACCGACTGAGAAGAGATGATGACGATGAGAAGGAACACTCGAAATAAAACCCTATAGCAACACCAGCGTTATATATAGAAAAATCTTTGGTGTACTTCACAAACATAAACATACGACTGCACAGATGGCGTAGTAGTTAAGATCGATCTTCAGTACCAGTGCTGTGGGTTCGATTCCTATGCAGGACATCACTTTGTGGATCGCACACTTCTGAGTCTGGGTGTAATTTGTCTGCGTTAATTGTATGTTTTGTAAAGTCCCCCGCAATACAAGCATTATTTCCTTAGCGCAGGGTGGTGTCTTAACTAAGGTGGGTCCATGGGGTTGCGCGGCGCGTCTTTTGGCGCCTCGGATCGATTTGTCGGGGCGCGACCACATCCATGGTCCACCCTGCGGGGAAAAAAAAAAGGTTTGGTGTCTTATAAAAAAAAAATACAATTAACAGACACAAATTACACACAGACTCGGAACAATAAATTGCATACACAAAGTATCATTCTAAATCGAACCGACGACCTAACGAGATAGGTCTTTACCTTAACCAATACCCCAACTATGTAGTCATTGAATAACATATAATTAAAGGAGTATATCATCATTATCTCAGCTCATATATGTCCCACTGTTGGGCTCGAGCCTCCTCCATAATGGAAGGGAAACTGACCTACTATACCACACTGGTTAGACGTGTTGGTATAGGGTTTTGTTTCGAGTTTTCCTTCTTCTTACATATATGTTATATGCGTTTTATAGCCCTTAGTCGTCTCGTACGATCACCCATGGGTAAGATAGGGGGTGGCGAAATGTATTCTTACTCCGTCACCACACGGATAAAGTAGAAATAAGTATATACCACACGTATACCGTGTCACTCCATGGCCGTGTCAAGTTTTACAATAATTTCCTTATATATATATATCGTATAAGATTACTTTATCTTTATAGAATAATATTGACCTCATGCTTACGGTTCAAGTACGAGTACGTTATAACGTCGGCAGGTAGTACTTGTACAAAGTACAAGGTTATATGTCATATTGTACTTGGTTAATGGTGGGACGATTTTGTAAATTTAACTCATCATCATTATCATAATTAATTATGATTTCAAATATACGAAGGTTCTTCGTTTTAGGCCTTCTCTATATTGAGAGTGAAATAGATTTATTATACCACGCTGGTCAAACGGGTTGGTAGGGTTGGTTGGATAGGGTTTTATCTGTGTGCGTTTTTTAATCGTATTTTACGATATTCATGGGTACGATTGAAGTACATACATACATACATACCATCACGCTATGTCCCTTGCAGGGTAGGCAGAGAGAACAGAGTGCCAGAGAACTATATCCTTGCATACTTCACTCGCTTCCTCAACATTCATAATTCTCATCATACACGCTCGCCGGTTTCGGAGACTCTTGACTCCACCTTCCTTCAGTACATGACCGATCTGGTCTAGGTAGGTGAGTCTCGGTCTCGCCCGGTACCTACGTCCTTCCACTTTCGCATTGTATATCTCCTTAACCAGACGTATTGAAGTATTTAGACCCACGATTGAATTAGAGAATTGTACATTTACTCCGCTGAATTGTAAAAATATTAAAAAAAAAATGGAATCGCCATCGTCATCTACCGGGTCCAATGTTTTAATCTAAATGATTCTTAAATCCAACTGAACGCACAAAAATTTCATCAATATCGCTCCAGCTGTTTAGTGAGTATAAGTGCAGTCATATGACTGACATATACATACGTACAGAAGTATTATGTATATAAAAATAATGTCCCTCCCATTACGGGCGAAGTATCTTATTATTAATGGAAATTAATTATAAAGAAGATGAATTTAAAACTTTGTTTTATTCTTCAGTATTTCTTAAGATTATTTTTCTTATACTTTCAGAGTGCCACCTCACAGTCGAAGCATGCCGCGCGGTTCCTCCGTCTCGCCATGGCTTCCATCATGGACATACTTAAGATCAAACCGTTTGTCGAGGTCTCTGTCGGTCAGCTGCTCTGGGGTTACGAGGATCCACTCCTGAAGCTTGCGAAAGACGTGGTGCCTAAAGAACAGAAGCTTCCTTATGAAGAATTTGGATTATTCTATGGGGTTTGTATATAGATAATTTATTTATGTAAAAACTAGCTTCTACCCGCGTAAAAGGTTACTTTCCTAATGTTTTTCATCCCCTATTTTTATTTTACCCCTAAAGAGTAAATGTTTACAACATGTTAATGTCATATTTATTTATATCTAATCTATAGCCTAAAAATAAGTTTCAAGCTTCTGGTTTTAAAAATGACCGTACTTCCTTACAACTTTTCATCCCCCCTTTACAACATTTTTTTTGCATTAAAAATTAGCCTATGTCCTTTATCAGGCTTTAGACTGTGTACCAAAGTTAATTTAAATCGGTTCAGTAGTTTTGGGCGTGAAAGAGCGACAGACAGACAGAGTTACTTTACAATAGATTTTTATGTAAAAATATCCATTGTAACCATAAAATTTAATAATTATTAATAATCAAATTTACAGAAAAATGGCACATCTAGCGACGTAGTGACGATGTTCACGGGCGCCACGGACATGACCCAATACGGTATCATAGACCGCTACAACATGAGAGACAAGCTGCAGCACTGGACCACGGACCAGTGCAACAGCCTCGCCGGCTCCGACGGATCTATCTTCCCCCCTCACATCACCAAGAACGACACACTATTTGTTTACGACAAGGATCTTTGCAGACTGCTGCCCTTGAAGTAAGTGATCTAAATAGTAGTTGCAGGTTCGAAGTCCCATCTAGAACAATTCTTTATGTGAATCACAAATGACAGTTCCGAATCTGTTTATTGTTAATTCTTTTCGTTTTTTTGTTGTTTGTAAAGTCACGTCACAATACAAGGATTATGTCCTTAATATAAAATTTTGTCATTTTAAAAGATGAAGAAATAAACTCCCGTAATTTATATTAAGAGCCAGAGAAATTCAGATAAATGGAACTTAAAGTAACCGATCAACGATATTAATACGTTACTGCAGCGGCCAGCAAAAGAGGCATCGGTGGATGAACGTGTAAATGTGGGCCGAGGCGAAGCCGAGGCACAGGTGTAGTTGGTCCATTTATGAAATAGACTCCAAGTCCAAAAATAGGTGTTATATAGGTTATGGTGATGATTTAGTTTTTGAATGAGCAAAACGATACGTATGAGATGTTTTTCATGAAATTAAATAAGTTTCCTGAATATATTTTTATTTTTCCAGATTCCTGAAGGAGGTTCAATCAGCCGGTATCGAGGGTTACCGGTTCACACCCCCGGAGGACGTGTTCGCAAATGACGAGCACAATCGGTGCTTCTGCCCTGCCGGTCCACCTTGCGCACCTAACGGGCTCTTCAACGTGTCGCTCTGCCAGTACGGTGAGTAACACTTAACATAAGGAAAGCGTTTTGTATTTATTACAACAATCTATTTTATTTACTTAAACCAATTCTATATTTACCCATAGGTACATCCTACATTTACTCACAAGGTCATCCTACATTTACCCATGAAAAAAATCTTAATACCAAAATATAGGGTTGCACTAAAATTGTATTGACTGATGTCTGATGTTTACGCGAGTGTTACACGTTTGAAATAATAAATTACAGATATAAATAAAACTACTTTTACGGATTCTATCGCGTTTGTATTTGATTTATAATTTCCCGACGTTTCCAACACTTTACAGTGATCATGGTCACGGGAGGACTGAGGTGTCTTACGTCCAATACGTCATTGTTATTACAGAAATTTATAGAGTAGATATAATTTTTCGAGAAATTAAAAATCAAATACAAACGCGATAGAATCCGTAAAAGTAGTTTTATTTCAATTGTATAGTGCTCTTATATAAATAATTAGAATTGATTTAAAAAAACAAAAACACAGTCTGGCTCACTTGTGGTTTTTTTGAAGTCCATCCTGATTTTTGCTTGTAAAATTAATTTGACTAAATTATACGTAAATTAGGCATCACATCTTTAATTTGGATAGAAAACTGTGATTCTCTCAAGAATATCCACATTTTATTTAGAAAATCTAATTAAATACATTTTTTTAAATATAAATTTTCGTTGACAGACTCGCCAATCATGCTATCATTCCCCCACTTCTATCTGGCGGACCCCAGCTTAAGAGAAAGAGTGGAAGGCATCTCAGAGCCCGTGCCTGAAGATCACAGGCTGTTCATCGACGTCCAACCGGTTAGTATCATCGCTATCATCGTAGAAGGTTAAGACTCAAACTCACATCTATTCGTTACAACCGACTTACCAATTAGACCAGTGTGGATAGATACGTCATCATCTCCCTGCTCTTATCACAATTACTTGTGGTCGATGCAATATATACTCGTCATCCATCATACATATTGCCGAAGTTACTGGCAATAGCTTTATGACCGGCCGCCTGTCTGACGTCAACCCTCCTTGGGAATGTAATTGTTGACCAAACGGCACCAGGTGTAATTGGCTCAGGTCGATATAAAGCTCTTAGTCGTCTTTTACCACATCCACGAGCAAAGTAAGGGTTGGTAGTATTCGTAGCGGTTACCAAGCATTCCTTAGGGATTCTTTAAGATTCGGAGGTAAATTGACAACTCGAACGCCCGAGGATTGGGTACAGGGGTTTTCTTTTGAAGTTCTCCTTCTGTTGCGATGATGCTATCTGCTTACGTTCCTTAGTCATCATTTAATGGTAAGAGAATGTTTGGTGGCGAGTGTCTTCTACGTCACCACTCGGAAAACGAATTATTTGATTGGTGAGTTTCTTGCCGGATCTTCTCAGTAGTGGTCTAGTTCCGATCCGGTGGTAGTTTATTGCATTAAATTAATATATTAATACTGACAATATTTAAGTGCCCTCGCAGGGTTTATATATAATAAATGAATTTGAATTTTGGCAAATAATAATGAAATATCATAACTATAGTCTATCTAATCTAAGAAGTGCACTTTGACAGCTGTCAGAGTAAGTTGTCTAGGTATGTGAACCAAATAATCGCTATCGAAAATATCCGATTTTGATGAGAAATCGATATTAATTTTTTGTAATTAATAATCGGTTTATTTTTTATTTTTCAAAAAGGAGATGAAATATTAAGTGCTAAATTAACACTAAACAAATTTAATTATTTCATCGTAAAATCTATTCATCATATTTAGTAGGATTAGGTTAAGTAAGAACACAAACTGGATTTGAAAATAGCTATTTGTTCAGAATCATTAGTATTACTTGAATTATCACCGTCGCGAACATTAATAATTATATCCTTATCAATAAAATTGTCGAAACGTACATCTCTGTCAAAATCTACATTCGATTAAATATATTAATCTAATATTTTTACCGATCATTTAGATATTCGTGAATTGGAAGTTGTCAAGCACTACTGTTTAGAACGTTATGACGTGATATTGTAAGGTCGTCCATAATAATTACTATTTACAATGTTATTTTAATTTTAAATTAGTTTTACGAGTTTCAATATTACATTATTGTACAAGAAACTCACCCGCAATGTTAATTATGTAAATAACTTAATATTTCTTTAAAATTTTAGATTTATTGTTTGCAATCATGTGTATACGTTTGACCAAGGTTATTGTGTATTAAAAAATGCGAAATGTCAAAATGCACTTCTTAGATTAGATGAACTATATAATATTTTTATAGTCAATAACTTGATTTAAATAATAAAATACTTGTAACACAGAAATATACTGAACAAATAACACTAATCGGTATTGGTGTCATTGACGTTTTATTTTTTGACATTTTATAATTTAAAAATGGTTCGCTGGTCGACATCCGGCTCGAAGGACCATTTTGCTAATATTATTTTATTCGTCTTCCATAATAGGATGGATATTAAACTATTAGTATCACAGTGATCAAACCGATTAGTAAAGGTTGTTTTACATACATACATATCATATACGATAATAATGCATTTTACACTTCTTAGTCGTCTTTTACGATAGCCTCGAGCATGATAAGGGGTGGTGAATTGTATTAATTATCGAACATTTGGATATCTATTATGGTTATTATAAAAATACGTGCGATCAGTTCGAAGCCTTCATTGAAATACAAAAAATATAGAATTTCTTTCATAGACAATTCGTATGTCCTGTGCATTCCAAACAGCGACCGAATTATAATTTATCACGGCTCATCTCATTTTAACTCAACAGGAGATGGGTATCGCGATGCGTGCAAGGGCGCGCATCCAGATCAATCTGGCTGTCTCCCAGGTGGTAGACATCAAGCAAGTAGCCAACTTCCCAGACATCGTTTTTCCAATACTCTGGTTCGAAGAGGTAAGTCAATCCTTTATATACTTTTCTATCAGTGTACTGCTAGTGACGCGTAGAATATGGAAGGAAGATTCAACCGCTGTGATGAGATCAGGTATTTATCATTCCCGAGCGACATCAACGCAAGACGCAAGGATCTTATTGGTTTACGTTATTCAAAATCATCATTCTCCTACTCTTATCCCAATTACTTGGGGTCGATACAATATGTACTCTTCTTTCATAGTACATATTGTAAAAGTTATTGGCAATAGTTTTATGACCGGCCGCCTTTATGACAGGCAGTGCAGTCGAGTCTTTAGTGCTTTTAGTGGCAGACCAGCAAGCAGCACACCTGATGGTAAGTGTCACAGCCGCCCATGGACCTTTGCAATACCAAGGGTACAGCTAGGCCGCTGCCTACCAATAAAAATCCCAAACACACCCAGAAAGTTGGGCTTCCGTTTCTCTCGCTCACCAAACGAAGTGCAATAGTACATCGCCATTACTCAGAAGTCGATCTTCTGCTCAGTGTGGTACTACCCCGGACGGACCGGCCCGCGGCTGTAGACAGAGAACTGTCAACAGCGTGGTCCTACCACTAAATTATGTAATACTAGCTTCTGCCCGCGGCTTCGCCCGCGTAAAAGGTTACTTTCCTAAAGTTTTTGATCCCCTATTTTTATTTTTGACCGTCGGTAATACAGTGCAACGGTATTAAAATACTCAGGGTTGGAACTTCATTACTGGACTGCTAGATGGCGTTGAAGAAGCTAGATTTTGAGATTTTATGACAAACAATTTTTTTATTTATCATATAAAAAAATATGATTTTTTTTAATAAAAGGTATCCTATGTTACTTTTAATACCTCCAAGAATATGTGTACAATGTTTCATGATGATCGGTTGAGTAGTTTTAGCGTGAAAGCGTAACAAACAAACTTACATTCACATTTATATATTAGTAGGGATATATTCTATCAGTGTTGCTTATAAAACGATGAAGATATATAATTGGTGATAACAGCAAGATGATGATGATTACTTCGAACAGTACACGGAATCGTTAATTTATTTAATTTCATATATGATTTCAGGGAATCGACCAGCTTCCCGATCAGGTGACGTCCCTACTCCGGCTCGCCACCAAAGTGCCACCCATCGCCCGCTCAACGCTGGGCTGGGGATTATCGGCATTGGGGATCCTACTCATCCTATTGGCAGTCACATGCCTTATAAGGTAATAAATAATTCTTTGCTTCTACACAGTGGCGGACTTCGGAGCTGGTCAGGGGAAACCTCCAAATCACGAGATGCACGTCGGGATTTGTAAACGTTTCAAAATTGCCAAAATAATCAAAATATATATATATCATGGTCATGTGTTTTGCAGTGCTATTATTGCTCTTATGACGATATTCAAGCCATATTCATATCTTTCAGCCATATCATCTATTATCATCTATTCATTCATATCTTTCAGCCGTAATTTCTAATACTCTGTACCTTCGGCTAGACGCTGCGAGGACCGCCATTGAGTCAAAATCCGAGTGCTTAGTCCGCCACTGCTTCTAGAATTAAGAGGCAAAGAAATTAATTAAACAATAAATTCTCAGGTCCTCCCACCGCCAAAGCACCCTCAGACTCGAAGGTCACGTGGTAGCAAAACCACCACCAAGCAAAACTCCTAGCAAGGAGAACGGCTACGAACTGAATAGCAGGAGATAATGAAAATATATACTAAATTGTAATAGCTGTAACAATTTCTGAACGGCCTGATAACTAACTAGGTTCAAATAATATTGCCTAATTAAATTGAGGGTCTGAAATATATAAGGCTTGGAAATAATAATATAATAGTCTAAAGGAGCAAAAAATATATGAATAGAAATAGGAACAAATAAAGAAACCATAGATTCTAAAATCACTTTAACAATAGGATATAAATAACAAAGTATTTGGTCGATTTTATTTGAGGTCTGCTGATATGTAGTGACACAACAGAAAAAAAATACAGTAATAGTAAAATATTTTCTCTTATAAATAATTTGCTAATAATAAGAATTAAATTCGGTGTCATTTTTAATCTGGTAACACTGGTTTAAATTGACGCAAGTCGTTTGGAAACCGCGTGAATACTATTTATATAACATTAATGTTTGAAAAATCAAAAGATTGCAAATTTCGTGATCAACTTTTAATTTCAATATAACAAAATTATATCTTTATTTTCGCATTGAAATTGTGACAAATACTAATGACTATAATATGTGACAAAAATTATGTAAAAAGAGACGTAAAATTACAGCAATGTGATTGTTTCTGTGTAACTAATACTATATAATATATATTAGGTATATAGTGAAATTTCTAATATTGTGCAAATATGCAGGCCCAAATATTACACATTTCTGAAATATATAGAATGAAGGTGATTTTTTAATCTAGAAAGTCTTGATAAAACCTTTATCTAAAGCGACCCTCAAATTTAAGGTTCAAAATGTTATTTTACAACAATAGCTATAATAAGTATAAACAAATTTGGAGATTTTTGAATTAAAGATATATTTTTGAACTCTAGAAATAATTATCTGCTGCTCAGAAATTGGCTTTAAAATACTGTCTTAAGACTATAACAAGTTTGTGTTGTGTAGTTAATAATAATATATTAATGGTGAAATAATTCATCAACATCAGAATCATCAAGATTTTTAAATACACAATACAATAAATAAATACTGACAATACCTTTTTAGTTGTTATTTAAGCTTTTTTTATAATCTGTAGTCACAAAGTATTTTAATCTGTATCACAATTATATGTTGCCAGACCATAAAAAAAATATATTCTAAATGGCGACGAACGTGTCTTAAGGCAGTAATACTATTACGTAATTATTGATTCTGACGTAATTTAAGATTTTGGTGATGTAAATAAATATAATACTGTATTGATACATTACTGCCCATCTATAGACATTTAATTATACTAAGTATGTGATATACACACCATTACAGAAAACTAACAATTAACGAAAATAAGAACGAAATTAGGCGTAGTCATAGAATCGTTACGACAGAGATTTATACAATCTCTAATAATTTAAAATGAAACTACTTTTACTGATTTTATTACATTTGTATTTGTTTTTCAATTTCGCGACGTTTCGAACACTTCAATGTTCATGGTCACGGGAGTACGAGTCCTCATAGGGAGTAGTACTCTCGTCACCATGAACATTAAAGTGTTCACGGGAGTACGAGTCCCCCATGACCAAAAAGACTGAAAAATCAAATACAAAAGTAATAAAAATCGTAAATATAGTTTTATTTCAAATGAAAACAATTACTCTATTCATTTCAAAATAGCCTGTCAATTACTTAAACGGCAAAGGGAACTCTCTATGAGCTTATTTAGACTACAATTATAATTGTGAAATAATCTCAACATAAAAAAATGTTTTTTAATAAGCTTAACATTTACGTATAATATCTAATTAAAAAGTATAATATATGTATTTGCGTCATCAAAATAATTATATCCTAATCATAATATTAGCAATGGAGATATTGGCACAACGAATTAGGTAGACATTTATTTTTTTATTTTCCTCTTTTTTTTAACGACTTGTCAACAACTTGCAACTTTCGCTATGGGTATTTGACGATTAAAACGCCATTTTAATATGACGCTATGACTTTATTAACAATTCGTACTTAATTATGTGAGCTTTGGTGCTTAGTTTAAACATGACTGACTGTTTTAACAAATTAAAATATCATATAGTCTTTGACGGCAGTCTAAATACGGTGCGCTATGAATCTCAAATACATTTGATATTTAAATAAAAATATCATTTTAAATACTTTACAATTTATCAATTACTATTATATATTAACTTGAATTTTGCTGTAATGAAATGCTTTACTTTAGAATATTGACATTTTGAATTTAAAACGACTTATGACTTGACCATTTGTCATTAACTCTGCTGCTTAAAATAATGGGACATTTCGAGCCCATATAGTCCGTGGTTATACAAAGAAACGTACATTAGTAGAACTTATTATCTTGTGCCTTAAAGAACATATGCAAAATAGGGAGGCAATTAGCCCATTACCTCTTATTGGCGAAATTACTTGGTTCTATTGACGAATAGGGTTTTGTTACATGTTATTTACCCCTGTCACGCGGAAAAAGAGTCTTTATAAAACTTACTCCGTCGGCACAAGAAAAAAATTGTAATTATCTTTTATATTATTAAAGATTGAATAAGTGGATCATTATTGAAGTAAAAACTTCTTTATTCGCATTCTCTATGCACTTTTTTTGTGCATATTAAATGATATTGAGCCGTCACGCTCGGCTCTGTAACGCTCGTTTCAATAAAGTCCACTAAGAGAGCATTTTAGAACACAATACAAATGACAATCAGTTAAAGCAAAATTTACAAAAGTAATTTATCCATAATTATAATTATAAACATTGTAAATATCATTACTTTATGTATATAAAACAATAAAATAATATTTTATATTTTTAAACTCACCTGATGACATCTAATTTTATATCAAGCTACGTAATATTTATTTACAATATAATTTTACTCACAATTTTATAATTAAATATGAAAAGCAATAACAAAACGCGGATGTCGTTTTAAATTCAAAACGCTAATGTCCTTTATAACAATGGTGTCTATGATTGTGATAATATATATTATTTGAATTTGTAATTCGTATAATAAAAAGCGTTAAACAAATTTATATTTGATTTGATAATTATAAATGACATTTTTACACAATTTGACCACTGGACTGCTTTTTCAATCTATATGTATATTTGGTTTTTAGGTTGTTAATTTGCGCGGT
The DNA here is from genome assembly GCA_905163515.2 of Lymantria monacha. Lineage (NCBI taxonomy): Eukaryota > Metazoa > Arthropoda > Insecta > Lepidoptera > Erebidae > Lymantria > Lymantria monacha. Next base: position 23,777,538 of record LR991104.1, on the reverse strand, counting down.
AAATGATTTATAGTTTATTAAGTTTTTTTTTACAAAGTACACAGTTCAGAAATGGAATTTTTTTATACAATACACTACGCTATTTTTTTTTAAATGTGTTGTAAAGTTTTATAACTCATTGAAATTTTTTTTCTGATACTTGACCGTATTAATACGCACATTTCTTAATTAGTAATTTAATAAAGAAAATATTATTAAGCCTTCTGATCATTAAATAATAATTATAAATCATTTACTGTTAAAATTAGACGAAAATGGCACAAATTTATTATTGTAATCCTCCTTATTATTGTAATCCTCCTGATTTTTTTATAAGTACCATAAATAATTGTTCTCTAAATTTTCAACTGCATATGGTAGCTTATTTTGCTTTCATGAAGTTAGATAATTATAATGTTTTTTTATGAATCATAGCGTAGAATGAAGCAGTGCTGTACTATATTTTCATGCTCTGCCAATACTCGCAAAGGAAATTTTCAGAAAGTTGTCATCGCTTTACTAAAGTTGAGGACTTATTGACAAAAAATGACTTTAAAACTAAGTGCCAAATAAACTTAAGAAACAAATTCACACGACACTGGCAATAATGGGCTTATATTAATCTCTCATTGCCAACGCTAAAAAAAAGAATACAATTTCAGATCTAAACATCTGCCTCATCATCATCCTGCTCTTATTCTAATTACTTAGTGTACAGGCTTCGACATTCATAATAAAAATTGCCTCACAACATTACTTTCATCCCGTCTCATCCATTACGCGTATCATATATAAATATGCTCATTAAAAATAAAGTAAATTTAGTTTTTAACGTATGTGCTGTTATTAATTTAATTTTTAATTCTGTGGGCTTCGGGTTGCCATTAAAATTAAATATATCGGTTAATAATATAAAACAATTGAGGTATTATTGTGACTACGATACTATTGATATTTTTTTAAATTGTTTAGTCGATTTTATGATTTATAATCTTATATGTACGTAAATCGTTTAGATTTGTGATGTTCAAATCGACTAAACAATTTTAAATATCGATTATTTTGTAGTGTTTAGAGAAAACTTTAATTAAATAATTTTACCGATAGCTACTAGTCTATATCTATCTGGGTCCGTCCATAGATTGTTAGTTTAATATAATGTATTTTTTTTACCAATTTTATCAAAGTTTCATAGTTTTTAAAGGAGTGGTTGCTATGTACTTTAAGTTCTTTTTATTTTTGGTTCGTAAGTGTGTACTTGGCCATTTTGATATTACCACCAAATTATGGATAATTCATTTATCACACAGTTGGCGCGGCATTTTAAGTTGATCCATTTGAGCTACACAAATTAATAATTTGGTTTAAAAACCTAAATATATTAATTAATACTTAAATCCTTCGTCACAATAAAAAATATCTTATCTTCTTTATTTGCTTTAGCGCTTATATGCAACCAATTTTTCTAAGTAAACATCAAAAGCGACAATTTTATTATTTTTTTCTTATTTGTTTAGTTTTACTTTAAGTACCTGGTTAAAATGACAATAACGTAAATTAAATATTTTATTCGCCTTTAAGATATCTGCCAAGTGAACGCTTACGCGCCGATAATTAATTACTCGAGCAAATATATTGAAATAATTAATTCAATTAGAAAATAATTACGACATACATAGTTATAAATTCCAACTGATTCAAGTACGTATTTCGTGTATTTAGTCTTCCAATGAACATTAGCCAAGGGGTTTTCTAAGTGCTTTACATTTGTTAGATATATTTTGATATGGTATATTGCCCATGTGGGTTTTTTAAATATAATTAAAGAATAAATAATTTTACAACATTGTTTTGGTCCATTTGTCAAGGGACTAAGTCTCAATATCGAACTTCTACACATTCGTAAAAGAAATAATAAATAAAACAGACATGGAAAGGGAAGAATAAATTTAAAATCAACCTATTTAGCGACAATTAAATCGATCATTATCTTTCTTTTAAAAAGGAAGCGCATTACAATTGATATTTTTATCAATAATTTCTAAATTCAATTGGATTTTATTCTCTCGAGTCTAATATTTTATTTCCATAAAAGGGGACAATATATTTTAGAAGAATTACTTCTATGTCTCATGTCTTTTTATAAATCAACTTAAAAATATTATATATTTTCGACTAGAGATTAAAAAAAATATATTGAAATTACATATCAGTCTCATTAGTTACATTCTAAAATATTTGATCTTTCTTTAAACGAGAAGACTGAACAGATGTAGTGGTTTCATTACCAGCCGTTTAGTATTTGGATTCCCATTCAAGAAATATATACCTACGTTAATAGTTGTGAAGAATTTGCCTTAATAAAAAGACTTTTCCCATGTATATTATTTTAATTTTTTAATAAGTATTGTTAAAACAAATATACAAATCGAATATGACTACAAATAATAATCATATTATTAAACAAAATTAGAGCAAAAGACATTGACTCTAAATACAATTTAGCCAATTTACGAATCAAAGGGGGTGAATTATTTTAATGTACCTATGTAGCTTTTGACATGACAGCCAAGTTCGACCTTTATACTCGACGGCTCACACTTGACCGGACATTCTATACAATGTTAAACTTTCAACAACATGGCCAAGTTTCAACACGTTTTGCTCAAATTCAATTATTTAGAACCTCACTTTACTATATTATATATTTTTTTAATATTAAAATTGTTTGTAATTTGTAAATAAAATGAGGGTGTGAGATGTAAGCTTGTACGTTTTATTTAATGATTAATTCATCTACCTAACCAAATACTGAATATTTCATCATAATAATACGTTGGAACAAAATTGTATCTTTTTCTATTATACGAGTGGTCAGAGGTTTAAAATATTGAGGTTCAAAAAAATAGATCGTTGTCTGTAAAGTTGGTTTACGAGTGATAATTTTACGTGACGCATAAACAGTGGAACGTACATTAACTTTTCACTTCGTTTTATAAATAGTTTACCTTAGAATAATAACACATGTTATTAAGCTAAGCAATTGACAAAACAGTACACGTCAAATTCTTAAAATGTAAGAACGCTTAGGCCGATTGTACCTCTATCGCTTGCACGCGCGGCTCAGGCGGAACGTGACATGTTTTCGTTCGTGCAGCCGACGTTCATTGATTTACAAGACGTTATCACGTCAAAAAAATGGATACATTTCCTAAGGAAAAGGACCATTTTGTAGTTAATATAATAATAGGATACCAATTACCAAGCAATAAGACCAGCCTGCATACTATTAAAGAGAAGCAACATAGGCTCGCTCAGTAGACGGTGAAGTAAAATACAGCAGATTATGAAGTTACCAACCGCCATTTCTTCGTACCGGATAGCAAGTATGAGACAATAGTTGGAGATATACATTTAGCGACATCCAGCCAAAGATTTGGGCAGTCACTCTTTGTGACTTAGGTTATATAAGGATAGAATGGGTAAATGAAAATCAGTTTTCTATGAGTGCACTGCTAACCACTCGACGATGCTCCTTTAATCGGATTTAACGTCTCCCACGGTATTGCAAGGGACGATAATACAGTATATTCTTAATCTGTCATCACACGGGAAGAAAAAAAAAGGATGAATTACTTCTGATCATCATTCTGCATGGTAACTACGAATACCACCAACACTGGGTATCGTAAAAGACGTTACATAGACCTGTGTCAACTACTTCTGATGTTATTTGATCAACAATTATATTAACAGGTAGTGGTGTGAGTGTGTGTGACGTCACATAGACAGCGGACATAACAACTATTGTGACAACTATATACAATATGTAAGATGTAAGTAGAGTACATATTGTGACGAACACATGTAATTGGTGATAAGAGCTGCTAATTGTGATCACATCATAATCTTTTTCTCTAACAGAGGTATAAGGGGAAAACTTGCAACATAGTGTTGTCTAAGATTTTGTCTGACGCTAAATGTCCGTCATGACAATACTTTCGATAATGAAAATACACCAGAGGTTTTATATACAAAATAAATACATCCTTATGTTATACGATATTCAACAAACTTTATGATCGATGAATATCATCATCATCACACCCCATAAATGTCCCACTGTTGGGCTCGGGCCTCCTCCGTAATAGGAGGGAAATTAACCGACTATACCACGCTGGTCCGACGTGTTGGTATAGGGTTTCGTTTCGCGTTTTCCTTCTCTCGCATAGATGTTATATGCATTTTACATTCCTTAGTCGTCTCGTACGATCACCCACGGGTATAATATGGGGTGGTGAATAGTATTCTTACTCCGTCACCACACGGAAAAATCGATGAATATAACGATCAGTAATTGGACATATCACCATCTCAGCCGGATATAATTTGGTAGTAGTAGGACCACGCTGTTGGCAGTTCTCTGTACAGCCGCGGGTCGGTCCGTCCGGGGTAGTACCACACTCTCGCAATAAATCGACGTCCGAGTAACAGCAACGTGCTATAGCGCTTCGTTCGGTGAATGAGAGAGCCGGTAACCCAACTGGGTGGGTTTGGAGTTTATATTGGTAGGCAGTGGTCTAGCTATACTTCTATCTATAAAGGTCCATGGAGGACAGTAGCATTTACCATTAGATGTGCTGCTTGCTCGTTTGCCACCATAAGCAATAAAATATGTACATCCCACTGCTTCTTGAGTATCCTCCATATTAGGAGGGAAAATGACTTAATTGTACCACGTTAATCAGATAGATTGATTAGTTTTATTACGAGTTTTCCTCTGTCTATAGATGTTATATACATATTATATTCCCCAGTCTTCTTTCACCACATCCACAGACAATATAGAATTTCGCAAACGTAGTCAGGAACGTCGCTAGTTAATCTTAGTCTGCCTCAATATCAGAAATACCATTCGCAACACACAACACACGTGGATACAGAGAACGCTGACTCAGGAACAACTGCCGAAGACGACACGAATTGACGAATTCTTATGTGAACGCCCGTCACTTTTTGGTTGAACGCCGACATAGTCAGTCCTTAGTAATAAGTATCTTAATTTTATAATTTTAAATTAATAGATATTAAATTTTACTATCCGACCTTGTTTTTCTTTTGCATCCTTTGCTGCCATTGCTCTTAACTGAGTGGTAAATTGTATTTTTACACGTCACCAAACGGAAAACTTTGACATATAGTGGGGCCTGGTAATCTGTATGACAGGGCAACCTAGTTCAGATACGTCTTCCACAAAAGATTGTTATAGAATAAGTTGATTTGTAACATTACTAACAAGATACGTTTGTGGAAGAAAACAATAAAAAACTTATTATTACAATATCGAAAAAAATTTTTTTTATCCAAATTAATCGTAAAAATATGCAAAATTTTACTGTCATTGATAATAAAATTTTATTATTTCAACTAAATTTTATTATATATTCGACTGCACAGACGGCGTAGCGGTTAAGATACCAACTTTCCTCTATGGTTAGGTTGTAAATGACTGTCTAACTACATTGAACCCATTCTACATTATTTTAGAATTGGCTGCATAGATGGCGTAGTGGTTAAGGTACCGATCTAGCGCCCCAATCCTCATACACACGTAGTGGTTAAGGTACCGATCTAGCGCCCCAATCCTCATACACACGTAGTGGTTAAGGTACCGATCTACCGCCCCAATCCTCATACACACGTAGTGGTTAAGGTACCGATCTACCGCCCCAATCCTCATACACACGTAGTGGTTAAGTTACCGATCTACCGCCCCAATCCTCATACACACGTAGTGGTTAAGGTACCGATCTACCGCTCCAATCCTCATACACACGTAGTGGTTAAGGTACCGATCTACCGCCTCAATCCTCATACACACGTAGTGGTTAAGGTACCGATCTACCGCACCAATCCTCATACACACGTAGTGGTTAAGGTACCGATCTAACGCCCCAATCCTCATACACACGTAGTGGTTAAGATACCGATCTACCGCCCCAATCCCCATACACACGTAGTGCAATACTTTATGCTATACAACATATTATTTTTCTGAGTCTGTATGTAATTTATGTCCGCTAATTATAAAGATATAAAGTCACGCCGCAATATAAGGAATATTTCCACAGGCATCTTTAAAAAAAAACAATTTATACTCAATAAATATTTACATTTTATTATTGAACGAAAATGAATACAAATTAATATACAAAATTACCAACACATATACATACATATCAATTCGAGAATTAATTTACAATTTTTAATTTTTTGAATTTATTACATAGATACTTAGCTTCACGCCTGTTTCCCAGAGGGGTAGGCAGAGACTACAGATTGCCACAAACCACGATCCTGGTATACTTCCATCGAATTTGATAGAAATACAATTAACTGTGTGGTAGCGGCTACGGATACTACCAACACTTACTTTGCTCGTGGATGTCGTAAAAGACGACTAAGGGCCTTATAACGACCTGGGCCAACTCCATCTGATGCCGTTTGGTCAAAGTCCAAGGAGGGTTGACGTCTAGCAGGCGGCCGGTCGTAAAACTATTGCCAATAACTTTTACAATATGTACTATGAAACAAGAGTACATATTGTATCGACCCCAAGGAATTGGGGTAAGAGTAGGAGAATGATGACAATTAACTAAACCCGAAATGATCCAAAACTCAAAAAAATATAAATTTGGCTACACTGTTAATGAGTTCTTCGAACTCTATCAATATTTGAAGAAAATCCATATTTTCAGTGAGGAGCAATATTTATACGCAATCCATATAATACAAAGCACAAAATATAGAATGGCAATAGAATGAGTAAGCAAATTAAACTGAAAAGTAGAGCTTAGATATTACAATAATATTTACTAAACACACAAAAAAAAGTGTGTGTGTCAGCTCCGACGCACGACTGGAGTTTACTCCTTAAGTACGATTATCAAAACAGGCGCAAAAAAAGCTCATTTGACTAAAAATAATATATAGGTATATATATATATATATTTATTTACATTTATTACAACTGTTCAGTGAAGTATTATGTCACGTCAGAAAGTGAAAGGTGTGCAGAATAGGTTGCGCACCAAAAACGTAGCGAGGTCATTCGATCACTAGATTTTACTCCTCAAATTTTTCTCATACCGGGCGCCTTATATGAAAATCGATTCTTAAGGAGTAAACTCCAAAAATTAATTTTATTTTTTATAATAATTTTATTTTAAGGAGAGATTACTTATACAATTTATAATAAATATGATAATTCAATTTACATGTGTTGACGAAGTAAGAACACAATTCACCACCCCACTTTATCTTGCATGTGGTTATCGTAAAAGACGACTTAAAAATATAATACGCATATAACATGCAAGAGAAGGCAACTCGAAATAAAACACTATACTCACTCGATTGACCGGCCTTTGCCGGTCAATCGAGTGGTGTGATAATACTATAGTAGGTCAACTTCCCTACCATTCTGTAGGAGGCATGAATCCAGCGGTGGGACGTGAGCCGAGATGATAACGTAATACGCTATAGAGATATAAAACACTTCACAATCACCACCTGTATAAGCCAATCTACAGTATTACGTGATTTTATAAACTAAGAAATCAGCCTCATTATTATTCTCCTGCTCTTATTACAATTACTTGTGGTCGATGTACTTATTGCTGCAAAAGTTATTGCAAATAGTTTTATGACCGGCCGCCTGCCTGACATCAATCCCCTTTGAGAATGAAATTGTTGATTAAACGGCATCAGATAGAGTTGGCACAAGTCGATATAAAACTCTCAGTCGTCTTTTACGACATCCACGAGCAATTGCTGGTAGTATTCGTAGCCGCTAACAAACAGCATATTCTATGAACTAATCTACTATAAAAAGGCATTATAGCCTGCAATAAAGCGAAATATAATTCACCAGCTAATGTTTTTCTGTACAAATTTAACAAAAGAAATATAAATTGAATGCCTTTAAATCGATAACAGTTGCACCTACCAGATTCTAATGCATTATTGTAATGATCCAAAATCATCTTCACATAATGCCTTTCTAATGAAACAGATTTGGTGCATATCTGTTGGATGATTTCCTAGTCTATAATGGACATATTATATATAAAATATTTTTTTTTGTATTATATATATAAATATAAAATAAAAGATGTCTGTGAAGCATGGTATGAATAGAAAGGGAGAGAACACAGAGATGACATTGGCTAGGATTGAATGGAAAAGGGCATGTTGCGTCGACCCCAAGTAATTGGGATAAGAGCAGGGTAATGATGAAAATGGTAGTATTGTATTTATATAGGAATTACAGCAAAACTGCAACATTATAAAATGCTGTTGGGATGTTGTTTGTTTTTTGGAAACGCAATGTTTTTGTTTGTTTTTTTTTGAAACGAAAATAAAAGAGTTTTTAATTAAATCCACTTTTATTAGGAATCCATTACAACTGATTTAACAATTAAGCCATAATGGCGCCTACATTTAGTAATTACATTCTTCACTTCTGGTATTCAAAACAGTGATATTGATTAAAGAAAAATAATAAAAAAATATATTGTGATTTCCACAGCTTTTAATTAATTTAGCTGAAGTACCATAGCAACGATAATTTCTTTTTACATATACAGGGTGTAAGGGGACCGCTCCCGAAAACAAAGACAGGTAACCCTACTAGTCCTACTTGAAATGATAGGCTAGGAAAAAAATCGATTCGGATGAAAAAAAAATTTTTTTTCACTACGCGTGGTCGTTGAACTCTTGAACATATGATCGTGAGTTTTGAATGGATTGCGTCTTTTCTCATCTGAGTATAGTTACGCATTTTTTATCGAGTTATAGTTACATGGCACTGTCCTAATACGATGGAATGCGAAAAAAACTTAAAAAATATTTGTGAAAAAAAAAAAAATTTTCATCCTGATCGATTTTTTTTCTAGCCTATCATTACAAGTAGGACTAGTAGGGTCACCTGTCTTTCTTTTCGGGAGCGGTCCACTTCCACCCCGTATATAATTCATATATGATATAAAAGCAACACTATAAAAGGAATAGCGAACACTTTAGCAGGGATTTAATGAAATTTGTTTATAAAGCAATTACTTTTGGCATTCAATTATTTTTAACCAATCAGTTATTTCAAACGAGCAAATAACTTTTTATTATTCAATTGGTTCTGTTTCAGATAAAATTAAAATATATATTTATTCTAAAATTAACTATAATCTAATTAGTGACATTAGTTAGACACTTGTTTTTATTCATAGCTTGGTTACGCCAGATTTCAAAAAAATCAACCTTAAAATTAAAAATCATCCTTTTAATTAGAAAAAAATATTTTATTCTATATTAATTTCACAAAACCCGCTATTTCAATATATTAATCTAGGATACCAAAAATTAATTTCATTTTCAAACAATTTAATAGCCCTGTTCATTATAAATTGCAGTCAATACATTGCGGCACTAAGTACAATAGTGCAACAAATCACCACCTATCAGAAAAATATCATTATTACATCCAACAAGAGTGGGAATAAAAATTCGAAGAGAATACTTCGTTCTTATGTGACATTACTAGCGTCCATTTGCTATTTATTTTTACATATTTTTATATGGATTTTTGCCAATGATGTTTTATCATTTTGTTTATGCTGAGCTGCCTACCTTCCAGAAAGACTTTTAATTATTTATAACATGTTTATGTTGTATTTTATTTATTTTTAAATTTATTATTTTTCTCCTTTGTGACCACTTCCGCTGTCAAGAGCGCTCCCCTCAACGCCACAATTGTACAGATTCAGTGGTAAATTTTCTCATCTGTGACAATTGATAATAACAGACGCAATTATGGCAAGATACTCTAGTAAATTATATTAATTTAATAAAAATATAATGGCAGTATTTTGCTTGTTTATTTTTATTTCAGTATACATATTTTTAGTATAAAGTCTAAATATTTATTATAATGCATTGTTACATGTAATACATAGGATAGGAATTTTTTGTTAAATTTTGCGACGCAACTCTGGGAGAATTATTCGATATTAAAAACGTGTTTGGCAATGCTTATTGATAGTCATTACCTCATCATATTCTAGCTTTTGTTTTCACCAAACTTCAGCAATATGAAAGAAAACAAAATAAAGAGAACAATTAAAAAATATACTTTATTTTAATTATGTTTTGCTTTTCAAACGTTATCAATTACTATAATGCGTAGGGTATGTCCCCCATATAGTGACGGGATAAGAAATATAATATGACGTAAACTATGGCTGAAGACTCACCATGAGAAGAGAACAGAACTCTCCTGGGTAACTTATACACAAACACGTAACTATAACACGATGGCGATTATAACATTAATCCCTTTTTATGTAAATCTATCAGAGTTAATCGATGGGTATGGGTTGGTTTTTGTTAATAATGAACTTCAGTGTAATATATCTAATTATTATTTAAATCTGTTCTAATCTGTCAAATAGTACCGTTTTATATACAAATCTACATATTTACATATAATTTACATATATTTTACTTATATAACGGTACTATTTGACAGATTAATGCAGATGTTACAGATGATATGATTTTCATTGCTTACTCAATAAGAGGAATGATTAAATCAGCCCTCTAACTGTCTAAGCTATTTTTTTTAAAATAAATACTTGTGTAACTATATTATTACCGTTGTATTGATATTTTTTTAACAGAATAATATAATTTGACTGATTAAAACAGATTTTACAGTTTACGTGACAGTTCAATATGAAGTTCATTGAAAATCATTTAATATTCGATCGTAAACGAATTTTCAAACTAGACCATGTTTGTTTTGGCTAAAATATTTAATATATTACTTATAATATAGCTCTTATACTATAATTTTTATTGGAGAAGATTCGTGCCCTAAAATGGAATTATTGTGGGCTATAATGATGATAATTTTTCCATTCATGACTACATCACTTATATCACCATCGTTTGTTCCAGTATTTGATTTTTTTTTCACTATACAGTGAATATTTAAAAAAAAATAACAAATGAATATATTTAATAAATTTGAAAAAAAAAAAATTTTCATTCTTTAGAATTATGTTCAATAAATTCATCATATTGTATATTTATTTATATTATCTGTAGTGATTAAATCCATATCAAAAGAAAATCCAAATAGTTATTAATCTTATTCAGCAGTACAACACTTGGGTTTATTCAAGGCGATTATGAAAAAAATCTTATTCAACCCAACAATGAACATTAGGCATTCAACAAGCTCAACAGAATTTGAATATCTCCCTATGGTGTCGGATTAAAAATACAATAGTTAGAATTTATATTAAAGGTTTGGACCACATCTCGTTCGAGCTATCCGGGTTGATGGAATGTCAACCTGCAGCCAGTTGGGCTGCCCTACCTTATTACATACCTCTTTGTCATTATTTGCTGACCGTTGATAATACAAATAAAATTCAAAGTAGTGTAAAGTATATCTATGTATTTTCAAAGTAGTGAAAGGTATATCTATTTTCAAAGTAGTAAAAGGTATATCTATTTTCGAAGTAGTGAAAGATGTATCTATTTTCAAAGTAGTGAAAGGTATATCTTATTTTCAAAGTAGTGCAAGGTATATCTATTTTCAAAGTAGTAAAAGGTGTATCTATTTTCGAAGTAGTAAAAGGTGTATCTATTTTCGAAGTAATGAAAGGTGTACCTATATCTATTTAGAATTTTATTTTCATTATTAAGCATACATGACTTATAAAATTAATAATTTTAATTAAAATGATGTTAAAATACTTATATAAACATCAAGTACATATCTTCTGGTCCAAAATCTACTGATAAGCCAACACTGCTACTCTCTTTTCTCAAATGACATATTGAGACGGCAAATCCATCAGTCTCGTTAAAATAAAGCGAAATAAACTATTATAGTCTCTTGAAATAATATTGTAACCAACACGTAAATTGGTATTTGATAGGAGACTAACTTGTGTACAAACGTTTAGTTTTAAGTACTTATACAAACAGCATTAACTTACGTCTTTACAAGATTACGTCAGTTGTTAACATAACTTTATAGAGATGTAATAACAAAAGTCGTTAGTAAATTTTCAAATTATTATCTGTCAAAAAAGATTAAAATGGAAACGGATTTTTTTTTCGTATTTAAGTAATTTCGACCTAACATAATTAATTCATTTTTTATTTAATTATTATAAATAAATAACAACAGTTTCAATTTTTATATTTAATAAACTATCTGTTTAAATAAAATGACGTGAGTATTTAATAACTTATGAAATGAAATTCCAACGTAATTAAGCTGGCGTGACTAGGTGTAGTAATCAATGTTTTGTTCACACTTCAATCTTTATGGTTAATATCTTAAAGAAGAAGAAAGAAAGATGAGAAATAGAGAAATGGTTTTTACAAGTAATTGTCACGTTGATGCAGTAGTTTGAACGGATTCCTATAAGACATGAGTTCAAAACTATCATATGATAATCATTTTTCCTTTCACTACAGAGGTTTTTATAAAAAAAAATCCAAAATATTTATTTCATACTTTGAAATAATTGCATATAAATTTGAAATTAGTTAAATTTGGTATTAATTATATATTAAATTTATTTTTTTATCATATAGACTTAGGAAATGCCCTATTTAGTACTAGAATGGTATTCATTTGGCTACAGTCAATTTTGGACCTGCCCGATGTAATTTTTATTTTGTTGTTTTCCATTTAATCCCGAAAAAAACACCTTTTTTTTCGAAATACCAATTTTTTTTAGTCATTCGTATTAGTTTTCTTATTTTTATTATTCGGCTGAACAGTAATTACAATTTTGCGTTTATTACTTTTAGATCGCACAGTTTTTAATATTACAGGCGTATTTAGTGTGAAATTTTGAACTTTATGCTTAATTTTTGACAAAACTTCACTTTTTCCTGAACTCGATGGAGAGACAATCGGTGTTAATATCCGATCTTCTGTAATTTCAGTTTTTACATCAATATTTTTTACTGCTGTTTTTTTAGGAGCGTTTAAAGTTTTCTTAGCAACTTTTGGAATATCAGTTGTGAGTTTATTCTTCTGAATATCTTGTAACTTTGACAGATTCCCATCTTCATCTTTAACCAACATGCACGCTCCAAATTTATTACTATCCGCTGTTAATTTGCCATCGCTAAAGTTCCTACATGTCATTTTATTAGCTATCAACATTGACAAGTCCCCTATATTGTATTCTGTAAGTAGATCGTTCACATCAGCGCCGGTAAAGTTTTGCATATCCGGATCAGCGCCATTTTCAACAAGAATTTCTATCGTCTGTTTGAAATGGTCCACTACTTTGGATCTATTGCCACGTTCTGAAATTATGAACATAATAATATTAAGTGATGACTTCACAGATGACGTATTGGTTAAGACATCAACCTTTCACGCCAATGCCGTGGATTCAATTCCCACGCAGAACAATACCTACTTTGTGCGATCGACGCTGTTGTTCTGAGTCTGGGTGTAATTTGTTTGCGTTAATTGCATATTTTTACCACCGCAATACAAGGATTATTTCCATAGTCCAGGGTGCTGTCTTTACAAAAAAGTAAGTGTCGTGATGATATAAGTTCTTTATCTACAGCCGCGGGCCGGTCCGTCCGGGGTAGTACCACACTCTCGCAGAAGATCGACGTCTGAGTAGTGGCGATGTATTGTTGCTGTTTTGGTCGGTGAGCGAAAGAGATAGAAGCCCAATAGGGTGGGTTTGGAGTCTATGTTGGTAGGCAACAGCCTTGCTGCAAACGTTCACGGGCGATAGTAACACTTACCACCAGGTGTGCCTCTTGCTCGTTAGCGAGGGGCCGAAACTGCTTTTTTTATAAGTGACAAGTTATAAAAAAAGCAGTTTCGCCCTGGATGAAAATAATATATTTTATTGTATCTCTGACAACGGATAGGGAAAAGTTGATCATCATCATTATCAGCAGTTTTAATATCCTACAGAAGAGCGTCGGTTGGGTCAAAAAGCAGTTACCTGCGGCATCCATGCAAGCTGCTCCGACAGCTAAATACAGAGCGGTATTCCCACTGCTGGGCATCTTTGTATTAATAGCATCGCGTGTATCCTCTAGCAGTAATCTGATGTTATGATATTTACCCAACTTGCTGGCCAACATTAGAGGCGTATAACCTACAAAATAAATCCAAACTTAAGTCTATCATTCGTTAGGTGACGGAGTTATGACACCAATAATATCTTGGAGGTGTTCTAAGATGTAAATAGATTTAAGGGGCCGAGGGTCGCTAGTTAGTCGACGCACATCGCTATCAGTTATAAATGAAAAAAAAAAAAAACTAAAAAGTACTTTAATGATAAATCGAATTAAAAAGTAAAAAATAACTCTTAAGTACTAAAATCGTAATAAAAGAATGAACGAAATACATTAAAATTATTGTGAAAAAAAAGCGTAGGTAGTTTTGTGGGATATTTTTCGTAACATTTTTGTTCTAATATTATCGATAGAATATATTCATATATTCGAGAACTGATTTATAGAGACACGCTTTTATAACAATAATAAGATATATTTTATATTTGCCAGTTCGATTTATCATTAGAGTGTTTTCTTTTTAGTTTTTATTATTGTATTTATTTACACTGTGTGGTAGCTGCTACGAATACTACCAACCCTTACTTTGCTCGTAGATGTCGTAAAAGACGATTAAGAGCATTATAATGATCTGGGCCAACTCCAACTGATGCTGTTTGGTCAACAATTACATTCCCAAGGAGGGTTGACGTCTGGCAGGCGGCCGGTCATAAAACTATTGCCAATAACTTTTACAATTTGTGCTATAAAAGAAGTAGTACATATTGTATCGACTCCAAGTAATTGGGATAAGAGTAAGGAAAATGAATATTATTTTATTTATTTTATCTAAAATTAAGTTTCATGTTGCCGAGCCGAATACTTGAATCGGTAAGTTCGAAATAGCACAGGCCGCGCTTCCTCTATCGGTCTCGCATTCACGCAAAGGATTTGAAAGAAAAATGTTATAATCAGAATAATAAAATAATCTTATCAAATTATTTTATTGTCATAGGCCTTGATAATTCATCAACATCTAAATAAAATCTTATCTTAATCTTATATAACTTAAATTCTTTCGTCATAATTAAGGACCCCCTCAGGTAGTCGGTCTCTCTACGCGTACTGACTAATTCCCAGTCTCCAACCCCTACCACAATTATGCCGACCGTTACCTCCTTAGAGGGATACAAAGGGGAGGGAGGGGTGGTAGTTATAAATAAATATATTTACCTTGACTATCGCATAATGTATTTATATGTTTAAATAAAATTTTCACTAATTCCTTATCAGTTTTATTCTTATATTCAGATTTCCATAATTCCTCATCCTCTTCAAGAATTTTCCTGGAAAAGAAAATGTTATTATAGCGATTTTTGGAATGAAACTTTTTACGGAAAAGCTTGCGTTATCCTTTCAATGCAATTTCAAACTGAAAAAATGGAGTATTAAATCGGAGCTATGTTGTAATTGTGCTCCAATAGATGGCGTGTGGTATGTCTCCATAAAGACGAATATACGAAAAATTTTTGCTATTATACGTAAGTCCACGCTCGTCTAAATTGTTAAGACTATTAGAACGGATTGCCAGTAGATATGGGTTCAAATCTCGCGTGTGACAATAATTTTTAAAGCATTTGTTTATAATTAAGCTAGCATATTAAAAGCTAATTAGCAATTTAGATATTTATAATCAGTTTTAAATCGATATTATTACGGCCTTTAGTTGTACAGGAAAAGTGGTGAAATATTAATTTGTTAGTTCGTCACCCATAGGTATATACCCAATACATAGATAATGAAACAAATTAACGGGGAAGTCCACTGGTGGCTTATCTTTAAGTAGACAATGATGTTTTGTTAACAGAAATATTATATGATCCATGTCTGAGCTGGACATACCGTTGGTTTTTTTTTTAAGTGAAACTTTTTTATCGACGTGTGGGTGAAATGTTATATTGTAACGTTTTTCTGTTACGCGCCATATTTATTTTGAAGTGAAACTTCTTTGAGCCTATGAGAGTAAAATATATTTTTTTACAGATGAAACGCGGCACGAGAGAGAATAGGAGAGAAAGATCTCTCTCTCTCTCTCCAACTCTCTCAACCAATGGCGTGTATTCTCTACCCGCTATTGGTTGATGTATATAAACAAGATTCAAAAATTAGTTTGGCAAAGTTTCACTTTTGATATGTGTACTTTGTACGCACGCAATAATTTTGGTTTGGATGAAGCTTAACTAACGCCTATGTCCCCGAATTGATCAGTAAAGGGGGCTATTAAAGAACCCAAAGAAGATACACATCATCATTCGCCTACCCTTATCCCAAATTTCATTCCATAGACTACTGTCAGCCATCATGTATACCCTCACTTCTTTCAATCCATCCATTCATTTTTTGTTTTGGATCTCTCACAATTTCTACATCTATCCACAGTCATATTGACAATCCTCGTCACATGTCTTTCATCCCTCCTCATCACATGTCCATACTAAGACAATCTCGCGCTCCTGTTAAAACTTATTTGCGAGCGAAAAATATTTACCACACGCGGGACTTGAATCCATATCTAGGATATAGTCTAACACCTGTACCCCCGAATGGATCAGCAAAAGGGAATATTAAAGAATTCAAAGAAAATAGATGTAAAAAATTACTTTCGAGCGAAAAATGATTACCAAACGTGGGAGATGAACCCATATTTATAGCGGATTCCGTTCCAACAACAATGTGTAAAATTTACTGATAGATGGCGTGTGGAACGTCTCGCGATTACAATAATGCGAAATATTATTTGGTTATTATAATATACAACCCCATCCACGCTGATTCTAATTAATAAGACGATTACAACGGATTGCCAACAGATGGGGTATGAATCTCACATGTGACATTTTCTGTGTGGTGACGGAGTAAGAATACTATTCACCACCACATATCTTACCCGTGGGTGATCGTACGAGACGGCTAAGGGATATAAAACGCATATAACATCTATGCTAGAGAAGGAAAACTCGAAACAAAATCCTATACCAACACGTCTGACCAGTGCGGTATAGTAGGTTAATTTCCCTCCCATTACGGAGAAGGCCCGAGCCCAACAGTGGGACATATATGGGCTGTGATGATGATGACATTTATATTTGCTCGAAAATAAATTATCAACAACAGCGTAGTATATCAAATGCTTTCTGGCGGGGTGTGACCAGATAATAGTCCGCCGCAAAAAAAAAGTATATCAGGTGCTAAAATATCAGTAACTAGCTTCTGCCCGCGGCTTCGCCCGCGCAAAACGTTACTTTCCTAAAGTTTTTCATCCCCTATTTTTATTTTACCCCTTAAGGGTAATTTTTTTACAAAATTTTAATGTCATGTTTATTTATATCTAATCAATAGCCTAAAAATAAGTTTCAAGCTTCTGGCTTTAAAAATTACGATAATTCCTTACAATTTTCTATGCCCCTTTACAACCCTTTTTTACATTAAAAAGTAGCCAATGTTCTTCATCAGGCTCTATTTGTGTACCAAATTTCATTTAGATCGGTTGAGCAGTTTTGGCGTGAAAGAGCGACAGACAGAGATACTTCCGCATTTATAATATTAGTAAGGATTTATAAATACTTGTAAGTAAAAATAAAATACACTAATATTTCACAACACAATACAGATATTCATCCATCCCGTCCTTAAACTTCGACCTCTACAAGTGGTGATAATACCAGACAAACGAGTTAGCAGTTACATAGGAACTAAGTTCTTCGATAAATTCGCTTAGGTGACGTATATTAATACCTCGGTCGGCTTTTAAGACTAATAAAAAAAATAATGACACATTCTATTCTTAGCCGATACGTTGTTTGACAGATCACCAATGAAATAAGAAGTACCACTATCCTGGATAACTCGGCTGCTAAATGTGACGGTCATGGCATTATTTTCCATTTGGATAGTCCCATGTCCAACAATAGAGTTGTTAAGCTAATAGATTAATTGTAAACTAACAATGAAACGGAATATATTGCACGGCAAAGGTGTGGAATAAATTGCCAGATTTTAGTTTCCATCTGATTGTACTATTTGTCTTTGAGGCAAACAATGTATAGGTTTATATTATGTTAGTTCGCCTTAGCAGTGGTATGGAATAAATTGCCAAATTTTTGTTTCTATCTGATTGAATTGTGTTTCATTAGGGCAATAGTGAAAAGGTTTGTATTAAGTTAATTCGCCTTAGCAGTGGTATGGAATAAATTGCCAAATTGTATGGAGTAAATTGCGAAATTGTATGGAATAAATTACGAAATTTTATGGAATAAAATTACCAAATTGTATATAATAAATTGCCAAATTATATGGAATAAATTGCCAAATTGTTGTTATCCTACTTAGAGAGACCTAGGTGTAACTTATTTTGATAGATTAATGCATATATAGATGCCAGACTTACCTAGCATTATGTTTATAATGGTTGATCACCGCCTGCAGATGGTCGGTAGACATTTCAGCAGCAATATGAAAGCAGTTCCGATCTTGGGCATCGCTTGCGAGGGCATCAGCGTTATGTTCCAGCAGCAATGTCGTCAAATGCACATTGTCTTGGTAAAGAGACATTCTTAATGGTGTCTGAAAGAATATACTTATTGTGAATTTTATGGTCCGGTCGCGTCACTGAAGACGAGGGTTCTTAAATCTTGTACGTTTAGATCGTTTAAAGTACGCAATGAATTTAATTTCGGATTTCACCAATAGACAATCATTCAAGAGTAAGGTTTATACTATAATATTAAAATACTGAAGAGTTTGTTTAGTTGTTCGCTCTTATCTCAGGAACTCTTGGTTGGAAAATTCTTTTAGTATTTGATAGTCCATTTATCGAGGAAGGCTATAGGCTATATAGCTATTAGAGAGGATACCCGTGAGGTTAGACCGCCGGGTGGGCCACTGAAGAAAAAGACCGCGTACAAGTGATCCACCCGCACGGCGTCGAGAGGTATATTGTAGGGCGGGTCTACGGGGTCTTGCGCCGCTTTTCCTGTCGCCCCGGACGGATTAGTGGGGTTTGACGTACCGTAGCCCGCCGCCAAAAAAAAAAGCTATATAGCTATATAACATCACGCTATGACTAATAGGAGCGGAGTGTAAATGTTTTTGTGACGTGACAAAGTCTTATAAATTGATGAACGCCCGGCTGCACGCACGAAAATGTATCACGTTCCGGCTGAGTTTTGTAATCTATTTATAAAATGAAATGAAAAGTTAATGTGGTTGCCATGGTCTATGTTTGTTCTATTCATAATAGTGTGCATTTTTTTATTAATCTTTTCTTATAACATTATCACGTAAAATTATCGTCTGTAAACCGACTTTATAGACAATCATTAGTTTTTTTTTTGTTTTTGGCAAATGAGCGAGCGGTACACCTGATTTATGATATTAACTGATTTATTTATAGTAAAAAACTACTAAAAGCTTTATATGGACCTGGACCAACTCCACCTGATGTCGTTTGGTCAACAATTACATTCTCAAGTAGGATTGAAGTCAGACAGCCGGCCGGTCATATAACTATTGGCAATAACTTTTGCAATCGTACATCGATGGAAGATCAATACATATTGCGTCGACCACATGTAATTGGTGATAAGAACAGGATGATGATGATTAAAACGAAGACCTAACCAGATTTTAGAGTTTTATAATACGGGTACGATTGAAAATTAAAGAAATCTAAGGTTAGTTATTAATAGCCACCGACGACAAAGACCGGGTTCCGGAGGCCCACTCGCAGGGCGTCCAGTACATTGCGGAGCAAGTGTATGGGATCGCGTGCCGCTTTATTTATCACCCCAGACGGATTTAAAGGGTGTGACCAGACCATAGCCCACCGCAAAAATAAAGGTCATTGCTATACAGGTTGTAACAGAGAATGGAGCAGCTGGTCAGAAGGGTGGTAGATAATGATGGACACATAAGAAAAATTTGAAGCGAAAATAAAGGGAAGGGAATTAGTGGCATTTAGATGTTTCCGTGTGGTGACGGAGTAAGAATACTATTCACCACCCCATATCTTGCCCGTGGGTGATTGTACGAGACGACTAAGGGATATAAAACGCATGTAACATCTATGCGAGAGAAGGAAAGCTCGAAACAAAACCCTATACCAACACGTCTGACCAGCGCGGTATAGTAGGTTAATTTCCCTCTCATTATGGGGGAGGCCCAAGCCCAACAGTGGGACATTTATGGGCTGTGATGATGAAGATGAGAGTTTTCAATTGTGTCGTCGCTTTTCTTTTGAAACTGAATAAAATGTACCAAGTAAATGACAACTAATCTGCAACATATTCATACTTTCTTAAATATTCATTAAAACCTAAATAAATCAATGATTAAGTTTGCTACAGTATGATAAGCGTCGCCTTTACAGACAGCTGATGCATCAATAAGCTTGACATTTTCCCTTCAAATTTTTGTTAACCTACCTGACCAGCTGCTCCATTCTCTGTTACACTCTGTATATACTATATGTATAAGACAAACCAACAAATATACCTAGAAACTAAAGTGCAAACAGGATATATTAATACCCATTATGTTATTAAAATAATTCAGTATGAGGTAACGATTCGGCCACCTGTGTTCAGTGACGGCGCGACGTTCAGGGTAAACTACCTAACAACTGATAATAGAAAATTGTTATTCCCAGCTATCAATAAGTATTTTATCTTTAATCTTAGTAGCACTAGATTTGTGTCACACATTAACAATACAATCTTGATCGGGGGTGTCGTAAAAGACGACTAAGAGACATAATATTCAGATAACATCTATATAAGAGTGTGGTAGCGGCTACGAATACTACCAACCATTACTTTGGCCGCGGATGTCGTAAAAAACGACTAGGAGTCTTATAACGATCTGGTTCAAAATCACCTGATGCCGTTTGATCAACAATAACATTCCCAAGGAGTGATGACGTCAGGCAGGCGGCCGGTCATAAAACTATTGCCAATAACCTTTGCAATATGTAGGAAGAGGAGTACATATTGCGTCGACCCCAAGTAATTGGGAGAGGTAGGAAAATGGATGGATATATAAGAGAAGGCATATTGGAAATAAAATGCTATGTCAAGAGGTCTAGTGTGGTATTGTAGGTTAATTTCCATTCTATTGTGTAGAAGGTTCGAGCCCAACAGTGGGACGTATATTAGTTGAGATGATGATAAATTAACAATAGAATATATCACTACCTGAGCGAGTGATCAAAACCAACTTATGCAACACCAAAATAAAGCTTCAACTCTTTGTTTCAAGTGAACAGCTCGCCGACAGACACAATTTTGAAACTATGAACTAAAAAAGTAATCCTTGTAGTCCTATTATTTATAAAAAAACCATTACAACATTTTAGTAAGAATTGGCTCAAGTGTGAGTGCGACGGTCCCTTCGAACCACGATATAATTAAAAAATTCAATAACTATTTTCACGGATTCTGTTGCAATTGTACTTTTAATTTGCAAACGTGATGGGGCAAGGGACATGGTATGTATGTATGTATTTGCAAACGTTTCAAACAATTTACAACGCTCATGGTCACAGGAGAACTCGGCTCTCCTCAGACTCAGTGTAAACAGGGCCGGACCGTGAGTTTAGGGTGCCCTAGGCTAATACTACAATAGGGGTCCACCTAATTACTCAAAGCATAGGGAAAAAAAATGTTTGATTTATTTTATAATATAGTATGCTTAGTGTTTGTCAAATACAACCGTAAATAAATTGACTAATTATAAAACAACGTTACTACAATTTCGTTTGACAAATTATTAAAATCATTGTCGTCTATTTTTGATTTTGACTTAACTCAGATGGGGCCCCTTTGAATCCGCGGGGTCCTAGGCTGAAACCTTAAAGGCCATATGATAGATCCGGCCCTGAGTGTAAGTACTTTTATCTCTCTATTCAAATATAATGTAATACATTACTGCTGAACCAAATCACAATCAGCAGACTAAATGAAATCCTTCAACAGTTATGAGACGATCCGTTATCGAACGTGAGTCAATATAAAAAGCAGTTATCAATAAACTCAAGTGTATAGGCATTTATAGGTATTAATACCATTACTCATTATAAAGGGGTTTCCCGTTTGACCTGCCCACTTATTATGTTTTCCTTTTAAATGCAATTCGCAAAGTTAATATGTACTACTACTACGTAATTATTTGTATATTATATGTACTATTACTACGTAATTATTTAAAGCTATTTTTTAGTATTGGCAGGACCACAATGTTGATAGTTTTCTGTCTACAGCCGCGGGCCGGTTCGTCCGGAGTACCACACTGAGCAGAAGATCGACGTCTGAGTAGTAGCAATGTGCTATTGCGCTTCGTTGGGTGTGCGAGAGAGCTTGAACCCCAACTTTCTAAGTAGATTTTGATTGATAGGCAGCGGCCTAGCTGTGCCCCTGATATCGGTTCAAGGCCAGCAGTAACACTTAGCATAAGGAAAGAAAGAAGAAAGATATATATTTATTGCAAAGGACATACATAATGGGCATAAAAGTAACAATGTAAATGAGATGCTGTCCATCACAAAAGCCTCCATCGCAGCATGTTGCAGGTTACAAGTACCTGCAGTGATCTTTCGTGGAAACGCTTAAGATAAGGTGTGCTGCTTGCTCGTTCGACAAAATAAGCAATAAGACTTACCAAATTATCAGCGGGCAAGTCCACCGATATGCCCCTCATCTTGAACACCACACACTGTCTCTTCAGCAGATCGACATCACTGTTCAGCACGGCAACGTGTATTGGCCTGCGGATAATTAATAGAGGCCTTTGAAATAATAAAAATGGTAAACTTTCCTTGTGGTGACGTAGTAAGAATACAATTCACCACCCACTATCTTACACATGGGTGATCGTAAGAGACAAGTAAGAGATATAAAACGCATATAACATCTATGCAAGAAGTGGAAAACTTAATACTGAATCCTATACCAACACGTATGTGTAGCGTGGTGTGAGCAGGTCATTTTCCCTCACATTACGGAGGAGGCTCGAGCCGAGTGGGACATATATGAGCTGAAATGATGATGAATGGTAAAACTATTGGACTGCTGGCATAATGAATAAAAACCTATCGTGCTAAGTGTTATGAATCCATCTTCTATGCAAGTCGTTCTATAGAGACAGTAATCAGTAATCTCCAACGAGCGGCTACCGCCCTAGATAAATGGTCTAGGGAGTGGAGAATTACTATCAACCCCACAAAAAGCCAAGCGATCATGTTCCACCGGTGGACGGATCGCCTACATCCAATGGCTTCCTTCCCACCAACAAAAATGTCCGACCAGTCCATCCCATGGACCAAACAGGTCAAATATCTCGGCGTCACTCTTGACAATCGTCTGTCCTTCGGTCCTCACATAAAGCGAGTTCGCGCGCGCGCAGCTTTAGTGTTAGGACGCCTTCACAGCTTGCTGCATGCCAAAGCCAAGCTATCACTTAGTAGTAAAGTTAGATTATACACCGCTAGCGTACGTCCCATCATGACGTACGCTAGCGTTGTGTTCACACAAGCGAAACCCTTCCGGTTACACCGTTTGCAAACATTACAGAATAGGTTCATACGCCGTGCGACGGGAGCACCGTGGTATATGCGCAATGTGGATCTTCACATAGATCTCGGCCTGCCGACCATCCGGCAGTACATGAAGCAGTGCTCTCGCCGCTACTTCGACTCTGCCGTCACTCACCCTAATCCCATAGTGGTTAGGGCGTCTAGTTATACCCCATCTAAAATATCCGCGATCCGTCAACCGCGATTAATACTCGACGAACCCGACGACATTATCACGCTCGCCCAAACGGAGGCATACACAGCCCGCGCGGCCCTGACAAAGAATTATCCACGATTCCGCCCTCGCCGTCGAGGTCGGAAGTCGTGTCGCGGTCAAATCATAAACGTGGGAGAACCCACTTTGCCAGCGACCCCCCGAGCCGAGGTCCGTACCCCACAGGGGGTGCCCTCGGGAACGGTCGCTTAACTTTTACGGGTTGAGAGCCCTCAGCGCTCACCCACAGTCCGGGTAAAGTTGTCATAGCCATCTGAGGCTAACAACTACGACACACAAAAAAAAAAAAAGTGTTATGAATTCAATTCCCATGTAGAACAATAGGTACTATAAACTTTGTACACAAATTGTTATACTGTGTCTGAATGGAATTTATGTTAGTTCATTTTATGTTAAGTAAACACACAACGCAATGCAATTTTTTTTTCTAATTATATTAGAGCAGGTGTTATATTAAAGAAAAAAACTTACAAAAAAACAATAAAAATTACGAAAAAAAATAACATTTTTTTTTAAATAACATAAATTCATTTTCCGATTGGTGACGTATATGACGTACATGTTGCAAGAGAAGGAAAACTAGACATGATCAGCATGGCATAGTAGCTTAAAGTCTATCCCATTGTAGAGAAGGTCGGAATCCAGCAGTGGGACTTATACGAGCTGTGATGTTGATGACAGATTATTGGTACTTTAAAAACGAAGCAAAAAAACTTAGCGTCTCAATTTGGTGATTTGACCCGATACGATGACAAGATAGAATACATAAGCGTCGCCATCCGGAGTCATAAAAACCATCTTGAGGGATAACAAGACGAATGACTCGGAAATTTTGAACACCAAATGCTATCAACAACCGCCTATTGTAGCGATTATGGTATTATATTATGAGATAGTGGACATAGATAAGATCATAAAAATAGCTAAACTCATGAATCATTCATACATTCTGAATTGATTTTTATAGTGGGGCTTTGAATAGTGTTAACCAAATGCGAGACTGCAACTCTCGCTGTTAGAATAACACAGAGTCACTTGTTTTGATAGAAATGGAAAAACCCAACTACATTAATACAATTCCATTCATCTAGTGGCACTAACTGTACAATTTATTTATTTATTTCGATACACAACTACCATTACGGGTAATACAACCCAATTCGATAGCGGAACACAGTATTAGTACATAAGTATATATTACGATAATTCTAAACATTACAAATTTCTTATTTCTATGTACTTAAAATTAAAATAGCGGTCTCAATAATTACATACCACTTAACGGGAGTGGTGCTATAATCACACCTATCTATCATGAGACTGTTTAATATAACATCAAATTATTTCCCCGTGTACTGGTATTGAGAATACAAGATGTTGTCAATACTTTCTTTGCCAAAGGAATCGTAAAATGCTGTTTAAGGGAGCACTCCGAGACTTGCAGCGAGTGTTGGTCTTGCTTTTGGGCAACACTAGCTTCGAAGTTCTGATCCGCGATGTTTATGGGACAAAAACTTAAGAGAAATGTTTGCGAGGAATACACGTAAGTATGAAACATAGCAGTCGCTTCAGCCCTTTTTCTCGCAAACTTTAGAAAAGTTACACATACGCTCTTCTTGTTTCCATATATATAAATAATTGTATGTACCTACAAATCCAGTTCTATATATATATTCAATTATGTTTGATGTACATAATTACATATGTTTACCCTATTACTAAAGTATCATTTTATGTGATAGCGGCTAAGAATACTACCAACCCTTACTTTGCTCGTGGATGTCGTAAGAGACGACTAAGAGCCTTATAACAACTTGGGCCAACACCATCTGATGCCGTTTGGTCAACAATTACATTCCCAAGGCGGGTTGACGTCTGGCAGACGGCCGGTCATAAAACTATTGCCAATAACTTTTACAATATGTATTATGAAAGAAGAGTACATATTGTATCGACCCCAAGTAATTGGGATAAGAGTAGGAGAATGATGATGACTGAAGTATCATTTTACTTGGTCTATACAATACACATTTTTTTTAATGTAACGTAACAATAACAGCGCAGCGTAACCAGTTCGCATTACAATAATACGTAACGCCATTGTTTCCTGTGTAATAGCGGCGGCGCCTAAAAAAGAAATTCCCGCTCAAAATTATTGGCAGTAATCATGAGGAAATGATAATTCTATTAATGAATCATAAATTCGCTGTAACGATGCGTTCAGAATTGAATTTCTAAAAAGGCAACAAATAGTTTATATTTCAAATGAATTTATGAGTCAAATAAGTGGATATGTTTATTATATTTAGATATGTAAACTACTAAACTTAACCTCTTTAGAGACATATGCGTAGGTATTTGTCTTCGGTGGCACAGACAAAGATCAGGTACCGGTGGCCCGTTCGCACGGCGAAGAGAGGCGCTTTACAAGGTGGGTCTATGGGGTCGCGCGCCGCCTCTTCTCTCGCCCTCGGACAGATTTGACGGGGCGTGACCACCTCCATAGTCCACCGCAAAAAAGGGTGGTGTATTTTTCAATTGTTTCAAAGAAATTAGGTTTTTTTTTTTAATGAATATTCATTATATTTTATATAATTAATATTCTGGACTTTATGAGAGTAGGTACTACACGTTTCAGGATTCTATCCCGTTTGTATCTGATGTTTAATTTCCCGAAGTTTCGAACACTTCACAGCGTTCATGGTCACGGGAGGACTTCTCCGTAGTTTTATTTTTATTTATTATTTTAAATTTAGAGATTTATGTTGAATATAAATTAAAAAATCGTAATAAATAATAATTTAAATTCATATTTTTTGTACTTTAACTAAAATCGTTCCCATTAAGGTTAAGGCTGGCTCGGACTAGACACTGGGTGAACTCAGCCTCTTTTACTCTCCTATTCATTACCTTATTATCCATTTTTTTTATACATTTATCTAATATAATTTTATATAAACTCCTAAACATTCATATTTAAATATTGGCAGTCACCGTCATCATAACAACTGTTATAATAACAAACTCGTATTCAATTTTCAAATAGTGTATTGTTATACAGAGTGGAGACGTCAATACGACAATAAATGAAAACACCGTCAATACTAGTGTATAGGAGTATTTTGAAACTATTAAAAAAGTCCTCGCATGCATATTTAAAAAACAATTTTTTCAAACAAACTTTTTATCATAAATATTGAAACAAAATAGAACACCGTTTGTAAATATTAGTTCACTAACCTGTGGTCGGCACGCGAGTGACCTTGTGGTATCATATGTTACAACTTCGAAACGTAGGTAAATACATACACTTAATGTTTGGGCGCTATTCATTCTCACTCTATTATTTTATTAAAATAATCACGATAACTTTAATAATTCACTTGGTCGTTAAACTTTTAAATTTTCGATATGTGCGCCATGGACCCGAACGCACAAATTATATCGTTTTAAAATATTATTTCGAACTCTTGTTAACAGGTCGCCATTGACGGCGATGTATTTTAACTTGTCGAAAGATCGTACAATTCCTTTTTTTAAGTTCTCCACATTATCAACCTCTGTCAAATTTGCGAGAAAATAATTTAAAATTTGTTCATCTAGGGTGACTCTTACACGCGAAGGAGCACTATCCATATGAGGCAGTAAGGATTGATTATCCCTTAACCTCTGGACAGCTTGCACAATAGTCCGGCCATTGGTAGTACAAACACGTGTGTTTCCATATCTCTTTCGGTACGTACGTATGGTTAAAGCTGCATTTCCGTGATATTCTCCATAAATTAAAATCATATCTGTATACCCGAAGCTGTGTAATTATAACGAGGCATTGTAAATGAGAAAGAAATACTATTCTAACACAAAGTAAGCGTCTAATTACGCACATTCACGTCACAGGATCACGGTGGCACACTGACCTACAGACCTATTATAATAGTTTTGAACGTGAGACCGAGGTCTTCTTCCATTAAGCCGCATTAGGTAGTTTTAAATTTCTCATCTAAGTCTGATGACACGGTTTATAAAGACTTAGGAATAAGGTATAATATGCATTGATTTGTATTACGTTTGGGGAAGACTTGAACTGGTAAACATGGCGATATGTAGGTACTAGTTTCATATTGGTTTATACCGATGCGGCGCGGGAGCTCATTGATAGGCGAATAATTTTAATTTTTATACAGAGTGTGGAAATTGTTAATAATACAAAGTAATGTGCTGCGGCTAAACTATACGACATATTGTATTCAAAGTTTGTATACAGGCTGGGCAAGTCATCAGATACACTAGATTAAAATTATTGTCGTATGGTCGTCTCCACCTTGTATATTTGTGATAGAAACTATGAAAATATAATAGAGGGTGACCTGAATGCCATAGTACATCAATATGCGGGTTAAATAATGTTTTGATAAGCGTTATCAATGATAACATATCTCGCACAATACACGTCTTATCAAAAACCATTGCATATTAGTAAACTAATACAAATATCATATTTAAATTGATGATTTTCCATGTGGAATAATTTTTATGGGTTTATAAGTTACCCAGTATGCTGTGTGCTAACGGCTGCGAATACTACCAACCTTTATATTAATCGTAAATGTCATAAAGATTGACTAAGACCTTTATAACAATAACATTCATAATAGTGGCGTGTGACGTCACACAGCACGGCTAGTCATAATAACTATTGTCAAAACGATTTGCAATATCTACGATGTTATAAGAAGTACATTAAAAGATAAGTTATAAAGTGAATCATCGTACGGAAGTGAAATTCTTATTAGAAAACTTATGTAACGAAGCGAGAATTTTAAATTTAATAATAATATATTATCTTTTTTTCGTGTGGTGACGGAGTAAGAATATTCACCACCCCATATCTTACCCGTGGGTGATCGTACGAGATGACTAAGGGATATAAAACGCATATAACATCTATGCAAGAGAAGAAAAACTCGAAACAAATCCTTTACCAACACGTCTGACCAGCGTGGTATATCAATTTCCCTCTCATCATGTAGGAGGCTCGAGCCCAACAGTGGGACGTATATGAGCTGAGATTAATGAATGAATGAATAATTATCTTCTCAAATGTCTAACAATAAAAAAGAAAGTACAGTAAAAGAAAATTAAATGTTAAAGGAAGTCCTCTTTAATAGACTCAGCTATTGGTGTCTTCAAATACAGCGCTTACGCGAAACCTTGCTTCGCTTGTTTAAAATAAAGACGCGGGTTTTTAATTCATATTATCTTATTTTATAACAAAATCCATACATAATACTTCAATGATAATATAATACCTACGTAATTTATGTTTAATTTTGGACAAAACAGTCCAGTTGGCAGATACAATTTCGAGAAAGAGGTCAGCCGACGAATGCAACTCGGCTGGGCAGCGTTCGGGTTACTGAAGAGGTTCTTCTCACCCATTATATTTAAGTGCGTGAAAACACAGGTCTATGGCCAGCGTGTGTTACCAGTGATGACTTACGGCACAGAAACGTGATCCCTAAATGTAGGCCTGATGACCTTGCCCAGTCATTTAGCGTGCTATGGAGCGGTTGAGCAGGCTCGGAATTTCTCTGCATGATAGAATTCGTAATATGGAAATCCACAGAAGAACGGGTGTAACCGACATTACAAGAAGAATTGGCACGCTGAAGTAGCAATGAGCAAAACACATCGCTCAAGAAATCGATAACCATTGGGGCAGAAAGTTTCTCGAGTGGCGACCACATATCGGACGACTCAGAGTTGGTCGCCCCCACCAGATGGAGCGACAATTTGATGAAGGTTGCTGGGAGTCGTTGGATGCGGGTGGCGCAGGACAGCAGTTTGTGGCGAAATATGAGGAAGCCCTACATCCAGCAGTGGATGAATTCAATACCAATTTGTTATTACAAAAGTTAGCATGAAAGCAGTGATTTCCAAACAATATCTTATAGTTAGCATTTATATGTAGATATAGTCATATACAATACGCCATTGCTAGGGTCCTATCAGCAGGGGCGGATCGTTAATTTTGTGGCTCTCGGCTATTACTACACAAGGACCAAACTAACTGTCATTATGTCAAGAAATTTCATTCGCTTTTGGGGCCTAGTCCAGCCATAATCTTTTATATTTCATTGAAATTTGAAGTTACATCGGGCTTCGAGGGACATCTAGCACTGGCAGCTAATTTTTATCAAACATATTGTACTATTTTTATAAAAAAGGCAGTAAAGAAATAATAACAATAGACAAACCCGCTGAGTTTCTTACCGGACCTTCTCAATAGCGATTACGTTCTGATCCGGTGTTAGTTTATTGTATTCATTTAATATGTTAAAACTGACAGTATGTAAGTGCCCTCGCAGGTATTATACATAATAAATGAATATGTAACTGGCTGATTCTCAAAAAAAGTCGAAAATGGCTTTATCGAGTTGATCAGTTTTTTTTAACTCGTGATCGAATTTTTTTTTCTTTTTTGCTCAAGTTGTAGTATATGTCTTGTTTGAGGAAAATATTATAGTGGTCCCCAACTGTTCTGAGTTTGAATTGAATATAAAAAATATATATAGAATATAAAAATATGCTATGATTATTAAATAAAAAAATGCTTACCTTTTAATAACATTACATGAGATAATGACATTAAAAATGTAATATTCAACAAACTTTTTGTCAAAGTATTCTATATTTATTAGAAAATAATTCATTCCCTCATTAAAAATTTTTATGAGGGAATGACGATGAGGGAATGACAAAACGAAACAAAATTGCTACAAACTTAGGAACATAACCTTACTTTCTTACGAATTGTAAACATTACTTTATTACTACCGAAAACATGTAAAAATATGCTATGATTATTAAAAAAAATGCTTATCTTTTGATAACATTACATGAGGAAATGATATTAAAAATGTAATAATCAAAAAACATTTTGTCAAATTGATTTTAAGAAAACATCCTTTCTTCAATTGTCCACTCTAGTGTATGTTCTCAAGGGCAGTGTTGCCAACTACAAAAAAAAATATGGTGGGACTTGGTAGGCTTTGGAGTATTGCTCCAATCACACTGTTACAAAACGGTGAGGGAATGATACTTTTTTTATGGACAAATTTTGAATTATATTTAAAAATATTTCCATTCGCATTTATGAAACTATGAACTCATATAGGTATAGTCAATACTATCCTATATAAATAAAAAATATGATAATAAACAATTTGTTAGGAATTTTATGTTTTAAGTTAATGATTATCTTCAAATTTAGCGCTTGGGACATAGTGAGGGAATGATTTTCAGGGTACTTTCTTGGACATGTCTTTGTTGTTAATCATATAAAAAATAAATTTGTTTCATACATTCGTAGATATAGTACGTCGTTTTATTAAAAAAAAACAACTTTTCATAATTCACGATTCTGGTTTATAAAAATGATCAAGGACATCAATTTCGATTTTTTTTGAGAATCAGCCAACTGTTTTCTATAATGATAATGATAATAATAGGAAAAATTGGAAAAAAAAAAAGGGTCAATAGAACATTTTATTTACTTTATATAATTAAATGTTTATGTACCTATACAAACAGCAACTGTAATCATACCTAGTTATGACATATGGGTGAATATACGCTATTTGAATTCCAGTGGTCCATAGGCAAATTTTATGTTAAACTCAATATATTATTATTTCTATATGCTTAAAAAATAAAGAATATAGTATATTATTTGGCCCACATAATCTATTCACGATAATTGTTTAATTTAAGGCATTAATAGTTTAAAATAGTTATAAATGTATTCTCCTCTGGCCTCCCCATTACTAAATTATAATGGTTTTATGACCAGATACTTTAAATATGTATTCCATTCTGTTTTTTTTTACACATGATCATATGCTGTTATAAACATCGAAACATATTTTATCAAGAAACACTATAAAAATATTTATTAATATAAAAAATAATAACTTATTTTCATGTCATGTTATAATAATGTCACTTCATCTGGCGAAACTCAAAGAAATAAAATTTGACTTAAAACCGCAAAGGTATGTTTTTGTCCTTGAACAACGCGCGTACAACAGTGTGAAGTCAGAAGCAAGCTAACGACGTTGAGCAAAACTCCATTAATATTGCGTCAGTTTGCGATTAACTGTAGGAAAGCGTGTTTGTGCCAGTCGTTGAAGTATTTCCTTTGGTTAGTATATGTTTTTGTATATTATCGTTACGAAATTGTATATTTGCACAATGCCATGTTTATTTTGTATAGATGTCATGTATTACTTTAAACTGTGGTCAGAAAAGCGATTGATATTGTTTTTGTAGGTTATGTGCGATTTTGTCACTTCTCTGGCGTCACTTCTCTGGCATATTTCATACTAGAAGAAATACATGAGCGCCAGGGGAGTGACAATTTTTTTTGTTGATATATAATGTTATAAGGCTTCATTTAATTTGTTTTAGATACTCGGGTATCATCAGACATCATGGTGAATGTTAAAAAGAAACAAACAAGGGAAGAGAGGTTAGAAAAAAAACGTCAAGCTGAAAAATTACGCTATCAACGAATTAATAACGATCCTGTTAAAAATGCCGAATTAAAATAAAAAGAAAAGCAGCGATATAAAAAGAAAAAGAAATGAAACAGATTAAGAGCATAAATGATATGACTAAGAGGGAACAAAGGGCTGTTAGAAAAATATGGAGAGAGAAGACTAAAAAGCATAGAGATCGCGTAAAGCTACAATCTACCAGAAACTATCCAGTAACACCACCTGGGTCTGATAATGAACCTCCACTTCCACAAAACAATATTGCTCTGGCTGCTAAAAGGCGATCAGAAATTCAGCGCAAACGACGAAATCAACTTATAAAAAAACAAAAATATGAAATTAAACAGTTACGTCAAAGGATACGTGATTGTCAAAAGAAACTACGGTGCATTAGCAAACAAAAAATGACTCCAAACTCAAAAGTGGCCGATCTTTTACAGAATAATAGTAAAGAGAATGTAGAACAGGTGAAGAAAAAATTATTATTTAGTGAGGTGATCCAAAACCAACTCAAAGAAAATATAAATTTGATAAGGAATGATAATGAAAAGAAGATATTTAAAAAAGTAATAAGTGGTAAAATAGTCAAAAAGTATAAAGTGTTAAACCAAATTAATATGAACCCTATAAGACAGTCATGTACTACGAATAAAAGTTTGTTAGATATGACACGGAAGACAAGAAACGATAAAACGAATCCGAAGTGAGAGAAAATAGTCGCAGAGTATTTTGAAGAAGATTGCAATAGTAGATTATGGCCAGGTATAAAAGATAGCATTACAAAAAATAAAATAAAAAAACAGAAGAGATTGTTACAGGACACCATGAAAAATCTACACACCAAAACTGTAAAGACTGAATTTATTTCTTATATTAAAAAATATCCAAATACTATAATTTATATATGTTTTATTTAATATGAGTCTCCTTTCTTAGCCAATAATCATTAGCCTGTCACTTCTCTGCTTTAATTTGTCACTATTCTGCCAATAGTGTCACTCCCCTGGTAACACATTTTCCTCTGGTGCTTATAAAATTAAAAAATAATGTAAAATCTTCTGGCCCTCATCATTACAAATTTAAAAATTGTGTCAAATAGAGAAATTATCAATATTGAATGGAACCAATTACATTTCTTTCAGGGACACAAAAAAATCAAATACCGTATATTCACCCATATAGTAAAATATAAAACAGCTTTGGATTTTATTCCTTTTTTTTTTTTTTTTTTGGTAGGCTATGGCCCGGTCACACGTCGCCCGTACCGCCCGGGGCGACGGAAGGGCAGCGCGTGGCCCCATAACGGATTTTATTCCTGCAAATTATTTTATTCGCTCTTTACAATGTAAATCCTTTATTAAATCACAATTTATATAAAGTATTAATAAATATAATGTGTCTAAATAGGCACGCCTAGCTGTACATAAGGGAGTATTAGTGCCCACTCTCATGTATGGCAGTGAAGGTTGGATATGGCAGTGAAAGTTGGATTTGGCAGGGAAGACATGAAAGTAGAATAAATGCTGTAGAGATGAGAGCTCTTCGTAGTATGTGTGGTTTAAGTCTGAAAGATAGAATTAGGAATAGTGTTATAAGACAGCGCTGTGGTGTGAATGAATAAGTAGCGACAAAGATAAAAAGGGAATGCTGAGGTGGTTTGGCCACGTGGAAAGAATGAGAGAAGAAAGGTTGACTAAACAAGTATACAAAGCGAGTGTGAGTGGGACAATTACAAGGGGAAGACCATGTCGTACCTTTCTGGATCAAATTGAAGATGTATTATCGAAAGGTCAGGTTAAGAGTACGCGTAACCGTAGAGCATGCATGAAGACTGTGATGAGTGTGAATGAAGCGATGGAGGTATGTCAGGATCGTGGTTTGTGGCAATCCGTAGTCTCTGCCTACCCCTCTGGGAAACAGGCGTGAGGCTATGTATGTATGTATTAATAAATTATGTAGTCCAACGTTTAATATTGTTGTTCCATGTTTGTTTACTGTATACGATTCTCGAGAACAAGCGAAAGCAAGCGACAGGTAAGCCCCAGTTTCGTTCGATAAACCGTCTATCGACATGATGGTACAGGGTTATCTATCTTATAATTGGGTTTTATTTTAATATTTAAATAATTTACTATAAAACATCGTTTTATTTATTATTTTCAATGGGGACTAGGGTCGTTAGTGCGCAAGGGGCTCTGCGCTGCAGTTCAAAAAGCCCTTAAGTAGATCTTTGCCTATTAATAGTGCTATGTCTTACAACCATCCTTCATCATAGGAATACTCTTTTGAATCGCTGGCGGTTTATTAAACAAACATTCCATATAAGGATGTCTCCTCTAAAATGCTTAAGAAGAGTGATAGCTATATAATTAGCTCGTGATTAGGTGCCGCTTGTTTGATATGGTCCAGCCACAATCTTTTGCATTATATCTGTGAATTATGTAATGGTACGTAGAACATCAATGGAGTTAAGACTTTATGTCGTTACGTCGATACTGCTGTCTTAAATAAATAAATGATAATAACTAAATACTACTTTGTATTACTTTTTGCGAAGTGGCAACATTGCAAGAAATCTCGGGGATTCACTTCTTAACGTACAGACTGTAAAGGTTATCATTTTCAAATTCAACTCCAACTAATAGTGTTGTCACAATTTTGCCATTGATGAGTGGATAGTTATCTTTTTATATATCATTTTTATATAACTAAATAGGTAATACTTTATTTGAATAACTTTTTATAAAGTGGCAACATTGCAAGAAATCTCGGGGATTTACTTCTTCACGTATATGTACACTAACGGTTATCGGTATTTAAATATAGCATAGGGCTACCTATTCACATTTCATAATGAAAGTTTTTTATCCCAACGTACTTAAACTTGAAGAGACAAAGTTATTTTTTTGTTCTTATACATAACTTTTTAAATATCATGTGAAAATCTTCTATTGCCATCTGCCATTTAACCTTAGAACATAATGAAAATGTTTAGATTACATCTTCTGAAATTCGGCCATTATGAAAAGAATCAAAAGGCACCTAGACAACCATCTTCAAGCTGGTCACGGACACCAAGGATTCGAATCCAGTGGTTGGCCTAATGGTGATGGGAGGGAATACGGTGAGTTATAGGGCCACTTTTACGTCACATCGGAAAAGAATGGAGCGGAATAGTTTAGTAAACACAAAAAAGGCACAGCTAAAAAGCAGTTTCGAGATTCACGTTCTCCATTAAGCTCCAGACAAAATTGAGACTAGAAATCAATGGCTATGGTTCGCTTACTAGGCAGCTACGAGCATTATGAAGGGTTACGGCGATTAAAGCAGTGAATCAGGCCTACTGGCCTGATTCACTGCTTAATCGCCTAAATTAATGGTTATTACCATAAAAAAGAGAAAAAGAGATTTAAATGAGTGACCATTGTCCAAATACAAGACCTCCACAAGTACCAAGTTGATTTTTATTTACACAGAAGAATATACAAGGATTTTTTATTTCTTTACAAGCTTGTTTTTAAATAATATCCATATATATATGAAAAATAATATCCATATTATGAAAAGAATCAAAAGGCACCTAGACACAACCATCATCAGGCTGGTCATGGACACCAAGGATTCAATTCCAGTGGTTAACCTAATGGCGATGGAGGGAATACGGTGAGTAATGGGGCCACTTTTACATCACATCGGAAAAGAATAGAGCGGAATAGGTTGGTAAATACAAAAAAGGCACAGCTGGACCAGCATAGATAGACCATTTGATGGATGTGGATAGAAAGTATTCTAGTTGTTAAGTAGACTTTATAACTTGGTAAAATGTTCATTTGGGATAATAATTCAACTTGGAGAAAGTTGCTTTTTTCGCAGGTAAATAAACAGTAGCTAGTTGACCTTAATTGTATATAAAGATTCTTTTACCATGACATAGCAATGATTATTTCCGGTGAGGTAAGTATTTGGCAAGAGAACGGTTAAATCTTAATGATTGGTGAAAAAATACAATTTTGAATTTTAAGACTAATGCAACATCCAAAAACAATTCCTCTAAAATAGGGAATTCTATGTTATTTCCATGGGTTTGTCGACAATCAAAAATATGCCTCACGGGGCAGAGATAATACTATAATAAGACATTTGGTAAGAGAGTAGGGTACTGCAATTCATATTATAAGGATTCCAGGAGAATACCCATTCACCTGGTATAAGGTGATCCTGGTCTATATTGATATCTCATCCACTTATTACTATCCCTACAGAAAAGATAGGGGGTGATGACACATAAATTGGTTAAACTGTAACAGTTTATAACTTTCTCTTTTCTTTCTCTACGCGTGAATGTGAGCAAAACCAAAATAATGGTCTTTGAAAGAGATGAAGCCAGAACAGATGTAAGAGTAACAATAGGTAATGATGTACTAGAGCAAGTGGATGAATTTGTATATCTTGGATGTGGATTTAGCCGAGATGGAAGGTACACCACTGATATAGAGCGAAGAGTGAATGCGGGAAATAGAGTGAACGGAGCGTTGGGGCAACTTCTCGGCAGCCACCACCTCAGCCAGAAGGCACATGTAGCAATACATAATGCAGTGCTTGTCCCAACATTACTGTATGGAAGCGAGAGTTGGGTATGCAGAAAAGAGTATGAAAGTAAAATTAATGCGGTCGAAATGCGATCTCTGCGGAAAATCTGTGGAGTTAGGCTGACCGACCGCATTCGTAACGACGACGTAAGAGAGCGAGTAGGTATGAAAGAGAGTATTGCTGTAAAGATGCGAAAGGGAATGCTCCGATGGTTCGGACATGTGGAAAGAATGCCGAACGAATGTCTGGTTAAGAAAATATACAATGCGAAAGTGGAAGGATGTAGGTATCGAGGGAGACCGAGACTAAGCTACCTAGACCAGATCGGTCATGTAGTCATGTACTGAAGGAAGGTGGAGTCAAGAGTCTCTGAAACCGGCGAGCGTGTATGAAGAGAATTATGAATGTTGAGGAAGCGAGTGAAGTATGCAGAGATAGAATTCCCTGGCACTCTGTTCTCTCTGCCTACCCTGCAAGGGATATGGCGTGATGATATGTATGTATGTATGTAGTTTATAACTTTCAATTTAAGGCACTGACTCAGAGCACTACTTGACCCAGGATTTTTACAGGGAACTCTTCAACGAATTTTTTCCTACTTGTTTTAATCAAAGTACAGTGGGCATAGAGGCAGTTGAAAAGATCAATTATCCTTCAGCCTACCAATGTCCAGTCTTGGATATAGACTTCCCTACCATGACGGATTTTTTCATGAGAAAGCAGCTGGTCTGACAGTAAGTAGTAAAATAATAATAAAGCACCTCTGGCATTCAAAGGCCATTAATTGCTTGTGATAGGTTGGGGTTCGAGTGTCCAGCTCAGATTAATATCATAATATGGCCTCCGTCATTGGATAGGGTTTGAGTGTCCGACACAGATTAATATTTAATATCTATACCTGACAGATGGGTTAGCCTTCGCTGTTGATTTAATTAAATGCCTAGGGAAATAGTGCTCTTATGGGATCTGGTCCAACTATCATTTTTTGCATTATAATTTGGAGAAAAATATATATTGCGATTTGAAAGACCATCACACAAGAACTATAATACTTCTTAAACATGTATACATTTTTTATCAAAAGTCGATTCCGATCTTCATTCTAGATCTGTTGGTCTTGCTAGACTATCCTGTGTGGTTATAAATACTACCAGCTCTTACATTACTTGATGATATGATGACGATGAAAATAAAGTCTTAATATAGTCCTGGACAATTCTTCGACTCCATCTGACAGGACAGCTGCTCATAAAACTTTTGCAATATTTTGTACATATTTTGTCTATGACAAGAAATTGGGGTAATAGTAGGAGGAGTGCGCATGACTACTCCACTTTGATTCTCTTTACTATTTTTTAAAAAATCCCATGGGAAATTAAAGGATAACAGTTAGGAATAAAGCAACAAATACAGTAATAAACTATGTACTTACAAATGACCACTTTGATCCTGTTGCAGGCAATACTTCCAATCATTGAGGGCCTGTTGTAATAATAATTTGACCCTGACTTCTGCCGGCATACCGCCCAGAGTTTTACTAACTGGTAATACTTTGTTCATATGGTTATCACATACAGGACTATCCAAATCATGTATTTTAAATTCTGATTCGGAATGAGAATCCTCAGGTATCTTCTGTATAACTTTATCTACATCATCTAATATACCTAATGGATTTTTCATAATATCTGATGTGGTCCGTATTGAAAGTGCTGATAGCCTACCGAAACTATTGTTCGAATCTTCATCTAAGAACGGTCCCAAATCTGGTAATATTGAATCATTTTTCTGTAATACTTCATCACTATTATCAATACTTTTCTCTGGGCTCGGAAGTATTTTATCAAAATTACATGGCTCGATTATCAAACGTCTTGGCTGCTTAGGTTTATTTGTATCTGGTGTTTCTCTTATAACGTAGGGTGCCAGCTGGGTACGTTTTACTCGGCGCCTCATTTTTAATTTTTTAAACGTTGTTATGTAGGAATCGTCGGTCTGACACTGGGCGTGCATCACGCAGCCACTATTAAAACTATCAGTTTGACAGGCAACTAATTTAGTACACTTAGGTATAGTTAGTAATGAAAAAATCCCACGTATTTTCAATTCATTATTAATTACAGAACACAACGAAGCGAATAAATTGTCGTAATTATTTTGTCCTATTAATTTTGTTATATCGTCCGACGTCTTCTCAAATACCAAACCAGATTGTGACTTGCATATAGCGATAGTGCGCGAGGAATTATTTGCTTTGTACAAACGATTTATTATTGTTAGTTCACGGAGATCCCCGGGCAAAAAATCCCCTGTTTTCGACTCGTATACAACGTCTTGTTGGAAGGGTATAAATTTAATAATTTTAACATTACCATTGGTTGGTAGGAATTCCTTTTTTAATAAGTTTTTATTGTTTAAAATTATCGGCACTTTGTTATTTATTTTTTTTATCATAATAGGTTTAATTTCCTGGGACATTTTGAACACTTGGATAACCTTTTATCACAGAACTGTTTGTTATTTTAGATTGCACTTACGATCACGTCACAACAAATATATTATGCTTAGAATAAATAGGTACGTCTGCATCTTATTTCATAAAACAACACAAACTCACTTCGGGGTAACCCCCTATACGTTAGCTTGACAAACTTTGGCAATAATGCTGAGAAGGTTACACGGTTATTTATGGTTAAAAAGCATTTTACAGTACACGATATAATAATCGTTTCGTAGTCGTGTCGTTGTGTTGATATCCTTTTTAGTTATGGCAATTAATTTGAACTAATTGCTGCCAGTGTCGAGTGATTTTATTTCTAAAATTTGTTTTCCACTTACTTTGTCAATTAATAAATCAAGAAGTTGTCTCTAATTGAGCATTTACATTTAATTCTTGAATCTCGAAATATTGACATAGTATGAAAATACACATACCTATAACATTGTTATTTCATACAGACTTGTAATCATTTTTCACCATTCATAACATACATTTGCAGGATAAAAGAAAGAAAATATGCAATCAATTTAAGAGCGTCACGCTTTTGGACAATATTCGTAACTTGATTGATGAAAATAACGAATAATGTTTTCAAAATGCGTTTAGTAATAATTCATTCATATATTGTATGCATTAGTATATTAATATTCAAGTGAAATTGGTTGATTATTAGTTAGTAATTTTAATAGCCAAATAAATTTCTATCTATGGCTATATTATATAACTATCTTTGGCTTTAGCGATTACATCTTACTACCAGAGATGTAAGAAATACCCTGTACAAAGTATCTGAAATACAAAATGCAAGATACTTTCAAATTAAGTATTTCAGATACCAGATACAAAATACTTTTGAAAATAGTATCTGAAATACAAGATACAAAATAGGTATCTTCTAAATACTTCTTAAGATGAAAATACTTTTGTAAGAAAACCAGATTTTATTTTAATGAATTTAAGTTTATTTTTGATAATTGATATTAATATTACTTACGAATAAATCGTGTTAATCGCTGAAATGAAAGGTATAGTTTTAAAATCCTTTTTTTACATTTTTGTACCAAAGGAAAGATTTTGCTATAAGTCAATGCTTATAAATGTAATTCACTAAAATTTGCCATAAATTCAATCTAAAAAATAATGTTAGTTGCAAACGCCGCTAAAATAGCTACCTGTGAACCTTGCCTTCGTCGTTGGACTGGCCACCGGAGCAGCGTGAACTTGTCGTCAGTGGCCGGCCCGACGGAATACCCCCTGAGGGGTACCTTCTCCTTGAACGACGTCTCCCCCTTGGGGAGGACCTCGGTCATTTCCTCGCGGTCAGCCTCTCGGCGGGTGACGGACTAATTCCCCGGTCCAGTCACCCGCGGCCTCGGCTAGGGCGGCATCAGGCGCAGATAATCGCGTCTACGCCGCCCCAGTCGCCGGCGGCGGCTCGCGTCGCCGAGAAGACGCTCCTCGCGCACACGCTCCGTTGCCTCCTTCCGCGAGACTACTGTACTACTGTCTCGCAGAAGGCTGCGACTGCGTACCAGTTCCTGACGCTGTCGAGCATCGCCCTGGCGATGATCGGCACTGATGATTGGGACGAGTTCACGGCGCTGCTCTGCCCAAGCAGCACAAGCCTCGAGCGTATGCTGCGCCGTATCCTCGTCGCAATCGCAGTGGTGGCAGGACGGTGTACTCCTGTGTTCTGGCGATTATGTGCAGGTATTTGGCGAAGCATCCATGCCCCGTCAAAACCTGCACCAGTCGGAAGGAGAGCACCCCGTGCCGCCGTTACAATCACTGCATCAGCACCAGCCGGAAGGCCTCCACGGTCCGCACACCGAACCGAGGCCTCTCCAGACGGTGTGCCCAACGGGCAATGACGCCTCGGCGGGCGTCTATGTACCAGGCGGTGAGCTCCCTAAATGAGACCACACCGCCCTCCGCTCGCACCCGCGACACCCGCCGATACAAATCGGCGAGCATTTCCGCCTCCAGGTCCCACGGGGGAGTCCCGGCCAACAGGCACGCTGCCTCCGTCGCCACGCCCGTCGAGCACCATGCCCAAATACTTCAAATGGGTCCGGATGCTGATGACAACCGAATTGAAGGTGATCGTTACGCCGATGGGAGGTCCCATGCGGGGCCCATAGAACAAGAGGGCCTCCGTCTTGTCTAGGGCCTCCCTCAACTCCAGCGCCTCGATCCGCCTGACGATCTCCTCCCTGCCGAGAGTCGCCAGGTTTGCCGCCTCCTCCAGCGTCCCACCGCGGGCTGTGACGAGCGTGTCGTCGGCGTAACAGATTATGCCCAGCCCGGGTGATTTTCAAAGTCCCCTAAAATTAAATTGACCAATAACAATACTGCATTTGAAACACGTGACTTGTAAAACTGTATGGCGATATTATTTGCTATGAGTTGCTCGCGGATTTTAAAAGAAAGACATTAAAAATTATGAAAGACCACAGTTTGTTAAAAAATGTGACATCAATGAGAACATCTCATTGATGTCACATTTTGGAATAATAATCTTATAAATGTCTGCTAACATATTACTAAAAGTATCTTATCAGAAAAAGTATTTATAAAATACTAAGATACCAAACAAAAGGTATCTAAATACAAGATACAAAATGTTTTTTTTAAAAGTATCTTAGATACAAGATGGAAATACGTATTTTGTATCTTGTATCATTTTTTTTTTTTTTTTAAACACACCACCCTGCACTAAGGAAATAAACCTTGTATTGCGGGGGACTTTACAAACAGGTAATTAACGCAGACAAATTACACCCAGACTCAGAACAACACTTTGTGGATCACACAAAGTAATGTCCTGCGTGGGAATCGAACCCACGGCACTGGCACGGAAGGTTGGTATCTTAACCACTACGCCATCTGTGCAGTCTACTGTTATCGAGTAGCACTTCCGGCCTCATATATACACATCCTAATTAATATATTGTTAATCGTATTAGGTATATAGTGTTAGTAATTTATAATCAAGTAAATAGTTGATTCATATCTCTGTAAACTGGTATAATTTTAATACCATGGGGGCCATCCGCTTGTCGGCTTCCGTCGCGACTACTAAATATTGCGTTTTAATATAGACCTCGGTACTTTCTTACACTATGTCGATTAATCAATCCTAATATCGTTTTGTTTTACTATGCATAATGATTAAGCTATTAGATTCTTATTTTACTGATTTATGATTTCATCACACTGACACTTCCGCGTGTCAACTTCCGGCGTACAACTTAATGTTTAGGGATTTATAATGATTAATAATATTATTATACAGGATTATGTGACCTGTATAATATTTGAATAATTAAGATATTTAATATTTCATATTATCCATTAAGTTTGTGAATTTAGTACTAGATCACGCCACGGTATGTATAAATACCGCCGGTTAGAATATCTTAGGTCTTTCTTGTTCGTATTCGATTCCGTATCGTAATTATTATAAGGTGCAATATAAATTTAAAAGTACAGCGTGTATTCATTGTCGCTACCACTCTCACTATCGACATTCTACACTACGTATCTGTATTTCAGATACTTGTATCTTAGATAAGTCACATCTCTGCTTACTACCTAGCTATATACAGCTAACTGATGTGTATGTGTCAAGGAGTATATTCTTAATATGGACGATAATATTACTAATAAAATTCTTGAACCAATGTTATACATTTTGTTTTAATGTAATATATAATAAACAAACATTTAGGGCATCACATCCATACTTATTAGTCATAATAGTGAAAAGTTAATATTTAATAA
Organism: Lymantria monacha; assembly: GCA_905163515.2. NCBI lineage: Eukaryota > Metazoa > Arthropoda > Insecta > Lepidoptera > Erebidae > Lymantria > Lymantria monacha. Next base: position 23,734,150 of record LR991104.1, on the reverse strand, counting down.
ATATTAAAAAAAAACAATTTTTAAAATTAATTAGTAATACGAGAAAGGGATTGAAATAAAGAGAACTTGGTTCATATCAATTGGAAATTTGTTTGATTGTTCCGTTTCATTTAAGCTACTGTAAAATGTGAAGCCTATCTATCCATTCACCATTCTCTTCTCATCGTACAGGAAACATTTTACCACGTCATCTATTGGATCTGTTTTGCACAATCATCATCATCATCATCATCACAGCCCATAAACGTCCCACTGCTGAGCTCGGGCCTCCTCCGTAATGGGAGGGAAATTAACCTACTATACCACGCTGGTCAGACGTGTTGGTATAGGGTTTTGTTTCGAGTTTTCCTTCTCTCGCATAGATGTTATATGCATTTTATATCCCTTAGTCGTCTCGAACAATCACCCACGGGTAGGATATGGGGTGGTGAATAGTATTTTTACTCCGTCACCAACGGAAACGCACTTTTTTTCGCACAATATTTTTATTTAATCATAATTTTGTGAAACGATGATTCAATATACTAAGCCTTTGCTTAGTATGCTTAGTACTCTTTAGTAAAGTTATTATACTGAAAAAGAGTGGCAACTCGATGATAAAATATGCATGTATGGAAAGTGCTGCTACCCAGAGTTTAGGCGGTGAACTAAAGTTGAAGTGATATATATACATAACATATCTACATGTGTATGTGTAATTATATAGAATTTTCTTTTACTATGAGATCTACCCTGAAATATAAAAATCCATATCAGCTGAGAACGAAACAATCATAACATCAGCTTAACAATGAAAGTTGAGATAATTTTCAGAAAGTACATCAATAACCGAAAATAGATCGATGACAATAAGTACCTACGTTAGGAACAAAAAATAACAATTCTCAGTTGTCAAACGTTTGACAGAGAGGACAAAATGGCAGCAGCTAAGTTTGTACAACCAATCTGTAGGCGGCGCGACGGTCTGTAAAAAATAAGTAATGTTTTAAGTGTGCCCCCCCAGATATTAAGTTATTGATTTATTTTTCTTTATATATATTGATGTCAAAAATGTATTTGACATGCTATACTTTTTACAAAATTCATTAATGAAAGGAGAGCTTTATTATTTATAAAATATGTTATCGTGAAAGTCACGCACTGTATCTTATATTCTCATAATTATTTAGCACATGGTATCGCAACAAAACTACAAATGTAAGGCATATCGTGAATTGTAAAGAACCCTAATTATCTCATTTATCAGGCATTCCCCTTACCTTACATTCCGTTCCTCCGCAGAATTGCTGTAATTCTAAACTTCTTCATTATTAGTTCATTGTTTTAATTACCATTTACATTAATAAAATTGAAATTACAAAAGCTCAATTTTTATTATATTACATGGAATATATCTCAATTATTCATAATAAATTAGTAAGTTAAGCTCGCTAGTTTCAAGTACAAAAATGCGTAAAATGGATTATAATACAAATTTGTTAGGTGCGTTCTGAAGTCTAAACTCATCATTCATATTTTAATACTAAAATTATATTTAGTTGTTCGTGATATTGTTTGGACATTTTTTTACAATATCGAACATTTGAAATAAATCATATTATGAATGAGTTATCTTCTATGGATTTATAAAATTTATTTCGCTTTCGCTTTGTAGATGATAAAAATATAAAAAACACATTTAATTTTTTTAGCATTAAATTATTATAACATTAAAAGTTATTTACGTAATAATAAATATAGCTTAACATTTGTTTGATTGTCTTTCATTTGTGTTCATGGCATATAAACCACATAGATACAACAGAATAGATAGTATATAAGCCATATTGATAAGACTAAAACCTAATTAAAATATGTTTGCATTTTAATATTGTATTACACAATAAAATTTTAACAAAAGTTATAATAAAATAATACAAAACTTATTTAATAATCTTATAGAGAATGCTCAAAAATGTTACACATTATTTCTTATTATTTTACATTAATAAATCATGAATTATTTTTTTGGGAACAATTTGAAATTATGAAATTGGTAACAGGTTTTGAGCGTTACATTAACATAAAAAACATAACCTCTATAGGTATATAATTTGTTTTTTGAGTTTTCTATTTCTTTGTATAATTTGATTTGCTAATCTTAAGAACTTATATACGATAGCGCGTTATTAAATGTTGTTTACCTGTGTTACTAAGAAATAATTTATTCTCTTGGGAAGTCGTATGCGTCTTGGAATATAATTTTTGTAAATATTGTAAACGGACGCCTAATACTTCTACGCCTAATAGGTACTTATCTCAGCAAATTTATCAACCTTACTTAGTTATAACAGTAATATATCCTGGAAAATTAGAGATGTAGATATCCAATGTCTAAGATACCAGTTTCAGTCCATTCTAATAATTTTATTCTTCATATGTATTTTCTATTTGTTCATTAGTAGTAACTATTGTCATTTAGTCATAGGTAAATTGCTAGTTTCTCTGTGTAATGACGGTATAAGAATACAATGTGTCTAGTATAATTTTCCATGAGAGTTTTAAAATCGTCTGAGGAACCAAGGTAAGGGTCAGCAGCACTTCTGGGAAATTTATAACAACGTAGTTATACGAACGCCAGCACGTCTTCCAAGCTTGGTGATTATGGCCGTTATCCCCTCTTGTGGAGGGCTATATTGAAGAATGAACGTTGAGGGTCTGATGGATAGCAGAAAACTGTCATTAACTTGTGGCATATATGAGCAATATTTTTCTATAAATTTTCATTATTGCCTGTGCGTATTCTATGTGTAAATTGTAGTCAGCTAAAACTCATTTAAGGTTTTGTTTTCTAACATTGTCTAGATATTAGACTGAAATCCATTCGCCATCAAGATAATACTAGGTATATATATTTTCTGGAAAATTATTTACAAATGAGTTCGGATAAATCTATAAACTTTCTACATCTTACAATTTGTAAATATATAAAGAAATAGGTACAAACAGATTTCTTGTGGCATAGATATAGTGTATTTTGTAAGTTTTGGTATTCGAATGCCCGCGTTCCATACAAATTGACCTTGTACAAGGAAGAAAAAGAAACATCCAGGGAAAATCCATACCATAGACAAGAATCTTAAGAAGTAGACCTTCAAATTGTGTACCATGCATTTTAATCTATAATTTTAATATATAATAATATAGATATTTAAATCTTTATTTTAATATTAACAAGTAAAACAACTAACATTAGAAATTTTAGTGGATAGGTTAATATTTTTCTTAGAGATTATTTAATTTGAAACATTTAAAAGAGAGGCATTAATATATTCTGGTTTTTATTGATTATGACAGCAAAATAGCATGTCTAATGGTAAGTGTTATTGCTCTTGAAGCTTTGCAATACTAGAGGCACAGTTGCCTACCAATGAAAGTCCCAAACCCACCCAGAAAGTTGTACTGCCACTTGTATTTTGTTCTCTATAATAATTTAATCAACTATTGATTTAATGTCTTATAAAAAAAATAAGCAGCTCTTTAAACTATATTGTAAAAATATATTTATTATTCATAATTTATTTATTATTGGTTATAAGATTTTTTTTATATTATAAAGTGATTTTACAAGGTTTTATTTAACTTGAACTTATCAACATTCAGCATCATTAGATTAAGTCTTGCAAGTCTAATTAGATCCACTTCCTGCAGTTAAAATGTATAATTTTGTACACCTATACAACTTGGATGATAATGCATTCATTTCATCTCAACTCAGCTCATATATGTCCCACTGTTGGGCTCGAGCCTCCTCCATAGTGGGTGGGTAATTGACCTACTATACCATGCTGGTCATTTAAGTAATTAAGGGAAATATATCCACCTATCATTCATCAGCCCAAAGACATTCAGTATTGTATACAGGTTCTCTATGAAGGTTGGATAAATCAGGAGAGCATTGCTAGCCCGGCCCATAGTGCCTCCTTTACTAGCTTTTACTATTTCCAGGTGAAAAGGTGTGAGGAGTGGTGATACTTTTTATTTTTAATTCGCCACCATACTGGAAGAGTAAATAAGTATTTAATGTAATTAATTCTAACATTTCTTCTTTTTTTTTTATTGCTTATGGTGGCAAACGAGCAAGCAGCACACCTGATGGTATGTGTCACTGCTGCCCACGGACCTTTGCTATATCAAGGGAATAGCAAAGAGTAAAGTTATTAAACTGAAAAAGAGTGGCAACTCCATGATAAAATATGCATGTATGGAAGGTGCTGCTACCCAGAGTTTACGCGGTGAACTAAAGTTGAAGTGATATATATACATATCTACATGTGTATGTGTAATTATATAGAATTTTCTTTTACTATGAAAGCTACCCTGAAATATAAAAAAAAACATATCAGCTGATAACGAAGCAATAATAATATCAGCTTAACAATGAAAATTGAGATAATTTTCAGAAAGTACATCAATAACCGTAAATAGATTGATGACAATAAGTACCTACGCTAGGAACAAAAAATAATAATTCTCAGTTGTCAAACGTTTGACATACAGGACAAAATGGCAGCCGTTAAGTTTGTACAAACAATCTGTAGGCGGCGCGACGGTCAGTAAAAATAAGTAATGTTTTAAGTGTGCCCCCCCAGGGGAATAGTTAGGCCGCTGCCTACCATTACAATCCCCAAATCCACCCAGTTGGGCTTCCGACTCTCTTGCCCACCGAACGAAGTGCGATAGCACATTGCCATTACTCAGACGTCGATCTTCTGCGAGAGTGTGGTACTACCCCGGACGGACCGGGCCGCGGCTGTGAACAGAGAAATGTCAAGTGTGGTCCTACCACTATTAATTTTCAGCCTGTATATGTTTTACTAACTTTCGCTCCCTTGGTATGTTGATAAAAGGTTAGCCTATGTCCTTCCCCAAGCTTCAGTCGTACACTCGGTTTCAATTGGCGTCTCTCAATGGTTTTAATTTTGTTTTTGCGGCACTCTATTTTACTTTCCTAAAATAAAATTAGCTCAAGTTTCTCCTTATAACATAAGCTACCTGCCAGTGAAAGTCCCTTTAAAATCGGTCCAGCCCTTTCAGAGATTAGTCTGAACAAACAGAGAGAAAATTTTAAAATTTATTTTCTTTTATAAGTACCGTATATACTTTCATATGTATTTAGTGAAAAGCTGTTAATTTGGAATTACAAACAGATACTTCAATTTTATTTATATGTATGGATAGATATAGATTGTTGGGCTCGGCCGTTTGTCATAATCAGGGGGAAATGACTATACCATGCTAGTGAGAGGGAATATTATAAGGGTTCAGTATTCATACACTATACTTTCACCTTTTTTTTTTGCGGTGGACTATGGATGCGTTTCGCCCCCCCAAATCGGTCCGGGGTGACGGAAGAGACGGCGCGTGACCCCATAGACCCACCATGCAAACTCCTCCCTTCGCCGTGCGAGCGGGCCACCGGTATCTTTGTCTTCGGGGGCCAACCATACTTTTTACCCTCGGGATCGTATGAAACGACCAAAGAGTAAAGTTATTAAATTGAAAAAGAGTGGCAACTCGATGATAAAATATGCATGTATGGCAAGTGCTGCCACCCAGAGTTTAGGCGGTGAACTAAAGTTGAAGTAATATATATACATATCTACATGTGTATGTGTAATTACATAGAATTTTCTTTTACTATGAAAGCTACCCTGAAATATAAAAAAAAACATATCAGCTGATAATTAAACAATAATAATATCAGCCTAACATTGAAACTTGAGATAATTTTCAGAAAAATATCAATAACCGAAAATAGATTGATGACAATAAGTACCTACGCTAGGAACAAAAAATAACAATTCTCAGTTGTCAAACGTTTGACAGGCAGGACAAAATGGCAGCAGTTAAGTTTGTACAACCAATCTGTAGGCGGCGCGGCGGTCAGTAAAAATAAGTAATGTTTTAAGTGTGCCCCCCCAGGAAACGACCAAGGAATGCGGATAATATTAATAAACGCGAAGGATAACTGTAATAAAACCTTACATGCCAACCGGTTTCTGTGATGTAATAATAGGAGATATATAATGGAGTGAGTAAATTAAGGAATCAAAGAAGAATTTGTTATTCACCAATAGATGGCGTTACTTGATGAAAAATACATCTTGGCGATTGATGGCAACTTTGCTAGTATTATGTAGGTTCGTACTTAGGCTATCAAAAAAGGATAATCGCATGGTACGAAATAACAGATAAAGGACCGTTGAGTATAACTTTAAGATAACATGTCTTATGGCTTACGATGGCAAACGAGCAAGCAGCACACCTGATGGTAAGTGTTACTGCCGCCCATGGACCTTTGCAATACCAAGGGTACAGCTAGGCCGCTGCCTACCAACCAAAATCCACCCAGAAATTTGGACTTCCAGCTCTTCGCTCACTGAATAAAACGCATACAGCACATTGCCACTTTACAGACGTTGATAAGTTTTATTATGTAATTAGACTGTATGGTAACAGCTACGAATACTACCAACCCTTACTTTGTTCGTGGGTGTCGTAGAAGACGACTAAGAGCCTTATAACGACCTGGGCCAACTCCATCTGATGCCGTTTGGTCAACAATTACATTCCCAAGGAGGGTTGACGTCTGGCAGGCGGCCGGTCATAAAACTATTGCCAATAACTATTACAATATGTAGGTACTATGAAAGAAGATTACATTATGTATCGACCACAAGTAATTGGGATAAGAGTAGGAGAATGATGAATTAGACTGTGTGGTAATACTGGTAATAGCTACGAATACTACCAACCCTTACATTGCTCGAAGCTGTTTTAAAAGATGACAGAGCGTTTACTACAAAATTCTGAATACTACATACATTACCGAGTAATGTTGGCGTAAGACAGGTGGTCGTTCATAAAACTATTGCCAAAACTTAGCAGGTAGAAGAGTACATCGATTACAAGTAATTGGGATAAAAGTATAGGATATTGATACATACATACATATCATCACGCCATATCCCTTGCAGGGTAGGCAGAGAGAACAGAGTGCCAGAGAACTCTATCTCTGCATACTTCACTCGCTTCCTCAACATTCATAATTCTCTTCATACACGCTCGCCGGTTTCGGCGACTCTTGACTCCACCTTCCTTCAGTACATGACCGATCTGGTCTAGGTAGGTTAGTCTCGGTCTCCCTCGGTACCTACATCCTTCCACTTTCGCATTGTATATCTTCTTAACCAGGCGTTCGTTCGGCATTCTTTCCACATGTCCGAACCATCGGAGCATTCCCTTTCGCATCTTTACACCAATACTCTCTTTCATACCTACTCGCTCTCTTACGTCGTCGTTACGAATGCGGTCGGTCAGCCTAACTCCACAGATTTTCCGCAGAGATCGCATTTCGACCGCATTAATTTTACTATCATACTCTTTTCTGCATACCCAACTCTCGCTTCCATACAGTAATGTTGGGACAAGCACTGCGTTATGTATTGCTACACGTGCCTTCTGGCTGAGGTGGTGGCTGCCGAGAAGTTGCCCCAACGCTCCGTTCACTGTATTTCCCGCATTCACTCTTCGCTCTATATCAGTGGTGTACCTTCCATCTCGGCTTAATCCACATCCAAGATATACAAATTCATCCACTTGCTCTAGTACATCAATATCATTACCTATTGTTACTCTTACATCTGTTCTGGTTTTATCTCTTTCAAAGACCATTATTTTGGTTTTGCTCACATTCACGCGTAGACCCCTTTTCTTACAATCTTCTGTCATTGTGTCGACTAGGGTCTGCAGGTCAGTCGCTGACTGTGCCAGCAGGACTGCATCATCTGCATAAAGCAGAGCAGTGACCACTGAGTCGCCCATCTGGACTCCCACATTCATATCGTTCAACCTTTGGAGACATTTATCCAGATATATGATAAACAGCCTGGCTGACAGAACGCACCTCTGCTTAACGCCGATATTGACGTCAAACCAAGGCGACATTCCATCATCCAGCCGCACACAGGCTCTACAGCCCATGTAACTGGACTGCACAGCCTGTAGCAGTTTACCGCTAATACCATACTCCGGTAAAATTTCCCAAAGTTCCTTTCGTACAACCGTGTCAAATGCTCTCTCCAGATCCACAAAACTGCAGAAAACCTTCTGACCTAGAGCCAGATGCATCTCCACAATGTTGCGCAGAGAGAACACTTGATCCATGCATCCCCTTCCACTCCTGAAACCTCCTTGTGTCTCACACAGTAAACCATCGGACACCATCCTCATTCTCCTTTCAATAATTTTTCCATACACTTTTGCTGCCAAACTGGTCAAGCTTATGGCTCTGTAATTTGCGCAGTCATAACGTGAACCCTTGTTTTTAAACAAAGGTACGATGACTGCGCTATTCCAGTCCCTGGGAACCATTCCCGAGCTCCAACATAAATTGAGGAGCAACAGGAACGCCTCCCAGACACAAGAGCCACCAAGCTTGATCATCTCGGCAGACACCATATCAATGCCCGCTGCCTTACCATTTTTTAAACTTCTTATCGCCCATTCAACTTCATCCATACTGATGCCATCGGAGGACGCCGTTGTCGAATGTTGATCTACTAAACCACATCCAACACCGGCGCCAACCGTAGCATCCGCATACATATCGCCAAAATATTCACTCCATCGGCTTAACACGTCTTGTGTTTGTGTAAGAATGTCTCCACCTTAGACCTTATTTTATTCATTCTGCAGGCTGACCAACCACCCCGAGACTTCTTCACCTCCCTCCAAAAGAGTTTGGTGTTACCCTCGAAGTTTTTAGTCAGCCTATCTTCTGCACTCATACTTGCTCTATCACGTTTCTCTTTCACTAAGGCCTTGGTGTCATTCTTACATTGCCGATATATTTATTTCTTCTGTGCAGTCATACTGTCATTCAGATTCAAAGAAGAGACATAGTCCAGCCACGCTTTCTTCTTTTGCTCTACGGAAGCTGCCACTTCCGCATCCCACCATGCATCACCATTTGTTTTTCTATGCTTCTTTGAACTTCCACATGCTTCTTTCGCTGTATCTACCATACTCTCTTTCAATACTCTCCAGCATTCTTCAATGTTCGATTGCGGCTGGCTTGCCATCGTCAGCCGTTCTCGGACACCCTCTGCATACTTTTCTCTTACACACTCTTCTTGCAAAGGACTTTGCTAGGATATTGATAATAGTATTAAATTCATTTATTATGTATAAATCTCGCGAGGGCACTTACATATTGTCAGTTTTAACATTTTAAATTACATACATACATATCATCACGCCATATCCCTTGCAGGGTAGGCAGAGAGAACAGAGTGCCAGAGAACTCGATCCTTGCATACTTCACTCGCTTTCTCAACATTCATAATTCTCTTCATACACGCTCGCTGGTTTCGGAGACTCTTGACTCCACCTTCCTTCAGTACGTGACCAATCTGGTCTAGGTAAGTTAGTCTCGGTTTCCCCCGGTACCTACATCCTTAGTGAAAACTTAGTGCGTTTGTCTATTATTATTATTTCTTTGCTGATTTTTTTTTATAAAAAAAAAGCGATACATGTTTAGTATGGATGAGCTGCAGTGTGATGCCTTTCAAACCCCGATGTAATGTAAAAGATTATGGCTGGAGCAGATCCCACAAGCGTCACACTATCACGAATTAACTACTATAATTAAAGTTGCAACTCTTATTTTAGTGATATTAAATCATCATATTTTTTTCTATCGCTTATGGTGGCAAACGAGCACAGCACACCTGATGGTAAGTGTCACTGACGCCCAAACCCACCCCAGTTGTGCTTCCGTCTCTCTCGCTCACCAAACGAAGCGCAACAGCACAGTGCTATTACTCAGGCGTCGACCTTCTGCTCAATGTGGTACTACCCCGGACGGAACGGCCCGCGGCTGTAGATACGGAACTGTCTACAGAGTGGTCCTACCACTAAAGGACATCATATTCTTCTTGTCCAATTGATAGGTAGTTTTTTATCAGTGCGTTAAGATCCGCAGTTGTTAGTTCATCAGCTCAGCGTCATATACGTCTCACTGTTGGATCTAAGCCTCTTACACAGTGGGTGGCAAAATCGATATTATTATAACAACACTAGTCTGACGGGCTGGCAAGGTTTCCTTTGAGATTTTCTTCTCTTGGAGAAGTGTTGTCTACTTGGGCTTTTTAGTAGTTTATTTTACGGTTACCCACGCGAAAGGACGTACTGATAATAATAATACCTTTATTCCATCACCACACGTATATATTGCCTCACTTTACTCAACTGTGCAGATTTTTTTATTGCTTATAGTGGCAAACGAGCAAATAGCCCGCATGATGGTAAGTGATAAGTACTACCACTCATGGACCATTGCAATATCAGGAGTATAGGCTAGGCTACCCCTGTTCCGGCTCTCTAACTCACCGAAAGGTGTTCTAGCACATTGCCACGGCTAAGACGTTGATTTTCTGCGAGAGTGTTGTACTACTCCAGACTAACCGGCATGTGGCTGTAGGCAGAAAATGTCTACAGTATTATCATACCAGTTTCTTGCATGGGTTCGATTCCTATGCAAGAAACTATAATACTTTGTGCCATCCAGAAATTGTTGTTCTGAGTGTAATTTATATTTGTTAATCAATATGTAATTACATATTTGTAAAGTACCCCGCCATACAAGGTTAATTTCCTTAGTGCAGTGGTTTCTTAAAAAAAAAACATCTGGTCGGTTTATACTATATGTATTCTCATTTTAATCAACTGTTTAGATTTCTTTAGATTACAAAAACACTTGATATACGTACTAGCGATTCGTCCTCACTTAGCTTCGGTTTTGGCCAATCTGGCCTCATATTTAAGCCTCGATAACTTTTAATATCATCATCACCGCCCATAAATGTCCCACTGTTGGGCTCGGGCCTCCTCCGTAATGGAGAGAAATTAACCTACTATACCGCGCTGGTCAGACGTGTTGGTATAGGTTGCTTTCCATTTAGTTAACACAGAGGGACTCTGCGGCACACTGCGAAACACCGCCAAACACTGTGTAAAAGTTTAAATGAAACAGATACGTGTTGCTCGTACGATCACCCACGGGTAAGAAATGAGGTGGTGAATAGTATTCTTACTCCGTCACCACACGGAAAATTTATATTATTAATAATTAATATATTCCTTTTAATGTTATACTGTAACAATAGCAATTTTGATCTATATTAAATTGATTAAGTGCTTAATGTATACATACCACAAAAATTAAGGGAGCAAGAAAAAAATCCAAATTTTTGGGGGATTTTCAACAGGCTGTAACTTATACAAAAATGCTCGTACAGCAAAAAAAAAAAAAAGAAAATTGTAGCTCCAAGTGTCTAGTTTTTGGATCTGAGTTTAAATTTTTTTTTTGAAAATTGTTTTCGAGTAATCTTAAGAAAACCAACGAAAAAAAAAAATTCGAAATTTTTTGTTTTTTTTTTAATATACGGACGTAGAGAATTTTTTTTTGACTTAACCTTTATATGGACTGGATAGCTCAGTTATTCAGCATTAATTTGTTTTTTTTTAAATCTCAATACGAGCATTTCTCACTGAGATATCGGTGTTTGAATGGAAAAAGATCATTTTGTCTTTGATTACCAATATCTCAGCAACGAATGATCGGACAGAAATTTTAAGGCTGGTTTTAAAAACTTGAATAAATTCTCTACAAGGATTGGCTATTGATTATTGAAAATATTTTTTTTTCAATCATTACATGAATTTGAAAAGCAACCTTTTGGTTGCTTTTTGTGGTTTTTTGGAAAATCAAGCTCCCAATCAAAAATATTGCGGAAACCACTAATGTTAAGTGTGCCTTTTACTGTTCAATATACCCACAAAAACCCTACGAAGTTTCAATTTAATCCAGCGAACCGTTTTTTTCCCCGCTTGATTGAATTTTTGAAAAAAATTCTGTGCAATCATTGGTTGCTGATATATTGGCAATCAAAGACAAAATGATCTTTTTCCATTCAAATACCGATATCTCAGAGAGAAATGCTCGTATTGAGATTTAGAAAAAAACAAATTAAAGCTGAATAACTAAGCTATCCAGTCCATATGGAGGTTAAGTCAAATAAAAAATTTTCCACATCCGTAGATTAAAAAAAAAAACCAAAAAAAATTCGAACATTTTTTTTCGGTGGTTTCTTAAGATTACTCATAAACAATTTTCAAAAAAAAAAATGCAAACTCAGATCTGAAAACATAATAATATGAAAACATGATTAACATAGACACTTAGAGCTACAATTTTCTTTTTTTTTTTTTTTTTTCTGTACGACCATTTTTGTATAAGTTACAGCCTGTTGAAAATCCCCCAAAAATTTGGATTTTTTTTCTTGCTCCGTTAATTTTTGTGAGAGTGTATTTAATTGCATAGAAATAATATTGTATTTTTTTAAATAGTTTCGTAAATAACTAATTTTGCAATAATATATAAAAGATAAACATGGTTTACTGTGGGTTATTCTAAGGAGATAGACATATATCATCGCGGACTTTTTTATAGACATATTTAAGATATACAATTTCGTAGTACATTATTTTGATCCATTTCGTAAAGTTTAGTCTGTATTTATAATTGAATGTGGGGGGGCATAGTCCGGAGCGTGCTCGTTCGCGTCCCCTGCCAGTCTAATTAGACTGCTAATCCGGCTCGAAATGCGTACCGCAATGCGGGTTAGGGCGTCCCCCGGAGGCGACGCGTACCGACCCGCCCCCGTCGGTACGAACATCGGCAGTTGCGGCGATGGGGGCCGCCACCCATCACGCCTTGCCCAGTTAGGCGAGTCGAGGAGAACGGAGTGCCGGGTGGGCACGTGGAATGTAAGAGGTTGTGTGGAAGGTAAGTTGCACGAGCTGATATCCGTCATGGCGGACAAACAGCTAGACGTGCTCTGTGTAACAGAGACCAAGCGAAGGGGCAGCGACGCCTGCGATCTTCCTGGTGGCGGGATGGCTCTGTGGTCTGGTGTACCACAGAGCGATCGAGCCAGCATGGGGGTAGGAGTGCTGTTGTCCTCTCGCTTGGCCTCAGGTGTGAAGGATTACGGAATGTATGATCCCAGACTTCTCTGGGTCCGTATAAAACTAGGTGTCACCAAGGTATTCATGGTTGTAGCATATGCTCCCGTAGGATCCTCGGTGGCATCAGACCTAGAGAAGTTTTGGGACAATGTTAGGGAAGTTCTGGATATGGCAGAAACCAGTGAACGCGTGATTGTATGCGGAGATTTGAACGGATGGGTGGGGACCAAGCGTCCCGACTATGAGGACGTACTTGGTCCATTTGGTGATAAGAGAGTGAACGACGCAGGTAGGCTCATAGCGGATGTATGCATGGAGAAAAACCTTATTGTGTCAAACACATTTTTCCAACATAAGGACATCCATATGTATACATGGAGAAGGAATGAACAGAAAAGCATAATAGATTTAATTTTGGTAGACAGTCGCCTCCGAAGCAAAATATTGGACGCAAGAGCCTACAGGGGCCCCACAGTCGATACGGACCACTATCTCGTTATTGCGAGATTTAGTGGTCTGTTCAGAAAGTGGAGGCACTGGCGAGAGCGTGTCCACTTCGGAGGGCTTGAAAGAATAAAGGTTGAAAGGTTGCAAGAAGAGTGTGTAAGAGAAAAGTATGCAGAGGGTGTCCGAGAACGGCTGACGATGGCAAGCCAGCCGCAATCGGACATTGAAGAATGCTGGAGAGTATTGAAAGAGAGTATGGTAGATACAGCGAAAGAAGTATGTGGAAGTTCAAAGAAGCATAGAAAAACAAATGGTGATGCATGGTGGGATGCGGAAGTGGCAGCTTCCGTAGAGCAAAAGAAGAAAGCGTGGCTGGACTATGTCTCTTCTTTGAATCTGAATGACAGTATGACTGAACAGAAGAAAGAAATATATCGGCAATGTAAGAATGACACCAAGGCCTTAGTGAAAGAGAAACGTGATAGAGCAAGTATGAGTGCAGAAGATAGGCTGACTAAAAACTTCGAGGGTAACACCAAACTCTTTTGGAGGGAGGTGAAGAAGTCTCGGGGTGGTTGGTCAGCCTTCAGAATGAATAAAATAAGGTCTAAAGGTGGAGACATTCTTACACAAACACAAGACGTGTTAAGCCGATGGAGTGAATATTTTGGCGATATGTATGCGGATGCTACGGTTGGCGCCGGTGTTGGATGTGGTTTAGTAGATCAACATTCGACAACGGCGTCCTCCGATGGCATCAGTATGGATGAAGTTGAATGGGCGATAAGAAGTTTGAAAAATGGTAAGGCAGCGGGCATTGATATGGTGTCTGCCGAGATGATCAAGCTTGGTGGCTCTTGTGTCTGGGAGGCGTTCCTGTTGCTCCTCAATTTATGTTGGAGCTCGGGAATGGTTCCCAGGGACTGGAATAGCGCAGTCGTCGTGCCTTTGTTTAAAAACAAGGGTTCACGTTATGACTGCGCAAATTACAGAGCCATAAGCTTGACCAGTTTGGCAGCAAAAGTGTATGGAAAAATTATTGAAAGGAGAATGAGGATGGTGTCCGATGGTTTACTGTGTGAGACACAAGGAGGTTTCAGGAGTGGAAGGGGATGCATGGATCAAGTGTTCTCTCTGCGCAACATTGTGGAGAAGCATCTGGCTCTAGGTCAGAGGGTTTTCTGCAGTTTTGTGGATCTGGAGAGAGCATTTGACACGGTTGTACGAAAGGAACTTTGGGACATTTTACCGGAGTATGGTATTAACGGTAAACTGCTACAGGCTGTGCAGTCCAGTTACATGGGCTGTAGAGCCTGTGTGCGGCTGGATGATGGAATGTCGCCTTGGTTTGACGTCAATATCGGCGTTAAGCAGGGGTGCGTTCTGTCAGCCAGGCTGTTTATCATATATCTGGATAAATGTCTCCAAAGGTTGAACGATATGAATGTGGGAGTCCAGATGGGCGACTCAGTGGTCACTGCTCTGCTTTATGCAGATGATGCAGTCCTGCTGGCACAGTCAGCGATTGACCTGCAGACCCTAGTCGACACAATGACAGAAGATTGTAAGAAAAGGGGTCTACGCGTGAATGTGAGCAAAACCAAAATAATGGTCTTTGAAAGAGATAAAACCAGAACAGATGTAAGAGTAACAATAGGTAATGATGTACTAGAGCAAGTGGATGAATTTGTATATCTTGGATGTGGATTTAGCCGAGATGGAAGGTACACCACTGATATAGAGCGAAGAGTGAATGCGGGAAATAGAGTGAACGGAGCGTTGGGGCAACTTCTCGGCAGCCACCACCTCAGCCAGAAGGCACGTGTAGCAATACATAACGCAGTGCTTGTCCCAACATTACTGTATGGAAGCGAGAGTTGGGTATGCAGAAAAGAGTATGATAGTAAAATTAATGCGGTCGAAATGCGATCTCTGCGGAAAATCTGTGGAGTTAGGCTGACCGACCGCATTCGTAACGACGACGTAAGAGAGCGAGTAGGTATGAAAGAGAGTATTGGTGTAAAGATGCGAAAGGGAATGCTCCGATGGTTCGGACATGTGGAAAGAATGCCGAACGAACGCCTGGTTAAGAAGATATACAATGCGAAAGTGGAAGGATGTAGGTACCGAGGGAGACCGAGACTAACCTACCTAGACCAGATCGGTCATGTACTGAAGGAAGGTGGAGTCAAGAGTCTCCGAAACCGGCGAGCGTGTATGAAGAGAATTATGAATGTTGAGGAAGCGAGTGAAGTATGCAGAGATAGAGTTCTCTGGCACTCTGTTCTCTCTGCCTACCCTGCAAGGGATATGGCGTGATGATATGTATGTATGTATAATTGAATGTGCACAAAAATATTCTTTTTACGATATCACATTGCAAATTTTTAAAATTCTCAGCGTACTTTACTATAATATGCATGTACTTATTATGCATATAAACCATCATCATTGAATCATTATCTATTAACGCATTAAAATTCCTTTTATAGTTTAAAAGGTCTAAGCGTATAGACAGCAACGACTTGGTTTTACACAATGTAATAAAGAAAGATAAAGGCTATATAAAGATTTTAGAAAATGACTAACTGTAAATACGTCTTCCACTTGACCTTATACGTCCAACTATTGGGCTCCAGTTTCCTTAAAACAAGGAGACAAAATTATCTAAATTATACTCAAGAGGTATGAAGTTTTTTTCGACCTTTTGCCGCTTTCAGATACCTATCTTATATCCGAATTAAGCTCCTTATTCAGCCAGGAGCGGTGAATTACTATTCTTACTAGCAATAACAATTTTAGTTATACAACTGCATGATTTAAAGCACAATTTCACAAGTAAAAGTAAAAAAAAAATGACGTTGGCTAGGTACAAAATATATGCATTGGATGTAACAGTGCACTTTTAAGAAATATAAAGTTGTCTATGGTAAGGGGAGTTACCTTTGATACGTAATCGATGTTAGACAATGATAGAGCATACGTTGACATCTGAAGAGCGACCGAGATAGAAGCATTGATAGATTAATTCCGATAAAGTACTTGGATTACGTACAATGGAAAATTAATGCGTAGTTAGGAAAAGATGTACTTGTATATTTAAAACAAATGTTTACGCTGAGTTAAGACTGAGATAGTTTATTTTTATATTCTATGGATGTAAAATAGGGGATTGAATGCTGTTGGTTATACTTGACTTTTAATTGAATTAAAAATTAGCCAAATAGTCACTAAACTGTACGTTATCAGAGTTTATTAATCTCATGTATGTGTCTAGAATGAAATACTTGCGGCTATTGCCCAAGCGTTATGACATGGCCTTTTTTTAAGAAGAGCACTTTTTTTAGAGTATGCAGCGGCTTAGCTGTGCCCTTAATATTGCAAAGTTCCATCAGCGGCAGTAACACTTATCATCAGTTGTGCTGCTCGCTCGTTTGCCACCATAAACAATAAATATTGTTGTTTTTACAAACACATATAAAAAGCCGCAACACCATAAATCTAACTTTAATATATCAGCCACAAACATTATTACTTACGTTAAAGTAAAAATAGATTTAAACAAAATTTACAGCGTTATATGACATTCTATGCTGTAGATTTTCATTCAGTTCTGAAAGGCTAAATGATAATGTACTAGGCGACATGAATCGTCTGAAACTTCTGAATATCCGATACTCAAGATTAAGAAGACGTCGTTCGGCGAATCGACAACCGTTGGGGAAGAAAGCTTCTCGAGTGGCGACCACGGAACCGACGACGTAGGACGACCCCTAACAAGGTGGATTGATGACATCTTAAGAGTTGCAGGAAGCCGTTGGATGCAAGTGGTGTAGGACCGTTCTGAGTGGCATTTTTGTGGGGAGGCCTATGGACGTCTATGGGCTGATGGTTGATCGAATAGAAGGGAAAAGTCTGACATACAGAGCGTTGGCGATCAAGCATCTCGGCGCGTCCTTCCACAATAGTTTTAACGACGTAGGGAAACAATCATAATAAAATATGTTTTCGAATGCTGTGTGTTTCGAAAAATCGAAAGCCATGTCAAATCGACAGTCTGGGCGGCTACCATGAATCATCATTCTCCTACTCTTATCCCAATCACTTGTGGTCGATACAATATATGTATTCTTCTTTCATAGCAATATGTAAAACTTATTGTCAATAGTTTTATGACCGGCCGCCTGCCAGACGTCAACCCTCCTCGGGCCCAGGTCGTC
Source organism: Lymantria monacha (assembly GCA_905163515.2). Taxonomy (NCBI): domain Eukaryota; kingdom Metazoa; phylum Arthropoda; class Insecta; order Lepidoptera; family Erebidae; genus Lymantria; species Lymantria monacha. Next base: position 23,716,409 of record LR991104.1, on the reverse strand, counting down.
ATAAGGCTCTTAGTTGTCTTTTACGACATCCACGAGCAAAGTAAGGGTTGGTAGTATTTGTAGCCGCTACCACATAGCTTCATCATCAGTAACATCATCATGAATATCTAATATAAATATAACCTACCTGACTAAACCGAAGCTGTTAAATTTTTTGAAATCTACCGCAGCACCACCTACTGAATCCAACTGGTTTTTTTTTGCAATTAACCCAGAAAAATTACTCCTAGACTCAGAAAAACAGTGTGTGGATACATACATATCATCACGCCATATCCCTTGCAGGGAAGGCAGAGAGAACAGAGTGCCAGAGAACTCTATCCTTGCATACTTCACTCGCTTCCTCAACATTTATATTTCTCTTCATACACGCTCGCCGGTTTCGGCGACTCTTGACTCCACCTTCCTTCAGTACGTGACCAATCTGGTCTAAGTAGGTGAGTCTCGGTCTCCCACGGTACTTACATCCTTCCACTTTCGCATTGTATATCTTCTTAACCAGACGTTCGTTCGGAATTCTTTCAGTGTGTGGATCTCACAAAGTATTGTCCGGCGCGGAAATCGAACCCACGGCACTGGCACGGAAGGTCAGTATCTTAACCACTACGCCATTTGTGCATTGATAATTTAAACTAGGGATGTTACGGAGCTCCATAACTACAACTGAAACTATCGGATATCTGAAATCAAAATATATACGAAACTGTAACTGATATAAAAGTTTCGGATATAATCAGTGCCTGTATGAGACCCGTTAAATCTTTAAAGCAACCGAAATAACAACCTATACCTAAGCCTCAAAAGATATAATACAATAATCACCAAACTTAACATTTCCCTTTAATAATACTCCTTTCTTTTTTTTGGATAGACTATCGTCCGCACACACGCCGCCCGTTCCGTCCGGGGCGACAGAAGGGCAGCACGTGGCCCACCGTATTGCCTCCCTATCGCCATTGGGCCGGCCACTGGTACCGCTTCCTTGCCATCCGTGGCCAGCCCGCGCGGGTTACCCTTTCCGGTACCATTCCCCGTCGACGCCCCAAATGTTCCAAATATTCGTGACTGAAACTATCGAATAAATACGTGTCGAAATTGGAAACCGTTATAATAATCTAATATTCTTATCCATATCCAAATCTAAAATTTCATAATCGCAATATTCATAATCTAATCTATTCATGTATCCATCTGAAGACATACAAAAATTCATCAAAATCGGTAGCAGTAGTTGACGAGGAATTCATTAAACGTACAGAAGAATTATCCCAGCTTATACATGTTCCTGTTGAGCTCCATATTGCGAGAGATAAGAACCTACTATACCATGTTGGTCAGACTAGTTGATATAGGGGTTTGTTTCGAGTTTACATTCTCTTGCTAGATAGATGTTATCAGTTTTATATCCCTTAGTCGTTCTCTTATGATCACCCACGGGTAAGGCAGGGGGTGGTGAATTGTATTAAAGGAATTATATATTTATATAAATATCATAAATATGGGAGTCCCATTTTGTAACCTCAATTGTCCTGAGGTCGGGCTCCTACACAATAGCAGGAATATTGACCTACGTTGAATAGTTCATCATCATCATTCTCCTACTCTTATCCCAATTACCTACTTGTAGTCGACTCAATATGTACTCTTCTTTCATAGTACATATTGTAAAAGTTATTGGCAATCGTTTTATGACCAGCCGCCTGCCAGACGTCAACCCTCCTTGGGAATGCAATTGATGACCGAACGGCATCAGATAGAGTTGGTCCACGTCTTATAAGTTACGTTGATTAGTTGATGTAGTTTTTATCAAGTTTTCCTTCTCTTGCATAGATGTTATTTCATGTTGTATAGTTTAGTCGTTGTCTTATGATATCCATATACAAGATCAAGGTCTTTTGAAGCGTATTCCTACTCTGTCACCTGTGTTATAATATAAATAATTGAATGAAACTGTCGTCCATTTTTTCCTAAATTTTCAATCAAAAAGGCGTTTTAATTTATTACACGTCTAAAAAAACATTGTTTACGAGCGAATAATGAGCACACGTGGGACTTGAACCCATATCTATTGCAAAGCCGTTCCAATCACCACTTAGACCAATGTGAGGTCTTTATAGGAGACGTGTGCCATCTACTTCACATCTTATCTATTTTTTTCTAAATATTAAACCCTTGTATTGCAGGGGATTTTATAAAAATACAATTGACGAATATAAAAAATACACTCAGGTTGGGGGCAATTATTAGTTGATTACACAAAGAACTGGATATCAAACACGGAAAACCCGGCATAGAGATAATATCTTACATAGATATTATTTCTATGCCGGGTAGAGAAGGAAAATCCGAAATAAAACTACCAACTGATCTGATCAGGAGGTTTCACCCCGTTAGTATAACGCATATGAGCTGAAATAGGTACTACTTTTAATAATCACCTTAAGAATTATCTAAAGGAAAGAAAGACTCTCTTATATTAATAAGCAAATGTTATTCCGTCCTATTTTTGTTTCGGACCTTTTATTTTTTGTTATCGTTGTGAAAACGCGCTATCCCACGCCGGTGACAGACGAGGGGGAGTGTGGGACTCACCGGCCAACTGAAACCCGACCGGAATACCCACTAAAACACCATCCTAAAGCTTAGGTTGCCGTGCCTTCTATTAATCCAGCGGTGGAGATGTGGCGCAACCGCCTCCATAGCCCCCGCCCTGCTACGGGGGACTCCAGATCTTCTCTCCACCGCTGAGTGACTCCCCTTCGGGCCATTTCCAGTACTCTGCCCAGTCTCCTTACGGAGACTTCCTCGTCGTCGGCCCGGGCCGCGACGCGGAGCCGGTAGACCTCAGCCAGGGCCTCGGCCACAAGTGGCCAAGGCGGGTCGCCCGCCAGCAACGTCGCTGCGGTCCATGACACCGTACGATAGGCCCTGATAGCCCTCACCGCCATGGCCCTCTGCGGGCGTCGCAGAAGGGCCCTGTTGCGGACAGTGAGGGAGTCCGCCCAAATATTTTGTTTCGGACCTCCCGTGGCCATGAACACTGTAAACTGTTTGAAACTTTTTTATTACTTATGATGGCAAACGAGCAAGCAGCGCACCTGATAGTAAGTGTCTCTGCTGCCCATGGACCTTTGCTATTCCAAGGGTATAGCTAGGCCGCTGCCTACTATTACAATTCCCAAACCCACCAAGTTGGGCTGCCGGCTTTCTCGCTCACCGAATGAAGCGCAATAGCGTATTGCCATTATTCAATCGTCGATCTTCTGCTCAGTGTGGTACTACCCCTAACGGACCGGCCCGCGGCTGTAGACAGAGAACTGTCAACAGCGTGGTCCTACCACTATTCGGGATTTCTATATAAACCTCGGGAAATTAATTCATTCTTCTGCGAGATCCTCAGAGGTCGCCACATTTTTCCTCGCTCAATACATAAACTTAGGTAATTAAGTAATGAATGTCTACTCCATATGGTGACTGTATATACTAGTCCGAAGTCGTAAAAACCATCTGATGGATTACCAGCAGTAGCCTCTTGGGTTTATAACATAAAGACCCAACACGTTTGACAAGCGTGGTGCTTGTTAAGAAAGCCTATGTCCCATAGTAGCCTAATGGATGAATTGATATCAACACCATCCAGCTCTCATCACCAATTCCACGTGTTCGTCACAATGTGTACACATCTTACATCGTAGATATTGTATATATTTGTTGTCATAATAGTTGTTATGTCGGCGGCCGCTGACAGTGTGACGTCACACACACACACACACCACCGTTTGTTAATGTAACTGTTGATTAGATGTTGTTGGTAGTACGTAGCAAGTACAAAGAGGAGACGGCCTAAGCTACTGTGCACTCTGTGTGTGGTTCTCAACTAAGTCCTGACGTCACCACGTCAACACCAGTAGTGGGCGTGGCCTATTAGTCTGCTGCGGGTGTTCGTGCTCAGCACACAGTTATATTTCCGGTATATTTTTGTTTTATTACGAAGAAAATCATGTGTTGTGTTATATCATGTAAATACTACTACTCTTTTACATGTCTTGGCCATTGACACTATTGTTGTATTCCCGACTAGAAAAAAAGTATGGTTCAACCAGATCATGTATCTGGACCCGATCAGGATAGAATGAGGCATGCCGGATCTGGCAAACCCGATCAGGACCAGGTCTGGTCCTGATCAGGATAGCCTGATGTGAAATAACATCAAGTATGGTAAGGCATACCGGATCAGGACCAGATCAGGACCAAATAAGGATAGCCTGATGTGAAATATCATTAAGTATGGTAAGGCATACCGGATCAGGACCAGGTCAGGACCAAATAAGGATAGCCTGATGTGAAATATCATCAAATATGGTAAGGCATACCGGATCAGGACCAGGTCAGGACCAAATAAGGATAGCCTGATGTGAAATATCATTAAGTATGGTAAGGCATACCGGATCAGGACCAGGACAGGACCAAATAAGGATAGCCTGATGTGTAATATCATCAAGTATGGTAAGGCATACCGGATCAGGACCCGATCAGGACAGAATGAGGCATGCCGGATCCGGCAAACCCTATCAGGACCAGGTCTGGTCCTGATCAGGATAACCTGATGTAAAATAACATCAAGTATGGTAAGGCATACCGGATCAGGACCAGATCAGGACCAAATAAGGATAGCCTGATGTGAAATATCATCAAGTATATAGTAAGGCTTGTAGTATATCAGAACCAGAAACAGCTTTCGTAACACAAAAAAAAATTTCAATCAAAATTCAAAAAAGTGACATGTTTGTCATATTTATGCCACGGCGAAATTGTATTTGCATCAGAGGAGATTAATCTGAAATCTTTAATTAATCATATGTATTTAATAATAATGTTTAATTAATAATATAAAAATAATTTATATTTAAAGTAAAAAACAAAAATAAATAATATATATATATATATATATATTTATATATATATATATATATATATATATATATATATATATATATATATATATATATATATATATATATATAAATGTACCTAACATTTGAAAACATAGATAGATAGAAATATTATATTGTAACAACCATTCTAACATTTAATGTTTTGGGTCATAATAAATAGATGGCGTTAGTAAAATGACGTCATTATTTGAATTGCGGTGTTAAGATTCTCCGAAGCATAATGACATGGCCTAATATTAAATTAGTTGTTATCGAATTAGATTGAAACAGATCGATCAGGTCATGAATGAGAAATTTAGGCGACAGTTGCAGTCATTAGCATCTGGTGGTTGCGCCATAATCGGAACGGCTCACTGAGACTCTCTATGATAAGAATATAGCACTGCATTCGCTGCCTACGTCATATATTAATTTATATTTTTATCTATTAATGATGTTCTTTAAGATATTCATATTTTTTAAAAGGACCGCAGTGTTGCATAAAAATCGATAGTTTGACTATCGATAGTTAACCTCAAAAAGTATTCATACTATCGATAGGACTATCGATAGTATCGTACATATCAATACTATCGAGACTATCGATAGTATCGATAGCTCTCCACGAGCAATACTATTAATAACGGCGATACTATCGATACTATCGATAGTGATTCATTCGATAGTATCAATACTATCGATAGTATCGTTAATACCATTAGTTTTAGCGTAAAACTATCGATACTATCGATAGTATCGACTATTTCGGGCTATCGATTGCCAGAAAATTTTCAATAGTATTGCTTAAAAATATAAATACCGTAGTTGTGTCCCTGTTGCTTGTTTTCAGTGAATTTTGTGGTGACTTTTCTAGCAGTAACGTGCATTTGCGTTCTTACTTTGAAGCCCAAGTTAGCTAATAATGGTTAAGATCAATAGCCATTGAAAGTTGAGTAAAATTATAATGCTGCGAGACTTCTGGACAATTGGGTCGGAATGTGTGAAGTGGTACCTTGTACTTGTACCACCCTGTTGACAGTTTTCTGTCTACAGCCGCAGGCCGGTGGTTCCGGGGTAGTACCACACTTTCGCAGAAGATCGGCGTCTGAGTAATGGCAATGTGCTATTGCGCTTCGTTCGGTGAGCGAAAAAGCTGGCAGTTCAACTGGGTGGGTTTGGGGATTTTATTAGTAGGCAGTGGCCTAAGCTATAACCTTAGTATTGCCAAGCTCCATGGGCGACTGTGACACTTACCATCAGGTGTGCTGCTTGCTCGTTCGACACCATAAGCAATAAAATGAAAAAAAATGGTTTGTTCCAGTATACTAATGAAACTCAGAATGTCTATTACTATAAAATTTTAGTGTAATTATTAGCTTTGAAAGTTTCGGTTAAACAAAATTATGAAAAACATAATCAAGAATTCTGAGTTACAATTCTACACAGAATTATGGCCGTAATTAGTCATTAGATTTGTTGTATTTTTAGCGATATTAATCTAGTGAAGTAAATTTAACAGGGTCCGAAAAACATAAGTTCTCTGTATGCTCGATTGCAATGTGATCCATCTAGAAGGCTCTATTAAAAATATGCTTACATATATGTAACTTCACATTATAGGGATATAGAAATATATATCTAACTGAATCCAGAATAATTTTTTAATTGTATATTATATACAATTGAAAATGAAATGAGCGAGATGCAACGTTGACATCAAAATTCCCGAATTGAAAACATTTAAACCATTGTGTTACTCTCTCTGACACCACATTAGGTCCATAAACGTCACAATTTGTTCACAGCTTGCGTTGCATGTATCTTTTTTGTAATAAAGTTTTAAAATATGTCGAATTTCTTCATAGGATTGACCCATTTTAACAAAAAGAAAAAAAAATGTGTGCGTGTAAAAACCTTTACGCGCGATTGAAGTAAAACTTCTGCTAGACGACATATATCACTGAAATGATTAAATAATAACTTAAATAAATATTATATTATTATTTATTCATGTGCTTTACAATGATTATTCATTATTCAAATGTTATATTAATATTATTCATTCGAAACAGGTAATCGAAGCAAGTACAGTAATTTATTATAAATTTTAATATATATAGTTAAAATTTGCAAAAATTTCTATAGCGCGATTTAGACTCTAATACATATCCTCTTAGAATCCATTAACTTTGTTACAGCGCCATCTAGTAATAAATTATGATCCTATTTAAAAAAATCTGAGTTACTCCCTAGTCGCGCCTAAAGAAGTTTTACTTCAAAAAGAAAATAAATAAATTAAATAATCCAAGAATATGACATAATACTTCCACATTCCCACCGAAACTCAAGAAATATTGACAGCAGCAAGTATTGCTATTATAATTGTTTCACTTTGTTAGTATCACAAATTTAATGTTATTCACCTGACTAAAATTTGTTCTACTCTTCTTCTTCTTCTTATGTATTGGCAATCAGCTACATATACGAGCTATTGGTGCCAGTGTCAAGTTATAAATATTTTCACGTTTTTAGTCTTTCAAGTCAGTCGTTGTCTAAGTCAAACTGTACCCTTAACAGTGCAATGGCCACACTGTTAATGGTATCTTGTGGGAATTTTGATGGAAAATGAAAACGTTGTAAAGCACTTTTATATGATATTCACTACATCCTAGTATCGCCGCACATCACATTACATAAAATGCCATCAAAATTATCTAATTTAACACGTTAAAACACTACGATATCGAATATAATACAAGAGCACCACATGACGTTTTCAAATTCCCGTCAAAAGTCGTCTTGTTCTACTCTATGATGACGCAAATTTAAATAAATTTCTTTAATAATAATGTCAGTACTTGGCTTACCACATAACATAACTTTAGAAAACAATACTATCGAATAGTTGCTTGCTATCGATAGTCCAAAATAGTCGATACTATCGATAGTATCGATAGTTTTGAGTTAAAACTAATGGTATTAGCGATACTATCGATAGTATTGATACTATCGAATGAATCACTATCGATAGTATCGATAGTATCGTTGTTATTGATAGTATTGCTCGTAGAGAGCTATCGATACTATCGATAGTATCGATAGTATTGACGTATTACAATACAATCGATATACTATTGATACTATTGCTTATACGTAAACTATCGATAGACAATTGATTGTCTATCGATAGTAGACTATCGATATGCAACACTAAAGGACCGGACTGGGCATACTCGTTTTGGATCAGATATATAACGCAGATGATTGATTTGTTCCCGATCAGTAAAATTTCATCCGGACCCGATCAGGAATGCCTGATCTGGACCCGATCAGGAATGCCTGATCTGGACCCGATAAGGTTTTCCTGATCGGGTCCAGATATATCTTCTGCGTTACATACCTTATCTGGTCCAGATCGGGCATGCCCGGTCCGGTCCTGCTAAGAAAGACGAAAAAATTTCTAGTCGGGTTATGGATCGTATAAAGCATTATTTTAAACTAGGGTTTCGACAATCCGTTAGAAACTAAAACAAATAATTGTATTATTTGGTCGTATGAAAAGACACAAATATGAAAAAAAAAATATTTCTAATCTTCTGAGTTTATCAGACACAATACTTGTACCTACGTAGTGTGCGTTTCTAGTGGATTGTGCAACAAGATCTACAGTAAAGAAAAAATCATCATCATCACAGCCCATAAATGTCCCACTGTTGGGCTCGAGCCTCCTCCGTAATGAGAGGGAAGTTGACCTACTATACCGCGCTGTTCAGACGTGTTGGTATAGGGTTTTATTTCGAGTTTTCCTTCTCTCGCATAGATGTTATACGCGTTTTATATCACTTAGTCGTCTCGTACGATCACTAGGGATGTTAAAAAATAATCGATTTTTATTTAAATCGATTATTTTTTTCTAATAATCGATTTATTTTTGTAATATTAATCGATTTTTAATAAATCGATTATATAAATTACGCGATAAAATCGATTTTTATAAACAGCGCCATCCATGCGACGGATGAATAAAACACGAAGTTAATTCAAATTACTGAAATTTTTAGCATTTAATATGTTTAATTATTTATAAATACCCGTAATTACGAAACGAAAAATGATGTCACAAGCGGGGTTCGAACCCGCACCTATTGGGAATCCGGCCCAACCGTGCTGCCACTTACACCATCGTGAACTATTTTAGGACATGCAAATTTTCGCTTCATATTATATCTTACGTCTTCAAGGTGACGTATGCCATCTATCGGACAATGTTTACACATTGTATAGACTTAATACTTCAAACGTTACAGTTAGAATTGTATTAAACGATGATACAACCTTGTTATTCAAATTACTGAAATTTTTAGCATTTAATATGTTTAATTATTTATAAATACCCGTAATTAGATGTCGCCGTCCGATAGAGGGCATACGTCACCTTGAAGACATAAGATATAATATGAAACGAAAATTTGCATGTCCTAAAATAGTTCACGATGGTGTAAGTAGCAGCACGGTTGGGCCGGATTCCCAATAGGTGCGGGTTCGAACCCCGCTTGTGACATCATTTTTCGTTTCGTAATTACGGGTATTTATAAATAATTAAACATATTAAATGCTAAAAATTTCAGTAATTTGAATAACAAGGTTGTGTCATCGTTTAATACAATTCTAACTTTAAAGTTTGAAGTATTAAGTCTATACAATGTGTAAACATTGTCCGATAGATGGCATACGTCACCTTGAAGACGTAAGATATAATATGAAGCGAAAATTTGCATGTCCTAAAATAGTTCACGATGGTGTAAGTGGCAGCACGGTTGGGCCGGATTCCCAATAGGTGCGGGTTCGAACCCCGCTTGTGACATCATTTTTCGTTTCGTAATTACGGGTATTTATAAATAATTAAACATATTAAATGATAAAAATTTCAGTAATTTGAATAACAAGGTTGTGTCATCGTTTAATACAATTCTAACTGTAAAGTTTGAAGTATTAAGTCTATACAATGTGTAAACATTGTCCGATAGATGGCATACGTCACCTTGAAGACGCAAGATATAATATGAAGCGAAAATTTGCATGTCCTAAAATAGTTCACGATGGTGTAAGTGGCAGCACGGTTGGGCCGGATTCCCAATAGGTGCGGGTTCGAACCCCGCTTGTGACATCATTTTTCGTTTCGTAATTACGGGTATTTATAAATAATTAAACATATGAAATGATAAAAATTTCAGTAATTTGAATAACAAGGTTGTGTCATCGTTTAATACAATTCTAACTGTAAAGTTTGAAGTATTAAGTCTATACAATGTGTAAACATTGTCCGATAGATGGCATACGTCACCTTGAAGACGCAAGATATAATATGAAGCGAAAATTTGCATGTCCTAAAATAGTTCACGATGGTGTAAGTGGCAGCACGGTTGGGCCGGATTCCCAATAGGTGCGGGTAGGGATGTTAAAAAATAATCGATTTTTATTTTAATCGATTATTTTTTTCAAAAAAATCGATTTTTTTATAATCGATTTTTATAGTAATATTAATCGATTTTTAAAAAATCGATTATTAAAATTATGCGTTTTAATCGATTTTTATGAAAAGCGCCATCTATGGAATGGATGAATAAAACTCGAAGTAAATCCATTATTATTTACAAGTTAAGAGTGCCATAATATATATAGTTGTTGGTAAACAATAAAAATATCTTGCAATAGTAAAAGATCTAAAAGCGGTTGGCGAAAATATTTTACGATTAAGAAACATACAGCAATATGCAAGTACTGTTCCAAAGAGCTAAAAACTTGCAGTAATACTACAAATTTAAAACAGCATACATACATACCATCACGCCATGTCCCTTGCAGGGTAGGCAGAGAGAACAAAGTGCCAGAGAACCCTATCCTTGCATACTTCACTCGCTTCCTCAACATTTATAATTCTCTTCATACACGCTCGCCGGTTTCGGAGACTCATGACTCCACCTTCCTTCAGTACATGACCGATCTGGTCTAGGTAGGTTAGTCTCGCTCTCCCTGAGTACCTACATCCTTCCACTTTCGTATTGTATATCTTCTTAACCAGACGTTCGTTCGACATTCTTTCCAGTTGCCCGAACCATCGGAGCATTCCCTTTCGCATCTTTACATCAATGCTCTCTTTCATACCTACTCGCTCTCTTACGTCGTCGTTACGAATGCGATCGATCAGCCTAACACAGCCCCAGATTTTCCGTAGAGATCGCATTGCGCATTAATTTTACTTTAATACTTTTTTCTGCATACCCAACTCTCGCTTCCATATAGTAATGTTGGAACAAGCAAGTTATGTATTGCTACACGTGTCTTCTGGCTTCGGTGGTGGCTACCGAGAAGTTGTCCCAACGCTCTATTTCCCGCATTTACTCTTCGCTCTATATCAGTGGTGTAGCTTCCATTCTGGCTAAATTCACATCTAAGATATACAAATTCATCCACTTGTTCTAGTACATCATTACCTATTATTACTCTTACATCTGTTCTGGCTTCATCTCTTTCGAAGACCATTATTTTGGTTTTACTCACATTCATGCGTAGACCCCTTTTCTTACAATCTTCTGTCATTGTGTCGACTAGGGTCTCCAGGTCAGTCACTGACTGCGCCAGCAGGACTGCATCATCTGCATCATAGAGCAGAGCACTGACCACTGAGTCGCCCATCTGGACTCCCAAATTCATATCGTTCAACCTTTGGAGACATTTATCCAGATATATGATAAACAGCCTGGCTGACAGAACGCACCCCTGCTTAACGCCGATATTGACGTCAAATCAAGGCGACATTCCATCATCCAGCCGCACATAAGCTCTACATCCCATGTAACGGGACTGCACAGCCTACAGCAGTTTACCGTTAATACCATACTCCGGTAAAATGTCCCAAAGTTCCTTTCGTGCAACCGTGTCAAATGTTCTCTCCAGATCCACAAAACTGCAGGAAACCCTCTGACCTAGAGCCAGATGCTTCTCCACAATGTTGCGCAGAGAGAATACTTGATCCATGCATCCCCTTCCAGTCCTGAAACCTCCTTATGCCTCACACAGTAAACCATCGGACTCCATCCTCATTCTCCTTTCAATAATATTTTAGCATACACTTTTGCTGCCAAACTGGTCAAGCTTATGGCTCTGTAATTTGCGCAGTCATAACGTGAAACCTTGTTTTTAAACAAAGGCACGATGACTGCGCTATTCCCGTCCCTGGGAACTATTCCCGAGCTCCAACATAAATTGAGGAACATCAGGAACGCCTCCCAGACACAGGTGCCGCCAAGCTTGATCATCTCGGCAGACACCATATCAATGCCCGCTGCGGCCGCTGCCTTACCATTTTTCAAACTTCTTATCGCCCATTCAACTTCATCCATACTGATGCCATCGGAGGACGCTGGTGCCGAATGTTGATCTACTAGACCACGGATAATCGAGACAACCCGACTATCCGCATACATGTCGCCAAAATATTCCCTCAATCGGCTTAACACGTCTTGTATTTGTGTAAGAATGTCTTATCTTTAGACCTTATTTTATTCATTCTGAAGGCTGACCAATCACCCCGAGACCTCTTCACCTCTCTCCAAAAGAGTTTGGTGTTACCCTCGAAGTTTTTAGCCAGCCTATCTTCTGCACTCATATTTGTTCTATCACGTTTCTCTTTCACTAAGGCCTTGGTGTCATTCTTACATTGCCGATATATTTCTTTCTTCTGTTCAGTCATACTGTCATTCAGATTCAAAGAAGAGACATAGTCCAGCCACACTTTCTTCTTTTGCTCTACGGAAGCTGCCTCTTCCTCATCCTACCAAGGATCACCATTTGTTTTTCTATGCTTCTTTGAGCTTCCACATACTTCTTTCGCTGTATCTACCATACTCTCTTTCAATATTCTCCAGCATTCTGGCTCGACCCACGTCGCCTCAGGGGGACACCCTAACCCGTACTGCGGTACGCATATGAGCCGGATTGAAGTCTGACTAGACTGGCAGGGGACGCGACGTGCATGTTCCGGACTATGCCTCCCTAAAAAAAAATCATCATCATGTCAGGCTATTGTCGTCCACTGCTAGACGTAAGCCTAAATGAAAAATAGTATTGGACATTTATGGCATTTTTTTGTTGTGATTTATATTTTAGTTTTTGAGACAATAAGGTTGTTATTTTGTTAGGGCGCTCATCATTTCATTTTTATGATAATAAAAAAAAAGTGTCAATAATTACATTTGGTTTCCTTATTCCTTACCTTGAAAATTTAAAGGAATATTCGCTTTGATGAATTTTATATTTGAATTGGTTTATTTTTTATTCATATAATTTTATTTGATTTTAATCTGATTAATTGTTAATATGAATCTCTTAGGTTTATTATTGGAATATGAAAAGTATATACATTTTTAAATAATAGAAAAAAATCGTTTTTTTCGTAAAAATCGATTATTTATTTTGATAATAATCGATTTTTGGAAAATCGATTAATATCAAATAAAAAAAAATCGATTTTTATTTAATCGATTTTTTTCCAGTAACCTCGCATCCCTAGGTGCGGGTTCGAACCCCGCTTGTGACATCATTTTTCGTTTCGTAATTACGGGTATTTATAAATAACGAAGTTAATTCATTATTATTTACAAGTTAAGAGAGATAATATAGTTGTTGATAAAATAAAAATGTCTTCTAATCGTAAAACAGCTAAAAGCAGCTGGCGAAAATATTTTATAACGAAGAAGGATGATACCACAGCAATATGCATGTACTCTCCGAAAGAATTAAAAATTTGTAGTAATACTACAAATTTAAAATAGCACATATAACGAAAACATCCCATTGTCTTACAGGTAACATGAATTACTATATTTTATAATGATTATTGTGTTCCTTATGACAGCAAAATACTGGTCTCTGTAAAATTAGTATAAAAAACTAACAACGTCTGTCATGCGAGTCATAAGTTTTATACCCTCAACATTTTCAATAAAAAATGTGTTATGGTAAACTCATCACCAATAAGTTTTTACAAACTAATGTTTTATTTTAAGACTAGTCAAATATAAAATCATCATCATCATTTGACTGCACAGATGGCGTAGTGGTTAAGATACCGACCTTCCGTGTCAGTTCCGTGGGTTCGATTCCCACGTACGACAATACATTGTGCAACCCACAAAGTGTTATTCTGTATCTGGGTGTAATTTGTCTGCGTTAATTACATGCTTGTTAAGTCCCCCGCAATAAGAAAATTTTATTTCTTTAGTGCTAAGCATTTAAAAAAAAAAATTGAGGCTATTGCCGTCCACAGCTGAACGTAAGTGTAATTGTAAAATAGTACTTGACATTTATGGCAATTTACTTTTGTTCTGATTTATATTTTAGTTTTTGAGACAATATGGTTATCTTGTTAGGATGCCCATCATTTCAGGATGTCACACTCTGGAGGTATGCCCCGCCTGGGGACCCCAGCACCACGTCCTATCGGCGGTCGTTGGGAGAGACCTGTCGTTGTCGACCATCATCTCGAAGATGCTTGACAGCGACAGGTGCTGGTAGTCGATGGCCTCCTATTGTGAGGCCATCATGAAAAGGAAGGAGGTCGCGGAGCGGGAACGCGAGGCGTTTGCGTCCGCTGACTCACTCCGCCACCAGCGACCGGGGAGGAGGAGGCACCGTTATGCGCACCTCCTCCCACCGCCTTGAGGGACGATAGGACGTGGTCAGAAAGCCAAGCGTGTGGTAGATAAATTGTTAATATGAATCTCTTAGGTTTATTACTGGAATACAAAAAGCATATAGATTTTTAAATAACAAAAAAAATCGATTTTTCCTTAAAAATCGATTATTTATTTTGATTGAAATCGATTTTGTCAAATCGATTAATATTGAATAAAGAAAAATCGATTTTTATTTAATCGATTATTTTCCATTAACCTAACGATCACCCACGGGTAAGATATGGGGTGGTGAATAGTATTTTTACTCCGTCACCACACGGAAAAAATATTGTTCTTAAAATATTAACATTATGAACAATGCTGACAAGCCGTATCAGAAATTTGTGGTTAAAAACAGTAGTCATTCACCTATTCACTAAGCAGAATTATTTGATTATAAACATTTGTATTCGAATAGAGCAAACGGGTATTAAGATTTGATTGTATCTTGCAAATAAAAAGAATTAACACTGCCTAATACCTATAGGTAAATTCTGAAGAAATTAGACAAGTACTATTACTTGTCTCACTCCCTCCATTAGGAGCTATCCCCTCACTCCCTGTAAATGACATGCACAACTCCTCTTTGTATTTGCGCCATGGTTGGTACAGAATGTACAGATCTATGTGAAGACGACTGTCGTGTACGACACCATCGAGCAATATACCGATTGGTAGTAGTCGTAGATAAAATAGAAGTATAAAAATTAAAAACATTTAATTGTATTATTAATACATTTTATTTAAATACAAGTTTTTATACAGAGATCAAAATATTAGAAAATTAGCAGTCTTTATGAATCAATACTGATGACAATATTTTAAAAATCAGTCGATTTAAAGGTTGATTATATATTTTAATATAAAAAAAAAACACATACCGAATCGGTGGTCGTTTTTTTTTCAAATGTTAGTTCTTATATTTTGAGAGGGCTTTGTAATTCTTATTCGTAATGTTTTATATGAATATATATCAAGAAAAAGTGCTTATTCTCTCCAGGAAAAGGTTTAGCAGATACGTGTACTTTGGTTTTTCTTTTGATTATTTCAAAACTTAACTAAAATGTTTTAATGAATATTTACTATTTTGTTACTTTTTCTTTTACTTATTATAAAGAAAATGATTCTATACATCGACCTTTACGTAGAATAAAGTTACATCTGCATAATCATTACTTTAGAAAAGAGCTATTTCAAATTGCTCCTAATTGTTTTGTATAGGATTGGTTCATATCCTAATATTAATATAATGACGCGATTTACGAGAAGAAAGAGACACCTTCTTCTCGTGCACATAGTTTGTATATATAAGTAAATGTATGTACAAGCCCAGCTCTATGTCTAATTGTCTACACAAAAATGTTTGATGTACATAATTATAAATGTTTACCTTTCAATACTAGTGTGCCTTTACGACACACTGTAGTTTTTCTTATACTTTAAATACAAAACCCTCCAAGAAAATCACTATAAAATTACAATTAATAGAAACAAATTATACTCACACTCTACAACAATAATTCGTGAATCGCTCAAAGAATTTGACTGCACATGTAACTTAGTGATGTGAGTAGACGACCTCCTAAGCCGAGTGTCTTAAGTTCTAAGTGTTATTTGTATTTTTTAATAGTGTGCAAGTCTCTCCGCAATATAAAATTTCTTTCTCGGTTCTGATTTTTTATAAAAAAAAATACTTTGCGTGGGCATTGCATCTACTATACTCGGTGTGGGAGGTAGCTACTCACACCACAGTAGAGGTGTAATTATTTATACAAGCGATAATCGTTAGGTATACGGATTCGAATCGATCAGTCAAACATTGCTATTGTTTATTTTGTATCATTTGTGATAGTTTTATTAATTATATTGAATACTATTAATTTTTAACTATTGTGAGGGGAGGAACTATTGTTAGATTAAAATCGCAGACCCCTTCCTTTTTTGGGGGTCGTAAGTAAATAAAAACTTAAAACAATAATACACAAGATTAGGTATTGCTTTAAATCGACAGACACTTTTACATAAATTCTAGACTATAATAAAAAAAAAAAACAATTTAAAATATCTAATTGGTGACGGAAGTAATAATATAATGGCATAACATCCCTCCCCACCCTTTCTATTCTAGAGATCACTGCGAGAAAAGGATCGTTCGAAATGAAACCTCATACCAACCAGTCTAAGCCAACTAGAGTGGTGTAGCTGGCTAATTTCCTTAACCTAGATTGTCCTAGATGAGGTTCAATTCCAACAGTGATCCTCAGACTAAGAAGGAGTAGCCACTACGCCATCTATACAATTTTTAAGTATATTATAAATTATGACATGCATATTTAAAAATGTTTTTAATATTAGTAAGATGGACTTATAAGCGGATTCCATACCTCACGATTAAAAAAAAAATCCATAAAAATGTATATACAATTTTTCAAGTTTTACAATATCAGTGTTTGTAAAAATTAGTTTAAAATCAATTACAAAATTCTTATCAGTTTTAAACATTAGTTTAAAGTTAATTACATTTACCGAGTGTTTTACCTTAGTTTAAAATCGTACCGTTCAATCGTAAAATTCAAAGCTATATTAACATTAATTTAAAATAGATTGTCCAGTTTATGACAGCTATAAAGATTACTTTAAAATCAATTAGAAAATTCAAATATATTTTAAACGTTAATTTAAAAATAATTAGCAAATTTATATTTGTTTTAAAGATTACTTTAAAATCAATTAGAAAATTCAAATATGTATATTGTAAACGTTCATTTAAAATCGAGTAGCAAATTTATAGCTGTTTTAAAGATTAGTTTAAAATCAATTATAAAATTAACATCAGTTTAAAATCAATTCCATAATAGTTGCCGACGTAGAAGTAAAATAGTGAGAAATAAAATATCCAATTCAGCATGGATTTTTTTTGTTTAGTAGTAAATTAATATAAAAATAAATACTACTAAATCCTTTAATTTGAAGAAAAGAAATTAAAAGTAAACGATTTTAAATGCTACTACTGGCTATCTAATAAAAATTACCTCAATTTCTAATAGATATTAAAATTTAAAAATTATTACAAAGCCTTTTTAAATTTTTATTTAACTTAAATTGCAAATTACATATACAAGATAAAGTATTTTTATTACTAACTATCTAAGGCACTAATATAATCTAATTATCCGTTACAGAAATATCAAAGGTTAGTTATGCACGTGACTTTGCTTCAGTCTGTAGATTTTGAATCAATTTTTCTATCCTTCGAGTCCAATATTTTATCTAGATGAAAGGTACTTTATATGACCTTTTCTCTATCCATAAGACGCATAAGAAATTTCAAGATGTTTCAGTTGGCTAGTTAAAATTAAACCTGGATTTAAATTTTTACTGATGGAAATTATTTTACATGATAACTTTTTTGGTATAGGTACAGTCACCACATCCTGATTGCTCTGGGCTGCAGAAGGTTGATCTGAAGTATATATCCTGTTTATTGCCATGTGAACGGGCCATCAATACAGATTCCTTATATTCGTGGCCCGTTGGGCAAGACTTCTCTAGCCTCTTCGAGAATGATTATGATATAAAAGTATAACAGACAAACAAACAACTCACATTCATAATATTAGATAGGATTACTAATGAGACATTCTGAAACGGATTTTAAAACGATATTCCATATAGTTATGAGGAATTAAGATTACTTTCTCTTAACTTAAACAAATAGTCATAATTAAAAAGCTATATCAAAAAAGATGCAGCCAATAGAAAAATCGGTGGAAAACGCAGTCTTTTTGGAAATGCACGATTTATCAACCATTTACACAAACGAAACCCTAAATTTTAGGTGACACCTAATGTATATCACATCCATCATGGATGTTATTTTTTTTGACATTGAATTTGAATAAAATTTATCTTTTAGGTAATACCTAAGACATATTTGATAAGAAACATTGTTTTGATGAGTCATTCAAAGTCTAGGGGTCGTTGGTGAAAACAGGTATAATATCCTATATTCTATCCGTATGGTGACGGAATAAGAATACAATGAGCCACACCTTATCTTGCCCGTGTTTGTCGTAAAAGACGATTAAGGAACTCCGAGCATGTAACATCCTATGCAAGAAACTGGAATGCAAACTCGAACCAAAACCAGAATTGTATAGTAGGTTAATTTCCCTTCTATTGTGTAGGAGCTTGGAGCTAAGATGTTGATGAATTATGTCACATATGAAAGTAAAACAAATTAGGCGGAGGTTTGAGAGGAAACCAGGACCTACAATTATGTCTCATATCAACCTCTAATGGAATACCGTACCATGACTAATTCAAGCTTTAGTTTAACTTCAAAACGGTTAAGCTAATATAGACCTCATTTATATACATTTTCACAAACTTCACCTACATTTTAAGTAACACCTAAGGCAATCAATTTAACATATAACTGATTGATTATATATAATAATAATAACTATTCATACATTAATTAGTTTAGATGTTATTTAAAATTGTGTTTTAAATTAGGTATTAAAATCGTTCATTCTAGAAAAATAAAATGTGATAATAATGGTTATGATATTTATTGGTTTGTCTCGTTTCTTCATAAAGCATTCATTTAGTTCACTATGACAGTAAAGGAATAGAATTTTTCAAAGGTCATGGTACGAGACTTAGTAATATTACTTTAATATTGAAACAAAACGTTTTCAACACATTGTTGTTGTTTAAAAGTTAGTTGCCAAACTCTAGTTCATATTTAAAAGTGACAAGAGAAAATGTGTTTGCTTACTGTCTCTGTTTTGGGAGAAAATGTTTAGCATTTAGTATAAACCTATTCACGTCGTCTTTTATGATATCCACGAGCAATCTAAGGGTTGGTAGTATTCATATTGCCACACACCAAATACATTTAGTGTATATATTTTGACAAATTTAAAAACAATTGAAAATACTTATAATATAAGAAATGATTTTTTATATTTATTAAGATTGATTTGTTGTGATAATTTTCAATGTTTATTATTATATAATACAAATCTAGTTACTTGGTTGTTTCATACAAATTTCTGTCTGCTTTTAATATATTGTTGGTTTCCATATAATACAATTGTATACACAGGCTTCGTCTGAATCACATAAGCCAGAGAGAGGGTCGTATACAGATATAACGCGCAAACACAACGGTAGCTCTCAATAAAATAATTATTTCTTTTCCCATTACTAAAATTTAGCATTTAATATGCTTGTGACATCATTTTTCGCTTCGTAATCGGTTTTTTATAAATAATTAAGCATATTAAATGCTAAATTTCAGTAATTTGAATAACAAGGTTGTGTCATCGTTTAATACAATTCTAACTGTAAAGTTTGAAGTATTAAGCCTACAATGCGTAAACATTGTCGGGTAGATGGCGCACGTCACTTTAAAGACGTAAATATGATACGAAGCGAGATTTGAATGTCCTACAATAGTTCACGGTGGTGTAAGTGGCAGCACGATTGGGCCTGACTCCCAATAGGTACGGGTTCGAATCCCGCTTGTGACATCATTTTTCGCTTCGTAATCAGGTTTTTATAAGATATGTTTTTCTCATCATCATCATCATTTCAGCCTATTGCCGTCCACTGCTGAACGTAGGCCTCCCTCATTTTACGCCACAGAGTGCGGTCCTGTGCCGCCTGTATCCAACGACGCCCAGCAACCTTCACTAGGTCGTCTGTCCACCTAGTGGGGGGGCGTCCCACACTGCGTCGTCCGGTACGTGGTCGCCACTCTAGAACCTTTCTTCCCCAGCGGTGGTCGGTTCTTCGAGCGATGTGGCCTGCCCATTGCCACTTCAGCGTGCTAATTCTTCGTGCTATGTCGGTTACACCCGTTCGTCTGCGGATTTCTGTATTACGGATTCTATCTCGCAGAGAAATCCCGAGCATAGCGCGCTCCATAGCACGCTGAGCGACTTTGAGCCTGGTTATGAGGCCTACATTTAGGGACCACGTTTCCGTGCCGTAAGTCATCACTGGTAACACACACTGGTCATAGACCTGTGTTTTCAAACACTGAGGTATGTTGGATGAGAAGATCTTCTTAAGTTTCCCGAACGCTGCCCAACCGAGTTGGATTCGTCGGCTGACCTCTTTCTCGAAATTGGATCTACCTAACTGGACTGTTTGTCCAAGGTAAACGCGATTCTCGAAATTGTCGATCATTATGATCGACAATTTCGAGAATCGCATTGCCAACTAGGACCGGTACAGGAATGACATGGGCATTTGACATGACTTTCGTCTTGTCCATGTTCATTCGTAAACCCACTAGTTGGGATACCCTGCTGAGATTGTTGAGCATGGTGCCCAGGTCCTCCATGGATTTTGCCATGACGACAATATCGTCTGCGAATCGAAGGTGAGTGATGTATTCGCCATTGATGTTGATGCCGAGTCCGGTCCAGTCTAAAAGCTTGAAGACATCTTCCAGTGCAGTGGTGAACAGTTTCGGAGAGATGACGTCTCCCTGTCTCACGCCTTTCTGCAACTGGATCGGTTTCGTACTCTTATCCCGAATACGGACTGACATTGTGGCGTTCCTATACAAACACTTCAGCACTTCGATATAACGATGGTCGATTTGGCACCGCTGAAGCGACTGCAGCACCGCCCAAGTTTCGACTGAATCAAAGGCTTTTTCATAGTCCCCAAACGCTATACACAGAGGCCGATTGTACTCCTCGGTCTTCTGGATAATCTGCCGAAGCGTGAGGATATGGTCTATGGTGCTATAGCCTTTTCGGAAGCCAGCTTGTTCGGGCGGCTGGAAGTCATCAAGCTTGCACGTGAGTCGATTGGTAATGACTCTCGAAAACAACTTGTAGACGTGGCTCAAGAGTGAGATGGGTCTGTAGTTCTTTAGAAGAGCTTTGTCGCCCTTCTTGAAGAACAGCTCCTCCACACTCCTGGTCCACGACTCTGGAACGTCGCCCCCGAGGATAACGGAATTAAATAGCTTCTGAAGGGTTTTTAAGACCGGCTTGCCGCCTGCCTTCAGCAGCTCTGCCGTAATTCCGTCATCTCCCGGTGCCTTACCGTTTCTTAGTTGTTCGAGAGCCATTCTGATCTCGCACAAGCTAATGTCCGGGATTTCTTCGGTATAGTGCCGAGTTAGCTTGGATCTGGGATCTTGGACCAAGCCGACAACAGGATGTTTATCTATCTGTATGTTTTTCTACAAAGCTTAAATAGCTTTTTTTTTATAAAATTGTATTATAAGGTAATAAAGAATAGAGTAAAAGCCTCAAGAAATTTGTATGGAGGCTCAGCGTCTAGATCTGGTTTAATGCTCATAATCATGAGCATTAAACAATAATCATGATTCATGGTTTCCAAATTTACTTTCAGAATTTAATTAAGTAATCAGAAAAAAATATTTGTATAAAATATTATTCACAGTGATATTTATCACAACAACTAAATTATCATTACAGCTAATCTTACCAGTCTTATATATTTTTTTTATCAATCATTATAACACTAAACTAAGCTACACTTTCGTCTATAGCTAAATTATTATCATCTAAATCATCACTTACACTATTATCACAATTATCAAAATTATCACCATTGCTAACACCGTTTAAATAATTATCCACACTCGATAAACTAACAACGAGTTGCTTTTCTAATAAATTAGTATTAAATAAATTCTTTTCTACTGTATTTTTTAATAAATTCGCTAATATCGGATTTGATTTTAGCATCTCGGGTTTAAGAGAATTCAGATCGAAGTTTTCCTTACCATCCTGAAGACTTTTGTGCGACCTCTTGTGGAGTATGAATACATCCGGATCTTTGAAACATTTGGAACAATCATCGCATTTGTATGATGATACGCTATTATCCTGAGGTATTTCGTGATCATTTTGATGGTAATTTTCTTCAGGGTCAGTTTCTTGGTCTGAAGAATCACTTTCGGGTGGGTTTGAAGTGTGCGCTGTAGATCCTGTATCTTCTGAATTTAGTGGTGGGGATAAACCTGAAAAATGAAAGCAATATCTTTTGTATAAATATTTTATTCTGAATTCAGGATTTGAGCCTACATCTATTGGAATATATTTCCAATAGATGGCGCGGTAAAGTGTATTCCGAAAAGAGAATGTGAAAAGTAAATTGGTTACTACATAATATATGTATTTGTATCTCGTTATCTTCAATGGATTGCCAAAAGATTTGGGTTCAAATTTTATATACTTATAGTAATTTATTTTTCTGTCACAAATGAGAGATATAGAAATATTTATATAATTATAAATAAAAGTATTTTAATGCCTTGGTATAAGATTTTTAATTTCCCAATGTTTTGAACACTTTACAGCGTTCATAGTCACGATATGACTAATGTGTCTCACGTCCAACAAGTCATCGTTATTACAGAGATTTATATCTACCCGCTACTGTATTAGTTATTAAATTTTAACCCACATTTTTAACACATTCATTGCCAGAAGAAAAAGAAAATTCCACCGTCCAAAGTTACAGAATGAATCATCTTACCATCAGAGAAAGGATTGACTGTTCCAGGTTCTGTAACTCCAGCAGCCTGCATCGCCAGCATGGTTTGCATATAAATAGCTTGAGCTAATTGCTGTACTTGTATCTATAATTAATACAATATATTTATTAACTTTTTATTTAAGTTGATTGGTCACGTACTGAAGGAAGGTGGAGTCAAGAGTCTCCGAAACCGGTGAGCGTGTATGAAGAGAATTATGAATATTGAGGAAGCGAGTGAAGTATGCAAGGATAGAGTTCTCGGGCACTCTGTTCTATCTGCCTACCCTGCAAGGGATATGGCGTGATGATATGTATGTATGTTATTTAAGTTGACTGCGTATACGTAGTACGACGTAGACTTAACGTCACAAGTGATGTGCATTCGATTCATATGCAGGACAATATTTTGTGTCATTCATAAATTGTTATTCTGTCTGTGTGTTATTTGTATTAGTGAATTATATGTTTATAACATTACACAGCAATATAAGTAGTAGCTAGTTTCCGTGTGGTGATGGAGAAAGAATACAATTCACCATCCCCTATCTTGCCTGTGGGTGATCGTAAGAGACGACTAAGGGATATAAAATGCATATAATATTTATGCAAAAGAAGGCAAACTCGAAACAAAACCCTATACCAACATGTCTGACCAGCGTGGTATAGTAAGGTCTATTTGTCTCCCATTATGTAGGAGGTTTGAGCCCAATAGTGGGACATATAGAGATGATGATGAGATGATAAGTATTAGTGCCTTCAAGGGCATCGCCAGCTTATGACTAAGGGGGGAGCAATGGGGCAATATTATGGAGGATAAAGACATAGGTAGGTATGCTACATCCTACCTACATATTTTTACACTGCTGGCCTTGCGTTTTGGCAAATCTGATATAATCGTAATGAAAATGGCGGCGATTTTAAAAACGGATGCCAAAATCTTAATGTTATTCTGAATATTTCAATACTTTCTACAATATACATTAAACCTTGTGAATTTATTTACGTTTGGTCATGCGATGCGGCATTTATTAATAGGTAAGGAAGGCAATTGCTCGCACTTTGGTCGCTTTGCGGCTAGCTATATTTGATCTCTCTTTACTGTCCTCCCCCCTGCCATCCCCTTGGCGACGCCCTTGAGTGCCTTACTGCAGAGTGTTGTTTTTTAATAATTCATTTGTTGAGAGTTCTATATGAGCATGTGACACCAGCAAACCCCTGATAATGGCGATTTGGTAGTATGCGTAATAGACATAATGTTACATTTTTTTTTGCTCATGGTGGTTGATGAGCAAGCAGTACACATGATGGTAAGTGATTCTGCTGCACATGTACCTAAGAAACAACAGCCAGGCCACTGCCTAACTTGAATAGAGTGTTCATCTTAAACCTCGTTTAAAAGAATATGTCATAGTGCTTGGACACCACAGCAGCAGATAGTCAGTTTCTACGTGGGAGAAATGACGGTTGAAAACGTACAGTCGAGGGCCGTATTGTTTCCAAGTGGCTACGATGTTGAGTGGTACCGTGGTAAAATGTTGATGATGGTACCAAGTGGGGTTTCCGAGGGAGACCGAAACTAACCTACCTAGACCACAGCGGTCATGTACTGAAGGAAGGTGGAGTCAAGAGTCTCCGAAACCGGCGAGCGTGTATGAAGAGAATTATGAATGTTGAGGAAGCGAGTGAAGTATGCAGAGATAGAGTTCTCTGGCACTCTGTTCTCTGCCTACCCTGCAAGGGATATGGCGTGATGATATGTATATATGTATGGTACCAAGTGAAACAGTTCCTCAGAGTACTCCCCATGGAAAAGCTGGTAGAGCACAAGGATTACAAATTCTACGAGAGTGTGGTACCCCAGAGGGATGGGCCTGCAGCTGTAGGTAGATAGAAAAGTGTCAACAGTGTGGCCCTACCCCTACTGTCCCTAACACTAATACAAAGATTATCTTTAATTATATTATACCACTTCCCTTCATATGGTATCACCGCCTCTTGTGGTATTTCGAGGTCAAGTGTATCACTACTTGGGCCGGCCATCTCATCTGACTCTCTACAGCAGTAGTATTCACTTTTATTACGAAGAGCACTGTGCCTTTGCTTCTAATTATTTCAGCATTAAGGGGCCGTCCATTAATCACGTGAGGTTTTGTACGGTGACATTGACGATTTGCTGGGATTAGTAGGAATGAAGAGACTTCTTGTTCAGTAGATTAATCTTGCTTTATTTTCTTAAGAGTTGTTTCTTAGAAGAGAAGCACCTGACGACGGTGACGGTACCACGGTTTGGTCCCGTATTTATATATTTTTGGCCGACCCTGCGATTGGTCGTAATTTTACAGATTTTCTTGACCAATCACGGAGTCGGAATTATAGCCAATCACAAAGCTCTAAAATTTACTGAAGTACAACGGAGCATTAGTTTCGCGAGAGCCGCGCTCAATTTTAATACAATTAATTACCTTAGGTACTATGCGGCGTTACCGTTGCGAGAGCCGTTTACAATGTTAGTACTTACGTGCTATGAAATGTATATTTATTCTTTATTCAATCTTGTAAAATCTTATAACTAACTACTTTAATTAATTACAACTGTTACAAACTTTTCTTAAAACTATTATTTATCTGCTGTCCCGCACAGGTTTAAAATGTTTGACCAAAATCACAAGGTTTGTAGTAAGATATCACGTGTATTTATTTTTTCGTCAAACGCTGTGATTTCTAAACTGAAAAGCAGCGTGTAGTGTGACTTTGATTTGCCGTTGCCTGGCAACGAACGAAATTTAAAGTAGGTGATCTGTATAAAAGACCTTTTGCTAAGTAAAAAAAAGCAAAAACTGAGAATATAATGAGCTGTGGGCTACTTCTTTGCAGGAACTAAAAACTCACGTGATGTTGGTGGGGGAGAGGGGGTCATAGTCTTAAACCTCACCACGTATCACCAAGGGGGAGGGTGGGTTAAAATGCTAAAAAAAAAGATCACGTGATTAATGGACGTCCTCTAACCCTCTTCTTCCCAATTTTTTCGTCCAATGTGGAGGCTTGAGCTCAGCTCATATGATGTGAAGTGGAAATAACTACTGCATATTAATTGTATATTTGTGACTACTGCATATTAATTGTATATTTGTGAAGTCCCCTGAAATACAAGGATTTATTCCTAAGTGCTTGTTTCATAAAAGAAACCATGGGACAATTACCTGTGGGTCTATTGTGGGTGCGTTACTGGCAGCATTACCAGTCCAAGCTCTTCTTTGATATGGAGCCGGTGTGTCTGATGGCAAGTTCTGCGACGGGATGGCATCTTTCCGCAATGTTCTCCACTGACCTGTTTATTAACAATTTGATTATTAGACAATGTATATTGCAATACTATACAATTACAATTGTTCTACAATGCACAGTTTCATGGGTTCAAGTCCAACGCAGTAAAATTGTTGTACCAAACCTGTGTGTAATTAAGTGTCCATTAATTCTATGTCTGTAAAATCACACGTCAATACACGGTGATATTTATATCGTCTTACAAAAGAAGTGCCATAAAAGTATCCGAACAAAAAAACATATCTAATATATTTAATTGTTCAATAGTGGTAGTAATAAAAAATAACAAAATAAATTAAAGTTAATATTTTGTAACAATCTGGATATAATGTTTACATTTTAAACGAAAGAAATCATACGGCATATCACAGCTACGAAGCCCAGGTGGACTGCTATTCCAAAGTGTACCTACGCCTATGTAGTACCTACACAGTACGTAGGATATGTCGAGTAGGTAGCCTAACGCTAGCTACATGCTGTTACTATTTTAATTAGTAATTATTTATAATAATTTTTAGTAAAAAATATTCCGCTAAATATTTTTTTTAACCTTTTAATTGTACGAATAAATAGTAGATACTGGATACGTTATCTGATCTGCTTTTGTAAGACGACATAAATGTCATAATATAAAGTATGAAAGAGAGTATTGATGTAAAGATGCCAAAGGGAATGCTCCGATGGTTCGGACATGTGGAAAGAATGCCGAACGAACGTCTGGTTAGGAAGATATACAATGAGAAAGTGAAAGGATGTAGGTACCGGGGGAGACCGAGACTCACCTACCTAGAACAGATTGGTCACGTAAGGAAGGTGAAGTCAATAGTCTCCGAAACGGGCGAGTGTGTATGAAGAGAATTATGAATGTTGAGGAAGCAAGTGAAGTATGCAAGGATAGAGTTCTCTGGCATTCTGTTCTCTCTATATGGCGTGATGATATGTATGTATGTACATAAATGTCACCGGGTATATGTATAGGTATTTTTCTATAAAACCTATTAATAAAATTTGCTATGGATACACAGGCAAGGCCTTATGGTAACTAATTCACCATCATCATCATCTTGCTCTCATCTCAATTACTTGGGATCGACACAATATATCATCTTCTTCCATATAGCCCTATTGGATTTTCCAGTCACTCCCTGTCTATCCATGACATGCCTAATGCAGTCCAGCCATGTTTTCTTTAGTCTTCCTTAGTCTTCCATTACACCTAAAACCTTCAACATTCATACTTTAAACTTTCTTCACAACATTACTTTCATCCCATTTATCTTATTACTCTATCTTTACATCTTCATCTTATTATGGTCTGTGGATACTACTACTACCAACCCTTAGATTGCATGTGCATATCGTAAAAAATGACCGCGCACTTAATATTGACGTGGGCTAACTTCATCTGATACTGTTTGGTCAATAAATTACATTTCCAAGGTGGTTTTTTTATTGCTTATGGTGGCAAACGAGCAGGCAGCACAACTGATGGTAAGTGTCATTGCCGCCCATGGGCATTTTCAATACTAAAGGTATGGCTAGGCCGCTTCCGGCTCTCTCACTCACCAAACCGTCTTTACTCAGATTTCAATTTTCTATGAGAGTGTGGTACTAACCCGGACCGATCAGCCTGCGGTTATAGTCAGAAAACTGTCAACAATGTGGTCCTACCACTAAGGGTAAAGATTAATGCCAAGCAAACCAGTCATTGGACTATTGCCAAAATTTGTGCATTATCTTGGTACGATGTAAGAAGACTAAATATTGGATTGATCACAAGTAATTGTGATAACAGAATGATAATGATGACTGTATCATGTTTAATTTCATTAACTATAGTCTATCTAATCTAAGAAGTGCACTTTGACAGCTGTCGGATTAAGTTGTCTAGGTATGTGAACCAAGTAATCGCGATCGAGAATATCCGATTTTAGTGAGAAATCGATATTGCTTCTTTGTAATTAATAATCGGTTTATATTTTGATTTTTCAAAAAGGAGATGAAAAATTAAGTGCTAAATTAATAATAAACAAATTTAATTATCTCATCATAAAATCTATTCATCATAATTAGTAGGATTAGGTTAAGTAAAAACAAAAACTGGATTTGAAAATAGCTATTTATTCAGAATCACTACTATTAGTTGAATTATTATCGTCGCGAACATTAATAATTATTTTCTTATCAATAACATTGTCGAAACGTACATCTCTGTCAAAATCACTATTCGATTAAATATAGTAATCTAATATTTTTACCGATTATTTGGATATTCGTGAATTGGAAGTTGTCAAGCACTACTGGTTAGAATGTGATGACATTACATTGTAAGATCGTTAATAATAATTACTATTTACCATGTTATTTTAATTTTAAATTAGTTTTACGAGTTTCAACATTACATTATTGTGCAAGAATGTCACCCTCAACGTTAATTATGTCAATAACTTAATAGTTCTCTAAAATTTCAGATTTATTGTTTGCAATCATGTGTATACGTTTGACCAAGGTTATTGTGTATTAAAACATGCGAAACGTCAAAATGCACTTCTTAGATTAGATGAACTATAAATGATATTTGTATTTATTTTAAATATTAGCTTTGGTAATTATTTTGTATCCACATAGAGCCCATAATTAAATAAATTATAACTATTAAGTATAGACAAAATAAAGGTGTTATGTTATTACAGTGTCCAAGATAATTACTCAAGTTTTGAATCAGAAGTAGGAGAGAAGTATTAGAAACCTTGCAATAGTAAAACAAAATTAAAGACAATTTAAACTCCTAACGATGCTACTAATGCTCTTAATATTAATTAAAAAAAAACACCACGGTATCAAGAGCAACTTTTTCGTAAGGTAAAAATAATTCTCATACCCTTATTCTTTCCAGCGCTAGTTATAGTGTAATCTTCTGGTTTGAAGTGTAAGCTGCACACTTTAGAGTATTTGGTATATGGTTTGCCTCGCTTTAGAATGTTATTCCAGAGTTTAGCAAGCTCTTCATCTCGTGGAAACTGATGAAATGATACGTTCTTCGCTTTCCCAGCCATGGACGTACATCTCGGCACAGTGCAATAATAAGGCATCTTGTTTACGCTACGCTATTCGGTTATAGAAATTGTCATATCTAAGTAATTATTCTAATAATTTAGTATGGTACTTTTTTTTAATATATAAAAATAAACAAAACTTCGCGCATAAACACCAAGCACCGACATTTATTACAATTGAAAAAAAAAACTGATGTAGAGATGCTATCCAACCAATGCAATATTTTTATGTATAATCGACTAATAAAGTGCAATGAACCTAATTAGTAAGGTATCATTTAGAACTTCTGCTAAAGGATTGAAAGCTTAATCCTTCCTAAAAGTATCTTTATGTATGTATGTATGTAAAAGTATCTTTACAAAAGATGCTAGGTTGCATAAAACACTTTTTTTTATTATGTAAGAAATTAATTCATATGAGAAGAGAGGGAAAACTCAAAACAAAACCCTATATCAACACGTCTGACCAGTGTGGTAGGTTAATTTCCCTCCCTTTATTGAGGAGTCATATATGAGCTGTAATGACGATGATGAATGAAGTCAAATGAATTCGTTTACATTATTTAAATTTTATTTAAATAAATTACTTCTAATGAAAAAAAATAGACTGTATTATTTAATAGTGATATAATACATGATTTTCGTCATTTCACATTATGTAGTCTATATATTAATAACGATATAGTCTGTACCAACTAAACCTTCCACAGTATGTTGCTTTTCATTAAGTAAATACCTTTATCAAAATTTTGTGCAAAATTCACAGAAGTAATCATAAGAAAAGTATTCATTTTCATCGTATTTTTTTTAGTCGAATGATCTATGATGAAATGTCTGTGAGACTTGGCTGGATGGGGTATATTCTGTGTACAAATCTTCAGGGATGAATTAAACGCATAAATATGTTTATGGTATTGTAAGTGGCCATTTTTTTTTGCCAAAAAATGTGGGAAGTAGAGTCGGGTTATACTAGGCAAAATAAGATACTAGGTATCACAGTGATAGTGGTTTAAAAATACTACTGTCATTTAACTATGATAAAAAGTTAGGTAGGTAGTAGTTCACCACCGTAGTCGAGGCAGAATAGATTCTGACTGCTCACTTAATGCTGAAAATATTCTAGCAATTTGCGTATTATTTAAAATTCAATTCGAAAAGTCTTTTGACGAATTTGTATTCTTTTTTATACTATTGTAATATTCACTATTTCCGTAATATTCTCTGAGATTTTCTTGTAATAGTGTCACATAGCAATCTATAATAATATGATTCCTAATTTTCCAAACTAAACATTAATTAATAGCAAAAATCTAAGTATCTTAAAAATACTGGGTGTCGTTAAAATATTTTTTGTTATTCTTTATTTATATAGAAAACGCTTGAAATCATTCAAGAACATAATGATCTAAATTCAGTATGCAATACATTATATAATCATTGCACTTTTATTATTCCAATCATATTACGTTAACTTTTTAGTTTCAGTAGTAATCTTTTCACAGAATGATTGGCACTTGATCTCCGCAATCTAAAATGAAAAATATAGTGTAATAATTTTCTCGTGATTATGGATATTCTATCGGAACACCAAATGCTGGATTGACATTGACTCCTCATATCAATTAAATAGTATATGAAAGCAACATATATAACTTTTAATACTAAATATCTACAACAGCGCCATCTAACGGTTTATGTATTCCGCTGCATCAATATGATCTTAGACGTTCATTAAAGATCGGGCAATTTTTTACAATTAGGGCTATATAGTAATTACTAGCTGGACTGAGCTTTGTGAGGATTCGAGTAGTTTTTTGTTTTTGTATTAGTATTTATATTAGTTCTGTGACATGATATGTTTGAGTATTGAGTTTAGTAGCAACGTTAACTATTAGCTTCCTAACTGATGGCATTAGTCGTACAATAGCATTCTATCCAATGAATACAATATTGTTAATGTTCGTTTTTTTTAATGTTTGTAAAATTATATTTTTTCACAGATAACACATCTAGATATGAAGTTAAAGCACAAATCTATAAGCGTGATAGCTTTTTAGTAAATTATACTACAAAAATGGTCAGATTGTAGGATAGTGATAGGGCTCGCTTCGCTCACCCTGATTATTTGCATTTACAACATGGCGTTCTCGGAGTATTTTTTATATACTATTCTTAAAATTAAGATTTTCATAATTTTATAATATTGTTGAAAAGACATGTACGACTAATAAACATTGAAAGATTGACCAAGAACGAGCGTATTAAATTTTGTATTTTCAATTCTTGCCACCAGAGCTAACTACGTAGATAAGAGAATGCTATCTGTCATAATATTCGTCCTACTATTGAAAAGGGTTGTGCATAACTGTACTTACTTACTTACATACTGTGTTACGATAATGCTGGTCCTTCGTTTTTTTCATATCTAGATTAAATAAGTATAGTAGGTACTAAGGTTAACAACGTCGCTTGTACCAAGACGCAGTGGCGTAGCTAGCATGGGTGGCACCCGGGGCGGATATTGTAGGTGACACCCTTTTTTAGGTAGCACTCCTATTTTTAGGTGACACCCCTATTTTTTAGGTGACACTCCATTTTTTTTATATATCAACCCCTTTTTTTTGGGGGATCGGCTACGGTCGGCGCACTCCTTGCACCACTCCATCCGTGGCGACAAAGGGGCGTAAGCATGCATACCCGTAACCCACCCGTGAACCTCATTTTCGTCGTTGGACCGGCCATCGGCCAGCGCGAACTTGTCGTCAGTGGCCGGCCCGACGGAATACCCCCTGAAGGGTACCCTCTCCTTGAGCGACGTACCCGGCACCATAGACGTGCGTTCGAACCTCACCACCGTCAAACTCTTTTTGCAATTTATTTTTGCATTTATTTACAATAATTTAATAATATTATAAATAAAACAGTTTAAAAACCTGTACTTTAAATGTTTTAATAAATTAGTAGTTTTAATAAATAGGTGTAACATGAATTAATATCAAAGAAAAAAAACTTGAATTAATATAAAAAAAATACTGCATAAATAAAAATAAATAAATAATTATAATTGCATAAGTTGATAAAAAATGCTATGTAATAGCCAAAGAGTAAAGTTATTAAACTGAAAGTAATAGCTTTACCGCGGCAGTCCCCGAGTGCGACACGTATTTTTAAATGAGCTTATCTAGGTTACTAAATATTAAGTGAGTTAAAAAATACTTCACTCAAATACCTCGATTTTTTTTTTCAAGTATCGGTTATATTATCTCTTTTGAAACCATTTTTTATACCAAAATTATGGTTTATAATAACTTGATAACAAATACTTTGCAATAAATACACGGTCACGAAAGAAAAAGAAATGTGGAAATGAATGCGGTCGGAAACAAAAGAAATTCCCCATGCCCACAGGTGACGAGCAATCTCTATATCTCTGCAATCCAGGGACTACGAATACCTACTACCAATCCTCATTTTGCTCGTGGATGTCGTAAAAGACAACTAAGAGCCTTAGAACGACCTGGGCCAACTCCATCTGATGCCGTTTAATCAACAATTATATTCCCAAGGAGGGTTGACGTCTGGCAGGCGGCCGGTCATAAAACTATTGCCTATAACTTTTACAGTATGTACTATGAATGAAGAGTACTTATTGTATGGACCCCAAGAGTAGGAGAATGATGATGATGATGACTTCTCGTGAACAAATCTCCAATTTGGTCCAGAAAAGTATGACGTGGTCTTCCCCTTGTATTCGTCGCATTCATGATTGCTTTATATGTTTGCTTTGCCAACCTCTGCCCACTCATTCTTTCTTTCGCTTCGTGTCCAACCCACCTCACCATACCAGCGCTCTTTTATAACATTATACCTAATTTTATCTTTCATACTTACGTCACACACGTTACGAAGAGCTGTCAGCTCTACGGCATTTATTCTACTTTCATGTCTTCCAAATGTCTTCAAATCTAACTTTCACTGCCATACATGAGGGCAGGCACTAATACGTCCTATACTCATTATTATTATTTAGGATGTGTAAAGCCGACGGAAGGTCACGAGAAGAAAACAAAACTAAAAATGTAGTGTGTGCAGAAGTACTATGAAATAACATTAGTTTGAGTTTTTTTTAATATACGATTATAGGACCCAGTATTTTTACCATAAATGCGCGCTCAGTACTTGATCATTATTTTGCTGCGATGTTATTTTTAAACTGCGATATTTCCTAAGATATTCATTGAAATCAAATAATGTAAGAAGCAATTTTGTTTTAAATTAAATACTTGTGATGAATAACTCATTTATTTGGATAAGGATTAATATTATGTTTATAAAAACACCTTCGAAAATATCATATTATTTTAAAACAAATTTGATTAGTATAAAAAAGGTTATAGTGAGCCAATCTTAAAAGATAGCCATATGCTCTCGCAGACTTTTATTTAGAACTTTGAAAGGGGAACAATTATGTAGTACATAATTTTCACGCAACTTTAACCGTTTACGTAGCGGAAGCTCTCAAAAGGAAACAAAAACCCGATTTTGAAACATTCTTCACTGTTGCTCTGCTCCTATTAGTCTTAGCGTGATGATATATAGCCAATAGCCTTCCTCAATAAATGAGATATTTAACACTGAAAGAATTTTTCAAATCGGACCGGTAATTCCTGAGATTAGCGCGTTCAAACAAACAAACAAACAAACTCTTCAGCTTTATAATATTAGTATAGATTATTTTATTAGTGGCGGTTATGCAAACTGCCACAGTTTTACGGTTTTTTATAGGTGGTAGTTATAGACCTGATATTCACGGTCGGGTGTCACCCCTCGGCGGGTGACGCCCGGTGCGGACCAAACCCGCCGCCCCCCCTTAGTTACGCCACTGCCAAGACGTGATAAGTTATCCACTTGTATCAATGTACATCTTACTCAAAAACTGACATTCAAACTATACACGAGTAAACAATTCATAGCTATGTAATGGATGTATTTATTACCAACGAATTATTTTGATAAATGTGTCAAAGCGATGTAAAGATATTTACTTGTAGCAAATGATTAAATGCTTCTTTTTCCCACGCATTGGATAGCATGTTGATAAACGAGTAAAAGTTAATAACTCGCACCGTAGTATTAGATATATCCTTTTCTATAGTATTTAGTTACTTGAGTGAGGACGAAAACAGCATAGTTTTTCATAGTAATTTAATAGGTACATTTTTCTCTAATACTTCAAGTTCAATGGGAAAGAACGTGATGAGCTTAGTATTTTATCGCAGTCGGTGTTTTTTATTAACTATTAGGCAGCTATTATCCATAATATCACAGTGTTGTTTATAAAATATATCATAAAACTAGCTTTTGCCCGCGACTTCGTCCACGCAGAAGTCATCTCTGACAGAGTTAAATAGAAAAAGCAATGCAAGGTGTTGAAAGTTTGTCGCTAGGATGATAATCAACAGCGTCAGAAACTGGGATGTGTTGAGGTGTTGATTCTGCGAGTTAGTTGTCTAACGGAATTAGGCAATAGGGTGGGTCCAAGAGAAAATACTCTATGTTGACACGCTTTACCGTCGGTGCTTTGGGCGGCGCAAGCGTGAGTACCTGTATTGAGGTTCACTGCATGAGGGCTTCGACTCGAGATGATACCCGGTTGCGGTGGCCCGCCTGCACAACGTAGATGTACGTGTACGGCGCGCGTGTGTCTATATACCATAGCCGGTCACTAAAGAAAAAGGTAGTTCAAAGTTCTATTCATTCTACAAATTATATTGCCATTAATATACTATTTACGGTATGACCATGGGATACAAATATAATTATCGCCACCCTTTATTTGACTGTTTTGTTTCACAAGTTGCGACCTCGTTAGATATGATTTATTATTTGAGTTATAGAGTGAATATTTTTGAAGCTAAACTTAACCTGTATCTTAAACTATTAGGCAAGAACCTATTGTCTTCTACTATGTGTATCGTGTGAGCTCTCACGCCGGAACTGGTCGCCACAACGGCACTGTTGCGGGGTTGGAGAGGAAGAGAGAAACACGTGTTTATTTATTTTTACCAAAGATATTTGTACGTAATTTGAAAAGAATTGATAAAGAAATTTTCTCCCCATACACACTTTGCCGCTCTGTTACATCCCCTTAGGGGCGGAATTCATAAAATCCTTTCATATTGAATCTTTATGTCATAAATATAAACGTACTTCAAAATTTAATGTTTGTAGCTTTAATAGTTTCGGCTTGGCGGTAATGAGTCGTTCAACCCACTTCACAGGCCTAATTTACACAACCAGAGGGTGAAAAGTGAGATATGCCGGATATTACCCTTTTTTTTTTTTTTTTTTTGCGGTGGGCTATGGACGTCGCACCCCGCCAAATCGGTCCGGGGTGACGGAAGAGGCGGCGCGCAACCCCATTGACCCACCCTGCAAGCACCTCTTCTTCGCCATGCGAGCGGGCCACCGGTACCTGATCTTTGTCTTCGGTGGCCCGCTCGGTGGTATGCCCTCTCGGGCTCCTCTCCTGTCGACGCCCCGACAGCTTTCGCCGTCGAGGGGTCGTCCTCACGCGGTGGCCTCACGTCGAGTGACCGGACAATTCCCCGGTCCAATCACCCGAAGCCTCGGTTAGGGCGGCATCAGGCGCAGGTACTCACGTCTGCGCCGCCCCAGCCGCGGACGGCGGCCCGAGTCACGGGAATCCTCCCGGGCCCGTTCCGCCGCCTCCTTCTGCGAGATGATAGCCTGACGCTGTCTACCATCGCTCGCGCAACAGCCGGCAGCGTCAGGTCGGCACCGATGACAGCGACGAGGTCACGGCGCTGCCCGTCCCAGCCCGAACATACCTCGAGCGTATATTGCGCCGTATCCTCGTCGCTACTGCAATGGTGGCAGGACGGAGTCCACTCCCTCCGCACGACCGTGTGCAGGTACTTGCCGAAGCAACCATGCCCCGACAAGACCTGCACCAACCGGAAAGAGAGGACTCCATGCCGCCGCTCCATCCACTCCATCAATACGGGCCGGAGGGCCTCAACGGTAAAAACACCGTGTCTAGGCCTCTCCAGCCGCGTAGCCCAACGGGCGATGACTTCTCGGCGGGCGTCCTCGCGCCAGGTGTCTCTACGTCATATAAAGAAATCACTGTCAATATTTCAAGTTGCCAGCTTCAATAATATCGGCTTGGCGCTAATGATTTAATGAGTCGTCCAACCCGCTTTGCAGGCCTAATTTACACCCCCAGAGGGTGAAAATTAACAAATGCTGAAATACTTGTTTATTTATTTTTACTGAAGAATATTTGTACGTAATTTGAAAAAAATCGATAAAGATTTTTTTCTCCGAAAACTTTTTAAATTGCCATAACTTTTTTTTTATAAACCAATTGACATAAAATGAAGCCTAAATGTTAAGTGAAGCTTACCACAATATATTAGTGAAAACCGCGTCTAAATCGGATAATAAACCGTTTCTGAGATTAGCGTGCACAAACACACAGACAAACAGATAAACAGACAAAAGTTTTAAAAATTATTGTTTTGGGTTTTATTAGTGTTGATAAAGGTCCCAGTAATATTTTTTTTCATATATCTTGCATGTACAGACAGCGACCCGTTACATTTTTATTATATGTATAGAAGATCACAGTCGCTGCTACTTGTGTACTGCCTGTCACTGTTACAACCTGTGATTTTAAATTATTATTGATATTTCACAGCGACGGTAAATACGGCTCACCGCTAGTGGGAAGGGAAAATAGATGTCAAATATTTCAAGGCTACAGTGTGATGATTCCATTTTTTTCCAAACCAACGTGATAACATTTTAACAAATAAAATAAATAACGTATTAGTGTTCGGTAGTACAAGTTAAGCTTTAATTTAATGTGTTGTGTTTGTTTCACTGACTGTAAACACAGTTAACGCTGAAAAATAGCGCCGAAATTAAGATGGGCTATTATTGTACGGTCCCGCAGTGCACATCGTTAGCCGGCAAGACGAAAAATGTGAAGTTCCACAGGTTCCCCCGCGATCTGACTATGGCAGACAAGTGGAACTTGATTTTGAAGCGGGGAAAACCTTATACGAAGTATTCAAAAGTGTGTAGTTTACACTTCACTCAAGCTGATTATAACGTCACGACTATGGGTAAGAATAAAGGTATTTCGGGTTTTTCCATCACTGGTTAAAAATATTAAAAATATATCCTCCGCGATGACTCACTTATAACACTACCAGTTGTATTTATATCGTTTCCAATAAGATTCTTAGATGTTTATAATTTGCATGATAACCAAACTTTCGCATCATTGAAGGAATGTCTAACAGCATGATCATTTTCATATTTATATTTGTTTTTGTTGCATGAAAATCAAAAAATGTGATTGAATATTCTGTCATTTTTATCTATGGGACACTTGCATTATAATTTTATGATGTAATATAAAAAAATAATGATATTTAAAAAAGGAACTTAATTTTATAGAGTTAACACTTTACTATGGTCATATGTTAAGATTAAATATATTTACTTGAATGTATATTGTAGACTGAAAATATTATTAGTTTAGTAATTAAAATAACAATTTATTTTGTATTATATTATATTGCAACTCACTTGTATGGTAAAAAAAATATGACTCATATAAACCTCTTGACTTTTTTCAATATTCTTAGTTATTAAAGACTTAAGAATTATGTTGATTGATAAATGTTATGATTCTTTTCTTTTTATTAGAGTTTGATAGCAACAGACTGAGATTAATCCTTACAGAATATATATAAAAAGTGAATATATATACAAAACAAAAGTGTTTTGTTGGCTAATGATAGTGAACATTTTTGTTTTTATTTACAAACTGAGATACGCTTCAACATTTCACAATGAAAAAATTAAGAAGTACCCATTTTAGGGTAATATTAGCTTTATTTATCTATAAATGATTTTTGAATGAGAAAATATATATAATAAGAAATAATAATAATAGACAAACAAACTAAGTTTTCATTAAGGATACCGGTAGGTACCGGGGGAGACCAAGACTAACTTACCTAGACCAGTTTGGTCACGTACTGAAGGAAGGTGGAGTCAAGAGTCTCCGAAACCGGCAAGCATGTATGAA
This sequence comes from Lymantria monacha, assembly GCA_905163515.2. NCBI lineage: Eukaryota > Metazoa > Arthropoda > Insecta > Lepidoptera > Erebidae > Lymantria > Lymantria monacha. The sequence goes on along the minus strand of LR991104.1, from coordinate 23,677,693 downwards.
GAGAATTATGAATGTTGAGGAAGCGAGTGAAGTATGCAAGGATAGAGTTCTCTGGCACTCTGTTCTTTCTGCCTACCCTGCAAGGGATATGGCGAGATGATATGTATGTAAAATATACATATAATAGAATTGTATAAGACTGTTTGCACATTATAGATATTTAAGAAAATGCTAGTTTTCTATATTAATGTTGGTCTTCACAGCAACAGTCTTTACACTCTTTCTTGTTACTTTATTATTTACTCTCTTTACTATTTTTTTACAGCAACAAAAGTAAACAACTTTTAGATTTACTATGTGCGTCTGTACAATCTATGTTATCAGGCAAATATTAATTTAAATCATGGTATCATCTAGTATGAAAGAAAATTTAAATACGAAATAATAAATATATCTTTAATCAATATAAGCATAATAATACAGAAATTATTACATGGGTCAAATGGGATTTAGTTTTGCTACTGTAGATTTTTTTTTAACATTTGGTGGACAATATTTTTATGAGTATCTTAACTTCTCAGCTAGAGTAAGCCATGAAAAATTTTATCGAAATAAGTTTTTAATAATAATGATACTTGCAATAATTACCCACATTGGCCTAATTGGTAAGGCAGTTGGAACAGTTCTTTAATAGATATAGACTCACATCCCGTGTACGGCAATCATTGTTCGCTCCTAAATGAGCTTTTCCTTATTTTTTTAATAACCTTTTATAAATGAATTTTTCTTTTTTTTTTAAATAGTCTAGTATGTCAAATGCTAAATTGAGTATTTTAAAAACTTTATATATTTTCGTTTCGTGATATCATATTCCGCAATGATTATACTCCATTTCCATACAGATATGGTAATGTGACTTCTTTACTTGTTTGTGCTATAATGATATGGCAATAAATACTATTAACCCTTAATGTTCATTTTAACATGCTTAAATGCGATGCACAGAAATGAACCGATGATGGAATACATGAGTCTACCATAAGTAATTGGTGATAAGAGCGGAATAATTGAAATTATTTTTGTACTGACAATGGATTTGTATTAAAATGTGGGGCAATTTTTTAGTAACTGATACTGTAATGGGTAGATATAAATTTCTGCAATAACGGTGACATTTGTAAGACACCTTAGTTCTCCCATGACCATGATCACTGTAAAGTGTTCGAAACGTCGGGTAATTAAAAATCAAATACAAACGTGATAGAATCTGTAAAAGTAGTTTTATTATAAAAGGAGTTGTCTTTTAAAAAAAAATAAAACCTAAAAAAGAAATGTTTTAGAGGGCATATTCATTATATGATAGTTATTTTTCATTTTATCATTATTCATCATTAATTATAGTGGCAGATAAGTTTCAATATGTCTTATCAAAGATTTAATAATGATACAGTATTATGGAAGTTATCTCGTTTGTGATACAGTACTTTTTTAAGTTTAATATGTCATACAATCTCAGGATATTGCTAACTATAGTTCTTCACTTCCGTGCATCTTGTGGAACGCTCTCTGGCAGGATTCTAAACTGATCAAAGAAAAGTTCTATGGCCAACTATTTCCCGCCCTACAAATTCATGTCCCTTGCTATCATTAATTTTCACTCCATTTCATAAAACTTTGGCAAATTTTATGAAAATTAATAATGTTAGATTATAGTTTCAAAATAACAAACCATTACTGCTATTGGAAATAGAAACAGAGTAAATATAAATACATTTCGTTGGTTAATTAATACAAATACCGTTATAACTTCAAACACCGATCAACTTGTGTCTTACATTTTAACCCCAACTCCATACGTCTTTGACAAATTTGTGGCAACCCTACGCCATAGAAGCCATTAATAACAAGAAGTTGAAGTTTATGTCATACAAGGCAGTAGGGGTAACTACACATAGTATGTGCGCCGTCTGGGGTTTTCAAAGCCATGATAGATTCACAATAGAATATGTAGTATCCTATTAAGTTCTCTCAATGCACACATACCTGACATAAGTCCCTGATGTTTAGTGCCTTCATTCCACTTGTACTGAGGCAGTCTATATAGATATAACATCAATGATTTAACACCCTCTACTTCTTCATGGGTGTCGTAAAAGACTATTAAGATATGCAGATAACATTTATGCAAAGGAAGGAAAACTCAAAAATAAAACTAATACAACCCGTCTTGCCAGGATGATGTGGTATTTCCAATTCTCTATTATTTTGGAGGAGGCTCACGCCGAACAGTGGGGAGTTTATGAGCTGTGATGATGATGATAAATTAATTTTTATATTTGTATCAGTGTTGAAGGCAAAAGAAAAAAGGACCTTGGACTTTATTTTTGAAAGCTATGTAATGAATGCTTAAAAATATTTAGCACTTAATTAAGTTATTTTTTCAATTTTTATATATACCTATATTGTTATTATTATTGCAAATTACTAATTCTGCACTATAATTAAAAAAAACTTAATCAAATACTATTAAAAACAAAACTTCACAAACAATCCACACACTTGAAGATTTTGCTTGTGTGGATTGCTTGTGTGGATTTTTTAATTTTTTTTTCGAGACACAAATACGCTCTTAAGAAAATGTTCTTTTTATTTCGGGCGAATTTAAAATCACACAATTAACAGACTCAAATTATACCTAAACTCGGAACAATTTGTGGGTTGCTTATACAGGATGTCCCAAAAGGTTACGTAGCTGGGAAGGGGGGTGATAGGGGTGGTCACAAGGGTCACCAGAACTCTCGCCCTCAAGTCAGCCAAGTCCCTGATCGGTTTTCCATAAACCTTTTCTTTTATAGCACCCCAGTAAAAGAAGTCTAACGGGTTTAAATCCGGTGAACGAGCTGGCCACGCTATAGCACCGGCCCTTGCCATCCACCTAAAGACGAGACAAGGTGAAGCTGATCCTTTACAACTTTCGCGTACTTGAGTAAATGCAGTAAAGGTTATTTTCTCTGTCATATGGTAAAGCTTGATCTGGCCTAGACTGTACTTGAGTGTTTGAGGTATGTCTGTACTCCAATCTTGAGAATTATAAGGGGCAGTAACATCAAAGGAACAGAATAGACATTTAAAAATGTATTTGCGTACGAATTTAAGACTATTGTTTTATTTATATGTTTTGTTTTGTAGGGGTATATTTGCCGAAAATTATTTTTAAATGTCCTAGTATGAATTGTTCAAATAAGTGTTATACCATTTTGGAATTGCAATAAAATTACCTATTTTTTTAAGTTACTCGCCGGAGCTGCATAGTACTTTCTTTTTTCAGTACACTTGGAGGAAGTTGAGTGAAATCGTAATTACTAAGTCCTTGATTGGACAAGAACTTAATTTTCTTTAAAATCTTGGTTAGATATGTATTGTTTTTTTTATTTCAATTTGATAAAGGGTTATTGACGATTACATAAAAGCTTTTTTTTTTAATAAAGCAATATTTGTAGGTACAGTTAGCAAAATAGCCCCACAAGGTGTAAAATTTTTAGTTTTTTATAAAATGCCATTTATTTTTTTAAATACCCAGAGAGGAATTTTAATTTTATTTTTCTGGTGACCCTTGTGCCCACCCCTATCACCCCCCTTCACAGCTACGTAACCTTTTGGGACACCCTGTATGTATATGTAGTAGTTTTTTTTGCGTGCGAATCGTACCCTGGACACTTTTTACGCTAGCTATCATTACTACTAACGCCATCTATACAAAAATATGTTTGATTATAGAGCTTAATAGTTTGTTTATTTAGTAGTGGTGGGCTCACACTGTTGACAGCTTTCTGTCTACATCCACTGGCCTATCTGACCGGAGTAGTACCACACTTTGGCTGGAAATCGACGTCTGAGCAGTGACTCTGTGCTGTAGTGCTTCGTTCGGTGAGCGAGAGAGCTTATTCTGGTAGGAGATTAATACTTCTCGTGGCTTTGCTTGCCTTACTATAGTTTTCCTAATTCTCAGGAACGGTATTCTTTCGAGGACGTAAGTAACTTGGCCTTTTCCGTATGACTGACAACGTATAAAAACTTATTTGCGACCTTCCATACCAGTCTCGTGGGTTCGATTCCTACGCAGGACAATAATTTGTGCGATCTACAAACTGTTCTCAGTCTGCGTATAATATGTCTTAGTTATATGTTTGTATAACTAAGACATATTATACCCCTTGTATTACGGGGGACCTTCCCCCGTAATACAAGAATTATTTTCATTTATTAAAAAGGATATTTGAACTAGGGATGTTGCGGAAGCCAATTTTTTCACATCCGCGGATGTGAATGCGGATGCGGATTTTTGATGGCTCACATCCGCGGATGCAGATGCGGATGTTTAAGATTTTATATAAATATAAGTATATTAATGAAGAATTAAAACAATGGTAAAGTAATTATAATTTTTTTTATTAATAAAAAGTAGTATTAAGTATAATGTTCCTATATTTTTTAACTTCACTTACTCAATTTCAAATTAGTAAGTGAAGTTAAAAATAGGAGTATACATACATACATACATACATATCATCACGCCATATCCCTTGCAGGGTAAGCAGAGAGAACAGAGTGCCAGAGAACTCTATCCTTGCATACTTCACTCGCTTCTTCAACATTCATACATACATACATATCATCACGCCATATCCCTTGCAGGGTAGGCAGAGAGAACAGAGTGCCAGAGAACTCTATCTCTGCATACTTCACTCGCTTCCTCAACATTCATAATTCTCTTCATACACGCTCGCCGGTTTCGGAGACTCTTGACTCCACCTTCCTTCAGTACATGACCGATCTGGTCTAGGTAGGTTAGTCTCGGTCTCCCTCGGTACCTACATCCTTCCACTTTCGCATTGTATATCTTCTTAACCAGGCGTTCGTTCGGCATTCTTTCCACATGTCCGAACCATCGGAGCATTCCCTTTCGCATCTTTACACCAATACTCTCTTTCATACCTACTCGCTCTCTTACGTCGTCGTTACGGATGCGGTCGGTCAGCCTAACTCCACAGATTTTCCGCAGAGATCGCATTTCGACCGCATTAATTTTACTATCATACTCTTTTCTGCATACCCAACTCTCGCTTCCATACAGTAATGTTGGGACAAGCACTGCGTTATGTATTGCTACACGTGCCTTCTGGCTGAGGTGGTGGCTGCCGAAAAGTTGCCCCAACGCTCCGTTCACTCTATTTCCCGCATTCACTCTTCGCTCTATATCAGTGGTGTCTCGGCTAAATCCACATCCAAGATATACAAATTCATCCACTTGCTCTAGTACATCATTACCTATTGTTACTCTTACATCTGTTCTGGTTTTATCTCTTTCAAAGACCATTATTTTGGTTTTGCTCACATTCACGCGTAGACCCCTTTTCTTACAATCTTCTGTCATTGTGTCGACTAGGGTCTGCAGGTCAGTCGCTGACTGTGCCAGCAGGACTGCATCATCTGCATAAAGTAGAGCAGTGACCACTGAGTCGCCCATCTGGACTCCCACATTCATATCGTTCAACCTTTGGAGACATTTATCCAGATATATGATAAACAGCCTTGCTGACAGAACGCACCCCTGCTTAACGCCGATATTGACGTCAAACCAAGGCGACATTCCATCATCCAGCCGCACACAGGCTCTACAGCCCATGTAACTGGACTGCACAGCCTGTAGCAGTTTACCGTTAATACCATACTCCGGTAAAGTGTCCCAAAGTTCCTTTCGTACAACCGTGTCAAATGCTCTCTCCAGATCCACAAAACTGCAGAAAACCCTCTGACCTAGAGCCAGATGCTTCTCCACAATGTTGCGCAGAGAGAACACTTGATCCATGCATCCCCTTCCACTCCTGAAACCTCCTTGTGTCTCACACAGTAAACCATCGGACACCATCCTCATTCTCCTTTCAATAATTTTACCATACACTTTTGCTGCCAAACTGGTCAAGCTTATGGCTCTGTAATTTGCGCAGTCATAACGTGAACCCTTGTTTTTAAACAAAGGCACGATGACTGCGCTATTCCAGTCCCTGGGAACCATTCCCGAGCTCCAACATAAATTGAGGAGCAACAGGAACGCCTCCCAGACACAAGAGCCACCGAGCTTGATCATCTCGGCAGACACCATATCAATGCCCGCTGCCTTACCATTTTTCAAACTTCTTATCGCCCATTCAACTTCATCCATACTGATGCCATTGGAGGACGCCGTTGTCGAATGTTGATCTACTAAACCACATCCAACACCGGCGCCAACCGTAGCATCCGCATACATATCGCCAAAATATTCACTCCATCGGCTTAACACGTCTTGTGTTTGTGTAAGAATGTCTCCACCTTTAGACCTTATTTTATTCATTCTGAAGGCTGACCAACCACCCCGAGACTTCTTCACCTCCCTCCAAAAGAGTTTGGTGTTACCCTCGAAGTTTTTAGTCAGCCTATCTTCTGCACTCATACTTGCTCTATCACGTTTCTCTTTCACTAAGGCCCTGGTGTCATTCTTACATTGCCGATATATTTCTTTCTTCAGTTCAGTCATACTGTCATTCAGATTCAAAGAAGAGACATAGTCCAGCCACGCTTTCTTCTTTTGCTCTACGGAAGCTGCCACTTCCGCATCCCACCATGCATCACCATTTGTTTTTCTATGCTTCTTTGAACTTCCACATACTTCTTTCGCTGTATCTACCATACTCTCTTTCAATACTCTCCAGCATTCTTCAATGTCCGATTGCGGCTGGCTTGCCATCGTCAGCCGTTCTCGGACACCCTCTGCATACTTTTCTCTTACACACTCTTCTTGCAACCTTTCAACCTTTATTCTTTCAAGCCCTCCGAAGTGGACACGCTCTCGCCAGTGCCTCCACTTTCTGAACAGACCACTAAATCTCGCAATAACGAGATAGTGGTCCGTGTCGACTGTGGGGCCCCTGTAGGCTCTTGCGTCCAATATTTTGCTTCGGAGGCGACTGTCTACCAAAATTAAATCTATTATGCTTTTCTGTTCATTCCTTCTCCATGTATACATATGGATGTCCTTATGTTGGAAAAATGTGTTTGACACAATAAGGTTTCTCTCCATGCATACATCCGCTATGAGCCTACCTGCGTCGTTCACTCTCTTATCACCAAATGGACCAAGTACGTCCTCATAGTCGGGACGCTTGGTCCCACCCATCCGTTCAAATCTCCGCATACAATCACGCGTTCACTGGTTTCTGCCATATCCAGAACTTCCCTAACATTATCCCAAAACTTCTCTAGGTCTGATGCCACCGAGGATCCTACGGGAGCATATGCTACAACCATGAATACCTTGGTGACACCTAGTTTTATACGGACCCAGAGAAGTCTGGGATCATACATTCCGTAATCCTTCACACCTGAGGCCAAGCGAGAGGACAACAGCACTCCTACCCCCATGCTGGCTCGATCGCTCTGTGGTACACCAGACCACAGAGCCATCCCGCCACCAGGAAGATCGCAGGCGTCGCTGCCCCTTCGCTTGGTCTCTGTTACACAGAGCACGTCTAGCTGTTTGTCCGCCATGACGGATATCAGCTCGTGCAACTTACCTTCCACAAAACCTCTTACATTCCACGTGCCCACCCGGCACTCCGTTCTCCTCGACTCGCCTAACTGGGCAAGGCGTGATGGGTGGCGGCCCCCATCGCCGCAACTGCCGATGTTCGTACCGACGGGGGCGGGTCGGTACGCGTCGCCTCCGGGGGACGCCCTAACCCGCATTGCGGTACGCATTTCGAGCCGGATTAGCAGTCTAATTAGACTGGCAGGGGACGCGAACGAGCACGCTCCGGACTATGCCCCCCGACAATTTTCATAATTCTCTTCAACATTCATAATTCTCTTCATACACCCTCGCCGGTTTCGGAGACTCTTGACTCCACCTTCTTTCAGCACGTGACCAATCTCGTCTAGGTAGGTGAGTCTCGGTCTCCCCCGGTACCTACATCCTTCCACTTTTGCATTGTATATCTTCTTAACCAGACGTTCGTTCGGCATTCTTTCTACATGTCCGAACCATCGGAGCATTCCCTTTCACATCTTTACACCAATACTCTCTTTCATACCTACTCGCTCTCTTACGTCGTCGTTGCGAATGCGGTCGGTCAGCCTAACTCCACAGATTTTCCGTAGAGATCGCATTTCGACCGCATTAATTTTGCTTTCATGCTCTTTTCTGCATACCCAACTCTCGCTTCCATATAGTAATGTTGGGACAAGTACAGCGTTATGTATTGCTACACGTGCCTTCTGGCTGAGGTGGTGGCTACCGAGAAGTTGTCCCAACGCTCCGTTCACTCTATTTCCCGCATTCACTCTTCTCTCTATATCAGTGGTGTACCTCCCATCTCGGCTAAAACCACATCCAAGATATACAAATTCATCCACTTGCTCTAGTACATCATTACCTATTTTTATTCTTACATCTGTTCTGGCTTCATCTCTTTCAAAGACCATTATTTTGGTTTTGCTCACATTCACGCGTAGACCCCTTTTCTTACAAAAATAGGAGTATTATACTTAATAAAGAGTAATATTGCTGCCTTCTCTGATTCAAGGCGGTTACGCAGAGGTTCATAAATTAAACGCTACTAAACAATTGTTCGCTAGGAACACTGCCTGGTGGCGTGGATAAAAATCTTCGGGCTATCAGTGATAATATCTTAAGTTCTTCTCGATTGACACTCCACCACTTAAGAGGATTGTCATCCACATCGACTCTTTTTTTAGTACGGTAAGAAAGTAATTCCTTTTTAAGTATAGCTTCAGTGCTACCATTTTTTGTTAGTTCTTCATTCTCGTCTTCACTTGATGAATCGAGCATCATGGAAAGGTCGTTTTTTAAGCACGACTTTCTAACGAAACTTGATGTCCCTGGTCCTAATTGTTTCATATACTTTTCCGTGGCATCATTTATTCTTGTTTTTTTTAACCCTTTCGGATTCGGAATTGGCATTAAAAGAACCGAAAACTTCATTCTCAGTATTTATCATCAACAAAATTTTGTTTTTAATTTTTTCTTCAGTCACCGGTGTAAAAAATTTGTGCTTATAGCGAGGATCTAAATAGGTGGCGATCTTAAATAAATTGTTCTCTCCCAAGCCGGAAAACTTTGTTGAAAGTTTATTTTTCAGAGTCATGACGGCCTGTCGAATCGAATCAAACTCTTGTGAACTAGTTAAATAATGTTCAACTTTTTTTTGAAGCATTTGTATTATTGGAATCACAGATGAAATAAGGGCGTGAGAGCTGCTCAGTTCCCGTGTGGCTTCCTCAAAAGGTCTCAGTAATTCAATAAAACTTTCAATGATTTTCCATTCTTCCGTCAAAATAAGGTTAATCTCATTATCATTGATGTAAATACTTAGGGCATCCTTTGCCTTTGAAAACCGCTCAAACATATAAAAAGAACTGTTCCATCGCATTACACAATCTTGGAAGACTTTGAGATTAGGTTGATTCAGTCTGTCCTGAATTGTTTGCAGCTGTTTCTGAGCGATGATAGAATGACTAAAATGAGTTGAAATTTTCTTACATTTTTGTTTGACTATTTTTATGTTTTCTTGCGAACCTAAACAACTGCGGATAGCAAGTTGTATTTTGTGAACAGTACAATCTACGTCATTCAATTCAGCTAATCGTACAGCTCGCTTCATATTAGATCCTTCATCTCTGATTAGGCAATGCACTTGTTTTTTTTTAATATTCCATTGAGGAAGCATTGTGTTAAATTTTTCGGCAATTATGTCACCAGTGTGACGGCCATCGAATGTCTCGCATTTCAATATAATCGATGATTTATTCAAGTTTTCTGCAATGCCATGGCAGGTCAGACTAAGCAAAGAAGCGTTTGAGCTTGGATCCGACCAAATATCAGAAGTAAACGACATGTAATCAAATTTTTCGATTAATTCTTCAACTTTTTGAGCAACTTTGCCATATAATTCCTTGCATACAAAATCAGTAAAAAAATTACGTCCCCTAAAATTATATCTAGGTGCTAATTCTTGTATCAATCGCAAATAATACGCAACTCGTTTACAATGTATTAAAAAAGTTGAACCGATCTTAATAAAATTTCTATAAGACATTTAAACAGATAATTAATTATCTAAATCTTTTTACAAGTAACTGAGTTATGTGGCAGCAACAAACAATAATATTGAGTGGAAACATCCCCTAAACCACACTGTAACTAAACTATTAAACTGAACAACGCCTCAAGAAAAACTAATAAATTAAAATTGTACATGATGAAACTTACTTGCATCAGATTTTATCTTCTGTAATTGTTTTTCTTTACTCATCCTCTCAAATACGGAAAATTCTTCTGGGTGCATCGACTTTAGATGATTTTTTAAAGACGAGGTGGTTCGACCCTTGCGAGAGTAGCATTTATTGCATATTTTACAATCAGCTTTATCATGGTTCGCTATATTTGGTTCAAAATAATTCCATATAGGGGAGAGTCGGGTAGCCTCGGCCATATAAATAAAACTCATGATATCTTGAAAATCAACCGAAATAAACATTTATTTTTAAACTTTAACTTAAACTAAACATATATCTTATAATATTAATTAAGTTAGAAACTGATAGTTTTATTATCTTAGCTTAAATCAAGTCTCAAAAGCAGTCTTCAATATTTGTTAAAATAATTTTTGGAGGGTAGCCCCGGACATAGAATTACTGATGACCAAATCGTTCTTTAGCCTTGCATACGTCACAATAGTAGTAAGCCAGCGATGGATCAATATCCACACACGCTTCGTGCGCCCAGTCTTTGCATCTATGACACTGGATCCAATCTTCCTCGAACGTTTCTCCACAAATGATGCATTCTGTATCGTGGTCTCTTTCTAGCTGAGTCAAACTTTGAATATTCTTCTTTGTTTTCATTTTATTAGTTGCCGCCTTTCTTTTATTCGTTGTAGTTTTATTGGTTGCAGCCGTGGTTGTGTTGGTCGCAGCCTTTTTCTCTACCAACGCATTTTTGAAGGGCGAAGATGTCAGAATCTCACTTTTTTGTGTTTTTCGTGAACGCGCTGCAAGACGCCTCTTGGATGCATCGGGAAGAGGGGACAACTGCTTAAGCAATTCATTTACAGTAGCAGGTGCAGTTGATTCTGTAATTTCTGACGTTGATGCGGGCATAAATGATGGCTGCGTATTGCCACTGGCTGATGGGTGTGATATAAGACTGGTAGATGGTTGCTGGTTACTACTAGTGGATGGCTGCTGGGTGCAACTAGTGGATGGCTGCTGGTTGCAGCTTGTGGATGGCTGCTGGGTACCACTAGAGGATGACTGTTGATTGCAGCATCTGGATTTCTGCTGATTGCAACTAGTTGATAACTGTGATCCCACGACTGTCTCTTCAGAAAAAGCTGGTTCCTGTTCAATATTGGTCATCAATGATGGCAAAAAATCCAAATCACTGAAAATTTCCCTATTGAATGGATAAATCCCTGTGCATTTGAACCCATTCTGTGCTATTTCTAGTCTCGCTGCCTTAACGAAAGCTGAATTGACTAAAGCAGCGATGTCATAATCAGTGATCCTAGCCCCTGGATTTTGTCTCATCCACATTGCGCTTGCTGAACCAAATGCAGACTTAAACGGCTTGAAAAATACCCTGTCCAGAGGTTGCACCTTGTGTGTTGTGTGTGGTGGAGTGCTAATCATATGGATGTGATTAGCTCGAGCAAATTCTATCACTGCCAACTCTTTATGGCTTCCATGTCCATCGAGAATCAGAAGGACAGGGTTCTCCTTCGAAGGCTGTACGTGCTGTTTGAAATGCTGGAGCCACATTAAAAATATCTCACCATTCATCCAACCACTTTCGTGTGGAATAGCAATGCTATCTGGTGGAGCTCCAATCATCAAACGACCATTTTTATCCATCCTTTTCCTCGGGAAAATAAAAAGTGGAGGTATAAAATGGCCGCACACGCTCATAGCAAACATCAATGTAATGTTTCGTCCTCTTTCACCAGAAGTCAACTTGCCAACTAGCTTTTTTCCCTTAGTAGAAATAACTTTCTCATTCTTGTGTACAGTGGAGACCCCCGTTTCATCAGCATTGTATATTCTGGAGGCAGGGAATTTGTATTTATCTTGTAGTTGGTGGAGCTGATCATAAAACCGATAGACTTGTGGTTTATTAAACCCAACGGCTCTTGCAATGCTGGTTGACTCTGGACTTCTGAGAGCAATATCTGGGTATTTCTTTATGAAGCTATAATAAAAATCTTTGCCGGCCATTTTCTTTTCTTTATTGAACCTATGAGGTATTTTTAAACGTTCTGCAAATTGAAATGCCAATTTCAAAACCTCTACTTTGGTCAGCGGCATCAGGCGATTATCGAGGTCTTTGACATGGTTATATAATTGCAGTGATTGATTTTCTGAGAAGGTATGTTCATATCTCCCTAGTGTTGGCTTGAACTGTGCTTCTTGTCCACTACCGACAGCTTTTATCCGATCCTGAAGGGTGCTTCTCGGCACGTCATATCTCTCAGCTGCTTCTCTCACCGATATCTTTTTTCCAGTACACATCTTATAGCCTGTTTCATTTTATTTTCGTCCCAATTTCCTCTAGGCGTAATCCTTCCTTTGAATTTTGGCATTATCTGCAAAAGACACAAGATTTTATACACTTGTCTCAACATTGTAATAAAAAAAGACTGTAACATAGAGATGCATAGACAAACAGACATGGTGAAACTACCACGTTTCTTAATTTCACTATGCAATCCAAGAAACTAAACATTTCGTCATAAAAGAAATGTCCGGGGGTACCCGACAAAAAAGTGTCCGATTGTACCCGACCGCCTCGATCCTATGTTTTTATTCATATAGGAAATATCAATAAAAACAACGTCAAGTATTTACCTAATTTGTTAACTATAATGACTAACTTACAGAATTAGTAATATACTATGGTGAAGTACTTACATTGTATAACCAATAACCGCACTCAAAAAGTAAACGGCGCACACAAAAGTATAGGTACTGTTAAACAAACGAATGTCACGTGTTGTTCGCACATCAGTCGCAGCGCGTTTGATATGAATATACGGCTAAATGGTGCTGCGGTCGTGTGGATGTGACACTTGTGCATGTATGTGTGCGAACTTTCCTGTAACTAGCACTGGCCGAGGGTACCCGCCGGCCGGGGCTACCCGACTCTCCCCTATTACTTTGTGTCGGCGGTGACATTTTTAATTAACTTGTTAAATAATCTATCAATAGGTAACGAGAAGCTTACTGGAAAATAAAGAATATTGTTATAAAACGATAAAATATTACAATAAAACAATTGTACCGGTTGTAACAAAATGCCATTTACCTGGCGATTTTAATTTAATAAGCTGAGCTAAGACTAATATAAAGCTTTTCCAATAAACAATTATTTAAATACAATAGATATACAATATAGCGATCACTGAATCACAATAACACTCAAAATATCTATCTATACGCTAAGTGATCCATAGCGCAAACAAACACGTAATGATTTATTTACAAGAATCAAATGATGCACTACAGCAAACGCGTCAGATCTTGTCACCAAATTTTTCGCTCCTATTGGTCATTGTTACGTACAAACGACACGCGCCGGTCACCGGTCCCGCCCAATTTCTTTCTTATCGCAACTTGTATATCATTCGCAACCGCATGAACATCCGCATTGATTATTGCGAATACAGATGCAGGTGTCCAAATCTATGCGAAGCTCCGCATTTGCGGATGCGGATGCGAATATTCGCAACATTTGAACACTATTTGAAATCCGTTCGAAGCGCCATTTTCAAATAAACGTGTAATAAATTGATATGCATAATCGTATCTGAAACCGGTATTAAAGTTATTTTATTATATTCAGATCCGAAACTCTATATCTCTAGAGTTATAAGCGTTATAATTTTATTACAATGAGAGGTATGAGAGTCTATGGTCTGGACACACCCCTCCTATTACATCGCCAGGTTGGCATCGATGATTGCGACAAGGTCATACCGCTGCTCTGCCCAGGCCGCACAGACCTCAAGCGTGAGCTATCCCGTATCCTCGTCGCAATCGCAGTTGTGGCAGAACGGTTCTCTCTCTCCTCGACCGTGTGCTGGTACTTGCCGAAGATGGTTACTTCCCTGTCAATACTTGCACCAGTCAGAGAGAGAGAACCCCGTGCCATGCGGCACAGTTAGAGCCAGATTCAGAAGAGTAATTCTGTAACGTTTGGTAGCCATCTGATCAAGCCATTTTTTTTTTGGTTGCCAATATTTGATCAGATAAATCATGAGACCATGTTTTTTACCCATTATTGAATGGTAATATGTATATTTAAAAAAAAAAAATCCGACGTTTAATTTATTAAATTTATTTGGTTAACTTTTTTGGCAGATTATGGTCTAGACACACGCCGTCCACTCCGTTCGGGGCCACGCAAGGGCGGCGTGTGGCTCCATAACCCATCATATTGTCTCCCCGTCGCCATTGGGTCGGCCACTGGTACCGCTTCCCTGACATCCGTGACCAGCCCGGCGGGTTACCTTTTCGGGCACCATCCCCTGTCGGGGCACCGGCTGTACGCGGTCAGCTTCTCTGCGGGTGATGGACTATGCCCCGGTCCAATCACCCGCGGGTTAGCTTAAACTAAATTCAGTTATTGTTATTGAATATGATTAAATTATTTTCATATTACATACGAACAGTGTACTATGCAACAGTGACAGAGTCAGGTTCAATATCGCCCCAGGTCCAGTTCCAAGTTAATATAACACTTAATAATACTTTAACGAAAACATTTTGTAGTAACAATTTGTTAGATATTTTAAGTTTTAGTACTTAATCGATTAATTGTGGTTAGTTGTGGTTACCTGTAAATGGAAGAGCACAAAACATGATCCATGTGATTCTTTTTTTACTATATTGTATGTTTGTGTATTTTTCGTTGGTAATCCTAAAAATAAATAAATAAATAAATTAATTAATTATTTTAACAAAAGAATGTTAATATTTTGATATTTTAAGATTGCAAAATAAAAAAGACATAAAATAAAGTGGTCTTACAAATTATTAAAAAAAAAAATTGACTTGAACATTTTGCGATTTCAAAAATTTTGTTTCTGCGTTACAATATGCCACGCATAAATGGTAGTGCTACGCATTATAAAAAATAAATATTAGTAAACTCATTTAGATAATAATCAAATAACCAATTATAATAAAAGTTAACTCAATGTCGTTACAATGATTTGACATGTAATCTTATTCAATGCGTCATATAATTATGATATAATTATTATATAACTTATAATTTATATTATATTAGCGAACTGCTCTCGTTTTGCCACGGTATTCGGTCGCTCTGACACCGCATTTTAAATCTCTGATAACTCTCAAGATATACATTTTAATGGTATACTGTAAAAGCCGCTATTGAGTTTAGAAATCGCAGCGTTTGACGAAAAAATAAATACACGTGATATCTTACTACACCACCCCTTCCGCTTTTAATATTTCGTGATTTTTGTCTAACCCCTTGCCCCCCTTTCAAACCTCACGTGATTAATGGACGCCCCCACAGTGGAAGCGACTTTCTTTTAATGCTATGTACTGTATAATACAGATAAAGTTTTCTACAAGCTGATAAACCCGGTTATACGGGTTTTTAATAATTGAGAGTTAATATTTTTAATGAATACTTATACAAGTGAAATAGAAACTGCTTTTTTTACTGATTTAATATTGTTTGTATTTGATTTTCATTTGTCCGACGTTTCGAACAATTTCGAGTATTCATAGTCGCGGGAGGATTAGTACTTCATGTTCGAGTCACTTACTTCAAGTCACTTATTACGGTAATATTCGTCATTATCGTCATTCTCATCATCTCGGCTTATATAATATCCCACTGTTTACCATATCCGTAGCGCTGTACTGCTGCGCTTCACGTATCAGAACATCCTCTTATCTATTGGCCCATCAGGCAATTTTTAGGGGCAAGTGAAATTTTTCCAACTCCTGTTTTTTCTTTTCTAATTAAATTTGTTACGGGTCCCAAAATAATTAAAAGCGTTTCCCGGGACTTCCCGAGGGACAAACCTCGATGTCTTATACGGAGACCATTGTGGATCCTGACTTACAGGGGTTATAGTGGTGGGAATGCGTGGTGGGATTAATCAAAAAAACAAATGTCCCGCTGTTGGGTCCGAGAATCCTCTTCTCTCCTTTTCTGTCTCTTTCTAAGCGTCGGTGTGCAGTATGTGTCGAATATTGTACGAATTTTTAGTAGATATATGCAAGGTGGACGGGGACCGCTCCCGAAAACAAAGACAGGTAACCCTACTAGTCCTACTTTAGTCTAGTCATTTTAGGCATTTTAAACACCAATCTGGAGAAAAATTCCTAGTGAGCTGAATTTTTGTATACACCTTTATTACGGTGTTATTATGAAGATGTGAAAAATCGACATCGATATCGTACCGGCTATACAAAGGTCAAAAGGTCACGAAAATCAGTTTTTCGCAAATATTTCGCGACCTATTGCTCGGAGGTCAATAGAGGTCATTATAAAAATTGTTCCTCATAAAATTGTCTACAAAAAAGGTCTTCTGCAGTTTTTCTGTAAAATTAACGGTTTTCGGATTAAAGCGCTGAGAAAGCGACTATATTATGACGATGCACTTGTTTCCTCAACACCTTCGAGGTAGAATGCGAAGCGCGTTTTTTACATGGTTTCCCTCGTAGGCATAATCCATGATATGTAATGAAAGGTTTTTTTATTCAAGAGTAAATAATTTTTATATAAATTTTGAAAAATGCAAAATAAAAACATTTTGCGTATAATTTTTTTGTCATTCATTGTCGATATTTTCAGTTTCACTATCATTATTGGCTGCTGACAAAATGTCGAGTGAAATTACTTCTTGATTTAAATCTACATCTTCGTAATTTTCATCATTTGTTTACTCTGCGTTTAAGCATAACTGGCCACGGCAATGTCCACGAACTTTTGAACATCTTAATCCAATTTTTTTGCATCCACATTTGCCGCCACAACCTTTTGTACAATTACAAAAGATTGTGTTCAGTAGATCATCGGGTGCTGGTGGTAATAAAGTCGTTATTGGCTGTAGTATATAATTTTTTAACTCCCAACCCCACTGTTCTGGATCGATGTCTCATCCTAGCCAGGTTTGTATTGGGTACACTCGATAAATATGCTGTTGAGCTGCTGAAGAAGTAGGTAGTAAACTAACAAGACAAAGTACAGCTGTACTTTGTCTTGTTAGTTTAGCAAGGCTACAGTATCTGTAATTATCTATTGAATGTTCTGATTTTGGAGCACCGTATATTGCTAGTAGAAAATGTATGCTAGCATTGACAATGACATCTCGAGAGCAATTTTCTTGTTGGAATATTTCTGTAAAATTGTTTAAATCCGGTCTTTTTTCAAACATCTTCATGACTTTCAATTTTCCTCTCCCAAAAAGTGCTGAAGTTGTATCACATCCGGTCATGGTATGTAGAAACAGAATATTTTTCTTGCAATGTGGACACTTGTTGAGGCTATCAGTCGAATATATTTTTATTTCAACATTGCTTTTTCCTGGCTTTTTAAAAAAAAAGATGTAGGTTGATCAAGTATTTGAGTGCGTGCTATGAGAAGTACCAACAGATCTATGTCTTCGCTAACGATAATTGTCGTATTATTTATTGATTTTTCAATCGCTGTTTCAACTATTAATACGTCAGCATCATCACGTGATTGTCTTGTAGCAATACCAACTTCGAACGTCTCAATTAATTTTCTTTTGTTAAATCGATTCGATATGATTTTTCTTGACTGATACGAACTTCTACTATCGATTCGTTGAAGTGCACCTCACAAGGTGTAGAAACGGCAGCGGTTCGTTTTAGTTGTTCCATCGCTTTGATATTTTTACTGGTATCAAAGTAACCATCAAAAATGACAACAGTATTTGTACCGAAATTATTTAATAAATAATAAGTTTGTCATTTAAATGAGATATAATAGATTTCACTAAAAATCAAAACTTCTATAAAATAAGTATATCTTTCCCGAATTGTCCAAATATAAGATAAAAGTTTTAAGACACTTACAAATATTAATAAAAAGCAATAGAGTTTACGCCTTGGTGTACGGTATACAATACCGTATGTGAGTGCATTCTAGTCGCATTCTCAGCGCTTTAATCCGAAAATCGTTAAATTTACAGAAAAACTGCAGAAGACCTTTTTTGTAGACAATTTTATGAGGAATAATTTTTATAATGACCTCTATTGAACTCCGAGCAATAGGTCGCGAAATATTTGCGAAAAACTGATTTTCGTGACCTTTTGACCTTTGTATAGCCGGCACGATATCGATGTCGATTTTTCACATCTTCATAATAATACCGTAATAAAGGTATACTCAAAAATTCAATTCACTAGGAATTTTGCCCCAGATAAAACCTAAAATAACTTGACTATGTAATGATAGGCTAGAAAAAAATTCGGTTCAGATGAAAAAAAAATAATTTTTTACAACAATTTTTGGAAGTTTTCCACACACCATCGTTTTAGGACAGTGCCTTGTAACATTAATTTTAAAAAAAAATTCGTAACTTTACTCAGATGAGAAAATACGCAATGTATTCAAAACTCAGATCAGCTGTTCCAGAGGTGACTACATGCCCGCGGTGAAAGACCGCGGTATTGGGCGATACCTACACGCGCGCGGTCACTTACCGTGCGCGTGTAGGTTTCGGCCGAACAGATGTTTTGTTTATTGAATACATTGCGTTTTTTTCTCATCTGAGTAAAGTTACGTATTTTTTATGAAATTATCATTACACGGCACTGTGCTAATATGATAAAATGTAGAAAAACGCCAAAAATGCTGTAAAAACAATTTTTTTTTTCATCCGAATCGATTTTTTTTCTAGCCTATCATTACAAGTAGGTCTAGTAGAGTCACCTGCCTTTGTTTTCGGGAGCGGTCCATTCCACCCTGTATATAAAGCAAAAAAAAAACAATTCTAATTAGACTATAGGACTAGCGCCGTACAAACATAAAAATTGTTTAGCTATCTATGTATATATATTAGTTTGTTATCCTTATCGCGAGCTTCGGCGGGTACATGAAAATGTCATATGTCGATCTTCAATTATCTTAACGATTTTAATAATCTTAATTACATTAGAATAAAAGTTTGGATTCTCTGTGTACTTGATATTCTAAACTATACAATTGATTTTGATGCGTTTTTGCAATATTATCTAAAGGGTTTCTTTCGGATTATAATACTTAAAAGCAAAAAAAAAAAATCTTAAATACGAGTATTAAGTTGTTAAGAGAGGCACAATTGTAAAATATAATCCGAAAAAAAATGTATCCCGCCTGCAACTATATTTAATTCGGGTATTTATGACTTAGGCTTTCAGCTCATAAGGGCATTCATCATAAGGGAATCATTTTGAAATCAGGTTTGTTATTGTTAACATTTTTAGTGCATTACTTTTAAATTGTCTCTGCTGTTGGATTTTTTATTTATATTCTTTCTGTGTGGTGATGGAGTTAAGACAATTTGATTTTTGAATTTTAATTGTGAAATTTAATCATCAATAATAGCATTTTTAGTAGCTTCGTAAATTTCAAAAAATGCAATGCTATTATAAAACCGAGATATCAATACCCATTCGATGTCTTATGGCATTGAGTTGTTCGTGTTGTTTCTGGTGATTCATCACTCATAAGTCTCTTGCTCTTATCCCAACTACTTGGGCTCGACGCAATATGTCGTCCTTTTCCATACAGTCCTACGACTCCTATAAGACGTCATCTCGGTAGTCACTCCCTGTGTATCCATATCATGCTTCACGCAGTCCATCCATCATTTCTTTGGTCTCCCTTTATCCCTAGAGCCTTCAACATTCATACTTAAAAACTTTCCTCACAACATTACTTTCATTCCGTCTCATCGCATGTCCATACCATGTCAATCTTTCACTCCTTAACATTGCCGTCACTGGCGCAGCTTTCAAACTTCCTCTTATAAATTTTCAGTATCAATACTTAGCGTGAACGCTCATCTAGACAAAGGTCCAATTATGACTAAACTAAGTAATTTCAAGTCCTCGCCCGTCATGAACAGATTACCTAGTATGGGTACGTGCCTTAATATAGTCTGTTAAACCGAGTTCATGGTTAATTTTATTTTGTTTTCTTATCTCAATCTTGTTTTGGCCTTTTTAGCCGACTTAAAAAAAGGAGGAAATTCTCTTATTTGAAAGCTGATGCTTCTCATGTGGTTTTTATTTGAATTTGATCAAGACCTGATCAGTATTTTTGAGTGATCATCAATAATGTGTATTTGCCGGGCTGGCCACGGATGTCAAGTATTCGGTACCAGTGGCCGAATACGGTGGGTTCCGTCGCCTTGGATGGAACGGAATGCGTGTGTTCAGACCATAGCCCATCAAAAAAAAAAAACATTTGGTTGAACTCGAATAAATCATTTTAAAATCAGGTTTATTTTTGTTAAAATATTTAGTGCATTACTTTTAAATTGTCTTTGTAGTAGATTTTTTGTTTATTTTCTTTCTGTGTGGTGATGGAGTTTAAGAGAAAAACATTTCTTTTTTAATTTATTCGATAAATTCGAATTCATCAATAATGGCATTTTTTGTAACAACGTAAATTTCAAAAAATTCAACGCTATTATGTGGGACGGGACGTGACGTCAATATCCATTCGATGTCTTATGGCATTGAGTTGTTCGTATGATTTCTGGTGATTTTTTTATGTTAATCCATAGTTGTTTCATAATTTTATACTGTAGCAATCAATTTTAAGTCTCACATCACATTAGCACAGCTGTGTGGTAACGGCTACGAATACTACCAACCCTTGCTTTGTTCATGGATGTCGTAAAAGACGACTGAGAGCCTTATAACAACTTAAGCCAACTCCATCTGATGCCGTTTGGTCAACAATTACATTCCCAAGGAGGGTTGACGTCTGGCAGGCGGCCGGTTATAAAACTGTTGCTAATAACTTTTACAATATGTACTATGAAAGAAGAGTGCAAATTGTATCGACCCTAAGTAATTGGGATAAGAGTAGGAGAATGATGATCACATGTAGCATTCAACTCTCACATATATATTCCTTTAACCTTTTCCGTATCTGTGGTACCGTACTGCTGCGCTTATCGAAGCAATAGTCAATTTTGTTTTACTACCTCCCGCATTGGCTAGAAGGGAAATGGAATCACTCTTTCCAAATTCCTCCTCTTTAACATACATACATACATATCATCACGCCATATCCCTTGCAGGGTAGGCAGAGAGAATAACCCGGCACTCCGTTCTCCTCGACTCGCCTAACTGGGCAAGGCGTGATGGGTGGCGGCCCCCATCGCCGCAACTGCCGATGTTCGTACCGACGGGGGCGGGTCGGTACGCGTCGCCTCCGGGGGACGCCCTAACCCGCATTGCGGTACGCATTTCGAGCCGGATTAGCAGTCTAATTAGACTGGCAGGGGACGCGAACGAGCACGCTCCGGACTATGCCCCCCAACCTCTTTAACCGTTTCTAATTAAATTTGTTGTGGGTTTCAAGGTAATAAAACTTGTCTCCGGGAATGCCTGAGAGTCAAACCTCGTTGTCATCTATGAAGACCATTGTGGATCCTGGCTTACAGGAATTACAATGGTTGGATTAATCCCAAACAAAATAGTTGTTTCGTTATTAGGTTTTTTTTTGTGTTTGAATATTCAAATCCTTGTGAAAAAACGACAACAATTAAAAATACAATAATAATTAAAAATAAACACAATAATTAAAACCGGTTTTCTTTAAGTACAATCAAATAATCTTAAAGCAACTTGTCTTTCTTCTGATACTGGAATATTTATTTAATTGTAGTGTCATTTTTTGTACCCGCTTAACGTCATTATTTTGTATTGCATATATGTACTTTGCAATCCCTTCTTTTTTTAAAGGCCAAACCCACCCTTCACTGAGAAAACAATCCTTGTATTGTGGAGGACTTTACAAACATGTAATTAACGCAGACAAATTATACCCAGACTCAGAACAACACTTTGTGGATCGCACTAAGTATTGTCCTGCGTGGGAATCGAACCCACGACACTGGCACTTAAGGACGGTATCTTAACCACTACGCCATCTGTGCACTCTCAAAGTAATAATAGAAAGATAAATAAAAATAATTTCGAACTACCCTCTTTCTCTAAGTTGCATGTTTTCATTTATAGGTAATTTCATTCATAGGTATCACTCAGATCAGATATTATAATCATCTCAGCTCATACATGTCCTACTATTAGGCTCGAGTCTTCTCTAACGGGATATTAACCTACAATACCATGCTGATCAAACGCGTTGTTATAGGGTTTTGTTTCGAGTTTTCCTTCTCTTATCTCGGTTTGCATAGATGTTATATGCATTTTATATCCCTTAGTAGTCTCTTCTAGAGAAGGAAAACAAAACCCTATGCCAATACGTCTGACCAGCGTAGTATAGTAGGTCACTTTCACTCCCATTATGGAGGAGGGTCGTGCCCAACACGTTACGGCTTACGTATTACGTTTGACGTATATGAGCTGAGATGATGATGATGATGATGATGTGTCTCTTACGATCACCCACTGGTACTGGTAAAAACATTGTCCGGTAGATGGCGCACGTCACCTTAAAGACGTAAATATGATACGAAGCGAGATTTGCATGTCTTACAATAGTTCACGGTGGTGTAAGTGGCAGCACGATTGGGCCGGAATCCCAATAGGTGCGGGTTCGAACCCCGCTTGTGACATCATTTTTCGTTTCGTATCGGGTTTTTATAAATAATTAAGCATATTAAATGCTAAATTTCAGTAATTTAAATAACAAGGTTGTGTCATAATTATTTATATTTAATCAATAGCCTTAAAATAAGTTTCAAGCTTCTGGCTTTAAAAATAACGGTACTTCCTTACAACTTTTCATCCCCCTTTACAACCACTTTTTTGCATTAAAAAGTATCCTATGTCCTTTATCAGACTCTAGGCTATCTGTGTACCAAATTTCATTTAGATCGGTGCAGTAGTTTTGACGTGAAAGAGCGACAGACATATAGACAGACAGACAGATAGACAGAGGTACTTTCGCATTTATAATATTAGTAAGTATTATGAGAATATCTTTAGGAACTTTACGTAAACTTAGGTTATGTTTTCGTCGCGGTTTGTAAACAAAACAAGTACATATATCCAGATAATCAAGTAAAAATGATTCTTGTATGTATTTTATCACTTTTCTAATCATCATTCATCATCATCATTACAGCCCATATATGTCCCACTGTTGGGCTCGGGCGTTCTCCGTAATGGGAGGGAAATTAACCTACCTACTATACCGCGATGGTCAGACGTGTTGGTATAAGGTTTTGTTTCGAGTTTTCCTTCTCTTGCATAGATGTTATATGTATTTTATATCCCTTAGTCGTCTCGTACGATCACCCGCGTGTAAGATAGGGGGTGGTGAATTGTATTCTTACTCTGTCACCACACGGATAGTTTTTTATATACTACTCTATACTTTTCTAATATACTTATTTATAAAAACCCGATTACGAGCGAAAAATACGTGTAAACGATAAATGTAAACAATGTCGGGTAGATGGCACACGTCTTCTTAAAGACGAAAATATAATACGATGCGAGAATTGAATGTCTTACAATAGTTCACGGTGGTGTAAGTGACAGCACGATTGAAATGGATTTCCAATAGGTGTGATTTCGAATCCCACTTGTGACAATCATTTTTCGCTCGTAATCGGGTTTTTATAAATAATCAAGCATATTAAATGCTTAATTTCAGTAATCCTTACTTATGTTATAATAATCTTCACAAACAGTATAAACTGCTCGAAAACGATACATTGTCTCTTCACAACGCTGTGCACCATTCTTTGCCTTATATTTGCATCTTTCGGCATAAGTAAATATACTTTGTCAGGTGCAGTTATGATATTATTTTGGTACATAGAAACGACTTTATATTTTTGTGCTTTTCCGCAATAAATATACTGATTTTATCACTCACTTTTTTAACTTTCAGTAGCCCTGTGAACCATATTTCGTCGTTGAACTTGTGGCGCCTGACGTCATAGAATAAGCGCGCCAAAATGTCCACGTTTAAATCGCTCGAATTATAGAAATAATAATAGTGGTAGGACCACGCTGTTGACAGTTCTCTCTCTACAGCCGCGGGCCGGTCCGTCCGGGGTGGTATCACACCCTCGCAGAAGATTGACGTCTGAGTAATGGCAATGTGCTATTGCGCTTCGTTCGGCGCGCGAGAGAGCCGGAAGCCCAACTGGGTGGGTTTGGGGTTTGTTTTGGTAGGCAGCGGCCTAGCTATACCCTTGATATCGGTAAGGTCTATGGGCGGCAGTGACACTTTCCATTAGGTGTGCAGCTTGCTCGTTTGCCACCATAAGCAATAAAAAAATATATTTAGCTTAAAGATTTATATTTTGGATATGTTATATTTATTTTTGGTAATATAATATCTAGAAGAAACGTTAAAAAGAAGTTAAATACGAGTCAGGGTACGGCAATTACTATCAATTGTGGTTTCATATTTTACTATTCCTATCTACACTTTGAGGTATGTTTATCAAATAAATATTTCATTTTCTTACATCTTATCATTTGTGGTGTTTATTTTATATGAGGAAATAAATATTTAAAATAATTCACACGTTATAACACGGTAAAAAGGAAAAAATCTATAAAAATATTATTCCATTACAAATTTAGTGCTATCTTGTAAAGTACGGCACATTTATTCTTTTAAATTGTCCCCTTTTAAACTTTTGTTAATAGTAGAGATGTTATATCAGGACAATTTTAAGGTAATCCTATTAATATATAGGTTAGGAGCACTGTTTAATGCATGTCTTTAAGGATTGCGTTTGGTAGAAGAATCTGAAGAAATATAAATAGATATACTACTATACTATACACACTAAAGTACAAGAAATAAGAGAAGAAAAAGGCATATTTAATTCATATGTAAATAATTGGCTTAAAGGTCTTGGTAACAAATTTAATAAAAAACCACTTAAAATTATTACAAAAAAAGATAAGGTTATCATTTTGCGACATTGACTTGAAATCGAGATTGTTAATTATGAATCATCTTTTGTATTTCAAAGGGAAGCAGGCTTGTTGATAATCGAAACAACTAGATATATTTTATGAAGGAAAACTCTAAAGACTTTGAGGAAATACATCGACAGACATCGATGAAATTATGCCTGCGGAGTTGTAACAGAAGCCAAAGAAAAGTAGATTCAAACGCATTTTAATTGAAAAATTAACTGCAAATAATTTTGGGAAACTTGAAGAATTTTTACAGGCAATATTTTTCAGTATCTCAAAGTACAGCTCTACTGCTTGCACAAAGACGTGGTCTTGAAATGTCGGTCTTATAAGAAAATTCCAAATCTCTCAGCGTACTATCGAGAATGTGCTGTTGCGTTTCGTTCTACGGCAAGCCAAAAAAAAACATTCCATCTTCATTCATCTTCGCGATTTCGAATCTCACAAAAGTTATTTGTTGACAACATACAAAAATGACCGATTTCAAATTCAATCATTCATCGCCTTGCATACACTGATCTTGTATCTTGTTTAGATACAGTTCAGTGCTTGCATATGTATGACGTTAATATAAAGAAAGAGTCGCCATCTATCAATGTGATGTTGGACTAATAATGACACTTACAGTTTTACGCATTTATTTTATAGATGTCTACTAACATACTACTAAAAATATTTAAGTATTTATAAAATACTAAGATACCAAACAAAATATATTTAAATGCAAGATACACAATGAATTTTTAAAAAGTATCTCAGATTCAAGATGGAAATACGTACCATGTATCTTGTATCTGTATTTCAGATACTTGTATCTTAGATAAGTCACATCTCTGACCCCTGTTATTCAAAGGTCGACGAGCGGCAGTAATACTTACCATCAGGTATGTTGCTTGCTCCTTTGGCACCATAAAAAAAAAAAAAACATGCAATAAAACATACTGAAAATAAAAGAAGTAGAAGATAAAAAAAGATAATTATAAGTTTTTACTATTGGATTGTTATCGGTGTAGTAGTTTTTTTTTGTAAAACGGGGACAGCTGATAACGTGTAATATAAATATTACATTATACAATGTTATATCAGCTTTTATAATATATACATATATTTAATTAGTGTTCGTGGCATCGGAATATAATAATGTGCACACGTTTTAAACCCTCAATAATCCATTCATTCATAAGGATTATCAGCTAACCAGCGATCGCCAATATGGCTTTCATCATGGTCAGTTAGCTGGTGATGTTCTTGAGTACCTCACATATCTTTGGGCAGAGGCCTTGAAGAGTAAGGGTGCAATGCTTGCCTTCATATTGCCCCGATATCGCGAAAGCGTTTGGTAGGATCTGGCACAGCCCCTGTCGAAGCTACCCTCATAAGGAATCCCCGAAGGATTTTGCAATTAAATCGCTAGTTTTCTGGATGGTCGTAATATAAAAGTCACCGTCAATGGCGTCTGCTGCAAAACCATGGTCGTTAATGCTGGCGTACCATAAGGCTCAGTGCTTTGCCCAACGCTATTTTTCATGCATCATAGCGATATTTTTGCGGATTCCAGCAAAAAGTTCAATAAAAAGTCTCGAAGTAGGTATGGTCCAATTTTGTCTGAAATCGGGTGCTCTCTAGGGCGGATCTCAGAATGGTGTGAACAGAATTTAGTTCATTTCATTCCTACAAAGACACAAGTTGCGCGTTGACTGTAAAAAGGACCCGATTGTCATACTACTTTGACTTGCTACCACTGTTTTTTGCTTTTTACCACCTTACCACTGGATGTTAAAGCAGGGTTCATTTGTTTCACCTGGAAACGTTATTTTTTGTTATGAACTAAACTTTTTCAGCTATCAGTTCTCCCAAGTACAGAATACGTATCCTCTTAGTCGTCTTTTACGACTAGGGCCATTATGGTGATGAACGAACGAGCTCGTGAATATCGTAAAAGACGATAATATAATATGGGTATAACATCTATGCAAGAGCAGAAAAACCCGACATAAAACTTTGTACCAATTCGTCTATTTTCCTCGTATTGTAGACGAGTCTCGAACTCATCAGGGGACGCGTGATGAAAGAGAAAGAAAGCTCTACTCAAAACCTTGTACCAAACTGTCTGACCAGCGCAGTAGGTCAATTTCCCTCCCAAAATGGAGTTGATCCGAACCCAGTAGTGAGAACGATTTGAACTGAGATGATGGTACAGTCGAATCTAATATATATTTTATAATAAACCCATTATTAAGTTCTAAACAGAATTTCTTCGTGATTTTTCCTTATTCATCAGCAAACCAAAAAAACCCAGAAATTATTGTTTTGCTTATGGCAAGCAGATTAAATTTCGACCTTTGTGGTAACGATTCAGTATTTTAAACAATGCAAAATTAGTTCATTAGTTCCTCCAGTTTTTGATTTGTCCCTAAGGATTTAATGGCCATCGAAGTTAAGGAATCGGTTTGGGTTCGGTATTCAGTACGCGGCAAAGGGTTACCTCAGGTTATGCAACTGTACTTTTTCGTTGCTATGTGGCCGGAATTAGGGATGTCGCGGATGTGAAGTTTCGAACCAGGATACTGATATTAGAATATAATTATACCGGTTTCGGATACGGTTTTGGAGATTGTTATTACTTATGGTAAAGAAGCAAGAACCTGATGGTAAGCGTTACTGCTGCACATGGACATTTGCAATACTAGGGTTACAGCTAAGCCTCAATTCATCAACCAAAATTCATCTAGGAATTTGGCTTTGGGTGTTATTTGTATCCGTTAGTTATATGTTTGCAAAGTCAGCCACGATCCATGTGGTGACAGAATAAAAATACAATTTACCAGCACCTATCTTGTCGGTGTCGTGAAAGACAGCTAAAGTATGTATATAATATCTGTGCAAGAGAAGGCAATCTGGAAATAAAACACTACCGATCGCCTGACCAGCGAACTGCAGTAGGTTTGTTTCTTTCCTATTGCGCAGGAGGCTGGAACCCAGCAGTGGGACTATATGACCTAAAATTAAATTAAAATTGAATGGAAGACCTCTGAGGTAGTGCCTTTCAAAAAGTTAGTATAGATCCGGTTAGGATGTCTAAGCAGTAGCAATGCACTAAGTTCGGTGAGCGAGAGAGCCGAAAGTCCAACTTGGGCGGTAGTATTGCAAAGGTTCATGGGCGGTAGAAACACAACAAAAGTAACATATAAGGAATAAAAAATACTCTTGTTCTTGATGACAAGTTGATAAAACTCTTAGTCGTCTTTTACGACATCGACAAGCAATTTAAGGGTCGGTAGTATTCGTCGCCGCTATCACACAACAAGTCCCTAGTGCAGAGTGTTGTCATAAAGAAAAGTTGATTAATAAAGCTTACGAATATCCTTTACGTGTTAATTTCGCGGTAAGACCGAAATAAATATCATTAAACTGACATTGGGGGGGAAAAAGTTGAATAAGTTATAATTTACCTTGTGTAAAACCATTTTAGTTAATTATTAGTATTCTTTAATTGTAATGTCAGGTATTTTAATAGTCATTGTTTTCTTATAATTTAGAATTATCCTTTTACAATTTATTATTTTCAATTATTAATATATAATAATATGCCCTCAATTTATTATTTTCAATTATTATATTGCCCTGGTTAGGAATCGTCATAGAATTCTTCCATTCGTGTTGTCATGAGTTTAAATAAATAGTCGTAGGACCACGCTGTTGACAGTTCTCTGTCTGCAGCCGCGGGCCGGTCTGTCCGGGGTAGTACTACACTGAGCAGAAGATCGACGTCTGAGTAATGACAATGTGGTATTGCGCTTCGTTCGGTGAGCGATAGAGCCGGATGTCCAACTTGGTGGTTTTGGGGATTGTATTGGTAGGCAGCGACCTAGTTGTTCCACTGGTATTGCAAAGGTCCATGGCTGATAGTAACACTTACTATCAGCTGTGCCTGCTCGTTTGCCTCCATATTAAAAAAAATATATTGAAACAAAAAAAAAGCGTTAATCGATTTCAAAAAGCATAAAAATGCATTACTTTCATCATCTCAGCTCATATACGTCCCACTGCTGGGTTAGACCCTACCCCAACAATAGTTAAGAATTAATCTACTATTTGCTACTACTTACTACTACCACGTTATTCTACTATTTACTAATACCACGTTAGTCAGACGTGTTGGTATAGGGTTTTAATTCGAGTACTTCTTCACTTGCATATATTTTACTTGCATATTATCACTTAGTCGTTTTTTACTACACCCATGGGCAAAAAAGGGGTGATAAATTGTATTTCTTACGCCATTACACGGATAGTCAAAAACCGCCCAAGTGCAAGTCGGAGTCGCGCACGCTCTACAGCATTTACCTCTCCCCTACTAGGAGAGTGGCCGATTTCGGGGCCTCCCTCACCAACTTGGAGGCTTCGATATGGCGACTGGCACCGGGCCTCGTCCTGGTCCTGGGGGACTTCCACGCCAAATCCACAGCGTGGGGGTCCCCTATGACGAACCCTCGCGGGCGGGCTGTCGTTGAGTGGGCGGCTTCACTGGGCCTCTGTATCCTTAACAGGGGCTCGGTGCACACGTGTGTGCGGCAGCAGGGTCGATAGTGGACTTGTCGTTCGCTAGCCCTGCTCTCGTATCACGGGTGAGGAAATGGAGTGTCCTGGAGGAGGCGGAGACCCTTTCCGATCACCGGTACATCCGGATCCCGGAGGTCTCCCCCAGGGACCTCAGTAGGGGTCACAGGGTGGACGGAGCACCCGCGTTTCCGCGGTGGGCTGTGGGTCGTCTTGACAGGGACCTACTGGCGGAGGCGGCCATCGTTCACACGTGGCTGTCCTCACCACCCCCAGCGGACGGGGTGGACGCTGAGGCTGTCCGCATCCGCAGTGCGTTAACGCAGATCTGCGATGTGGCCATGCCCAGGGTGTGGCGTCTACCTCCGAGGCAGGGGGTCTACTGGTGGTCTTCAAGACTGGCGGACCTTCGTGCGGCGTGCATTAGTGCCCGAAGGTCCTACACCCGCAGCCGGCGGCGTCACCGCGACGCTGAGCGGGAGGGCCAGCTGTACGAGGCGTACCGCAGTGCGCGGACTACCTTTCGGCTAGCCATTCGATCCGCCAAGGGTGTGAGTTGGCAGGAGATGCTGGATTGTCTCGACCGTGACCCCTGAGGTCGCCCGTATCGCATCGCGAGTCGCTGAGCAAGCTTCGCGCGCAGGGACCCCCCCTCACCTAGACCCTCCAGCCCGACTTCTTCTGTAGGCTGGTCGAGGAGTTGTTTCCGCGGCAGTCGGAGCACACGCCTCCTGTCATGGCGTCGCCAGATCAAGACCGGCCGACGATAGTGTTCCGCCCGTGACGGAGTCGGAAGTGGGGGCGGCTGTGGCGAGAGTCCGTTCCGCCAACACGGCCCCCGGCCCGGACAGAATACCAGTCCGGGTGCTGATGTCGCTCCTCGAGCACCTCGAGCCTCGCCTCAGGCAATTGTACTAAGCTTGTTTGACGTCTGGACGGTTCCCTGAGTGCTGGAAGGAGGGGAGGTTGGTTCTCCTGCCAAAGCCGAGACGGCCCCCGGATTCGCCGTCGGCCTACAGGCCCATCGTGCTCCTTGACGATGTGGGCAAGCTGCTGGAGCGCATCCTCGCTGCCCGCATTGTCCAGCATCGGGGCGAGGTAGGGCCCGATTTGTCGGATGTTCAATTCGGCTTTAGAAGGGGCCGTTCGACCATCGGGGCCCTGCTACGATTGAGGCAGACGGTCGCGGAGGCTGTCACCGGCGGAGGAATGCTGTTGGCGGTGTCATTGGACATCGCTAACGCATTCAATAGTCTGCCATTCAGCTGCATCGGGGAGGCGCTCCGATTTCATGGGGTGCCCTTGTACCTGAGGCGGCTGGTGGCGGACTATTTGGAGGAGCGCAGTGTCTTCTGCGCGGGTCCCGCAGGGGACATTGTGCGGACGCCCATGTCGTGCGTTGTTCCGCAGGAGTCGGTTCTGGGGCCGACTCTGTGGGACATCGGGTACGACTGGGCGTTGCGAGGGAGTCTCCCCCCCCGGGCTGAGCTTGATATGCTATGCTGACGATACGCTCACAGCTCGGGGCAGGACACTCGAAGAGGCGGCGAGCCTGGCCACTCTCGGCACCGAGGAGATGGTCGAGGCGAATCGAGGCGCTGGGGCTTAGGGTGGCCCTAAACAAGGCGGAGGCCCTCCTATTCCATGGGCCCCGTGTAAGGCCGCCTATCGGCGCCTCGATAGTCGTCAACTCCATCCACATCAGTATCCAGGCCCATATGAAGTACCTGGGGCTGGTGTTGGACGGGCGATGGGCGTTCTAGGAGCATTTCCACCTAATTGCTCCCCGGCTGGTCGGCGCGGCGTCCGCCCTATCACGGCTCATGCCGAAGGTGGGCGGACCCAGCTTTGAGGGTCGACGGCTGTATGCGGGGGTGATCCGTTCGATGGCCATGTATGGCGCACCCGTGTGGGCGAGGTCTCTGACCCTCCGGCTGAGGGCTTTTCTGTGGTGCCCTCAGAGAATCATGACGGTCAGAGCCATCCGCGGATACCGCACGGTGTCGACCGAGGCGGCATGCGTGTTGCCATGTTGGCATGAGGCCGGGACACCCCTGTGGGACATAGATGTTCTCCGACCTCTACCGGCGGGTGACCTCAGTGCGCGACGAGGGTGGCTCCCCATCGCATAGCGAGATAGCCACCTGGCGCGAGGACGCCCGCCGAGACGTCATCGCTCGCTGGGCTACGCGTCTGGAGATGCCTGGGCACGGTGTTCTTACCGTAGAGGCTCTCCGGCCCGTAATGACGGAGTGGATGGAGCGGCGGCACGGAGTCCTCTCTTTCCTATTGGTGCAGGTGTTGTCGGGGCACGGGTGTTTCGGCAAATACCTGCACACGATCGCACGGAGGGAGTCGACTCCGTCCTGCCACCAGTGCTGCAGTGACAAGGACACGGCGCAACACACGCTGGAGGTCTGCGTGACCTGGGCCCGGCAACGCTGTGACCTCGTCGCTGTCATCGGTGCCGACCTGACGCTGCCGGCTGTCGCAAAAGCGATGGTCGACAGCATCAGGAACTGGAACGCGGTCGCCGCCTTCTGCGAGGCTGTAATCTCGCAGAAGGAGGCCGCGGAACGAGTCCTGGTGGATTCCCGTGACCCGGGCTGCCGCCAGCGGCCGGGGTGGCGCAGGCGCGAGTATCTGCGCCTGATGCCGCCCTAACCAAGGCTTCGGGTGATCGGACCGGGGAATTGTCCGGTCACCCGACGTGAGGCCACTGCGTGAGGGTGACGGCGAAAGCTGTTGGGGCATCGACGAAGAGAGGAACCCGCAAGGGTATACCGCCGGGCCGGCCACCGAAGACAAAGATCGGGTACCGGTGGCCCGCTTGCACGTCGAAGAGAGGTGTGTGCAGGGTGGGTCCATGAGGTTGAGTGCCGCCTCTTCTGTCGCCCCGGACGATTTGTCGGGGCGCGACCACATCCACGGTCCACCTTGCGGGAAAAAAAAAAGAAGCTGCGCACGAAAGGTATTGTACCATTATCTAGAAAACACGGCAAAAAAAAAACGAGTTTGAAATAAATCTACTTTTACGGATTCTATCGCGTTTGTATTTGATTTTTAATATTCCGACGTTTGGAACACTTTACAGTGATCATGGTCACGGGAGGACTGATCAGATAAATAAAGATAAAATATTTATACGGATTATACCGCGTTTCTTAATTAATAGATTTGTTCATCATCATCATCATCAGCCTACATACGTTCCACTGTTGGGCTCGAGCCTTCTCCATAATGGGAGGGTAATTGATCTACTATACTAAGCTGGTCAGACGTGTTGGTATAATTTCGAGATTTCCTCCTATTGCATAGATGTTATATGCATATTTTATCCCTTAGTCGTTTTTTATGATCACCCACGGATAAGATAGGAAGTGTTGAATTGTATTCTAAATTGAATGCATAATAATAACTGACCATAGACAATATTTTTTTTTTATATAAAATTATTTTGTTTTTGTACTGGCAATGAATTTGTATTAAACATGTGGACCAAAATTTATTAATTTACAGTAGCTGGTAGATATAAATCTCTGTAATAACAATGACATGTTGGACGTGAGACACTGTAGTCCTCCCGTGATCATGGACGCTGTAAAGTGTTCGAAACGTCGGTTAATTAAAGATCAAATACAAACGCGTCAGTAAAAATAGCTTTTATTTCAAATAATAATAATAATCTATTATTATAGCGAGTTTTCCTTCTTTCGCATATTGGTATTGTTTCGCAAGTCTAAATTGTTCTGCACATATAATGACAAATAATGCTATTTATGCGATATGGTTCTGTGGTTAACGGGAAGTCCCATAACGTCACAGATAACGCGTTCTTTGTTTAACCAATTTAATATTTATAGTTTTGTTTTTATTTTGTATAACGAGGATTGGAAGGGCGATTATCCTCCCAGGCGATGGTAAAATATAATTATCGCCCCTTACTTACAAGTGCCGTAAAAAAGGGCCAGGGGTATCGCTATTGGAGTGGACAGCAGCTTTCGTATCGCAAAATCAAGCGTAATAAATAGTGTTATCTTAAATAAATAATAAGATTATTTGGAATCTAATTGTTGTTTCTTAGATTAGGGAATACAAACAAACTGTTATTCATTCTTTATAATTGACCGATCATTATGAAAATTGTTATGTACTACTCTGTCAAGAAAGTACCGGGAAAAGATCAATAATACACATTTTTTTTGTTATCCAAATTTATTTTAACACCTTTAATACCGGTGATATCTAAAATTTTTGAGAAGGTTATTCATAAATGTCTTTATGGTTACTTTGAAGCTAATAGTTTTTTCGCCGATCAACAGTTTGGATTTAGAAAGGGAAAAAGTATTAATGATGCTATATATACATACATACACATACATATCATCACGCCATATCCCTTGCAGGGTAGGCAGAGAGAACAGAGTGCCAGAGAACTCTATCTCTGCATACTTCACTCGCTTCCTCAACATTCATAATTCTCTTCATACACGCTCGCCGGTTTCGGAGACTCTTGACTCCACCTTCCTTCAGTACATGACCGATCTGGTCTAGGTAGGTTAGTCTCGGTCTCCCTCGGTACCTACATCCTTCCACTTTCGCATTGTATATCTTCTTAACCAGGCGTTCGTTCGGCATTCTTTCCACATGTCCGAACCATCGGAGCATTCCCTTTCGCATCTTTACACCAATACTCTCTTTCATACCTACTCGCTCTCTTACGTCGTCGTTACGAATGCGGTCGGTCAGCCTAACTCCACAGATTTTCCGCAGAGATCGCATTTCGACCGCATTAATTTTACTATCATACTCTTTTCTGCATACCCAACTCTCGCTTCCATACAGTAATGTTGGGACAAGCACTGCGTTATGTATTGCTACACGTGCCTTCTGGCTGAGGTGGTGGCTGCCGAGAAGTTGCCCCAACGCTCCGTTCACTCTATTTCCCGCATTCACTCTTCGCTCTATATCAGTGGTGTACCTTCCATCTCGGCTAAATCCACATCCAAGATATACAAATTCATCCACTTGCTCTAGTACATCATTACCTATTGTTACTCTTACATCTGTTCTGGTTTTATCTCTTTCAAAGACCATTATTTTGGTTTTGCTCACATTCACGCGTAGACCCCTTTTCTTACAATCTTCTGTCATTGTGTCGACTAGGGTCTGCAGGTCAATCGCTGACTGTGCCAGCAGGACTGCATCATCTGCATAAAGCAGAGCAGTGACCACTGAGTCGCCCATCTGGACTCCCACATTCATATCGTTCAACCTTTGGAGACATTTATCCAGATATATGATAAACAGCCTGGCTGACAGAACGCACCCCTGCTTAACGCCGATATTGACGTCAAACCAAGGCGACATTCCATCATCCAGCCGCACACAGGCTCTACAGCCCATGTAACTGGACTGCACAGCCTGTAGCAGTTTACCGTTAATACCATACTCCGGTAAAATGTCCCAAAGTTCCTTTCGTGCAACCGTGTCAAATGCTCTCTCCAGATCCACAAAACTGCAGAAAACCCTCTGACCTAGAGCCAGATGCTTCTCCACAATGTTGCGCAGAGAGAACACTTGATCCATGCATCCCCTTCCACTCCTGAAACCTCCTTGTGTCTCACACAGTAAACCATCGGACACCATCCTCATTCTCCTTTCAATAATTTTTCCATACACTTTTGCTGCCAAACTGGTCAAGCTTATGGCTCTGTAATTTGCGCAGTCATAACGTGAACCCTTGTTTTTAAACAAAGGCACGATGACTGCGCTATTCCAGTCCCTGGGAACCATTCCCGAGCTCCAACATAAATTGAGAAGCAACAGGAACGCCTCCCAGACACAAGAGCCACCAAGCTTGATCATCTCGGCAGACACCATATCAATGCCCGCTGCCTTACCATTTTTCAAACTTCTTATCGCCCATTCAACTTCATCCATACTGATGCCATCGGAGGACGCCGTTGTCGAATGTTGATCTACTAAACCACATCCAACACCGGCGCCAACCGTAGCATCCGCATACATATCGCCAAAATATTCACTCCATCGGCTTAACACGTCTTGTGTTTGTGTAAGAATGTCTCCACCTTTAGACCTTATTTTATTCATTCTGAAGGCTGACCAACCACCCCGAGACTTCTTCACCTCCCTCCAAAAGAGTTTGGTGTTACCCTCGAAGTTTTTAGTCAGCCCATCTTCTGCACTCATACTTGCTCTATCACGTTTCTCTTTCACTAAGGCCTTGGTGTCATTCTTACATTGCCGATATATTTCTTTCTTCTGTTCAGTCATACTGTCATTCAGATTCAAAGAAGAGACATAGTCCAGCCACGCTTTCTTCTTTTGCTCTACGGAAGCTGCCACTTCCGCATCCCACCATGCATCACCATTTGTTTTTCTATGCTTCTTTGAACTTCCACATACTTCTTTCGCTGTATCTACCATACTCTCTTTCAATACTCTCCAGCATTCTTCAATGTCCGATTGCGGCTGGCTTGCCATCGTCAGCCGTTCTCGGACACCCTCTGCATACTTTTCTCTTACACACTCTTCTTGCAACCTTTCAACCTTTATTCTTTCAAGCCCTCCGAAGTGGACACGCTCTCGCCAGTGCCTCCACTTTCTGAACAGACCACTAAATCTCGCAATAACGAGATAGTGGTCCGTGTCGACTGTGGGGCCCCTGTAGGCTCTTGCGTCCAATATTTTGCTTCGGAGGCGACTGTCTACCAAAATTAAATCTATTATGCTTTTCTGTTCATTCCTTCTCCATGTATACATATGGATGTCCTTATGTTGGAAAAATGTGTTTGACACAATAAGGTTTTTCTCCATGCATACATCCGCTATGAGCCTACCTGCGTCGTTCACTCTCTTATCACCAAATGGACCAAGTACGTCCTCATAGTCGGGACGCTTGGTCCCCACCCATCCGTTCAAATCTCCGCATACAATCACGCGTTCACTGGTTTCTGCCATATCCAGAACTTCCCTAACATTGTCCCAAAACTTCTCTAGGTCTGATGCCACCGAGGATCCTACGGGAGCATATGCTACAACCATGAATACCTTGGTGACACCTAGTTTTATACGGACCCAGAGAAGTCTGGGATCATACATTCCGTAATCCTTCACACCTGAGGCCAAGCGAGAGGACAACAGCACTCCTACCCCCATGCTGGCTCGATCGCTCTGTGGTACACCAGACCACAGAGCCATCCCGCCACCAGGAAGATCGCAGGCGTCGCTGCCCCTTCGCTTGGTCTCTGTTACACAGAGCACGTCTAGCTGTTTGTCCGCCATGACGGATATCAGCTCGTGCAACTTACCTTCCACACAACCTCTTACATTCCACGTGCCCACCCGGCACTCCGTTCTCCTCGACTCGCCTAACTGGGCAAGGCGTGATGGGTGGCGGCCCCCATCGCCGCAACTGCCGATGTTCGTACCGACGGGGGCGGGTCGGTACGCGTCGCCTCCGGGGGACGCCCTAACCCGCATTGCGGTACGCATTTCGATCCGGATTAGCAGTCTAATTAGACTGGCAGGGGACGCGAACGAGCACGCTCCGGACTATGCCCCCCTCCGGACTATGCCCCCCATGCTATATATGCTTTTTTAAATACAATCATTACTAAGATTGACAGTAAAAGGCAGGCTTGTGCTCTGTACATGGATTTAACCAAGGCATTTGATTACGTTCACCATGAAACATTATTAGATAAGCTATATGCTTATGGAGGAAGGTGGAGTCAAGAGTCTCCGAAACCGGCGAGCGTGTATGAAGAGAATTATGAATGTTGAGGAAGCGAGTGAAGTATGCAGAGATAGAGTTCTCTGGCACTCTGTTCTCTCTGCCTACCCTGCAAGGGATATGGCGTGATGATATGTATGTATGTATGCTTATGGTGTTAGAGGTAATGTACTGAAATTAATAAAATCTTACCTCAGCAATAGAAAACAAATCACACAAATAAACAGATTGTGTTCTATTAAGACATTATCTTCCACAATAAAAACCATACAAACATATTCTTCTACTAAGGGAGAAGTAATTTCTGGCGTACCACAAGGAAGCGTGCTTGGACCACTATTATTTATTATTTATATGAATGACTTTCCAAAAGTAATACACCGTAAATCTATTCTTTTTGCTGATGATAGCACAATTATTTTTACAGGACATGACAAATTATTGATTGAAAATGACATAAATAATACTCTACAAGATACTATTAACTGATTGACGTTGAATAATTTAAATATAAATCTTCAAAAAACATCCGTAATGACATTTAGAAATAGATTAAATAAATTAGTTGACTTAAATATCCAATTTGATGACACAAAAATCTTAGAAGTAGAAACAATAAAAAATTTTTGGGTATCCATATTGATAATACTATCAATTGGAAAACGCACCTTGAATTTGTTTGTTCTAAAATTAGTAAATTTTCTTATGCTCTAAAGAAATTAGCAACCACAAATAATACACCAACTGTTTTGACAGCATACCATGGACATGTAGCTCCCATACGGTATTATTTTTTGGGGAAATTCTGTTAACAGAGATCAAGCCTTCAAAGAACAAAAGAAATGCATACGGGCTATGTGTAAGTTAAAAAAAAGTGGATAGTTGTAAACCTTTCGTTATTAAACTTAAAATTTTGACATTACCATGCATGTACATTCTTGAAGTTGTTATGTTTGTTAGAAAAAATTTACATTTATTTGATAAAATTCATAGTATAAGACATAATCTAAAAATAAGTTGTCCACGTAATGTCACAACATTTCATAATAAGAGCATACTGTGCATGGCTTCAAGATTGTATAACAATTTACCCAAATTGATCCTGGAAATAGAGGTAACTAAGAAGTTTAAAACTAAAATAAAGAACCTTCTGTTAGAAAAAGCATACTATTCCGTAAATGAATATCTTTTTGACCAATTATGAATTCAATACGTATTTGTGAAACGTTGACATTTGTATGTAAATATTTGTGATAATTTGACATTTGTATGTAAATTTGACATTGTAAATTTTAAAATCTCAATTATAAGTGTAATTAATTAAATGTATATATACTTTTTTATTATGTAACACATTGCATGCCGAAAGGTTAAATACAGTGATACTAAAATAATGATATATGTGACAACTTATGTAATTACCTGTATTTGCAATAAATAAATAAAGTATACTTCTTCAGAGATGATAGACTTACGCCAACGAATAATCCAATCATCAAAACATTTTTTAAACGTTGTTTCCGGAATTGAGTTAAATTTTCGCCGCGAATTCTCCTTTATGTCTTCTACCGATTGAAAACGGGTGCCAAGAAGTGGTAATTTGAGTTTAGTAACAAGAAAGAAGTCGGCTGGAGCCATATCTGGTGAATATGGTGGTTGCTCGATGGTATTTGTTAAGTGTTTGGACAAAAATTCGTTCACAATGATGGCCTTGTGCGAAGGCGCATTATCGTGGTGCAAAAGCCAAGAATTTTCTTTTCACAAATCTGGTCTTTGTCGTCGAATTTGCTCTCTTAAATGCCGCATAACGCTCAAATAATATTCTTTAGTTATCGTTTGACCTTCTACCAAGAAGGCCGAGTGCACAACACCGCGATAGTCAAAGAGAATAGTCAACATGACTTTGACTTTTGATCGACTTTGGCGTGGCTTTTTCGATTTCGGTTCAGTTGGAAGTCGCCACTCCGAAGCTTGTTGACTAGTTTGCATGTCAAACTCGTCAACAAGCATCTCGTCATCAGTAACAATGCGTTTCATGAATGTTGGTTCGGAATTGACATGTTCTAGCATGTCCTCAGCGACTCTCATGCGATTGAGTTTGTGGAAAAAATTCGGGTCTTTTGGGACTAGCCGAGCGGAAACATGTTTCATACCCGAGTGATTATTTAAAATGGTACGGATCGGCTCGTGAGACACAGAAAGTTCGGCGGCTATCTCTTTCAAAGTTGAATGAGGAATTTCAGTCACTATTTCCTTCACTTTTGCAATGTTAACTTTAGTTGCAGACGTTGATGGCCTACCAGAGCGAGGCAAATCTTCCATCACATCTCGACCACTTTTGAACGCTTTGTACCACTCATGAGCACGTGTTTTTGATAAAGTCGATTCACCGTAAGCCTTCTGTAACATTTTCAGTGACTCCGAACACGAAATTCCATTGGCGATGCAAAGTTTAAGACAAACTCTTTGTTCGATGTATTTGTCCATTATGAAATTCGTAATACACACTAAATGTGATATAACTAAAAACAGCACTGTATTTAATATAATATATATCATACGAGACGACTAAGGGATATAAAACGCATATAACATCTATGCGAGAGAAGGAAAACTCCGAAACAAATCCTATACCAACACGTCTGACCAGCGCGGTATAGTAGGTTAATTTCCCTCCCATTACGGAGGAGGCCCGAGCCCAACTGTGGGACATTTATGGGCTGTGATGATGATGATGATGATTTAATATAAATAAGAGATGCAACTCAAACGCCGCGTCAAAATGGCAAACAGTTGTGCCAATCTAACAACAAAAAAAAAAAAACTAAAATTTGAATTTGGAACCATAAACAAATCATCCATTCCCGATACTTTCTTGACTGAATGTATAATATATGTATTTTTTCACGTAGTTGGTTTATATGCTATCCCCCACTAATGTAACTCGCCACCAGGCGGCGCTGCGATATATCAACTTCTACAAATAAACCAAAGGGCTGGTTTTGTTAGTAGTTACATAGATGACACAGGCCTATAAAAAAAGTCGGTTCTATGATGAATCGGACTATACTTTTTCGATGTATTTTGAGCTGATGAATTAATATTCGAAGTCAGAATTAAGACCCTTTGTAGCATATTTTTTTACAGATATTGTCTCAAAGACATTGGAAACTTGTTGGCGTTATAAAAATGAGATCAAATATATTTTTACGTAGTTTTCACTAAATATTCGGGTTCCGCCGGTCCTGGATTCATTTCGTTTTAGTTTTTACGATGTTAATACTTCTTTGGTCAATATATGAATATCTAAGCCAATGGGCTCTCCCAATATTGTTTAATTGACTCTAAACGAGAATAATAAAGCTTTAAAGTTATCTAAAAATGGTAATAAGGGCTCTTAATTCTGACTTTTTATATCGATTCAGTAATTCAAAATCTGACGGCAAAGTATACCTAGTCTCAGTTGTCGCACAAACAACTATTTATTTTTTGTGAGGCTGTATTATTATTCCAGCCATCTATCCATCAGTCTGTAAACGTCCACTATTAGATAGTCTGTCTTGATGTCTCCCCACGAGAATGCCGCTCAGAACGGTCATGTGCCATTTGCATCCAACAGCTTCATGCAATTCACTCTTTAATGTAATGATTTCTAATGTTTACGCGATTATTACACATTTGAAATAAAACTAGTTTTACGGATTATATCGAGTTTATTCTCACGTGACTATAAACGATGTAAACTGTTCGCAATATCGTGAAATTAAAAATCAAATTACAAACGCGATAGAATCCGTAAAAATAGTTTTATTTCAAATATCAATAATCAGATTTTTTTTTAATCATAACGTCTTAGAATTTTATGATTTATAATTTTTATACGAGTATGTCCTTACATATGAAATTATTTTTAAAGATTTTATTACGTTTCTATATGATTTTTAACCGACTTCAAAAAGGAGGAGGTTCTATGTTTCATTACTTAACCGATGTTTCGAATATTTTCAGTGTTTGAACTTCTTGAAAAATGTTCAGTGTCGAGAATTTAAAAATCTATAAACGCTATAAAATTTGTAAACAGTTTCATTTATTGATTTTTTTTTATATTACGTATATTACTGTAACTTTGTTTTAAAAAAAAGTATATAATTTAATATTACGTAGATATACTACTGTAATCTAACAACTCATATGTTTCGAGGAATATACGTTTTTTTAATATTCATAAACACGATAGAATCTATCGAGATTAATATCACTGCATTTGATAGAGGGACTCATTTCACAAAATGTAAGGCGAATGAAATCATTTGATTTTCTTTTCTAGGACAGTGGAAGACGCTCAGTAAAGATGCAGTGCCCACACAGAACCTGCCCAAGCTGAATGCCGATGGTACAGTTATGGTGATTAGGAAAAGTCGCACAGTCAAATACAGGGAAGGAAAAAAGGACGATAACATCATTGGGTAAGTTGAAATTTTGCATTGAATATTTTTTGTATATAATTTCCTGGAACCATATATAGCCCAGTCGAATTAGAATTTTAAATTACATTAATTCCGCACAGCAATTTTTTTTGCAATCGTTAGGGGGTCCTTCTGATAGTTTAAATCTCGATTTTCGACCGCCTAGGGGGTGTGCGTTAGCCGCTGTTAGCGTATTTTTGGCGAATAAATCGGTCATTTTTGACTTTAGGTGAAAATGCAAAAGACAAAAGTTGTAGGAAATTTAATTCTCTACAATTTTGACCTCATAATTTTTTTGTAGGATCGATATTTTTTGAGTTATCAATAAAAAAAGCATTCTTCTGAAAACGTCGCTGTATTTTATTTATTTTCAACTTTAGAGAAAATATAGTCTGAAACAAAGTTGTGGAGAATTTAATTCTCTATAATTTTGATAAGTATGATTTTTTTCGTAGAAACAATATTTAAGGTCCTACGCCCAATCCAAAACTGAGCAGAGCGTCCGTGGCTGTGTACTAGAAATACTCTTTTCCACACCACCGCTGGAAGACAAAAGAGAGAAGAGACAAAAGAAACAAAGAGACTAAAGTTGTAGAAAATCAAATTCTCTACAATTTTGATGAATATAGTTTTGTCTAAGATCGATATTTTTCGAGTTATTAACAAAAATGCCGCAAAGTAGGTCTGAAGTGTTCTGTTTTGTGCCACAATTGCAGCGGAGAAACGAGCCAAAATACAACACAAATTCAAGAGCTGCTCGAAAATGATGGGGAAGATGATGATGATGATTCCTTTTCCGAGAGTGAAAACTTAATACCATCGAACATTGAAGAAACTCCCCTACATTGTGAAATCGAGGATGTCGATGTTGCAGGGCCCTCGTGCAAGAGAAAGAAAACATAGTTTTTCAAAGAATGAGCATTTTAATAATGTTATAGCTTGAAGAAATGCAGTTATATTAAAAAAAAACCGACAAAAAAACAAAAAATGACGCCCGGATATTCCCGGAAAGTGAAACTACGTGGATTAGGCCTCTTGGGGATACCACTTAAAAAAAACGCGCCTGGAACTCTACCCAGCGGTGGTGTGGCAAAGAGTATCTCTAGTACGCAGCCACGGACGCTCTGCTCAGTTTTGGATTGGGCGTACCTTAAATATTGTTTCTACAAAAAAATCATACTTATCAAAATTACAGAGAATTTAATTCTTTATAAACTCTGTTTCAGACCATATTTTCTCTAAAGTTGAAAATAAACAAAATACAGCGACATTTTCAGAAGAATTTTTATTTGGCTTTTTTTATTGATAATTCAAAAAATATAGATCTTACAAAAAAAAAATTGAGATCAAAATTGTAGAGAATTGAATTTCCTATAAAAGTTATGTCTTTTGCATTTTCATCTAAAGTCAAAAATGACCGAGTTATTCGCCAACAACCCTTATTTGGAAAAACCGAAATGGTGGCTAACGCACACCCCCTACGCGGTCGAAAATTGTGATTTAAACTACCAGAAGAACCCCCTAACGGTTGCAAGAAAAAAATTGCTGTGCGGAATTAATGTAATTTCACGTTGAATTTCGGTCTAATTTGACTGGGCTAATAGCTTATTAATTGTCTTAGTCCAGTGTTTTAAATGGGAATACCTTCATACTCTTGTTAATTTTTAATGATAATTGTGGCAAATGAGCAAGCAACACACCTGATGGTAATTTTTACTACCGCCCATGGACCTTTGCAATACTAGGAGTACAGCTAGGCTGTTACCTACCAACCACAAGCCACCTAGAAAGTTGAACTCTCGCTCACCGAACAAAGCGCAAGAGTCATTGCTCAGAAATTGATTTTCTGCGAGTGCTCTGTAGACAAAAGAACTGTCAACCTAACAGTAACACCCACCTAAGCTCTAACACTAATTC
Organism: Lymantria monacha; assembly: GCA_905163515.2. Classification (NCBI taxonomy): domain Eukaryota; kingdom Metazoa; phylum Arthropoda; class Insecta; order Lepidoptera; family Erebidae; genus Lymantria; species Lymantria monacha. The sequence goes on along the minus strand of LR991104.1, from coordinate 23,633,794 downwards.
ACAATCTTTATGTGTAATGAAAGGTTTAGCTGTGTGGTAGCGGCTACGAATACTACCAACCCTTAATTTGCTCGTGGATGTCGTAATAGAGGACTAAGAGCCTTATAACGACCTGGACCAATTCGATCTGATGCCTTTTGGTCAACAATTACATTCCCAAGGAGGGTTGACATCTGGCCGACGGCCGGTCATAAAACTATTGTCAATAACTTTTACAATATGTACTATGAAAGAAGAGTACATATTGTATCGACCCCAAGTAATTGGGATAAGTGTAGGCTAATAAATGAAAGGTTTTCCAAAATCAATTTGGTTTGATCCGGCTAGTGCTGACGTGTACTTCTTGATATTTCACCTTCTACTCTACTTAGCAGGGTTATAATTTTAAAATTATCTGATTTAATTTTTGTATAAAATTTAATATTATGTGGTAAAGGAGTTAGAATACAATTCATCACCCCCCTACCTTGCCCATGGGTACCGTAAAATACGAGTAATGGATGTCATATTCAGATAATATTTGTGCAAATAAAGTTACACCAACACGACTGACCAGCGTGGTATGGTGGATTAGTTTCCTTTCGATGGTGGAGAAGATTTGGGCCTAACAGTGGAATGTATACGAGCTAAAATTTCTCCGGTACCTATACAAGGATTCATACCTCAGAGCTGGGTGTTTAATTTCAAAAAAGAAAAGATGCAAAAAATATTGAGCGGGCCATATGTATCCTTTTGCCTTGACTGCACATATGGCGTAGTGGTTAAGATACCCACCTTCTATGCCAGTGCCGTGGGTTTGATTCCTACGCAGAACAATACTTTGTGCGATCCAGTGTTGTTCTGAGTATGTGTGTAATGTGTTTGCGTTAATTATATGTTTGTAAATTCCCCCGCAATACAAGGATAGATCAGTGCATAGTGTCATCATCATCATCATCATCATCACAGCCCATAAATGTCCCACTGTTGGGCTCGGCCCTCCTCCGTAATGGGAGGGAAATTAACCTACTGTATCGCGCTGGTCAGACGTGTTGGTTGAATAGGGTTTTGTTTCGAGTTTTCCTTCTCTCGCATAGATGTTATATGCGTTTTATATACCTTAGTCGTCTCGTACGATCACCCACGGGTAAGATATGGGGTGGTGAATAGTACTCTTACTCCGTCACCACAAGGAAAAGTGCATAGTGTATTAAAAAAAAAACTTTGGTGGACGTAAATAAAATCCACACTTAGAACAATCCCTTGTGGATTCCACTGAGACTTGTGTAGCGCAGGGATCGAGCTTCACGCTATTCGGGGCACAGGAAGTCACTCTATATAGTAAAACGTCATATATATATATATATATTTTACACCGAAACCGGCGAGCGTGTATGAAGAGAATTATGAATGTTGAGGAAGCGAGTGAAGTATGCAAGGATAGAGTTCTCTGGCACTCTGTTCTCTCTGCCCACCCTGCAAGGGATATGGCGTGATGATATGTATGTATATTTTTTTTTTCAGAGAGAAACAAGACAAATGGTGCATATCTTCCACCGGTGCCAATCAGAATTTAATGCCTTCAACCCCTGACAATCACATGAATTGCGACCCTCAAGACACTGTGAGTAAAGCTTTTTGTGCTATTTATCTTACTAGCCGACTCAAAAGACGATGTTTTATACAAATTTAATAAAAAAAAAACATTTTTGCGAGCTAAAAATGATTGTTCTATGCGCTCGTGGTATATAAACCCACATCTACTGGTTATTCATTCCAGTCGTCTCACCAATTAGACAAGCGTAAACCATGATTATTATTAAATCGGTATGATGACATGGCGTGTATAATGTCTTCCGTAAAGACGAGAATGTGAGCGAGAATTTGGTACTCTAAATTAAGCCTTATAACAACCCTTACTTGCTTAATATATTAAGCAATTGCCTTACTACGTTGAAGGAGACCCGAGCGAGGAATTCTTTTGAGCTGGGATGGTGAACTGGGGTGGTAGAAAACAATTTTTGATAAATAACCTAGCAGACTCGGCCACGCGTTGATGTGGCTAAGGTAAGCCCAGTAACACGTGGTGGTTATGCTAATAAATTGTAGCTTATATGAAACGTTTTTACGTTTAATATAGCGACATCTATTAAATACTTATTCAATCCAGTCAACAGTTACCACCATCTGTTAGAATTGTTTGGAGATAACAGATACAGACAGTCAAATAATATACAAATAATTTGCAATATAATAATATTGCGACTATAAATTGAGATGGAAGCTATTCTATCTTTTAAGTTGGATCAAACTACACATGCTGTGCAAATTTGATTAAAATCGGTTAAGTACTTTAGCAGTCCATCGCGGACAAACAACGTGACGCGTAATTTATATATATTAAGATTAGCACATTAAATGCCAAATTTCAGTAATTTAAAAGTTAAAAACAAGGAATTGCTTAGAATAGATTGCAGTGCCACCTAGCGGATTCTAATACATCATTTTAGTAGTCTAAAAGTGTTTCTGCACTATTGGCTTTCTAATGAAACCGGTTTGGGGCACATCGGTTGAATGGTTTCAAAGTCTATAACGGACATACATAGAAATCATTTTTGTTTTATACGTATGAGGAAAAAGTATGGCACCTCTGAAAATCCTGCAGAGGATTGATTCAACCTCTAGTTGACTTTCAAAAGTCACCTTGATATTTGTAGGTAAATTTTCCCGCTCTTTCGAATTCCGTACTGAAGAATAGGAGGAGTACCCATTAAAAAAAATATCTTTAATTTTTTTTTTTGTGTAACTTCGTTGTTAGCTGCAGATAAATGGCTATGACCGGAATGTTGGGTGAGCGCTGTGGTTTCTTGAGTTTAAATAAACTTGAAAATTAAATTCAAGGTCAAATCTAAGGTGGCCATGAGATTGTTAATTGAAAATCTCTGTTTTCTTCATCTCAGCTCATATATGTCCCACTGTTGGGCTCGAGCCTCCGCCACACTAAGAAGGAAATTGATTTGCTACACCACGCTGGTCAGACGTATTGGTATATGGTTTTAATTCGACTTTTCCTTCTCTTGCATAGATGTAATATGCATTTTTCAAATCCTAAGCCGTCTTTTACGATCACCCACGGGTAAGATGTGTGTGAAGGGTGGTGAATTGTATTCTTACTCCGTCACTACACAATGTGAAGGAAACTGTCCTGGTCTATACCAGTATATAAACGCTATACCAATCCTATGATTGGTATAGCGTTTTAGTTCGAGATTTCCTTCTCTTGCATGGATGTTATCTACAAATTAAATATCTCTTCTACGATATCTACTGGCATGAAAGGGAGTAGTGAATTGTATTCTTACTCCGTCACCACATGGAAAAAAATTAAATGTATCATAATTAATAAAAAATATATCTTATCTACAGCTAGCCTACCGTTATCCAATGACGAATATGAGCTTATCACCACAGTCAGTACACAGTCCCCTAAGTGTGAAACCCAAGAAACAGGACGCCTTCATGCAAACAGATCCAGTTCAATCAGAAGGAGATGATTCCCAACCGAACAACTCATACGCAGACGTCTCTGATAAATACCAAGCAGACATCACCGAGTATACAGTTCAGAATTATCAAAAAAGCCAAGAGTGTGATGATAAATATGAAATAAAAGATTATATCCCACAAACTAATGAAGAATATAATAAAGAAGCAGAAAAATATGCCTTAGAAAGAAACTCTTTGAACGGTTATGATAAATCCTTGGTCGATTACCAGAAACCTATTGATAATTATCAAAAAATTAGTGATATTTATCCTTTCAATGATAAAGTTTATCAAAGGAATGATTATATGAGCTATTCATATCATGACAGCGTAGAACATTTGAGGAATCAGCAGCAGAATTTGCAGATACTCCAGGAACAGCACCGGATAACGGAGAATCAGAATTTTTTCAACGAGAATCATATAAAGCAAGAGATTGATATTAACGCTGATGATGATAAGTTTTTATATGATAGGAATAAGGATCAAATAGGTATGTATTAATGTCAAAACCTTTATCAACCCATATATATGTCCCACTGTTGGGGTCAAGCCTCCTCCATAATGGGAGGGAAATTTAGCAAATATACCACGCGGATGTGTTGGTATAGGGTTTTGTTTTCAGTGTCCCTTTTCCTACATAGATGTTATATGCGTTTTATATCCCTTGGTCGTCTCTTATGATCACCCACGGGTAAGATACGTGTGTAGGCCACACAGAAAGAAGACCTTCTATTTAAGGCTTTGAAATTCTGGTCATCAATCTTTTTAATATGACTGAAGCCATCATCATTCTCATGCTCTTGTCCCAATTACTTGTGGTCGACCCAATATTCTTACTTACTTATCTTCAACTATACATATTGCAAAAGTTATTGGCAATAGTTTTATGAGCAGCCGCTTGACTGACGTCAACTTTCCTTGGGAATGTAATTGTTGATCATATGGCATCAGGTGGAGTAATTCATTTGGACCACGCTGATTAGACTTGTTGATATAGAGTATATATAATGTTATATGCTTATTATATCCCTTAGTATTTTTTTAGGAAATCCCTGGGTAACATGGATTTGTGTCTTAAAAAAAGAAACCAACAACCAATTGTGTCATTCGTTCCTCCTCAGCCGAGAGTACAAGCGAGAGCGCGAAACAAGCGAGAGGGAGGCACAGTCGGTCGAAGCATTCTTGTATTTTAAGAATTTGCCTTGATTTTTTTTTACTGTTTGTAAAATGAAGTGAAAAGTTAACGTGGTTTCCATTATTTATGTTTATTCAATTCATAAAAGTATGCAATTTTTCATCAATGTTTTAAAATAAATCATCCGTAAACCAACTTTACAGACATTTTTTTTTTTAATTATTACTTTAGATGGCTGTCAGTGTAGGAGCCGGAGTGTGGAGGTTTTTTTTAATCATTATATTTTTGTTTTTCTCTTTTCAGAAGCAGATATGTACAATAATCGTAGGTTAGTGGAACAGCAACGTCTTCTAGAATCATTACAGCATCCAGTGAAGCAGGAGCCGGATGCTGTCAGCGGTACGTATAAGACAATGAGAGATTAATACTATATTATGGACCACGGATTTCATCATCTCGACTGATATATTATTATGTCCCAATGCTGACCACAAAATTCCTTTACAATATAAGAGAAATTGACCTACAATACCACATGGCTCAAATAGGTTGGTATAGGGTTTTACTTCCAGTTTTCCTTCTCTTGTATAGATGTTATATGCATATTGTATTCTTTATTCGGCTTTTACGACACCCATTAGCAGGAGGTGGTGATTTGTAATCTTACTCCGTCACCATACGAAAAATGGATTACAACTAGGAAAATTCACAATGATTTCCTTTCCTGTGGGTATCTTCAGACGTATAGCAGTTTGAAATTATACCGGCAGTTTTGGCGGTGTGTTAAATGTTACTGCCGCCCATGGACCTTTGCAGAAATAAAAACCCCCAAACCAACTTAGAAAGTTGGGTTTATTAATTGTTCACTGCGGAATGTCTTTACATACATACATATCATCACGCCATATCCCTTGCAGGGTAGGCAGAGAGAACAGAGTGCCAGAGAACTATATCCTTGCATACTTCACTCGCTTCCTCAACATTCATAATTCTCTTCATACACGCTCGCCGGTTTCGGCGACTCTTGACTCCACCTTCCCTTAGTACATGACCGATCTGGTATAGATAGGTTAGTCTCGGTCTCCCCCGGTACCTACATCCTTCCACGTCGTCTTTAAAATATATATTTTTAATATAACAGGATGTGAAACCGTAATGCAGCCACAGGGAAGTCCGTATTACCAATCTAGCAGCCATAATAATGTCACAGGTAAATTGTATTAATTATAAAGTTGAACAGTTTGTTTGTTTGTGCACGATAATCTCAGAAACAGGCATTTGGATTTTAATAAAATATTTGCTAATCTCAAAATCTAACAGTTGTATGTATTAAATAAAATATCATCAGATAGTTTTCTAAATAAGTTATATTACGTCATCATCATTCTCAATTACTTGGGGTCGATACAATATGTACTCTTCTTTCATAGTACATATTGTAAAAGTTATTGGCAATAGTTTTATGACCGGCCGCCTGCCAGACGTCAACCCTCCTTGGGAATGTAATTGTTGACCAAACGGCATCAGATTGAATTGGTCCAGGTCGATATAAACCTCTTAGTCGTCTCTTACGACATCCACGAGCAAAGTTGGTAGTATTCGTAGCCGCTACCACACAGCATAAGGCGTATAATACTTTACACTGTTGTATTCAGTAAGTATTAACAAATCAAGCACAATATAGTAACAAGTCTTTGTAATTTGATGTTGTCATGAAAACTGCTGACATAACAAAGATTACTATTAATTTTGATGGTATAATATCGTGGGATGACGCAAACGGACAAAATTATCACCATTATCATCATTACAGTTTATATACTTCCCATAGCTAAGCACTTATATACCACGGTGGTCAAACGGGTCGATATAGGGTTTTCCAGTTTTTCCTTGTCTTGCCCATACGTTATATGTATATTATATCACTTAGTCATCTTGTACGACACCCACAGACAAAATGGGTGGCGATGAAGTGTATTCTTGCTCCATCATCGGCGTTTTTAAATAATAAAAATACATGAAGGATAGTTCGGTATTTAAGTGTTCAAAAACGTGAAGCCAAAAATCCTATTGGTGTGCAAGTGATTATACGCAGACTACTATAACATGGAACGCAATAACCTTCGGGCCGGCATAGGGTGACATTTCTGACACTAATTTAGTGGCATCAAATATTGTGCTCGGAATTGATATTAGTTATTAAATTTTAACCTAAATTGTTGATACAATTTGCCAGTAGAATAAAAATATATAAAAAATGCTATAAAATGTCGTAAAAATATAATTTCATAAGTGTAATTAACGCTTAAACATCAGATTTCATTATTAATTTTTGTATGTTTCCCCTCTTAGGTGGTTACTACCCCACACCCCGGCCGGGGCCAGAGCTACTGATCGCCAAGCAGAACGCCTTGGCCGCACATACACAACTATGTAGGTACTTCTCTTTTTTTTATTGTGTATTTCTTCTTCTCAACACTAGGCTTAGGCTCTCCTCCACAATGAGGGGCGAAATTACAGTTTATTGTGATACATTGCACATCGTTCTTGGAGAGAGACGATCGACTAATTTCGTCTTCGTAGACTATTGTCCTTCTCGCACACGACGTGACGTGACGTGACGTCATACGATGCACTAATAGTCTGGTATTCTATTATGAGCTGTTAAAATAATTATGACTTTGTCATTGAATCTGTGCATTTTATCAGAATTGATCAAGCCGTTCATGGACTGCTGGTCGATACGGCTTTATACGATAGGTATTTGAAGCTTAACTATTCGGTAGCAGTTGTGAAAATATCTAAAATTATCTCGCAAGTATACATTACCCCGCAAGTATAAATTATCCCGCAAATATAAATTCCCCTGCCAGTATAAATTACCCCGCAAGTATAAATGATCCCGCAAGTATAAATTATCCCGCAAGTATAAATTATCCCACAAGTATAAATTATCCCGTAAGTATAAAATATCCCGCAAGTATAAATTATCCCGCGAGAATTTTTAAATGCAATGAAAGTAGATAAATTACTTGTAATAACTTCTGTTTAGATTACCTCATAATTACATACTCGGTTATAACTTATTAATTACTATAACGATGTTTAATTATTTATTCAACAGGGCAGAATACAATGAAGAGACCATTTTTCTATAGCGAAAGTTCTCATTACAATGGTACGCCATTACTTCATAGATATGAGGTGAGTATTTTATATTTTGTATCTATATACTAGGTAGTTTAAGTCTGTCATCACTTACTTGACTGTAGGAGTCGTAAAAACCTACTGAGGGTTCAGGAGAGTGGTTGGTGTTGCCCTCCTGGGTAATATAACACCAATTGCTATCCTCAACTTAAGCGTGCCGATTATAATATTATTCAGCATTGGAAGACCTAAGAGTGTCCTGGCTAGTCTGATAGATGGATGAAGGAGATGAAGTAAGGTGGTGTTACACAAAAGAAGGAAATCTCGAAATAAAACCCTACATCAACACTATTGAGTGTAATGTAGTTGATTAATTTCTCTTCCAATGTAGAGGCAGCCCGAGTGTAGCCCTCCCCATGGCACGCCGGATGATTTGATTTGTAATCTTAACTTAAATTATTAATCAGCTCTTATCTCAACTACTTGTGGTCGATGCATATCTACCCCTCTTCCATAGTACATATTGTAAAGGTTATTGGTAATAGTTTTATGACCGGCCGCCTGCCAGACGTCAACCCTCCTTGGGAATGTAATTGTTGACCAAACGGCATCGGATTAGTTGGTCAAGATCGATATAAAGCTCTTAATCGCCTTTTACGACATTCACGAGCAAACTAAGGGTTGATTTTGTGGTCACATTTTGGATGGATGGATTTTCAGTATATATTTAAATAATAAAATAAATTATGCGTGCGTACAAAGTACACATATCAGAAGTGAAACTTTGGCAAACTAATTTTTAATACTCGTTTACATCTCTCTCTCTCTCTCCATCTCTCTCCCTCTCAATCCCCCCCTCTCTCCTCTCAATTCTCTCAATCCCCCCTCTGTATCACCCCCTCTCCTTCCCTCTCCCTCTCTCTCCCTCCATTTCTCTCTCTCTCCCTTCCTCCCTTTCTCTCTCTCTCTCTCTCTCTCTCTGCCTCCCTCCTCCCTTCCTCCCTTTCTCCCTTTCTCTCTCTCTCTCTCTCTCTCTCTCTCTCGTGGCGCGTTTCATCTGTAAAAATTTTACCCTCATGTGCGCAAAAAAGTAGCACTTCAAAAAAAGATGGCGCGTAACGGAAAAATGTGACGTTAATTTTTTTCCAACGCCGATAAAGAAGTTTCACTTCAAGAGACTTAGACATTTTGAAATCAATTGCAGCCCCATCTAGCGGCATCGGGTCTTAATACATTCTTTAATCGCTCTAAAATCATATTCGAATTACTGTCTTTTTAATGAAGCTGGTTTGTTGCACATCGGTTGGATGATGTCAGTCTTATAAAAGGATATAGAATTTCGAGGTGAAAACTTATTTAGCGGCGTTGTGCTCTTTTTTGGGATGGGTTAAAAAATGTTAAACTCGCGTCAGGACACGTGACCTGATCGAAAATTCGTAAGACGGAGGGAGAGTAGACCGTAGGAGAGGAAGTGATAATATAATAAGTGTATAATATATTTAATATGTGTATTTATTGTATGGTCACACCCATACACACTCCCTAGGGCACGCTTTTGATTATTTCTTTTTTTTTTTCATAATTTAAGTTTTCACTTCGGTCTGTGCAGTGCTTGTGACTGCTTTGTGTGTTTTTTTAATAATATTTTATATTTTTAAATTAAATACTAATGAATTGTTCTTTCACAGGATATGACAAGAATCATACAGTGATGCAGAACATTCCAAATATAATAAAATAAAATAAATAAAAAAAAATGTAAAAAAGATAATTCTCTATACGACGATAATCTCTCGACGTTTTAATTTTTATTTTTTCTAATAATTATTATTAATACTGAGATGATGATAATATATTTTTTATTAATAATAAAGAAATTATTATTGGATGAGAAACTCACGATCCCTCGTTTGAAATTGTATGTATATATATAAAAAAAGAATATTTTTATGGCAATTTATTTGTTTTTATTTGAATATTTATTTTTTGAATATTTTTTGTTTCCGAGGGATCGGGACGTTTTATATTACTATGCGATTTGTGATAAATTTTTATATTATTTTTTTGAGGATTTTTTTTTAAATGATATAATTAATTCAGCTTATTCCATTTGAATTTATATTCCATTATCTATATTCCATTTTTTTGTAATCTAATATTCCATTTTAATATTTCATAATGATATTGAATGTAAAATATAGTTTTACTAGTTTACAAAATATCACAGATTGTGGAGTGGTCGAAGTACAACCTGTCATGTTCAGTGCTGTGGGTACAATACGTAGGTATGGTGCCCACAGCACTGATTAAGATAATGTTTTGTGCGACTCACAAATGATTATTCTGATATAGTTGTGTATTTGTGCACAAGCATTTGAGTACAACAGAATTGATACAATTTTTTTGAAGTTATACTTCTTTTGGCGCGTTAGGGAAAAATGATGAGAGTAAATTTTTACGATGCGCGCGCATACCGTCACGAAAAACCGACACCCTGAAGTTGGCTATAATCAAATTTATCTTGTTACGTCAAAGAAGTATAACTTGTAACGCGTGTACATAAGTACACACACACACATTTTTTTAATATTAATTTCAATAACTAATATGATTACGACTTTTCTTACTAAAGTGTAAGTGGAATTAATTATATACGACCAAAAAAAAATCTTCACTAAATATATAATTCATAGTAATATTTATATATTATAAATAAATATGTATAGTTATTAAAAAAAATAATGTACAAAACAAAATGTCGGTATAAATATTTTTATTTTTCTGTAGTCACTGGAAAAAAACTGTATTTGATTGTTATACAGGGCTGCCATTGAAAAATCGTCTATTTCCCTGTATTTGATTTTTTGCGGTTGGGGGATAAAATCTATTGTAAATGCCGTCACATAATCGCCATAACAGGGCTGTTTTTTTTACATTGCTTCGAAATCGTGCACATTTTTTTTCATTGATTTCATATGTAAAATTTTCATAATACATTTGCTATTTGCGTTTCAAGCCATTATGTACAAGCCGTCATACGTCGTAATATTTCCTAAAGCACCGTTTAAATCTGCAATATTTTAACGTAATCTTACGCGTTGCGTCAATGGCGCTGGAAAAAATAATGTCCTCGTTATAAATTAACCCACAAATATTTGGTTCATATTGGAATCGAAACATTTGGAATACGATAAACCATCCATTCATCCACGCAACCATAAATAAATAAACTATAATCTCGTGTTGGTATAAAAAAATATTTCCTTATCAGCTTATATTAATATCAGCTTTTAATCAGGATTATATAGTCCGCTCTGTAAGTCTTGACCCATTCAAATTTAAAGTTATATCCCATTAAGAATATTTTTGGTATGTAGGTTTCTTCACGCAGTTCTTCTCTACAGTCAAAGCGAGCGTTACTTTTCTTAGTAACTCATATAATCGCACCCCCGGGTGCGACACTGTCACATTTGCAAAAAATGTAAAAATGAGTTAAATATCCAAAAATGATCCTAAAGCACCCCTTTACTTGGTGCGATAACGTTACTTTTGTAGTACGCATAGTTTCCGTATGAGGGCGTGAGTGTCATTGCCGTTTTGGCGCGAATCACGCGTCGCTGGGAGCAGCATAACTACAGTTATAATTTTTCGTTAGAGCCACAACGTCACTTCTGAGGGGGTTGGAAAACTTAAATAATGGTATAGTATATATTTTTTACAATATAGAGTGATTAATATTTATCCAAAAGTAAAGTTAAAAGTTGACGTTGTAGTAAGCTGTTCATCTCATCTATATATTCTTAAGTCATTGTTTTGTGAGGTGTCAAAGTTTTAAATGCTTCTTCTGAAGTGACAGTGTCGCACCGGGGCCGGGGGTGCGATATATTAAGAACTTAAAGATGCATCAAATTCAAAAAATGTTTTGTCGTGACGTAATAGTATCACAAACTAATACTGATAATGAATCGCAAATGACTCTTGTGTGAAAAATATATTCCATTCTTATTGTATTAAATTAGGTCTGATTATAATTTGCAATGGAAAATTTTACCTAATGATTAATTGGCTAAGGGTCGACTCATACTTATAAAGTAGCGATGTAATAGCCGAAATATTTTTTGCAAGGTCTTGGTCATGGGTTAATTTCTGCTTCTCTAATATGGTATTATAATATCTATGCAAGAGAAGGAAAACTCGAAACACCCTATACCAACTATATCAACACGTCTGACCAGCGTGGTATAGTAGTTCAATTTCCCTCCCATTTCGGAGGTTCGAGCTCAACAGTGGGACGTCTATGAGCTGAAATGAATGAATATGCTATATCGCTAAATAGCGAAGTAAGTTTTGTTCGCTTCTGATTTAATCATGACCAAACTTTGATCCTAGAACCTTTCCATTAAAAGATATATTGCTACTTCGCCATCTCATCATATCAGCTCCTAATATGTCCCACTGTTGGGCTTGAATCTCCTTCGTAAAGGGAGGGAAATTAACCTACTATACCACCCTAGTCAAACGTGTTGGTATAGGGTTTTGTTTCGAGATTTCCTTCTCTTGCATACATGTTATATGCCTTTTGTATACCTTAGTCGTCTCTTCCTATCACCTACTGGTGGTGATTTGTATTCTTACTCCGTCACCACACTGATAATATTGCTACTTATATGGGTTATAATGTGATCGACGCTAATACGAAATTTAAATAGTGAATAATTAATAAGTGCTTTACGTAGTTGGCAATATATTTCTACGATTTGTAATTTTTTAGGCTCGCAAGTAATATATGTTAAGCCATTTGTTGTTTAACGGCCATAGCTTCGGCCATCTTATGTAGTACAAAATGATGTGATATACATAAGTAAATAAATTGATAGGTCTTTATCTTGATGTTATGATGTAACAGCGTGAAAGGCTGTCGTTTTTAATACTGAAATTGACAGCCACACGCGCTTTAAATGCTACTACTGGCATGATAAAAACCTGTCGTTTTATTTACTTGATGAGTTTTTGTATATTCTGTGGCCTGTAGGAGTCAAACTAAAGACCGAAGTATGCGGGATGAGTCAATGCGTAAAGGAGGAAAATTTAAATTAAAAAATATACTTCAAGTAATCCAATATTCTTTTCACTAAATAGTAGATGTATTAAGATTTTTGGGTAAACGATTATGTTCGTTGGTGTTTGTTCGCCGCTGTTCTCTAGTGTGAGTCGACCTTTAGGGAAATAAATGATTTGAAATCCTGTTAATTGCATTGTTGCCATTGTTTTATTAAGGTTTTTTTTCGTCGTAAGTTTAAAATGAAAAGAAAATATTGTTTACTTTTTTGTATACTAATTATTTTTTTGAGAAGAAACAATCAAATCTGATATATTTTCGAGTTGCGTATTTACTTTTGTTTTTTTTTTAATATATATATTAAATGTATATTTTGTATCGTTTTATATAATTGTATGACGACTGTATGTGAAATTGCTCAATTATAAAATTTTCTGTATCGCAAAACTTTTAAACCTCGCGGGCCTGGAAGACGTGATCATAAAAATTCGCCAAAATATTCTCTTACTGTGAATACAATTCCCTATTCATCATCTTACCCGTGGTTGTCGTAAAATATGATTAAGCGATATAATATGCGTATAACATTAAAAGAAGGAAAACTTGAAACCAAACCCAATACCAACACGGTTGACTAGCGTGGTTTAGTGGGTCAATTTCTTTTTATTATGGAGGAGGTTGGAGCCTGGCGATGGGACGTTAAATGACCTGATGCAATAAAAAAAATCTTACTGGTCCATCTATTTATCAGCCAATTGATAATAAATGGCCTTAAACCTCTCTAAGTAGGGGAACCCCATAGTCTTTATACCAGGAAACTAGATCGGTAATCGCAGTTGATATGATGAGTTTCTCAGACTGCTGCTTTTCATTCTTCTGGTGTATCCTCAACAGCCATTTCATTATCTCTACTCGTATATGTCCATTTTTGGGCTCGACACTTCTGACAGACTCTTCTTTTAGACACATGCTATCACATTTTTTGTAGATATTGATATGTTCTTTAATATTGTGGAACATTTTTTTGTTCTACCATCAATAGTTTTCGCAGCACATGCGATGAAAGATATTTTATAGGCAATTTTTGCACCTTGGGTAACATTATTGTAGTTTTAGTAGGGATCCTTATTTTTTTATTGCAATAAAAATAGCCTATATTAATCAGTGATAATGTAGCATTCAAATGGTGAAAGAATTTTTAAAATCGGTCCAGTACTTTTTGAGCCAATTTATTACAAACATACATACAAACCTTTCCTCTTTATAATATTAGTATAGATTTCCATCACTCGCTGTAATGTTATATGCATATTATATCCCATAGTCATCCTTTACGACACCCATGAGGAAGATATAGGGCGTTGAATTGTATTGTTAATACGTCACTTAACTGCTTGGGTTTGATACCAATATTTTTTACTATTCTTTCAACGTGCGTCTACAAGATGGCGGATGGAAGTATGCATATTACAGCAATGGAAGGACAATCTCGAAATAAAAACCTTTGTCGTTAGTCCATCGTGGTATATCTAGGTTGGACAATTGTTAAGAGACTTTCTAACAGTGAGGTTATAATGCTTATATGCTCGTAAATAAAAATTATGTATGAGTCATCGTGGACTTAGAGCTTCTATAATGCTAGTCGGATTAGTCTCCCACTGGTAATAACGGTGCTTATGACAGTTATCAACAAATACGTGCGCCGTTGATTAAATATTTTTGAGCAATTTCACACACAGCATTCTTTCTGTTCATTGTGAATTAATAGTAATTAGTTAATGATATATAGTTACCAAAATCGTACATTAATTTTGTTTTTTGCCATTAAATACTAGTTTTTTTAATCATTGGAAGTGAAGCTTCTCTATAGAGTTGGAATTGACAGTTTGCGACTCGCGTTTATTATTGACTTGTGCCTATATATATATATATATATATATATATATATGTATATATATATATATGTATATATATATATATATATATATATATATATATATATATATATATATATATATATATCTGTATGTATGAAGAGAATTATGTTGAGGAAGCGAGTGAAGTATGCAGAGATAGAGTTCTCTGGCACTTTGTTCTCTCTGCCTACCCTGCAAGGGATATGGCGTGATGATATGTATGTGTATATATATATATATATATATATATATATATATATACATATATATACACATATATACACATATATATACATATATATACACATATATATACACACATATATATATACATATATACACATATATACACATATATACACATATATACACATATATATACATATATATATATATATATATATATATATATATATATATATATATTACTTTAAACTAATTTTACAAATTTAATATTTTAGTAATACTAAGTTTTATTGCTATAGTTTAAATTTGTAAGAAATTTAGTCGATATCGAGTCGAATATTTTCAAGCACAGCATTTATATTTTATAATATATTTACAGCAAATTTCGCGTGCATCGCGTTCAGAGTTGCACTTAGTGTTGCCCAAATGCTCTCGATCCCGCCTTGCAACTCTCGCTGTTAGAACAACACAGAGTCACTTGTTTCGATAGAAATTAAAAAACCAACTAAGTCAATGAAATTCCATTCATGTAGTGTCACTAACTGTACAACTATCAATAATTAGGTACATACCACTTAACGGGAGTGGGACTATAATCACACCTATCTATCATGAGACTGTTTAAAATAACATCAAATTATTTCCCCGTGTACTGGTATTGAGAATACAAATTGCTGACAATCCTTTCTTTGCCAAAGGAATCGTAAAATGCTGTCTAAGGGAGCACAGCGAGACTGTTGCAGCGAATCTTGGTCTTTCATTTGGGCAACACTAGTTGCACTGAGTTTTTTATAGCGAAGCTATGTAATGGCACTAGAAATAATAAGCGAATCGCTTTCCGCGTAGTGAGTGTTCACATCACAATGACCTCGTACATATTACATACGCTTAAATAAATATTATATTCATACAGAAGTTTCACTTCTTTCACGTGTATTTAGTTTCATGCGTTTTTTTATTTCGTATTTTAAGCGATATTTCGACTGACAAGTATTTATGTTCCTAAATTCTAATATCATGCCTTATAAATAAAAAAAAGGAATATAAAGTGGCTTTTACGTGCCCGCCAAAACTTCATATTCCATTTTCCCTATTTATTTTTTTCTTTATCTATTTCATGATCTATTTTGTGTAATTGTTAGTAAAGCTCTAGCTTGGATCTCTGTACCCGATTAATGACAAACACTTTTGTCCTTCATTAAAAGACTAAAAATTATGTGACAATATTTGGATCTCTAACACTTCTGCGTGACTCTTTATTTTATAATATTACATATGTTACTTAAACCGTGGATTAAATATAAATCTATGGTTCAGAATCAGTTTTAAGTATTTTGTTATATTGTCAATCAGTCAGTTGGAATATCGCTTAAGTACTATTTCAATACAGCTTTGGGTAAACAGAATTGGTATTCCAATTAATTCCATAAGTGGTGTTAGTTAAATGGAGTTCGTGTAGGTCATTTACAGTGTAAATCGTGGCAATAATTTAAAGTCTATAGATTTAAATATTGAAGATCTTTAGATTGTTTATTTTTTTTTTCGTTTGTGCCGTTTACCGTCTACCATTACGTGGTAAACCGCCATTAGCGATAATATATTGTTAGTTTTTTAATGTCTGATCTAGTTACCATTTGTAAAAAAAACATTAATTTGTTTTAAATGACATTCACAATGCACGGCGGACATTTTGAAATGCCGCCATTTTATTTCCATAATTTAACAATTATTGATTCTATTGATTTCCAGTTATAATTAATTAATTAATTATTGTGTTGTAATAAGAATACACATCATGAAAATGGAGGAATATTTTTGAAAAGTGATAATTTATCGAATTTACGTGGCAATTGAAATGGTAAATTAAAAAAAAAATTAGCTTATAAAGTTTGAAAAAATTGCGGTCACAATTTTGAAAATTATGTTTGAGAAGGAAGTCTTGCCAAAGTGTTGTTTTTTTTTTCTTGTTTATTTTTTGTTAATTATGAAAATGCGTGACCGGTAGTCATTTTTTTAAGAAAATTTAGTTTTTAGACACGGGTCGTGGGTACGAAAGTGATTAATAATGGACCTATTAAGTTATATTTTGGTGCTTAGTTGAAACTCCGAATTTTATTTTGCATTTTCATGTAAAAAAAAGTACAATAATATTTCTAGACGCACATTAGACGGATCGCTAGAATTTTTTTTTAATTGTTTTTTTTTTTCTAGAATACAATTTGAAGATAGATATTTACCATAGACTTAAGAAATAAATAAGGAATGGGAAGGTAGTTGTAAGGGAGAGTGACAGAGAGCGCCATTTTATTTTTTGTTTTTGAATATATTTTTAAAAGAAATGGGCATATTTATGCCGGAGAGTTTTATATTGTGCGCTCTTCATAGACCAAAGCTGTGAAATATTGTAAAGATCGTTGATTAAGTATAAAAATAAAGTATGCTTTTACACAAATGATGATTTTTATTTTGGTATGTAATAACTTTCCTTTTTTTCTTTCCTTTTCTTTATCTGCTGTGGGAGTAATTTTGTTTAGGTACGGATGTGTGTAACAGGAATTCACGGAAACGTGCCTTTTTTTTTGGCGGCGGGCTATGGAGTAGTAACCACGCTAAATCGGTCCGGGGCAACGGCAGAAGCGGCGTGCGATCCCATAGACCGCGATGCAATGTACCTCTCGACGCCCTCCGAGGGGGCCACCGGAACCCGACCTTTGTCGTCGGTGGCCGGCGACATCGAACCAAAATCTATCGCTGAATGTGCACGCTTGGTGCTCCAGAGTGTACGTCTAACAGGGGATGGTATTAGATAGAATGAGCTCCACCGTTATGCCCAATATTTCAATCGTTATATTTTTTAATTTAAGCACGCGTTAAAAATTGTCCAGTTGGTAAGTACCTAATATTTGGTTAATCAATTCGTACTTCTTATTGATTGATCTAAAAGTTCATCACAGATTGCCTCTGTGATATTCATGATTATTATCACCATCCTGCTCTTATCACAATTAGTTGTCGCACTTATACGAATACATCGTACATACATAGGTACATACATATCATCACGCCATATCCCTTGCAGGGTAGGCAGAGAGAACAGAGTGCCAGAGAACTCTATCTCTGCATACTTCACTCGCTTCCTCAACATTCATAATTCTCTTCATACACGCTCGCCGGTTTCGGAGACTCTTGACTCCACCTTCCTTCAGTACATGACCGATCTGGTCTAGGTAGGTTAGTCTCGGTCTCCCTCGGTACCTACATCCTTCCACTTTCGCATTGTATATCTTCTTAACCAGACGTTTGTTCGGCATTCTTTCCACATGTCCGAACCATCGGAGCATTCCCTTTTGCATCTTTACACCAATACTCTCTTTCATACCTACTCGCTCTCTTACGTCGTCGTTACGAATGCGGTCGGTCAGCCTAACTCCACAGATTTTCCGCAGAGATCACATTTCGACCGCATTAATTTTACTTTCATACTCTTTTCTGCATACTCAACTCCCGCTTCCATACAGTAATGTTGGGACATGCACTGTGTTATGTCTTGCTACACGTGCCTTCTGGCTGAGGTGGTGGCTGCCGAGAATCATCGTACATATTGTATATTATAGTTGTTGACAATAGTTGTTATGTGCGACCGTGTGTGTGTGACGTCACACACACACGTACCACTACTAGGTATGCGTCCGATATATCAAAACGAATCTGAAATCGGATTTCAGTCAGAAATCGTATCGTATCGATATTCAACACTATACAAACTGATTTTAGAAAACGTATTTCGGCAGAAACTAAATCAACACATATCAAAACAAAACTACGAAAACGCAAACTAATAATAAATCTAATCATCGCGCAATCGTTTTCTATTGCTAGTTTTGCAAACCAAACCAATATTTGAAAACTTACTAACTATGTCTTTCACTCCGCTAAGCGATCGCTTAGTCAGAATGAGAGAAAGCGAATTTCATTAAAATTCGCCTCCTTTCATTCTAACTAAGCGATCGTTTAGTGCATTGAAAGAGATGAAGCGAATTGTCATCTGTTTTGGAATTTGGCGGTTTCTAAGAAACTCAGAATGGCAGATGGAAACGAAACAGAATTACAAGAGTCAGGGAATAAGATCAATATTAGAATGCAACTACTTCCATGATAATATTACACAATACTTAATGATAGTAGTTTAAGTTTTGTGTTTGTTAAATAGATTTTTGAATTATGGGAGAGTTTTTGCACACTTGACCTTGGTGACACGTGCGGTGTGCGCGTAATGTTATTTTTGTGATCTCGTGAACTATATAATTAGATAGGTATTTTACGATTCAATACTATACTAACGTATGTTAGTATCATACATACGATTTGATGATAAATAAGAAATAACTATTTAATGTGAAAAGGTAAGATTTTCGCTTCGTAATCGGGATTAATAAAAAAAAACCATACAAAAAAAATGTACATTATATAATATAATCATGAAATCATTGTAAATATGACGATTTTTAAATACGCAAGAAAGTTTTGTATCATATCCAAAACAAAACATTTTTGCTAGTCTAGTAGGTACTCTAGTTAAGCCTAGATAAAGCATGAAGGAAAATCGTACACCTAAATCCATTCAACAAAGAAATTATAGAAAAATTATTTGAATGCGTTCGTTCGATTGCGTTTTTCGTTTGCTACGCTAAAATAACTAAAAACATCGAATATCGATCGAAACTAAAGTAAACCCGCTCCGTCAACCGCTCTGGAAATCGATTTCTGAAATCGGTTTTTAAAATCGATTTAAATATCAGAAATCGAATTTGTATCGGTTTGCGTAAAAATCTGAAAACGCCCATCTCTAACCACTACCTGTTAATGTAATTGTTGATCAGACGACAGTCTAACACCAATAAACAATGTAAGCATTCTAGTATTTGTAATTGTCACCACATAGTGATTTCACCATTATAACGTCTGAAAAAGAACAACATAAGAGCAAACAGAGATTTCTATACATGTCGACTTGAAGATTTAAACCGCCGAAGTCTCAGTTTCTTTTTTACAGTCTGCGCTGGAAACACCCCGGCTGTATCGTTCGGAGCATGCTGTCTCATAACTTTTTGGCTAATCATCGGTCTATGCCTTCACTAAGGTGGTGAACTTCAAAAAGTTCTGAGAAAATTCATTTAGGACTAGAAACGAACATCATAAAAGGTAAATAGGAGGAATTGAGTATCATTTATCTTTTACAATTTAAGAGATAAGAATCGTAATTCAATCAATAAATAAGAGAATGCACAACTGCTATAATATAATATATATTATAGGTAAGTACAGCATCATGGATATTTAAAGTAGGTACACGAATTACACCCGGATTTAATAATACATGGTTCGCCAAAAATATCGTCCTACTTAAGAATGGAATGGTCTACCTTAACCACCACCCCATTTGTGCAGCAAATTGTAAATATAGCTAGTAGTGATAGGGCCGAGTTTTTGGCGGGAATCTAAAACGTCATGTGGTGCTCTTGTATTATATTCGATATCTTAGTGTTTGAACGTGTTATATTAGATAATTTTGATGGCATTTTATGTAATGTGATGTGACGGAACTGCTGAGATGTAGTGAATATCATATAAAAGTGCTTTACAACGTTTTCGTTTTTCATCAAAATTCTCACAAGATACCATTAACAGTGTGGCCATAGCACTGTTGATGGCGACAATTTGACTTACTGACGGACAATGACTAATCTGAAGACACTAAAAACTTGAAGATAATTATAACTCGACACTGGCAATAATGGCTCATTTAAGTAGCTGATTGCCTATACATAAAAATAAGAAGAAGAAGTGATAGGGCCGCACTTTTGACAGTTTTCTATCTACAGCCGCTGGCTGGTCCGTCCGAAGTAGTACCACACTGTCGGAGAAAATCAACGACTGAGCAGTGGCAATATGCGATTGTGGTTTGCTCGTTGAGCGAAAGAGCCGGAAGCCCAGCATTCTGGATGGATTTTGATTGGCAGGCAGTGACTTATCTCTACTTCTGGTATTGCAAATGTCTATTAAGCGGCAGTACCTACCTAACACTTACCATCAGGTGTACTACTTTCTCGTTTGCCACCAGAAGTAATCAAAAAAAATATATAACCTACATCTCTCCAGACAACCTTTGATACTATATATTAGGAGGCGAGTCTATTGCCTCTCATTGGGTATTATTTGCTTTAAAAGGCGAATTTTAATTAATTTTAATGGCAGATGAAAATACAGTTCACTTAATAGTAATTAATAATTACTGATCATGGACCTCTTCAATGCCAGATGCTTGATTCGATCGCTATTTACCGTAAGGCAGGTTTGCACCTCTGTCTTTCTCGTTTACCATCATTACAGTATCTGTACACTACTACTCAGATGTGTTCTTATTGCGCGAGTGGGACGCTACCGCGAGATGAGACTGATGACTTTAGGAAGTTGTAATCGGGTTTTATAGACTTTAGGAGTTTCACTATCGCCATAGTATAAGTAGCTGTCGCCCCAAACAGATCAGGCGGCAATTGTTTATAAACTCTGTTTCAGAAACAAAAACTACGTGTTCCTGAAACAAATCATATTGTTTCCGCGACAATTATTTTGTTTCTGTAAACATTATGTGTTTAGTATGTTTCAGTGCTCCCCGCTTGGGGAGCAACTGACTGTGTGAACATAGTCATCTTCAGCTCCTATCCCAATTACTTGTGGTCTTGTGTACTTGTCTTCCATCGTACATATTGCTAAAGTTATTTGCAATCGTTTTATGACCGGCGGCCTGTCTGACGTCAACACTTCTTGGGAATTTAATTTTTGACGAAACGGCATCAGATGGTGTTGGCTCAAGTTAATATAAAATAGACGTCTTTTACGATATCCATGAGCTATTTATTGTGGTAGGACCACGCTGTGGACAGTTCTCTGTCTACAGCCGCGGGCCGGTCCGTCCGGGGTAGTACCACACTCTCGTAGAAGATCGACGTCTGAGTAATAGCAATGTGCTATTGCGCTTCGTTCGGTGAGCGAGAGAGCCGGAAGCCTAACTGGGGTGGGTTCAGGGTTGTATTGGTAGGCAGCGGCCTAGCTATACCATTGGCAAAGGTCCATGGGCGGCAGTGACACTTACCATCAGGTGTGCTGTCTGCTCGTTTGCCGCCATAAGCAATAAAAAAAAAAAAAAAAAAAAAAAAGCTAAATAAGGGTAGCCACTACTACAGAAAAGTACAAGTAAAGAGAAGGATAATTATGCATGTTTTACGAAAAACAATAGTCTTCGTAGACACTTTGGCTTCGTTCTACAAGTAGAAGTAGGTACCTCTGTGAATATTCCTTTTCATAAGTTCATCTTACGAATTGAACGAAGATTTTGATTGATATTTAGTCAATGTATAAGACCTATTAATAGAAATACATATAAAATATAATAAAACAAATGGCGTATTGGTTAATATATGGACCTACTGTACCAAATCTAGTGAGTGCGATTCCCACATAGGATAATAGTTTGTGTAATTCGGTAATTGGTGGTGTAAGGTTGTAATTTTTGTCTGTAAAGTAAGTTTGTAAAGTCCCCCGCCGTACAAGGATTAGTTCCTTAGTACACGGCGCTGTTTAAAAAAAAATACCTGCTTTAATTGTCCTAATATAAAAAAAAAGTTGTATTTTAAAACCCATGAAATAACATGTCATTTATTTGATTAACTTAATAAGACACCATTTAAATAAATGACCCTAATGCCCTCCTTCCTTTATAATATTATAACAAACATATAATTATTTGGGTGTGGCCATAACAACTCCTCCCAAACGTAAAATTTTAACGCAAAAAAATCTGTATTTAGTTTGGCGCGCTGTCAAAATTATAACCTAACTTTTAATAAAAGTTCGGAAACTCTTATTTATATTTATTGTAAGGTTCAAAATATATTGTTTTATTAATAATGAAGGTTAAATATCAAGTTTGTATGTATATTCAGACAGTTGTGTTGCAATTAAAAGCGGTTTTCTTGTTCACGGTAACGTTTAAATGTTTTTTTGACGGATTATTTCGTTCGGTAGCGTTTTTGTCGTGTGCCCAAATATCTTGAGTGAAATGTTGGTTGTGATAGATTGTATGGAAAAGGATTTATTAATTAATATAGACTTTTTAATTTTTATTCTTTTTAATTCTTGAGTTTAATATAGTTTTGGTGGGAATATGAAAGTTTCATGTTGCGCCCTTGAATGTTATTCATTTTTTTAATCTTTTATAGCTTTTGTGAAGATATTTGAATGTTTGGATGTTTGTTACTCAATCACGCGTAAACCGTTCAACAGATTTTAATGAAAATTGGCATACAGATAGGAAATATCCTGGATTAACTGGGCACCCTCCATGAAGCTCATTGACCGTATTAAATGCATTATTTTACCCGCGCCAGAACCCGCGCATCTATGCAAGAGAAGGGAAACTTGAATTAAACCTTATACCAAAACGGCTGATCAGCATGTAATAGTAATTCCCTTCTTGTTTTGAAAGAAACTCGAGCCGAGCAGTGGGTTTTTATGAGCAGATGATAATTAGATTCAAACAAATCTGAAATGTAATTATTGTATAAAAGTTCCTTAAAGAAAAACGGTACTATATTTGCGATTACCCACCGTAATTACTTGCTAATAAAATGGTGGTAGCAGTATCTGTTAATATTAAAGGAATTGGTTTCTTTTTTTTAAACATCACCTTGCGCTAAGGATAATCCTTGTATTGCTACCAATTTACCAACATATAATTAACGCAGACAAATTACACACTGACTCAGAACAACACTTTGTAGATCGCACAAAGTATTGTCCTTTTTTTAGTTTTTTTTTAAGGGTGGGTTACGGTCGGCGCACTCCTCGCACCAGTCCGTCCGAGGCGACAGAGGGGCGTAAGCACGCACACCCGTAACCCACCCGTGAACCTCGCCTTCGTCGTTGGGCCGACCACCGGAGCAGCGTGAAGTTGTCGTCAGTGGCCGGCCCGACGGAAAACCCCCTGAGGGGTACCCTCTCCTACAAAGTATTGTCCTACGTAGGAATCGAACCTAAGGCATGGCATGGACTACTCCATCTGTGCAGTTCTTCTGCAGTATTATTCATTAGTCAAAATTAAAAATGAAAATAAACCGTCTCTATATATTTTATCATCGAACAAAGAAATGTTAACTGTCCGAGGAAACTCGTTTGTCAAATTTTCTTCGTAAAACAAGAACGCGCGGTGATTTTTTTTTCTGACGTTCGGTGTAATGTCATGTGGTTGCGTTTTTCGCGGTATTTTCAGTTAAAACAGCTAAAATATTTCGGTTTGTAGTACAATTAAACGTTGAAAGGCTTTTAAGTTATAAACGGTCGTTGATTTTGTGACATATGAGGAGGTTTAAAAGGGTTTATTGGAGGATAGTCTATGCAGAATGCTGACGTCCCATTTTGATTATTTATTTTCCTCTTTATTTATTACTAGTTTTTGCCCGTGGCTTCACCCGCGTAAAAGGTTACTTTTCTAAAGATTTTCATCCCCTATTTTTATTTTACCCCTTAAAGGTATTTTTTATGAAATTTTAATGTCATATTTATTTATATCTAATCAATAACCTAAAAATAAGTTTCAAGCTTCTTGCTTTAAAAATGACGATAATTCCTTACAACTTTTCATTCCCCTTTGCAACTCATTTTCTGCAATAAAAAAAAAAATTGCCTATGTACTTTATCAGACTCTAGACTATCTGTATACCAAATTTCATTTAGATAAGTTCAGTAATTTTGGCGTGAAAGAGCGACAGACAGACAGAGTTACTTTCGCATTTATAATATTAGTAATGATTAGGGACTTTTATACAAATGTACATGTCAGTTCCATTGTATATCACTAAATTACATACTACTTAAAACGCAACATAGTAAACTTAATTAACTTATAGGCTGCTTCCGAATTAGGTGATGACAATATGTGATGAAACATCCCTATATCACTTACATTTAGCTGCATAATTAAATTCTCTCTAGCAGACTGAAATCTAGACCACTCTGACAATAAGTGGATGACATCCTCTACAGTGCCACATACGTCACAATTCGGCGAAGTATTTTTTTTCATAAGAAACCCAAACTTTTTGAGCGACATGTGCCCAGACTTCAGTCTGTGAGCTACCACGATATGTTTCATACTAAGTTTTTTCATTTTGATTATAAGTCACCCCACAAGTATGCCAGTCAGAATGGTTCAGTATCAATGCATTCAACGGCTCTTTGCGACTTTTAAGATGTCATCAATCCAATGAAGGGTCCGATTTGTGGCCGCCACTCGAGAACCTTTCTTCCCCAATGGTTTTCAGTAAGTAATGTGGCCACATAACTTGTTGCTTATTGTTACTTCAACGTACTAATTCTTCGGGTACGTCAGTTACAATTGATTTCCTACAGATTTTTGTAATGTGGATTTTATTATGCAGAGAAATACGGAGCATAGATCTCCAAAGCGCGCTGAGTGACATTTTTTTTTAAAGACTTCTCTCTACCCTTTTTATTTTTTTGCGTTGGACTGTGCTGTGGTCACGCCCCACCTCATCGGTCCGGGGCAACGGAAGAGGCGGCGCGAAACCCCATAGACCCACCCTGCAAGCACCTCTCTTCGCCGAGCGAGCGGACCACCGGTACCGGATTTTTTAAAAATAAAAAAACTATGGAATATTGGACAAGAAATAAATTACACATATCTCATCATCATTAAGCTGCTTTTGTCGCAATTACTTGTGGTCGATACAATATGTATTCCTCTTTCATAGTACCTACATATTGGCAAAAGTTATTGGTAATAGTTTTATGACCGGCCACCTGTCTGACGTCAGCCCTACTTGGGAGTGTAATTATTGACCAAACAGTAATAGGGGGGCATAGTCCGGAGCGTGCTCGTCGCGTCCCATGCCAGTCTAGTTAGACTGCTAATCCGGCTCGAATGCGTGCCGCAGTGCGGGTTAGGGCGTCCCCCGGAGGCGACGTATACCGACCCGCCCACGTCGGTACGAACATCGGCAGTTGCGGCGATGGGGGCCGCCACCCATCACGCCTTGGCTAGTCAGGCGAGTCGAGGAGAGCAGAGTACCGGGTGGGCACGTGGAATGTAAGAGGTTGTGTGGAAGGTAAGTTGCACGAGCTGATATCCGTCATGGCGGACAAACAGCTAGACGTGCTCTGTGTAACAGAGACCAAGCGAAGGGGCAGCGACGCCTGCGATCTTCCTGGTGGCGGGATGGCTCTGTGGTCTGGTGTACCACAGAGCGATCGAGCCAGCATGGGGGTAAGAGTGCTATTGTCCTCTCGCTTGGCCTCAGGTGTGAAGGATTACGGTGTGTATGATCCCAGACTTCTTTGTATAAAACTAGGTGTCACCAAGGTATTCATGGTTGTAGCATATGCTCCCGTAGGATCCTCGGTGGCATCAGACCTAGAGGAGTTTTGGGATAATATTAGGGAAGTTCTGGATATGGCAGAAACCAGTGAACGCGTGATTGTATGCGGAGATTTGAACGGATGTGTGGGGACGAAGCGTCACGACTATGAGGACGTACTTGGTCCATTTGGTGATAAGAGAGCGAACGACGCAGGTAGGCTCATAGCGGATGCATGCATGGAGAGAAACCATATTGTGTCAAACACATTTTTCCAACATAAGGACATCCATATGTATACATGGAGAAGGAATCAACAGAAAAGTATAATAGATTTAATTTTGGTAGACAGTCGCCTCCGAAGCAAAATATTGGACGCAAGAGAGCCTACAGGGGCCCCACAGTCGATACGGACCACTATCTCGTTATCGCAAGATTTAGTGGTCTGTTCAGAAAGTGGAGGCACTGGCGAGAGCGTGTCCACTTCGGAGGGCTTGAAAAAATAAAGGTTGAAAGGTTGCAAGAAGAGTGTGTAAGAGAAAAGTATGCAGACGGTGTCCGAGAACGGCTGACGATGGCAAGCCAGCCGCAATCGGAAATTGAAGAATGCTGGAGAATATTGAAAGAGAGTATGGTAGATACAGCCAAAGAAGTATGTGGAAGTTCAAAGAAGGATAGAAAAACGAATGGTGATGCATGGTGAGATGCGGAAGTGGCAGCTTCCGTAGAGCAAAAGAAGAAAGCGTGGCTGG
The DNA here is from genome assembly GCA_905163515.2 of Lymantria monacha. Lineage (NCBI taxonomy): Eukaryota > Metazoa > Arthropoda > Insecta > Lepidoptera > Erebidae > Lymantria > Lymantria monacha. The sequence goes on along the minus strand of LR991104.1, from coordinate 23,606,639 downwards.
ACTATGTTTCTTCTTTGAATCTGAATGACAGTATGACTGAACAGAAGAAAGAAATATATCGGCAATGTAAGAATTACACTAAGGCCTTAGTAAAAGAGAAACGTGATAGAGCAAATATGAGTGCAGAAGATAGGCTGACTAAAAACTTCGAGGATAACACCAAACTCTTTTGGAGGGAGGTGAAGAAGTCTCGGTGTGGTTGGTCAGCCTTCAGAATGAATAAAATAAGGTCTAAAGGTGGAGACATTCTTACACAAACACAAGACGTGTTAAGCCGATGGAGTGAATATTTTGGCGATATGTATGCGGATACTCCAGTTGCCTCCGGTGTCGCATGTGGTTTAGTAGATCAACATTCGGCACCGGCGTCCTCCGATGGCATCAGTATGGATGAAGTTGAATGGGCGATAAGAAGTTTGGAAAATGATAAGAAAGAAGAAGAAAGAAAGAAAGAAAAATAATTTATTGCTCTTTCACGGCAAGGACACAAAAAACATGATGGTTTAAGTAAAGTAAACAATAAAAGTATATAAAACATAAGAAGCACTAAAAAGTAAAAGTTAATAAACAAGAAAATACATTTACAAAACAGAGTATTTAATATAAATAATAACAGTGGCGTCCCGTTCGCAAATGAGGAAAAGGATGGCTGCTCAGCTTAATGTTGTGGTATCTACTATAAAAGTGACACCACAACGCTGTTATTCTGCAGCGTCCTGTAAGGCAGCGGGCATTGATATGGTGTCTGCTGAGATGGTCAAGCTTGGTGGCTCCTGTGTCTGGGAGGTGTTCCTGTTGCTCCTTAATTTATGTTGGAGCTCGGGAATGGTTCCCAGGTACTGGAATAGCGCAGTCATCGAGCCTTTGTTTAAAAACAAGGGTTCACGTTATGACTGCGCAAATTACAGAGCCATAAGCTTGACCAGTTTGGCAGCAAAAGTGTACGGTAAAATTATTGAAAGGAAAATGAGGATGGTGTCCGATGGTTTACTGTGTGAGACACAAGGAGGTTTCAGGAGTGGAAGGGGATGCATGGATCCAGTGTTCTCTCTGCGCAACATTATGGAGTAGCATCTAGCTCTAGGTCGAGGGTTTTCTGCAGGTTTGTGGATCTGGAGAGAGCATTTGACACGGTTGTACGAAAGGAACTTTGGAACATTTTACCGGAGTATGGTATTAACGGTAAACTGCTACAGGCTGTGCAGTCCAGTTACATGAGCTGTAGAGCCTGTGTGCGGCTGGATGATGAAATGTCGCCTTGGTTTGATGTCAATATCGGCGTTAAGCAGTGGTGCGTTCTGTCTGCCAAGCTGTTTATCATATATCTGGATAAATGTCTCCAAAGGTTGAACGATATGAATGTGGGAGTCCAGATGGGCGACTCAGTGGTCACTGCTCTGCTCTATGCAGGTGATGCAGTCCTGCTGGCACAGTCAGCGACTGACCTGCAGACCCTAGTCGACACAATGACAGAAGATTGTAAGAAAAGGGGTCTACGCGTGAATGTGAGCAAAACCAAAATAATGGTCTTTGAAAAAGATGAAGCCAGAACAGACGTAAGAGTAACAATAGGTAATGATGTACTAGAGCAAGTGGATGAATTTGTATATCTTGGATGTGGATTTAGCCGAGATGGAAGGTACACCACTGATATAGAGCGAAGAGTGAATGCGGGAAATAGAGTGAACGGAGCGTTGGGGCAACTTCTCGGTAGCCACCACCCCAGCCAGAAGGCATGTGTAGCGATACATAACGCAGTGCTTGTCCCAACATTACTGTATGTAAGCGAGAGTTGGGTATGCAGAAAAGAGTATGAAAGGAAAATTAATGCGGTCGAAATGCGATCTCTACAGTAAATCTGTGGTGTTCTGACCGACCGCATTCGTAAAGACGACGTAAGAGAGCGAGTAGGTATATGAAAGAGAGTATTGGTGTAAAGATGCGAAAGGGAAAGCTCCGATGGTTCGGACATGTGGAAAGAATGCCCAACGAACGTCTGGTTAAGAAGATATACAATCCAAAAGTGGAAGGATGTAGGTACCGGGGGAGACCGAGACTCACCTACTTAGACCAGATCGGTCATGTACTGAAGGAAGGTGGAGTCTACGAAACCGGCGAGCGTGTATGAAGAGAATTATGAATGTTGAGGAGGCGAGTGAAGTATGCAAGGATAGAGTTCTCTGGCACTCTGTTCGCTCTGCCTACCCTGCAAGAGATATGGCGTGATGATATGTATGTATGTATGTAGTACCAGGTGGAGTTGGCTCGGGTTGATATAAAACTTTTAGACGTCTTTTACGACATCCACGAACAAAGTAAGGGTTTGTAGTATTCGTAACCGTTACCACACAGCAATTTCTGATCAGCGTGATATAGTAAGTTATTCTTCCTCCAATTGTGAAGGAGACTCGAGCGCAATAGTATATAAGACATGAGATGATGATAATGATAATATCACCAAGTATTTTTTATGATATCCCAAGGGCTAGTGTTTACGTTGAGAATATGTTACGCCATCTGTTATCTGTGCGTGGCGTCTGTGCCATGCGGGAAGTGGCGATAATACAACACAAAGAAAGTTATACTAATTTAACACTTCAATAATAACCGTTTTGTAACACTATTCAATATACGTCAATAATTGTAATATAACCAATAAACCAATATATCAGTTTGAAATAAAACTACTTCTCGTATAGATTCTATCGTGTTTGTATTTGATTTTTAAATTCCCGAAGTTTCGAACACTACAGTGATCATGGTCACGGGAGGACTGTGAGTCACAGTGACAATCCTTCCGTGACCATGATCACTGTAAAGTGTTGAAACGTCGGGAAATTAAAAATCAAATACAAACGCGATAGAATCCGTAAAAGTAGTTTTATTTCAAATGTGTAACACTCGCGTAAATATTAGAAATCATTACAATATGTCAGTTTTCAACAGTATTTATTTACTAAAACAAGAATAAATGTGCCTCAGCCGGCACAGCTAGTGAATAAGAAATAGGCAGTGTATTGTACCTATATCTTACTCCTTCGCCGAAAATCATCATCATTCTCCTACTCTTATCATAATTACTTGGGATCGATACAATATGTACTCTTCTTTCATAGTACATATTGTAAAAGTGCCGCCTGCCAGACGTCAACCCTCCTTGGGAATGTAATTGTTTACCAAACGGCATCAGATGGAGTTGGCCCAGGTCGTAAGGCTTTTAATCGTCTTTTACGACATCCACGACCAAAGTAAGGGTTGGTGTATTCGTAGCCGCTACCACACAGCTCCTCACAGCACTCCTTCGCCGAAAATATAACACCGCTTTAGATACAAAACTCTTACAAATCTATAACCCTTGTCTAATTAAATACACTTCACGTCAATGATTAATTCACTTAATACATAATACTTCTAACCCGAACATAATTTCTGAACAACAATTTTGATTATGATCTACAAAACGGTCAATCCTTTCAGATTAAGGTTTTGAGATATGGCAACACAAATAGATATAGAGATAATGCGTTGGGGATGTGCCTTTTTTTGGTCTGGTATCATCAATAATGTAGGGATCGGTGTTTTATAACTCACGAGACGGAAGCGACACGATTTCTAGATTTATGTTTATTTTTACTACTTTACCTACGTTTCTTATTTTACTAATACTGTAATTGTGAAAGTTTGTGAATATGTTTGTATGTTTGTTACTCAATCACGCCTAAACCATTGAACAGATTTAGGTAAGGATTAATACATAGATAGAACATTTCTTGGATTAACATATAGTATACTTCTTATCCCGGTGATGTATACCTTTGGAATAATAGATCGTTTTTGGGCAATATAATATAGACGCAGGTGAAACCGAGGGTGGAAACTAGTTTGAAATAAGAGAGGACTCAGTTCTCCCGTTAGTCAGTCCTCCCGTGACCAATGGTCACTAACTGACTTACGTTAACACTGGAAAGTGTTTGAAACGTCGTGAAATTAATAATTAAATACAAACGCGATAGAATCTATAAAAATAGTTTTATTTCAAATGTGTAAAAATTCAAATTTACAGTCCCCTTCGTCTCTTTTTAATTTTTTTCAAATTCTTTTTAATTTTTTTTCTAGTTTACTGTGAATATAAAACAAACAGCTAGAAGAATACAAAAATGAAAAATTAATAATGGTAGCACATTAAATTATCATTAAGTATTAATAATTAATTTAATTGTTGACCAAACGGCATCAGATAGATTTAGCCCAGGTCTATATAAAGCTTTTAACTTTTACGACATTCGCGAGCAAAGTAAGAGGCGGTAGTATTCGTAGCCGCTATCACAGAGCATTTTTTATTTAAATAATATTAATATTAAAGTAAGCTGTGTAGTAGCAGCTACGAATACTTTTTTGCTTTTTGTTGTCGCTGTGGAAACGCATTTACGCACTATCTCCTGGCGGTGACAGACAGGGGGTATGTGGGACTCACCAGCTAGCTGAAGCCCGACCGGAATACCCACTAAAACCATAACTGCTCCTTTTGTTACAGTACAGTGCGAGCGTTAGCAACGAGTAGCGTCCAATATGCCAACGCAAGAGGGAGAGAGAAAGAACGAAGAAAATTACACAAAGGTAGAAAGTAGGAGAGAGAAAGAGAGTCGGTAGACCCCAAGCACATGCGCGCGGTATTCTTGCTATGCAGCGAAGTAAACAGTGTGAGTGTGGTGAAATTAGCTGAAAAACTTACTTGTTGTTCTATTTTAATTTATAATATTCATTATTTTCATGGGTTAAGTTTTCACTTCTGTCGGCAGTCCTCATGACTGCTTTGTGTTTTTTTATGTATTAAAATCTACCGTCACAATTAAAATCGTAAAGTATAAAAGTATTAATTAAACAAATATACCTAGTATTACAACAAAACGTTTGAACGCGGCAGTTTTTGTTAAAGAATTAACAAGAATTTCGTATCTAACATAACTTCTATATAATGACTGACTCCACAGATGTCGCAGTGGTTAAGATATCCACACCTGTCATAGCAGTAACGGGATCGTTTCCCACAGTAGTAGTACAATAATTTGTGTGATCCTCAAGTAGTTGTTCTCAGTTTGTGTAATTTATGTCGGTTATATGTTTGTAAAGTCACAACTCAATACCAAGATAAATTTCTTAATGCAGAGCTTTTATAAAAATATAATAATTAACTTTATGTACCCGGTTTTTTCGCATGATGATGGCCTAAGAATACAAGTCACCACACATTATCTTATCCATGGGTGTCGTAAAGGACGACTAAGTAACATAATAAGCATATAACATCTATGCAAGAGAAGGAAAACTCGAAATAAAACTCTGAGTCTGACCAGCGTGGTTTAGTAGTCTAATTATATTATAGGATGGATCCTTTTGTTGAAAAAGTTCCAGCTCAGTAATGGAATGTGTACGAGCTTATAGCAGCGAAAGTGGAGTACATATTGCGTCGACCCCAAATAATTGGGATAAGAACAGGAGAATGATGATGATGATAAACAATTATTTTTTTATATAATAAAATAAATTGGAAACAAAAATGATATCGCAACTTGATCAGAAATGATTAATTTAATATGATTGTCCATTTTCAATAATATCTTTGTACAAAATAACCTGGTTCCGAAATAAATCATATTTAAAAAAAAAATAGAAGAACCAGAAACAAAATATTTGTATGGCTACAGAGGAATAAATTAGCTAACAAATGACACAGCGGTCGCCCCGCGGCGTCGCCTGCGTTACGAAATACATACTTATTTTGCGAATACGTGTTAAGAATTCATAAAAGATATTGACTCACAGCAGGCATAAGTGTTTTAAACTTAATTTTATTATACCAATAAAATGTGATGGCAATACAGAGTCTCAGGTTTATACTTGAAAGTTGTCTGTGGTCAGAATCATATCATTTTTGACTTGTTTGTTCCGTGCTCTTTGTTCTTACGTATATCGAAAGTTTAAGAACAAAATGTATCACTATAGTTTTCCTTTAGAGTTGGAAACTATTAAGAAAAGAAGTAATAAACTATGATAGTAGGTAAAAACTTAATTTTTTTTGGAGAGGCTATGGTTCGGTGACATGTCATCCAAGCCACCCGGTTCGGCGGAAAGGATGCCGTGCCACCCAGTCATCTTCCAGACTGTAGCTTTCTATCGCCATTTGGACGAATTATCCGTGTTGAGACCTTTTCTTCAATGGCCTGCCTCAAAACAGAGCTCCCCTGGAGGAAACTCGTAACTCCAACTATAATCATCGACCTACCTATCAAGCAACTATTATAGTATTATTTCATCCTGGAAAGAGGCAATATCCTATATTAAACATGAATGAGATGCAGAATCCTGGGGTTAAATACTATATTGACCAAAATTTAGATTCTGGTATTAACATATCATCTCATCATTTCTGATCATATATGTCCCACTGCTAGACTCGTGTCTTTTTCATAATAGGAGGGCAATTGACCTACTAAACCACGCTAGTCAGAAGAATTATATGTTATATGCATACCTATTATAATTACTAAGTCGTCTTTTACGATCACCCACGGACTAGATAACGGGAGTGATGAATTGTATTCTTATTCCGTCACCACACGGACAATTAACACGTAAAAGAAATAGTTTTACTGATTTTATCGTTTTATTTTGTTTTATTGTCTTTTATTAGGTAAAAGAGCGAGTAGGTATGAGAGAGTGTATTGGTGTAAAGATGCGAAAGGGAATGCTCCGATGGTTCCGACATGTGGAAAGAATGCCGAATGAACGTCTGGTTAAGAAAATATACAATGCGAAAGTGGAAGGATATAGGTACCGGGGGTAGACCGAGACTAACTTACCTAGACCAGATTGGTCACGTACTGAAGGAAGGTGGAGTCAAGAGTCGCCGAAACCGGCGAGCGTGTATGAAGAGAATTATGAATGTTGAGGAAGCGAGTGAAATATGCAAGGATAGAGTTGTCTGGCACTCTGTTCTCCTTGCCTACCCTGCAAGGGATATGGCGTGATGATATGTATGTATGTATTAGGTGAGTAGCAAGAAATCCCCTTATAATTGGTATCAAAATAAGGATTGATAGTAGGTATTCGTAGCTGCTACCATACAGCAACAGTGATTTACTGCCGGATAATAAATTTAAATGACGATAATTTATAAATAAAGACGTATCGTATAAAACTCGACGCTGACAATAATGAGTACCTACGTATCAGTAGCTGTGCTTTTCCGTGTGGTGACGGAGTAAGAATACAATTCACCACCCCATATCTTACCCGTGGGTGATCGTACGAGACGACTAAGGGATATAAAACCCATATAATGTCTATGCGAGAGAAGGAAAGCTCGAAACAAAACCCTATACTAATACGTCTGACTAGCGCGGTATAGTAGGTTAATTTCACTCCCATTACGGAGGAGGCCTGAGCCCAACTGTGGGACATTTATGGGTTATGTTATGGTAATGATGTAATGATGATGACTAGTAGCTGATTGCTGGTAACAAAAATTTAAAAAATACCTCAAAAATCTCGTTGTTATCTAGTATTTTACTCATTATGAGTACGTAATTACACATTACAACCTGTACCAATTATATTACGTTTTAAAGGAAAATCCTCTTCACTAAAAAATGAATTCTTGTATCATATGGGACTTTACAAATGAATAATTACCATACATACGTATCATCCAGATCTAGAACAGTTGAGGCTCAATTATTCGGCGCGGTAAGCTGCTACATAAACCAGCTAATTTGAAAGAGAGGGCAAGAAGGGAAACTCACCACTTTTCCAAAATCAATCTATTGTACATCTCAGGAAAAAACGAAATACGGAATACTCAAGAAAATAATAAATACGGAATAGAATTAAAGTGGAATGTTATATAAGGAAACTTCTTACTCCTCTGTGAAAACTACCTTCCAGATCTTAAACTGTCGGCCGTAGGACAGTTCGGCCTCAAATGCATATTTGCAGCTACATTACTCTAAATATGTCTCGTTTAAATTTAAAACAGAACCAGAACAGATGTAAGAGTAACAATAGGTAATGATGTACTAGAGCAAGTGGATGAATTTGTATATCTTGGATGTGGATTTAGCCGAGATGGAAGGTACACCACTGATATAGAGCGAAGAGTGAATGCGGGAAATAGAGTGAACGGAGCGTTGGGGCAACTTCTCGGCAGCCACCACCTCAGCCAGAAGGCACGTGTAGCAATACATAACGCAGTGCTTGTCCCAACATTACTGTATGGAAGCGAGAGTTGGGTATGCAGAAAAGAGTATGATAGTAAAATTAATGCGGTCGAAATGCGATCTCTGCGGAAAATCTGTGGAGTTAGGCTGACCGACCGCATTCGTAACGACGACGTAAGAGAGCGAGTAGGTATGAAAGAGAGTATTGGTGTAAAGATGCGAAAGGGAATGCTCCGATGGTTCGGACATGTGGAAAGAATGCCGAACGAACGCCTGGTTAAGAAGATATACAATGCGAAAGTGGAAGGATGTAGGTACCGAGGGAGACCGAGACTAACCTACCTAGACCAGATCGGTCATGTACTGAAGGAAGGTGGAGTCAAGAGTCTCCGAAACCGGCGAGCGTGTATGAAGAGAATTATGAATGTTGAGGAAGCGAGTGAAGTATGCAGAGATAGAGTTCTCTGGCACTCCGTTCTCTCTGCCTACCCTGCAAGGGATATGGCGTGATGATATGTATGTATGTATGTTAAATTTAAAACACGTATCGTATTAATATTCGAAATTTTGCGTCAATTTGCAAGCAGAATCCCAAAATAGTTTAAAAAATTAACTTCTAAAGATTTCTTTATGGTCAAACCTCTATGTTTATGGATATTGTGAATTTTCTATTGTAGAATGATTGTGGGAATGTCTGGTGGGTTTATTATTATAAGAAGTAACTCAATCACTATTTATCTATCATCATCATCATCATCATCCTCTTATCACAATCACTTGTGGTCGACACAATATGTACTCCTCTTACACCATACCTACACATTGTAAAAAAAAATTAAAAAGAAAATAAAGAAAGAAGAAAGAAAATTCATTTATTCGGCGGAAGACATGGACAAATTTCGTTTCGTAATCGGGTATTTATAAATAATTAAGCATATTAAATGCTAAAAATTTCAGTAATTTGAATAACAAGGTTGTGTCATCGTTTAATACAATTCTAACTGTAAAGTTTGAAGTATTAAACCTATACAATGTGTAAATATTATCCGGTAAATGGCATACGTCACCTTGAAGACGTAAATATTATACGAAGCGAGATTTGCATGTCGTACAGTAGTTCACGGTGGTGTAAGTGGCAGCACGATTGGGCCGGACTCCCAATAGGTGCGGGTTCGAAACCCGCTTGTGACATGATTTTTCGTTTTGTAATCGGGTATTTATAAAGGACAAATTTGCTCTTCATATTAAAGAAAAATACAATAAAAATTATAAAAACAAAAAATAAAAAAACAAAAAAAAAATAGCTGTCTGTCTGACTTCAATTGTGCTTGTGAATGAAACTATTCATAAGATAGTATCAGATGGAATTGGCTCAGGTTAAATATAAACCCCTTAGGCGTCTTTTACGACATCCACGAGCAAAGAAAGTGTTGGTAATATTCGTAGCCGCTACCACACAGCACTTTAACAAAGAAAATAAAGCAAAATTACTTTTATAGAATTTATGTTAATTGCTTAGTCGGTTTCGTGCATATTTGACATTTTTATTACGATAACTTTGTATTTTTAATATGATATGCCATCACGGGGATGGCATTTTAATAATTAGACATTTTTGTTTTAAAAAGGAAACTGTTTTAAACAGGTTTCTTTAAAATATAACATAAAGAAAAATCCTTGTAATTGAGTGAATTAAGCGATGCATTTTGTTAATCCGATTGTTATATGGTTACGAATACTACTAACGTTGCTTCTAGGTGTCGTACAATACGATTAAGAGCTATAAATCGACTTACGCGACCTCTCTGATGGTATCAGGTCAACAATAACATTTCCAAGGAGAGTTGACGTCTGGCAGGCGGCTGATCGTAAAACTTTTGCTAATAACTTTTGCAATATGTACGATAGCGTAGACCACAAGTAATTGTGATAAGAGCAGATGAATGACGATGGTTTTTCATATGATATATCTAAACGAAGGATAAAGTTAAGAATAATCGATGACTCAGAATACATACATACATACATATCATCACGCCATATCCCTTGCAGAGTAGGCAGAGGTTAGGATAAATATACTTAGAATAGGATTTTTGCTTTCTAATTATTTTTATTCTTATATAATGGGCAGCTTGTATTACACATTTTTTTTTCATCGACTATGATTCGATCGCACTGCGCAGTTGCTCAGAGCGATTATAGAGCGGCGTAAAACTCCATAATATGTAGTATTTCTCTTCTCCAACTATTGAGGGATCACTCATATCGAACCCTTGACTTTAAATTATTATATACGTCCACTGCTGGCTTCGAAGCTCCGCCAAAATGAGAAGAATATTGATGTATTACCACGCTTGTTAGATAGGTAAGTTTAAGATTTTATTTCAAGTTTTCTTCTCTTGTATAATTGTTATTTGGATATAATATCTGTTTGTTGACTTTTACGACATCCACGAGCCAGAGAGGTATTGGTGAATAGTACTCTTACTCGGTCACAACACGCCAAAAATTTGGAGGATTGGATTAATAGTGGTAGGACTACGCTGTTGACGGTTCTCTGTCCACAGCCGCGGGCCGGTCCGTCCGGGGTAGTACCACACTGAGCAGAAGAAAGACGTTTGAGTAATGGTAATGTGCTATTGCGGTTCGTTCGGTGAGTGAGAGAACCGGAAGCCCAACTGGGTGGGTTTAGGGATTATATTGGTAGGTAGCGGCCTAGCTATAGCCTCGGTTATAGCAAAGGTCCATGGGCGGCAGTGACACTTTCCATCAGGTGTGCTGCTTGCTCGTTTGCCACCATAAGCAATAAAAAAAAAGTCCCTAAATTTATAATAATAATGTATAGATTTTAAACGGTATAGATTATGTACTATGCTGTTCAAAGTTTAGGCCATTATATCGAATATGAAGCTTTTATGATTTACGCAATTATTATACGTATAAAATGAAACAATTTTTACGCATTTTATTGCGTTTCGGTAATTTAATCCTTACATGATTGCCATCAACCATAAACAATTGGAATAAGAGCAGGATGATGACGTCATCTGCCTGTAAACAACCATCAATACATTCCCACAAACTATAAAATAATATAATATTATTTATAACTTCGTATTCGTGTTTGTACAATGTATATATACAATAAAAATACATGTATATATATGTATACAGTATTTGTCTCTCAGTGGCATGCCAACTGTATTTTATAAATAAATAAGGACACATATTTATAAAAATCGTCTAAATATTTATACATAATTTTTGGTTCCGTATGCTTTTATTTTTCATGTGATACAGGAATAAGAATATACCATTGTATCTTGTCTGTGGGAGTCGTAAAAGATGACTAAGTGATATAATATGCATATAAAATCTATGCAAGAGAAGGATTACTTGAAAGAAAATCCTACATCATTTGAAATAAAACTACTTTTACGGATTCTATCGCATTTGTATTTGATTTTTAATTGCCCGACGTTTCGAACACTTTTCAGTGATCATGGTCACGGGAGGACTAAGGTGTCTTACGTCCAATATGTCATCGTTATTACAGAAATTTATATCTACCAGCTACAGTATCAGTTATTTTAAGTTTCACCCACATTTTAATAAATTTATTGCCAGTACAAAAACAAAATGATCCTATATGTAAAAATCAAATACAAACGCGATAGAATCTGTAAAAGTAGTTTTATTTCAAATGTGTAATACTCGCGTAAACATTAGAAATCAAGCCTACATATTGATGTAACAAATTGTTGTTTAATCAACGTGATATAATATGTCAATTCCTCAATTATAGTGGACGAAGCTGGAGTGCAACAATTGGATGTATTAAGAGCTGAGATGATGATGATGATAAAAGTCCTTTCGTGTTGTTTGAATATGTGTATTATATAAGCGCAAAACTGAAAAAAATTGGGCGGACTGTAACGTCTTCGCTTGTGGAACTTACTAATGACAAGAAAGAAAGAATCGTGAAGAGAAATTACGATTTGCGACTGATGACAAGAGCTGAATATCGATGGCCCGCCCACAGGGAGTTGAGAGGTACGTGTACGATAGACGGTAGTGTCATGGGCTGTACGTTCGATAGAACCAAAGATCGGACATCCCGACGGATCTCGCACTGGGTGTGCTCTTGTGGCTGTTCCAAAAAGATAAAGGACGACTACGATTTGCAGTGTTTAATCGTAATGCTACCTACCAGGTCCAGAATCAATGCTAATCAGTCAATTTACATTAATATTCTAGCGCCTTAAGAAGAAATAAAACTGTTCTTATGGATTTTATAGTTTGATTTTCATTTTACTTGCCCGATGTTTTAAATATTTTACAATGTTCTGATCACGAGAAGATTAAAGTGTCTCACGTCCAACAAGTCAACGTTATTACAGAGGTTTTTATCTACCCGCTACAGTATTAGTTATTAAATTCTGACACAGATTTTTGATACGCTGGCAATGAATTGCCAGTACAAAAACGAAAATCAAGACTTCGAAGGAGTTCATGTATCAGTATACACTTAGGCTTTCCGAAAGCGAAATAATACCAGGTAGGTCACGATTTATAAACGTGTTACTAATCAAAATTGATGTTATAAATTATCCAGGAGATTTTTAGAGCGACTGGATTCAAGAGATCGATGACGTCCTGTGGATAGTTTGGGCGAGGTATGACCAGATCTACCAGATCTTGCCGTGTGGTGACAGAGTTAGTATACAATTAACCGCTCCCAATCTTACCCGTGGGTGATCTTAAGAGACGACTAAGGGATATAAATAGCATTATAACATCTATGCAAGAGAAGGAAAACTCGAAACAAAACCCTATACAAACGTCTGACCAGTGTAGTATATCAGGTCAATTTTCCTTCCATTATGGAGGAGGCTTGAGTCCAACAGTTTAACATATATGAGCTAAGATCAAGAGAAGATGACTAAATCTAGACGCCATAACTTATTAAAAAGGGGATCGGAAAATAAAAGACATAAAGTGACAAATTGTATTTTTAAATTTTACACTTTCATATCACGAGGTTTCTAAAACGTTCCCAATGAACCCTAAATACTCGCTGCGTTTTGTTTCCTGCACTTGCGACCGTCCGCTTTCTCTTTCTAACTTCAACAATTAGAGAGGGATAGCGATAATAGCGGTTGGAAAATAAAAATGCATATTTAAAATGTTTACATTGATGCCTCCAATATAATATTTTTAGGGTTCCCCGAGAGTATCAATTGAGGTCAAAAATTGGATAATAAAAAGTTTATTGATTGTTTAAAACTGTAATGTTTCCTGTTTCAAGATATTTTGACAACAACAGCTATGAAATTTGTTTTTGAAAATGTGTGAATATTTATCTTTGAATTGCAAAATAGCCTGGGCTAATCCTTACTAATATTATAAATGCGAAAGTAAATCTGTCTGTCTGTTTGTCGCTCTTTCACGCCAACACTACTGAATCGATCTAAATGAAATTTGGTATAAGATATAGTCTAGAGCCTGATAAAGAACATAGGCTACTTTTTAATACAAAAAAGGGTTGTAGAGGGGGATGAAAAGTTGTGAGGACTTATCCTCATTTTTAAAGCCAGAAACTTGAAACTTATTTTTAGGCTATTAATTAGATATAAATATGACATTAAAATTTCGTCAAAAATTTACCCTTAAATATAATAAAAATAGGGTGGATGAAAAACTTTAGGAAAGAAGCCTTTTACGCGGGCAAAGCCGAGGGCAGAAGCTAGTGTATATATTTTTTTTTATGCTCATATATATCCCACTCTTAGGCTTGAGCCTTAATGGGTGGCAAATTGAAACTATACCACGCTGGACAGACTTGTTGGTATAGGGTTTTCTTTTGCATAGATGTTATATGCGTTTTATATCCCTTAATCATCTCTTATGATCAACTACGGATAAGATAGGAGGGGTGAATTGTATTCTTACTCCGTCACCATATGGATTTCTTTTTATTATTTTGAGTTAAATATTTGGTGACATTATACATATTTTACTCTGTGGTGATGGCTACGAATACTATCAACAATAAGATTGCTCGTGGATGTCGTAATAGAGGACTAAGAGCTTTAAATCAACTAGTGGCTACTACATTTGATGTCGTCTGATCAACAATTAGTAGTGGTGCTTGTGTAGGCACGGTCCGACATAACAACTATTGTCATCAACTATTTACAATATGTACTCTTAATTTGTATTCTTACTCCGTCATACGTTTACACACTACATTTCACAAAGAGGGTTGAAGTCTGTTAGGCGGCCGGCCATAAAACTATTGCCAATAACTTTAACAATATGTACCTACTATGAAATAAGAGTACATTTTGTATAGACCCCAAATAATTGGGATAAGAGTAGGAGAATGATTAGGGAAATGATGATGAATGATCATGACTCAGTCACTACATGAATATACTCAATTTATTGTTAATTTATTTCAATCGGTTAATCATTTAAGCTATTATGTTGTTTATCTGCCGTGATCTATTTTTTGCTCGTTTTCAAAAAAAAAAAACGTTGTCACTATATATATTTATACATTATTCCAATTTATTATTATAACTTTTTAAGTATATATTATACTAAGTAATAATACGATGTAATAATTTGATAATATTATTTCAAATATGGCATTATAATCAATTCAACGGAACCCATCAAACAGAAAGGCGTTCATAGATAAAATTAAAAAAGAAATAAGCTCCTTTGACATCGTGTCCTTTTACTAAAAAATAATAATAAAAAAAGAAAGAAAAGTTAACATAAAGTATCGTATCTCTGGTTTTTGAACGAATCTGGCAGATGAAATAGTTTTAGATAATTTATTATACAATATCGGGCCCCCCGACTTTACTGCACCGTGTAGAACTAAATTAATATATATTTTATCTAAAGAATGATCGTACTTAAGTAAATCATTGATGGTTCTATGTCATCTTAATATTATAAATGCAAATTTAAGTTTGTTTTGTACCCATTTACTTTAAAACACAGATATTAAAAATTATTTCCACAATGAAAACCTAAATTATCAGCGAATAATTTATTCCCAGCGAAACGGGAACTGTGAGTGTTAAACCGTGGAAATTTGCTAGTTTATAACATATTTCAATATTAAAAAATGAGACTTAGCTCTTTTTAAAATATCTTTTCTAACTCAGCTCATATATGTACGTCTCATTTCTGGGTTCGAGCCTTACCCTACAATGGGAGGGACATACATACATATCATCACGTCATATCCCTTGCAGGGTAGGCAGAGAGAGAATCGATGTATCGTCATTTTTAAAGTCAGAAGCTTGAAACTTATTTTTAGGCTATTGATTAGATATAAATAAATATGAAATTGAAATTTTGTAAATAAATTATTCTTAAGGAGTAAAATAAAAAATAGGGTATGAAAAACTTTAGAAAAGTAACCTTTTACGCGGGCGAAGCTGTGGGCAGAAGCTAGTAGTATATAGATTCAAATATTTTAACATAGCTACTTAATATTTTTTAATGACATTTTTTAATAATGCCTTCTTACTATTTTCATACTATATATTATAAGCTGTGTGGTAGTTAAAGAATACTAATACTACCAACCCTTACTTTTCTCGTGTATGTCGTAAAAGACGATTAACAGCTTTATATCGACCTGATGCGGTTTGGTCAACAATTACATTACCAAGGAGGACTGACGTCAAGCAGGCGGCCGGTCATTGTCAACTGCAGGTAATTGAATTGATAAGAGTTGGAGAACGATGATCATGAACAATTGAGCTGGTGGACCACACTAATAATAGGTAGCCGAACTCTCTTGTGAGACTTATTACCATTTAAAATATAATCACAATTTGCTTTGTGGTAGGTACGAGTACTATCAATCTTTAAAATTGTTTGAGGATTTTGTAAAAGACGATTTTACATAGACCCTGAGTAAATGCCATCTTCTAGTCTATATCTACATCCCCAAGTAGTAGTTATTAACGTCAGAGAGGCGTTCGGCCATAAAACTATTGCTAGCTTTTATAATATGTAAAAAGAGTACAGTTTTCCGTGTGGTGACGGAGTAAGAATACAATTCACCACCCCCTATCTTACCCGTGGGTGATCGTAAGAGATTAATCAAGGATATAAAACGCATATAACATCTGTGCAAGAGAAGGCACACTCGAAATAAAATACTATACCAACACGTATGACCAGCGTAGGGTTGAGAGCCCTCAGCGCTCACCCACAATCAGAGTAAAGTTGTCATAGCCAACTAAGACACACAAATAAAAAAACTGACCAGCATGGTATAGTAGGTCAATTTGCCTCTCATTATGGAAGAGGCTTGAGCCCAACAGTGGGACATATAAGAGCTGAGATCAATTAATTAATGAAGAGGAGTACATATTGCGTCAACTATAAGTAATTGGGATAAGAGTAAGGATAAGAATGAAATCGCCAAGTCGTTTTGCCAATCGTGAAGGTTCAACTCTTGTGGAGGTTGTTGGATGGATTACTGCATTGTGTTACACAGTCCATCAGCGGCAATATCCATATACCACCAGGTGGGTTGAATGCCTCGTTAAAACACATCATCATTGTCCACCCACGAATTGAATGTGCATATTATTTAAATTTTTCACTGTTTCAAATATATATCTACATAAGTAAAATTTTATTTATTCAGTATTCAAAATATTATTTATAAAAGCTTGAAAACAAATTTCAATTATATCATTTTGTGAATTATTTTTTTTTGTTTTATATTCATTTGAGATGATGCAAGAATAATATGGATATGCCATTTGATTTTTTTAAAGCGAAACTATATGTACTGCTAGTGGACAGTCCTTCTTTTGGTGACGAAGTAAGAATACAATTCACCACCCCCTATCTTATCCGTGGGTGATTGTAAAAGACGACTAAGGGGTTTAAATTGCATACAACATCTATGCAAGGGAAGGAAATCTCGAAACAAAACCCTATACTAACACCAGCCACCAGCGTGGTATAGTAGGCTAATATCTGTCTCATTTGGAGGAGGTTCGAGCCTCACAGTGGGACGTTTAGAAGTGAGAGAGAGTCTCCGAAACCGGCGAGCGTGTATGAAGAGAATTATGAATGTTGAGGAAGCGAGTGAAGTATGCAAGGATAGAGTTCTCTGGCACTCTGTTCTCTCTGCCTACCCTGCAAGGGATATGGTGTGATGATATGTATGTATATATGTACCCCTAAAATAACTTTCCACCCCTTTTTAACCCAGTTAGGAGATAAATATCAATAAAATATCAATCACGACTTTCATCAATTCTGTTAAAGAATGTTTATGCAAAATTTGAAATAGATTGGACCAAGGAATCACTTTGTCCCATGCAAACTTTGCCCTCCTTTTTAATCCCCTTAGGGATATAATTTCGTAAAAACCGTTCTTAGCTGACCTCTACTCGGCGAAAGCAATATTCCTACCAAATTTGAGTTTTGTAGGCCTTATGGTTCCAGAGATATCGTGATGAGTCAATACATAAGTGGAAATCTCTTATATATATATATATATATATATATATACATATACATACATATATACATATCATCACGCCATATCCCTTACAGGGTAGGCAGAGAGAACAGAGTGCCAGAGAACTCTACCTTTGCATACTTCACTCGCTTCCACAACATTCATAATTCTCTTCATACACGCTCGCCGATTTCGGAGACTCTTGACTCCACCTTCCTTCAGTACATGACCGATCTGGTCTAGGTAGGTTAGTCTCGGTCTCCCCCGGTACCTACATTCTTCCACTTTCGCATTGTATATCTTCTTAACCAGACGTTCGTTCGGCATTCTTTCCACATGTCCAAACCATCGGAGCATTCCCTTTCGCATCTTTACACCAATACTCTCTTTCATACCTACTCGCTCCCTTACGTCGTCGTTACGAATGCGGTCGGTCAGCCTAACTCCACAGATTTTCCGCAGAGATCGCATTTCGACCGCATTAATTTTACTTTTATACTCTTTTCTGCATACCCAACTCTCGCTTCTATACAGTAATGTTGGGACAAGCACTGCGTTATGTATTGCTACACGTGCCTTCTGGCTGAGGTGGTGGCTGC